>CM050510.1:53000000-54219166 GCA_027563665.1 Antrozous pallidus | reverse complement strand
GGCTGTTACTATTCTAGGCACTTCATGTTCAACACTAATCCTCACAATTGCACTCAGAGACAGATGTCCTCTCCATCTCTTCTGCTTTGCTCTCCGTCCCTTCCTTCCTCCGCCCTTTGCCCCTTTGCTGATAACCACAGGAAGGCCCAGGCTTCCTTGTGAATTTGCCTGAATTGCATCATTTTAGAAGCTAGTTTCCCAGAAACCTCTCATTCTCTCCAGTTTCTTCCGCAAAACGCTAGATGTTAAGATGATATAGCCTGAAAATCTTTCATACATGCAGGTCTGTATCTTCCTACAAGTCATATATTTCAGAATCACCATCACTATTCTTTTAAAATTCTGATGCCAGAGCCCAATTCGAAACCTGGACAGTTAGTGTCTGCTGGTTGTGCTGGGAGTCTGCATTTATAAACAAGCTTCCTGGAGGATTCTGCCATACACTCAAATTTGAGAACCAGGGCCTATTTGGAATATGCCATCTGATTTTCCTAAATACTAATTTAATTCATGCATTTGTTAATTAATGGAGACATTGTGTATTTATTATATTGGAAGAGCCTTTAAAACAACAAAGGAGGGAGAAACCAAGATGGCAGCATAAGTAAACATCTAAACTGCTGCTTCACACAACAATTTAAAAACTACAACTAAAAGACAAAACGGACATCATCCAGAACCACTGGAAAGCAGGCTGAGTGGAAATTCTACAACTAGAAGAAAAGATAAAAGAACACTGAGACTCAGAAGAGGTGCAGAGGGCAGGGATGTGGAGACGCAGAGACAGAGGTGTGTAGACATGGAGATGCACATGAGCAGAAAGGACGGGTGGCTGAATACGCAGCTGGTTTTCTCGAATGGGGAGGGAGACAAAGGCTCCCCACTGCGCTGAACTCCAGTTCCTGAAGAATCTCAGGGAACCCAGATTCATACGGAGTGAAACTGGACTATCAGGAGGAAGCACACTGAGACTCAGGAGCTACAGTGGTACATGAGCTCATGGAGAGGGAGTGCAGCTGAGCGCATGGCTGGCTCTCTCATTCAGGAGGAAAACAAAACCTCCTGACTGCATTGTACTCCAGTTACAGGTGAGACTTTGGGTATCCAGACTCATTAGGGAAGAAACTGGACTGTCTGGCAGTGGGCAAAATTTGAGGGCAGATTTCTCTCAGAGGTGCGTGCAGCCATTGCCACAGGGCACTGAGGCTTGGGGTGGGGCTGACTGGAAACCAAGGCTGACTGCTCAGCCCTGAGACTTCACCCCATCCAAGTGGAACACAGAAGTTCTCCTGCGTAGATACAGCTGATTCTCACAGCCAATTGGCCTGGAGGTCAACCCCTCCCAGTGATACCAACAACAATCTAGGCTTAACTATAATAAAACTGTGAAGCCCATAGAGGGGTGCACCAAGAGTGTCCACCTCAGGTAACTGGGGAGGCTGAGCCACTGTGCCCTAGATGACACTTACCACACAAAGCTACTCCACCAACTCAGGGAAGCAGCGAAAATGCAGAGACAAGGAAACAGATCACAAATGAAAGAAATGGAGGAAAACAAATGATTGGATATAGCGTTCAAAACCATGGTTATAAGGTTTTTCAAGAGGTTCCTAAAAAAGGCCAATAGACCCTCGAGTATATGAAAAAGAACCAACTAGAAATTAAACATACACTGACTGAAATAAAAAATATTATACAGAGACCCAACAGCAGACTAGAGGACTGCAAGAATCAAGTCAAAGATCTGAAATACAAAGAAGCAAAAAACAATCAGCTGAAAAGGCAAAAAGAAAAAAGAATCCAAAAAAATTAAAGATAGTGTAAGAAGCCTCTGGGACAATCTCAAGTATATCAACATCTGAATTATGGGGAGTGCCAGAAAAAGAAAGAGAGCAAGATACTGAAACCCTATTTGAAGAAATAGTGACTGAGACAAAAATGGCAGCGGAATAGATGGACATGTCCCGAGCCTTGTCCAGGAGCAGACAGAAAAAACTGCTGAGTGTCACATGGGGAGTGTTTGTTGGAAAGCTGGGGGACAGCTAAACTCCAGGAGAAGGAGGGGGACTGCTGGATGGGCCTCCCCTTACCAAGCAGCCCTCAGTGCTCCTGGGTTCTCTTGTGTAGCAGACCACACCATCTTGAAGGGGGAAAGTCTGAAAACCTTCAGCTGTGGCACCCACCGAACAGCTGAGAACCCCAGAACACTGGTCTCCAGTTAGTGCAAACACACAGAGTCAGAGGAGCTCTGCACTCCACCCCGGAAAGGAGAGAGAGAACTACATAACCAGATACCCAGAGAAGAGGGACAATGGGGAGACAAAGAAACAGCATGCATATGAAAGAAAAGCAAGCCTCACCAGAAAAGGAAGTAAACAAAATGGAGGCAAGCAGCCTGTCAGAGAAAGAATTCAGAGAAATGGTCATAAGATGGCTGAAAAGAATGGAAGACAAATTTGACAAAATGAGTAAGAACCAAGAGGAAGTGAAGAAGAGCCAAGAAGAAATGAAAAATGACATCGCTGCAGTAAAGAACTCAATAGAAAGCATCAAGAGTAGACTAGAAGAAGCAGAGGACCGCATCAGTGAGCTAGAAGACAAGGTAGGGAAAAAATACTCAACTAGAGCAGCTTCTAGGAAAAAAAAAATTAAAAAACAGAAGGAGAGCCTAAGGGAACTTTGAGACAACATGAAACAAAACAACATCTGCATAATAAGACTTCCAGAAGGAGAGGAAACTGGGCAAGGAAGAGAAAACCTGTTTGAAGAATGACAGAAAACTTCCCTGATATAGGAAAGAAAAAACCCACACAAATCCAAGAAGCTCACAGAATCCCAAGCAAAATGAACCCCAAAAGACCAATGCCAAGACATATTATAATTAAATTGACAAATACCAATGACAAAGTAAGAATCTTAAAAGCAGCCAAAGAGAGACAGAAAGTCACCTACAAAGAAACCCCCATCAGACTAGCAACTGATTTCTCAACAGAAACTCATCAGGCCAGAAGGGAATTGAATGAAATATACGAAGTCATGCAAAGGAAGGGACTGAATCCAAGAATACTGGCTATCAATCAGAATTGAAGGTGAAATCAAGAGCTTCACAGGCAAAAAAAAAAGGACTGAGGGAATTTATTACCACCAAACCAGCAATGCAGAAAATGCAGAGGGTCTGCTATAAAAAGAATAGGAAGCAAAGAAGGAACACAGGGGTAAAGAATAAAAATGGTGATGAATAAGTACCTATCACTAATAACTTTAAATGTAAATGGAATAAATGCTCCACTCAAAAGACATAGGATAACAGACTGGATAAGAAAACACAACCCATATATCTGCTGTCCACAAGAAATCTACCTCCGAAAAAAGACACACACAGTCTGAGGGTAAAAGGATGGAAAAAAGTTTTTCAGGTGAATGGAAATGGAAAAAAGCTGGGGTAGCAATATTATATCTGACAAATTAGATCTCAAAGTAAAGGAAATAACAAGAGATAAGGAAGGCCACTTCATAATACTAGCAATACAACAAGAAGAAATAACTCTGGTAAACATATACGCACCCAATACAGAAGTACCCAAATACATTAAAAAAAAAACTCCTGGAGGATATCAAGGAAGAGATTGACAGCAATACAATCATAGTAGGAAACTTTAATACCCCAATATCACCTTTAGATGATATCATCAAATCCTCTAAACAAAAAATTAGCAAAGAAACATCAATCCTAAATGACTCACTAGATCAAATAAAATTAATTGAAATCTTCAAATCATTTCACCCCAAAGCCACAGAATATGCATTCTTCTCAAGTGCACATGAGTCATTTTGAAAGATAGGCCATATGTTGGGTCATAGGCAAAGTCTCTCCAAATTCAAGAAAATAGAAATCATATCAAGCATATTCTCAGATCACAGTGGCATAAAGCTGGAAATCAACTACAATGAAAACAATCCAAAGAAATCAAACACATGGAGACTTAACAGCATGCTATTAAACAATGACTAGGTGACCAGAGAGATCAAGGAAGAAATAAAAAACATCAGGGCAATGAATGACAATGAAAATACAATAATCCAAAATCTACAGGACAGAGGGAAAGCAGTTTTGAGAGGGAAGTTCATAGCTCTACAAGACTATGAACTGGTAACAAGAAACAATGGTAATAAATTATCTAACCCTACAACTCAAAGAGTTAGAAAGAGAGCAACAAGAAAAGCCCAGTGTAAGCAGAAGGAAGGAAATACAAAGATCAAAGCAGAGATAAACAACATAGAGATCAAGAAACAATATGAAAGATCAAAAAACCAAGAGCTGGTTCTTTGAAAGGATAAACAAGATTGATGTACCTCTAGCCAGACTCACCAAGAAGCAAAGAGAGAGAACCCAAATAAACAAAATCAGAAATGAAAGAGGTGGGGGTTGGAGAAGATGGCGGCATAGGTGAACATCTATTGTTCTGCCCCGCACAACTATTTGGGAACTACAACATAACAGCAGAACAGACAGCACCCAGAATCGCCAGAAAGCTGGCTGAATGAAAACTCCACTAATAGGAGTAGAGGTGGGACACTGAGACTCAAGAGCGGCGGGAGCACAGACTTTCAGACGGAAACAGGTTAGGAGCCGTCCTGGTCGCGTGCATGTGGGCTGGGGCTGGAGCAGCAACCTCTGTCCCACTGCCCGGAATCCCCAGCGCCAGGCGAGGTCCGTCCCACTGCCCGGATTCCCCAGTGCCAGGCGAGGTTCGTCCCACTGCCTGGCTTCCCCAGCACCAGGCGAAGTCCACCGAGGTCCGGGGGATGCACCCTGGAAGCGGGGCGTGGCAGAGGCTTCAAGGCAGTGAAAAGAAGTTTCCCTGCAAGGGTCATGCAAACCCGCAACTTGCCCCCTGGAAACTTGTCTTCTGGTTCCGGAAACCACCCATTTTACAACCCTGGGCTAGACTTTTGGTGTGCAGGCACATTTGGGGAAAGGCAGAGTTGTCTGGCAAGGGGAAGAGACTAGCGGCTTTCTCTTGGAGGTGTCTGCAGCCATCCCCATCCAACAGAGACCCGCGCGCGAGCGCCGCATAGGACGCAGCTGACGCTGACGCTGCCTGCGCAGCTCAGAGACTCCGCCCATCCAACCTGAACACAGTATCCCTTCACAGCCAATTGGCCTGGAGGTCAAACCGTCCTAGGGCTAACAACAACAGGCTGGGTTTAAATTCAAAAATACTGAATAAAAACCCACGAAGGATTGCAGTAAGAGTACCCACCTCAGGTAACTGGGGAGGCTGAGCCACTGTCCCTTTGAGGATATCCACCACATAAAGCAGCCACCATGCAGAGACATGGAAAGAAATCAGGTGTGAAAGATATGAAGGAGAAAAGACGACAAGACATAGAGTTCAAAACCACGATTATAAGGCTTTTCAAGAGACTCCTAGAAAAGGCCGATCAACTTAATGAGAATTACCAGGAAATAAACAAGACCAACCAGGAAATGAATGAGAATTACAAGGAAATGAATGAGAACCTCAAGGAAATGAATGAGACCCTCAAGGAAATGAACAAGACCCCTGAGGATACGAACCAGACCCTCACGGATAAAAGAAAGGACCAACTAGAAATCAAGCATACACAGACTGAAATAAAAAATATTACACAAAGTCCTAAAAGCAGTCCAGGGGGCCACAAGAACCAAGTCAAAAATTTGAAATACAAAGAAGTAAAATCCACTCAGCTGGAAAAGCAAGAAACAAAAAGAATTCAGATAATTGAAGATAGCTTAAGGGGCCTCTGGGACAACCTCAAGCATGCCAACATCCGAATTATTGGGGTGCCAGAAAAAGAGAGAGAGCAAGTTAATGAAAACCTACTTGAAGAAACAGTGACTGAAAACTTCCCCCACCTGGTGAAAGAAACTGACTTAAAAGCCCAAGAAGTACACAGAACCCCAAAATATAGGAATCTAAAGAAGACCACACCAAGACACATCATAATTAAAATGCCAAGAGCAAAAGATAAAGAGAGAATATTAAAAGCAGCAAGAGAAAAACAGTTGGTTACCTACAGGGGAGCACCCATACTATTGTCAGCAGATTTCTCAACAGAAACGATGCAGGCCAGACGCGAGTGGCAAGAAATATTCAAAATAATGAATAGCAAGAATCTACAACCAAGATTACTCTATCCAGCAAAGGCTATCATTCAGAATTGAGGATCAGATAAAGTGCTTCGCAGATAAGAAAAAGCTAAAGGAGTTCATCACCACCAAACCAGTATTATATGAAATGTTGAAAGATATTTTTTAAGAAGAGGAAGAAGAAAAAGGTAAAAATATAAATTATGAACAACAAATACACATCTATCAACAAATGAACATAAAATTCAAGTGAATTGATAGGCTGATGAACAAGATAAACTGGTGACTATAACAGAAACATGGACATAGAGAGGGAATGGACTGACAATTCTTGGGGAGAAAAGGGTTGTGGGAAGTACAGCAAGAGATTGGACAAAAATCTTGCAACAATGGGAGAGGACATTGGGGAGGGGGAGGTGAGGGTGGAGGGTGGGATAGGTACAGGGTGGAGGGGAGATATATGGGGATAAAAAAGGGGAAACAATGTAATTAATAAACTGAACAATAAAAAAAAGTTCTTAAGGAAAAAGAAAAAAAAAGAAATGAAAGAGGTGAAATAAAAACACACCCCACTGAAATACAAAGGATTTTTAAAAAATACTATGAACAACTGTTCCAACAAACTGGAAATCCTGGAGGAAATGGATATATTCCTAGAAAAATATAACCTTCCAAAATTCAATCAGGAAGAATCTAAACAGCTAAATAGATGAATAACTATGGAAGAAATTGAAGCAGTCATCAAAAAGCTTCCAGCAAACAAAAGCCCAGGGCCAGATGGCTTCACAGGGGAGTTTTACCAAACATTCAAAGAAGAACTAAAACCTATCCTCCTTAGACTATTCCAGAAAATTCAAGGGGAAGAAACACGTGCAAGCTCCTTCTATGAAGTCAGCATCACCTTAATAACAAAACCACATAAAGACTACATAATTAAAGAGAATTGTAGACCAATATCCCTCATGAACATAGGTGCCAAAATCCACAAGAACATTCTAGCAAATCGGATCCAGCAGTAGATCAGAAAGATCATACACGACGACCAAGTAGGATTTATCCCAGGAATGCAACAATGGTATAATACCCGCAAATCAATAAATGTGATACATCATATAAACAAATTGAGGGATAAAATCACATAGTCATATCAATTGATGCAGAAAAAGCATTTGACAAAATCCAACACCCTTTCTTGATTAAAAACTCTCAACAGGATTGGAATAGAAGGATCATACCTCAACATAATAAAAGCTATATATGATAAACCTACAGCTAACATCATACTCAATGGGTAAAAACTAAAATCATTTACTCTAAGAACAGGAACAAGACAGGGATACCTACTCTCACCACTCCTGTTCGACATAGTACTGGAAGTATTAGCCATTGCAATTAGACAAGAATAAGAAATAAAAGGCATCCAAATTGGAAAAGAAGAAATAAAGCTGTCCTTATTTACAGATGACATGATACTGGACATAAAAAACCCAAAAGACCCCATTAAAAAAAACAACAACTATTAGACTTAATAAATGAGTTCAGCAACGTAGCAGGATACAAAATTAATGCCAAGAAATCTATGGCATTTCTATACACCAATAGTGAACTTGCAGAAAGAGATACTAAAAAAAAATCCCATTTACCATTGCACCAAAAAAATTAAGATACTTAAGAATAAACTTAACTAAGGCGGTAAAAAACCTATTCACAGAAAACTACAGGACACTGAAAAAAAGAGATAGAGGAAGATGGGAACAAGTGGAAGAACATACCATGTTCATGGGTTGGGAGAATCAACATCATTAAAATGTCCATACTACCCAAAGCAATCTATAAATTTAATGCACTCTTAATTAAAATACCAATGGATATTTCATAGACCTAGAAAGAACGCTCTAAAAATTCATCTGGAATAAAAAAAAAAGACCCCAAATAGCAACAGCAATCCTGAGAAAGAAGAACAAAGTAGGTGGGATCTCAATACCAGATTTCAAACTGTATTACAAAGCCACTGTTCTCAAAACAGCCTGGTACTAGCATAAGAACAGACATATAGACGGATGGAATAGAATAGAATATATTGACCCAAAACATTATGCTCAATTAATATTGGACAAAGGAGGCATGAACATACAATGGGGTCAAGACAGTCTCTTCAATAAATGGTGTTGGGAAAATTGGACAGATACATGCAAAAAATGAAACTGGACCACAAACTTACACCATACACAAAAATAAACTCAAAATGGATACAGGACTTAAACATAAGATGGGAAACCATAAAAATTTTAAAGGAATCCACAGGCAGAGAAATCTCAGACATATGCCAAAAGAACTTCTTCACTGATATTGCTCCTAGGGCAATGGAAGCTAAAGAGAAAATAAATAAATGGGACTACATCAAAATAAAAACTTTTGCACAGCAAAAGAAACTATCAACAAAATAACAAGAAAATCCATTGTATGGGAGAACATATTTGCAAATCTTATCACTGATAAAGGTTTAATCTCCAACATTTGCAGGAAATTTACACAACTTAATAAAAGGAAGATAAATGATCCAATAAAAACATGGGCAATAGATCTAAATAGAATTTTTTCAAAAGAAGACAGAAGAAAGGCCAAGAGACACATGAAAACTCAAAGTCACTAATTATCCGAGAGATGCAAATCAAAACAACAATATGGTACCATCTCACACCTGTTGGAATGGCTTTCATCAACTAATCAACAAATGACAAGTGCTGGCAACGATGCAGAGAAAAAGGGACCTTCATGCTCTGCTGGTGGAAATGCAGACTGGTGCAGTCACTATGGAGAACAGTATGGAGTTTCCTCAAAAAACTAAAACTCGAGCCCACATTTAACCCAATGATCCCACTTCTAGTAATATATCCCAAAAAATTAGAAACACGAATCAGAAAGGATGTATGCACTCCTATGTTCATAGCAGCACAATTCACCATAGCTAAGATTTGGAAACAGCCTAAGTGCCCATCAGCAGATGAGTGGATTAAAAACTGTGGTACATCTACACAATGGAATATTATGCTGAGGTAAAAAAGAAGGAGCTCCTATCATTTGCAACAACATGGATGGAGCTAGAGAGCATTATCCTAAGTGAAATTAGCCAGGCAGAGAAAGATAAATATCACATGATCTCACTCATTTGTGGAATATAATGAACAGCATAGACTGATGAACAAGAACAGATCCAGAGACTGAGAAACATCCATCAGAATGTCAAACCTTAGGATAAGTGGGGGTTGGCGGGAGTAAGGGGGAGAGATCAACAGAGGGACTTGCGTGCAAACACATGAGCCTAATCAATAGATACAGACAACAGAGGTGTGGGCCTTGAGTGGAGTTTAGTGAGTTATGAGGGAATAAGGACATATGTAAAAAATAAAAATAAATTTTAAAAATTATAAGAAAAAGTAATATAAAATAAAATAAAATATTAAACCTAATCCATACTAGTGCTCACCATAACCTTAAGAGAAAGGATTGTAACTGAAAGCCAATATATTTGACCTCTTGAACTAGGGTAAATAATTTGTGTTTTTACCTCCCTGACAAAGTTTATATAAAAATAAAAAAAGTTTACCAAAAAATAAAAAATTGACAGCCAGTTTGAAATTGAATTGATATGGCCTAGAGCAAAGAATATCCTTACATGATATTATTCTACAATGTCATTATAATTTTTGATATTTTACAACAGCATATTGTACAATTATCCCAAAGAAACTTACAAACTAATTCTTTGAATGTTTGGCAGCAATTTAAAACAGGACATGAAAGGATTTTATCCCTTTCAGAAGGAACTAAGGCACTGGGAAGGCACTTGAGGATTCTATATTGGCCTCTTTTGCCCTTTTTGCCAAGAGGGACCCTCTTCTCACAATCCAATTGCACACAACTGTTGCCTGAGCTTTCTGTTCTAGCTGAGGTTGAAGCCTCGTGGCAGCTGGCAACATGGATCTGTTTCTTGCCCAATGGTGTGAGCTGGGCCCTCCCGGGAAAAGAAACCTGAATCCACCAAGATATGTGATTATTACCAGGACCCCGCCAGCAGGTGAGGTGATCGCAAGGCAGGTGCTGGACATGGAGACCATGGGGGCATAGACTACCAAGGAGTCAGAACTGAACCTCACATCATCCTGCTTGTCCCCAGGAGATGGCTGGTTAGCCAGACATGGGGGAGATTCCTCAGGTAAGGAACAACATAAGACAGGCACACTCACACAGGGGCCATCAGGAGAGAACTGATGGGTCAACAGAGCTGGGGCACAGATTCCCACCCCCCTAATCTTGCAGGGGCCTGAACTATCACCCCTTCTGAGGGAGTTCTCCTGCCCTCATGGTTGCTTCGCCTCCCATGCCCACCTCATATTAGGACCCAGATAACAGACAGAAACTTGGCCAGCAGCAGCTGCCTTATATCTAAATACAGCCTAGAACCAGAAATGCTCAGGGCCTACTCAAGAATGCAAATAATCCTTTCCACTAATTTTTACAGGATAAACTAAGATTATTGTTTGAGTATTAAATTTGACAGTAAAATAGTAATCAAGTTTTCAGATTAATTTATATTGGCTAATTGGCATAAGTAAATACTCAAGAAAATTTAATTGTACTGGACAAAAAGCTATCCCTAAAATATTAACTAAAAATTTCTATTGGTAGTTCATCTCATGGTAAAAATTGCTTAACATGCAGTGAACCTAAAGCAGTCAGATTTTTGTGCAAAACTTAAAATTTAAAGTTATCAAGACTGCATTATAAAATGTTCAAAAGCCTCCATTAATAAAAAAAAAAAAGGTGGGATAGTAGGGTAATATCGTGTAATATCCTGTAAGTAAATTACATCAGGAAAAATTTTACTTCAGAAAATTAATTTCCATTTGTAGTGCTAAGACCAAGACACCCATGAAAAACACACATAATGTCAAAATAAGCCAAATGAAAATCATTTGGGCAAAGATGAAAAGGATCCCAAGTCCAATTTTTAGAAAAGATTTCTTTATTAACTTTTGGTCGAGAATACGTTTGTATATTTTCAGAAAACAACTCCAAGACCATGTGGATTCCTGCAACAGAGAGGAATTGACAGGGCTGCTCCAGCAACGAAGACAAGAGGTGAAACAGTCCAGAGATGGAAGACATTAATAGCACCTTGCCATTCTAGGAGTCAGCAGCTGTGTGTCGCTGCAGGTTGCCCAGGACCAAACTAAAGAGGGTGGGACCTGCATTGCCACCATTTGTCCACCATCCAGATATCATTGCTGACATGTACACATAAGGAACTATTTGACATTGAAACTGGGACTCAGAACTGTTGGACATTGAAATTAATACTCAAACATTTTTTGTTCTTATAAGTTTATTTCTTGCAGATGCAAGATTTTTTAAAGAAAATAAATGGGGGCAAAGAAGCACTGAACAGACTGTCAAATTACAGTTGGAAGGCAGGGGAGGTTGGGAGGTGGGATCAACTGAAAGACTTGTATGCATGCATATAAGTGTAACCAATGAATACAAGACACTGGGGCCGGGGGAGCGGGGCAGGTGAAGGCATATGCTGGGGGAAGGGAGGCTGGGGGGAAGTCAAAGGAGGGTAAAAAGGAAACATATGTACTACTATTTGTAATACTTCAAACAAACAAAAAAAAAACAATAAAAAATTAAAATAGGGGGAAAATTAGTGAAATCTTAAAAGAAAAAAATAGTGACTGAAAACATCCCCCACCTGGTGAAGGAAATAGACTTACAAGTCCAGGAAGCACACAGAACCCCAAACAAAAGGAATCCAAAGAGGACCACACCAAGACACATCATAATTAAAATGCCAAGAGCAAAAGACAAAGAGAGAATATTAAAAGCAGCAAGAGAAAAACAGTTAATTACATACAAAGGAACACCCATATGATTGTCAGCTGATTTCTCAACAGAAACTGTGCAGGCCAGATGTGAATGGCAAGAAATATTCAAAGTGATGAATAGCAAGAATCTACAACCAAGATTACTCTACCCAGCAAAGCTATCATTCAGAATTGAAGGTCAGATAAAGAGCTTTACAGATAAGAAAAAGATAAAGGAGTTCATCACCACCAAACCAGTGTTATATGAAATGCTGAAAGGTATTCTTTAAGAAGAGAAAGAAGAAGAAAATGGTAAAGACAAAAATTATGAACAACAAATACATGTCTATCAACAAGTAAATCTAAAAATCAAGTGAATTGAAAATCTGATGAACAGAATAAACTGGTGAATATAATAGAATCAGGGGCATAGAAAGGAAGTGGACTGACAATTCTTGTGGGGAAAGGGGTGTGGGAGGTGGGGTAAGAGACTAGACAAAAATACACCTATGGATAAGGACAGTACGGGGGAAATAAGGGCAGAAGGTGGGGTGGGAACTGGGTGGAAGGAAGCTATGGGGGGGAGGAACAATTGTAATAATCTGAACAATAAATATTAAAGAAAAAAATAAAACGACAAAGGAAAAAACACAAAATTACAAGAAATGTTTATAAATCAAGGCAGCTTTATAGTTGACTACATGCAGCTGTCAGGAAAACAAGAAAGCAAGCTCTGCACTCAGCACCAGCCGGGACTGCAGCCGGTCACCCTACCACTCCCCACTTCCACTCACTGTCTCGTCAAGGAGGATAATTCCAGTGCATGTTTACTGACCCTATGGTTTCCCCAGTTACTTCACAATACTGCAGCCCAAGATACATGCTCAGAGCATGTATTGACAATGAAGTCTAATGGGCCAGGAATAAGAGAAGACTTCATTAGAAAAGACAGCTTATTTCCATTATTTCAGAAAATCTCCCATCTATTTGACTTCTTATAGCTCAGTGGTTCATAGGAAAGGCTAAATAATGGTAAGTTCCTGATTGGTGGCCAGAGGAGGCATGGCGTAGTCCCAACCTCTAAGCAGTCCCCAGGAGCCTCACCCAGTGGTGTTCAAATCAGCATCTGGTCCCCTTAGACATGGGCCAGACTGGCATGGTTGAGCAGCCGGACAGGCAGGAATGATGGGGTGGGACTTTTGAGGTCATAAAGGACTGGTTTTCTCTTGCTGCCACCTGGAGTCCCTCCTCTGGAGGAGGCCCTGCTACAGGATGCTGAAGGAGCCCCTGGAAGGATCCAGGGGGGACAGAACCGAGGTCTCCTGCCCACAGCCAGTGCCAAAGTCCCACTCCTGGGAACCAGCCATCTTAGAAGCAAAGCCTCCAGTGTAGAGAGTGCTTGGGAAGGCACATGGGCATTCTTTAATTATTGTCAGCTGAACCCAAGGCAACAGGCAAAGCCTTGTCTCTTGGATACAACATTTACCAAAAAGGCCGATGTGTTATCAGCACTGACTCTTAACCTTTGCCCAGGTAGTGGGGAGTAGGCTTTGATATGAAAATCCAGTCAAGTACCAGGAATGCTTGGGCCTACTCAAGAATGCAAATGATCTCCTGGTATTTGGGGGTATAAAATAAAAGTGCTATATCAGCTCTGGTCACTGTCTCTCCAGCAGAATAGGGCAGTGGTCCCACCTGGTTCTCAGCTTTTTCCTTCCATTTTGTGTCTTTTCTCTTTCTTTCATATTTCCTCAATCCCCAGCCCCTCTACTAGAAGAACCGATCATCTCTCTTTCTGTGCTGGACGCAAAAAAAAGAGAGAACCTGACATACTCCAGCCCCATCAAGCTTACCGATAACTGCACCTCAGCCAGTAATCTGAGGTACCTGAAATCCAGGCCCACAGAAATGGCAAATAAAATGAAATGCATAGTATTGCTTTCGGACATTTGTTACATAGCAACATAATTAACTCAGACATAAATGCAATGATCCCAATATCTGCAAAATGTTGCCATAGCATTTGACACTATTCATCCATCCTCACTCAGCCCTCCAAGTCCAGGTCCTACTCTCTTTTCCACCCTTGTTTCAGACAGCCCTATCTTGGTCCCCTTCCCTTTCTTCTTCTTCCCATGGCTCAGCCATGTCCACTCCCCAGAGACCTACATTCAATCCTCATTGGTTTGTTCCTTTCACATCAAGCCATCCACTCTGTGAGGATGGGTTTCAGATCTTCTTTTCTGTCCCTAAAAGCACATGTGCCATCTTGTCTGTAAACTCAACTGTCTTCTCTGACTGCACATCCATGCGTGGGGTCGCACTTCTCTCTGTTAATAACCCATCAGACTATTGGTTCTCTAACTCTTAATCCAGCTTCTCCTAACTCCCCTGTGCTTCATCATATATTCAAAATTTCTTGCTTCTTCCCATTCCTATTACCTTGTAAGCTGGTAAGTGCAGTGGCCCTATGAAGTGATGCCTTTGGTCAACCCTTCTCTTTGTGACCTGGAGACCTTCACTTCCACTCCTCACTCATGGGGCTGTCAAGCAAGCCAAGCTTTCCAGGCTCCACAGCCATCCCCCTCTACTCATGGTTCATGGCAGTCCCTCCTCCCCACCCTTATTGCACTCCTCCTCCACTCATGGTCCATGGCAGTCCCTCCTCCCCACCCTTATTTCACTCCTCCACTCCTTGTCCATGGAAGTGTTTCCTCCCCAGCCCTTATTCTACTCCTCCTCCACTCATGGTCAATAGCAATCCCTTCTCCCCAACACTTATTCTCCCTAATCCCTTCTCCAGTTACTGTGTTATCTTAATATTCCTCAGTGGGCTGGAATTTCACTCTCACCCTAATGTGGCAAATATAGATGTTCTTCCACATTCTTTGCCCAGTCCATCATTAATGACCTCTCTCTGCATAGGTTCATTGTCTAAATCTCTGTCACGGGTCATAAAACACCCCAAATCTCACATTTCTAGTAGATTTTCCCTGATCTCTCCAGTTCACAAAATGTTGTCAGCATATGTATTTAAAGATACAATGAATAGAAAGGTAATAATTGTCTGGAATTAAAAGAGAATTATACCAGGCCTTGGTCGTGGTATAGCTCAGTTGGTTAGAGCATGGTCCCTGTAGGACAAGGTTGTGAGTTCAGTCTCTGGTCAGGGCACATACAAGAATCAACAAATCAATACATAAATAAGTAGAACAACAAATTGATGTTTCCCCCTTACTCTCTCTATAAAATAATTTAATACATTTTATTTTAAATTATCTTTTAAAAAGGGAATGATACCATCTATAATAATTCTGTTTTACTTGCTACTTGATTGCATTCCTTTAGCAATAAATAACATATACCTTTGTGTTTTCAACCAATGAACATCTAGCTCAGCAGCAATCAGCTGCAGTAGAATGGCATCACTAGAGACCGTTGGACATTCCATAATTCTATCTGCAGTTATGAATGAATGATGGTCATTAATAAACTAGTCTGACCAGATCATGCCATGATAACTGGGTCAGAGTAAAACTGATAATTTAAAATAGAAAGACAGTGGCAGGGGTGTGTGTGTTTCTTGCTTAATCTAATCTAATAAAAGAGTAATATGAAAATTGGCCATACCTTCACTACATCCACAAGCCATGCCCACCAGCCACGACCACCAGCCAATCAGGAGTAAATATGCAAATAAACCAAACAAATGGCTACAGGCCACAGAGAGCAGGAGGAAAGCTTGGGTTTCCCTGGCAATGGAGGAAGCCAAGCTTTCCACCTGCCCTTGCCAGTTCAGGCCTTCACCCAATGCTACAAAGTTTCAATTATAGAAGATAATGACAGCATCCAAAGAGCTGGAGAGACCAGGAGGTTTGAGTTGTACGCAGAGATGGAGGAAGCCAAGCTTTCCACCTTCTCTGGCCAGTCCAGCCCTCCACTTAAGGCTACAAAGTTTCAACTTTATAAGGTAAATGAATCCCAACAGAAATGGCTGCAGGTGTGGAGCATGAAGGAGGCTTTGCTCCACTCCAGGCTACAAAGTTTTAATTGTAGAACATAAATCCCAGATACCTGGGCCTCTGCTTGGGTCACCAAGGGGCATGGCCAGCCTGAAAACCACCACTGGCCCCTCATCCAGGCCACCCCATGCCCCAAGGGAACCCCCACCCTGATTCAGGACACCCTTCAGGACAAACCAGATAGCCCCCACCCATGTACCAGGCCTATATCTTTTTTTATCTTTATTGTTCAGTTTATTAATTACATTGTTCCCTTTTTCCCCCCCCTATAGCTCCCCTCTATCTGGTACCCATCCCACCCTCCGCCCTCACCCCCCCACTGTCCCCTCCCATAGTTGCATGATTTTTGTCCAGTCTCTTGCTGCACCTCCCACACCCCTTTTCTCCCCAAGAACTGTCAGTCCATTCCCTCTCTATGTCCATGATTCTGTTACATTCACCAGTTTATCCTGTTCATCAGCTTATTAATTCACTTGATTTTTAGATTCATTTGTTGATAGATGTGTATTTGTTGTTCCTAATTTACACTTTTATCTTTTTCTTCTTCCTCTTCTTAAAGAATATCTTTCAGCATTTCATATAATATTGGTTTGGTGGTGATGAACTCCCTCAGCTTTTTCTTATCTGCGAAGCACTTTATCTGACCTTCAATTCTGAATGATAGCTTTGCTGGATAGAGTACTCTTGGTTGTAGATTCTTTCTATTCATCACTTTGAATATTTCTTGCCACACCCGTCTGGCCTGCATCGTTTCTGTTGAGAAATCCGCTGACAATCCTATGGGTGCTCCCTGATAGGTAACTAACTGTTTTTCTCTTGCTGCTTTTAATATTCTCTCTTTGTCTTTTGCTCTTGGCATTTTAATTATGATGTGCCTTGGTGTGGTCCTCTTAGGGTTCCTATATATTGGGGTTCGGTGCGCTTCTTGGATTCCTAAGTGGATTTCTTTCACCAGGTGTGGGAAGTTTTCGGTCACTATTTCTTCAAATAGGTTTTCAGTATCTTGCTCTCTCTCTTTTTCTGGCACCCCTAGAATTCGGATGTTGGTATGCTTGAGGTTGTCCCAGCGGCCCCTTACACTATCTTCAATTTTTTGGATTCTTTTGGTTTCTTGCTTTTTCAGCTGAGTGGATTTTTACCTCTTTGTATTCCAAATCTTTAACTTGGTTCGTGGGGTGCTCTAGAGTACTTTTAGGTCTTTGAATAATATTTTTTATTTCAATCAGTATATGCTTAATTTCTGGTTGGTCCTTTTTCATATCCTTGAGAGTCTCCTTCATATCCTTGTAGGTTTCATTCATTTCCTTGTAGGACTCATTCATTTCCACGTTGGTCTTGATCATTTCCTTGCAGGTCTCGTTCATATCCCTGAGGGTCTCGTTCATTTCCTTGTAGGTCTTGCTTATTTCCTTATAGGTCTCCACCTTTTCTAGGAGCCTCTTGAGAAGCCCTATAACCATAGTTTTGAATTCCATGTCCAGTCATTTTTTTCCTCCATTTCTTTCACATCTGATTTCTTTCCATGTCTCTGCATGGTGGCTGCTTCCCTGAGTTGGTCAAGTAGCTTTGTGTGGTAGACTTCCTACAAGGGACAGTGGCTCAGCCTCCCCAGTTACCTGAGGTGGATATGGGTTGCACAGTCTTGCTGAAGTTAAGTTCAGGTTAATCATTGTTAGCACTTGGAGGGGTTGACCTCCAGGCCAATTGTCTGTGAAGCTCAGCTGTGCTCAGGTTGGATGGGCAGAGTCTCCGGGCCAAGCAGACAGCATTAGCTCCACCCTATGCGGCCCCAGGGACTCTGTGCCGGGGGCAATGGCCGCCAGCACCTCTGAGAGAGAGCCGCTGCCGAGCTCCAGTGGCTGCCGGGGAATTCAGATTCTCCCCAAATGAGTCTGCACACCCAAGGTCTCAACCAGGGTCGTAAAACAAAGCAGTCTGATGGTTTCCCGAATGAGAGAGGAAGTCACGAGCACTCTCTACGCAGTCACGCAGCTGCGCTGTTCTCAAGTTCAGGTGCAAGCTCGCCTTCTCCACAAGCCGGCAGGCCCCTGCAGCACCCCAGCTTCGGTGTGTCCTCCCACTGTCCAGTTTTTACCCCATATGATAGTGGGTTCCCTGGACTTCGTCCAGAGCTGGAGAATCAGTCTAGTGGGACGTCTTTGTCTCCCCTGTTCAAGAAAACTGGCCGGTTTTCAGCCACCCACCCTGTCTGCTGGCGTGCGCTCCTCCAAACCCCTCTCCGTGCATATCTTCAACGCTATCCTCAGCCGCTCCTTGGAGTCACAGTGTCTTATCTTCACTTTTATTTGTGGAATTTTCACTCAGCCAGCTTTCCGGTGATTCTGGATGGTGTTTGTTCTTTCGTTAAGTTGTAGTTTTAAAATTGTTGTGTATGAAGGCAAGATAGCTGTTTTACCTATGCTGCCATCTTGGTTCTCCCCAGGCCTATATCTTATCTAATAATAGAGTAATATGCAAACTGATGATCACTCCAACACACAAGAGGGCTGCCCCCATATGGTCAAAGATCCTGCCCCCATGTGGACATAAGATGGCCACCCCAAGATGTCCAGCAGTGAAGGGCAGTTGGGAGGAACCAGGCCTGCAAAGGAGGGGGTGATCAAGCCTGCAGGGGAAGGCAGTTAGGGGCAAACAGGCTGGCAGGGGAGCAATTAGGCATCAATCAGGCTGGCAGCGAAGTGGTTAGGGAGTGATCAGGCTAGCAGGCAGAAGCAATTAGAAGAAATCCGGGAGGCAGGCAGGCTAGCAGTTGGGAACCAGCAGTCCTGGATTGTGAGAGGGATGTCTACTGGGATCGGGCCTAAATGGGCAGTTGGACATCCCTCCAGGGGTCCCAGATCAAAAAGAATTCAGGTTGGGCTGATGGACACTCTCCCCGCCCCCCACCCTGTGCACGAATATTGTGCACCAGGCCTCTAGTTAATTTATATTTTCTACACAACACTTTATCGATAAGAAAGAGCCCTGTTATCCTTATCTTAAAATTAAAATAATTTCAAATGTCTCTGTAGTTCCTAAGTGCTAACTCTAAGAGCCAAACCCACATTACAGTATTTCTTTGACAACACCAAAGTACAGAGAGCACCTCAAAATTCATTTATAATTCATCCAACCCCAAAGGACTTTGTCACATTTATGAGTCTCTTATCCCTCCATAGATGGTGTGCCCCTGGAAGTCAGAAACCAGGTTCAATAATTCATTTGATACAAGTTTACTCAACATTAGTTCATAAATGATTCATTGAAAGATATGAAGCCAAAGTGTTTGATGCACCATTCTGAGTTGCAAGCAGTAGAAATCAACCCTGACCAATTTAAAGCAAAAAACAAAGACATTATATTGAAAAGCCATTGTTTTTAAATGCACTTTATATAGATCTCATGCTTGTTACTCAATATTTTATCTTTCTTGTTGAGTAGAGTTTCTTCATTCCCTTTTATTAGGTATATAAAATTCATTTCTGTAGACTATTTACCCCAAATCTAACTATGTTATCTTATTTTGGTTGGTCTCTGAGTTTCTGTCCTGAAACCTGACCTGTGTCTGTGTTGAATCTTAACTTTGATGGATCCAATGTTCCTTGAAGTCAAGAGTGACAGCAGACTTTGCATTTCATGCCTGATGCAGCCTGGACCCAGACCACATCTACTCTGAAGTACTGTCCATCCTCATTGGGGGTGTGAAGCAGAGTTATGATTGCTGTTGACTTGTCCAAATCTTCTCCAGATTTGAAAACAATGCTCAGATGTTGTTTTTATTATTATCATCAAGCAATCCATGGGTATCTCATGAGCAGATTTACTATAATATCAGGAAAGGAAATATGTGTTTTTGTTTTTTTTTTAAGTTTCAATTATTCTGGAATGTGATTGCCACACATACCTCACACTCTATGGAGTCTTTGAGCAGCTGGGTTCAGAAGCACTAGCCACAGGGAGCCAGGAATATACATATTGGAGAGAGGCTGGAAGAATCAGACAAGAATTATTGATCTAAGCTAAGGCAGATCGGTGAATTGATGACAGCATGCACTTATAAATCACTGTAGCCTGGAGAACTAAGATGGCGGCAAAGGTAAAACACCTATCTCGCCGTCATAATCAGCAATTTTAATACTACAACTTAACGAAAGAACAAACACCTTCCAGAATCACCAGAAAGCTCGCCGAGTGAAAATTCCACAAATAAAAGTGAAAATAAGACACTGTGACTCGGAGGAGCGGCGGCGAACAGTGTTGAAAGATTCACGCAGAGAGAGGTTTGGAGCCCGCGCCGCAGAGTGGGCGGGCGGCTGAAAACCAGCCAGTTTTCTCGAACGGGGAGACAAAGACGTCCCACTGGACTGAATCTCCAGCTCTGGGCGAAGTCCAGAGAACCCACTAACACACGGGGTGAAAACTGGACAGTGGGAGGGCACGCTGAAGCTCGGGTGCTGCCGGGTCTGCTGGCTTGTGGAGAAGGCAGCTTGTGCGCGAACAGCTCAGCTGCGTGACTCCGCAGAGAGCGCTCTGCGACTTGTCTCTCATTCGGAAAACTGTCAGACTGCTTTGTTTTACGACCCTGGGTGAGACATTGTGCATGCAAAGTCATTTGGGGAGAGTCTGAATTCCCCAGCAGCTGGTGGAGCTCGGCAGCGGCTCTCTCCCAGAGGTGCTGGCAGCCATTGCCCCCGGCACAGAGTCCCTAGGGCCACATAGGGCGGAGCTAACACTGTCTGCTTGGCCCGGAGACTCTGCCCATCCAACCTGAGCACAGTTGAGCTTCACAGACAATTGGCCTGGAGGTCAACCCCTCTAAGTGCTAACAACGATTAACTGAGCTTAACTTCAGCAAGACTGTGCAGCCCATTTCCACCTCAGGTAACCTGGGAGGCTGAGCCACTGTCCCTAGTAGGAAGTCTACCACACAAAGCTACTTGACCAACTCAGGGAAGCAGCCACCATGCAGCAACATGGAAAGAAATCAGATGTGAAAGAAATGGAGGAAAAAAATGACTGGACATGGAATTCAGAACCACGGTTATAGGGTTTTTCAAGAGGCTCCAACAAAAGGTTGAGGCCTATAAGGAAATAAGCAAGACCACAAAGGAAATGAATGAGTCCTACAAGGAAATGAAGGAGACCCTCAAGGATATAAAGCAGACTCTCAAGGATATGAAAAAGGACCAACCAGAAATTAAGCATGCACTGACTGAAACAAAAAATAGTATACAAAGACCTGAAAGTGCCCTGGAGCACCCCAAGAACCAAGTTAAAGATTTGAAATACAAAGAGGTAAAATCCACTCAGCTGAAAAAGCAAGAAACCAAAAGAATCCAAAAATTGAAGATAGTGTAAGGGGCCTCTGGGACAACCTCAAGCATACCAACATCCAAATTATAGAGGTGCCAGAAAAAGAGAGAGGCCAAGACAATGAAAACCTATTTGAAGAAATACTGACTGAAAACTTCCCCCACCTGGTGAAAGAAATTGACTTAGGAGTCCAAGAAGTGCACCGAACCCCAATATATAGGAACCCTAAGAGGACCACACCAAGGCACATCATAATTAAAATGCCAAGAGCAAAAGACAAAGAGAGAATAATAAAAGCAGCAAGAGAGAAACAGTTGGTTACCTATAAGGGAGCACCCATACGATTGTCAGCGGATTTCTCAACAGAAACGATGCAGGCCAGACAGGTGTGGCAAGAAATATTCAAAGTGATGAACAGCAAGAATCTACAACCAAGATTACTCTATCCAGCAAAGCTATCATTCAGAATTGAAGGTCAGATGAAGTGCTTCGCAGATAAGAAAAAGCTAAAGGAGTTCATCACCACCAAACCAACATTATATGAAATGCTCAAAGATATTCTTTAAGAAGAGGAAGAAGAAAAAGGTATAGATGAAAATTATGAACAACAAATACACATCTATCAACAAATGAACATAAAAATCAAGTGAATTGATAGGCTGTTGAACAGCATAGACTGGTGAATATAACAGAGACATGGACATAGAGAGGGAATGGACTGACAATTCTTGGGGAGAAAAGGGTTGTGGGAAGTGCAGCAAGAGACTGGACAAAAATCTTGCATCAATGGGAGAGGACAGTGGGGAGGGGGAGGTGAGGGTGGAGGGTGGGATAGGTACAGGGTGGAGGGGAGCTATAGGGGGATAAAAAGGGGAAACAATGTAATTAATAAACTGAACAATAAAGATAAAAAAATAAATAAATAAATAAATAAATCACTGTAGCCTGAAACCAAGCAAATAGGCCATAATCCAAGGGAAGTGGGGCAGTATTTAATAGAGGATGAAAAAGCACACACACACTCATCCATGGCAGAGAGACTAGGCCTCAGAAATATCATAGATAACTCATGAATGATGAGAAACAAATTGCCCAACAAAAAGGAAAGAGCCAGCAAGAAGTCTAATGGGCCATCAAGTGCTTTTAAAATGATAACTGAGAGTTATGTAGAAACACAGAAATGTATTTATGAAATTATTCTAAGTGAATAAAATATATGACAAGGACTACATAGTCAATATTATTTTTTATAAAAATAAACTACACATGGACAAAATACTTCAGAGGTTGTGAAGAAATAAATATTAGAGAGTTGGGATTAAGTTAAGATGAAGAAAATCAATGTCTTGTTCATTTGACAGAATTTTAAAATTCTATTAAGATGTGAGTTTAAGAGAAGGGCACAGTGATGGCAGCTGGAGCCTCGCTAACTGAGGGAGGTGTCATGCCAAGGCATTGACATGCCTCCTGGTATCACAAATGACAGGAGTGAGGACTGATTTACACCTACACATGCTAAGTCCGTAAGCACACCCAGTCCTCAGCCAGGTGTATGATTTCATGTGTCATTTCTTACATTCATGAGGAAATGGGTAAAATGAGAATAAGTGCTGTCTGCGGAGAGAGAGGTGTATTTGCACTGTTCTCTCTGGGAGGGTGTGAAAGAAATACACGTGGCAACACCTGCCCTCAGGCACTGAGACCTTCCTGAGACAATGCTGGGTATTCCTGGACTCGGGAGGCGATTCCTTCCGCTGAGCCATGTGGGCTGCCTACTGGGGGTTGGCTGGGGGCTAACCAAGTAAGCAGTGAGGAGTAGCCCAGGGCCTGGGGGAAACAGCAGAGCTGGGAACCGAAATGTGATGTCACCCATAGGAGGTGCATGGGTCGCCCAGAAGGTGAGAGTAGGAAAGGACAGGAGTTGGGCTTGTCCTGGATGAAAGGAGGAGGAACAAGAGATGCTAGGGGCTGAAATAATAAACAGCACATGTCGCGGGAGCCAAGGAGCAGTCCATGCAGGACAGTCAGGGAAATGGACAGAAGGAAGCCAGGCAGACTAGGAGGGGCGGGGAAACATGAGGAAGTCGTCACAGATTCAAACAGGTTTCCAGCAGGAGCTAAGGCCAAGCTGAAGGTCTTAGCATCTCTGCAGCAGCTTCTCCCACAGCCAAGGCTTCCGCCAGGCAGATAGCAGGGTTCCCGCTGGGGACATGCTCCTGGGTTGGGGGAAAGGTAACGGAGAGAGAGAGTTAGGGTCCTGGTAAAACCATATCATAGTGTTGCCTGGAAGTGCAGCTGGAGAGGGGCCCGCTCCGCTCCTGGTTCTTGTCACTGGCTTTGCAGTGGGACAGGGCAGCCAAGCTCTGGGCTCCGCTCAGCTGTCGGCAGCATAGCTCACAGCAGGTAAGGAAGCACATGAGGAAGAAGAGAGTGTGCGGGCCCAGACAGGGATAGCAGTCCTCAACACTGTCCCCACGGCTGTCCCCACCGTTGTCCCCACGGCTGTCCCCATGGCTGTCCCCACTGCTGTTCCCATGACTGTCCCCACTGCTGTCCCCGCTGCTGTCCCTACCGCTGTCCCCACCACTGTCCTCAACACTGACCCACCGCTGTCCCCACAGCTGTCCCCACGGCTGTCCCCATGGCTGTCCCCACCACTGTCCCCACTGCTGACCCCACTGCTGTCCTCAACAATGACCCATGGCTGTCCCCTCCACTGTCCCCACCACTGTCCCCACTGCTGTCCTCATGGCTGTTCCCATGACTGTCCCCACTGCTGTCCCCACTGCTGTCCCTACTGCTGTCCCCACCACTGTCCTCAACACTGACCCACCGCTGTCCCCACAGCTGTCCCCACGGCTGTCCCCACAGCTGTCCCCACCACTGTCCCCACTGCTGTCCTCAACACTGATGTACTGCTATCCCCACAGCTATTCCCATGGTGGACCCCACCGCTGTCCTCACTGCTGACACCACCACGATCCCCACCACTGACCCCATCGCTTTCCCCACCACTGTCCCCACGGCTGTCCCCACCGCAGACCCCACACTGCTGTGGAATCTGTCCCCTCCCGCTTTCCCCACTGCTATCCCCATGGATGTCCCCATGACTGTCCCCACCACTGTCCTTATGGCTGTCCCCACCACTGTTCCTATGGCTGTCCCCACAGTTGTCCCTACGGCTGTCCCCACTACTATTCCTATGACTGTCCCCACGGCAGATCCCACAGCTGCTATGGAATCTGTCCCCCGAGGTGCTGTGACCAGGGCACCGCATGCAGCTGCTCCTGAGCATCTGACCCACAGCCCCTGTGACATTGGGAACCGGGCAGTCTGTGTTTGGGCTGCCCTGTGCATGGGAGGGGCCAGCCTTCCTTCCACACTACAGGCCATTGCCTTCTGCCTGGCGTGGCCGTGAGGAATGCCTGGCAGCACCGCCCACTGCTTCTGAGGCCAATCCCTTCCGTGGACACCAGTTCAGCCTTACATACGAAGGCCACTTCACTTCCATCCATCCGCTTCTAACCCATACATCGAGGACAGCACCACCCACATGGGCTCTGGGATTATATGAGATGGGGGAATACCAAGCACAGAGCAGTGCCAGACACCAGCGTGTTTATTGACGACACCAGGCCTGGCCAGTTTGGCTCAGAGGCTAGAGCGTCAGCCTGCAGATGGAAGGGTCCCAGGTTTGATTCCTGTCAAGGGCAAGTATCTCAGTTGCAGGCTCCTCCCTGGCCCGGGCCCTGATCAGGGCACATGCAGGAGGCAACTCTGTCTTTCCCTCTCTCTAAAAAATCAATGGATTAATAATAATCCTATCTAATAAAAGAGTAATTTGCAGATTGACCTTCACTCCAACACACAAGAGGGCTGCCCCCATGTGGTCAAAGATCCTACCCCCATGTGGACACAAGATGGCCACCACAAGATGGCCAGCAGGGGAGGGAAGTTGGGAGGGACTTAGGCCTGCAGGGGAGAGCAGTTGGGGGAGACCATGCCTGCAGGGGAGGGCAATTGGGAGGGACCAGTCCAGCAGAGGAGGGCAATTGGGAGGGACCAAGCCTGCAGAGCAGGACAGCTAGGGGGACCAGGCATGCAGGGAAGGGCATTGGGGGCAAACAGGCTGGCAGGGGAGCAGTTAGACATCAATTAGGCTAGCAGGGTAGTGGTTAGGGGTGATCAAGCTGGCAAGCAGAAGCAGTTAGGGGCAATCAGGGAGGCAGGCAGGCAAGCAGTTTGGAGCCAGCAGTCCTGGATTGTGATCCCTACAGAGATTGGGCCTAAACGGGCAGTTGGACATCCCTCGAGGGTTCCCAAATTGGAGAGGGTGCAGGCTGGGCTGAGGGACACCCCACCCCCCCATGCACGAATTTTGTGCACCAGGCCTCTAGTAATAATAATAATAGTAATAATAATACCTGCAGTAAGAATAATGTCAAAAACTTTGTACTGTACAGTGAGTTTTTTATGGCTCAAATTCAAGGTTTATTTTCTCCTTCTCTAATGAAAAATGATAATAAGGTACCTATCCCTAATATTTGTTCCAGCAAATGGATCTGAAGTTGCGTCTCAGTGTAATTAATCTAAATGAAAAGGGTTGCTATCACTTTGATCTTCTTCCATCACCAAACACCAATCAATGCTCTGAAGTTCTCGGTGACTCCATGTCGTGTCGTTGTAGCTACATGAACGCTGTGTGTGAGGGGGAATCAAAGAACTCTGCTGTAAAGTGAGAAGGAAGGCAGGGTGCTACACACTTGAGAGAAATCTTGCGGGATTCACCCTTCAGTGTTCTGCAAAATGTGGATTTCAAGTGCACATTTCCTGAAACAAGTTCTTAGCATAGTCTGCCGCCTTAGAGGTTGAGTTTATCAGCATACACTGAATGCCAGCATGCAAACACCAAGATGGGTTTAGGAGATTGTTAATGACTCATCATGTAGGGTAATTAGATCTATGAATGATCACAGCAACTGCATTAGCAACAAGAATTAGGCACTGATGCCGATGCCATGGAAAATCTCTCAGTCATCGGTGCATAAAAAGGGCGTCTGCAGGCTTCTTCCTGGCCTTCCTTAGACTCAGGCAGCAGCTGCGGCCACATGCCCGGAGGGTGGCTGGCAGACACTAGACATAGCCCTGCCAAGCCCTCATTTGTTTGCAATGTCTTACCCGGAACTCTCAGACACTGAACATCTTTGAAAAGTGCTTATCTCTCCCTTCAGAGATTGTAAGAGAGAAGTTAAACAAGATAAACATGAAAAGTAGGTTGATGAAAAATGGTTTGTGGCTTTTGCTCCTGTGGGTTGGAAACTTCTACAGGGTGTGTCCTTCTGCCCACAATGGAGTCATTGTTCAAGGGACTGACAACTGTTTAATGTGTCTTCCAACTCTTCAAGTGCTGGTGCCTAGACTAGGTCCCTGTCCATCCCAGGGCCCACACAGAGCAAGCACTGCAGAAATGACTGGCGAGGGCATGAGTGCATGCATGAGAACAGCAGCCACTCCAGCCCCCCAAGACTGGGGGCCAGGCCCCAAATCAGTTATGAGCTTAAAATACCAGCCACAGTAACTGTGACAGGCTGCCTCTGTTAGTGCCTCGCCTCAGAACTGCCGAGCCTTCCAGCATGGTGCAGCCACACTAGAATAGACACGCCCTGAAGCAGCAGGAAGCGAGGCGGTCAAGTGTAGACCCTGCGATGCTCACAGCCACGGGGCATGGGCCAGGTCTGCACCCAGGGAGGCCAGGCAGGCGTCCAGGCCCCAAAGCAGAGAAGGATGCTGCCAGAAATTTCCAGATGACTAGGACAAAGGGCTGGTGTGTTGTTTTTCCACTTAAATTAATCATATAATTGCCCCAGTTCTCCATTTGTCTCTTTATGTTCAAATAGAGCTTCAGGTAACACGACGGAGGTGGAGGCCCAGGAGAAGAGAAGCGTCTGGGCACACAAAGGAATCTGAGGTGGAGACCAGGCGGTGGGCGGGAAATGATGAAGCAAGTGGGCAGCCATGGAAATGACTGGGAAATGCCTGTTTGATTCTTACAAATGAGATGTGAGCCATGGGAAGCATTTGGCTTGACCTTTATTTATCAATATTTCAAAAGCAAATCCTTGTAGAGCAGCAATTTTCAACCTTTTTAATCTCTTGGCACACATGAACTGATTACTAAAATTCCATGACACACCAAAAAATATATCTTTTGCCAACCTGACCCCCCCCCCCAAAAAAAAAGGTATAATTTTGATTCATTCATACTGATGGCCATTGTTGTGTTGGCTGTGGTCATTGTTTTATTTGACAGTCTAAGGGCGAAGAAGCTGGTGCCCTCACTAAACAGTCAGGAGTTTTGTGTTTGAACAATCCAGAGGCTGCTTTTGGGAATGTGATGCAGACCCCGGCTCTGTGGCATTTCTGTGGGCGTTGGCTGCAAAGAGGCTTTGCTGTAAGAATGCACACTGGGAGCTGAAGGGAAACAGTGTGAGGGTGAACAGCTTTTAAAAGTTCAGCTTAAGTAAGACTACTGTCGCCCAGGAAATGGTTTTGCCTAAGAAGAAATCAAATTAAGGACAGCAGAGTCTTATGTGGGCCCCTCTGCTCTGAGCTGCGCTGAGCGTGGGGAAGCTAGAGCCTCGAAGTTTCCACTCCGTCTGTCATCCATCATCCTACACCCATCATCCAGCATCCATCATCCCACACTCATCATCCGGCACCGATCATCCCTCGCCCATCATCCCGCTGCCTGCTGGCCTGGGCCTGGCAGCCAGCATGCATTCCAGATCACAGCGGAGCACAGCAGACGCCTAAACCCGACAGAAAAATAAACAGGAGCCAAATAAATTAAACTGAACCGATCTGTGGGAAAGGTTTGTAAACCTCAACGCCCTTGCCAATCCGAGTATCTGGCACATGAGGTTCACTGGCATCTCCATTTTTCCTCTTCACAGAACGATGTGGCTGATTATGAAGATCAAACCTCATTAAATCTTTCACCTGATTTTCCTTTTTAAGCACTAGAAGCCTGTCCATTTTCTACATGTGCTTTTCTTTTCTGGAGTGAGGCCTGTCCCTACTGTGAGATGTCAGAGATAAATGGGGACTATCGCTTCTTGAAGTGCTTGAGCCACAGGAAGATGGGCTTAGTCTGCCTGCCTCGGAAGAATTCACCATGGAAGCCAGAGAGCAGGAAAGAAATGAGTGAGAGAAACCAAATCGGACTCAGGGTGATCGCCTGGCCACACTCAGGATGGCTGGCTCACTCGGGCCCGGCTCCTGGGCCTACGAAAGCATTCACAGACTGAGTCAGATGAGAGGCAAACATAAACGGCTGTTACATTAGCTAAATGACCTGCCACGTGTTATTTTCCCTACACACTTCACCTCTCCCCCAGACCTGAGTTCAAACTCTGTTTGTAAAACTGATGGGAAAAACTCATGCATTTAAAAAGTAGTCTTCAGGAGTCGGATCAGTAAGACTGTGTGAGTGACATTATACACCAAATTGCCAATGGTATTCTTTACTTTAAGTTTTTTTTCATTGCCCAGGAAACCCTTTTTTTCCTTCAAAGTTTGCTGTTATCAAAAAGACAAAAGTGTGATTTCAGAGGTTTCATAGGTGGAATAATTTACTGCTAAATTCTGTTGAAGAACTGGTACCAGAACTGTTTAACTCTCTCAAAATTTTGTTAAGCATCCCCCCACTAGATCTATATAAAAACATTTACAGACATAGATATTTTAAATATGGTTTCATAAAAGAAGCGGTATTTCATCTTAAGAAAAGGTAACCCCATATCTAAGAGGTGTTTTTTATGGTTACCATTGATAGACTTGAACCGAAGGTCCATCGCTTGTCCCTCCCTCCCGAGTCCGCCTGGGAGATGCTCATACTTGGACCACGAGATGCTGTGTATGTGTAATTCCATCACAGTGGGGCTCGGTGTTCCCCACTAGCGCCTGGTCACGTTCACTGTGAAGGAAATTGAGGGGGTTAATCTAATTCTCGTGACTAAAGCTTTGCAGAACTAAGTGTTTTATAAAATGAGTGTCTATTTTTACACACTCGAATTTCTTTATTTGGGTCACAATATTGCTCCAATAAGCAACATATTGGAAATATCTTTTTTCATTCTTTCCAGTTTTTCTTTCTTTTTGATTTTTAAATAAATGAGCAAATTAAAGGACTCACTATTGTATTGCTACTACTGCTACAGTTCTCCAAATTTCCTTGAGACAGGGATTATGGTGAACTAAAATTGAAAACCTATTATCTTTTTAGTTATTGTTACTGTCTACATTTCAAACACTTTAAACAGTACTTCTTAAAATAAATCCACTAGGAAAATGTTTAGATGTGTAGATGCTCTCTGTTACTGTATGGGGAAATTATTTTTCAGAATGATTCTGAATGATCACACACACACACACACACACACACACACACGGGACTTTTTCTGCAGCCTAAGAGCCTGTAGTAGGCTGTCCGCCCTATAACTAAGAGTTTTCTTAACTAGTAAATTCGAAGGATGGGAATATGATCTTCCAGGCTCATCTCCCTCAACTCCAAACACGTTTGACAGCACTCATTCTGCTCTTGCAGTGAAAAATCTGTGATATATTTAAAAACCAGATACAAGCAACTTACAGAATAATGTAGTCACTGTGACGTGACTCTCTGTAATTCTGATTAGGTTTAGTCCATCTGTTAGAGGCGATTCAGTTCATGCTTGTCATGGAATGGCTTCATTTTCCTCCACGTTTCAGAAACAGCTGAGGCGGGGGAGGTTTTCAGCGGCTACTCCTCTAACGGAAGAAAGTACATTCTCTAATGTTCAAAGGGGCCTATTCTTGGGTTTCATTCTAACTAATTTAATGATGTTAAGATGAATCTTCTCCACTCTTTAGAGAAGTGAACATTGCAGATGAGGGAAGACAGATGTATAAGTGCATTTATGGAGCTGTCATCGGGCAGTGAAGGCGCTGGGCACTGGGGAATGTGCGATGTGTGGTGTTAAGCCTGGGACTACCCAACAGCTTTGTCATAAACAAAGGGGAAGGGAATGCCCTTTCTAAGGGTGGAGGGTGGATGTGACAGGACTTCTGCTCCAGACCGTCTGCTAACTATGACACAGCGTTGTTACCAGGCACTGCCCCTCCTCATTGCTAACCAACTTCTGCAGATGTAAGAAGAAACCATCAAGGGAGAGCATCTCTCTTATTCAATGTTACCTGCCTCTCACCTCCTGCCCTACCAACTTCCCCCTTCCTGAAGGCACCTGCTGCCGACACCTCCCTCCTGGATCCCCTGCCGACCACAGAAAGCTGTCCTGGAAAAGCCTGATGCCTCAGAGGTACCTGCATGTAGCTTCACCTCCCGTGCACCATAATCACCCCCCAAGTACACAGCAATCCCAAGCTCAGGTCCCAGAATGACCCGGATAGCATTTCCTCTTAGGGGTAAGTACATTCCCCAGAGGCAAGTGAAGGAAGCTGGATTGGTGTCGACGCCTGGCATTAGAAACCAGAAGTAGGTCTGGGTTAGGAGGAATTTTAGCCACTGACAGCAGCAGGACTGGCTTGACTTCCCAACTGTTGTGAGTCAATAATGAAGAGAAAGGTCATAAAGATTAATCATTCCTGACCATAAAGCAGGCACCCTGTTCATTTGGCAGCTGGATCCTTGCCAATTCTCTCCTCACACCACTTCCTTCACAGGCCTGCTGAAGAGTGAAGGCATCAGAGGGGAAAGGGTGTGGAGGGCAGAGGCTGGGACTCGGAAAAGTCTGGTTTCACATTCTCATCTCCAGCTGTCTGACTTCCAGTTCCGCTGTCTTCCACCAAACACTTCCCTGTTTTTACTGAATGAACTGAAACGTTCTTGAAGGATCTTTGCCTATTTCATAGTATCTCTCTACTAATAGAAAACTGCAGCATCATTTTAATAAAGCAGTAAAATAATAAGGCTGTACACTCTTCTTAATTTAAACTTGGTCACTTTTAGAGGTTTTGTAACACCTTCTCCAGTGGCCTCTCCAGATTGCATCAGGTTTTTGTTGTGCATCAAAACAGAGAGAGATCATTCTCCATATTCATTATTCAGACAAAAAAAAAATAATAGTGACCTATTCATGGCTGAAAATGGTGGCCCTGTAGGAGAAGGAGGGGAGGGGCTCATCACCTCATTGTTCTGCATCCTGGCTGGAGGAGACGGGGTGACCCCAGGCTGCGAGAGGGCCCCCTCCATATCAAAGCATCTGACTCAGGCGCTAACTCTGTGGGGGATTTTGGACAGGCAGCAGCACAGCAGGGACAATCAGCACACTCCATTCTGGCCTCTTAGCCACACACTGGGACACAGCAGCCAGGCAGGTGCTGCCTGCGCCCAGTGGCACAAAGCACATGTGCTCACTGCCATCCTGGCCTCTAGTCTGTTGCTCTGCAAGGTTTTCTGTGCTGAGTGCTGCATGCTGATCTGGAGAGAAGCAAGCAAGAGTCTGCAGACAAGCCTTTCTGGGACACTCAGAACACTTCACTTCCCCTTTGACCTTTTCTGGTTTATGTTTTCAACCTCAAAAGTCACATGACTAGCTTATTTTTAACTTTTTTTTTTTACATAATATTTTAGGCAGGATATTTGATGGGGTTAGTGCACACACACATACATTTAAATTAAATTAGAAATGAATTTCTTCTTAATAGAGCCTGATTCAAATACTCCCAGTGCAACGTTCCGACTGGGGTGCAGGTATTGATGTAAATGGTCTTCCTTAGGCCCCAGCAGGCACAAGGGCAGGGGTTTTGCTAAAAGGCAGCACTTTGATTCAAAGTGAGGCTCTGCAATGGTGGAACCTCGAGGTTCTCTGACAAGAGACTTGGGTTGTGGATACGCCTGAGACACTGAGTGTCATGCTCATGCCACCCCCAGACTCCTGGCACTTCTGTTTTTGCCTGCGGCCGCCAGGCTGGGAAAACGGAAGCCTCTGCTGTGATGACAGCCACCAGGGCTCCTGCACCATGGACAGGGCTGGAGAGGCGGACACCCATTTTAGGGAACACTCTTACATCATTGTCCCCTGCCCTCCGCCAGTTAGCTGCTAGAGGCCACCTCCCACTCTGGGCAGATAGGATGAGCTGGTGGATGTGCCCAGGCACCCTGCAATTCTCCCCATATTTATTGAGTGCCAAGTATGTCAGGCATGATGCTGAGGACTTGACATAGAAGTGTCTGAAATCCTTCAGCAATGTTGCGAGATAGGCTTTATGACTCTTCCCATTTTAGAGACCCAGAGACTTAGGCTGAAGAAAGTAAGTTACTGGCCCAAGCTCACAAGGCCGGAACAAGTTACTCTGAGATTCTAACTCATGCTCTTAACCTGGGTAGCTGTCCCTGCTCTGGCCTGGTCCAGGCTGCCCCCCTATGTGGCCATGATGCTAAGCAAGCAGTTGGTGCCTCAGGAGGTGACCCAGGGCCTGAGAGCAGAAGGCCTGCATTCACACCACTGCTCCATTTCTTTCTAGTCTGTCGGCTGTTCCCTCGCCCTTGCGGTTAAAATAGGGAAAGTTAGACTTCAGGCAAAGGGCCCCTGTAGGAATTATATCAGCTGGAGAGCGTGGTATAGAATAGGCTTTCTATTAGTCTGATTCTTGGGTGACTGACTTCTACAAAGAAGGCATGTTTGTCTGTTTATATAACTAGATTCTAATTAGAGAGCAAGTCGGGGACATCGCAGCTCGTCTGTAATTACAGCTTGGCCATGTCTTGTCTGCCTTTGACAGTGGTTCTCTACTTTATTCTGATCTTAGCATCAGCCCCCACACTGCAAGCTCACGCTCTCAGCCAAATGTCTGCATGCATGTCAGGAAGCAGGCACTGGGCCCCAGCAGGAACTCGAGGCAGGTGGTTGGTGTGCCCTCGCTCGTCAGCGAACTGTGCCCACACTCACATTATAGGCCCCCATTTCCTGGGCCAGGCCGCGGGGCCACACTGGCTTCCTGCATGTGGCGGTTTGGAGCTCCTCCCAACTTTCAGTGCCCATCTCAAGAAGGAGGAGGTGGGGCAGCTGGAGTGCAAAAAGAGGTTTCACATAACGGTGCAGAGGTAGAGGTGACAATGGGAGAGACAGAAGATGCAGTAAGCCCCGAGGACCGGGCTTCCCCGAAAGATGGGCTGCCTCTGCAGCAGTGGGGCAGACGAGCACGAGGCTCCCAGCCTTTGTGACGCTTGGGAAAGAAAGCTGCATGGACCTTCAGACCAGGGCCTTTGCACACGTTCACTCGGCTCTTCCGCTGCTGCCTGCTCCAGCAACTTCTTTAACTTCCCTATTTAAAGCCACGGTATCACCCCCACTATGTTGTGACATCTTTGTACACCTTATCTCAACCTGGACTCTGATTGCTTATTGAGCCACTATCTGATTTGTCTCCTCCCACCGGAGTGTGGGCTTTATTGCTGTCTCCCTAGGGCAGTGATGGGCAACCTTTTGAGCTTGGTGTGTCAAAATTCACCAAAAGACCAAGCATAACTCGGGTGGTGTGTCACTTAGAGAAAAAAACATAATTTTGCTATATTTATAGTTTAAATAACAAAAATGTATAATTATAATATATAACTGTATTAAATAAACCAAAAACTAATTATTTAACTTACCTGCGTAGTGACTTCTTTGTTCATCTGCCAGTCGGTTTCTTTTGTGGGTCTTGATATTATTTAAATTGTGTGGTACTTTATATGCAAGAGTTCCATTTCATTTTGTACAGCTGCACTGGCCTTCTCAAAATACTTTGTTACTCGAGGAAAATAGTTTTAGTTTTTACATCTCCCTTGAAAATTTTAAGTTTACTTTCAAAAACTTTAATGTATCCAAACATAACGTCAATACTTTTGCCAAAACCTTGTAACTTTAAGTTTAGTTCATTAATATGAACAGATAGATCAGAATATGAACAGAAAATACTAGGGTGTTGACCCACTTATCATCATTGAGCTGAGAAAAGTTTCCCAGATCCTTATCCTCAAGAAATACCTTAATTTCTTCAAAGCACTCCACAAAGCACTCAAGAACTTTGTCTCGGCTCAGCCATCTTACATTATTGTACATCAGCAGTGTACTTTAGGTGGAATCAACCTCCAGTTAAAGTGCAGAAAATTCTCGCTTGTGAAGGGGGCGAGCAGCTATTAATTTAACTATCTTTGTAACAACTGACATTAAGTCGTTTAACTCGGTGATAAAACCTCCTGATGGATAATACAATGAGAAGGCACAATCGGATGTCCAATAGCTTCCATAAACAATTTGACAAATCCAACTTTTTTCCCATCATGTTTGGTGCCCCATCTGTCGTCACTGACAGACTGTAGAGATATCAATGCTTAGGTCACAGAATATTTGTATAACAACCATACATATTTTGCTTCCTGATGTACTTGTTGGCACTGATACTAACTTTATCAACTCTCCTCTCATTGTGAGACCATCAGAATATCGACCAATAATGGCCAACTGAGCATGTAATGTGACATCAGTAGTTTCATCAAGAGAGATAGAAAAATATTTACAATACTTATGTCTCCCTGTAATTGATGTTGTACGTTTGTGTTCAGTCTCATTATTCGGTCTTTTATGATATTTCTACTGAGTGGTAACTCAGATATTCTCTTAATAATTGCATCTTTATTCTGCATATCGTGAAATAGAACTACTGCACATCTCAGGAGAGTTTCTTTAATAAATCCTCCCTCATTGAGTGCTTTTCCATGCTGAGCTATGGAGTGAGCAATGCTGAAACTTGCAGATGTTAAATTTGTAGAGCCTTTTATAAATTTGAGGATGGAATTAGATTGGCTCTTATAAAGGTGTAGCTGCCTGGAAATGTATTCCTTCCTTTCATCCTCACTTTTTTTCAAGAGCTGGGAATGATTAGTTTCAAAATGTCTATTTATATTCCATGTTCTGCTTACTACCGTTTCAATACATAGAACACAAAATGATATGCCATTTTTTCTATAATGCCATACATCTCAGTCCATGTCTCTTAAAAGGGTCAGCTACTGTTACTACCACTTCCTTCACTTAACCGTGGTTTTTTATTTTTTGGGTTCTCCATCAGGGGCCAGGGGGCAGTGACAGAAGATAGAATTATAGATAGCCTGTTAGCCCTGCAGGCAATTAGGGGTTAACTAGCCTAACTGACCACAAGATGGCACATGTAACTGTCTTTTAGGAAAGGGCAGGGTTAATAAGCAGAAATAGGGGTTAATAAGGATGCACCACAGTAATAGTGGTGAAATGGAGTCTGCACTATGCTGCAAAATGACGTCCCTTATATAAATTAAGATGGCTGCCGCTATTTCTAATGGCAGGAAATGACACCCATAGCACAGGCCCTCACCTCTCCCAGCCTCCCCCTCACTTATCTCAGTAATGATGGTCAATTAGAAATCCATGACACCCCAGAACAGTAGATTGGATGATGGTTGCTGTGGTTATGTGGTTGCTGGTAATGGCAATCACAGGGCCCCCAGAGATGCATCCACTCTGGCATTCCGCTGCTCCCTGCTCCGCTGGCCAGAGGTGAGGTCAAAGATCCCCTAGCGGCCTAAGCAGAAGTCCCAGACTTAGAGGCTCTGTGCCAGAGTTCTGTTGTTTTGGCTTACAGACCTCCGGCACAGGGTGTCTACACTACACTACAGCAAATGTTTCATCCTCCGGTACTGCACCTGGCCATGCAGTAGCCAAGGATGAAATGTCTTTCTCAGCATGCAGCCCCATACTTCTCTGTATGCGACCGCATGCGGCTGCGTGTCATCGAAAATGGCTATGAGTGTCAGTGCTGACACGCGTGTCATAGGTTCACCATCACGGCCGTAGGGCATCTTCATGAACTAAGTGAGCATTACTAGTGATGCTTCACTCCCACTTAGGCTGTTAATTTCCTCCTTATTCTAGAGCTCCATTCAGATATCTCATTTTTATTCAAAACCAAATCTCAAAAATTCAGTTACAAACCTTACCTTTGGTTCCCAAGAGAACCAGGATGGGTCCCCTCTCAAGATGTCTGCAGGCAGTTTCCTCTGCCTGGGACATGAAACTACCGCACAGCCATCCTTCCCGCACCAAATTCGATGTCAAAGGACTTCCCTGCCACCCCAGTCAACCCACTTCTCATTATCTCCTATCAGAACAATCTGGATTTTTTCTTTTTCACGTAACTTATATTGGTTTCAGATGCACAGCACAATAATTGGATACATGCATATACTATGAAAGGATCACCACAATAAGTCTAGTTAACATCTGTCAACATACATAGTTACACACTTTTTGTAACAAAGATACACACTTCCAGTTATAAGTACATCCTGGGGCTGTAATGTATAGCACGGTGACTATAGTTGACAATGCTGTATTATAAACTTAAAGGTTGCCCAAAGCATAGATCATTAGAGTTCTTGTCGCAAGAAAAGATTGGATTCCTCTTGTTTTTCTTTCTTGACTCAGCTGTTTGTTTCTTATTTGTCTCTCCCCACTGGATTCTAAGTTTCATTAGGGTGGAGACTAAATATTTTATATTGTAACACATGTTTAGGATATGGCACAATGCCTAGAACAGAGTGGGTTTGGATGCTTTTTCCCTGTGTTAGAGACAGGCGCAGTTGTTTTGGCTGTGTTTTGGCGTAATTGGTAAGCTACCAACTTTCTGTAATGTCTCCCAGCGGTTTTCTGTCCAGCGCTATTTTTATCACCTCTGTTTCAGGCTCCTTGTTCGAACTTCTCCTCCTCCTCACCCCTCTGCCCATCCTGACACAGTGACCAAAGGACTTCATCTGTGGAGGCTCGCCATCCGTCCACCTGCAGAGAGCAGACTTTAGGAGCTCCCATCCAGCCTCAGCTCCTGTAACACGCCAAACTGAAACCAACCTGCTGGTCACTCTCCGCCATCCACTCTGACTCAGCAGGCCAGTGTCCTCATGAAATCCTCCATTGAGTCCTGTGCGTTCCCCCTCCGTCCCCTGCTCCAACCCCAAGCCCTTTTCGCCACCCCCCATGGACAGTCAAGTGAAGACACAGCCACGTCTCCCCTGTACTTACATCTGTGACAACTGACCGCTCTCCCAGGCCAGCAGAGAGGCCTCCTGAGCAGCGCTGCTAGTGTGTTCCAACTTAGGGACAACAAAAGGCTGTGAGCCCTTGTGTTTTAAAGAGTTAGTGTCCGGATCGCATCTTTGATATGCCTAAGGAAGCTAAATTAAGGAAATAATGAAATCTGACTCTATATCCATAGGAAGGATATTAAAAGGAAAATTCAGTTTTTCTCAAAGAATGTGAATGTTGGGAGAGCGTCCCAGGAGGGCATGTGCTCAGTCCACTTCACTCTAAAGCTGCCTCATGTCCCCTACCAACGAGAGAAGAGAGAGCCCACAGCTCTGGTAAACGAACATAATGATTAGTTCAGGACCTAGGGGAGGAGGAGGGTTTGGTTGCATGTTGGACCAGATCTCAAAGTGCACGTGGTTTCCTGCTAGAAATTTAATTTCTAGCCTCAGAACCATGCAGGCTGGGCTGCCTAGACTTCCTGTGTCCCTCTCTGATAGCATGCATGTGAAAACAGAAAGCAGGAGACACGTCTCAGCTGAAATATACTGAGTGACCAGATTATTATGATCTCTGAAAGCATAATAATCTGGCCACTCAGTGTATATCCTATATCCATGATGGCGAACCTATGACATGTGTGTCAACACTGACACGTGTAGCCATTTTCGATAACACGCGGCCACATGTGATCACATATACCCCTTCACTTATCTTAGTTCATGGCACCCCACACAAGTTAAATAATATCAAGACCAACAAAAGAAACTGACTGATAGATGAACAAAGAAGTCACTAAACAGGTAAGTTAAATAATTAGTTTTTGGTTTATTAAATACAGTTATATATTACAATTATATACTTTTGTTATTTAAACTATAAATATCACAAAATTATGTGTGTTTTTTTTCTCGAAGTAACACACCTCCGGAGTTATGCTCGGTTTTTTTGGCGAATTTTGACACACCAAATTCAAAAGATTGCCCATCACTGTCCTATATAATAAAAGGCTAATATGCAAATTGGCCCCTCTACCAGGAGTTCGACCAGCAGGCAGGCTGGCCAACCCGCCCATGTCTCCTCTCCCTGGCCAGGCTGGCCAGACCCTACCCATGCACAAATTCATGCACTAGGCCTCTAATATATATATATGCACTGGGCCTCTAATATACATATATTTCTGTATTCAGAAATCATAATAATCTGGCCACTCAGTGTATATCATATTGTGTTTCAAGAGTCAGGTAAGAGAAAAAGGGGTGCCTAGCAGCGTTTCTCACTATCAGCTACTGGTGTGGCTAGAGCTGCTTTGAAATGAGCACCTACTTGGCAGGCATGATCCAAGCATCTGGAGAAGATTGATGTCCTACAAATGGCCAGGGAAACATCCACGCACTGCACAGGCCATATGGACAGTGATGGAACCCTTTGTTTCAGGCAGTTTGAAGGACAGCCATTCTGAGGTCCTGGAAATGGGATCTTTCCACCAGGCTGTGGCTGCTATGGGGGGGGGGGGGGGGGGCCCTAAGTGGGGAAGATGTCCCATGAAGCATGATGACTGGCTCATCAATGGGTCCTTTGGAACACTGAGCAAATAAAGCTTCCACTATCATCCAGCCTGGACCAGCCATTGCATACGGTTCAGCCCTTGTTTGCTCTACCTGCACAAAGACGTTTGCAGGGATGAGCACGACTGTTAAGAATCTCCCATTGGCTTGGAGTTTTAATTATTGCAGGTGCTGGTATTTGGAGAGAGGGCTCAGAGGTGGTCAATGCTTTATACTCTTCTGCAGGTTACAGAGAGAGGCCCATTTGTGGAATAAAATTGCATCAATTTGAATAGCAATGTTTTGACAGCAAGATACAACAGAAGGTTATGCTGGTATTACACAGAGAACATCACAAGTAATTTATGACGGCAGCAGAGGCATGACCTTGAATTAAAATGAATAGAGTCAGTTAGCTATTAAACATGTATAGTGTTTAGTAAAACTGCATTTGGTTAGACAAAGATTTGGGCATAATTTCTAATGGATCATGGATAACGGTTCTAATACAGCCAAGGGCATTTTTTAAACCTGATTTATAATATCCATCCACTCTGACAGGCCCTCCAGGCATATGGAGGGCAGCCCACAGGATTGGAATAGGTCAGATTGTCAAGAGAACCCTGTGAATGTCTATCGGGAAAATCCTGATTTAATGGAAGTGGTTTGTGTCATGCCGTAAAGGACAACAGGTTTAGATTTTTCTGAGTCAAAAGGAAGCAACATTGCAGAGCTTTCTGTTTCTTTATAAGACTCTACCACTCCCGGTTTTTAACTACAAGACAACTCCACAATTCACAATCTTGACGTTAGAGTAAGATATCCTTCCTTATGCCTGAAAGGCAATTAATGGCAATCTCAGAGAATAGAGAGATGTTATTGTCACTATCTTTAAAGTGTTTTTATAGGAATGTGTGGGTAGGTTTGAAATGGGTTACATCAGATCTGAGAGATGTCCTGGGGATCAAACAAAAGAAAATAAAAGTAATCATCATACTAAGGAGTAACAATGTGTTTTCAAAGCATCCTCATGTCTTTTTTTCTCAATGTTCAAGATATTCTTTTAAAAGAAAATGAAATATTATCCTCATTTTAAAAACTAGGAATCAGATATATAGATGTGAAAAAAAACTCTCATGATAAGAGAATGTAAATGATCAGAGATTAAACACCGTACTTTGAAACATTCTTTAGTTACCATTTCAAATGAGTGTTTCTTTCCAATGGCTTTGATCATGAGATATTTAAGGGACAGCTCTATGAAATAGTATAGTACAGCCCCAAAGTCCCCTTCCCAAGGTACCAACACCTACCTCCACGTTCATTCTTCCCACAACACTATCCACCCTACTTTTCATGTCACATAATAGGCACAGGTGTAAACTGAAGAAAAGGTATATTTATGTGACATATTGAGGAAACATGTTTATGTTAAGGTCATTAAATATGCAAGAAATGTTCCTCAATGACAACCAAAAAATTGCAAATAAAGGAGATAGTTCCCACTATCAGAATCACAACATTGTTTAAAATTAATAATAATTATTTTTCACAAAATTGTGAGTAAAGAGAGATCCTACACCATATGTTGGTCGAGTAGCTTTGTGTGGTAGATGTCCTCTAGGGCACAGTGGCTTAGCCTCCCCAGTTACCACAATGTACCCCATTGCGGACTGTGTGTACAGATTTGTTGTAGTTAAGTCTTGATTGTTGTTGGTATACTGAGAGGAATTGACCTCCAGGCCAATTGGCTGTGAGACTCAGCTGTGTCTATGCTGGGAGGCAGCCTTATGTGAGAAGACTTGCAAAACTGCAAAAGCCTCTGTACTCAGCTTGGATAGGACAGAGTCTCAGGGCAGAGTCTCAGTGCAGAGCAGACAGCCTTGGCTTCCCATCAACCATGCCCTTAGAGGCCCCTGGGTCTTAGTGTCCCTCAGCAGTCACTGCAAGCACCTCTGTGAGAAAGCTGCCTTTGAGTTTCACCTGCTGCCAGAGAGTTCAGTTTCTCTGCCCCCCAATGAATCTGGATTCCCAGATTCTCACCTGGAACTGGGTTCAGTGTAGTCGAAACTGGGGTTCAGTGCAGTCCGGAGCTTTTGTCTCCTTCCCGCTAGAGCAAGCCAGAGGCACAGTCGGTACTCTCTCCTTGCACTCACATGCATGCCTCTGGACCTCTGCGTTTCGCAGCTCATGTAAGTTTCTGCCTGACAGTCCAGATTCCCCCCCCCCTCCATATGAGCCTGAGCCCCCAGGGTCTCGCCCGGAACTGGGGTTCAGTGCAGTCAGAACTGGGGTTCAGCGCAGTTGGGGCCTTTGTCTTCTTCCCGCTAGAGAAAGCCAATTAGGCACTCAGCCGCCCCTGTCCTCTGCGTGAGTCTCTGTACCTCAGGTGTTTGCAGCTCCTTTGCTTCCCTGTGTGCTTTTCTCTTCCCTTCTAGTTGTAGAATTTCCATTCAGCCAGATTTCCTGTGGTTCTGGATGATGTTCATTTTGTCTTTTAGCTGTAGTTCTGAAATTGTTATGTGAGGCGGCAGTTTAGGTGTTTACCTGTGCCGCCATCTTGATTTCTCGTGCCTTTGGCATTTTAATTATGATGTGTCTTGGTGTGGTCCTCTTTGGATTCCTTTTGTTTGGGGTTCTCTCCACTTCCTGGACTTGTAAGTCTATTTCTTTCACCAGGTGGGGGAAGTTTTCTGTCATTATTTTTTCAAATAAGTTTTCAATATCTTGCTTTCTCTCTTCTTCTGGCACCCCCATAATTCAGATGTTGGTACACTTGAAGTTGTCCCAGAGTTCCTTACACTATCTTAATATTTTTGGATTCTTTTTGCTTTTTGCTTTTCTGGTTGGATGTTTTTTGCTTCTTCATATTTCAAATCTTTGACTTTATTCTTAGGACCCTCTAGTCTGCTGTTTGATCTCTTTATATTATTATTTATTTCTGTCAGTGTATGCTTAATTTCTGATTGATCATTTTTCATATCCTCGAGGGTTGCACTATATTTCTCAGAGGTTTCTAGAAGATTCTTGAGTAACCTTATAACTGTGGTTTTGAACTCTATATCCTACAGTTTGCTTTCCTCCATTTCTTTCATTTGTGACATGTCTCTTTGTCTCCGCAATTTGGCTGCTTCCCTACATTGATAGAGTGGCCTTGTGTGGTAGATGTCCTATAGGACCCAGTTGCTCAGCCTCCCTAGTTACCCAAGTTGGACTGTGTACACAATCTTGTTGGGCAGGACTTGCTTCAGTGGGGCTTTGGTGCTCACTGAGTCTGACCCTGAGTGTATCTCTTATGGATGTGAAGAGTTGTAATCCGGTATGGTCTCACTTTGACCACTGGTACACTGGCTATGGATCTCCAAGGAAGTGCAAATTCAGCTACTGCCTGAGACCATCCAGCAGGAGCTACAGAGAGATCTGCAGATTCCTCCTTTTTAGGGTTTGGAAGTGCCCAGATGAGGCCCAGCTGAGAAGCAATGTAGGCTGCTGTTGCAGGGTCTTAGGCCTTTCAGAAGCTTTGGAGCTCTCTGACCCAGCTGCAGTTTGTTAGGTTTTAGGTTGCAAAAGGACAGGCCATTCATATGTAAGAGTCATTGCGCACAGCTTGGGTGGAGTTGTAAATTGGGTGGGGTGGGGTCTCAGGGAATCATCAGGATGGAGCAAACAGCAATGGCTGTCAATCAGCCCTTCCCCAGAGAGGTTCCCCCCACCCCAGGTCTTTGTGTCCCATCGCCCCATGCAGGAACAATGATTGCTTGAGCACCTCTGAGAGAAAGCTGCCCTCACATTCAGGTCAGATGCCAGACAGTCCAGTTTCTCCCCTTATGGGTCTGGGTCCCCAGAGTCTTGCCTGGAGTTCAGAGCAATCAGGAGCTTGTATCTCCCTCCTGATTGAAAAAAACAACAACAGCTCACCCAGTTGCCAGCCCATTTCTCTCGACTCTGTACCTCCACATCTCCAAACCTCCTACCAGTCTCAATGCACTTTTTTCTTTCCTTCTAGTTGTAGAACTTCCACTCAGCCAGCTTTCCTGTGGTCTGGATAATATTTGTTTTGTCTTTTAGTTGGAGTTTTGATGTGGTTGTGAAAGGCAGCAAGTACAGGTGCTTACCTATGCCTCCATCTTGGATGTCTCCACTACAATTTTTTTAATTGCACAGAAAGCATCATGTGACCACAGAAACATGCCAGGAACCATTGGGCTGTTTAGGGCTGACACAGAGAGATGGATTCCATTTTGTAAAGCATTGTCCTGTTTTTAATATGTTCCTTAAAATAGGGAAAGGAAGAATCTCACAGTTTGTTGGAACCCAGAAGGGAAGACCCCCACCTCGTCCTTGGCCATCGCCACTGCCACCTCAGGAGTGCCCAGAAGTTGCTCTTGGTCTGCCTCTGTGGAGACCAAACTGACGCGAGAGGAGCACTTGGGGAACGGAGGAATAAGTGCTCTTTGAATGACAGGAGTTTAATTCTCGTGTCTTCTATTGACTAAGTGAGTGACGCTATGTGATTGACTGCTCAGCTACATTCCTCTTAGCAACACGTGGGCTTGGAGCATCTTAACTCTAGGAACTGGCGATGTGCACACAAGCATCTTTGTTTCCTGGCTGTAGCTGGAAATGATCCCTGGGATCATAAAACAGTGCATCTTATTGCAAAAAGGAGCCAGGAGCCGGCCCGCATTGGGGCTCATGGCCCTGGAGCTAAAGAGGTCATCATGCCCCTCCTCCCCTGCTGGGAAGTGCCTGCTGGTAGCCAAGTTCTTTCACACACTGCGAGTGTTCCCCCCACGTCCCTCGTGGTTCAGGGTTTGGGTTCTGAAGGAGGCTGCACACAAATGAAAGAGACTAGACAAGAAAGTATAAATTTGGGAATATTGGGAGCCAGGCGGGAGCCCAACTAAAGGAGAAGGACTCCATCACCCCTGGCCTTACTATCCCTTTTATTCAGATTGTGGGATATACCCATAGCCTTTAGGCAGGCAATTCCAATAAGAGCCAATCAGCAAAGATTTACATAAAACTAAAAGGTGGAAGTTGTTCTAGCTACCATTGTCTCAACTAAACAGTGGGTGGTTGGCTCTGACCTTTCAGAACTTCAAGGTTGACCAGCCTTCCGGGTTTCATGTCCACACCTCTCTGCTAGTGAAGACAATGGGCAGCTTCCAACAACACATGACTTCATGCAAGGAAAGGAAGGCAGTCTGTGAGGCCCTTCCTGAGAGAAATGAAGTATCACCACATGAAAACGACCCCTCGGTGGGTCCCCGGGGAAGCGGGAGCCAGGCAACGCAGCCACCATCAGTACAAATGCTGACTTCGCGCTGTCTTCGTGTTTTCATCACAAGCCTGACTCAAGGCGGGTACTGGCCCATATTTGTTGAAATTGGAATAAGATGATAAACAGACCTTCTAGCTCTCAGATGCCCTGTGCAGTTCCAACGCTTTGCCACCTGAGGCAAAATGCTTATGACTGTTGGGGGGTATAATGACTTCCCTTTGTCTCGTCCCTCACTCCCTCCCTCTTTTCCTCCCTCTTCCCCCCTCCCTCCCACACTACTTAATGAGAGTTGACTACACACACACACACACACACACACACACACACACACACGTACACATACACGCGAGGCCTGTGCCAGGCACTGATGTGGAGTGATGAAGAGACATCAATGTCCCAGGGAGCTAACATGATTCATGTGCAGTGAAAGGCTTTTTTCCATGCTGCTAAATGCCATGAAGCACTATTACGGGTGACAGGAGAACTGGGTGGGTGAAGGGGGGGTCACAGCTTTGATTGTAAGTCCAGGAGGGCTCCAGTGAGGAGGCGGCACCTGAGCTGAGACCGGAATGAAGAGAGGGAGCTGTCCATGGGGAGGTGGGCTACAAGTGTCCCAGGAAGAAGGGACCACATCTGCAAAGGCCCTGAGAAGGGACCAGGTAGCGCAGTCTGTAGGGAGAGGGAGGAGTGTGGTGCTGCCGGAGGATGGCGAGCAGGGGCGCTTGGAGAGAAGGAACCGAGAGGTAGGCTGGGCTCAATGCAGGAGGACCTCAGTTCTCACTCCGATGGCCTCCAGAGCTGGGAGTGGGGGTGGGGGTGGGGGTTGTGTTCAGGCAGATGAAGCCCGAACATGATGTGGACCGTGGACCACTAAAGTACAAAATGGGAGTGAGGGGGACCGGTTAAGAGGTTGGTGCAGGTCCAGGGGGCACAAGTGAGGTTTGGATGAAGGTCATGCAGTAACGATGGGGAGAAGTTGACAGATTTGGGATATAGTTTGTGAGTAACAATGGGGAGAAGTTGACAGATTTGGGATATAGTTTGAGAGTTAAGCCATCAGGAGTTATAGAAAAATTCAACGCAAAGGGAAAGGAAGCTCAAATGCATATTCTACCCACCATGCCTTAGCTAAGCTACCTAAGGTATGTTCACATACCTGTTCTCCAGAAAGTAGGGCTACTTTTCAGCCAGAAGCTAGGTCTAGCCTTTTTGTGGGGGAGGAGGGGGGTCTCAACTACAGAAATGAGGGTTGCCCTTTGCAAAAATGAGTGCACAAGAAAGACTTGCTAACTTGAAGCCAAAGAGGAGACTTACGTCTATTGTGAGGCCACAACAGTCCAGTCCACCTGGCGGCAGAGCCAGGAGCCTCCCTGCAGCTTCCCTGCAGGCTGCCTCTTCCTTCACCTCTGCTCGGTGCCTGGGCTCTGGAATGCTCTCTGCAACTTCGTGGAGTTCCCCTCTGCCTCAGGGAGATGCCCACTTCTTTGCTCACCATGCCCGTTTTCTCTCTCTACCCGGCCCTCCGCTGGGTGATGGGGACCCCAAGGCAATCAGGAGGATGCAGGAGAAACCTTGGCATCTAGGCTTCACCTGGGAACCAGTAGGGAGCCCTGGCTACACATGAGAAACACAGGGGAGACTTGTTATACAGAACACATGGGTTCATCGCTCCTTCGGGGCTGAGCACTGAGGAATGCCTCACAGGACACTGCACCTGCTTCTGCTTCTCCTTCTCCTCCTCCACCTTCCCCTCCCCCCTCCTCCTCCACTGCCCTCTCCTCTTCCTCCTCCTCCTCTCCTTCCCCCTCTTCTTCCCCCCTCCCCCTCCTCTTCCTCCCCCCTCCTCTTCCCCCTCCCCCTCCTCCTCCTTCCTCCCTTCCTCTTCCTCATCCTCCCCCTCCTCCTCCTCCTCCTCCTTCTTCAATCATTCCTTCTCAGCTTTGTAAGACAGGATGTGCCTTGAGTCCCAGCAAGGGGACTGTTGGCCTCTGCAGGCAGGCACCCGAGCTGAGGAATATTTGTGCAGATGGCCTCTGTGGCTGCTTAGATGATCCCAACTGTGTCCCCAGTCCACTGCCCTGACCATGTCTTTGCCCACATTTGGGTTCATTTCTTTTCAATTAAGTGTTTATCCAGTGATGAGGACTAGGCCCAAGAGCCCAGAGAGGTTCTAAGGGAACCACTCCTGTCCTCCAGATCTTTGAAGAAAAGACAAAGCCAAGTAGAATGAAATCCAGGCCGGAAGCTACATGCATCATGTCAGGTGGGAGCACATGCTTTGTAGACAGCTGGAGACAGATGCTTCTGGGAGTCTGCATGGAGAGGAGCAGATGGGGAGCATGCTGAAGCCAGAGGAGGGGCAGCCTGTGGGCAGGACCCGCTAGGCGGAGCTCAGGGCACAGCTGGGCCTTGGGGGCGGGACTCTCTCAGGCTGGACAGCAGGAGTCCAGAGGTCCACAGAGCAGTGTGTGAAGATGCCCATGTCTAGGTTCCGCAGCCCAGAGGGTGCAGGTGGACATCCTTCTGTAGCCCCCAGGGGCTGTGGCAGGCTTCCAGGCGGGAGCGAGAGGGCTATCATGTAAGGAAGACTATCTGGTGTGGTGGCCCCGGGGACCCAGGGGGAGGAAACCCTCAGAGCAGAGATGGTTGACAGCCTCCAGCAATCATGCCTGGGCTCACCCCCTGGGGACCCCTCAGCCGCCCTTTCTGCCTCAGGGAGCTCTGCAATGGGGAACTGCGCCCCCGGATTTCCTGCTCTCCCCTTGCTTCTCATTCTCCTCCCAGGTGTCAGGTCTGCTGGCAGCCAGAAGCGCCCCGGCACCTCCTGCTACCCATCCTATGTTCTCCCTGGACAGCACCCCAAATCTACGCATGCACACCCCTGCTTCCCAGAGGACAGAAAGGTGAACAGCCTGACATTTTAGGGGCAATGCCCAATTGGCACATCAGGGCAAAAGGGGGAAAGGAAAGGGGTAGGAAGACTCTTTACAACAAAAAAAGAACAGATTTGCTTCCTCTCTCGAAGCATCCTATGGGAGCGGGGATGGTGCTGAGGCCTTGAAACCACTTCCAGTGTCTGTCACCTGTGTGTGTGTGTGTGGGGGGGGGGGTGTACCAGTGGTCTGTCACTGCTGAGCATTGTAGTGACCCTCCCCACCCCACCCCAACCCCCCGCCCCGTGTGCCTGTGGCCGTGCTTAAAGTAACTCAGTGGGATTCATTGGTAACTCAGGTCCAGTGAGTGCTGCTGAAAGTGGGAAACATTTTGGCCCTTTTACTGACCTGAATGGCAATGGGAAATGACATTTCACATGGTGAACACTTCCTAAGTGACAATGCCAAGCCACTCAGTCACAGGCTGTGACGTGACTCTAAAGCGAGCCCAGGAGTGCAGTTAGACTTTCAGTCCTTTGACTGATATTCACACACGAAATCATAGCTAGGAAGCCATCACTTTATGATAGTGTTTAGTAAAAATCAGAAGCAATAGTTTAAGAAAAGAATCCCTTCTCTTATCTCAGAATACTGTTGATGTTTAACAAGAGAATAGTAATTATAGTATAATTACTATAAGGCCAGTTCAGTAATTTCCAAACACTCTAAGTTTTTGAAGTCAGCGGACTGACTTCCTCTTCTGATGTCCTCTGTTCCCATTTGTTTCCCTACTAAACACACACATATCAGCAATCAGAGTAAAATAATGTGAATTTATAGACCAACAATATGGGGTGTTGAGCAAATCTTAGCTACTCTGATTTGATTATAACAAAAATAATTGTATATTTAAGAAAAACTCTGTGGAATCACAAAAACTACAGCACATCCAAGCTGACTGTCTGACAGCGTAACTAAATGTTTCAAAATCCACAAGAACTTGATAGTAATTATACATTTCTGTTTAAATACGGCTTTTTGTTTTTTACTAAAAAGGGGGTTTTCTGTTTACCCCTTATAATTCTGCCTAACTCGTGGCATTCACATTGGCTTCCAGCTTGTATCCATCCTCACATCCAGCGAAGGCTCCTGTTTATCATCATCCTTTTGAAGTGAGGGGGGCCTTGCAGATGAGAGAGATTGGCAGGACCTTGTCCTTCCTGCTGCAAAGTAAACACGGGAGGAGGGGTACTCATCTGATCAGCCTGTCAATCTGAAATGACCGCCCCGTGCCCGGACACGGGTTCTCTGGGAAAGAGCAGGCCTCCCAGACACTTCTTAAAAGATGTGGGAAGAGGAATGGCTGGCTGCCAAGTCCACATTCCAACAGAGAGAAGGCCCTTCAGAATCGGACCGGGAGGGTGCTGTTATCTCCCGCTGTCTGTTTCCTGTCTGGTGATGAGTAGTCTGGTTCCCATTACCACTGGCTCAGCCTGTGACATTCTGTCCTGATCTCTCCAGTAGCTCTGGCAGCAGCGAGGACTGTTGTCCTCCTGGGCAGGGGATGAATGTGGATGGGTATCAGAGATGCAGGCAGCCGTTTTTGTCACCACTAGACAAAGGCTAGGGGAACTACAGGACACGGGTCTTGACACCATTTCGAGTCTGAACTTATCCCCGCAGCAGCGCATGGTTAGTGAGAAGAATGAATTCCTGTGTATCCCACCCATGGCTACCCCTTCCTATTTCCCACAGTAAAAAGTGCTCCTCACGGAACACACCAAGAGCCCTCCTTCCCAGCCTTATTGCCTGGACCTTATGCCTCAAGTTATAAAACCTATTTACCGTCCTGCACGCCTGCAGCCATTTCATGATGAACACAAAACTCTTCCCTCCTGAATCCTGCTCTTCAAAATGACAGCTCATATGAAACCACTCTCCCGCCACCACCCCCACCCCCACCCCCGCCAATCCCCACGTTCACTTAATGCTTTACGTGAGCTCATCCTTCCTAAGGGCCCAGATATCCCTGAGAAGGTGGCCCAGCTCCTATTCTCTGAATTACCCAGGACCGTCACTCTGCTCCCAGAACATACTCGGGCAGGAAGCACAGGGCACATGTTTCATTGTGAAATCTTACATTTTCCAGACCGCTCTGACAGACAGACTGCTCTGACAGACGACCTCAGGGCTTCCTTTAGTTCTCTCTGAAGTCACGCCCTCCCTTGACCAGGTGGGAAAAGATTCCGAAGGAGAGATTTATAATGACAACTAGGGCCCACTGCATGAATTTTTGCACCTTGATAGAAACTCTGGGCTGTGAGGCTACAGTGGGCACACGGTGGGTTTGTGGTACACGGGAGCAAAGAGTTTTCAGTAACCACCAGAGGCTCGCCCCGATGACAGTGACTGGTACCCTGCCTTGGTCTGGCACCCCCGCTCACCTACTCCACCATCCCGCTATGGCCAACGGCTGCCATGTTCTGCACGCACCCTCTGGTGGTCAGCACACATCATAGCGACTGGTTGTTTGGCTGTTCAGTTGTTCAGCCATTTGGTGTATTTGCATATTAAGGTTTTATAGATAGATAGATTACAATTTTAAATGTGTGTGAATTTTGATCCAGCAAGTCCACATGTGGAGAGTTGTCCCAGAGACATATCATTCCAGTGGGTCAGAGCATTGCTTATAACAGCAAAACCTGAAGACTGCTATGTAACACTAGCAAGAAGTTAAATGAACCATTGGCATCCCATCTAAAAAGCGGATACTGTACCACTGTTCAAAGAACCAGAAAAATCTATGTATGGTGGCATGTACATGAACTCCAAACTGTGAGCATTGGTTCATTTTGAGGCTGGGACTCTTCCTCTCAGAGTCAGGTAACCATTGGTGTGGGTCTTCCTCTCAGATTCAGGTAACCATTGGTGTGGGTTTCTATAGGCCATTCAGATGAGTATTCACGGTCAGGAACAAGCTGCCTGACAGACAGATCTTCGCTGGTGTGCTTCACGGCGATGGGCGCCTCCACGGGGGCAGCCTTCACGCAGAAACAAGAGGCAGAGTTGGCGTGAAATGTGGGGCAGAGGCTGGGAATGGCACCAAGACTGGAGGTTTAGGGGAAAGGCGTGATGAGAACTGTCCAGAACCAGGGCCAGCTGCCTTGTGAAGAGAATGAGCTCCCCATTGGTCCTGTGCAAATGAGAGACATCAGTGGCCCTTTACACGTCCCCTCCCTCATCCCCAAGGTTCTTGAATTCATGCAGTTTCCTCTGCCTCCTCAGCACCCCTCTCTCTGGTCCAGGCAACCAACCTCTCCTGCTTGACCTAGTCATTGCATCCCTGTCACCTGGCAGGCAGAATTTTGGCTCCCATGACCTTTGCCCTGATAGCACCTGTGAATAACTTAATTACACAGCAAAAGGGCCTTTGAAGATTTACTAAAGGTTATTGATGAATTGGACTTTAAGACAGCAAGGTTATTCTGGACTGTCCAGGGACGCCCTTGGCCATCACATGAACCCTCAGAGGCAGAGCTATTGGACCCTGATGGCAGAAGAGGGGCTGAGAGAAAGGGGCAGAGATTAGAGGCAAAAGAAGGACGGGACCTGGCAGTATGGAAGACGGGAGAGGCTGAGTACAGAGCCAGAGAGGGAAGGGGATCCTGCCAGCAGACCAGAAGCCTGCGGCGAGCCTCAGCTCCAGGACTGCCATGGTTTCTACCTCATGAGAGCCTCGTCCCAGTAATGGGTAGCCACTCTGTGCCCGGACCTCTCAGCTATGGAAGCTGTGACACTGTTTCAGCTGCTTAACTGATGCTCATTTGTTTCAGCAGTAATAAAAAAAAAAACTAGCATAGCAACCGACCCGCCTTTCACCTCTCCTTCCCAACACAATGAGAATAGCATCTTTTCTCCAAAATACCAATCTGTTCAAGATGCTCCCATTAATTAGCGACCTACGGCTCACTGGAAACACTGCAGACTCCTTCCTGTAGACTTCAAGTCTGGCCTGGTTTCAGCTCCCCTGGACCTCTCAGACCCAGCCCCAAGCCCTGCAATTCAGCCACTTGACCTCCCTTCACTAACTCACACTGCCAAGCCCCCTCTTGCCCCAGGGCCTTTGCACAAGCTGTCGCCTCTGCCTGGAATGTTCTCCTCTCTCTTCACATTCTGGCCACTGCCAAAGTCTCTCCCGACTCCTCTGGCTAAATCAAACATAGAAAGTACAGGTTCCTGTGGGATTACACGTTTCTCTTTCCAAGCAATTGTCATAGTTACAATGGTTTGTGTGATCGCCTTGCAATTGCCTGGCTCCTACATGCTGCTGTGACCTCCACAATGTCAGGAGTGTGTCTGCATTTCTCACCCGGGTATCAGCACACACGGATTCCTTTCTGTGTGTCTAAGACATAATCAGTTCTCAGTAGTTGTTCTCATAATCGGTTCTAAATAACTGAGTCAACGAGTCACACCGAACTGATGAGTTGGTGCTCCAGGACAGAACAGATGAGGAACAACAGCCCCAGTAGCAGTTGAGTCACATGACCACACAGTATTCTACCTGCCATAGGACTGCATGAGGTTAAGTGCTCTGTGCCTATGCAAAGTGTGACAACTGTCTTCTGGTTTTATATCACCCAGGGAGCCTGGGTTTTTCGATGAAAATGCCTGGCAAAATGAATGCATCGTTTCATCATAAATATGTCCTGTCTCACAGATAATTTTAAGAACTATTTAATGGATGCTAACCAAGTGGAAGACACTGTACTATGTGTCCCAAAGGATATAAGCATGTCCTTGATTATTTTTTTATTTTTTATTTTATTTTATTTTATTTTTAAATTTTATTTACAATATAACTTATATTTAATAGTAGTACATATGTTTTCCTCCCCCCCCCATATCCTCCCCCCAGCCTCCCCTACCCCCCAGCACATGTCCCCACCTGCCTCCCTCCCCACCCCAGAGTCTTTCATTCATTGGTTATGCTCATATGTATGCATACAAGTCCTTCGGTTGATCTCCCCCAGCATCTGCCTCCCCTCCACTCCAGCCTTCCCCCTGTAGCTTGATGTCCTTGATTATTAATACATCGAATCTGTGTACTGAGCTTCACACTTTATAAAACACAGTTTTATGCACACTGCCTCCTCTAATCCTCACAACTTTGTCGAGCACTTGCAGACTTTTTATTGCTTTTTTCCATTCAGCAAAGATCAAATCAGAGATTCACTGCTCAGAAGTTAACTGACACGTGAAAGTTCAAGAACATAGAAGGGATATCACTCCATCTCAAGTCTTCCTGGTGCACGTCCAGTTTTTAACAGCACAGGCTTCCCAGTTTGGAACTACGCTTGCACTTCCCTGTGTATTTCTTCCTCTCCATCTCTGCTTTCTGGTGCCCAGCCCAATGCCTCATAGGCAACCATCAGCTACACCTGGAGTAATTTCCGTTTATGTCTGCTGCTGCTCCTCCCAAACAGAGACCACAGCCATGGTGGGCAATCAATCATGTGTGCACACAGACTGTCTACATTACTCTCACACTTCATGTGCCACGAGTAATCAGTTACTTATGCTTTAAGCTCCTCAGCCGGGAGAATATAAATTTCTACATAAGAAGCATTCTATTTATTATTTTTGATTGGCTTTTGAGTATGCCTCTTGTTAAGCAGGTAAAAAACTACAGGGGAAATTCTGAGAGATGTGGGGGTTTTCCTATGAATTTGCATCATGACACCACAGATTAGCATGGGGAGGGTCTTACCCAGAATGACCGGGATGTGGTCAGCACATCAAGATGCGCTGAAAGACAAACTTTGTTCCATAAAGCAATGCTGGATGCACTAGGGAATCCCACAGGAATTCCACAGGCTGTTTTAGATCACTATTTGTGGGATAAGGGTATAGTCTTGCCTTATAGTTACTTTAAAATATAAGATTTCATTTGAATTTTTCTAGTATGTTCTATTTTTAAAAAGAAACTTAAGATTAAAATTATAAGTCAAAGGGCTCAGACATCTTTATAAGTTTCACTTTTCCCTGATTGTTACATTCATGCATGCTTCTGTAGAAAATACATAAAGTACAGAAGAGTGTCCAGAGGGAGGGGAGAAATTTACTTATAATGATCATTGTTCTACCCTGAGGCAAATATTGTGAACATCCTGAACTTCCATATCCACAATACTCCTCTTTATTGTTATCAGTTGAGATGAAATCTAGATTTTTTTTCCTACTTAACATTGTGTATTTTTTCACCAGCCTTTGTTTCAATGCTTTTAGTTAAAGGTACTACTTGTTTGCCGTTATAATTAGAAGTTTGCCCAACTGATGAAAGCCACTGTTACAAATATGGCATGGCCTCCCTTACGTGGTCCTTCCCTTAAACCAGCAGATGCAGAATACATATGAATCCCATTGCTACTATTGCTGTTTTTACAAAAATAGAGGCATACACATAACTCTTTAAACAATACAGCATTACATTTTCCCAATTCCCTTCATATAGACCCACCTCATTTTATCAGTTAACTGCATAGTATTTCATAGAATGATCATACAATCATTTATGAATCCATATCCTATTGATGGACATTTAGGGTTCTTTCCCATTATAAAAAACAAAACAATAAAAAATAAGAGTGTATATATGTATTTAGATTACGGCACTTTTATTTTGAGAAAATATTTCTTTGCTAACAATTACACATTTAAATAACAAATATAATTGGGTTCTTTCCATTGTTCTCTATGAGAGCAGATCCGTGTTTTCCAGTGTTTTACTCTTTTGCCCAAACAGCACACCGAATGTGGCAAATAGAAAGTTGGAGTCAAATAACCACATGCTAAATGGAGCTGAATAAAGAACACTCCTGTGGGGCCTGACGTGAGAAGTGGTCAGTGTGAGCCATGTTGTGTGGTAGCCAGAAAGACATCAGAATCCAGGCCTGGTCAGGACACACAGGAGCCGTTCCCTGCACCCGATGGACCAGCAATGGGCCATGTAAGTGAAAGCACCCCTCCCCCTTCATTTTTTCTTTACTTACAAACTGAATAAATGGCTTGCTTCTCATGTTGCTAGACATGTGTTTTATTTTGATACTAGGGGCCCAGTGCACGAAATTTGTGCACTAGGGGTGGGTGGTCCCTCAGTCCAACCTGCTCCCTCTCACATACTAGGAGCCCTCAGGGGATGTCCTACTGATGGCTTACCCGTGGCCAGAGGCTTTCGTCCTTGGGCAGGGGACCTCGGCCAGGGGATTCCAGCCAGCAATCGCCCTGCAATCCAGCTGATTGCTGGCTGGCTCCGCCCCAGCCCTGGCCTGCGTGGCAAGGCTTTTTCCAGCCTTGGGAACCCAGCAATTGCCCTGCCATGGGCAGCAGCCATCTTGGTTGGGTGTTAATTTGCATATCGCTCCTGATTGATTTGTGGGTGTGAGTTGTGTGTGTGGCTTATTGGAAGTAGCAAAGGTACAGTTAATTTGCATATTACTCTTCTATTAGATAGGATGCATTTTATTCTTATCAGATGCCTGGTAGTAATCCTCTCTAATAAAAGAGTAATATGCAAATTGAGCATACCTCCAGTACACCTGCAAGCCATGCCCATAAGCCACACCCACCAGCCAAACAGGAGCAAATTATGCAAATAAACCCCAACCAAGATGGCTGCAGCCACTGAGAGCAAGAGGGAGGTTTGGGTTTCCCCAGCAATGGAGGAAGCCAAGCTTTCCATCTGCCCTTGCCAGCCTAGGCCTCCACTCAATGCTACAAAGTTTCAATTATAGAAGATACATAATCCCAACAGAAATGGAGGCAGACATGGAGCTGGAGAAAGCAGAGGCTAGGGTTGCCCCAGTGATGGAGGAAGCCGAGCTTCTGCAGCCCTAGTGCCTAGACCTCCACTCTAGGCTACAAAGTTTCAATTATTGAAGGTAAATAAACCCAAACAGAAATGGCTGCCACCACGGAGGGAGCAGAAGGCTTGGCTCTGTTCCAGGCTACGAAGTTTCAATTGTAAAACAAAAATAAATCCCAGATACTAGGGCCTCTGTTTGGGTCACCAGGGGCCACGGCCAGCCTGCAAACCACCACAAGCCCCTTCCTCAGGCCACCCCATGCCGCAAGGGAACCCCCACCCTGGTCCGAGACACCTTTCAGGGCAAACTAGCTGGCCGCCACCAATGTACCAGGCCTTTATCCTATCTAATAAAAGAGTAATATGCAGATTGACCATCACTCCAACACACGAGACAGCTGCCCCATGTGGTCAAAGATCCTGCCTCGATGTAGACACAAGGTGGGCACCACAAGATGTCCAGCAGGGGAGGGCAGTTGGGGGCAAACAGGCTGGAGGGGAGCAGTTAGACATCAATCAGGCTGGCAGGGGAATGGTTAAGGGGTGATGAGGCTGGCAGGCAGAAGGGGTTAGGGACAATTAGGAAGGCAGGCAGGCAAGTAGTTGGGAGCCAGGGATGGGGCCTAAACGGACAGTCAGACATCCCTCTAGGATTTCCAGATTGGAGAGGGTGCAGGCTGGGCTGAGGGACAATCCCCTCCACCCCATGCATGAATTTCATGCACCAGGTCTCTAGTAGTATACTAAGGCCCTTTAGCATCAAAATCATATATTAAAGTTGTCTGTAATTGTGAGAGTGTTCATTGGCATCTCTTTAGAGCTCATTTCATATGCAGAGGATGGAATTAGTACTGAGTTAAATTCTTCCCACTCATTGCCCAAGTCTAGGGTACCCAGCATCTATGTGGGAATCTGCTGTGCCAGTCCATGGCACCCTCAGGGGGTATCCACAGGGGCTGATGAATGCAGGCACTGTGGAGAGTCAGCAGAAACCAGTCCATGGAGGGAACCCAGAGGCCTGGGGTTAGGGTCTCCTACTTCTTGAAAGTCTGATATGAAGGGCTCTCAGTGACCCTCCCTTGGATTCCAAATAAATTAAAACATAGAGAAGTTAGGCAGATGGAGGCCATGATAGAATGTCCATTACCAATAAGGATGTTATTGGAGGATTTGACTTGACAGATCCATGGGCAAGTAGGCATTGCAATACAGCTTTCTCCCCGCCCCCACCTCTAGAATGGGGGGTTCCCTCCCTCTACTGTGGGAGTGGGGGGTGCTGGGCCTCCTAGCACCTCCATCTTTGGGAACACACCAGTCTCTGAAACCAAACCCCAGAGGCCAAGCCCTCGCTGCCTACTGGCAGCACATGCCTGAGAGAAGAGCAGGGCGCTGTCCACCCAGCTCTGCCTCTGACCTCACCCTCCTGGGAAGGCCCTGCCCTGCTGCTGGAAACTGGTACAGGGAGAAGGGAGAGCAGACAGGTCACTCTGGTGGAGACCCTCTCCAGAGAGGAAATTGCCAGGAATGGGACAGATGAGCCCCCACCCCCACCCCAACCTGCCCACTCCTGGAAACACCTTTTTGTTGTTGTTTTGCCTGTCTACACATTGCTGCCTTGCAAGGGGTTCAGGTTTTGAGAGAGCAGACAACCATGCATCCAGCAGCCGCCTCCACAGGGACATGCTCCTCCACCTGTGAGCACAAACACCTGCCAAGCTGAGGCATTTCTGGGATAGGTGCTAGAGGCCCGCACTGTAAATCTGGGTTTGGGGTCTAGATGTTAAATCCTTAACCAGTGTACAGTGCCAGGGACAGAAGCTCAGTACACAGACATGTCCACCAATCAGGCAGCCCCCAAGCCTTGGTGTCTTGGGTTATGGGGGTTTCATTATGAAGGCTGATTGATTAAATCATTGGCCCCATGACTGACTCAGTCAACCTCAACCCTCCTTCCCAGCCTAGAGGTATGGGGGGAAGGGGGTTGCTGAAGGCTCCAACCTCCTCCTCACATGGCTGGGTCCCCTCCACATTGCAGTACCATGAACTCGGGTGTGGTCCAGATTAATTAGTGAGGAATATCGTAAGACACTGCCATCACTCAAGAAATCCCAAGGGTGTTAGGAAGCCTGTGCCAGGAACCAGGAGCAGTTGAGGAACAGTGGATGACAGAGCAGCATCCCAGGGGCTCATAGGAGGAGAGCCCGCAGCAGGGGGGCTGGGACCATCAAGGTCACCTTCATGAATGGGATGAGGTGTGAAACAGGCATTAGAGCATGGCTGGTATTCTCAGGACAGAGAGGAGAGAGAAGAGCTTGAGTTAAAAAACAAACAAACAGTGAAATGCAAAATTAAGAAAGTACAAAAGGAAATGAAGAGCAAACCATTGTGAACAAAGTAGGAGATTCAAGGTAGGTGTAGTGAAAGATAAAACAAGTAATAATCACTCCCGATTAACCAAGCCTCCTTTAAATCAAAAAGTCCAATCATGGATTTTCAGAAAAATTCTAATTAATATGGACAAAGAAAACTACTATTAGATTGCCTGTAACTGGGTTCACATTGTTCTTAAAACAACCCTTTAGAATGGTACTGTCATTGGTTGAATACTGAATATGTGATTTGGACAAAGTATGTCAAAGGAATATAAATAATGTTTTAAATTGCTGTTACTAGCTCTACAAACCAAAATAATGTACCCGGGCCCAGCAGTCTCCTTGCATACATAAACAACACGCCTCTGCTGGGCCTTTCTTTTCCCACCAGGAGAAAGCGGCTCTCAGGGCTTCAGACAGCTGTCCCTCGAGTGTGAGTGTGAGTGTGACTGACAGATGCTGCTGGGAGCACTCGGCCCGCCCGCAGATCACGCCAGCGCTGACATCTGGCTCTGCTCAACTTCTGTCAAACAGTTTCATTTTCCTCGGATTTTCCAGAAACAGAAAATACCACGCACTCTTCGGTGGAATTCAGGGCTTGAGATTTCTAAAACCAACGGCTGCTTTTACAAGACATCTTGGCATGAGGGTTTACTTTATGGCTTTGCCTCTGGGAATTCTCTTTCATGAGTTGCTGTGAAATCGCCAAGGTCCCCTGCTTCTCTAGGATGGCGCTTTGACCCCTCCCCCGAGGGCTGTGTGTGAGACCCCAAGGGTCTAGTCTGACCCCCTCATCGCAAGGTAACATCTCAAATGCCAGGAGTTGTGTTGTTGCTCACAGCAGTGGCTTGGCCCCCAGCCAAGTGTGTGGAAACTTCACCAGCCAGCCCTTCCTTGGCCTCTGCCAGCCGCCCTCTCCAGAAGGGTCCTCCCTGGAGGAGTGGGGAAGGGAGAGGGTGCAGCCAAACGGAATGCTTTCCTTTGTGGGGACAGGTGTGCTGGCGATTCTCAGAGAATGGAATAGCTGCTACTGTGATGCCCGCGCCGCAGGACGGACCCTGTGTGGACAGAGCCAGAGAGCAAGCCTGTCCTCACTGTTCCTCCAGGAGGGACAGGGCTGAGAGCAGGAAAGTCCACTTGCCGGAAGCACTGAGAGAGTGGGAATGGAGGAAGGAGGTGGACGGAACTCAGGCGGGAACGGCAGGAACGCTGCGCCATCAGCTTCTCTGAGGAGGAGACACTCTTAGGGTTACACATCTTCCCTCCTCCAACCCGAATGTTGGTTTGTTAGCTGGTACATGGTTTAAGATTAATGAAACAGTTTTCTCAGATGCTTACTTACAATTCAGATTTGTCAGGATCATATCACGTGGAAATGATAAAGGCGGAATGAACAGGGAGCCTGCGGACTCTCCGCCCTCACATGAGCACCACGGCAGCCGGGCAGCTATAGACCATGGCAAGGACTCAGGTACAAGTGTAAGGAGTGCAGAGGACAGGATGATGAGGAGAGTGGGCGCATCTATTCCTGTCTGCGATGTGGAGACATTTGCGTAAGCACTCTCTGTCTTCACTTTTCTAAGCACAGCACTGCCTCTCTCTTCCCAGCACCATCTCTGCCTCCAGGAGAAACATCTACAAGGGTCACGTCCAAGCCTGCCTTCTCCTCTGCAGAAGTGTGAAACCACAGGTCACATTAGCAAGCTTTGTCTGGCTCTCCCCTGAAAGCCTTTGCTATGCGACCTCCATCCCCAGAGGAGCCCTGAAGTCACCCTTAAGCCGAATGGCAGGAAGGAAAACACTTTCTTAAGCACTGCAGTGAACGTGCTCATGTGACAGTGGTGAGTGAGCACCAGCAGACGTCCAGCTGCAGGTCAATTTCAGGAGAGAAGAAGAAAGCTCCCCTGACAAACAACATTTTAAAAAATATTTTAATCTTTATTGTTCAGTTTATTAATTACATTGTCCCCCTTTTTTCCCCCTATAGTTCCCCACCACCTGTTACCCATCCCACCATCCGCCCGCACCTCCCCCACACTGTCCTCTCCCATAGGTGCATGATTTTTGTCCAGTCTCTTGCTGCACCTCCCACACCCCCTTTCTCCCCAAGAATTGTCAGTCCATTCCCTCCCTATGCCCGTAATTCTGTTATATTCACCAGTTTATCCTGTTCATCAGATTATTAATTCACTTGATTTTTATATTCATTTGTTGATAGATGTATATTTGTTGTTCATAATTTTTATTTTTACTTTTTTTCTTCTTCCTCTTCTTAAAGAATATCTTTCAGCATTTTAAATAATATTGGTTTGGTGGTGATGAACTCCTTTAGCTTTTTCTTATCTGCGAAGCACTTTATCTGACCTTCAATTCTGAATGATAGTTTTGCTGGGTAATCTTGGTTGTAGATTCTTGCTATTCATCACTTTGAATATTTCTTGCCACTCCCGTCTGGCCTGCATCGTTTCTGTTGAGAAATCCGTTGACAATCATATGGGTGCTCCCTTATAGGTAACTAACTGTTTTTCTCTTGCTGCTTTTAATATTCTCTCTTTGTCTTTTGCTCTTGGCATTTTAATTATGATGTGCCTTGGTGTGGTCCTCTTAGGGTTCCTATATATTGGGGTTCGGTGCACTTCTTGGACTCCTAAGTGGATTTCTTTCACCAGGTGTGGGAAGTTTTCAGTCACTATTTCTTCAAATAGGTTTTCATTGTCTTGCTCTCTCTCTTTTTCTGGCACCCCTATAATTCGGATGTTGGTATGCTTGAGGTTGTCCCAGAGGCCCCTTACACTATCTTCAATTTTTTGGATTCTTTTGGTTTCTTGCTTTTCCAGCTGCTTGGATTTTACCTCTTTGTATTTCAAACCTTTAACTTGGTTCTTTTGGTTCCCTAGAGTACTTTTAGGTCTTTGTATAATATTTTTTATTTCAGTCAGTGTATGCTTAATTTCTAGTTGGTCCTTTTTCATATCCTTGAGGGTCTCGTTCATATCCTCGTAGGTCTTGTTCATTTCCTTGTAAGTCTCAGCCTTTTCTAGGAGCCTCTTGAAAAGCCTTATAACCATGGTTTTGAATTCTATGTTCAGTTGTTTTTTTTCCTCCATTTCTTTCACATCTGATTTCTTTCCATGTCTCTGCATGGTGGCTGCTTTCCTAAGTTGGTCGATTAGCTTTGTGTGGTAGATATCTTCTAAGGGACAGTGGCTCAGCCTCCTCAGTTACCTGAGGTGGATATGGGTTGCACAGTCTTGTTGAAGTTAAGCCTAGATTATTGTTGCCACCACTAGGAGGGTTTGACCTCCAGGCCAATTGGCTATGAGGTTCTGCCGTGCTCAGGTTGGATGGGCGGAGTCTCCGGGCCAAGCAGACAGCATCAGCTTCACCCTATGCAGCCCCAAGGACTCTGTGCCAGGTGGCAATGGCTGCCAGCACCTCTTAGAGAAAGCTGCTGCCGAGCTCCACCAGCTGCCGGACGATTTAGCCTCTCCCCAAATGAGTCTGCACACCCAACATCTCACCCAGGGTCATTAAACAATGCAGTCTGATGGTTTCCTGAACGAGAGAGTAAGTCAGGAATCCTCTCTGCATGGTCACGCAGCTGTGCTGTTCCCAAGTTCACTCGCACTTTGCACAAGCTCGCCCTCTCCACAAGCTTGCAGACCCTTGCATCACCCGAGTTTTGGCGTGCCTCCCCATTGTCCAGTTTTTACCCCATTTGATTGTGGGTTCCCTGGACTTGGCCCGGAGCTGGAGAATCAGTGCAGTGGGATGTCTTTGTCTCCCCCATTCAAGAAAACTGGCCGGGTTTTCAGCCGCCCGCCCTATCCGCTGGCATGCTCACGGCTCCAAACCTCTCTCCGCACATATCTTCAATGCTGTCCTCCACCGCTCCTCTGAGTCACAGTGTCCTATCTTTACTTTTATTTGTGGAATTTTCACTCAGCCAGCTTTCCGGTGATTCTGGATGATGTTTGTTCTTTTGTGAAGTTGTAGTTTTGAAATTGCTGTGTATGGCAGCAAGATGGGTGTTTACCTATGCCGCCATCTTGGTTCCTCTCAACAAACAACATTTATTAGGGACCTACTATGTGCTAAAGCTACTGTCACTCTGTAATAGGTCATCAGAATAGGTAATCAGCCATGTGATTCCAGCGACAGATGGAGATGCTGGGAGAAAGCCAGACAATTCTGTGTCATTTCCACTTTGCCCCTGGCCTCCCCCAGCCACTGCCTTCTGCTAGGGGGCAACTTGGTTGGGAGGGTGGGGTTGGTAATACACATAGATTAGTATTGAATGTACATTTATTTATGTAGTCGTTTTTAAAGCATTTATCTATTTATAAGGGATTTGTAATCTACGTATTAATCGCTGATCATTCTTTTCTATAGATTAAGTTATAGATGGGAGGACCCTTAACACTTTAAGTATAGAAAGTGCTAAGCCACGGGTACCGTTTCAACTGCTATTTCTTATCTTGGTCACAGCCCTTACTTCTCCCATCCGTCTCAGAGATTGAGCCCAGTCCTCAGCAGCTCTGCTTCTCACCAGCAAGGCCACGTCTTCCTCCTTGGGCTCCCAATCTCGCCTTTCCCACCCCAGCCTGCTCTTGCCTCAGCACCACTGGCTTTCAGGCTTGGAGTTACAATGATCACTAAAATAACTTATTTGTGGGATTTTAAACATATTTAGGCCCTAGCCGGTTTGGCTCAGTGAATAGAGCATCAGCCTGCAGGCTAAAAGTTCCCAGGCTCAAGTCCAGTCAAGAGCACGTACATTGGTTACGGGCACATCCCCAGTGGGAGGTGTGCAGGAGGCAGGTGATTGATGTTTCTCTCTCATTGATGTTTCTAGCTCTTTATTCCTCTCCCTTCCTCTCTGTAAAAAATTAATTAATTATATATATAATTATATAATATATATAATGTGTGTGTATATATATATATATATATATATATACACACATATATATATATATATATATATACACATACACATACATAATTTTTAAAGAAACATATTTTGGAGCAGGCCTGAAAACCCAGGTTATGTATGTTACTGACTGCTCTAAGTTCTAAGCAAAATATTTATTTTTTTTAAAATATATTTTATTGATTTTTCACAGAGAGGAAGGGAGAGGGATAGAAAGTCAGAAACACCGATGGGAGATAAACATCGATCAGCTGCCTCTTGCACACCTCCAACTGGGGATGTGCCCGCAGCCAAGGTACATGCCCTTGACCGGAATCGAACCTGGGACCCTTCAGTCCGCAGGCCAACGCTCCATCCACTGAGCCAAACCGGTTCGGCCTAAGCAAAATATTTAGAACAAATAATGTAGAAGTGAACATTTGACATTCAGGCACTTTGTACGTGTCCTGTGCTAGGGCGGAAGAAGTTGGGCTTTCCAATAGTGCTCAAAAGTCTCCCAGGAGAGCCCTAACCGATTTGGCTCAGTGGATAGAGTGTCAGCCAGCAGACTGAAGGGTCCCGGGTTCGATTCCAGTCAAGGGCATGTACCTTGGTTGCGGGCACATCCCCAATAGGGGGTATGCAGGAGGCAGCTGGTCGATGTTTCTCTCTCATTGATGTTTCTAACCATCCCTCTCCCTTCCTCTCTGTAAAAAAATCAATAAAGTATATATTTTTTAAAGTCTCCCAGGAGAAAAAGACAATGCCAATCTCCCTACCCTCCCAACCCCACCCACAACCCACCACGGGTTTGGTTATGGGGTCCAGTGAAGTTATGGGCAGCTGCAAGTATTTCAACAAGGCAAATTTTGTAGTGAGCCATGTCCAAAACCAAGTACAACTATATGAACATTTAAGGTAGTTTTTTCCCAGTGAAATCAAACCCCAGGTCTCCAGTTTTGTCTCAGCCTCGCCAGCCACCTCGGACTCTCCACAGTTCTTTTGTCTGGGTTACGCATAACTATCAAATAGGTAGAGGTTGGAAGATTTCATGTCAAAGAATCACTTTGAGTGAAATGGATGAAGAAATGTAATTAACATATAAGGAGGAATTAAGGGCCAAACTTCTCCACTCAGTGATATAAGCCAGTGACTATTAGCAGAAAGAGTCTAGTAAAAATCTCTGCTAGGCACAACTTCCTGAATAAGCAGAGAATGGGTTCATTGAGTTACTAGCTGCTGTTCACTTGAAATTTTATAAATAAACAAGCAAGGGGCTCGGCCCTCCCAGCCCTGGCTTCACTGAGAAGGTCATTCAGCTGTCCAGTTTAATTAGCATATTATGTTTTTATTATTATAGATTATCAGCCAAAGAGCAGGCTTTGCTGACCCATAAACAATACAGACCTCAGAGGGGAAAATATGTAGCTGTCCTTCCAGATAATATAGCGGCTAATGAGAAACAAATTCAAAATCAGGCACAGTCAATATTGATACAGTTAATATAAATCCAATAGAACACATTTCGTGTGTTTAATGCAAATAATAGTGGCTCAAAATACAATGGCAGTGGGACATACTAATTCACTGTTTATAAAATTCAGTCATGGATCTCTTAAAGTCAACATGCAAATGAATTCCTATACTGGACAGGTAAATATTCTCATTGGAGTTTCTGATACCTAAGTAAACAGGCTCAATTCTTCTCCCAAAAGTTCCAACAGGTCTATTACACTATCTTTGTCTCTAAAACATTTTTTTATTAGAAACTAATAAAATTCCAGACCCAGCTCCCTTGTCTACAGAGATTTTTTAAATTAGGCATTCTTTTCATTTCATAATCACACACAGAAGAGCAGCTCTAATGGATGCGTTGCAGTGGCTGTAGAGATAAAGGTGAGGAGGGCATAGCTCACACAAGGAAACAACACCCGCTTTCTTCCGGACCCTCACTCAGGCTCGGGCGGAGGCCACAGCATTACCACAAGCACGAGAGTCGCTCCTGTCACTCTGCTTCTGCACCAAGAGGCTGGGAAGTACATTTGGTTCTCCTTTACAGTGGCAACTGTTGGTATGAAAACTCTGCAGTGTGCGTCTCTAGTAGGTGGTTGGGCAGGGGAGAGCAGAGGAAAAGGACGGAGGCCTGAGGTTTCTGTCTGCGCTTTTGGCCCAGATTTTTGTCCACATCATTTGATCCTTCATCAAATGAGGATGGCGGCTCTGACTCTCAGAGCCTCTTGAAGAAGCCTGCACAGGGAAGTTGTGGCTGCAGGACCGGTTGCTCTTAGAATGACACTGTGCCTCCCAATTCATGGACCTGCAAACCTAGGGTGAAGACACAAAATGCTCTTCCTCCGTACAAGAATGAAAGCCTTTCTCACTCAAAATATAGGCACAGCCTTGAAGGATGTGAACAGTAAACGATCTTCTTTGCAAGATCCGAGTCACTGTTCTCTTTAGTTATAGAAGCCATACCCAACATCCAGATGTCTACTCTTGTTCAATTCCACTGTCTGTGAAAGCCAACTAATGTGCAGAGCGATCTTTTTTAAATATGTAAAATGGGCATATCAACTTCTTAGCTGAGTTGCAAGACGGCTGTGAGATTTCAATGAGGTGAGGTATGTGATGGGTATGCATTAATAAGCTCTTGGACCTTGCATTTCACTCTGTGTTATGAGGAGAAGGCTCAGCCTGGTTCCTTCTTCTCCATGGCATCTTTCTAGGCTCCAGGTCTCTTCTTTTCCAAGGTGTCTTTCTAGGCTCCAGGTTGAGCTCAAGCTTTGTTTCCTCCTATATCCCCTTCTCCCTGCAATACACACTGTCCGATAGGATGTCTGACAGCCCTACTCCTCCCTCCCCTCCTAACCAGCCTTCTCCAACCATTAACTCCCTTTAATGATATGTATAATGAATGGATGTGTTTAATATAACATATATTTTCCTAAGTAATGCATAATAGCTGTAGAAAATTTTGGCTAGCCAGATAAAGCATCTGTTGGATGCGGACCTGGCCTAAGTTCCACCTGGCTCAGGTCTTCTCATTGCAAAAGTCTATTCCAAGTCCAGGTGGCTGGTCTCATATCCTGAAGTTTGATGCCAACAACACCTAGAACAGACTCATCTACAATGCAATTCCAGAGCCCCACCTTAGCCCCGAGTCTGAATCACAACCACTGTGGGTAGAGCCTGGTCATGTGCTCTGCATTTTTGAAAAACTACTCAGGTGATTTTCCACAGACCCTCAGAGGCTCCGATTCCAGAGCTCACTTCAGAAGCGAGGATGGGGCAGTCCCAGCCCTCAGTGCAGATGTAGGCTGAGAGCCTGTGGGAGCTGAACCTTTACACCCAGACCTACTGACAGGATCCTGCAGTTTAAGTGATTCCCTAGGAGGTTCTGCCACATGAACTGTTTCAGATGCTCTTCTGTATCCCCTGGGAAACTTTACAACCTACCAATAATTGGGCCCCACCCAAAGATTTAGGGGGTCGGCCAAAGCAGCAGGCACTTAACAAGCTTCCCAAGCTATTATTATGTACAGCCAGAATAGAGGGCCATTGAATTCTAAATTCCAGCTTTTTTCTACTTTAAATAATTTTTATTTTTCAATTAGAATTGACCTACAATATTATATTAGTTTCAGGTGTGCAACCTAGTGATCAGATATTATATAGCTTACTAAGTGATCACCTCAATAAATCAAGTACTACCTGGCGCCATACATAGTTATTACAATATTATTTACTCTATTCCCTATGTTGTATTTTGCATCCTGTGATTATTTTGTAGCTACCAATTTATACCTCTTAATCCTTTCACCTTTTCACCCATCCCTAAATTCCAGCTTCTTTTTTTTTAATCTTTAGTGTTCAGATTATTACAGATGTTCCTCCCCACTCCCCCAACCCCCATAACTCCCTTGCACCAGGTTCCCACCCCACCCAGGCCCTCACCCCTCCACCCCCACTGTCCTCCATAGGTGTAAGATCTTGAGTTAAATTGACCTCTATGGTCTTGCCCGGGCCTAAGGACCACTTAGAGTGCTTTTTAAGGGAGAACAGACTCTGGAAACAAATAGGTTCAAACACACAGTTTCAAGGTCACCAAAACCAAGGCAAGCAGGCAGGATGCCACACTTGGTGCGCCCCGCAACCCTGCCCTTCCCATCCTCGGATCGCCCCTCCTTCCAGGTAGCTCCGCCCCTCTTTGGTAGCCCTCCCCTCCCTGCTAGCCCCACCCTCCGGTGACGTACAGCCTGGGCCCGGCTCATGCGCATTCGTGCCGGCGCCTACTGGCCGCTCCTCCCTGGCGCTGTCATTCTCCGCGGCGCGGCGCCCAGTGAGGACTGCAGTGCCGGTTGCCCCTCGCCCTCCCTTCTCCCGCCCGGGCCGGCAGGCGAACTCAAGATGTGACCGAACCTGGGAGCGGGCGGGCGGCTCTGCGGGCAGCAGCGCCTCGGCTTCTGTCTGGCCGCGTTCCCTGCGAAGCCGCAATTCCCTCGTAGCAGGAGACTACACACCAGGGGCTCGGAGCGCGCCCCCCGGGCCCGGTGCAGCCGCCGCCGCCGCTGGGCACCGCGGAGCCGAGGCGGCTGGTGCAGAGCGGGGCCACTGGCCGCGCGCAGCCGAGCGCGGTCCCTAAGAGGGCGCCCAGTTCGCTGCGTCCCTGAGAGTTGACTGCAGTTTCCGAAGTTGGAGGGAGCCGTGTGGAGGCGAGGTTGGTTGTTATCATCTTCGTGGTGTGGGAAGCTGGGGTGGCATCTCTCGTTAGCCTGGCGCCAGCTCGGGGAGGTCAGGGTGCCAGTCGCGGACACACACACGCGGGAGAGGCCGCGGCGCAGAGGCCGTGCCAGCTGGACACGTGCAGCGCGAGGACAGGTGCTCGCGGGTACCGCGCCCGCTGCCCAGGGCACATTCCCAGCTTCTCCGCGGTGTGTGCGCGAGGGTAGGGGGGGAAGGGGCACAGCGGCCGGTCACCTCTTCCTTGGTCCTTGGGAGCCTCCTGTAATATCCCTGGGTGCCCTGGGTTTTGGGGGTGGGAGCTAAGCCCCAGGCTTCCCACGCACCCCACTTCTCTCTTCACCTCAGCAGAAGTTACCAAAGTCTCCATAACAGCCCAGGTTTTTAAGGGGAAAACAACTTGTATGTCAGCCCAGCGTTTTGTGCTATAAGGCGAATTACATGGGAAATCTACTGTGTTCTGTGATTTCATGCACTTTAAGCAAGTCTCAGAAGAGCAGGATACAAAATGACACTTGGGTTTCACTCTGTCGTCCTGCGCCTCTTATGTAAGCCTCCGCGGAACAGCCCTGCTCCCTGGGCAGCAGCTGTGCTGCCCGCTGCATTTGTTCTAAGGTCCAGCTTGAACAGTGTTTAATGAAAATCCTGACAGCGCGCTCTTCAGGTTGGAGAGTCTTCCCCTGACAGGGAGCAAACGAGCAGAAACCCAGCATATTTTTCAAGGCAGCTCCAGGAATTAGAGTCGTGTTTTAAAATAGTATGCACTGCCGAGAGCCCGCGAAAGCCTGTGCACACTCCCCTTTGTTTCAGAGAAAGTGAAAATTGGTCCTGCCAGACAAGTGTGGAGTCTGGAAGTTAAGAGCACTGAAGGGCTTAATTATCCTAATAAACAAAGAGCATGATTTAGAGGTGGCTGCCTTGTGCACTTTGAAGGATAGACTTTTTAAACCTTTCTTTCTCATCTCTTCCCTAGGGATTCCTTCTAAGCAGATCGTTAGATCTTCATCATTGATGCTTAATATTTGAGTTGATCAAATTTTTAAAAGGATACTTTGAAGTACCATATAGCACTGTGGTGACTAACACAGTGAGTATTAGAAATAAGGAGACTATTTGGATTATTTAATGTAGTAGTCATTAGTTTAACCAAACAGATAGCATTAATACTGCCTAATATCTATCTACTAGTATCTACCTACCTACCTACCTATCTATACTTTTTAATTTGGACTTATAATAATAGTTTAAATCAAAACTCTTGGGTACATTTTAATGTAAGACTTCTTTGGGTAATCTTTAGAAAAAGCACATGTATTTATGGTATTCTAGCATAGAACAAAATGAACTAGGTACTTCATTTAAAAACAGAGTTTCTTTGAAGAGTTCTAAGAAAATATACAAAATATTATTTCAAAGCTTGAAAAGTTGGTTTAGTCAACACACTGTGATTGTGAGACTATCCATGGCTTATATCTGAAAGAGATACACCCAGGATTGGGCTCCCAAGCAGGTCAACCCCCAAAGCCCTTGCACTGTTATGGGGAGAACGGAGCAGGGCAGGTACTTAAACTCTGTGCGTCAGTGTCGTCGTCTGTGAAATGGGATGACAGCAGCTCCTTCCTCATTGACTTAGGTGAGGATTAGATGAGTTATAGACGTGAAGCTGTTGAACTAGTGTCTGGCCCATGAAACTGGGTAAAGTTTATTCTTAAGAGAGGAAATGGGCACCTTGGATGACATTGAATGACTGCTGACACAGGTGAACAGAGACAGTTAATGTGTATAACAAGCAGAGGGTATAAGCATTTACTAGACATCTCTTGGAGAAGCAGACTGGCTGGGGTCTGACTTGCTGTCTCCCATAATTCCTCTCCAAGGTAGGTGACTCCATGTCCACTTTATTTTTTATTTTATTTTATTTTTTCATTTTTTAATCTTTATTGTTCAGTTTATTAATTACATTGTTTCCCCCTTTTTTATCCCCCTATAGCTCCCCTCCACCCTGTACCTATCCCACCCTCCACCCTTACCTCCCCCTCCCCACTGTCCTCTCCCATTGTTGCAAGATTTTTGTCCAGTCTCTTGCTGTACTTCCCACAACCCTTTTCTCCCCAAGAATTGTCAGTCCATTCCCTCTCTATGTTCATGATTCTGTTATATTCACCAGTTTATCCTGTTCATCAGCCTATCAATTCACTTGATTTTTATGTTCATTTGTTGATAGATGTGTATTTGTTGTTCATAATTTATATTTTTACCTTTTTCTTCTTCCTCTTCTTAAAGAATATCTTTCAGCATTTCATATAATATTGGTTTGGTGGTGATGAAATCCTTGAGCTTTTTCTTATCTGCGAAGCACTTTATCTGACCTTCAATTCTGAATGATAGCTTTGCTGGATAGAGTAATCTTGGTTGTAGATTCTTGCTATTCATTATTTTGAATATTTCTTGCCACTCGTGTCAGGCCTGCATCGTTTCTGTTGAGAAATCTGCTGACAATCGTATGGGTGCTCCTCTGTAGGTAACCAACTGTTTTTCTCTTGCTGCTTTTAATATTCTCTCTTTATCTTTTGCTCTTGGCATTTTAATTATGATATGTCTTGGTGTGGTCTTCTTTAGATTCCTATATTTTGGGGTTCTGTGTACTTCTTGGGCTTTTAAGTCAGTTTCTTTCACCAGGTGGGGGAAGTTTTCAGTCACTATTTCTTCAAGTAGGTTTTCATTATCTTGCTCTCTCTCTTTTTCTGGCACCCCAATAATTCGGATGTTGGCATGCTGAGGTTGTCCCAGAGGCCCCTTACACTATCTTCAATTATCTGAATTCTTTTTGTTTCTTGCTTTTCCAGCCGAGTGGATTTTGCTTCTTTGTATTTCAAATCTTTGACTTGGTTCTTGTGGCCCTCTGGACTGCTTTTAGGACTTTGTGTAATATTTTTTATTTCAGTCAGTGTATGCTTGATTTCTAGTTGGTCCTTTTTCATATCCGTGAGGGTCTCGTTCATATCCTGGTAGGTCTTGTTCATTTCCTTGTAGGTCTCATTCATTTCCTTGTAAGTCTCATTCATTTCCTGGTTGATCTTGTTCATTTCCTCGTAGTTCTCATTAAGTTCATCAGCCTTTTCTAGGAGCCTCTTGAAAAGCCTTATAACCGTGGTTTTGAACTCTATGTCTAGTCGTCTTTTTTTCCTCCATTTCTTTCACACCTGATTTCTTTCCATATCTCTCTCTGCATGGTGGCTGCTTTATGTGGTAGATGTCCTCTAAGGGTCAGTGCCACAGCCTCCCCAGTTACTTGAGGTGGGTACTCTTACTGCAATCCTTTATGGGTTGTACAGTATTTTTGAATTTAAGCCCAGCTTGTTGTTGTTAGCCCTAGGAGGGTTTGACCTCCAGGCCAATTGGCTGTGAAGGGAGACTGTGTTCAGGTTGGATGGGCAGAGTCTCTGAGCTGCGCAGGCAGCCTCAGTGTCAGCTATGTCCTATGCGGTGCTGGCACGCACAGGGCTCTGTTGGATGGGGATGGCTGCAGGCACCTCCAAGAGAAAGCCGCTAGTCTCTTCCCCTTGCCAGGCAACTCTGCCTCTCCCCAAATGAGTCTGCACACCCAAAGTCTCGCCCAGGGTTGTAAAACATGTGGTTTCCGGGACCAGGAGACAAGTTTCCAGGGAGCAAGTTGCGCGTCTGTGCTGTGGCACAATTTAAGTGTGCGCAAACTTCTTTTTCAAGCACCTGGCTTCTCCGCAGACTAGGAGACCTCTGCCGCACCCGGCTTCCAGGGTGCGTCCCCCGGACCTCGGACCTCGCCTGGCACTGGGGAATCTGTGCAGTGGGACGTCTCCACGTACCCCGGATCTCGGACCTCGCCTGGCGCTGGGTAATCTGTGTAGTGGGACATCTCCGCCCTGCCCATTGGTGAAATCCAGCTGGGGTTGCTGCTCCAGCCCTACAGCCCGCACGGTTCCTTACCTGTTTTCCCACGATCTTCAAGGCTGCGCTCCTGCCGCTCTTCTGAGTCTCAGTGTCCCACCTTTACTTTTATTTGTGGGGTTTTCACTCAGCCAGCTTTCTGGTGATTCTGGGTAATGTTTGTTTTGTTGTTATGTTGTAATTTTTAAATTGTTGCATGGGGCAGAACAATAGGTGTTTACCTATGCCGCCATCTTGGTTCTCCTTCCATGTCCACTTTAGAGATGGGGAAATTGAAACTCAGGATGTGAGGTAGTAGAATTCAGAGTGGGGATCTTAACCCGCATCTGTCATTTCAAAGCTGTTGTTTTAAAGCTGGCTGCCTCAACTTGCCCAGTGCTGACTCATCTCCCCTCCTCTCATCCTCGAAAGAACATAATGAAATAAGTGCAATATTATCTTCAATTTATAGATGAGGACATTTAGGTTACACATTAAAGTATGCAAAGTGCTAAATAGCAATCACAACCTCCATCTCTGCCACGGGGAACTTTGCTATTATCATAATTAGTGTTTAGTAACTCACCCTTCGCAGGTGAGCAAGATGCCAGCAGGTGTGGAGGTGCTCCCTGCAGTATGAAGTGATTCTGTGACTTTTTACTTCCTTATTGGTCTATGGGGCAAGTCAAGAAAAGAAAATGGGTATGAGGTTGCAACTCACAGTGGAGGATGGGACCCCCCGGTTGGTTTCCTGCCTGCAGATGGGGCTGCGCTGGTCCAGGTGGACTAAACTGTGATGGAAGCAGCAATGCACCAACAGTCATGCCATCTCCCAGGAGACTAGTCCCAGTGGAGAACTCCCAGGGGCAGACCGAGAGCCCTGCACGGTGCCGCACACTATACTGTTTGTTGAGAACTGAGGTGGCTGTGCCTCACCTTAAATAAGCTTCCTCTCGTCCTTTGCACCTGGTCTGGGAGCAGCAGCAGGGCCCGAGGGGGCAGCGCTGTGTCGAAACTGGTCACAGCCCTCTGGCCGTCCCACCTGAGTGCCAGCGGCTGGGCCTGATGGGCAGGCCCTGCTTCGTGGCTTTCTTCCATGATCATCCAGATCCCATGTAATGTTCTGGCTCTCGGTAGATACTGCCTCTCTTTTCTAGGCATTAAAATTGAATTACTCTATGAGACATATGGCAACAAACCACTTACAGACTGATCTAATATTAATTACCCCTCTGAGCTGATGCGACCTACTCCTGGGAGTACTTCCAGAGATGTTCCAAGCCTGCTTTCTCTGTCAAAAATCAAAACTCTCGTACGGTGACTGCAGTTAGCGATGCTTTGTTGCAGGTCTGAAAGTGGCTAAGAGAGTAGCCCTCACAAGTTCTCATCACAAGAAAAGAGAATCTGTAGCTGAGTGGATGTTAACTATACTTGCGGTGGTGGTGACTTCTCAGCAGATACAAGATCGATGCATTAGGTTGCACGCCTGAAATTAATGTATGTTAAATACCACTTATATCTCAAAATAAAATAAAAGACAAGCACTCTGTGAGGGAGCTCAAGGGAAGGCCTCCATGTGCTGAGGACACATGGCCGCAGGGATGCCCAGAACCCTGGCTGAAGCCGCTGAGGCTCGCCACAGCTCTCTGCTTGCCCCTTCATTTCAGAGTTCGCAGACCCCTTTTCTTCAGTCAACACTTAGGGTCCAGTTCCCAGGGACACCGGGCTCAGATGCTTCTCTGTTCTGGGTGGTTCTATAGTAAAATCTCCCCCGACCCCCTTTGTCACTTCAGCCAGACCCACACTGACTATTAAGCAACTCCTCAGAATTTACATGTGGTTCTGTGTTCTTTCTTATCTGGTCATCTCCTTGTTGGCTTCTTTGTGGCCACCTCCAGACTTCCCGCTCACTTTCCCCTGGCGCTGCTTCCTCTTGCGTCAGCATGGACGAGGAGCGCCGGCTGCTCTTCACGTGGACATAAATGCATGCCTTGCTCACTCCCCCATCACCTACAACTTTGAATTGTCTGCACTGTGAGCTGAGGGAGTCTGGAGCTGACATTTCAGATATCCCTGAGCTTTGTGCTGGTATGTGTGTGTGTTGTGGGGGTGGGGAGGGTGCTTTATGCAGGTTTCTGATTATACAGGCAAGCAGTTCCTGTGCATATGGCAGTGTGCCCCTCAGGCTGGGGCACTGTGAGCCTGAGAGCACAGGGTGGGTGTGGGCTTACCTGCTGCATGTCCCGTCCTCCCTGGCTGTGCCCTGGAAAAGAACGGGAGTGATCACTAACACGGTACTCACCTGGTCAGCTGTCATGCTAAGAACTCTACTTCAGCATTCACTTTAATTCTCAGAGTGAACCTTGTATAGTAGTTACTTTATTGTCCTCTTTTGCAAAAGTAGAACTGAGGCCCAGAAAGGTCAGTGCACTTGTCCAAGGTCACACTAATGAGTTTTGGAGCCGAGGGTGGAGTCAGGGCTGTCCGAGAGCCCTGGGCTCCTTACACAGCATCTGCTGCCTCCAGTTGTGGAGCCTCCATCGCCGTTAAGCTGTTCACATGTGTCCTAAGTTGTGCTTCCAAGTGATTCTGCACTGTCTTAGTCCCTGCATTCCGTGGGACAGGGCTGTGCCCGCCAGTCTGCCCATGGCCAGCAGCTGGCATTGACTGTCATTGCCTGTCTCCGTGGAGGAAGAGTTTGAGCTTAGAAAAGAAACCCAGAGATTCGAGTTGAGATATAGGAAGCACAAAGCCTGTGGCTGGTACTGGGAAACCCCGGAGGCCATGTTAATTTAGCTGTTTATCTGGGTTTGGGGTCACATACTTCCATCATTCTCCTTAAAGAAAGGAGAAGTGTAGAGGCCTGAGATTTTCTCAAGTGACGAAAAAGAAGGGGTGGTTATGTAAGTGAAAAAAGGTCACAACCAACAGTGTCCTGAGTCATTCCAAGGGAGACTGAGACCTTTGCAGTAAATGAATGCATGTATCTGGCAGGTAAGGCTGCAGGGTGCTGCCAGGACAGGGAGCCTCAGGCCTGTGCAGCGATGCCCCCCTCTGACTACAGGCAAACATAGAGTCTAAAACCCACTGGAAATGTTCTCAAAACCCGGTTCCTGAGCTCCACCGCCCAAACTTTTTTTTTTTTAAATTTTGCTCAGGAGCCAATATTCATTCAGTAAATGATTCGTATCCCAGGGTTTGAGTTACTGTTGTTTGATTATTATCATATTTTAGTATATCTGTGATGTCTCATGCACTGACTCTCCTTGATTCTTTTAGGACTGTAAAGTGACTACTTAGGGAAAATTCCATATTCTAATTGTAGTCTATATTCAGAGGACAGGGAGGTTGGTCTGACTGGGAGCCTTTTCCATAAAATGCAGCATCCTGGGAACCTTACGAAGTAGCTGAGTTAAAAAAAAATGTTTTATTTGATCAGCAGCAGCGTTGCACATTCCTCTCTGATCAGCCATGTTCTCAGGCGTCTGGTGTCACTGTGTTCATGATGGGATCACCACGTCCATGCCCTCGGCCCTCTCCAGCCCTTCTCCCCCCTGTGTGGCCCGCTGGTCTCCTGCTGCCGACGTTGCTGGGAACATTGATGGGGCAGCTCACGTAAGTCAGAGTCAGTAAAGCCACACACGAACCATGTTTAATTAACAAAAACTCCAGTCTGTACCATGGCTGCCCTCAGGAGGCCACCACCTCTGCATTCCCTGTGGGAGCTACAAGCTGAGGGCCTCACTGTTCTCCCCACACCTGCAGCCTGCCCAGAGGGACCCGGCCTCTGCTCCAGTCCTCAGTCCTCAGCCACCCGCCTGCAATGCTGAGCAAACCCAGGGGGAGTGCAGTATCATTTCTGCCCGCACCAGGTCCCTACCCATCAGGCCAATCTGCCGCCAGGTATGCTTCTGGGTGAGGCAGCCTCAGACAAGAAGGTTGCCCCCCTGCCCTGGAGAACCTGGGTCTCTGGAGTGGAAGAGACCAGAGCTGGGTGGGCACCAGGGTGGGAAGCGCTGGCTCCACGGGGTCCCTGGCCCCAAGGAGCTCTCCCTGAGGCCTTGGGGCTGGCTGAGGGTGGAAGGCAGGTCAGAGGGGAGCAGGCAGCAATGGGAGTGGCTGGCAGACACTGTTCTTACCGACGGAGTGAGTACTGTGGTGTGAGGGTGCCAGAGAGGGCGGCTGACTGGAACAGCTGGTTCATGTGGCTGATGCGCGTGGTGTGGTGGGTGAGGCTGGAGCCACTTCAGGAAGGGGTAGCGATGGATTTGAGCACTTTAGGTTGTCCTTTTAGGGTGTTTTGTAGAGAAGTGGGGGGGAGCGTGCAGAAGAGAGAAGCTGTTTAATCCCCATGCAGGGTTAAGGTCTGAACTCAGACTGGTGGGCGGGGGAGAAGGAGGAGGGGGGCCACTTTAGAGGGGCTCCCAGGCCTCTGGCATGAGGAGTTAGATGGACAGAGCGGCCCTTGGTCCTGGAAGCAAACACAGAGGCAGCACAGTTTGCAGGAGAAGATAATGAATTCACCTGCGGATGCATGGACGGGGGCGGTGGAACTAGCCTATGACTCTGGAATTCAGGACACAGGCCAAGCAGAAACGGGCTCGCTTGGAGAGGTGCTGTTGAGACGTGCCCTGCCAGGGAGCATGCGTGGGTGCAAAGGAGATGGGTCGGTCACATTCACTGAGAGGGTGAACACAGAGCGCAGGAGCTGAGGCAGAGCGGCTCTGTGGGCTGGAAGCCGGCAAGGGGAGGGCAGGGGTGGAAGTGACAGGTAGAGGCAAAGGGGCAGGGCTGACTGTTCCCTTGCTTTGTCCCCACAGGTGATGGCTGTTTCTCTGGTGGCTTTCACTACCTGAGACTATGTGGAAGGAGGGTGTGAGTGGGGTGAAAGAAAGGAGTGAGCAACACAATCCTGAATGGAGGGCCATCCTGGGTCTCAAGCTACTTAATAGGATAGAACTAGAGGCCCAGTGTACGAATTCATGCGCAGTGGGATTCCTCAGCATGGCCGGCAATCAGGGCCAATTGGGGCTATATTACCTGGTCCCAATAGTGTCAGCAGCCAAACCTCCTGGGGCCTCCCTCTCCCCTTCTCCCCACCTTGCCAGCCCAGGTAGGGCCTGTGTGTTGGGTGGAGGAGCCAGGAGATATTGGTTGGCAGGGGGGAGGAGCTGCAACAGGTTGGCAGTGGGACGCACTGACCACCAGGGGGCAGCTCCTGCATTGAGTGTCTACCCCCTAGTGGTCAGTGCATGTCATAGTGACTGGTTGTTCCAGTTGTTTGGTCAGTCACTTAGTCTTTTATATATAGAGATCACCATTTATAGTTTTTTTCACTCATTTTTTCTCTTTCATGGAGAAAGTGGGCACTTGGTAAACTGGGAAGAATACAAGAGTCACCTCCTCAGTGCCCCAAATGCTTGGTTCTCTGAAGCCAGCACATCTCACGCACGCATGCATGCGCCCCCCTGAAAGGCGACATGGGAAACGGCAATATTTGACAGTTTATCGAAACTAGATTTTTCCCCAGGGCATAGCGTCCTTGGAGGTTTGGACCTCTGAACTAATTCTTTTATAGTTATTAATGCATGTCTTGGCCCATTGGTGTATTTGGGGTAGATCGAGCACAGTTTCTTATCATTTTCACTGCCTTAAAAAGTGGTCTCGTGATGTTATAGACAGACTTGGAGCACGGGACTATGTGTTCTAGTTGACACCATGCCTCTCAGTCCTTGCCCACCTTTTTCTTTAATTTGACCCAGGGAGCTGAGGCAGGGTTCAGATGACTGTGCAGGCATGACAGCAGAATGGCCGAGCTCCTGGGACCCTCGACGGGCATCTGACTTCAAGTTTGGGGTCTTACCACCCCATCGCAAGGCCTGTGTCTGCATGAACAGCTGCTCAAGAAAAATCAGGGGGTGGAATATTTTGAGACTTTTTGATTAGTCTGCTCGAAGCACCAGCATCTACCTGTGATGGGCCATAGATTACTTATGCAAATGTATGTGATTAAGTCAGACTGGGGGACAGTCTTCTCACAAATGAGCATCTTATTTTTGTCATTATCTTAAAAGCTTTAAAAAAGCATCTGAGTTATAAAATAAAAGGATTGCATATTCTGAACTGCAAAATTATCGTAGCTAAACTTGCTGTTTGTGCTACAAGGGAAATTGATTTCTTAGTTGTTGTGATGGGTGCTGTGTGTGAGAAGCATGGCGTGTGCAAGTGTGTGTGTATATTTGTGTGTATGTATGTATATTTGACATAAAAACCAGCCCAATCAAGTTTAATCTATGGGCTCTCCTTTTATGATATTATTCTCGAATTCTCCAAATACATTAAGTGGTGGAGCTTGCTTTGTCTTGCCAAAGCAGCTATCATGTTACCCACTTAATGCCAGTGAGTTCAAGCATTTTCCCTTTTCTTAAGCAGTGTAAAGCGATACAGGGCAAATCTGAAGGGTTTATTTTAGTTTTATAACTTGTATTTGGCTCCGGATATTCTATAATTATGATTTAAGTAACGTTGCTACTGTTGAAGCAGAGATTTGCTGTTCATATACAGTAGTATTAGAACATGAGATGTAACTTGAGTTTTATGACTGAAAAGTTTATGATGCTACATTTTATTTATTTTAAGTTCATCTTTTGCTTCTTTATGTTTATATTATATTTATTTCACACACAAAAAACCCCCCACCTACAAGCCTTACTAAATGGCAGTTTCCAGATGAAAGCAATTTCTAGCAAGTGGAAACATGTTGGTACCCAGCATCTATCCTTAAACCTCAGTTTCAAGCTTCGTGGCAACAATTATGCATTTTAGCTTTATTAGGAAAATTTGAATCCACAAGGGTTTATGCATTTGTGACATTCAGTGGTTTGGCTTTTTGTTATTAGTGCTGACTTTTTAAAATAATCATACATTTGCACATTTTTTACAGTTCTATAAAAATGTTAGTAGTAATTACCTTTACACATGGTATATTGTGGTAGCCTCGCTCCGTATAGCTGGGAGATCACAATAAAGGCGTATGCAATGAAATAACAATATAAACTAATATGGTATTTTAGATATGATTTTGTACTTATAATAATATGTGAAGAAACTCAAATGAAGTAAAATGAAAATTAATTTTGTCATTTCATGCTTCAGGTGTCCCCGTTTCATCCAAAAGCAAATATGAGCATCCAGGGCTCAGTGGTGTTCAGTTGAGGCTCCCTGTGCTGACATTCCTCTCAAGATGAACACCTAAGTTGCATTTCCTACTAATCTGTCCACGAGTGTGTATTTTAATATTATGTCCTAGGAGTTCTCACTTTCTAAAAAGAGTAAACTGACTTTTTTCTTCCTATTGAAGTTTATTCAGACATTTTTGTGTTATGTGTATTTGACATGAGAAAACGTCTAAATTAGTCATCTAATTTGAATATCATAATTATGTGTGCAGTCAGGGCTTGATTGACTAGGGAGCATTTGCATTTTAGCTCTTAGTGGATTTAGGAATTACATGCTTAATATTTCAGACTCCAAAACCTGCTTCTGTTTACCAATAGGCACCCAGAGATAAATGTAATCATTTTAACAAAGAGAATTTAAAAAGATATGCTCCCTTTTCCAGTGTTAGGAGTTGGCACATACCTGTCTACTGAAGCGTTTTCTTCCATGTAACAGATTGATAAGAAATGTAGAAATGCCTGAAAGCTAGCATGGTGTCTCTTATAATGCCCAAATGGTTGGTGTTGAGATTAGAAATATACGCCTTTGTTTTTCTTTTCTTTTAAAAATTTTTTATTATTTTTAAAATATATTTTTATTGATTTCAGAGAGGAAGGGAGAGGGAAAAAGAGATAGAAACATCAATGATGAGAGACAATCATTGACCAGCTGCGTCCTGCATGTCGCCTACTGGGGATTGAGCCCTCAACCCAGGCATGTGCCCTTGACTAGAATCAAACCCAGGACTCTTCAGTCTGCAAGCTGATGTTCTATGCACTGAGCCAAACCAGCTAGGGCTACTCCTTTGTTTTTCTAAATAAAAACTAAAGTTGCTTTGGAGTAAAGTATCATGAATCTTGATAGACATTTAGACATATCTGGATAGTGCCAAGAATATGTTCTCTTTGCTTTATTATATAATTGCAGGCCCAGTACACAAAATTTGTGCAGTGCATGGGTAGGGTTCCTAGCAGCTGCCAGTTGGGGCTGCTGCCACTGGGCAGGGCTGGGCTGGCCAGAGGGAGGGGCCGCAGGTGGTTGACTGGCCCCAGCCCCTAGCTGAACTCCTGGTCAAACTCCTGTTCGAACTCCCAGTTGAGGGGACAATTTGCATTTTAGGCTTTTATTATATAGGATAGTCACTCTGCCCAAAATATACATCTTGAACTTTAACCTCAGTATCGCCAAAGTAGAATTGAAACTAACAATGTGGAGTCTCGTGAAAAGCATGCAATATAGGTAACAACTTTTCAGGCTCTGGGCTGGGACATCTGAAACAGGATTGCTCAACACGATGACTGCAGAAGAAAATGAAACTGAAGTGTTCAGCTGATGCTGAATGTAATGGTTTCTGCCACCACAGTTCTTAACCTTTCCAATAGGCTGAGTTATTTGCTCACAGTAGCAGGTCAGGAATTGAATTATTAGAGAGCTTTTCTTTTAACAAATATTCAATAGCATTTTCCAGGTTGTTCTCCTGTATACAACGCATAACAACAGCCCAATGTTTCCCTCTGCTGTCTGGCAGTCCTGGGCTGTCTGGCACAGGGCACCTCCTTCTCTTATGTATTTTCCCAGCTCCTCACATCCTCATAATGGTCAGCCTTGGCTGAGAATGAGCCTTTTTCACCTTCACAGTTACAAGAAGAAGGAACCAATTTCTCCCTGTAGCTCCCCTGTCATGTGCCAAGGCCTGTGGTTACAGAGGCACTACTTGCTAGTCATATGCTTTTCCTTTCTCGGTGTCCTCGCTGACTTCTGGAAGTGGAACAAGGCTTCGTTGAGATGTGAACCCGTCAGTTTGGTTCCATCTGCCTTACACTCCCCTCAGAGCTGTGGTTCTCAGCCAGGGCGACTGTGCTCCAGAGATGCTGGGGCCTGTTTGAAGGCATCTTTGGGTGTCACAGCTGGGGAGGGAGGCCAGCTGCCAACCGGTAGGGGAGGCAGGGGTGCTGCTTTCATTCTGTGCACAGAACAGCCTCCGGGGAAGAGGCTGGCCCCGAGGGCTGAGGTTGAGAAGCCTGATGTAGAAGGTAGGGAATGTCGGTTAAATTTGCTATATACTGTTTAAGCAAATGGAGATGTGACAGGTGAATCTGGTGAGGAAATCATTGCATTCGATGCATTCGTTTATTAAACACCTACTGGGTCCTGAATACATGATAGTGAAGACTGTGGCACAATCTAGAGCCCAGGACTTTACACTCTTTGCAAGATGACTAGAAAATTAAAAAACTGCTGCTTGATATAATAAACCCTTTGATGATTCAGCTTTTAGAAAGGTAATAGGTAATTAGAGGGCCTACATAGTATCCTATCTAATAAAAGAGTGATACGCAAATTGACCATACCTCTGCTGCACCCACAAGTCTTGCCCATAAGCCACACCCACCAGCCAATCAGGAGCAAATATGCAATGAAACCCCAACCAAGATGGCTGCAGCCACTGAGAGCAGGAGAGAGGCTTGGGTTTCCCCAGCAATGGAGAAAGCCAAGCTTTTCGCTGCCCTTGCTGGCCTAGGCCTCCACTCAATGCTACAAAGTTACAATTATAGAAGATACATAAATCCCAACAGAAATAGCGGCAGACAAGGAGCTTGAGGGAGCAGGGGCTAGGGTTGCCCCAGTGATGGAGAAAGCCAAATTTCTGCAGCTCTGGCCGGCCTAGGCCTCCACTCTAGGCTATAAAGTTTCAATTATAGAATTTAAATAAACCCAAACAGAAATGGCTGTGGAGCAGAAGGCTTGGCTCTGCTCCAGTTTACAAAGTTTCAATTGTAGAAGATAAATAAATCCCAGATACCAGGGCCTTTGTTTGGGTCGCCAGGGGGTGTGGCCGGCCTGCAAACCACCACAGGCCCCTCGGCCAGGCCATCCCATGCTCCACGGGAACCCCCACCCGGATCCGGCAAGTCAGCTGGCCCCCACCTGTGGATCAGGCCTATATCCTATCTAATAAAAGAGTAATATGCAGATTGACCATCACTCCAACACACAAGATGGCTGCCCCATGTGTTCAAAGATCCTTCCCCCATGTGGACACAAGATGGCCACCACAAGATGGCCATCAGGGGAGGGCAGTTGGGAGGGACCAGGCAGGCCTACAAGGAAGGGCAGTTGGGAATGATCAAGCCTGCAGGGGAGGACAGTGAGGGGTGACCAGGCTGGCAGAAGAGGGAAGCTGGGGGCAAGCAGCTTGGCAGGGGAGCAGTTAGACATCAATCAGGCTGGCAGGGTAGTGGTTAGGGAGTGATCAGGCTGGCAGGCAGAAGCAGTTAGGGGCAATCAGGAAGGCAGGCAGGTGAGCAATTGGGAGCCAGGAGTCCTGGATTATGAGAGGGATGTCAGGATCTGGCCTAAACGGGCAGTTGGACATCCCTCGAGGGGTCCCAGATTGGAGAGGATGCAGGCTGGGCTGAGGGACGACCCCCCACCCTGTGCACGAATTTCGTGTACCGGGCCTCTAGTGTTAAATAGAAATCATTGAGATTTCATTGGCTAGATATGGGGGAATATCTAAAAGAAATCATGTTCTCTGTCCAGATGTAATATTAGTCATTTGTGGGTGAAATTGCTCATTTTTCCTTGTAATCATTAATAGGTCCCATTTCTTGCCCACCTCTTCATTTCCAATAGTATTAATTTGAAATGTCAGGAAAATACCAGGCAGTATAGACAATTAGGTGCTACTTTATAAATTTAGGATGTTCATTTCTTTTAACATCTTCACTGAGGTATAATTTACATGCTATGGGTCTCCCATTTTAAGTATATAATTCCATCTATCTTACACTCTTTAGAGCTGTGGTTCTAATGTGATTTTTAATAAATGTCAGAATTGTGAAACTATCAGCACAATCCAGCCATAGGATTTTTCCATCGCCCCCAAGAGATCAGCTGTGCCTATGTGTGGCACTGTGGTGCCCACAGGCATCCCGGGCCACACTGACTTTAATGTCTTTGTCTCTTTTATGTCTACACTAGAGGAACGTTGCACAAAATTTGTGCACGGTAGAGGGGGCAGAATCTCTCAGCCCAGCCTGTATACTCTTGCAATCTGGAACCCCTTGGGTGATGTTGGGCCTAAACCAGCAGTTGAACATCCTGCAATCTGGATGCTACATGCACCAGCAAACATACTTTTCATACAGGTGAAAGGCATCTTGCTGTTGTATGGGCAGCTACATTGTTTTGCCCTGATTATAAAAAGTAGTACGTGACATGATCTTTCTGAGGCAATAGTACCAGTTTCCCCATCTGATGGGTGGAAAATCTGAAGCAGAGGGAAGTCAAGTAATTGGCTTTGTGACACAGTTATAGGTGTCAGAATTGGGGCTGACCCCAAAATGTGCAAGCCAGAGTCCATGCATGTCATTGCTGCATCATCATGTTTTTTCAGTGCTAGAGTAGCTTTGCCAGGTTTTAATTTTTAAACCTAAGAGACTGTTCCCAATATATAGGGTAGGGTCCCTAGGCCTGGCTGGTAATCAGGGCCATTTGTGGGGTGACTGGAAGGCAGGACAATTTGGGGGGGGGCAGCTGGCACTTTCCTTGGCCAGCCTCCAGAGGCCTGGGGCTACCCACTGGCTGGCCCCGGCCCCTGCCAGTAGTCAGTATGTATCATAGCGACCAGTCGTTCTGCCATTTGGTCAGTTTGCTTATTAGGGTTTATTGTATAGGATTTCCATGGCTATAGATCTGTCTTTTAGAAAACCTGTGGACATTTCATTTGGAACATTAATTTTTACACTTAAATGTAGTTAGCTTCCTTCTTTCTGAAGCTCAGCACCACGTTCAAATTTGTCATGTAACCGGTGCCACAGCCACGCTGCGGTGAGGTGTGGCTGTGGGGAGCTGTTGGAGCTACAGGATGGGTCAGGCAGGACACGAAAAGGAGAAAGGCCATGGGGTTACAGGAGCATCAGGGCCACGTTTCGTGTGCGGTATAGGAATAGCATTCTGCAGCTTTGTCTTGTTTTGTTGCTGGTGAATCTGTCCATTGAGATAAACTTATAGAAACGAGTGAGAAGCAGAGGCCGGGCGAACACCTGCTTCATATGAGGAGAGAATAGACTATTAAAACTAGAGCGTTTCCCTGTCTGGGGATTGTGTCAGCTCAACAGTCCCTCAACCAAAAGCAAACCCTTTGGGGACAAATGTCTTTGGGAATTCAGCTCTTAGAAAGGTAATAGGTGTGTTTTACTGGACATTCAATAACACTCCCACAGGATTCAGGAAACACAGTAATTTTTGTTGTGAAGGAGATGAATATTCACATTTTGTTGGACAGAAAAGACCAAATAACCTCATGTCAGTTCAGGTCTGTTTTTTGGAGCAAATTTATTTGTTAGCAAAGGAACAAAGAAACTGTTTTCAGGAAGTTTTGTATTTCAAAATTGTGGATAAAGGTTTGTGAACCTGTCCCAGTTTATCCCAAGATATTTCTAATAATTAATTGTCCCATCCTCTTCCTGGCTCCTGCCCTCCCATCTCCTCTGCCTCTCCTCACCTCCCTGCCCCCCGCCTTCCCCCCACACAAACACACTCACACACTTTATACACCTTATCCATTGGTGGACTTGTCTTCCTTTCACATCATTAACTTCCCATCCGACTTCACAAATGCCAGGTTTGCTGTTCTGTGGGTGGAGGCAGGTGTGGATGATGGCCCAGGCCTTCATACCCTGTGGTTGTGGTTTCACCTTGCTGTAGGCTGTACTGTAGCCTGCTCACCTCCTCCAGCCCCTAGATCCAGGGCCCCAAGAGATGAAAATAGTTTTGTTGGGTCAAACAGATGTCCTTGAGCCCAGCCGGTGTGCTCAGTGGCTGAGCATCATCCCATGTGCCAGGAGGTCACCAGTTTGATTGCCAGTTGTGAACACATGCCCGGTTTTGATCCCTAGTAGGGGGAGTGCAGAAGGCAGCTGATTGATTGATATTTGTCTCTCATCAATGTTTCTAACTCTCTCTCCATCTCTCTAAAATCAATAAAAACATATTTTTAAAAATTAAAATAAAAAAGATGTCCTTGAAGAAAATTCCTATGGTAACGATGGCAGCTATCACTCTAGGTAGCCCCAAATGTGCGTGGTAATGTTCACACCCATCACAAAACCATGGGTGTAAGACTAAGCTGCTATAGGAAGAGATAAAAACCAAGGCAGAGAATCCACGAGAGTAAAGTCTCTTGAGATGAAGATATTTAGAATTCAAGAAATATAAGGACATGCAGAAAACCGCACAGGCTCACAAATTAGAAGCAGGACACCTATCCAAAGCAAGACATTTCAGACTTGTTCCAAATTGTTAAGAAGTTGGCATGATTGCGTTCTATAATTTTCCCAGTGGTAATTCAGCAAGCCTCCTTTGTCTTCACCGTAAATTTCACCTCTCGGTTAATTTTTAGATTCCTTGGAGATGCTCAGCAAACTGTAACTGTGGTCATGGGTTTTAACTGGTTTCCACACACTCCGAAGTAGCTGCACACCCATCAAGAAGGGGGATGCATATTTCAACCCGGGTATGGAATTTGCTTTTGTTTGCATGTGAGTGAGTGCTCATGCTCTTGGGCACTGTTCCTTAGGCAGAACATAAACAGGTTGGTGACTCACATGCCAGTAAGGAGACACAATGTCTGCAAATTGGAGGGAACTACAGAGCATGTTGTTGCACTAGCGTCCAGGAAAGTGATGTGTTTACAAGGACACCCAAGAAGTTCCTTAGGAGGGCTGGGACCTCGCCAAGGCCATGAGAAGTTCTTAAAGAGCGTGAGTCGAAAGTCAGCCAAGTGCAGGGGCGGGGAGGAGGGAGGATGCTTTAACGGGCGCTCAGGGGCTAGTCCTGGGGTGACACTGAAAATTCTTAATGCTTCAAGTGGGACACCATCATTTCTGTCTAAAGACGTTGACTTGTTGCCATGGTCATGGAAATCCAGGACTTCATCTCAGGTGTCCAGGCCACTTCCTGCCCCAGCTGCAGCGACAGTGCCCTTTCGGGTCTCACAGCTTCTTCGCAAGCATCATTTTCTCTCCTAGCTCCCAGCTTGCAAGACCTGTGCTCGCCCTATCTTGGTTTTGCATCTGTCTTCTCTCACCCAGTGTCTTCCTAAGTGTGCAGACATTTCTTCTCGTTACCACGTTTCCTGCTGACAGCCCATAGGGCCTCCTTGTGGCACAGTGTACGTTCCTTCTCATTTCTAGAGTCCCCACCCTCTCTGTGCCCAGCTGGTGTTTTTCTCTCTGTTGGGACTGGGGGTACCCCTCATCCCTGTCCCCTTGGTCTCTCCCTTTTTCTCTCCAACTGCCTTCCCAGCCCTGGTTCTCCATCCTGGCCCATAACTCCATCACTGCAGCGTGGACACACCGTGATGCCAAGGCCTGCCCCCGTGATTGTGATTGACGTGCTCTGGGGGCCTCGACCTTCATGGTTTTTGAAAACTTCCAGGTGATGCAGAACCACCAGTTTAGAGGTCATGACCCCTACCCACCATCTGTCATGTAGACAGTATGTCTTTGGGGAAGGAGGCACAGAGAAGTCAGAAGAGGAAGGGTGGGAAGAGATTGAATAGCTTCCTCATCCCTCTGTTTACTCCTTTCAGTGACACTTATACCCGCTCACTGGTGTGGCACCCTCTCCCCCTTGGACTGGGCTCCCATCAGTGGATCCCAGGTAGTCACAGTGGCCCTGTGCCCCCATCAGATGTCCTTCTGTCGTGAGTGTCACAGCTGGGGAGCCACTGCTCCTTTTTGTGGGTTGCCCAGCCTGTGTGGAAATGGGAAGATCTCCTGCAAAGTCAGGAAACTTCTGTGGCTCATGTGTCTTATGAGTGAACATGGCCCTTCTCTCAAATCCACGGCCCAGGACCTCCCAGCTCAGGACCAAACCACAAGCGCTTGCTTCTGCTGGCTCTTCTGCTCTGAACGAAAGTTCAGTTTTGTTCCTTAAAGGGACAGGTGAAGCCGCAGGGGGAAAACCCATATGCAGGGGACAGACTAGGCCTCACAGGTCTTCCTGGGTCTCCCTTCGCCTTGTTTCCATAGAGAAGTTAAGAGTGTTAGGGGTAATAAAGATTAAAATATAAAAATTTTAAAAAAGAGTGTTAGGGATAGCTTTCCCCCCCTCACACACAGACCTAGACAACCATGTGCTAGGCCTCACAGGAAATTAGGGTGCTTTCATTGGCCATGAATTATTTATTTCTTAAAAGCTTCTTGAACCAAGAGTTGCAAAAGTGCCATTGAGGAGGTGGCAGGGGGTTGGGGAGGGAAAAGCATCCGGATAATTAGAAATATTATTTAAAAGCTGCTTGAGAACACATTTGTTTCAAACAATCACCTGCCTGCCCTCATTTTGAAAGTGCGAGGAAGGTTCGGCTTTATTTTCTTCCTTTGATAGGACATTGGGTGGATTTATCTGGAAGCCCTAATTCCATCGTAGAGGTGCTATTGGCATGACATCTAGATAGCTGTTCGTGTTCATTTGTGAGGGCTCCTGGAACAGAATGCTGCAGGCTGCGTGGCTGTGTCCCACACGCTGGTTTCCCATGCTCTGGAGGCGGAAGGCTCGGCAGGAACCTCGGGCCTCTGTCCTTGATGTGCAGAGGGCTGTCCGCTGCTCTTCACCCTGTCTGTGTGTGTCCTGGTCTTTCTTCCTTCTGAGGACACCTGTTGCAGTGAATTAGGGCCCACCTTGCCCTTATGACCTCATTCTACTTAATTACCTTTTTAAAGACCCCTCTCCAAGCACCCTCCCATCCTGACATGTATGAGTTTTGACAAAACAGGTCTCAGCTCTTATAGCCCCACCCCCTAGGGAACATGAAGTGGGAAGAGCATGATAAAAGGGCAAGAAGAAACTCTCTCAGAGCGGGGTGTTCTACAACCTGCGCAGCCACACTCTGTCCATCCCCATAGCAGGCCCAGGGGTTGGGGGCACCACAAGTGGCATCACCCAAGTGCCAGCCCCCACACTGCACTCAGCTGTGATGTCCCTGCCTCAGATGTGAGTGCTGTTTGGATGAGCTTCCTGGATGGGGGCGGGGAGGTGGAGAAGATGGGGGTAGGGAGCAGTCCCCTGAATGCAATGTCCCAGGGAAGTGGCAGGTCCTTGTGTCTGCAGACCCCACTGTGACGTCCCAGTGTAGATCACTGCTTTGGAGGCCTCAGAAAAAAGGGGAACACTGCTTCCTGGGGTGATTCTCACCCGCAGCTTCCCCAGCCTCCATGGGCTGTGTGTCCAGGGGTCACGGCTGCGGCTCCCACGGCCTCCATGGGGCTGTGTCCAGGGGTCACTGCTGTGCACAGGTTCCCAGGGTGATGCTTTATTGCTTGTTGCCGGCAGTCAGTTTCATCCCTCCAGTGATGTGTGCGGCACTCAGGCCACCTCTGGGGTGTAGCATACAAGACAAAGGCTGCATATTGTGAAAGCAAAATGTCCCCTGCCTGTGCCTAAAGTTGCATGGGAGCAAAAGAGGAACTTCAGATGCAATCTTGAAAGGAAAAGAACACTGAAGGTTTGAGTACAGTTTAGAGCGTGACTCTGTGGTGTGGTGAGAGCACGTGGGGATACTGTAGGAATCTGGTCTGTAAAGTCGGGGACGTAGACATATGTGGCCTAGAGGTTGTGTGTACAGCCAGTTCATATCAACAGCCATCTGTGATGTGGAGTCACTGATTTCTAGACTTTGGGACTCCCCTAAGGCCTTTGGAAAATGCTCTGTATGAGGTGCCCTACTTTGCCTGCCTCCCAGCCTGTGGGCTCATGGCTCCCCCAGGGAAGGGACAGAAATCCCCAGTGATTGTGAAATGTTGCTTAGCCAGGAGCTCTCTGGGAGAGAAGCGGTTAGGGAATTCAAGATCATTAACAGTGATACCTCGTTGCAGTTCACTGAACAGCTATAACAAGTATTCCGCTTATACTTGCTACAGTTTTTTGTTTGTTTGTTTTTTTGCCTTAAACTTATAAATCACTCGGGCTGCTTGGGGCCCTTTAGGAAGGAGTTGGTATGTAACTGTGTACAGAATCACACCCAATTGGAAGCCTTCTGCCATAATAGATATTGAGGACTTTGTTTTTTATTTAAAAAACTAGAGGCCTGGTGCATGAAATTTGTGCACGGGGGGGTTGGGGAGATGCCCCTCAGCCCAGCCTGCACCCTTTCCAGTCTGGGACCCCTTGATGGATGTCCGACTGCCTGTTTAGGTCCGATCCCACCGGGTCTAAACGGGCAGTCAAACATCCCTCTCACAATCCAGGACTGCTGGTTCCCAACTGTTCGCCTGTGTGCCTTCCTGATTACCCTTAACCATTTCTGCCTGCCAGTCTGATCACCTCCTAACCACTCCCCTGCCAGCCTGATTGATGCCTAACTGCTCCTCTGCCAGACTGCCCCTAATTGCCCTCCCCTGTAGGCCTTGTCACCCCTAACTGCCCTCCCCTGCAGGCCTAGTCCCCCCAGCTGTTCTCTCCTGCAGGCCTCAGTCCTGCCCTTCCCTGCAGGTCCGGTCACCTCAACTTCCCTCCTCTGCCAGCCTGGTCACCCCTAACTGCCCTCCCCTGCAGGCTTGATTGCCCCCAACTGCTCTCCCTTGCAGGCCCAGTCCCCCGCAACTGCCCTCCCCTGCTGGCCATCTTGTGTCTACATGGGGACAGGATCTTTGACCCCATGGGGGCAGCCCTTCTGTGTGTTGGAGTGATGGTCAATCTGCATATTATTCTCTTATTAGATAGGATAGAGGCCTGGTGCATGGGTGGGGACCAGCTAGTTTGCCCTGAAGGGTGTTCTAGATCAAGGTGGGGGTTCCCTTGGGGCATGGGGTGGCCTGGCCGAGGGGTCTGTGGTGGTTTGCAGGCCGGCCACACCCCCCAGCAACCCAAGTGGAGGCCCTGGTATCTGGGATTAATTTATGTTCTACAATTGAAACTTTGTAGACTGGAGTCGAGCCAAGCCTTCTGCTCCCTATATGGCTGCTGCCATTTCTGTTGGGATTATGTATCTTCTATAATTGAACTATGTAGCCCTAAGCGAAGGCCTGAGCTGGCAAGGGCAGGCAGAAAGCTTGGCTTCCTCCATTGCCGGGGAAACCCAAGCCTCCCTCCTACTCTCTGTGGCTGCAGCCATCTTGGATTGGTTTATTTGCATATTTGCTCCTGATTGGTTTGTGGGCGTGGCTTATGGGCATGGCTTGTGGAGGTGCAGTCAATTTACATATTACTATTTTATTAGATAGGATGAGGTCTTCAGGCAACATAAACCATCTTCGTGTTTAAGAAGATGTCTGGTACTGAGGAACTTTGAGCTTCACATCATGCTTCGTCACTGACTGTTGGTATGTCTTCTTAGGAGCCCGGGGCACTGGATGCCTCTGTGTTTATACTGGCTTCTCTCACTCCGTCCTCTTTGAGAATAAAGTCTGTAGCACTTTTTCATTGCTGAGCCGAATTCTGTTGTATGAAAATTCCACCATTGGCTTGGCCAGTCTCCTGCTGATGGACATTTGGGTTTGTCTTGCTGTTCTCTTAGGAACACTGTGTTAAGAATACTTAAGGGTTTCCTTTAAAACAAGAATCAGCAAACTTTCTCTGTAAATAACCATGGTAGTAAATACTTTAGGCTTTGTGAAGCAGGTGTGATCTCTATTGCTTATTCTTTCTTTTCTTTCTTATTTACTTTTATTTATTTTTTTATAACTCTTTATAAAAGTAAAATCCTATTCGTCTGCAGACTCTTGCTCTGAGCTCCATAACGGAGCATGGAATCGCTCACTATCAGTTATGTAGTTACTTTAATGGGCAACGAGAGACTTTTTAACACAGTCCAGTCCGTTTCTCCTTCAACCAGCAGTACGTTACAGTGTCCAATGGGCCTCATCCCCACTTCAACCTAATGCTGTTATTTTGGTTAAATTGCTGTCAGGTGGGTAAGAAGTAGGATCTCATTGTGGCTCTCAGCCAGCATGTCTGGGTACCTGCACATTCAGGTACCTGCACAGCTGGGTACATACACATTCAGGCACCTGCACATCCAGGTACCTGTACATCTGGGCACCTGCACATCTGTGTACCTGCATATCCAGGTACCTACATATTTGGGCACCTGCACATCCAGGTACCTGCTCATTCAGGTACCTGCATAGGTGGGCATCTGCACATCCAGGTACCTGCACATCCGGGCATCTGCACATCCAGGTACCTGCTCATCCGGGTACCTGCACAGCTGGGCATCTGTACATCCAGGTACCTGCACATCTAGGTACCTGCACATCCGGGCACCTGCACATCCAGGTACCTGCATATCCAGGCACCTGCACATCCGGGCACCTGCACATCCAGGTACCTGCATATCCAGGCACCTGCACATCCGGGCACCTGCACATCCAGGCACCTGCACATCCGGGCACCTGCACATCCAGGTACCTGCATATCTGGGTACCTGCACAGCTGGGTACCTGCACATCCAGGTGCACAGCTGGGCACCTGCACATCCAGGTACCTGCTCATCCAGGTACCTGCACAGGTGGGCATCTGTACATCCAGGTACCTGCTCATCTGGGTACCTGCACAGGTGGGCATCTGTACATCCAGGTACCTGCTCATCTGGGTACCTGCATATCTGGGCATCTGCACAGCCGGGTATCTGCACGTCTGGGCACCTGCAGCAGAGCCTCCTCCAGCACACAAGCCACGCTGCCAGCTTATGGAAGCCTCTCTCTGCCTTTTGCTGGTTCTTGTTTGGACTGTTTGTGTTTTCTTGTTGATGTGTAGGAGTTTATACATATTCCAGATACTATGCCATTGTTATTATGTGGTTCAAATATTTTCTCTTAGTTTTTTTATCCACTTTTTCTTTTTCTTTTTCTTATGGGATGTCTTTGAAAACAACACAGCTTTATTGGGATATAATTCAAATATCATAAAGTTTTCCTTTCTAAAGTGCACAGTTCTGTGCTTTTTTAGTATATTCTTAAAGAACAGCTTACCTTTAATGTAGTTCAATTTAGTATTCTCTTATAAAATAATATGTTTTTAAAGAATGCTTGTTTTTATACATAAAATATATATACATAATAGAGGAGAGGTTATATCTTTTTGTATCGTCAGAAAATCCTCTGACCCCAAGATTGTAAGAAAGAATCATTCCGTATTCTCTTAAAGTTCTATCATTTTGCCTTTTATATATAAACTAGAGGCCCAGTACATGAATTTGTGCATGGACCAGCCATTGGGGGCAATCGGGCCTTCTTGCCCAGTCGTGATAGGGGCCTATCGGGGCTGGCTCGCTGGGAGGAGAGACTGTGGGAGGTTGGCTGTGGGAGCGCACTGACCACCAAGGGGCAGCTCCTGCATTGAGCATCTGCCCCCTGATGGTCAGTGCGCATCATAGTGAGCAGTCGACTGGTCATAAGGCCACTTGGGCTTTTATACACACAGATGTTTCATTTACCTGAAACTGATGTTTGTGCATGGGATGAGGTGGGCTCTAATGTTACATGGCTAACCACTTGCTCTAGTATTTTTTGTTGTTGTTAATCTTCGCCTGTGGATATTTTTTCCATTAATTTTTAGAGAGAATGGAAGAGAGGGGGAGAGACAGAGAGAGAAACATCAATGTGAGAGACATATTGATTCCTTGCTTTCCAAACATGCCCCAACTGGTGCCAGGGATCAAGCCTGCAACCAAGGTACACGTCCTTGACCTAAATTGAAACTTAGGTCAATCACCCTTTAGCCTGTGGGCCAATGCTCTAACCACAGAACAATCAGCTAAGATTGTTCTAGTATTTTTAATAATAATATTTAAGCATTTTAAGAGAAGATGTTGATGATTTGTTCTTAGATTGGGAGATATAGATACTTGGAAATAGGCCTGAGTAAACACACACACTCTCAGTCACATACACATATATATACTTTTTCTTCTTCCCTCTCAGAGATAATAAGAACCATTTCTTTGGGCCTGAAATGCTTTAATGCAATGCTGCCTGAGGATAGGAGAGTAAACTAGATGACTTTTCACAATACTCTCAGCCCCAGTTTTCTTAGAATATGTAGTTGTTATTAAATAGGGTAAAATCTTGTTATTCAATAGCCCATATAAACCAGCCAGATTAAAAAATATGACTTGTAAAAGGAATTAGAATTATATATTATTTTTAAAATCATAAAATAAAGAAAAATAAGGGACCAAAATGCATGCTTTAGTTTTAAGCATTTGAAGACTCACATGCACTCGATTGCATTACCACTTCAGTTTTGCATAGGAAGACTGCCTCGGGCTAAACAGACCCAGTCAGTCTGCTGGGTCTCTGCAGAGGAGCGGCTTTGCCACCCTTCTCTGTGGTGATGCTAGCATGCACCATTCACACCAGGGGAAGTGGTTCCACACCCTTCATTTCTGTCCAGGATGAATTCTCCTCCGTGGATACAGGTAGGGCCCTGAGCTCTGTCTCCGGGGCAGGCTCTGTTGGGCCAGAGGCCTTTGACCTTGCACCCTGAGTGCAAAATGGGCCATTGTTGTTCGAGCATTGGTCCTAAGTTGCTTGCAAAGCACAGTGCACCTTTTCAGGATCTTGATGCTTCTGTGAGTTAATTTTTGTGCAGCTTGTCATTTGGCTGTTAGTTTTCTTTTTAGGATCCTTTCTGCCGAGTTAGCTGTGAGTCAAGCTGGCTGGTGGAGCTTAATTTTGCTAAATCTGCAGAATGGCTTATTAATCCTTATTTTACATTCCACAGAGCACTGTACCATGCAGCCTCCGTCTGTTCACCCAACAAGGAGAAGATGCCTGGGAAGTGATAAGGCAGTGAGTTTAGAGTCAACTCAGGAATTGCAGGGGCTTCCACCTGGCAAATGGCATCCATTCAGAATCCTGACTCCACAGAGTAATCCCACATGAAGGCCCGACTACCCCAACTCAGAGCTGCCTTGGGGCATTTTAAAGTGCCCTTAACAATTTGAAGGTTATTCTCATTTACATATTTCTTACTATTTGCTGAATCTTATTTGATTCTGACATGTCAACAAAATTTCTTCATAAGGGTAACCTTTCAGCTTGAACACCCTAGAAAGGAATGCTGTTGAAAACAGACTTCAACTCAATATGTTTTAGCTGTGTCTTGGCCCCTCTGTTCATTTCTCCTCAATTAAGGGTTGGTTAAAGGGACGCAGGTGTAATGTTGGGACCCGTCCTCCCTGTAATGCTGTGTCACCCTTCCCATGCATTCAGTCCTCTTACACCCTACAATGGGTTGTTTGGGAGAAAGGCTTTCAGATAAAGCAGTGTAATCATATATAGACCTATGAAGCTACGTGTTACAGACGCTTTCAAAGAATTACAGAAGTAGGAGCAAAACTAAAAACCCCAGTTATCCCAGATCATTTATTGCAAAACCTCACCCACACAGAAAAAGTGCCTTTCTTTCTTTTTCTTAAATTATCTTGTCATAGAATATTAAAATTGCCCAGCCATCGTGCTCAGTGGTTGAGCATTGACCTATGAACCAGAAAGTCATGGTTCGATTTCTGGTCGGGGCAGATGCCCAAGTTGTGGGCTGATCCCTGCTGGGGGGCATGCAGGAGGCAGCCGATCAATGATTCTCTCTCATCATTAATGTTTCTCTCTCTCTCTCTCTCCTTTAAGTCAATAAAAACTATTTTTTAAAAGAATTAAAATCACTTAGGTATCTTTGAGCACATCTAAAACATCTTCTTTGCAGACTGGTTTTTTTCTGCCGTGGCACAGTTTATAGTTTTCCTTCAGGCAACTTTATAAGGGTTTGAAACTCATTTCATGTAATGTTTTTCTACTTGGTGGAGCTTTTTCAACATAATAATATGCAATTTTTGTGTTTGATAAAGTTTTTAATTTTAGCCTCAAACCTCAAAATGGAAGGACAGACCTTTCTGCTCTGGGCAGAGGCATCCATCACCTGCCTTTCCCTGTCATGCCCCCCGAACATAAGAACATAAGAAGGCCGGTGCGGAGGAGGGGGAGCAGGTGGACCTCGGTGGCACCGTGACCCGTGGTCCGCTTTGTTCTTTCCCGCATGTGTCCCCATCTGGAGTGGGGAAGCCAGCAATCTGGATGCACCAGCAAAAACAGACAGACAGTGACACTAGCCTGGCCTCCCGAGCCAGGGCCAGAAAAGGGCACCTGTGAGGCCAAGCACCCAGCAACACCTGCTGTGTGGCAGGAGACGTGGCCCTACTGCCACTCAAGCTAACGGGCAGCCAGGATAAGGCCTTGCCAGGCCGTGCCCACTGGGCATGCCACCGAAGGCTGAGGAGGGGATAGCCAGGCCTCTGATGTCTGCTGGGGGGTAGCCAAGTCTGCCAGCTCCACCCTGTGTCGGGAACATGAGGAGGCTTCCCTTCACCGCCTGGCACCTGTGGGGACACGTGGGGTGGGGAGGGCATCACTGGGACACGGGACCAGAACCAGGTGTGATGGGAGCCTGGGCACCGGCACAACCTGCCTTTCCCTGGGCCCAGTGGGTTTGAGGAAGGCAGCTGAGCCTGGAGGCTTACCTAAGACCTGGAGTCTCATCATAATATACCCAAAATGTGCAGGTTTATGCCAGGCACCAGGAAGAGCACAGTGTAGAGAAAGGCACACGTAGGGTGAGCCCTGCGAGACCAGAGATGTCGGTCGCCGGGGAAGCAGTCACAGCCATCACAGCTGGCTCCTAAGCAGAGGCATGGTGCCCAGGGAAGCTGGAAACCTCAGCAAGGATGTCAGAACCTGGGACCACAGCAGAGACAGATCAGTGGATGGGCTGCGTGGCGCAGAGGGACCGAGGGAGCCAGGCCCTGGAGGGCAGGACAGCAGAAGCCACCCACCTGAACTGGACGGAGGGAAGTCCGGACCAGCCTCGGGGACGGGGCTGTCCCTCAGGGCCCAGCACTCCTCCAGGGAGGCCCAGGAGCGGGGGAAGAAAAGTACTTGAAGAACTGAATGGCTACAAACCTGCCAAGTTTGGCAAAAGAGATAAATGTACAGATACAGACTGTTCCTGAAGACGTCCCCCATGTAATTCCCGAAACCTGTACGTGCATTGTTGTACACAGGAAAGGGGCTGACGGAGGTGGCTCATTCTGGGAGAGTCCCTGGGCCCCGTGTCAGCAGGAGCCGTCGAGGAAGGGCAGCTGGAGGCCGGGCGAGGAGGTGAGGTTGCGAGGCGCAGGCCAGGTGGCTGGGCAGGGCAAGGAGGCGATTCTCTTGGCACCTCCCGCTGGGTGCGAGGGTCTCTGGCTTCCAGTCTGAGGGTCAACAGTGTGAGAGCCTTTCAGCTGCGGCCTTAGTCCCGTTGGGCTGCCGAGACTGTGGTTCCTAAGCCACAGAACAAGATGCTGATTTGGGCAAAGACTCGGAAGCTGTGAGTACAGGAAGGCTGGCATCTCATGAGCTCTGCTGAGCAGCTCTCGGCCGTGCGTTTGGGAAATAAAGAACAAGCTTGACCTGTCTCACATCTTTCACAAAAGCTCACTCCTAATGGGCCATGGACTTCAGTGTAAAACAAAACGACGGAACTTGGGAAAACAGAGGAGCAGATCTTTGGGACCTGGAGGTAGGTTAACTGTTCTTACACTTGACACCCAAAGCATCATCTGTGAAAGAAAAAGTGGGTGATTGGACAGAACCAACATTCAAACATGGGCTCTGCAGGAGACCCTGCTAAGAGGATGGAAAGACGAATAAATAGGAGAGGGAGGCCTGTGTGTTGCTGCTAGTATCCTGGCCGAGACCTTACTGTGTGTTTCAAGAAGTCGCCACTGGGGAAGCTGAGCAGTGGCATGGGGGACCTAGGAGGCAGCGTACACACTGCAAGGGGCAGTATTTCTTCCACGTCTCCCAGGGGCCCAGCCCGAGTGCCTCCTGGTCCCAGGACTGAGGGAGGGGATTGAGAAAAGACCTCGCAGAAGGCAGCTTGCCCGAGGAAAGCGTTTGGAAGCTGTTCACACTGATGCACGGCGTGGGATTCAGCAAAGTTTCCTTAGAGCACGCAGGCAGAAGTGGAAGGATGCTCCCAGCAACCAGCATCGTCTGAGGAGAATGTGTTGCAGACGAGATCACAACCAGGAGTTGGTCAGTTTTTCCTGCTCACGGAGCTGAGGGGGGCAGTCTATTTGCACAGAGTAAGTTAGGGTTGCAGGACGACTGACCCTCAGGAGGATGAGCAACCCCGGCTGAGTCCGTGAGTAGAAGATGACTCGGAGTCAGATTCCAGAGTGGAAAGGCTGCCGGGACCCGCCTGTAGACTCCCTGTTCGTCTGCTGCTGGTCCATGTTATCCCTGTTCAAGGAAAGGTCAGAGAGGCCGAGACCTGGTGAGGGTCTCACCTGACCAGGTCAGCGACGACTCAGGTTGTAAAGCTGCTGCTGAGAAGGGCAACATTCAGGCCTTTGTGGGCGAAAGGGAGGCCATGGAGAGGAGAGCCTGAGGGTGCAGGAGAGAATACAGTCTGAGAGGGAGGACGGCCATGGTGCTCTGTGCCGTGCCATGTGTTGCTGTGTCTGCCCCCCTCCCCCCAGCCCCCGTTCAGCCATGCAACCTTGAGCAAGTAACTCATCTCTTGTACTTGGGTTTCCTTGTCTGTAAAAGGGAGGTAATAATCGGCTCCCCCCGTCGGGCTGTTGTCAGATGATAGGTGCCTCAGAGGAACCTGGACTATGTGGCTCCTGGACTGTGTGGTCAGCCGTCGGTGCTGGCGGCCCAGGGGGGAAGGCTGGGGGAGGACAGAGACGGGCATACTCTCTCTTGCCCAACATTCAATGCTTCCTTTTATAAGGAGCTGTTAACATCTCCGTTGGTACCTCCCCCTCTGCCAAGGGCTCCTTTTACTCTACGCCCAAGGCCATCTGAAACAGGCTGTGTCTGTGCAGTGAGGCAGGGGCCTGGGAAGCAAACTCCACAAAACAAGGAAGGATCAAAAAGGGCCGCATGCTCAGGGGACCCCTTCCCATGGGGAGCATTTCTAGATGTCACTCCGTGGGCCTGTCTCTAACCTTTGGGGTTTTCTTCATCCCGAGTGTTTGATCTCAGACATTTTGTCTTCCCACTGAACCCAAATATCTGCTCATTTCCCAGTACCTCCATTTATGACTGTGAACTGCCAGGCCACCCATGGTCTTGTGGGACTCAGCCTTCGTGCTCATCCCACTTCCCTGGGGACCGGGGCAGAGACCCTTCCTGTCACCAAGAAGTGGGCTGACCTTGGCTCTTTTTAAGCAGTTTGTGTTTAAGGTCTCCTTAGTAATAGAGTCAAATAGTTTTGCAGTTGATTTTACTAGACAGATTAAGAGTGTCGGTGAGAGCACAAGAAAAGACCCATAGCAGCTACGTGAGCTCAGAGGCCTGGCACTGAGTGAAGAAACGGTGCACTCAGGAGCCTTCCTGCTTCTGTGGGTCCTGTTTGCCAAGTGCGCCTGTGCAGGCAGTGCCCTTTCAGGAGAAGCATGTCAGGCCTGGGTGTCATAGGCCCACGTTAGTGCGTGCGGCTTCATCTGTGTGGCCAGTCCTGGGAGGGTGGCATGGCAGCTGGGTAGGGAGTCCCCTCCAGTCACCCTCACCCTGCAGCGACCCCGGATGGGAGGTGCAGAGTGCATGTGGGAGGCGGCCTTGTCCTGCTCAGGCGAGCTGGGAAGGGAAGTGGGCACCAGAGTGTAGGAAGGCTACAGACTGTTGAGGACTGGAGGGTGGTGGGAGGAGCCCTGACTGCCTCCTATGCTCCAGTATCTTCTCTTTCCTGTTCCTTCAGCAACCTCGACTTTATCTGTGATGCGGGGGCAGGAGAGGGGGTGGATTCGAGTTAGGAAGTCACACGGAGCATGTGTGGGGATGTGTCTCTGTCTTAACATTGATCCTTGTCTCAGACTGACTTCCCCTGGGTTGCAGAGTGGAAGCTGGACTGCAAATCTTGGAACGTTTCTGGTCTTTTCTGGTCTCCTTCCCCCTCACTCTGCTTCTTTACTGGGCATGTGCGGATAGGAGATCCGAAAGAGAAGCCGCAGGCTCCCAGAGCCCAAACATTCCCATGGTCCTTGTTCCTTCCCTCCTCTCCTCCTCCCTCCCAGCAGGACACCCCCACCCCCACCCCACGCACACTGTGGTCCTGCTGAGGGGTGTGGGTGGGTGGGTATGTGTGTGTCTGTGTCTGTGTCTATGTCTCTGTGTGTGTGTGATGGGGAGGAACAGTGCTGGTAATTAGAGCTCCAGTAGACAAGAGGTGGAGAAGCAGGACCGACATAACAGAAAGCCTTGGAGTTCTGAGGAGGGAGGTCAGAGGATTCCGCCATTGGTCTACAGTGATCCGTGGTCCTGAAAACTTGTTCTTACATTTCAATACACAGCAGATTCTCTCTAATGAGGTCAGAAAGACAGCACAAGCTCTGAGCATTGAACTCTAATTGAGCAGGAGGGAAAGGCAAGGACGTAGGTAACAGTCGGCATAGCATTACCAGAGCAAGAGTCACAGCTCAGGTGGGCGCCCTAAGTTAGCAAGATGAGCCGCAGGCTCCCAGAGCCCTCTCATGAGTCAGCAATTCATAGCGAGGTGGGGAAAACTACACCTCTGTCCTGGAGGTGTACTTTAACAGTACCCCCTTGGCTGCGGCTTCTGGAGATGATAGGGAGGAGTGAGAACTGTGGCAAACAGGGATCACACAGGGCGACTGTTGAATGGTTCCTTCAGATGTTGCTCTTTGGGGATTTGGAATCATGGGATGGTGCTGGTAGAGTTTGCATCCCACTTACCACACTCGGCTGTTCTCGGGGCTTCACACGCTGATGTCACAGAACCCCACAGACTCAGTGCAGGTTCCCTCAAACCCAACACTTCAACCAACTCATGACAGGCAGGTGCGGGCACCTATCTTCCTTCATCTTCCTAGTTTTTCCTGGCACCGTTGGCACCCAGATGACAGGACGGTGTTCTCTCTGGAGGATGTGGCCTCCACCCTCGGCGCTCTCTGGTTTGGTGGCCTCCCTGGCAGTTGATGAAGAAGTGGCACCAGAATGTTGGCCTGTCTGACTTTGTCTCCAGCTAAGCTAAACGTTTGGCTTTCAGCAAAATTTTCACATTCTTTTAAACATTTACTCCCAAACTTGAGTTATTGATTCAACTCAACTTTTGTGTTTTTAAAACATGTCTTCATCATAGTGCTTTTAAAAAAAATAGCCAACACATTCCTTTCTGGTTTCTAAATAGGCATAAAAAACATAGACAATTGTGGAAAAATATGAGCCCATCATTTCATACCTGGAGAAATTAATCTTTTTTCCAGAAAGGTCACCCTATGTTGGCCGGATGCCGGCTGGCATTCAGCTCTGACAGAATAGATGCCTGCCCTGTGCAGTCTGACGAAAGGCACACAGTGCACACAGTCAGTCTAGCCTTTGGAAAATATTAGTGGTGCAAGTGGTAGAATTTGAATGTTATTGAATTCTCTTTCCTAGCCACCTTCTGTGGTCAGCTAAGGGGAAACCCACAATAAATTTCCCCACGTGAAAAGCACAGCTCCAGCCTGATAGGAAGCCTGCAATGTGGCCAGACAGGGCCGTGAGGAGGAAGCCAGGTTCAAAGCAGCAGAGACGAGCCAGCAGAGCAGCGGCAGCTCACAGTGTCGAAGAGTTTTTAGAGTGCTGTTTTTCCTTCTGCTTGGAGTAAATGTCTTCCAGGTTTGAGCACGGGAGCTAGCATGAAGGAGCATTCAGGCCTGAGATGTGCAAACATGTGAGATCCAGATCGCCACTGAGCAGCATGATCCAGTGCACACACCGCTGCTGTGTCTCCCCTGGCAGGGCGCAGTGCACACACCGCTGCTGTGTCTCCCCTGGCAGGGCGCTGTGCACACACCACCGCTGTGTCTCCCCTGGCAGGGCGCAGTGCACACACCACCGCTGTGTCTCCCCTGGCAGGGCGCAGTGCACACACCGCTGCTGTGTCTCCCCTGACAGGGCGCAGTGCACACACCACTGCTGTGTCTCCCCTGACAGGGCGCAGTGCACACACCACCGCTGTGTCTCCCCTGACAGGGCGCAGTGCACACACCGCTGCTGTGTCTCCCCTGGCAGGGCGCTGTGCACATACCACCGCTGTGTCTCCCCTGGCAGGGCGCAGTGCACACACCACCGCTGTGTCTCCCCTGACAGGGCGCAGTGCACACACCGCTGTGTCTCCCCTGGCAGGGCGCAGTGCACACACCGCTGCTGTGTCTCCCCTGGCAGGGCGCAGTGCACACACCACCGCTGTGTCTCCCCTGACAGGGCGCAGTGCACACACCACTGCTGTGTCTCCCCTGGCAGGGTGCAGTGCACACACCATCGCTGTGTCTTCCCTGGCAGGGCGCTGTGCACACACCACTGCTGTGTCTCCCCTGGCAGGGCGCAGTGCACACACCACTGCTGTGTCTCCCCTGGCAGGGCGCTGTGCACACACCACCGCTGTGGACTGAATTTCCAGATCCATTCCTGGATCTTTTGTGTGTGCTCAGGAGCAGAAGGAATCCTGCCTCTGCCAAAGGAACAACCAGAGTCCAAACTGGGTATTTTTGTGTTATTTCATGTGTGACTACTGGAGCAGAAGTTTGCATCTGGGTTGATGGAGATGTCATGCTCTGTTAATTAGGAGTAAAGCTGTTATTGCAGCAGCGCGAATTAGGCTCAGCCTCCGCCTTCATCCTGGGGTGTTGGATACACGGTGTTTCCTTGCTTTATAAAATCAGCTACAAAGAGGGAAGGCGCTGCTCCAGTAAAGAGATGTAAAACCCCGAGTTTGTATGGCAGCAGGAAGCTAAGCCTTCTTAAAAGCCACAGAGGCAGGGGCCTCCATTCTGCATCGGTGCCCTGCGTAGACCTGGGGGACATATTGGCTTGTGCAGGCTGGTCGAGGGCCCTCGGTGCCCCCCAAGACAGGTGGGAGGAAAGGGCTCTCAGAAGCAGGCTGTGTTGGCCTGCATGTGGGTGGGGGTGAGAGCCAGGGGCTCGAGTGGTATTGTCTCTGCCAAATGAAGTCTGCAGCCTCCAGCCACACTGCCAGGCTGCAGGGGGCAGAGCCAGGTGTGAGGCTGCTGGATAGAACCCAGGAAGCCAGCATGGCCAGTGGAAGGGGGAGGCAGAGGCCAGGGAAGCCCCAGACCCACGAGGCAAGTCAGTGCACCTTTCCACGGGGTGCCTGTGGCTCTTGGTCATGTGGGGTTAAACCAGCTTGGTTCAAACTGCAATGTAGTGTGCGTGTGAATCATCTGTTAAAATGTAGATTTCAGCGGGTCCCAGGGGAGGTCTGAGTATTAAGTCGGATGACTGACAGGCCCGAGAAGAAGAAGGTGCTCGGTACCTGTCCCTCCTACCCTCCCCCCTCGGCCCTTTCTGACAGTCCCATAAAATCGGCTGTCTTTTTCCACAATTCAAAAGTTTAGATGTAAACATGATTAAGTCGCCATTCATTTTAGGCCCGTGATTCCTACCTGGGGAGCAGTGCTACCTTCTAGGGAACATCTGTCAAGTCTGGAGACAGTTAGTTGTGTTTGGGAGCTGGAGGTCAGGGAATGCCCTCACACCGAGACCTCCAGCCCAGTGCCAGGGCTCTGCGCTCAGAAGTGGTTACCGCCGTCTTCTCCATCGGATGCTCCTGGAGAGACTGAGAAGGATGCGACAGGCGGAGGACCAGCCGGGACAAGTGGGAGGACCCAACTGCCAGCTCCCAGGACTCACTCCCCCTTACTAAGCACACGGTCCCCGTTGAAAACCCAGTGGTTTGTGTCATACCCATTTCTGTGTGAGTTGTGTAGACCATCAACAAGACAAGTAAGCACACACTGTGGGGGAGAGGCGAGGAGAGCTGGGGCAGGGAGGGCTATGCGCGGCGGGGGGCTGCACGCAGGGCCCTGCCTGTTCTGTTCTGTTATACCCCCTGCTGTACACATTGACGATAGCCCGCATCTCTCTGTACTGTCTGTTGGGGCCTTGGTCTCCTTAACGGGTCCCCACTGTCTATAATTTTGAATAGCCCGGGGGCTATCAGTGTTCAGTAGACAATGTTAGCAACATTGCAACATCTCAGCGTGTTTCTCCGCCTTGGCCAGGTGCTGTTCTCAAACGCAGGTTTAGAGCTAGAAATGCATCTTCCTGGCTTCTAAGTGGTGGGTGTGCAGGGAGGGGTGAAGATCTCAGAACCCTCCAAGTTTGATCTTCGTTGCTCTGCCTGGTGGGGTTGGAGCTAGAGGGGGTCCTGAAAAAGGCAAAGAGGAGAGAAGATCCGCTGCCTTTCTTTGTAGCAAGTGGACCCTTGGGGAATGTGGCGTTTACCGCTTTCCTCCTCTCCCAGCCTGTCATCGCCCTCGCATCTCCCACAGGCTCTGGCCACCTGGGCAGGCATCAAGGGATGTGGGTGGGAGCCCTGGAGAGTGCGACATGGCAGGTCAAGCAGGCGTTGCACCTTCCTGTGAGCATCACTGTCTCCCTTTGGTCTTTCTTGTTTTTTCTTTAATATATATGTTATTGATTTCAGAGAGGAAGGGAAAGGGAGAGAGAGATAGTAACATCAGTGATGCAAGAGAATCATTGATTGGCTGCCTCCGCACACCCCTTACTGGGGATTGAGCCTGCAAACCAGGCATGTTCCCTTGATTGGAATAAAATCTGGGACCCCTTTAGTCCGTAGGCCGATGCTCTATCCAGTGAGCCAAACCAGCTAGGGTTCCTTTCAGTCTTTTTATCTAGCACTAGAGGCCCAGTGCACAAAATCTGTACACGGGGGGAGGGGGGGCGGGGAGAAGAGAGGATGTGTCCCTCATCCAGAGGTTCCTCTCCTTCTCCCACACAGCCTCTGGGGAGATGCTTGTCCTGGGGCCTCCTCGGGACCCCGGCACACGAAGCCCTGTCTGGTACTTAGGGGCTTGGGCTTTCAGATCTGGCTTCCCTGCCTGGCATAGTGCAAATTTACTGCCCTGGGCCTGTTCTCTCCCTCCAGGCAGTGGGAAAGGGTGGGCTCTGGGTTGGCCGGGGCGCAGACAGCCCACCCTCTCCCACCATGCTGGCCAGGGGCGCTGAGGGCCTCCCTCTCCCACTGCAGGCTCACCCTCTCCCGCCATGCCAGCTAGGGGTGCTGAGGGCCACCCTCTACCACTGCGCCAGCCAGGGGCACTGAAGGCCACCCTCTCCCACTGCAGGCTCACCCTCTCCTGCCGCAGCCCTGCCCCTACCTCGCACCGCCCCCCCCCCCCCCGCTCCTGATTGGCCAGCCCCCAGACACTCCCTACTGCCGCTGCCACCACCACTGCTGCTGCTGCCACCACTTCCCCTCACAGCGAGGGGCACTGAGTGCTCGCCGCTGCTGCCATTTCATCTCCACCCCTGGGGCCGGTGCTTGTGCCACTTGGCCCCGCCCTCTGCTCCTGATTGGCTGGTAGCATAGCCGATCAGGAGCCAAGGTACAGTCATATTTGCATGTTACTCTTTTATTAGATAGGATTATTTTGCTTTTTCTTCCTTCCTATGAAATAGGTTCTTTTCCCCCTTTAAACTTTACCCAGGAAAGAAAGAAAACATATTGCTTGCCGCAGCAGCTGTTTTTCTGAGAGTGTTCAGCCTGGGTGCTCCCAATGCCTGATGCTCCCACTTCACATATTGGAGGATGCACCTTAGATCCATGGGCCACAGAGTAGGACTCAAGGTCTGAGATTAAGCTTCTCGGGCGTGGTTCTCACATCCTCTGGGAGGAAGTGATCTGCGGGTGATATGGTTTATCCTGAGGACAGGAAGCCATGCTCACAAAAGCATAGCATGTTTCAGGATGAAGACACAAAACAGCATGGCTCGATCTTCTGTGACAGCCACCATACAGCTCGCAGCACTGGGCCTGGTCCCCTTTCTCTGATAAGACTGTCATCTTCCCAAGGCAGGCGGCTACTTTTGGTCTCAGTTGTGTAATGTGTACAACTCAGAGGGTCTGTGTTTGCAGCATGTTCATCCTTAGTTACCGTCAGGGTCTCTGAGAAGGAGGAGGGACGAAGCAGCGGGTCAGGACCAGGCTTGGGCACAATTACTAACCATTGAGGCACAAGGTCCATGCCATGATCCTACATTTCTGCACGTGTGGAACTGGGGGGTCATACACAGTCTGTGAGTATTCTAAGAGCAAGTTCTAACTGTGATTTTCCACCGTTCTTTTATAGTATTCAAGGCTAAACATTAACTAAATAATTGTCTGTGAGTTGCTTTCTTTACTGCTCAGAACTTTAATCTTACCTAATAATAGACAAACATGTAAATTGACCATATCTCTGCTACACCCACAGCCAATCAGAGTAAGTATGCAAATTAGAAGGCCAAAGATGGTGGCCACCCAGCTGCTCCAAGTGCAGAGTGGAGTCGCCAGATGGGGCAGGACGCCTGCTATGAGAGGGAGGGCGAGGGCCGAAGGGATCTACAGGAGCGGAGTGCTGCAGTGAAGAAAGACTGCAGACTCTGGCTGGAATCTGCAGCGAAGATGAAGATGGCAGACTCTAGCCAGAGTCTGCAACAAAAATGAAGACAGCAGTCTGCAGCAAAGATGGCAGACTTCAGTTGGAGCCTGAAGCAAAGACAAAGATGCCAGACTCCAGCTGGAATCTGTAGTGAAGCAGCAAAGATGAACCGGCTGGAGCCTGCAGCAAAAACAAAGATGGCAGACTCTGGCCAGAGCAAAGGCCTGGATCCCGGGTGTCAGAGGAAAACCGGTGCTGGAAGCCAAGGGAAGGAAGGCCTATTGCACGAATCTCTTTGTGCAATGGGCCTCTAGTAAGTAAGTGAAAAGAGAACCACTCCACCCCTAGTGATGGCAGTTTTCATCTGGCACGTGTTGAAGTTGTCTCCTGTCCCATCCCTTCCTGCACCGTGGGGCCGTTCTCTCTCAGCAGAGCCATGTGTGAAAACTGCTCCTAGCCGCCTTGTTCAGTTGTGCTTTAACTGGCACTCTGAACTGTAGGACTGCAGACACATAGCTTGGAAAGCAAAAGGTCTCACGGGACCTACCCATGGTCCGGTGTTGAGTTTTGTGCTGTGTGTCTTCTGCTACCAAGACTGAGATGCCAGTGGGCCCGCTGCCTGCACCACCGTGTCCAGTGGTCAGCAATGGGCAGGGTCTCAGACTTCTAACATCCGCGTGGAATCCGGCTAAGTGCCTGCCCTCTCGGCCTCCTTCCTCAGCTTTGAGACAGAGACGACAAGTGGGTAGCCTCATGGATTTCCAACTCCAAACAGTGCTCCCCGCACCACCACCAACGAAAACTCACAAGGCTGCGTTTCCCTGTGACTGTCAGTGATGCTAGCGACCTCATTGGTGCTGAGGATACAGTTGTATCAACATTTCTTAATCCCCTTGGGTCATCTGTGAGCAGAACCGAATCCAGAAAACACTCATCCCACCTAAAAGAACAAGTCCGCATGAAGACGTCCTACGTTTGATTTTAGCAACTCGTTCACTCCCTGACTGTCAATCTGTAGGAGGAATCCTAGACTTTGCAATGCTGTGCCCACTGCTTTAAAAGACTTGCAGGCCTCTGGCACCGTGACCTGCTGCCCTGTCCTCGGTCCAGCCTCACCCACTCCACCCGTGGACAGGAGGGCGGGCATCTGGCCTGAAGGGTCCCCATCTCTTCCCAGAAGGAATCTCATCACATAGGCCTGTCTTCTGAATAAATCTTCCCCACGTTGAGGAGCTCCTTCTCTCACCAGAGCAGCCCTTTTCCTCTCGGGGGAGCCGGGATCTCCAGAGGTCATTTTAGATCCCATCCAAGAGGACTTTCTAGACTGAACCTGACTCCACGCACAGCCTGTGCCTGCAGCTGGCTCAAGCTACTAGCCAGCGCATGAAGGGCCCATGGGCCCACAAAACAGAAGTACCTTCCTTCCCTAGCCTCCTCACCTTAGGCAAGAGCCTCCATCACCAGATCAAATACTTTGTTTCCATGCGCATCCCTCTCCGCTGCAACTGCCTGCCTCCCGTGTCCCTCATGGGCTCTGTAGTCTGGGGTTAGGCGGGAACTGGAGTCCGAGTGTTTTGCAATAGAGCTCGGATGTTCTGTCCTGGATGCCCCGTGCTCTAGAACATCTGCAAAGCCTGTATTCTATGCTACTTTTCTGTGCACAACTGATTGCTTACATTTTACTGAGAATATTTTTCTGCCTTAAAAAATAATCTAACCCGGAATTTTCAGTTTGCTTTCTGCCAAACATTTGATTATGTTCACTTGTGGCTCCCAAGCAGCTCTCAGAATTAATATGTGCACAGTGAACCCGCCTTCTCCCCACCCTCACTGTCCCCTCCTTACCTCCTACCACTCCCAGAGTCAGTGCCTCAGTTAACGGCCCCACTGCGACCCAGCCTTGTGCCCTCTGCCCGCAGCCCATGGCAGCCTCTGGGGTTAAGGTGACGTGTGAATGTTCAGGGGCCTGGCCATGGTGGTGTCAGATATTCACTGCAGCTCACAAGTGTGGCCTTCGCGCTTCTCCTCTCTATCCCCGGTGCAGCGTGGTCCTGGCCTTCCCGGCCCTGGGTCTGTGGCAGGAGGGACTCATACAGATAGACAGCTTTCCCTGCAGACAGCCCACTCTGGTACACACTTTCAGGGTGTGAGCCTCCATCCACCCCCAGGGCTCTGCCTGCTGTCCCTCCTCCCTGGTGTCTCACTAGCATGAATGTGGTGTGGTTTTCCACACTTCCCGTCTGTGCTCATGCTGTCCTTACCGAGAGTGACCCCTGCTTTCTTATAAACTCAGTGCACCCTTCAAGGTCTGCCTGTTCCCATCGGGCCCCGAGAGCCTTCCTCTGTCCGGCTGCCTCCACAGTCATCAATTGTTCCTCTGATCACCACAGTTAATTGCCTGCTGGCTGCCTGACCCTCCTCTACATGCCACCTGGAGGGTAATTCTCAGACCTGACTGGTTTTGCATCTACAACATCGAACGCATGCCTGGCACACAGTAACACACAAGGTGGTCGCCCGTCCTTCAGTGAGTGCATCTCTGAAACTAATGAAAAACGGTAGTATTTGTGAAGAGGGATCTCAAGCTGGGCTTCTCTATTATTTTATTTTATTTTTATTTATTTATTTATTTATTTATAATGTATTTACTATTGTTTTCAGAGAGGAAGGGAGAGGGAGAGAGAGATAGAAACATCAATGATGATAGGGAATCATTGATTGGTTGCCTCCTGCACACCACATACGGGGTTCAAGGCCGAAATTCAGGCATGTGCCCTTGACTGGAATTGAACCTGGGACCCTTCAGTCCTCAGGCCGACAGTCTATCCATTGAGCCAAACTGGCTAGGGCTTCTCTCTGATTTATATACAAGCTTTTTTCTCAATAGTAATGTTTTGCCACAAAAAGCAGTGGTGGCCCTTCTTTCCTCTTAATGTCAGTGCTCGTCCGGTGCTTTGGGATTTGTCCTTGTGACTCACCTCCACCTTGGAAATAGATCCGGCCAGGATCCTCACCAACTTTGGTGATGACAGTAGTTATCTTTATGATGTTCTCATTGGAGCAGTCAGCACTGAAATCACCCACCCACCCATTTCCAGGCTCCTGGCATGCCTGTCTTGGAAGTGAGTTTCAAATTCCCAGGGTTGTTCATTGCACTTTTCAGAAAGACACGCTTTGACTGAGGACAGACAGCATCAGGAATGTCTGGAGAGGCAGGACCCTTCATCCCCATCAACACATAGTGTTTCCCATGAGGCCACAGTTGACACAGTTAGCAGTGAGCTCCATCTTTGAAGAGCTAGAGAAAAAGAATGGGATTCATTTTTCATTGTTGTTAATCCTCACCCAAGGATATTTTTTTATTGATTTCTAGAGAGAGTGGAAGGAAGGGGGGAGAGAGAGAGAGAGAGAGAGAGAGAGAGAGAGAGAGAGAGAGAGAGAAAACATGGATGTGAGATACAGATATCGATTGGTTGCCTCCCAAACACACCCAGCAAGGGCTGGGGATCAAACCTGCAATCCACGCTCCCTTGACCAGGAATTGGACCTGAGCCCCTTCAGTGCTTGGGCTGACACTCTAACCACTGAGAAACTCTGGCCAGAGCTGGGAATGGTTTTTAATTTCAAACGATTCTGAGCAGGAAGTGCCATGGCTTTCCAGAGTGGCCCCGTCATCAGAGGTGCCCCATCTGTCTGCATGGGAACAGACTCAGGTGGAAAGGAGATCCAGAGCTCCATGTGCTGGTTTCAGCATACGCTGTTGGCATTTTTTAACCAGTAAATTTTGATAGCAACCTGCTTGTGCCCTGAAAAAAAAAATGCCCAAGATTAGCAAGAAGGAGTTGAATATTAATGAGAATGATGATGTAAATCCTAACTAGCTCTAGGCCAATAGTCAACAGAATCATTGTAATCAGTCTGATGAATCTTTGCCTTTTTCTGGGTTTTTTTGTTTGTTTGTTTTTTGTGTGTGCTATCCTTCCTTCATTTATTTTGTGTGTTTTTTCTGGATTACAAAAACAATAGACATATTCCCTGCAGAAAGTTGGAAAATACAAAACTCCGAAGCAAGACTGAAAGCTTCCTAAAGACACTGTTGCCAAAAGAGAGCCATTGCCGGCATCTCATTTGACATTAGCCTTATAGAGTTTTTTGAGAACATACATACTTGTAAACCGTTTGTTATGAAGTTTTGCATGCACGAGAGAATAAATTACGCAGTGAGTTCTCATTACTGACAATCTATAGTCACAGAGGATCAAGATTTTGCTGCCATCGGTCCATCCATCCCATTTTTCTCTCTTTCTTCCCCGTGAAGTATCAGCTAACTAAAGGAGCAGGGGGTGCTGATAACCCAAGGACCAGGCCTCACTTAGCTTTTAGTAGGCAGCAAAAAGGAGGGCTTACTCCTCAGATTACTCTGCGCTCTGGAGGCAAAAAGCCTTAAAACCCCAGCCCATCTCGTGCTGGATGGGTATCGATTTTTCCTCTCCAATCAGTGATTCCCAGGAGCAGGTTTTATTTATTCATAAACGAAGATCACATCTGACAGGAGTCAGAGCAGCGTGCATCTGTGGTGTGGGCACAGTGGGCAAAGCCACCTGGGGCCCAGCAACCCGTGTCCTGAGGCGGAGGAAGCTCCTGAGCCTGAAAGCTAGCCCTGCTGTCTTCTCTGAGAGGAGGGGCAGTGGTCGTGCTGCATCACTCTGGCCTCCAGGCGCCTTTCCACGTGGGCCTCCGGGAAGTGTGGTGCGAGTGGGAGCATCGGGGCGGCTCCAGCCAGCGCCCAGTGCTGAGACCCGCTGCTGCTCGCGGAGGACGCCTGGTCCTGGGACCAAAACCCTGTGTGTGACTTTGCCTCACCTCGACAGGGAGCCCCGAGGGGGCTTTTCTACCCCGGGGCAGTGGGCACGAGTGTGCTACCTCGGGTGCTTCCTGCACTGTGGGGCACCCTGGGGAGTGTTCAGGCATGTGGGGCAGCTCCCCAGGCAGCGGGGTCCAGCTCACTTCTAATTCTACAGTATCCTCTCTCGACTGGTGTATGTGTGCATGTTTCCTATTTCCTTTTAAAATAAATTACTTTTTAAGTGAATGAATCAAATGAACTCAGTTTGACACAAATGACTGTTAGTGATTAGACTAAACCGCTTCTCCGCTTTGCCGTCTGTCATCCTTCCCACCAGAGTGTCCATGGCTGCACTCGAGCTCCGCATCAGCGCCCCTACCCAGAAAGGCCTCCCGGGGCTCAGAGACCCCTCAGGTTCTCTCTCTACTGCCTCTTCTCTCCTCTTTTCATTTCCTCTTCCATGCCTTGGTCCCTCCTCACCTGCCTCTCCTGTTCCCTCAGGGCTGGAGCACCTTGGGTCCCAGAGGACTCACTGTCCCTGTTCTCTGCGTCTTCCCCTTGTGCCCATGAGGAGGCCGTTTGGTCATCACTGCCTGGTACCCATTTTCCTGGCCTGCCTTCCCCGCCCCCCTTTGCTGCTGAGGCCCTGGGCTTCTCGCTCTGCATGTCTGCCTGACCCAGCGGTGCCCTCACTTCCCAGGCAGAACCTCAGGGCTCGGCGATTACACAGCTCTGCATGTAACTGTGATGGGTGACTGGGCACAAGGATCCCCTCCGGTTTCCCACCAGCGATGACTTATGAGGGATTCTGAGAGAAGAACATGGACACATTTAAGAATTACCCACGTGGCTGTGTGAACACGAGGCACATAAGGGTCTGGGGGACACCAGGATCTGCTGGCCCTTTCCCAAGCTCTTGTTTAAGGTGGATGGGAATCGCCTTCAGAAGATAGGTCAGCTCATGTTGGTTGTCTTTTATTTCACCTTTGAGGTGGCAAACTCTCGTGCGTTCATGGCCTGGAAGCTTTAAGAACCTCCTGTGTGCTGGTTTCCAACAACATGGGGAAACTGCCCAGCCGGCCCTGGCAACCAGCAGAGCAAGGCAGAAAGTCACGTGAGCAGGGGGTGCGTCAAAGTGTTTTGTGGCCCTGGCTGGTGTTCTCAGTGGTTAGAGTGCCGGCCCTCTCACCAAAGGGTTGCAGGTTCCATTCCTGGTCAAGGGCACATACCTGAGTTGCAGGTTCAACCCCCAGCCCCAGGTAGCATGTGTTGGGGGGAGGTAGCCAATCAATAATTCTCTTTTATCTTTGATGTTTCTATCTCTCTCTCCCCTCCCACTGAGGATCAAGCCCACAACCCAGGCATGTACCTTTGACCAGAACTGAATTGAGGACCCTTCAGTTTGCAGGCTGGGACTCTATCCACTGAGCAACACCAGCCAGGGCTGATCTAAGGCTGTTTAAGGATGTCAGTGTGCTGTAGTGAGGCCTGTTGGCAGCCCGCAGGCACCTTTGGAGAGGTAAGCAAAGTTCTAGATGCCCTCAGAAAGCCTAACCCTAACCCTAACCCTAACCCTAACCCTAACGTGCGAGCAGACCCACGTGGATGCCTGCTTTGACAATAACATGTTACTGGGATCCAGGCACACTTATTCTATAACTGTTGAGTGTGGCTGCTGTTTGCTACAATGGCGGGAAGGACTAGCTATGATGGATCATATGGTCCTCAGAACCCAAAATAGTCACTCTCTCCCTTGTTACAGAAAGTGCTTGCATGCCCTGGTCTTACTTGTTTCTGAGACCTTGATTCCTGAATGTAGCCACCCACCAGCAGTCTTACCTCCATGCTTCACCCACCTGAAAATCCATATTTACCAAACTAAGTGCTTCTATTCCCCACCCTACTGGACTCTGCTGTGTGAGTTTCCCTCCCTGTCAATGGCACCTCCTGTGCTCAAGGTGCCTCTCTTCTTCATATTTCTACTGCCTGACTGTCCCCAGCCCCAGGTTGCTCCCCTGACCACTCAAAGTACATGACACCATGAAGACAGCAGTTTAGGCTTTTAAACAGATGGTGCTCACCATTCCTATTCTCTGCCCCCTGCACACAGGCCAGAAGCTGCTTTCACAGTTCCGCAAAAGTTGCCATAAGTACATTCAACAAGGAATGACATGCTGTGTCTCCATAGTGAGCCACGGAGAGATGGGTCCATTTCTCACCTTTAGATCCTGCCTCCAAGCAGGAATGTAGGAATGCTAAGGAGTCAGAATATTGTCAGATTTGTGTTTCGCTTTTTGCATGCACTGAAGACAGCATAACTACTTGATTGAATGTCACTGTAAAATATTCATCATTGAGGTTTTAAAATTAAATCTCTGACCTTCTGCAGGGCCTCATTGGCAGGGGCTGGGGAGTTAAAACTGTAACATTAGATTTTCGTTTTTTCTGGTTCATCCAAAGAACATACTCAGATAAATGCATTTTCATCCTCATAGGTATTATTTGAATATTATTTTAAAGTTAATGGTATTATTAGCTCTGAATTCTCTCTTATGAATTTAAAATTATGTTATAGTAATTGATGACAATCCTACACGAGCACAGTAAAAATAAACAAACTTTGAAATACAAAAGGATTAGTGAGGATGAGAAGACACTGTCTCAGAGTACTTTTCTTCTTGGTGTTTGCTTTATTCATAAATACTTGCATCGTACTTTAATTTCAGTTTCTCTATCTGGAAAGTTATGTGGGAGTAGCCCACAACGGCGATGTTTTTGTACTTAAGTCAAAAGCAGAAGCCATAAATTAATTCTAATCTTCTGAGCAAAGACATTAGCCTTTGTGTAACATAAGGATTTGGGTTTGTTCATACAAAATAATCCAAAGAATAATAGTTCCCGATGCTCACTCAACAGTGATCATGAAAGATTCATATTTTCCTTCAGTTAATGATTATGTAATACACTAATAAGCTTCTCCGCCTTCTCCCTGAGACTTAGATTATCTGTAGGCTTTCAAAGCTGTATTTTGATCAGATGTGTAAGGAAGTGATGTAGCTCAATTAATGTCAAATTAAGGAGGATTTTTACTTTCTGATTTAGAGAAAAATGCCACCCACCATCAGACTTCAGAATAGCTGAAATACTTAGAGGGGGGAGGTCAGTGGTTATGGACTTCTAAATCAGCGGCTTGGTGTCCTGCTGATTGGTTTGCTCTTGCAGCGGAGGCAGCTACTGCTCTCAGCATTTATTTCACTGTTCTGGCTGCTGGGGGTAGGGAGCAGCAGACCTCCACCTAAAGTCCCACCACACAGACTCACATACAAATCACGTTCACATTTCGATGAATAGATTCCTGTAGGTGGATAGCCTCATCCAACGATCTTTTTCCAACGACTCGGCAGTTTGGGGCAGAACAAAGAGAGGGAGACTCATGCAGAAGCATGGCCCTGGTGGAGACTAGGTGGAGAACATGCGTTCCAGCCCCCTTTATGTTTACTATGGGAACAATAACTCCTAATTTGTAGAAGTTGTAACAAATAGAAATAATATTTTCGAAGCACCTGGTCGACGGTAAAAGCCTATGAAATTGTGGAGGCAGTGGTCCCTGATGTAATGGTAATAATAACCACCATGTTTGAGGCATGATGCTGGTCATGTGGTCACTGTCTCTGTTGGGTGTCCTGAGGTTTCCTTGGCACTCACAGGTGCTGCATTTGTCAGGTGTGATAAGAGTGGCCTCGGTCTTGGTCAATGAGGGGCTCTTCAGATGCCACGTTTCCTGTCAGATGTGATGGTGACTTGGCGGCATTGAGAAAAGAGGGCAGCAGTCATCATGCAAGTATTCATGACAGCACATTTTTTTAAAGTAAAAATTTGCCTTAATAATGAGAAAGTGACTAAGGATATAAAAATATATACTACTGTGTCATTTTTTAAATGACATGTTTTGCAGTCTGTTTTGAAACATGGAAGTGCATATTTGACATAATAACTGAAAATGGTTTAAACAGTATTGCTTCACCGATTGCAACTTTGGAAATGTTTCTGTGAAACAGAAGATGAAAGGAAACTTCACACTGCAGTAAACAGGGTTTTAACATTCACAATTTCTCTGTTTTCCACAGAGTTGGTCAACTTGGTAGGAATGGTTATGACCTATCTGTCGTAAGAATGTAGTCACCTTCATTTTCTCCTTCTGATGAAAAAGTGGGTTCTGTGGTCTAACGACAGCCTTGATGATGGACTTTTGAGATAAACTTATTTTGTAAATTAGGCCTCTTCTGTGGTTTTTGTTTGTTTTCTGGGCTGCCAAAATCTTGTGTAGCTACAATTAAACAAAGAAGATCAAGGGTTGAAGAGATTTAGATTTTCAATTAACCCGACACAGAGAAATGCATAAGTAGATTAATCTGTCCAGCATTTGCATGGTAGTGGGGTCCTGATGGTTTCAAAAAGTTCAGATAGTTTTAAGGGGTACCTGACAGTGATTTGTATAGATTAGAACTTCTCTGTACTCTCCTTTTTCTAGGTGAGTGTGAGGCCCAGGTGAGGGTGCGATGAATGGGAAGGCCCAGGTGAGGGTGCGATGAATGGGAAGGCCCAGGTGAGGGTGCGATGAATGGGAAGGCCCAGGTGAGGGCACAATGAATGGGAAGGCCCAGGAGAGTGTGAGAGGAATGGGAAGGCCCAGGGGAGGGTGAGATGAATAAGAATGGGGAGCCCTAGTACAGGAAAGAAGGGGTGGCGAAGGAGAGGGGGATGACCTCCTCTCTGTCTCTCTCCTCTCCTCGCTCACCTCTGGTGACTGAAGGCCCTCGGAGGTGGATGTGCAGGTGTGTTCATCTGTAGTGAGCACAAGTTCCATCATTTTCCAGCATGGGAGGCTGAGGCCAGGCACCCACTGGCACATGTGAACACCAGCACCTGCTTTTCTCACGGCTCCTCTACCTCACATCTGCCAATCTGTCCTGTTTTCCTCCTGCAAGGAAAGTGCCTTCCCTCCATGGACTGACTGTGCAGGATGGCCGGCTCCTCTCTCCCGGGTTTCATGACACGTGTGGCAGTGCACTTCCCACGGGGCAGACTCAGGTTCACTTGTGTGGTGAGGACTGTGGAGTTGTGCTGGGACCTCAGACCTCAGTGACCACAGGTGCAGGAACTTCCTTCTTGTCACAGCTGCTGTGGATGTTGACGTCTAAGCTTATTCCGTGAGATGAATGATGACATCTTGGTGCATGAGTGAGGTGGGCTCACTTATGTGATTAAATTCTCATTTATCTAATAGAAGATTAAAGGCTTCATTGAAAAATGCCCACGGCTGTTTTTAATTTGGAGTCTCAATTTAAATTAAAACACTCATTCTGATTTGAGCATTGAAGAGTAACAGTGAAACATTTTTTTTTAATTTCTAAAGTAAAAGATTGAGCTGTATTAATTTAAGGTGGTCTTCCCTAGTTTGCTTTCATAGGAAAAATATTCATAAACTTATTTCTCCATCTGTAAAACAGACAATCCACTGAACGTGCCATCCTCTTGTTGGTGACTGGCTCTTTGTCAAATAGGACGGCCCGCTACCTCCCAGGTGCCCCCTACCTCCCAGGTGCCCCCTACCTGTATCCTGAACACCCAAAGGATGAGTCATGGCCAGGCATCAGCCATTGGTCTGGACCAGCCCTGCGGTCTTCAGGTCCTCAGGAATGTCACCGGACCTCTCTGAGCCTCCGATTCTCCTGTCTGGAGTGGGTCTGACAGTGTTTGCTCGGGCACATTAATGGGAGACAGCGCGTGACCGCTTTGGGAACTGGGAAGGGCTTTGGAGAAGCAATGGTCACCAGAATTGCTGCTGCGTGGTTCCTGCTGCTTGTCTGTGCCACGTGTTTGTTGCTATTGTTATTCAGTTAACACTCAATAAATGCATATTTAAGTTAAAAAAAAAGATAGCCAACAACCAAATTGGAGGGAAATTAGTAGTTAGTAGTTTATCATATTAATTGGCCTCTAAAGCTTTTGCAGCGCTGTGCTTATTTTGACGTCGTTGTAATCTTTCTGTGTTTAACTTACTATTTTCTTCTCATGGGAAGGCACTCAAACGTATATGTAAATGAGTGGATCCTTGTTTCTCAGCAACATTTCCCATGAATGGCTTTTTATGCTCATGCAGAGCTGTTTCATGGAAAAGTCAGCAGAGGCTAAGGTGGCATGCATGATTTATATTTAAGGTGTATGTAAGTAAGAACTTGGCTCAGGATCTGGATATACCACATGATTCACTCTTCCGCGTGCTGAATGTGGTGATGTTCTGGCTGCAAATGTGGGGTCGTTCCACCCTGGGATGTGGAGACGTTGCATGTGCTGTGAATGTGAGGACAGTTTGGCTAAAGTGAGGTCTTGTGCATTTGAATGAGGAAACCAGTCAGCTTCGCCATATCATTTATTTGTTCTTGTTGCTCGGCGTGCAGTTACTTCACGCTGTAGGTCACCCACCTATGTTAACTTTGTCAACGCTACTGCTAAGTGACCCCCAAAACACCTTGACAGCTCTGAGCAGAGACTCAGGTGGTTGGAGCATCGTCCCATACACCGAAAGGGTACAGGTTCAACCCCAGTCAGGGTGCATAAGGAGGTAGGCAGTCAATGTTTCTCACTCACATGGATGCTTTTCTCTCTCTCTTTCTCTCTCTTTCTCTCTCTCTCTCTCTCACTCTCGCTCTCTCTCCCTCTCTCTCCCCATTCCTCTCCTTCTCTCTCTTCTTTCCTCTCTCTCTAAAAATTCAATAAAAACATATTCTTGGGTGAGGATATATTTTTATAGCAAAAATGCATTGTTAAAATCATAACCAGTGTCTGGAATCACAAGTGCCATAGTCCTAAGTTTTCTTTTAGTCTTCATTTGATAAAATTGGACTAGTGGCCCAATGCACGAATGAAGATTCATGCAAGAATGGGCTTTCGTTCCCCTGGCTGCCAGAACTGCCTTCATTCTGGCCAGAGCAGCCTTTCAATCTGGCCCAGAGCTGCCTTTCTGCCCATGCTGCCCAGAGGCAAGGAATGGCTGGGGTGGTGTGGAAGGCCTGCGTCATTGCCATGGCAACAACACAGCATCCTGTCCTGTCCCAGGACAATGGGCGCCTGTGTATGCATATTAACCTTCCATCTTTGTTGGGCTAATTTGCATACTCATTCTTGATTGGCTGGTGGGTATCGTGAAGGTATGGTCAATTAGCATGTTACTCTTTTATTAGGTAAACTAGCGGCCTGGTGCATGAAATTCATGCACGGGGGGGGGGGGGGGCCCTCAGCCCAGCCTGCACCCTCTCCAATCAGGGATCCCTTTAGAAATGTCTGACTGTTGGCAGTTGGACATCCCTCTCACAATCTAGGAATACTGGCTCCTAACTGCTCACTGGCCTGCCTGACTAATCACCCCTAACCCTTCTGCCTGCCTGTATGATCGCCCCTAACCACCTCTGTCTGCCTGATCACTCCTAACCACCTCTGCCTGCCTATCTGATCACCCCTAACTGCTCCCCTGCTGGCCTGATTGCCCCTAACTGCCTCTGCCTTGCCCCACACCTGGGACCCAGGCTTAGATCAAAGATAACAAATTATGCCCCCTGGGCTAAATCTGGCTTTCTGCCTATTTTTGGTCAATGAAGGAAAAAAAGAATGTTATTTTGTGACATGAAAATTATATGAAATTCAAATTTTAGTGGCCATAAAGTTTTGTTGGGACACAGCCCATCCTGTTCCTTTGGGCTTTGGATGCTAGGACTGCAGAAGTTGAGTATTCGAGGCCATGTATAGCCCACAAAAACTGAGCCGCACTCTGGTTCCTTCGGCAATGGCATTTGGCCCCTGCCCTAGATAAAATCTGGGGTGTTATTCTATGAAATGTGCATACTGTAAAATATAGGCTTATAAAATGAAAACATTTTACTTCAGTGTTCATAGTCATTTTAAAGGGCACTTTTATTTGTAGCAAATTCAGTTTTCATGGGATTTGTAGAGCCCAATTCTGGGGAGCGGACTCCGCACTGGCAGTCCCCGCACTCTGCGCGGTGCCCGCTCCAGCCTCAGGGGTTAGGGCCCAGGCCGGGCAGGGGAGCCCAAGGCCAGGCTTCCTGTGGCTCTTGCAGTAGTAGCCAAGGCTCCGGCGGCTGCGGGGGCGCAGCATCCTCCAGCTAGGGCCTTTCTCGGCGGCGGCAGGACCTCTCTCCTGCTGTCCAGGGTCACCCGTCCCCGAAGCCCGGCAGCGCAGCCCTCTTCCCCTTTCTTCCCCCGCCCCATGTCCATCTCCTCGCTTCCTTCAGCCGCCCTCCTCCCTGCCGCCTCTGCTGTTCCTCTGGCGGCCCGACCCACCCAACCCGAAGGGAAGCCACGAGGCCAGCAGGTCCTGGACCAAGCTCACAGGGCGCAGGGGCCGGGGGGCCCTGCACTCCCTTTCTCACCTGTATTCAGTGTGCCGGGGCCCAGCGGCAGCGATGGTGGCACAGGCAGAGTGACTGGTGCTACTGCTGCGGCGGCAGGGGAGGAGGTGGCGGCGGTGGCTGGTGGGGCTGAGGGCAGCAAAGACATGCAGGCAGCCCACCGGGGGGAAGAAGCACTGGCCTGGGGGAGTGGACGCTACGTGCCAGTGGTCCCAACCAGCCTGCAGTGCCCCGCAGAGAGGCGGCGGAGGCGTGAGGGGTGTGGCCACGTATGTGGCCCTGCACCCCGCTTCTGATTGGCTGGTAGCATAGCGACAGTCACATTAGCATGTTACTCTTTTATTAGATAGGATGATGTCTTCCTGATTGAAACTATTGAGTTTCTTTTACTATATGCTGAGCACTTCAGTGAAGACTTGGGGGACAAAGGCTTGCAAGATGTGGCCCAACACCAGGCAGAGAGGGGAGGCACAGGCTCACATCCGCTTTGAAGGCCACCTGGTCAGCATAAGGACACTTGCATGTGTAAGTGATGCTGAAGTCTTGGATGAAACCACTATACTGACATCCCCAGGACCTTCCTCAGTTAGGAAAAAAATGAGAAAAGATAAAAGGTTTGACAGCTGAGGCTCAAATATCACCTGATTCCTAGTGAGGGCCAGATTGGAAGCAGGTTGGCTCATTGCTCTGGTATGGATCCCCAGAGTGAAGCGGTCACACTGCGGGGATGGTCCTCTCTGTGGCCAAGGGTCAGCTCAGGTGATGGAGGGTCAGGGAAGAACTCATGGTCTAGAGGGAGCAGAGGAACTGCACCCTGGAGGCTAGCTCACACACCCACATCGCCCAGCAGGGAGCCTCCCCCCTTGAGTGGAATAAATGAAGAGCTGGGTGGAGCCAGAATGTGATCTGGCTGAACCCTGTCAGGAAAAAAGGGTTCACCCCCATGTAGGGCAGGCTGGTGTGGTGTTTGATGTCAAGGACTGGCCAGAAGACAAAGATCGAGCCTCACAAAGAAGGACCCTCAGGACTTACAGAGGCCAGAGGAGTTGGGAGGGATGGGGCTAGGGGAGTTGGGAGGGATGGGGGCAGGAGAGCCAGGAGGTACAGAGACCAGGGGAGTCAGGAGGGATGCGGTCAGGGGAGCCAGGAGGGACAGAGACCAGGGGAGTCGGAAGGGATGGGGTCAGGGAAGCCAGGAAAGATTGGGGCCAGGAGAGCTGGGAGGGACGGGGGGCAGGGGAGCTAGGAGGGACAGAGACCAGGGGAGTCGGGAGGAATGGGGGTCAGGGGAGTCAGGAGGGACGGGGGCCAGGGGAGTCAGGAGGGATGGGGGTCAGGGGAGCCAGGAGGGACAGGGGCAGGGGATGTGGGAGGGAAGGGGGCAGGGGAGTCAGGAGGGATGGGGGCCAGGGGAGTTGGAAGGAATGGGGGCCAGGGGAGTTGGGAGGGATGGGGACAGGGGAGCTGGGAGGGACAGGGGGCAAGGGAGTTGGGAGGGACAGGGACCAGGAGAGCCAGGAGGGATACTCCCAGGCAGAAGGTGAGCCTGGATCGAGTGCTGGGACTAGTGGCCTGGCAGCTCATTCTCGCACGTTCAAAAGCAGCACCTGGAGTATTTCTCTGTGAATGTGTGTAAAAGAGGTGGGTTTTTCTTTATTGCATTCTTGTATATTGAATTCTGGGAGTATTTATTTTTTAGATATTTGCATGATTCCACCTATTATTTATCTTGGCTAATTACATTTAATTATAGTCTTTACAGGTATGTGTTGAACTCTGGCTAGTCATCAGATTTCAGTGGCAAAGAGTCTCATTTTTGGAGTGTGGCCTATTGGAGAAAAGGCTGCAGAGAGGAATCCCTCCTCCCTCCCGTGATAAAAGTCTTGTGTGTGGTTACAGTGAATCTCCCTCTAGAGAGACTGAGCTTAGCACCCTGTCTCCAGAGCAAGGTCCTCACAAAGGGGCTTGAGAGCAGCGCCATCCATTAGGAAGGGTTTGCCATGTGAGCTGTGTTATTCCCGCCATTGCATCATGTTATTCCTAAACAGTGTCAGTAAAAAGGGAACACATCTTTCAGCACAAGGAGTAAGGTAGGGTGTATCCTGCACCCCTAGACAGTTGTTCACTGATACCCCTCCAGCACCTGAAACTTCAAAGATTGTAAGGGAACCCATCTTGGCTGTCATTTTATCTCAGTTCCCTCCTAGCACTCCCATTTTTTTTAACTAAGTGTATCTCGAACAGGACACGCAGAGAAAGAAGAGAGAACCAGTTCTTCGAGACAAGAGGGAAAGTTCTGGGTCTACTTCTGCGCTATCTGGGCCTTGGGCCGGCAGAATCCGGGCCAATGCCACACCCAGCCCACTGCTTGCTGAGGGCCACCACCACTGGTGGGGTGTGGGTGGGCCTTTGTTGGCTTGCTTTTCACTCGTGCACAGCTCATTTTCTTTCCTGTGTGGATGCCTGGATTCTGAAAAGTGGACGTGTTTTCACCACCATTCTGGTGGACTGGGCTGGGCTAAGTGAACGGTGCTGTCTTTTCTTAAATAGCTTTCTTGAGTTATAAGTCAGTCTCTGGAAGTGTTCAACTCAGTGGCTCCCCGTGTTCACAGTTTGGCAGGCATCATCACAGCCATCCACTTTAAGACATTCTTATAGGAAACCCCTCCCTCCTCAGCCGTCACTCCCTCCCCCTGGCCCCCCCTTCCACGCATAAAAATAACGACAAACTGCAAATAGCCACAGTTCTGTATGGACAGTCCTGCTCAGCCACTGTCAGGTGTGAGCCTCGGCCCCGTACAGCCAGCCAGTCCCCTGCGCTCCCCCTCGCTGTGCAGGAGGCCCGAATAAAGTCTACAGGGACTCGCTTATGGCTCATAGCCCTGCACTTCAGACGGTCTGGACGTTCTGCAGGCAGGGACTCTGCTAAGATACAAGGAACCATCTCACTGCAGAACAGAGGGCACAAATGCACATAAACAGTAGATACTCTCTGTGTGCGCAGAAGGGACGCATGAAGACAGTTACATGGGGACGTGAGTGGGGAAGGAGAATGCCAGAAAGCGCTCCTAAAGGAGGTGACCAGTGTGAGCTACGTGTAGTGAGAAAGTTTGGAGTTGGGGGGAAGGTAGGTAGAGCAACCAGTGTGTTCAAAAAAGCAAGGAGGTAGGAAGCCTCTGAGAGCCTTTGGACTCAAGCAGATGACAGTAAGGTGCTCCTAGGACAGGTAGCGAGGATTCTGAGGGCCAGGCCACTGTGTGAAGGGTACCAGGTGTGGTGCTGAGAGGTGGGACCCACCCCGTGGCAGTTTCCTGTGGCTGCTGTGACAAAGGACCATAGACTGTGGCTGAGAACCATGGACATTGATTGTCTCACAGTTCTGGAGCTAGAACTCTGGGACCTGTCGGAAGGGTCTTCCAGTTCTGGTAGCTCCAAGTGGTCTTGGCTTGGGCAGCAGAGAAAGGCATACAAGAGTAGCCATTGTAACATTGTTTCTAATTGAGGAAAACCACACCCCATCTAAGTCTTCACTGGCAGGGAAATGCCCAGGTGTTCAGTATATTCATACTGTTGAACGTACTATGGTTAAAAGGAACAAGACAACCCTCCACATATGTGCTAACATGGAAAGTTCTCTAATATGCAGAAAATGAATACAAAGAAAGTGTTGAAGAATGCCTAGGGCAGGGCCTGTCATCCTATCTAATAAAAGGGTAATATGCAAATTGACCGTAACCCCACTATGCTCACAAGCCACGCCCACCATCCAATCAGGAGCGAATATGCAAATAAAGCAAACAAACATGTCTGTGGCCACTGAGAGCAGGAGGGAAGTTTGTGTTTTCCAGCAATGGAGGAAGCCAAGATTTCTGCCTGCCCTTGCCAGCCTAGGCCTCCACTTCTGGCTATGAAGTTTCAATTGTAGAAGACAAATAAATCCCAGATACCAGGACCTCTGCTTGGGTCATTGGGGGGCATGGCTGGCCTGCAAATCACCAGAGGCCCCTTGCCCAGGCTGCCCCATGCCCCAAGGGAACCCCCACCCTGATCCAGGACACCTTTCAGGGCAAACCAGTTGGCCTCCACCCATGTACCAGGCTTCTATCCTATCTAATAAAGGAGTAATATGCAGATTGACCATCACTCCAACACACAAGACAGCTTCCTCATGTGATCAAAGATCTGCCCCCATGTGGACACAAGATGGCCACCACAAAACGGCCAGCAGGAGAGGGACCAGTCCTGCAAGGGAGGGCATTTGTGGGTGATCAGGCCAGCAGGGGAGGGCAGTTGGGCGGGGGGGAACCAGGCCTGTAGGGAAGGGCAGTTAGGGATGACCAGGCCTATAGGGGAGGGCATTTGGGGGCAAACAGGCTGGCAAGGGAGTGATTATGGGGTGATCAGGCTGGCAGGCAGAAGCAGTTAGGGGCAATCAGGAAGGAAGGCAGGCGAGCACTTGGGAGCCAGCAGTCCTGGATTGTGAGAGGGATGTCTGACTGCCCATTTAGGCCAGATCCCTTGGCATCGGGCCTAAATGGGCAGTCGGACATCCCCAGATTGGAGAGGGTGCAGGCTGGGCTGAGGGACAACCCCCACCCCAGGGCATGAGTTTTGTGCACCAGGCCTCTAGTCTATATTATAAAAACCCAGTGGCCCTAATGTTGTAACAACCAAAGACTGGTCACTAGGAGGCTGCAACCATGGCAAGGAATGTTTGGGTGGGAGGGGCTGCATCCCATGGCACCAGTGGGGCTCTGGGGAGTCCTGCAGCATAGTAGGGTCTGGGGTCCCGGGTCTCGCACGATTTCCCATGGGTCTGGGTCTCGTGCAATTTCACACTCCGGGTCACTAGTAATATATAAAGAGCTAGGGTTCGTCACAACCTAAACATCTGATGGATGACTGAACACCAGGCTAGGCTCCCAGCCAACACGGCAGAAGTCAGTCCTGGGTCCCAGCAGCCCGTGGCGGGAGTCAGTCCTGGGTCCTGGTTGCCCACAGTGCAGTGGTGAGAGGAAGCTATGGGAACGGAGCCATACTGCCATCAGACTGGCCTCTTGGTCCCTCTGCTCACCCGAAGGCTCTAGGGAACCAGAGCCATGCTGTGATGGGACTGGCCTCTTGGTCCCCCTCCCCCAGGCCCACAGGCCCAGGGAATCAAGCCATGCTGTGATCAGACTGGCCTCTTAGTCCCTCCCCTCACCCATAGGCTCCGGGGAACCAGAGCAATGCTGGGATGAGACTGGCCTCTCCCTCACCCTCCCAGCCTGCAGGCACAGGGAACCAAAGCCATGCTGTGATCGGATTGGACCCTATCCGAGGGGTCCCAGATTATGAGAACATGCAAGCTGGGCTAAGAGACACCCCCCCAAGTGCATGAATTTTCATGCACCGGCCTCTAGTGTATATATAACAAAGAAATGAAACTATTGCCTCTCAATCTTTGTTTCTTTCCAGACCTTTTAAAAAAAATTTTACTCACCTTTCACCCTGTTCACCTATAGGGGGGAAGGGGCTGGGCAATAAGGTGAGGGCCCTTTTTTAATATAACATACCTGCCTGTATTCTGTGACCTGCTCAGTAAGCGTGTATTGTAACAGGACTGAGCATTTGCTGTAACAGATGTAAGAAAACAGAACCTGTGTGTGGCCACCAAGTGAAGGTGAGGCTACAATCGGCAGACCCTGCTGCCTGATCATTGGAGAAAGGGAGCCCCATGAGGGGAGCCTGGCTCCGGCAGGAGAGTGTGGGAGGCCACATGACTTCCTTGCCAGACCTACATCCAGTGCTTGAAGAAGATGCTGTCAGGGGCAGGACATCTGCAATGAGGAGAGACCTCCTTTCACCTGCCAGGTGTTCTCCTCTCATTTCTCTTCTTGGTGACATCCTCTCTGTCTTCCCTCCCTTAGCCTATCTGCACGCACGCGCGTGCGCGCGCGCACACACACACACACACACACACACACACACACACACACACACACACCTGTGATACCTGCCAACCTGAAGACAACAGTGTCAAGAAAAGGAACTAACAGGAAACAACAGCATCCAAATCAGATAAGCACCTCCAAATAATGGCGAGGATAGAGCCAGCAACATCATGTGACAGTCTGTGGCCTGCATGTCATCAAACATGTGCATCAGGAACATGAACACAGCAGAAAGCTCGCAAGACAAGTGGCAGCAGTAGTTCCAGCATCAGCTAGTGTTTTGCTGTCTGTGGACAAACGCAGTTTACTCATTAGCTTCTTTGAGCCTCAGGCCAACCCTTTGAAGGGGAACCAGTGATTCCAAATCTTAGGGAGGAGGTGTTGTTCATCTGCACAAACACTCTGACGTCTGCTGGCCCAAGCCGCACATTCCCGGGGACACCGATATGTCTCAGACTGAACCTTCAGACTGTCCTTCAAAAACTTGTTTCACTGATAAACTAGCCTATGCCGTTGACTGAGTGGAGGGTCCTTTGAACGTCAATGAAAAGCTGGGTAAATGAGGGGAGGGAGAGTGCCCTTCAGTGAGGAGGGGCCACCAATGACTAGCTCACAGTGTGAAAATGCAGAATTTCATTTCAAAAGTGGTCATTGTTATGTCATTACTCATGATGCAAATATGTGGGGATGCTAACTCTGTGGACTACTGCACTAAGCCGTGAGCAGTGGACAAAGGCCTGGAAGTGGGTCTGGTTCTAGCTGGCTCCGAAGCTGTCCCGGGCCAGCCCCGCAGGTGCGGCTGGTTGTTCACAGGAAGGGAGAACCATCCTTCCTCTGCTCACTGATCCACAGCAGGTGAAGTCTTGTGTCTCATCTGAAGGAAGAAACCAGAGAAATTGTTACCAGGTTCACCACCTGCTGGAGGGAGTAGCACAGTGGAGGCATTCACCGCTCAACCTGCACTTTCTAGACTTTTCAGACAGAAGCGTACACAATGGCAGCTCTCCCCAAAGTCACCCAAACTGTTCACAGGGGTATAGAAGTGAGCTGAGCCCCCGGGGCCTCCCTGGCTCCTCGGACCAGCTCCTATCACCCCTGCCGCCTGTCCTTGCAGCATCATGTTCACACGTCAACACCTGACAAGTGGCCCTCAGGTCTTGGGTTGCTGGTCCTCTTAGGTCTGATGTTAGTTTTGCACCTGTCTTATCCCTCCCCCCTTCCATGGTGCTTTTGTATAAATTTTCTCACCTCCAGTTACCGTGGCAACACCTGTTGAGGGCAGACAAAAAGGACCAGTTCTACAACCTGAAGGCTGTTCCAGGCTCCTCCTCGGAAGGGATCTCTCCCTCGAAGCACACACTTTGAAAGGGACTCCAGGCAGCTAGTTGCCAGTGCCATGGCTGTGATGCTTAATTCTTCTCCTTCATTTTACCTCCATGGTGGCCTCTCCTTGCACTCCAAGGACTATCTCATCTCTTCCATTTTTTTGTTCTCAATAAGGAAAAAGCAAAACCCCGGAAAATGCTTTTTTCTTAATGGACTGTTGCTTTGCACATATCAGGTTGCAGCTGTCAGAGCTGAGAGAAATGAAGCAGGAGACAGTGCAGGAAGAACTGTTAACAAGAAATCCCCGAAGGCTGGGCCTTGAGGAAGGCAGCTGGGGTGGGAGCTCAGCCACAGAGAAGCGCAGCCACAGAAGTGAGGGTTGAGAAGGCAAAACGAGGGGAGAAACCCTTGGTTCCTGGCACATCGCAGCCCACCCCCACCCCCGCTGTCCCACAGCCCCTTTAAAGGCAGTGCCGTGAACATACTTAGTATCATTTTCCTGCAGGATTCTCAGAAGGGCTGTGTATTGAAATTTTAATGGAAGGAAATGTCTCTGCTTTGAGGTTCATCTCTATTGTGTTGACAATTTATTAAACCCATTGTAGAATTAACAAGAAATCATGTGCGTTTGTGTATAGGTATGTTCAACATTTTTTACCTTATGGGTGTTAAATTGCTAACATTGGTCATTTGGACAAAGAGGACATGTGCACAATGAGCTAGATTAATAACTGGGCTGATAAGTGTATCCAGAGGGACCGGTCCATAACTGCTCTCTTCCTGGAAGAAGGATCTGCTACTGGCCCTAATCCCGTCCCGTCAGCACTGGGCCTCCCTGGGCAGGACATCACGGCTGAAGCTGGGAGGGGGCGCCAATGTGCCAGCCCCCAGAGGAACTTTCAATAGCATCTCAGCATTCTTGCAATGGCCCAAGACTAAGAGGGTGTGAGCGCCACCACCAATCAAATAGCAGAAACGCAGGCGGGGAGAGGTGGTTGGGCTCCATCACATCTGGAAGGAATTGGATTTGCCTTTGTCACGTATGAGACCCCTGGGTGGCAGCTGGTAGGAAACCCTACTGTGATCTCAGGCTTTCTGCACTGGAGAAAGCGTCTGCTCTGCTCTCCCCAAGGAGCTTGGTCACAGGCAGGAACACCCTGGCACATGTCAAGTCAATGTGATTCTGTCATGTATGTAGGGGTTGTGATTGGATTCTTTCATTCAGCATGTTTTCAAGGGTTGTTCATGTTATGACATGTATGTTGTTGGTTTTTTCATGTGTTTTTTCTTTCTTATCCTTACCCGAGGATATTTTTCCATTGATTTTTAGAGAGAGTGGAAGAGAGAGGAAAAGACAGAGATAAACATCAATGTGAGAGAAACACATCGATGGTTGCCTCCTGCACGAACACACACCTTTAGGCCAGGGAGGAGTCTACAACCAAGATATGTGCCATTGACCTGAATCAAACCCAGACCCTTTGGTCTGCAGGCAGACACTCTATCTACTGAGCCAAACCAGCCAGGGCTGTTATGACATGTATGAATGCTTCATTTTATGGCTGAAGGGTATTCTTTTCTATGGATATACTACATTTTATTTATTCATTCACTAGTTGATGGATACTTGTATTGTTTACACTTTGGGGCTGTTATGAATAATGTTGCTATGAATCCATGTCTACGTTTTTGTATGGATATGACTTTAATTCTCTTGGTATACAGGTAGGAGTGGGAATACAGGGTCCAAAAGTGACTCCTACGTTGAACTGTTTGAGGAACAACCAGGCTGTTTTCAAGTTCCCATCAGCAGGGCATGAAGGTTCTGATCTCCCCACGTCCTCACCAACACTTACCACCGTCTTGGACTTTTTATTCCAGCCATCCTAGTGCGTATGAAGTGGTATCTCATTGTGATTTTGGTCAGCGTTTCCTTGAGGACTAATGATGCTGAGCATCTTTTTATGTACTTATTGGCCATTGTATATTTGGGGAGTGTTTATTCTGACCCTTTGCCTATTTTTGGTTGGATTGTCTTGTTATTATAAGAATCCTATATAATAAAAGGGAAACATGCAAATTTGACCATACCTTCGCTCCTGATTGGCTATGCTACCAGCCAATCAGGAGCGGGGGCGGGGCCAAGTGGCGTGAGTGCTGGACCCCAGGGGTGGAGATGAAATGGCAGTAGTGGTGAGCACCCAACCCCCAGGGGCTGTGAGTGGAAGTAGCAGCGAGCGCCCAGCCCCTGGGGCCGGGTAGTTGCAGGCAGCCGGGGCTGAGCTGAGCAGAGCGATGGCTGGGTGCCCAAGGCCTAAAGCCTCTGGGGACCCATCAGTTGGACATCCCCTGAGGGCTCCCAGTATGTGAGAGGGGGCAGGTTGGGTTGAGGGACCACCCACCCCCAGTGCACGAATTTCATGCACCGGGCCCCTAGTTCTTTATATATTATAGATAGACATCCTTTATTGGGCATGACTTCCCCATATTTCCCCACAATCTAGTCTGTCTGTGCACTTTCCTCACAGTGTCCTTTAGAGCAGCAGTCACCAACCGTTGGTCCTTGGACCGCTGGTTGTCCATGAGGTCTGAAAGGTTGGCAACTGCTGCTTTAGAGCACACGCCTTTTCGATTCTAATGAAGTCCAGTGTATCTATTTCCATTTTGTTGCTTGTGCTTTTGGTGTCATATCCGAAACTCCAAATATGAGCTCATGAGATTTACTCACATGTTTTCAGTTTTAGCTCTTAAACTTATTTGATCTATTTTGAGTAACATTTTTATGTGATCTTTATTTTATATGGTCTTTATATTAACCTTTAAACACTAAATTTATTGGGGTGCTATTGGTTTAAATTATGATTTCAGTGTACATTTCTGTAATACATCTTCTGTGTATTGCATTGTGTGCCCACCACCCAAAGTCAGATCATCTTCTATTACCATGTTACCCTTTACTATCTTCCTACCCCTCCCTCTGGTAACCACCATACTGTTGTCTCTGTCTGTGAGTTTCAGTTTTATATCCCACATGGGAGTGAAATCATATGGTTCTTAACTTTTTCTGGCTGACTTATTTCTCTTAGCATGATATTCTCAAAGTCCGTCCATGTTGTAACAAGTGACAGCATTTCATCTTTTCTTATGGCCGAGCAGTATTCCATACCATATACTAATATGTACCTCATCATCTTTAATCATCCACTGAAGGACACTTCAGTTGTTTTCATATCTTGGCTACTGTGAATAATGGTGCAAGGACATAGGAGCACATACTTTTGTGAGTAAATGTTCTCAAATTTATTAAATGTTTATGTAACTTTTTTAAGAGTCCAAATTCATTCTTTTGCAAATGGCAGAGGAACTTTCTCCCAGAACCTTCTGTTGAAAAGACTATTTTTCCTCATTGAATAGTCTTGGCACCTTTATTAAAAATCTGTTGGCCATAGGTATATGGGCTTATTTCTGGAAGCTGTTTTCCATTTCATCTATCTATATGCCACAGTGGCAGGTGGACCAATGGGCCCGATGAGTGTCCACTTGTTGTGAGTGTCCACTTGTTGCCTCTTTCCTGTGTCCTCAGTGGGAGAGCAGAGGAATGACTCAGGACTAAGAGGCCTGTGTGTTCTTTGAGTCCCACTGCTCATGCTGCACCGACACGTGCCTTTTAATAAGACATTTTGCTAGGAAAACACAGCTTGCCTTCCCCCAAAGCATAAAGCCCCCTGGCTTCAGGCTCAGATAAGTTACTTGAATATGATGTTACTACAGTAGCACAGAGATTGTGAAACTACGAGACATATGGAGAGAGCGAGTGACGGATGTGTATTTGATGAGACTGACTTGGCTGTTATTTTGGAAAAGACTTTTGATTTACTCACTATTCTCAATAGCTTTTCCTCGCTTTGCAGGAAGGAATAGAAAGCCCAGCATTTGACATAAATTTACAGCGGACAGGACAAGAGTCTTTCCCCTTCTTTAGCCATCTGCCTTTCCCTAACTCTCTCTCCCTCTTTGGTTGCAGGCCAGCAAGGAAGAGGGAGCTCTCACAGCATTTCAGAGCCACGGTGCTGCCAGCGCTGCGAAGAGTTGCAGGGACACAGTTTTCTCCAAGGTAAACATCACCCTTGTACCAGTCAGCGGCACGTTAGAGTTGGCCAGTCGCAGGGGAATGCACAAAGGCCCGTTGTTTAGTCTGTGAGGGGCCTGATGGTAGGAGGCGAGAGGAGGAACATGGAGGCTGACCGCAGGCACTGTTACCAGGACAACCTTCAGAATCTGGGGCTCGCTGAGCTGGGCTTATCCTGTGTTGGAAAAGGGAGCGGAGGGGACAATTCTTAGATATCCATGCAAACAAATGCCAGTGTGGTTTGACTACAAAAATAGTACTTCATCTTTTATGAGCCAAGAGTCAGGTGATTCCCTCCAGAGGTTAAGATAAAATGCAGACTGGAGTCATGTCACATGGGGGGGAAACCACATACCCAAATGTTTTACAACTAAGACTTGTGAATCTGACAGATGTGAGAGATTCATGCTCTTCTTTACTGAGAACTCCTTTTGTCGGTCACTAACAATTGCTCCATGCAATGTATGGTTTGGAAAATCATATTTTAATGCTGCTTTTGGGGGGGGAGAGGAGGTATGTGTGTGTCAGAGGACAGACAGGCGGATGCACAAAGAGAAGTCTGAGAGTGTCACACTGTACGTTTGGAACAGTAACTGCAGGCGCTTTCTTCACGAATCATGAGCTCAGCGGGAATAAAGGCTGGACAGAAGCAGCGGGATTCAGAGTCAGTTCCAGCGATCCTGAGTTAGCTTCTAATATTCTGGCACAAATTGCTGTGTCATTTCTGTGACATCCCCTGGGGCTACTCCATCTGGAGCTAAAAGCTGCTTTTGCTCAGCCCTGAATTATATCTGATAAAATGCCTCCTTCCTCCTGATAAAGCTATCCAGGCACACACACACACACACACACACACACACACAGAAATATATGTTCCAGTTTAAAAAAAAGGAAACTTGTCAACTTTCCCTGTTGGTAGTCGACATACCGTTGCCATTTATGAGTCCCTAGCTTGCTGGAAGGGAGTTAAGATTGGGAGGGGGCGGGAAGGGGGAGTCTTTCCAGCTTCCAGCCTGGCTTTCCTTTCCTGGTGGGCAGAGGGGAGATGTTGGAGGGGGTTTTGCCATGTGGCTGGCTCCTTCTCTGTTCTGACAGAGAGGACATTGTTTGCTGACAGGGCTGGCAGCTCTGTGCACACAGCATGGGCCAGAGCAGAGCAGGCGCTGCAACTAACTGTGTGCCAGCTGAGAGGGTTAAAAAAGACCCTTTGCCAGCTTCTCATTGTGTAGATGTGGGTCCCGATTTGGGGAGATTGTTTCCTTGAAGAGAAATTTTCTTCACATTGCATTATGCTGAGTAACCTGAGAAAAGTCTGCAAGGTAGCAGCAATGTGCCTGCTTTAATCCTGCGGTGATGAGAATCCGACCATGGCGTGTGGAAATACTATATAATGCTCTCCAGGTCCATTCATGTTGTTGCAAATGGTAGGAGTTTCTTCCTTTTTACAATAGCTTAGTATTCCATTGTGTAGATGTACCACAGTTTTGTAATCCACTCCTCTGCTGATGGGCACTTAGGTTGTTTCCAAATCTTAGCTATGGTGAATTGTGCTGTTATGAACATAGGAGTACATATATTCTTTCTAATTGGTGTTTCTAGTTTCTTGGGATATATCTCTAGAAGTGGGATCATTGGGTCAAATGGGAGTTCCATTTTTAGTTTTTTGAGCAAACTCCAAACTGTTCTCCACAGTGGCTGCACCAGTCCTCATTCTCACGAGCAGTGCACGAGGGTTCCTTTTTCCCCGCATCCTCGCCAGCACTTGTTTGTTGATTTGTTGATGATAGCCATTCTGTTAGGTGTGAGATGGTACCACACTGTCACTTTGATTTGCATCTCTCAGATGATTAGTGACTTTGAGCATGTTTTCATATGTCTTTTGGCCTTCTGTATGACCTCTTTCTAAAAGTATCTATTTAGGTTCATTGCCCATTTTTTTGTTTGGATTGTTTATCTTCCTTTTGTTAAGTTGTATGAGTTCCCTGTAAATCTTGAAGATTAAACCCTTATCAGAGATAACATTGGCAAATATGTTCTCCCATGCAGTGGGCTTGTTGTTTTGTTGATGGTTTCTTTTGCAGTTCAGAAGTTTTTTATTTTGATGTAGAGCATTAGGCTAAGCAAAATAAGCCAGTCAAAGAAAGATAAGTATCACATGATCTCACTCAATTGTGGAATATACTGAACTAATGAACATCATAAACTGATGAACAAAAACAGGTTCAGAGGTAGAGAAGTATCGGTCAGACTGTGAAACCTCAGAGGGAAGGCAGAGTAAGGGTAAGAGATCAATCTAAGAACTTGTATGCATACATATATGAATAACCAATGAACACAGACACTAGGGGTTGAGGGCATGAATGGGGGTGGGGGGACAATGAGGGGATAAGGTCACATATGTAATACCTTAATCAATAAAGAAAAATATATAAAGAGGTAATATGCAAATTAACCGGGATACTGTAACAGTTACGACCAGCTCAGGGGGAGGCTGCACGCACAGATGGGTGGGAGGAGACTGCGTGTACAGTGAGGCAAGCCATGGATAGTGCAGGCCCGGAGTGGACACACACACAGGGGGCCTGTCCAAGCCACCACAGCATGGCTGGAGCAGGCCCAGAGCAGACACACCTCAGCGTGCCTCCCGTCCTGGTCCTGCAAAAGTCCTTCAGAGAAAACACCTTTTCTGACTGCTCATTGGCTAAAGCTCCTGGTATGCCACTCACATTCTTGGTAACTTGGGTAATAAGAATCCAGGAAGGTGATCTAAAGGAAAAAAACGAAGGTCCGCTACTGGAGGGGCTAAGAAATGGCATATCCTGCTCTAGCCAGTTTGGCTCAGTGGATAGAGCCTTGGCCTGTGGACCGCAGGATCCAGGTTCAATTCTGATCAAGGGCATGTACCTAGGTTTCAGGCTTCTCCCTGTCAGGGCTCATGCAGGAGTGTTCATTCGAAGTGTCCCTCTCACATTGATATTTCTCTCTGTCTTTTCCTCTCTCTTCCACGCTCTCTAAAAATTAATGGAAACACATATCCTCAGGTGAGAATAAAAAAAAGAAAGAAAGAATGTCATATCCTATGAAAGACACATCTTGAAAATGTCTAAAGAAAGTTGTCATTTTTCCATGGTGAAGGAACTGGAGTTCATGTTGGTGAAAATACCTTGGCGGCTGCAGTGTCTGGCAATGGCTGCAGCAGTCCGGGGATGGGGCTGGCACCTTCCCCTGATCAACCCAGTCGCCTCCCGCAGAGACCTTGGGGAGCAGGCCTAAGCTGTCAGTAGGACCTCCCCTGAAGGCTCCCAGATTGTGAGAAGGGGCAGGCTGGGCTGAGGGACTGCCCCCTCCAGTGCACAAATTTCATGCACCAGGCCTGTAGTACTTTATAAACTCCCAGTCAGACACTGCCTTCAGGTGAGGCCCTCCTTGTGGGGGGGTGCCATGCCCAGGTGGCACATGAAAGGCAGCCAGTGCCGCTGGAAGGCTCAGAGCCTGTGCAGCCTGAAAACTGCCCCAGCAGGAGTGGAGACCACAGCTGGTCCTTCACCCCCACCTCCCAGCACAGGAACTGCAGACAGGACAGGATGCAGTGGTGCCTGGTGGCTCCAGGTTTCTGGGGACTCTTGTGCATGTGTGTGCATGAGCACACCTGTGTGTTGCTTAGTGGAGCAGAAAAGGCTGCTGTGAAGCCACAGGGTCCATGATAAACAGCTAGCGGGCAGGGGAGGTGGGACTGCAGAGCAGGTGAATCAGCCCAGCCCAGCCTCACTCCAGGCCTGGCTCCCTAAACTCAAAGCTGTGTCATCGCCTCAGTCTCCATTGCATTCAAAAGGCCTGCCTGCATATGTTTACAAGAATTATTCACATAAATGATGACTTTTCTATAATTCCAGGTATGATGCTGTCAGGTACATTGGGCCACAGGCCACTGCATACCTGTCAGCCATGTCTCCTGCCCGAATGGGGTCATTGCTGCGTCATGGTGCCAGTCGTGTCAGACCTGCTGCGCTGTGTGTCCCATGCTCAGGCTCTTACCATGTGTTGGACAACTTCTTAAGGATGTACTTGTACAACCCTTTAAAAATGTTTGAAGTGTATTTGCATGATGATATTTCCAAGTAAACACACACACACACAGGAAAATTAACCAAGGTGTTACCGAACCTCTCCCTTTATTGTTTCAGTCTATTTCATTTATTTATCTAGTCTGGCTTGGAAGCAGCTTTTATTTGATTATTTTTAACACCTGAGTTAAGCTCTGATGAAGGGGCTGGGGAGCTGGGCATGTTTGCCGCTCCCACCAGGGCTCCAGAGGCCTGGTGAGTTTGCAGTAACTGCTGGCCCATCCTGCCTTGTTCCTTTCTGCTGGAACCCACAGTGACCACTGTCCCTTGCCCAATCCTTCATTTGTGCTGGTGACATTTTGGCTCCCACAGCGTGTGGCCACAGTGCCCGGAATCACAGCGGGAGCGCCCAGGCAGCTGAGCCAGCGTGTGCCTCTCACATCTGGGCATATATCCTTGTAGCCATCAGGCCTGGCATCTGGGAGTGGGGAGCGAGTGTCATGTGCCGTCTGTGTTATGAAAGGAACGTTTAGCGATGGGGGAAACTAGTGGCCACTGCTGACACGGTTCCGTTTGACAGACCCTGAGATGGCACTAACTTCAAGGTGAACACTGCCTGAGCCCTTTTCGAACATTCAGCCACTCACAGAGGGTTCTGGGGCGAGGGCCCCCAGGTGGTACGCATGGACACACCGGCACTGAGTTGTTTGCGCCAGAGTCAGGCTGGGGCTCCATGCGTCCGACCGAAAGCACCTCCTGCACCGTACCAGATCTGCTGACTCTCATGTCCCTTAAGGGTCTAGAACAGCCTGCCATCCCCACACAGGACATACGTGGTACACTCAGAGTGGGTGCAGGTTCTGGCTGAGTGGTGCCCACAGGCCTGCTCACCGCAGCCCAGGCCGCAGGGCGAGGTGTGCTGCATCGCGTGCCTGCTTGGGGCACCCGCAGCTCTTAGGGGCCAGGGAGGTTACTAGCCCTTTCCAACACCCTTTTCAGTGGTGGGTCTTGGACCTCCCGCCCTGGTCCTACGAAGGTCTGAGGCCGGTGGTGGTCCTGACTACAAGAACGTGTCCGTGAGATGCATGTGTGCCATGTTTCCTCTCCCGCTGGGGGTAGAAACAGCCTCCTTCAGTCCCCTTAGCCAGCACACAGGGTGCTTGGGTGTTCATGGTACAGCTCCCCGCATGCCCCCACAGGAGGACAGAGGGTTCACTTATGGCAAGGCATGTTGGGAAACATATGTTACACGGAATCAAATGGATATGCTTGTGACAGGTTTCTCAGAATGTTCCTGTGACTCCCCAAAGCCAGATGCAGAATGTCGGGTTCCTCGAGGTAGGAGAAATGTCCTGGGGGTGGACAGTCGTATAAAATGACGGAGGGAACCCACCGGGCACTTTTGCGCTGCCATTTAGACCTTCAGCTCCAGCCAGCGTCTTCAGTGAAATGTCAGGGGAGGTCCAGGGAAGCGTTTCAGTGTGTATGAACTCAGGGCAAAAGAACATATGAATGGGCGTCTTTCCCAAAGCTACTTGGTGTGTGCACAGTGCTACTTGTGAATTAGCTTTCACTCTCACCAGCAAGGAGGTGCCCGGGAACTATGTTTAGCAACTTGGAGAACATTTTAGCATTTGAATTTTCCTATTTACAGTACAATGGCACGCAGTCAGGCGTTGGCACCTCTGTGAGGGAAGGCAATGCTTCAACATTCTCTGTTGTGATATAACAATTTTATTTCAGGGTAAAAAGAATCAGTCTCATTTGGAAAATGTTTTATGCAAATACTAGAGGCCTGGTGCATAAAAATTCGTACACCGGGGCGGGGGGCACTCTCTATCTGAGAGCCCTTGGGAGATGTCCACCTGCCAGCTTAGGTCCACTCCCCAGGGTAACAAGCCTAAGCTGGCAGTCACATGTCCCTCTGGCAGCCCGGGAGTCCTCAGAGTGTTGCCGAGGACGTGGGAGAGGCTCCCCCCACCACCACCACTACACGCGCGTTGTCAAGCCAGCTTGTGGCTGAGCGACGCTCACCACAGGAGCTGCCCCTGGTGGTCAGTGTGCATCATAGTGACTGGTCTTTCCACTGTTAGGGTCAATTTGCATATTACTCTTTTATTATATAGGATTGGTAAGAAAACTCTAACTGCATTTCTGTGAATTTTTAAAATGCTGATCCCCCAATGTAACTGATGACAAATTGCACAAGATTATTTCTTTCTTCTGCATTGCTGTAGTTCTGTGGTCACTGCCTTTGACCACCCTGAATTTTTACAAGGCTCTGCCCCATGCTGTGCTTGTTAATCCACACATCAGAGGCCATGTTTTAGGTCCCTTCAAATGTCAGTTTTTAAAAACCTGCCCTTATTCTTAGCCATCGTGTTTTACTCATAATTAAAATTCCTGATCACTTCATTCACATAGGCCCTTTTGTTTTGTATTAGAGAAAATAAGAACAGTAACTTGTAGGATTTTTTCCTTCATTTGGCTGGGGGGAAAAAGAGAGATATTTGAGACATTTATATTCTCTGTCTCTCTCTCTCTCTCTCTCTCTCTCTCTCTCTCTCTCTCTCTCTCTCTCTCTTACACACACACACACAGTCTGAACTATACATGATGTGGTGCCCTAAATGGCTTCATGAAACAAACCCTCCCAAAAAAAGGATGTCAGGCAAAAATGAAGGAAGTCTGAATTAATTTGAAATCTGAATAACAAATGTACCAATATTAGTCCACTAATTCTAACAAAGGTACCATGTTCATGTAAATGTTAATATCAGACTAGAAAAAACACAGTAACTGTATTTATAACTAAAGTATTAAATGAATTCCAGCCTGTTTTGGAGTAAGAATTGAAGTAGAAAGTGATAACGATTTCTCCTGATGCCAAAGTCACCTGTGAACACAGCCATCTATAGTAGAGGTTGGCAGAGCCTGGGCAGACATACCAGCTGTGTGCGTCTCTATCTCCCCCCCCCCCCCCCCTGTCTCCCTATTCCTCCTTCCTTCCCCCCACCCCCAACCCCTTGCCCATCCAGAAAGGCAAGGCCGCAGGTGTGGAGGCCCGGGCTCTGTTGTCGGGAGCCCTGCTTGACCTGTTTGAATCTCCACAAGCTTTACGTTATGTTTCTGTGAAATCAGAGTCAAACCACATTTTTCCCTCGGGGACTCTGCGATTTGGAAAATTCTGACTCTCCGAATATGTGTATGAGGTCTGTTTGTGATTGCAGCTATGGAATTCATTGAAGATGAAATCTTGGCACGAACGCATTTTACGTGATTAAGAGCAGTTATTTCTCAGCACTTGTGAACTCTGCCAAAAAAGAATAGTCCCTGAAAATAACATTGTTGACATGTGAGAGTCATTTATGCATGAAGACAATAATCCACACTGAATCTGAACTCAAAATAATATTAAATATTAAATTATTAATATATTATAGTGTTATTGTTCATATGAGGTACATTTTCAAACAAAGGTTTTAGATATGCTTAAATGCAATTTAGTTTGAATTTTTAGTTAACATAATTTACAGTGTCAAGTGAAATTTTAATTTAGGACAATAAAATTTTGAACATCTAATTATGTTTAAGGTTCTTGTGACATCTAAGACCCAACCACATGTTTATAGTATGCTTCCTGAGTTAATCAGAAAGTTACTCATCTGATAATTATTTGATTTCTTTTTTAAATTGTTTAATTACTATTGACATGCAATATTTTATGAGTTTCAGGTGTCCTTTTTGATTCCTTTTGAGCCAGCCATTGTCCATTATAAGAAGCTATTTTCTGAATTATGTTTATATTTCTTGTATTTCCTAGCTGTAGTATCTGGGTGTTGTGCTTTGCTGAGAGGCACAGAAGAAAGAAGCCTGCCTTAGGGCTGCCTGAACGTTAGCCTCAGTAATAACCACTCAATGGTGGAAACAGTGGGGATGGAGCTTCTCAAGTTTGACTATCAATGAAATCACTCTGAGGACTTTTAAAAGTCCCCTTGTGCAGGTTGTACCCTAAACTGACGAAGCCCGTCTTTGTGGGTGTTTTTTAAACCTCCCCTGGGGCTTCTGCAATGCAACTGGCCTCGGGCTGAGATCTGTCTTCTGTGGCAAGATCTTCCCACTCTGAGATTGGGTGCCTTGAGTGGCTATGGGCCAGTTAAAGAGGGCAGACTTTCAAAGTGAAAGAAGTTCGCCAATATTAAGAAAGAAAAAAGCCTGTCTCTTACCCTAAATCCCCGCCCCCACAAATGCCAGGAGACTTTTTATTCTGAAAAGATTTAGGGAAAGTCTCCTGTATGCCTCGGTGCCCCAGTGCTTGCTTGGCTTCTGTCTTGGGAGTTGGGGATATTTTAGTTCACGCACAAGATCAGTGGTGGTCTAACATAACCATTTATTTAGCTCATGACTATGTAATTGGCAATTTAGGCTGCACTCCTTCGGGCATTCCCTCTGGTGTCAACCAGGCCTCCACATGCCATGAAGGGATTTGGTGTTGCTGACCTTGGCTGGGCTCTCACCTGGTGGGGGCTTCTGCTGGGACAGCCCCTTATAGAGCTGTCGTCATGTGATCTCCACCCTTCACAGGGCTGGCCTTGCAGTGCACGTGGGGTGCTGGGGTTACCCAGGGAAGCGGGAGAAGGCCACAGGCCTGAGGCTCAGCTCGGAACTGGCCCTCCTGCCATGCCTCTGGGCCAGAGCAAGTCAAGTCCAGCCTGGATTCCAGGGTGGGGAACTAGACTTCTCCCCTGGACATGTGGTACAGACAAGTCACATACACAGGATATCGGAAGGAGGGAATTACTAGTTATTTTTGCTATCCACCACATGTGGGAAACTACTTCTGTCTTGGGATATTGATGAAGGTTTCAAAGGTAGAAAATAAAAATGCATTTTTCAGATTTTTAGGTGAAAGCAGTCACATGAGCACAACAATCAAATTGCAGTTTCCTTGGGGAAAAACGATATGGAAATTGTGACTTTCCTGAGTGTAGGAGATACACTGCACCCAGGAGATTGAGGAGGCACCACACACAGCCTTTTCATTTATGTCAAAAGTAGTCAGTAATGTGGCGACGACCAGCATGGGTCCATAGAAGCTGCCACAGCCTGGTGGCTTTGCCGCCTCTCCAGTACAGTGAAGAAGTATGTATGTCTTTGTGTCCGGGAGCTTTGGCCACCTAACAAGCTGCCCCTCCCACCGCTTAACAGCTTAAAATAACAGCCATGCCATGGGTCCCGGTGCTGTGGGTTTGTGGGTGGGCTGGCCCAGCCCCGCACCTGTGGCTTGAGTGGCCTCTCATGTGTGTCTGTGGTCAGCTGGCAGTCAGCAAGGGGACAGTGAGGACACTTGGCCCACATCCCTCATCCAGCAGGCCGGTCTGGCTCCCAAGAGTGAGAGTGGGACCATGTACAGCTGTGGTCACAGTTCCAGGCAGCCACACTGTGGCTTCCACTACGGTGCCCCGGACACTGAGTCACAAGGCCAGTAGAGAGCTCAGGGCAGAGACACGGCATCTCCTGCTGCAGGCCCTGCAGGGTGAGGTTTCAAGGAACAAGGGTATGAGGGTGTGACCCTCCACACCTACCTGGACCTCACGACTTTACGAAGAGGAAGTGAAGGGTAACTTGATTTTTCCATGCGATGTTCCAGTTAAAAAGGACCTGGCATATAGTGGGGTCAGTAAGTAAAAACACTTGGTTTCCTCCTGTTGGAAATGAGATTTGCAGCCACAGTCCTTAGTCTCCTACTTTGAAGGAGCATCAGATCCCCAGAGTGCTGCTCACATTCTTTCCCTGCGGCGAGGGGTCCTGGGACAGGGAAGTTCCTGCCGGGCATGCCTGTGCACCAGGGCACAGAATTCAGGCATTGCCTGGTGGGCTAACGGGGTATGGCAGGGAGCCAGCCATCCTGTCCAGGAGAGAGACTGCTTAATTAATGTGAAGAATCAGCTCAAAATAGGTCCCGGAGACCAGAAAGGGCAATATTGCAGCTCCACAAATACGAAAGGCCTTTTTCATGGGGCAGAAGCTATTTTAAACCTATGCAAAGAATGAAAGCCTTAATAAATCTGTATTCGTTTCTTTCGCTCTTGTGTTATAAGTATTTTCACCAAACCTGCCAAAGCCCCATATAGTTCCAGGTTAATCCATAAATTGCTCTTGGAGCCCATAAGTTGGGTTCAGTGGAGATTGTTTTATCTGGCAGCTAGGATACCTCTATCGGCAGTGTGAGGTGTGAGGTGAGTCCAAAGAAATCTACCTTCTTTGAAATGAATAGAACATCAAAGGTTATTCGAGGATGCGTGGTATAGAAACCTGGCAGATCCGTATTAAAGATGGTGACTGATTCCGACAACTGTTAACCTCGATGCTCCTTAATGGACCTCTGGGTCCCCACCCCAGCCTGTAAAGCCCCAAGGTCCCCCAAAACTGAGGCCACCTGCTTATAGGTGGCTTTCGAGCCCTGACTCCTCGTTATCCTGCAGTTCCGTTCATGAGCACAGATAGGCCTTATGGAGAGTGGTGGAGACCTGTGGCTCCGACCTCATCGCTGTCACTCTCCCTCTCTGGGGAAAGGGGAGAAGGGCTTAGGGGAGAAGGGAGAAAGGCTGGCGGTACCTGTGGAAACACTGTAAGCCTCAGTGCCTGATTTCATCGGTAATAACACAAAGTCACGTGGAACTACAGGGCAGTCCCATCACATTTGTAGTCATCGCGTTATTTATTAACAACCACACAAATACTGAATCCCAGAAATGTAGATTCCAGGAAGAAAAGGGGCTATGAGTTAGAATGTTCCAGGTGGCCCATCACAGCCAGGTCTGCCTGTGGCCTCACTTGTGTTTCCAAAGCCCGAGGTCACATCTATAATCTCCGCCTATTTCGCTCCAACACACACGTGCGGGTCTCCCTTTCCCTGAAGAGCCCCTTTCTGTGAACACGCGGTGTTTGTTTGTAAAGTGATGCTTTATGGGCCAGGGAAACACCCCCAGCCTTGTCTGAGCATATGGTGGCCAGCGCTGCAGACGTGGTGAGTCTGTCTGCACTGAGAGATTTCTGTGGCACACAGGCGTGTTGGCAGGGGAAGCGGGTTGTGTTGAGACTGGTGGGCCATCTGGGCTTGCTTTTCTAAATGGGATGACTCTATTAATGCCTGACGTCTTTAGGGGGTAATTCCATACTTTTCTACATTTGTTTGCCACACTACAGGTTGTATACAGGTTTCTGGACCCGAGATAAGAGAATTTTATTCTTGCAACCTATCCTAGATTACTGCCAAGATTTTATTTTTAACAAATAAAAATGAAGCATGAGTGTGTTGGACAAGATCTCAAAGATCCCTAGACATTCTAAGTATTTAATATTGTTTCTGCAAAGTATATTACACATTTTCCATTGAGCATGTCTTCAACATGTTGGAAACCCTGTTAAAAGGAAACCAATCCACAAACTCAGTGAGCATAACCACTCTCATCCCTCACACTTTAGATGATTCGTTCACTATAAATACCGGTTCTGTGTCACATAAATGAAGTATTCACTCGCATTCTCACAGGCTGAATGACTAAGAGATCCCTGTCCCCTCACCTTCTAAGACCTTAGAACTTTGTTTCTTGTAGATGATGCTAGGTCTTGTAAGAGAATTGGTGGGTGAGAATGATAGTTTGCCATGGTCCCACCCCGCACTGTCCCCACAACCAGCACGTTGAGTGATGATCACTTCTCATGGCTTTCTGCTCTGGTTTGCTTCAGGCAGAGTAAGGAAAATCAGAAGACAAATTGAACAGGTCGTGTCCTTAGAAGGGAAATGAGAAACATGGTGTTTCTCTGAGAAAGAGAAACTCTTTCCCTGTGGTTGGTGCCCACTGGCCCGCCTGAGTGGTGCAGTCCCCGCCAGGCCCTGTGGCCGAGCCTTGACTGTGACCGTAGTGGGCTCCGCCTTCCTGGCTTGATGAGGCCCTCACTGCGTGTGGAACTCCATCTTTCTAACATGCTGTGTAGTGAAGACAGAATGTAAGATCTAAAGTAGAAGGCGTTCCTAGGCTAGGCTGGGTCTCAGGCAGCTACTTCATCTCTCCTGCCGTGTGTTTCTCATTTGTAAAAAACCAGTAATAATTTAAAATGCATCAAATAGAAGAGCCCTGCCTTGAGTTTCTCACAAGATTGTGTAGCTACTCAAAAAGCAAAAGCTGTGAACATGTTTGATAACTCAGAAGCAGCACATAAAAATACGGTAATAACAACATCTGGTGTGAGCCATGGGTGCGGGACGTGGAGAAGGCTCCCAGGTGTGTGGACAAGTGGGTGGAGGTCAGCGGATGTGGATGACGAACCACAGGGCAGGTCCGTCCCAGGTGCCCGGGCTCTGAGCCGGGCGCATCTGCTGTGAAATCAGTGACCTGTGATCAGTGTCTTTCTTCCATCTGCCATCAAAAGGGCTATGTCAGATTGACACAGTATGCTGTTTTACATCCATATTCGTTTGTATTTGTGCTATTCTAGATTTGCATAACTGTGAACTTGAAAGTTCACAAAGTGATTAAATGGTGTTACGCTAAATAACTGAAACAGTTCTATGATGATTTATAGTAAATGGGCTTTTGTAGAAACAAAGAATGCAGATGGGCCCTCCTTTAAATCGGACCTCAGACCTCACAACTGACCAAGGCAACAAAACAGCACGCCGATCCAGGCAGCCTGTCCAGATCCCGCAAAGCCACCCAAACTCGACCACAGATGGTAGAGGAGTGTCTGCTGGCTTCCAGCTCTGTTGTGGTGTTATGCTCGGTTTTCACACAGTCTCATAGGGATGGCAGGCATGAATCAAGCCTTCACACTAAGTGGACTGGGAAGATGAGGTGTGGGAGACAATGAACACTCTGCCCTGAAGGCCCCTGGTTGGTGGGGGCAGGACCAGCGAGAGGGGGAGGTCCCTGAGCAGAGGAGGTGAGTGGGATGGAGCAGGGATGAGGGAGACCTTGAAGGAAGCAGCAGCTGCTTTATCTGTCCTTCCAGCAGTGGGAAGCCACGAGAGGGTTGTAAGCAGAGGGCTTGGTGTGATCAGAGTATTTTGAGAAGACCCGTCCGACTGGGGTAGGAAGAAGGGATTGGCGGGCAGCATGTGAATAGGGCGCCAAGACAGGAGATGCTGGGGATTTGGACCAGGGGCTGTCTCAGGTGCAGAGATAAGGACTAGCTGAGGATGGATCTGAAAGTGATCCAAGAAGCTGAGGTGTCGGATAAGAGGGTGGGGCGGGGCTGAGAGGGAGGTACATGGGAGTACCTGGATGTGACCTGGTGCAGTGAGTAAAGGAGCCCCATGCACACAGAGAGGAGCTCTGGGGAGGTCTCTGTGCAGGGAAGAGCCTCAGGCAGCACATGCAGAAGGGCCCCGGGTGTGTAAAGAAGACGCCAGCAAGGAAATGTGCATCGCTGTAAGATAGAGCCAAAAACTGACTAGAGAACAGAAATCTCATCACCTCACCGGGAAGAGGGGAGCCCTGGGTGTCTTCCCAGGCATGCCCTCCCCCCACCACGGCCTGTCCCTTCCATTCCTCATGTAGGGCACAGTGACAATTCATTGGTGCCCAGATGGACAGTTATGCACATAGAGATGGGCTCTGCTGTGTCTTCTCTGTCCAGAAAGACACACAGACACACACAAACTCCCAGTCCTGAGAATGGAGCTCATGGGCCTGGGCAGGCCAAGGGGCAGAGGTTAAATAAAGCCCATGGTTACATCCAGAGGTGGAATCCATTCGGGTTCACATGTTTGGGAAGAAGGTGTCACAGTGGGCGCCTCCGCCTGTGTCACACAGCCCAGGTCTGTGCCCTGTTCACACGTTGAGCATCCTGAGTGGGCTTGGGGGCCTGGTCCTGGCTCACCACCACACACTTTCCCTTTGCCCCAACATGAGAGTTTGAACAGCCTCTGGATGGTCATTTCTGAGAAATGCTTGTTGGTTCTGAGTTGGTTTTATGACTGTCTACTGTGTGCCTGACTTAGATTTCTGGAAATTTCAAATAGACTTTTACTTGAAATTGAATACATTTTAAACAAATTTGAATTAATCACCTTTTGAAATAGCATTTTTCATAAAACATTTATATTATTTCACAATACCACTCCTGTATAAATACGGATTTATATATACTGGATTTGGTTAAAGCAAGGTCTACCGTCTCGCAGAACACCATATGTCACGGGCTCCCGGCATTTGAAGCAGCCGATTCTGATACTGAGAGGGATGGCATTTCACCATTCACATTCAGCACAGTTCTAATGAACCAGAAGTGACCAGGTATTCGCTGTGCATTTGAGTGCTTCAGCTACATTGCATTTTTAAAAGGTGCAGATTCATCTTTAAGTTTGAACGAAGTAAGTTTTTGTTCTCACAGCAAGGGCCCTGCTTGTGTGGCTCAACGGTTGAGCATCGACCTATGAACCTGGAAGTCACGGTTCGATTCTGGTCAAGGGCACATGCCTGGGTTATGGGCTCTATCTTCAATAGGGGGTGTGCAGGAGACAGTTTATGATTTTCTCTCCACATCATTGATACTTCTGTTTCTCTCTCCCTCTCCCTTACTCTCTCTGAAATCAATTTTAAAAACAACAACACATATTTACAATAGCAAGGAGAACAAAGAAGGACTAAGTATGTGTTGGGTGCCTTTTCTGGACCAGGACACTAAATTATGCATGTTTCACATGATACAAAGGTAACGGATGTTGGCGGCGATATCGGCTATCCTTTCACACACCGAATGGATCCCTGGAATTCTGGGGCCACTGCAGAGCCAACATGCAGACGGGCACACACCCGGGAGGCCAGCAGAGTGTGGTGTCAATATGGCTTAAAGTGCTGGAAATAGAGGTCATGTCCAACTGTCCATCTCATCTGTCAGTCAGTCATATTTGTCCCCAAGACATCACAGCTGCGTTCGCAGCCAGCACTGTTGGTATTGGTGATGACAATGCCAGGGTCAGATTCCTGAGCACGCACCCAGGCTGCAATAAATCCTGCAACGCCAAGTGTCTGCTCTTTACAATATAACACCTGTCCCAAGCCAGATGTACATGGAATGAAGGGTGCGAGAGGCCCCCAACCTTTTCCACGTGAACTGAGGCCCTTATGCTGACAAACATGGTGCTAATCCCCTCCACCCCCACAATAAAGTGACCTACAGAAACCTCAAAAGGTTGGCAGTGCGCAAAGTCAGACAGTGATGTCTAGCTGCTTCCTGCTGGGAGCCAAGAAGAACAGCCAGGATTGCAAGATTTGCAAATGGAGAAGCTTCTGGCAGAAGCTGACAGCCAGCCAGAGGTCAGCAAGGTATGCCATACAAATCGCTTTCTCCCCAGAGTAGCTGGCTCTGTGTGTCTAATTAAAATCCTAACACAGGCATATAGATTAAAATTGCAATGTAGCTACTCATTTATTATCTGTTAATATTTTAGTTTCAGCCTTAAATAATACCACCTTAAGTAATATATGCTCTGGCCAGTGTGGCCCAGTTGGTTGTGCATTGTCCCAGGAGCAAAAAGATTGCTGGTTCAATTCTTGGTCAGGGCTCATGCCCGGGTTGTGGGCTCAATCCCCTGTAAGGGACAAGCAGGAGGCAGCTGATAGATGTTTCTCTCTCCCTCTCCTTTCCTCTCTCTCTAAAAATCAATTTTTAAAAAGACTACAACACTGTATTCATAACTATTCTTGGTAAGACTGCAAAAATAATGCATTCACTGACTCAGTTATGTTCTAGAAGCGACATTCTAGAGGGCATCGTGCCACTGTAAACCCGAAGACCACTAACTAAGATGCTGTCGTGTAGGGGGAAATAGGAAGAAAGAGGGGTCCTGGGATCAGCTTGGGGATGGACAGGAGGGCTTTCCAGGAGACTGGACACGCTCAGGGTGTGTGGCCGTGGACAGGAGGGCTTAGCGTGGTGGGTCAGTGAAAGCTTCTTTGGGAACATGATGTCTGAACAGTACAGAAAAAAAGGAAAGAGGAACCCACTGTGTGATAAGTTGAAGATACACAGCATAAAGACACAGGTGCGGACACACTGGATATGCTCAGGAGCAGAGAGAAGACTCTTGTGGATTTGAAAGGTCATTGCCAAAGAGACTTTGGAACCAGCAGAGGCTGGAGGGGTTGGGCCCACCTGGCCCATGGCAGTCCTTCAATGAATGTTTGTTGCCCTAGCCCAGTGGTCAGCAAACTACGGCTCACGAGCCACGTTTGCCGCTCTGTTGACTAATGAGTTTGCTGACTACTGCCCTATCTGGTTTGGCTCAGTGGTAGAGCGTTGGCCTTCGGACTGAAAGGTCCGGGTATTATTCTGGTCAAGTGCACATGCCTTGGTTGCGGGCTTGATCCCCAGTCTAGGGCATGCAAGAGGCAGGTGGTCAATGATTCTCTCTCATCATTGATGTTTCTCTCTTCCTCTCCCTTCCTCTCTGTAATCAATAAAAATATATTTTAAAAAATAATAATGTTTGTCAGATGTAGCTGAACAAAGTGCATTGTGTCCATGTAAGCATGGAGATCAAGAGAGAAGCTTAAGAAGCCTAAAGCATAGAGAAAAGTATGCTCATTTCTAGAATACTCTTTACCTCAAGAATTGTGGTCATTTTGCACAAGTTCCCATTTTTTACAAGAAGGTTTCCCAGTTGACACCTCCTCCTGCATCACACAACCTCACAACTATGCCGCTTTCATGGCACTCAGTTTCCTGAGTGGGCTCGGGGCCTCGTCCTGACTCAGCACCACACACTTGGAGACATAGGAACATATTTTCACATCAACTTTGACATGCAACCTAAAGACCTTGGGACGTGGAAACCAATAACAGACCTGAGATTGTTTTGCACTTTGTGTTGACAATTTTATATTTGAAAATACTTTAAAGTAATGCTATATTAGTTTAAATAATCAATTATGTTTACCCATATGTCTTTGAGATTACCATTTTGAGGAATACAGAAAAATCCATTGGCATAATATGTCAGGCAGTGAGAGAACTCATGTGCTCTGAAACTGAGTCATGCTGTCGCCAGCCCAGACTGCCTTCTTACTAGACTCCACACATGCCTGGTTGACCAGGATCCAAGGATAAGCCTGTGCACAGCTTGGCTTCATGGTTCCCAGTGTCTATATGTGTGGCAAGAGGAACAATGAGTTGTGTCTATCGATGTTGTTACATCCTGACCATGCTGTGTTCCAGTTACTATCTATATATCCTATCTAATAAAAGAGTAATATGCAAATTGACCATACCTATGATTAAGCCATGCCCATCAGCCAATCAGGAGCAACTTTGCAAATAAACCCCAACCATGATGGCTGTGGCCACTGAGAGCAGGAGGGAGGCTTGGGTTTCCCTGGCAATGGAGGAAGCCAAGCTTTCAGCCTGCCATTGCCAGCCTAGGCCTCCACTCAGTGCTACAAAGTTTCAATTATAAAAGATACATAAATCCCAACAGAAATGGTGGCAGCCACGGAGCTAGAGAAAGCATAGGCTACGGTTGCATGGGTGATGGAGGAAGCCAGGTTTCTGAAGCCCTAGTGCCGAGTCCCCCCACTGTAGGCTACAAAGTTTCAATTATAGAATTAAAATAAACCCAAACAGAAATGGCTGTCACCATTTCTGGAGCGAGCAGAAGGCTTGGCTCCACTCCAGGCTACAAAGTTTCAATTGTAGACATAGGTTAATCCCAGATCCCAGGGCCTCCGCTTGGGTCGCTGGGGGGCGTGGCCAGCCTGCAAACCTCCACAAGCCCCTTACCTAGGCCGCCCCACACTCCAAGGGAACCCCCACCCTGATCTGGGACACTCTTCAGGGCAAACCAGTTGGCCCCCACCCATGCACCAGGCCTCTATCCTATCTAATAAAAGAGTAATTTGCAGATTGACCATCACTCCAATATACAAGAGGGCTGCCCCCATGTGGTCAAAGATCCTGCCCCCATGTGGACACAAAATGGCCACCACAAGATGGCCAGCAGGGGAGGGCTATTGGGAGGTACCAGGCCCTGCAAGGGAGGGCAGTTGTGGGCGATCAGGCCAGCAGGGGAGTGCAGTTGGGAGGGACCAGGCCCTGCAAGGGAGGGCAGTTGTGGGCAGTCAGGCCAGCAAGGGAGGGCAGTTGGGGGTGATCAAGCCTGTAGGGGATGGCAGGGGTGACCAGGCTGGCAGAGGAGGGAAGTTGGGGGCAAACAGGCTGGCAGGAGAGCAGTTAGACATCAATTAGGCTGGCAGGGTAGTGGTTAGCAGGTGATCAGGCTGGCAGGCTGAAGTGGTTAGAGGCAATCAGGAAGGCAAGCAGGTGAGCAGTTTGGAGCCAGCAATTCTGGATTGTGAGAAGGATGTCCGACTGCCCGTTTAGGCCCGATCCCAGGATGGGGCCTAAACGGGCAGTCAGACATCCCTCGAGGGGTCCCAGATTGGAGAGGATGTAGGCTGGGCTAAGGGACATCCCCCACCCCACCCCCGCTATCTAATAAAAGAGTAACATGCAAATGTGACCGTACCTTGGCTCCTGATTGGCTATGCCCCCAGCCAATCAGGAGTTGGGGGAGGGGCCGTGCAGTGTGTGATCCTGCCTCTCCCGCCGCCTCCACACAGCCTGGGGAACAAGCGCCATGGGCCTGTGGAGTGGATGCTGCACTGGTTGTCCCGGCAAGCCCGCGGTGCCAGTTCCCCAGGCCGCGCGGAGGCACAGCGGGAAGGCCAGCCACTGCCGTGCTTTGCCTTGGGCGCCTGGGGTCCAAGATTGTGAAGGACGCGAGCGCAGGGGTCCCAGATCGCTGGTGCGTGCGCGAAAGGTGGGGCCACGGGAGGCTGGAGGGAAGACTGGCTACCACCACGGTAGGTGCTGCAGGTGCTGGGGGTCCCAGATCATGAAGGACATGTGCGCACGGGGGTCCAGATCGCCATGGTGGAGGGGCCAAGGCACAGGCCATTAGGGGTGATCAGGCCAGGAGGGGAAGGCAGTTGGGGGTGATCAGGCTGATGGTGGGGGGCAGTTGGGGCCGAGCAGGCCGGCAGAGGGGACCAGTTGCAGAGTGGTTAGCAAGCAGAGTGGGTAGGGGTGATCAAGCAGTCAGGCAGGTGAGCGGTTAGGAGCGGATTGCGAGGGGGTTGTCCAAGTGTCAGTTTAGGCCCGATTCCACAGGGATCTCAAATTGGAGAGGATGCAGGCCAGCCTGAGAAACAATCCCCACCCCCCGTGTGCACGAATTTCATGCACTGGGCCACTAGTATATATATATAAAAGTCTAATATGCAAATTGTCCCTGTGGGAGTTTAACTGGGAGACCATTCACTCACTATGATGTGTGATGACCACTAGGGGGCAGCACAGAATGAAGGAATGCCCCAGCCAGCTGCTGGAAGGCCCTGATCGCCTAGGGACCCTACCCAAAATGAATTTTGTGCACCGGGCCTCTAGTAAGAAATAAGCAGCATTGGCCTGTGATGAGTTTAAAGCATGAATGAAGAGTCTAGCTGAGGAATTCCAGCCCTCAAAATCTATTCAGATGCTCTGGAGACACTTTACAAGTATCAATGTTCAGACCCCTCCCCTGCCCCCAGCTGGCCCAATTCAGCCAACTTCTGGGCTTAGGCCAGTATATTGTCAAAAGTTCCAAAGCAATTCTAACATTCAGCCAGGCTTGAAAACCCTAGTCTGATGCCAAGGAGTTTAATAATTCTCCACTGCCTTCATGATAAAGTTCTTCTGGTGTGTGATTTGTTTGTTTTTTTTTTATCTCTTTTTATTGATTTCAGAGAGAGGAAGGGAGAGGGAGAGAGGGATAGAAACATCAATGATGAGAGAGAATCATGGATCAGCTGCCTCCTGCATGCCCCCTTTGGGGATTAAGCCTGAAACCCAGGTTTGTTCCCTGACCAGGAATCAAACTGTGACCTCCTGGTTCTTGGGCTTACACACAACCACTGAGCCACACCAGCTGGGCAAGTTGGTTTGGTTTTAATCATCTCAGTCCTTGCACTCACCTCACGTCATCTGGATTCTTCTTTCATGGTTCCCTGAGCAGTCAGAACATCTGCTCCCAAAGGTGGGAAATCTTTTATTTTTCTGCCTGCCTCCCTTCCTTTTTCCTTTTCTTGTCCTTTGCTTTTTTGAAAATCGTATCTTCCTCTAAAGCCTAATCTGCACATGGAGAACTTTTTAAATCTGTGAAGGACCAGTCCATGGGAATGAGTGGTGAAGGTCCAGGTAGGCGTACTGAGAAGTTAAAACCTGATTCTAAGAAACATCGAGGTTGTCATGATGAAGACTTTTATGAAAGATTCTTCAAAACGTACAAAATCAAACACTTGTAACTGGGGTTGGTGCAGAGAGAGGGAGAAAGATGCAGACTACAGTAAAATTGCTATAATTGAAGGATAATTACAGCTTTGAGCTTCCAGCCTTGCATACGAGCAGGAAGGAGAAAAGAAAATAGGATTTTTGTATGTACAGTTTAGTTGCTATTTTTAAAGAAAAGCAAACTAATTTGTCAGGACTTAAAAAAAACAAAACCCTCCTTCCAAGCACTAAAATCTCTGAGTTTACCACTCAGACACACAGCTTTATGGACTACACAACAGAACAATGCCACCAACAGTTTTACCAAAAATGCAGGTGAACAAATCATGACTGTTTCTTATATTAGTATTTTATAACAGCCACCTTTCTATGATATACATTTGTCAGTGGGTTCAGCTGCTGCTTAATGCAGCATCTCACCCGGGCTCAGCTGGCTAGTCGTGGTCCTGACATGCCAAGGCTTTGTGTTCTATCCCCGGTCAGGGCACATACAAGAATCAACCAATGAGCGTATAAATGGGTGGAACAGCAAATTTATGTTTCTCTCTACCTCATCAATATATTTGTAAAAAAGAAATTAAAAGAATAGATAGCCCCTCACTCATGACAATAGGACCATGTCAGGCACGTTCAGAGGGAACAGTGTCCCTGTTGGCACTGGGAGAAGGACACCCCTCCGTGCATCTGAGAGCCACGCCCAGTCTCCAATGGGGGGGAGGGGGGAAGGTGCCAAATCACAGCTCTGTGAGAAATGTGAAAGATTAGGGCTTGACCTTTCACCCTACACCTGCCCTCTTGAATGACCACCGAGGTAGGGTGCAGTCCTTGGGGAGCATTAGCTGGACTGGACTGAAATCTTGGGGGACTGAAGCCTTTCTCACTGGTGTCTAGGTGGGTCCTGGCGACAGAATCAAGGACAGATCAGTGATGTTCCAGAACATGTGAGATGGTTCTTACCCATCTCTCAGCGCAATAGGACTTCTGACAGATCACATTCCCAGCCCAGCGTGTTTCTGACACACTGCACTATGGCAGGTCCCAGGAAGGTGAAGTAGGGTTTCGAGTGCTTGGGCACAGGCCTAAGGAAAGTAATGTAAGAGAGACCGGGTCACTTTTAAATTAAGATATAGTAATGTAATTTTCTACAATTAATGTTGAGGAATCACATAACCATTATAAATAACTAGAGGCCTAGTGCACAAAATTTGTGCATGGGGGTGTGTGGCCCTCAGCCCAGTCTGCACCCTCTCCAATCTGGGACCCCTCGAGGGATATTTGACTGCCGGTTTAGGCCCATATACTGATGCCCAGGCCTAAGCCCAGTTGGACATCCTTCTCACAATCCAGGACTGCTGGCTCCCAAGTGCTTGCCTGCCTGCCTTCCTGATTGCCCCTAACTGCTTCTGCCTGCCAACCTGATCATCCCCTAGCCACTCCCCTGCCAGACTGATTGATGCCTAACTGTTCCCTCGCCAGCCTGATTGTCCCTAACTGCTCTCCCCTGCAGGCTTGGTCACCCCTAATTGCCCTCCCCTGCAGGCCTGATCTCTCCCAACTGCTCTTCCCTCTGGCCATCTTGTGTCCACATGGGGGCAGCCATCTTTGACTACATGGAGGCAGCCATCTTGTGTGTTGGAGTGATGGTCAATTTGCATATTACTCTTTTATTAGATAAGATGGCTCATAAGAAGCTGGAATGAAGCCACTGGCCTTAGATTATTTCATCCAGTTAATTGAAGCAAGATTTTAGTAAATTAATTTTTGGTCCTGAAAACTCACCTTCTTGTTCCATTCTGTAAGCATATTTTTCTTGAACTTTTCCAGTATTAGAGGCCTGAGAAATAACTAAAGTGACCCTTTCAAGACCAAATCCCACTGTTGTTTCACCCAGTTGTGATGCCCACAGTGTGCATCTATTGCTTCTCTGCAGTACACACCCCATCATCCTCTAGGGGCATCAGACACAGGTCACAGTCTGCTCTCAGAACCAGAGCTACTCAAAGCCCACTCCTGATTCCCTGGGCCAAATTTTCTTGAGTTCCCATGTCCTACTTTTGTTGTTGTTGTTAATCCTCACCCAAGGATATTTTTCCATTGATTTTTACAGAGGTTGCCCAGCACACCTTTCAGACCTAGCTCTGCAGGCTGAAGAGTCCCATTCCCCCCCCCCCCCCCATCCCCTGTGAGTGATTGGCGCCCCTCCCAACAGAAAGCCTGCGGTGAGCCTGAGAACCTACTTGCAAATTCAGATTCTGACTTAGTCTGGCCATCAGTCACCCTGGCCTCTCCCATTCCCAGGCTGTCCCCAGTAACACCAGCAGCAATGCTCTCTGACAATTCCCATCCCATTTTTAGGAACCAATGAAAAGAATTTTGTCGCTTTTCGAGTATAAAGAATTCATAATGCTTTTAAAACACAGCAAAGATGCCGAAGCCGGTTTGGTTCAGTGGATAGAGCATTGGCCTGCGGACTGAAGGATCCCAGGTTTGATTCCGGTCAAGGGCATGTACTGTGGCTATGGGCACATCCCCAGCAGGGGGTGTGCAAGAGGCAGCTGATCGATGTTTCTCATCGATGTTTCTGACTTTCTATCCCTCTCTCTTCCTCTCTGTGAAAAATCAATAAAATATATTAAAAATAAATAAAACACAGCAAAGATGTGACATAAAGATGGCTGTGGCTGGTTAAGCACCAGGTAATAAGAGTGGCCAGTGTGCAGCCCTCCGCATGGCTGTGGTTCGTTGGCATCAGAGGCCTGCAGTCCACTGGCCTCCTTGGCACTGGTGTTGAGACCAGGGCTTGCTCACTAGCATTCCTCTCAGATAGTTAAATCGCCACCTCACTCTCGGTCCAAGTTCACTTTTCCCAGAATGAGCCCCCTTGGATGTGCAGTCTCAATGGTGAGGGAGGAGGCTTGGGGAATGACCTGGGGTGCCATAGACACCAGCCACCCAACCACAGTCCACCTGAGTGTTAAAACAAACCTAGTCTTTGATGTATCATGAGCCACAAGTAGAGGATTTGACAGGCATTTATGCCAAATGGTACATTTCTGAACCTCTCAGCAAAGAAGCAAGTTTGCTTTGTCCTGGGTTAAGTCTTTACTGCTATGAAAACAAGGCGGCTTAATCTCACAAGTCAGAAGCCATGTGAATGTAGTGCCAAGCATTGCTTCCCAGAGGGGCTATCCGGCCCTGTCCCAGTAACAAGTGCCACACCCCACAGACTCCCGCCAAGCAGTTGGTGCGAGGGCTCTGAGCATCAGCATCCCTTCGAGGGGGGTCCGCGGTGGATGTGGGCTGAGAGAGCGCGGCCCACACAGGCCAGGCACCTGGGGGTTATGGGCACGCTGGGCTGGCCCCATCCCTCTATGGGGGCTGAGCAGTTTGCTGGAGAGAGAAGCATCAGGACACCTGTGGCTGGTGGCCCCAGACAATGCATTTGACCGTGAGCTTCATCCATAAATAGATGCAGCAGCACCTAGCTCAGAGGGGCCTGAGGATTAGGCAGCATGGCTGGTGGAAGAGCAGCAGACACACAATATCCACTCACTTAGGTTTTCTCGGTGTTTCTAATTCCAAGCCTTTGAGTCAGAACTGTGTGCAGTGGCCTGCTTAGGTCCCTGGGAGAACGCAGTGGAGGCAGGCAGGGGCCCCGGGCAGGCCAGAGGTGGAGCCATGGAGGTCTGTCTACAGCCATGTCCCTGTGCAATTCAATGTCATCTGAGAAAACAAGAGTTTCTTCTAATTCTTACCATCTCTGAAGACCTGGGGGTGGTGGGGGGGTGAGGGGAGGCACAGCCTGTGTCCGAGCTGTCAGGGACTGGAGACCGCCTGAGACAGCTTGTGGGAAGAGTCAGGGGAACACAGCTTGGGGCCTGGGTTGCCAGTGCTGGGAGCCTGAGGCTGGGGGAATCCCGTACAGAAGGACATGCCGAGGGCTGACCCTCCTGAGAGATGGCAGTGGCTTTGGGCTCGGGACACAGAGGCCATGTGCTATGTCCGTTCCAGAGCAAGGTCGGCCTTCAGACACATGCGGCTTATGGTTGAGTCCTTAACCTGACATGCTCATCTCTCGTTTTTCTCCTTATCTCCCTTACCTTTAAATCATTAACTAAACTTGTCTTTTGAGAGTCAACTTGGGAATCTACTCGTCATTCTTCCCACAAAAACAAATATTCACTCAATGGAAATTCCCCACTCACATGGATGCTGGGACTCATGTGGATGAATAGACAGGCAGACCAGGAAGGGGGGCCGGGAGCCCATCGCAGCCTCTGAGACATGGGTCAGACCTGCTGAGGCAGAAGAACCCCTTACCTGGGATCCTCGGAATCTCCCCCCCCCCCCCCCCCCATTAAAACAAAATAGAAAACTTGGGTTATTTTTAGGTCAAGACAGGAGGAAAGTCCTCCGGGAAGTCTCTCTTGCCCATCAAAGTCACTGACCATTAGCTTTAATGAGGCGGGAATGCCATGGCAGCAATCAACTGTATGGCTTCTGGGATGCCAGTTCACTGTTTTTGGATCCATGGTCTGTGCAGCATCAGGGGATACTGACCGAACTGCAGGATTTATGTCCTGCTCCCAGGACAGAGGCCAGCGCCCTCTGCCTCCAGCTACCGTACAGGCCTGGCGGGAGAGTGGGGGGGGGGGGGGGGGGGGGCAAGGAGCCTGCAGGGTCCTGCCTCCGTTTCCCTGAAGCTGCTGCAGAAAGAAGCCTCAGGGACTGGCTCCCAGGGGGTGTTGTAAGTGATGCAAGCAGCTCTGAAGGAGAAGCTCTGACCCTTGCTCCTGACCTCCCTCTGCTCCTCGGATATCCCCTTCCCCCCCACCCACCCGCGCGCGCGCGCGCGCGCACACACACACACACACACTCAGGGAAGGAGGGGGTTGGGAGAACATTTCAATGACCGCATTTGGCAGGAAATCTTGTGCCTTAGGGTGGGGAGGGGCTAGGGGAGGGGTTGTAGACATTTGCTTGATTGATTCCCATGTTGACAGCAGCCCTAGCCACCAAGCTCAGTGTGGCAGGCTTGCCTTAGTGGAAGAGAAATCTGCGGAAATGTAAATACTTTAGTTGAACCCCTTTGGGGGGGGGGGGGGCAGGGGAAGGGGGTGCTGTTGGGAGGCAGTGGAGCCGTGGCTGGGGCGTGGCCGGGTGCCTCCAGGACAGAGTCAACAGCACTTTGCTCCTTGCCACACTAAACGTGTTTGGTAACTGTGGCTCCGTGTCATCTCACCGCGTGGGCCCACACCCGGGGAGCACCAGGAAGGAGGCGTGCCCGTGGGCCGGGCCCATCCGCCAGGCCCCATGGAGGCGGTTTCTATCTCGCTTAATTACAGGTCCACCAGGTCAGCTGTGCCAGGGGAGTGCCTCACGGCTGCCCAAACCTGCTTCAAAGGAGCCGAGTTTCTCTGCTCCCACCACGCCACTCCGCCAAATTCACTCCCAGAATTCCTGGGGTCAGAGCACCTCAGAGCACCTGCCGGGAGAGCGTTTGTTTTTTGTTTGTTTTGTTTTTTTTAATATATTTTATTGATTTTTCACAGAGAGGAAGGGAGAGGGATAGAAAGTCAGAAACATCGATGGGAGAGAAACATCGATCAGCTGCCTCTTGCACACCCCCACTGGGGATGTGCCCACAGCCAAGGTACATGCCCTTGACCGGAATCGAACCTGGGACCTTTCAGTCCGCAGTCCGACGCTCTATCCACTGAGCCAAACCGGTTTGGCGCCGGGAGAGCGTTTGGCTAAAAAGCAGATCGCTGCAGTTGGTCTACACCTCATTAATTCTGTCTGGTGCCTGTTTTTCTTCCTAAAGAAGTGGATTTTCGAGGCTGATAGCCCAGGTTGATGGAGACAATTAAAATGACAAGCAAGAACCAGGTCTCCTTGAGGATCCGGCTGAGGATGGCGTTTTACCGCCACCTTGTGGTTAAAATGAACCTGCTTGTAAAGGAAAAGACAGGTTTTTCTACAGCTTGAATCACATATTAAAATCATGAAATGAATGCATACGAAAGAATAAGGAAGTACGGACCAAAATAATTTCATCCAAAATATTTTAGTCCAAAATCATTATCCAGGCCAATTCTTGAAAGGATCTCCCACAGAGGTCCTACAACTTAATGCACTGACCTTTCTCGGGGGCAAATAGGAGTTCCCACCGTACCCTGAGATTACATAAAACTGGGTGGGGGGTGAGCTGCCTCCTTTATAGCAATGTCACGTTAGTGTGACATGACTGCCCAGCGATGAGCCAACTAGAGCCTGTTCTAGAACACAGGGAACTGTGCACAGCCAGCAAATTGGACCTGCTGTTTCCTGACACGCACACCTCGGTGCCCACTGGCGGAGGCAGTGCAGGGGCCCCTCTGTCTGGTGTTGAATCACTCAGCAACTTTACATACGTGGTCTGACCGCAATGTGTTTTATACTTTGAGGAGATGATAGCCTAATTGAATGCAATGAATGGAGGCAGGTAAGAACAGGACTGAGAGAGACAGGCTGAAGTATCACCATGAACACATCAGGAGGGAGAGCCCCAATCTTCGCACATTTCTGCTGGGATGCACTCGTTCTGGGGATTCAGAAAGTACCTTCCTTGGAAGAGGAACCGGCAGGAAACAGTGTGGTCCTGGGGCAGTAAGGGTATCACGGACTCCGGGCCTTGGAGTCTTTCCCAAAAGGCTCCTGGTCGATAAGGGCACAGGGTGTGGTCTATGGCAGGCCCTTCCTATGGGGTAACTGACTCCCAGGCACCACGCCTCCTGTTTCCTTATGCTTCTCTCTATCGCTAAGCCTGAGAGAGCCTTCAGCGTGGGAAGGACAGTGTTCCCGGCACTGCTCAGATTAAACCAAAAGCAGGACCCTGAGCACTGTATTTAGCTCATAAACCTCCCCCTGCCTCCCCTCACCGCCCCCCCTTACCCCGCATGGGTGCAGCAGCAGCTGGTAGTGGCTGCAGCAGTGGGGTGATGGGGCTGGTGCCTTCCCCTGATCAGACTGGTCGCCTCCCGCAGAGGGAGACCAGACTGTGGCTTAGGTCTGCTCCCCAGGGGGTCAGGAGGACTTCTCTTGAGGGCTCCCAGTCTGTCAGAGGGGGCAGGTTGAACTGAAGGACCCAACCTCCAATATATGAATTTAATGCACCGGGCCCTAGTTATAAGATATATATATATATATATCTGTTTACCTTATTCATAAAACTTGAAATTAAGTTAGAGGCTGTTTTTTTGGTAAGAATATTCTAGAATTGAATAAAGCAAATGTTCTTTAAGACCTCTCTGATGATTATACTAAGCTTTTTCAAAACCTGTTGCAAGAGCTGGGAAAACTATTCTGATCGTGTGCACTTAGAAGCAAGGTGGCTGGGACCCAGGCTTTGGAGTCAGAAGCCTGGCCTCTGCCTCACCTGCCAGGTAGCACCTGACACCTGGAGGGGAACTCAGCATCTCTGCCCCTCACCTGCCTCGGCTAGAAATGGGGCTAGCAGAGCGGAGTGTGCAGTGCATGCGGGGCTAGCAGAGCAGGGTGTGCGGGGCTGTGGGGCTAGGGGAGCAGGGCATGTGGGGCTAGGCGAGCAGGGTGTGCAGTGCGTGTGGAGCAGGGCTAGAGGAGCAGGCCTAGTGGCAGGGATTAGTGAAGAGTGCACTCACGGAGTGAGGTCCAGGCGGGTGCTAAGGGGTCCTGGGCACCGCTCCTGTGCTGTGCCGGATTTTCATGGCCTTGTTTCCCACTGGTGCCGTTCCTCAGCGCAGACCCCCATTCACCCGAACTGTGCATAGGGGTGTTTGGAGAAGCACAGGAGGCACTGGCCCTGAACATAAGCAGCCACTCGGATAGACAACTGTTTTCAAGGTGAATGAGAGACATCCTCTGGCCTTGACGGCACTGACCTCAAACCTCTGGAAGAAAAGCAGATTAGGGGGGCTGGGAAGACAATGGGGAAAATGTTGGGGAACACCATGGAATGAATGCTTTGCCTGGGGAGGCAGAGAATCCAGCACACGTGTGCTTGCTGTGGGCACTGGGTCCTACTATACATGAAGGCACCTAGGAATCTACCCGCCAACGTGCCGGCATGATCAGACACCCCGCTGCACACGCCGTGCAGGTGCGGAAGGTCCCAGCCTGCATACACACAAGGGGACAGAGGTCCCACTGCCGGGGCCAGCCGGCATCAGTCGAACAATACCTGAAAGGGGGGTGAGGCTTATGGAAAGACAGAGATAGAAAGATGGATAGAAATAAAGAAGAAACAAAAGATATGGGATCAGGAGGTCCACAAAGCCCTCTTTAGGACTACGCCCCCGAGTTTATTTCACTCCACTCTTTTAAACAGTTCTGATTATATATTACACAATTCCGTGTTCCCCAAACAACAAAGCTACATTCTGTTGTAAACATGTTTCCCCATTAAACCCCTTATCTTAACTAACTTCCTTAGGCTATATGTCCATCCAAGATGCCACCTAAATCTTTTCCCATTTTCCCACAGACCATTTGGCTATTTACAATGTTATGTGCTGGAGGGCAGTATTGTTTGCTAAACTACAATTGAAGGTAACCATTCTGGGGGGGGGGGGGGGCAGAAACCATAACTAATCTTTAGAGCAGATGGGCCTTGGCCTGGCACTCTCCACATATTCTCCCTTCTTTTACTAATTAAGCAGATTGGATTAATCTTAGTTCATGTAACCCAGCACGTACTGCAAGAATGCTCTCACCTACCTTACTCATTAAAATGGGAAATAAGCAAAACAGTATCAGTACAAAACTTCCTAAGCCTGTAATTCCAAAAGCTAAATGTTGAAAATCTCCTACAGAGGGAATAGAAATTGATCAAGAACATTTTTTGCAGTCTGACTAGCATCAAAGTGTAGGGGTACTGCATCTTGCAAACCTTGAATCTCTTTATGCAAAGTTAATAAGTCTAAGGACACATTTGCACTATGCCATATGTCCTCCAAGTGGTTTCTTACTTTAGTCCAGGCATGTTCACTCTCATTATATTTCTTAGATGTGACACAGATCCAATTATAATCGGCGTGACAGTTTAGTCTATATCTCAGTTGGAGGCTCTGTACTTCATTCCCTAGGAACAGTACCATGTCATACAAGGCATTCAATTTCTCCTCCATTTTCCTATCAACATTTTCCTGAGTGCCTAATGCCTGGGAAACATTTTTTGACAAATCATTAACAAAGTGCACTATCTGCACTGACTGAGTCAATGCCACTGCTGCTGCAGTAGCAGAGGCAATCAAAGTGATGAGGGCAGTGATTCCCACTATTAGCAAGCCAATAAATCTCCTTGGCCTAGATAATGCCCCTGTGATCTTCTGCCAAACCTGTAACTCCTTGTCAGAATACCAAGGGCCAGTAAAACTGACAGGCATCATCACAAAGGATGGTTGGTGTACCACAGCAACTTGTATTCCAATGTCCAATTCTTTAACACAATTGGTCAAGTTGCATTGGACACACTGTAACTGGTATCTATCTTCAGAAAATGTGATATTAACCTTTCCTATTAATAAAGCATAAGGTTCTGGCACACAAGCAGTGATTGGTCTTTTTCAGGCAAATAAGAATATGATAATGACTCTGCTTTAAGGCGAGAGTTGTCTCTTCTTCCTCCCGCAACCAGAAGAATACTCATACTCGCTCCTAGCTTCCATAACCCAGATTGGAACTTCCCATTACCCAACCCCCATATTCCCTCATACATTTCCAATTCCACAGAGGCTGTCCTATAGGTTTGAGACCAGTCATAAATGAAAAAATTAGTCCCTGGGAGCATATACTGTACTGCCTGAGTACCATGACATCGTCTCCAAGGCACAGCGTACGCGGCAGCTGAGGATTCTTTTTCACATGTGGGCAAGTTCTGGGACGGAGGGATGTCGGTTACCTTTCCCTTGTCTCCTCTCAATCCTCTAAGAAGCACCGTCCAGCCAGGAGATGCCATTTTTACAGCATCCATTGTTAAACATCCCGTTACATCGCTCTCTTTTGACAACAAATAGGTATTCCATCCCCTTGTCCAGAATAGTTAAAACCCACATGTAGTTCTGGCTGTATGTGTCCATTAGAAGACATCCCCAAAGTGTGAGTGTCATTCACATACACTGGAACCAACGGTCCATCCCATTCAGCTGGATGGAGTAATGGAGGGTCAGGAACATAGGCCCAGAGGGTATCTCCTCGGACACTCAGCACTTGGCAGCTTAAGATAGCCATCATAGCCAGGAACACAGAGACTCCTGTCTTTGGGGTACAAGTCTGCATCAGCACCTGTTCTGCTTCAACCACCAACTTCTTCATCTGTCCCCAGGTGGGCACCGCTGCTGTCCTGGTCACTTGAGCCAGGCTGTAGGGCTGCTCCCGGAGAGTCAGTCGTCGAATTCCCTTGGCCAGGTCGCCCATCTCCTGTGTAGCGCACAAGCCTCTCCGGAAGCCACCTTGCATTTCGGCATCCTGGGGAAAAACACAAACATGCCCTCATCCCCGAATGGGCACGGGGTCTGGTCCATGCCATTGTTCAGTCAAAGGTCCCTCCACCTGACCTGAGCATAGGTGGATGCAGTTCCTGCATTCCAGAACCGCTGGGCAGCTGATCGCCCATGCACATCCAAAATTAAAAAATTAAGAATAAATAGAGTATGATGTAATAAGTTCTGTGGTATCAGGGGATACAACTCCCCCTCTTTGTTTTTTGTAATTGTAGCTTAAGAGTGCTATGAGCTCTCTCCACTATTCCCTGTCCTTAGGGATTGTATGGAATTCCTGTTTTATGGGTGATACCAAGTTTCTGGCAAAACTGTTGGAAACTTCTTCCAGTATAGCCTGTGCCATTGTCAGTTTTAATACATTTTGGCTGTCCCATAACTGCAAAGCACTTTAAACAGTGGGCTATACAGTGCTTACTTGCTTCATCTGTCTGAGCTATAGCCATAATAAAGCCAGAAAAAGTATCCACAGTGACATGTATATACTTTACTTGCCCAAAACTGGGGATATGAGTCACATCCATTTGCCACAAATGATTAGCCTTTAGCCCTCTTGGGTTAACTCCATAATGAGGTACTGATTGAGTAGTAGGACAACTTGTACATTGCTTTACTATTTGTCTGGCAGCTTCTCTGGTAATTTTAAATTGCTGCTTGAGACTATTACTATTTTGATGATGGAGCACGTGGGATTGCTCAGCCAATTGCTCCTGGGTATATAATATTATTCTAGTTGCAGTGTCTACCTGTTCATTCCCTTCTGATAACGGTCCAGGCAATCCAGTATGAGCTCTGAGATGACCAAAGAAACATGGCTGGGTGCGCTGCTGTAAGGCATGTTGTATGTCTCTAAACATACTTTGCACTATGGAATTAACTGTCCCAATAAAGGGAACAGTTTCAATTACTTCCATTGCCCTTACCACATACTGACTGTTGAGTACAGGTTAAATGCTTGATCTGGAACACATTGTAGCACTGCTAAGATGGAACACAGTTCTACTACCTGTGCAGATGTATAAGTAATTTGAAAAGTCACCTCACCTTGAATACTATAGGCTGCATTACCATTAGATGAACCATCAGTAAAAATTAACAAAGCCTCTTTAATAGGTTCTTTTTGTACTATTTTAGGAAATACAAAAGCATGCTGGCTTGCAAACTGCAGAAGTTTATTGTGAGGATAATGATTATCTGTTTGACCTGGGTAATTAGCCATAGCCGCTCCTCAGTCATTGCTATGTTGCAATAGCCAATCTACTTGCTGTTTGGAATAAGGAAGACAGATATAAGGTGGCTCACGTCCAATTAACTTGCAAGCTTCAGTCCTCGCCATGTGATTCAGAGCAGCTACTTGATCATAATAAGGTGTAAGCACCTTTGCAGGCGATACGGGCAGGTGAATCCATAATAGAGGACCTTCCTACCATAATACTGCCGTGGGAGTATGCTGAGTAGCAAGAATATAAGCTTCCCATGGCTGAGAATAGTCTAAATATGACACCTGCTGTTGACCAATAGCTGTTTCCACCATCTGTAAAGCCTGACTTGCTTTCTCTGACAGCTCTCTGGGAGAGTTAGGGTTAGAATCTCCTTTGAGTACCTCAAACAGAGGCCTTGAGCTGTCCTGTGATGATTTTAAGATAAGGTCTTAACCAGTTAATGTCTCCTAGCAGTTTCTGGAAATCATTAAGTGTTTTTAACTCATCCTTTCTCAATTGTATTTTCTGAGGGGTAATACAATTCTGATGTAAGGTATATCCCAAATAAGAGAAAGGAGACTGTCTCTGTACTTTCTCAGGGGCAATAATTAACCCCTTTTCTTCAAGCCCTTTTTGCAGCTGAGCAAATGCAGCTAGCAATATTCCTTCATTCTGAAAAGCTAACAGAATATCATCCATATAATGTATAATGTAGACCTGAGGAAAATTTTTTCTAGTACTAACAAGAGCTTGTGCAACAAACTTTTGACATAACGTGGAACTATTAGCCATCCCTTGGGGGAGAACCAACCAATGATATCTCCTCATAGGTTCCTGAAAATTAGTGGATGGTATACTAAAAGCAAACCTTTTACAATCTTGAGGTGCCAGGGCGATAGTATAAAAACAGTCCTTAAGATCAAGAATTATTTTATATGTACCTGCTGGAATGGCAGAAGGAGAGGGAAGCCCCGGTTGTAAGGGTCCCATAAGTTCCATTGTCTCATTAACCTTTCTTAAATCTTGTAGTAAACTCCACTTTCCTGACTTTTTCTTGATAACAAATATAGGAGAATTCCAGGGGGAGTTAGAGGGTGCTATATGGCCTTTGTCTAGCTGTTCCTGCACCAGCTGTTCGGCGGCCTATATTTTTTCAGTTGTTAGGGGCCATTGATCAACCCACACTGGATCATCTGACTTCCACTGAATCAGATCTGCCTGGGTTGCAGGATAATCAAAGGCCCCTCCTAGAAATACCCCAACCCTGCTCTAGGAGGTCTGGGCTCTGGCATGATTGGTTCCGTTCTTCCTTGACCCTCTCTTCCTAACCCCTGACTTGGCAGTAGCCCTTGATTAAACATTTGCCTTGTTACTGGAGCACTGGGACTATAAATATAAACTCCCATCTCCTGCATAATATCCCTACCCCATAAGTTTACAGGAAGTTTAGGAATAATGTATGGTTGAAATATTCCTTTATGTCCTTCATTATCCTGCCAATGTAATTGATTACTACTTTGTTCTGGACTACTAGCTTGACCAATGCCTTGGAGCTGTGTTAGAGCAGGCTGCTTTGGCCAGAATGAAGGCCATTGCTCTTGGGTAATAACTGATACATCTTCTCCAGTATCCAGCACCCCTGTTAATTTTCTTCCATTTACTGTAAGGGTTAGCTCCAGGTGTTGAGCCTTAATAGCTTGAACTCAGTATAGGTCAGAGGATCCAAACCCTCCCCCACCCCCCTCCACCCCCCACCCCCGCTCCGTTCCTCTCTGAGCGCTAGTGGCGGTATGACCTGCTCTGGCATACGGCAATAAAATCAATTGAGTAATCCTTTGTCCAGATTGTATCACAGAAATAGTGGGTGGTGAATAAGCCATAATTTTTATCTCTCCATCTATAATCCCAGGTGCTATGAACAAACCCTTTATAGTAGAGCTACTACGTCCCAGAATTAGACCCATAGTACCTGAAGGCAAAGGCCCATGAACCCCTGTAGGCAGAGCCTGCACTCCCATTTCAGGAGTTAATACTGTGTAGGAGGCGGTGCAGAGGTCCAATCCTGCACTCCCTGAGGTTGCTCTGAAGAAGCCCTGAAAGGATTTCCCTGTTGTTGGTTGGGTCTGTTCTGCAGTGCCCCAAAGCATTGTTGAGGGGCCTGGGGCTGGCCCCTCCTCCCGTTTCCCTGCTGGGGAGGCAGCACATTCCCTTAATTCTCCTTCTTAGATCTGCATTCACTGGCCCAATGATTATCTCTCTTACATCTGAGACACAAACCAGGTTGTCGGGCATTGCAGCCACCGCCGCTGGGCCCCCCTCATTTCTGTGGACATTGTTTAATCTGATGAGCCATTTGTCCACAACCATAACAACTACTTCTAGGCCCAGGGGTATGGCGACTCCCTGCCTTTCCTTGTTGGAAGAGAATGTCCTTTAAAGTTTTCCCTTGGAGTGCTGCAGCTATAGGTAAGCCTTGGACATAAGATGGTCCTATGTCTGAGCACAGCCGGATGTAATCTGATAAATTCCCTTTCTTTCTAAAAGGCCTTATTGCAGCCTGGCAGGCCGTGTTAGCATTTTCATGTGCCAATTGCTTCACAGGTAACATACCTGATTCTCCATCACTAATGAGCCGTCCTGCTGTGTGCAGCAGGCAGGATACAAAATCCTGGAAAGGCTCATCAGGTCCTTGTCTGATTTTAGATAGATCCTCTGTTCTCCTTCCCGTAGTAGGCAAATTTCTCCATGCCTTAATGGCAGCTGCATTAACTTGGGCATAGGCTCCAGGAGGGTAAAGAAGCTGATCCTGTAGCCCTCCATAAGGTCCTTCTCCTGCCAACATCTCAAAATTAAAAGAAATTTTCTGGCTTCTGTTTATATCTGCTGTAGTCTGACACAGTTCTACAAATTCCGATTTCCACAGAAGATAGTCTCCTCCTCCTAGACAAGCCTTTGCCATGTTTTTCCAATTGTTAGGAGGTAGAGCATCCGTAGCTGTAGTATCCAGCTGCGCCTCAGTAAAAGGTGCTGTTGGCCCATATTGAGCACAAGCTACTTTAAGCTCTTTCAGTTGCTTAAATGGGATGGGATGTCTTTGTAAATTCCCATGCCCATCATCTCTTTCCATGACTGGAAAAGCCATGTGGAATCCCCCTGTATCTTCATCTTTCTCCACTGTTTTCTGTAGGGATTGCTGCAAAGGGGAGCTCAGGCTCAGCTTGCTAGGCCCCCAGGACAGCTCTTTATTTTCAGATACAGGGAGCTTTAGAGGACGTGGCTCGCCTTCTCCCACCGCCTCTAGCTTGGGGTAAAAAGGTCTTGTGGCGTTCCTCTACCAGAGGAAGGCATATGACATGGGCTCCTTAATTTTTCTATTTCTCCACTAAATGGCAATGCAGACCCACAACTGCTTAATTTAGAAGTTAATCGCAGCAGTTCTGCTTTAATTTCTCCAAGTTCCTCTTTGACTTCTCCTACCTCTTCCCCCAGTTTCTCAGAGCAGTTCAGCCATATCAATTCTCTTTTTTTTAATTAACATTTTTTTCTTTATTGTTCAGTTTATTAATTACATTGTTTCCCCTTTTTTATCCCCCTATATCTCCCCTCCACCCTGTACCTATCCCACCCTCCACCCTCACCTCCGCCTCCCCAATGTCCTCTCCCATTGTTGCAAGATTTTTGTCCAATCTCTTGCTGTACTTCCCACAACCCTTTGCTCCCCAAGAATTGTCAGTCCATTCCCTCTCTATGACCATGTTTCTGTTATAGTCACCAGTTTATCTTGTTCATCAGCCTATCAATTCACTTGATTTTTATGTTCATTTGTTGATAGATGTGTATTTGTTGTTCATAATTTATATTTTTACCTTTTTCTTCTTCCTCTTCTTAAAGAATATCTTTCAGCATTTCATATAATACTGGTTTGGTGGTGATGAACTCCTTTAGCTTTTTCTTATCTGCGAAGCACTTTATCTGATCCTCAATACTGAATGATAGCTTTGCTGGATAGAGTAATCTTGGTTGTAGATTCTTGCTATTCATTATTTTGAATATTTCTTGCCACTCGCGTCTGGCCTGCATCGTTTCTGTTGAGAAATCCACTGACAATCGTATGGGTGCTCCTCTGTAGGTAACCAACTGTTTTTCTCTTGCTGCTTTTAATATTCTCTCTTTATCTTTTGCTCTTGCATTTTAATTATGATGTGTCTTGGTGTGGTCCTCTTTAGATTCCTATATTTTGGGGTTCTGTGTACTTCTTGGGCTTTTAAGTCAGTTTCTTTCACCAGGTGGGGGAAGTTTTCAGTCACTATTTCTTCAAGTAGGTTTTCATTAACTTGCTCTCTCTCTTTTTCTGGCACCCCAATAATTCGGATGTTGGCATGCTTGAGGTTGTCCCATAGGCCCCTTACACTATCTTCAATTATCTGAATTCTTTTTGTTTCTTGCTTTTCCAGCTGAGTGGATTTTGCTTCTTTGTATTTCAAATTTTTGACTTGGTTCTTGTGGCCCTCTGGACTGCTTTTAGGACTTTGTGTATTATTTTTTATTTCAGTCTGTGTAAGCTTGATTTCTAGTTGGTCCTATTTTTTTTATCCGTGAGGGTCTGGCTCGTATCCTCAGAGGCCTTGTTCATTTCCTTGAGGGTCTCATTCATTTGCTTGAGGTTCTCATTCATTTCCTTGTAATTCTCATTCATTTGCTGGTTGATCTTGTTTATTTCCTGGTAATTCTCATTAAGTTGATCGGCCTTTTGTAGGAGCCTCTTGAAAAGCCTTATAACGGTGGTTTTGAACTCTATGTCTTGTCGTCTTTTCTCCTCCATTTTTTTCACACCTGATTTCTTTCCATGTCTCTGCATGGTGGCTGCTTTATGTGGTGGATATCTTCAAAGGGACAGTGGCTCAGCCTCCCCAGTTACCTGAGGTGGGTGCTCTTACTGCAATCCTTTATGGGTTGTATTCAGTATTTTTGAATTTAAACCCAGCTTTTTGTTGTTAGCCCTAGGAGGGTTTGACCTCCAGGCCAATTGGCTGTGAAGGGATACTGTGTTCAGGTTGGATGGGCGGAGTCTCTGAGCTGCGCAGGTATCGTCAGCGTCAGCTGCGTCCTATGCGTCACTCTCGCGCGCGGGTCTCTGTTGGATGGGGATGGCTGCAGGCACCTCCAAGAGAAAGCCGCTAGTCTCTTCCCCTTGCCAGACAACTCTGCCTTTCCCCAAATGTGCCTGCACACCAAAAGTCTATCCCAGGATTGTAAAAATAAATGGTTTCCAGAACCAGGAGACAAGTTTCCAGGGGGCAAGTCACGGGTTTGCGCGACCCTTTCGCGGAAACTCGCAGTTCAGGAGCCTCTGCCCGGCCCCGCTTCCAGGGTGCGTCCCCTGGACCTCGGCCGGACCTCGCCCAGTGCTGGGGGATCGGGCAGTGGGACGGACCTCGGCCAGATCTCGCCTGGCACTGGGGGATCCGGACAGTGGGACGGATCTCGCCTGGTGCTGGGAAATCCGGGCAGTGGGATGGGCGTTGCTGCTCCAGCCCCAGCCTGTGCGCGCGTGACCAGGACGGCTCCTAACCTGTTTCCGTCTGAAAGACTGCGCTCCCGCAGCTTCTGAGTCTGTGTCCCACCTCCACTCCAGTTAGTGGAGTTTTCATTCAGCCAGCTTTCTGGCGATTCTGGGTGCTGTCTGTTCTGCTGTTATGTTGTAGTTCCTAAATCGTTGCCCGGGGCAGAACAATAGGTGTTCACCTATGCCACCATCTTTGCTTCTCCTCCCATATCAATTCTCTTTTTAACTCAGTTAATTCCTCCTCAAATTTTCCCGTATAACTAGGGGCTGGGTTAGGTACTTCGGCTAGCACTCTTTGCAAAAAGAACCAGCCGTCATTGTCCTGGTAATGAGGGACCACATCCTCCAATTTCTCCTTGTCCTCAGGAGGAGGAGGTTCCCAGGGCTCTTCATATGGATATTCCTCTTGCTGCTCCAGCAGCACCTCCTGCTCTTTGATTTTTTGTTTTAAGTATGGGTTTTCAGGCGGGCGTCCGTTCTGAAGGCGCTGAAGGCTCAGGATATTTGTTAAGCCCTTCAGGGAGGGACAACTTATCCAGATTAGGACAAGAGAGGTTCTTATCTTTTATTTATTTATTTATTTATTTTTAATATATATTTTATTGATTTTTTACAGAGCGGAAGGGAGAGGGATAGAAAGTCAGAAACATCGATGAGAGAGAAACATCGACCAGCTGCCTCTTGCACACCCCCCACTGGGGATGTGCCTGCAGCCAAGGTACATGCCCTTGACCGGAATCGAACCTGGGACCCTTCAGTCCGCAGTCCGACGCTCTATCCACTGAGCCAAACCGGTCTTGGTGAGGTTCTTATCTTTTAAAGACAGTCTCTCTAGACTAGGGCATGATGGACTTTTTTGCCTTAATCCCTCCTTCCACCTTTTCCCTTCATGGCTGGGATCAAGACAATCCCGGATAAGAGTCCACAAAGAAAATGTATTTACAGGCATCTTTTTTGGACCATGGGCAGAGTAATATTCCTGCATTTTCTTTCCAACTCTAACCCATGACTCAAGGTTTACCGTTTCCTCTTCAGGAAACCAAGGACAGGCTTCTATTACAAAAGTTAAAAAACGTTCAAGCTGCTTATATCCTACTCTAGTTCCTCTTGCTTTAAGCATATCTTTAAGCACGTGCACAAACAATTCCTTACTATTACCTTGTCCCATGGTATTTTACTCCCGACTATACCTTCAACCAATTTGCCGCCCCACACTTCTTACTTGATCCAACGCGCGTCCCTTCAACCAGCAGCGAGCGGCCTTCACCGAGTCCCCTGTGTCAGGATCCTGTCCGGGCGCCACTCAATGCCGGAGCCAGCCGGCATCAGTCGAACAGTACCTGAAAGTGGGGAGAGGCTTACGGAAAGATAGAGATAGAAAGATGGATAGAAATAAAGAAGAAACAAAAGATATGGGATCAGGAGGTCCACAAAGCCCTCTTTAGGACTACGCCCCCGAGTTTATTTCACTCCACGCTTTTAAACAGTTCTGGTTACATATTACACAGTTCCTTGTTCCCCAAACAACAAAGCTACATTCTGTTGTAAACATGTTTCCCCATTAAACCCCTTATCTTAACTAACTTCCTTAGGCTATATGTCCATCCAAGATGCCACCTAAATCTTTTCCCATTTTCCCACAGACAGTTTGGCTATTTACAATGTTATGTGCTGGAGGGCAGTATTGTTTGCTAAACTACAATTGAAGGTAACCATTCTGGGGGGGGGGGGGGGGGCAGAAACCATAACTAATCTTTAGAGCAGATGGGCCTTGGTCCACCCTCTCGGAAGAATCTTTGTTCCCCGAGGGCGCTTTCCACATCCCATGCCCAGAGCACTCGGCTCCCTGATCCTAACTCTGCAAAGCCTTCTTCGCAGGACTAGTTATCAAGTGCTGGCGCCTTGTCACCTAAGACATTGTTTCAAACAGGTTGGTTTCTGCGGCGGGCGCCGCCGGTGGCCCTGATGCCACCAGGTCTGGAGGACTGACCAACTCGCCAGCCGACGCCACCTCCAGCTCCCGCCATGGGGCCCTCCGGGAGCCTGCTGGGCGGACACCTGCAAATTGTCCTGTGGGGAAGTTTGGCAGCTGCCGCCACTTTCTTCCTCATCACCTTCCTCATCTTTCTGTGCTCCAGCTGCCACAGGTGAGAGCCCGCGCCCTTCCAACAGCCTCAGAAGAGACTCAACACGTGTCATTTAAGAGTCTGGACATGGCTTCCTACCCTGATGGCTCTGTCAAGAGAAGCAAAGCTGGACTCTCTGAACTCAGGAGCCCCTCCTGACTGCCCAGTGGGACCCAGGCCTGCGGGGCTGGGACAAGTGTGACCAGGACCAAGTGGGTGGGTTTTTGCTCCCAGGCCTGGGCAGCCCACCTCTGTAGTTGTTGAGTCTCCCACTAGGGGGCGCTGTTGCCTTATACAGTCATGGGAAACATGCTCTAGAACTGATGGTTCCTAGCCTGTCTGAGTAAAAACAACTTCTATTTTTACCCTATGGACTTTTCCACAGCCTGGAAGGCAGTACACATGACTCATCCTGAGAGCATGCGTCCTTCCTGACGTGCCAAAATGTGTCTTTTGTTTGATTATTTTCTGAGGCCCACTGCAGTGTGAGCCTGCAAAGCCTCCAGGCTGAGAGAACAGGAGAGATGTCTAGGTTCTCTTTTTTTAAGGCATCACTCACCCAGCATTCTGGAGATGATCAGTTTCTCCTCAGCATCCTGCCTTGGTCCTCTTGTGGGGACCCTGCTGTAACTCGCCCCTTCGCCCCTCCCTCCTCCGCCTGTCTGGCTTTGCTTCCCTAGCAGTTAAACTGGTTCTGACATTAGGATGGGAAGGGTTGCATGTTTGATTTTAGAGGGCGAGTTTGGTATCACAAGGACTTCTTATTTTTCATTTCAGAGAAAAGAAGCCGAGACAGTACAGTGGAGACCATGAGAACTTGATGAACGTGGTAAGCCCTAGTGCATGTGTGTGTACGTGTGCATCCATGTGTCTACATGTGTGTGTACTCACATCTTCATGTGTGTCTGCATGTGTGTCTCCATGCATGTGTGTCTCCATGTGCATGTTTTCAAACACCAGCTGCTCTTCTAAGCGTGTTCCTACAAGCTTGCAATTTCCTTCCGGAAAGAACAGCCTGAATTCCAGCTACCTGGGCGGGTCCTTCCAGCAGGTGCAGACTCACCACGGCCGGAGGCCTGTCCAAGCAGCCAGGCTGCTGGGAGATTCTGACACAGGTGCGATTGTGCAGTACCTGTGAGAGAGATCCTGAGGGAGCCGGGGACTATAGCAGGAATGTCTCTTTGTTGTGTCCAGCCCACTCTAGCCCCCGCAGTCATTCACTAGGACTGTCATAACAAAGGACCACAAATGTAGTGGCTTAAATATCAAGTCTGTTGCCTCAGAGCTCTGGACGCTGGATCCGAGGGGAAGGTGTCAGCGGGTTGGCTCTGAGGGGATGTCACTGGTAGCTTGCTGGCCATCCTTGGCATTTGCGGTGCTTCCCTCATCACATGGTGCCCTCCCTACCCTGTGTGCCTCTCTGTCCAAGTCCCACTTTGCAAGGACTCCAGTGAGACCTCTTAACTGGTTTCATCTGCAATGACCCTGCTCCCAAATAGGGTCACTCCTAAGGTATCAGGGCTGTGACTCCACAGGAATCTGGGGAGGATACAGTTCACCTCCTAACAGCTGGCCACCAAGCTAACTAGGGCCTGGGGGCTCCAGGACTGCAGGCGTGGCCTGGCCTCACAGGCCGCCTGAGTGGCCTGAGCGGCCTGGTCCTTGTGGCGAGAGAGGAGGGTTCCAAGCTCTTGACCCGCTGTCATTCCAGCAGAGGGGGCCGGGCACCCTGGTGTTCACAGAGACCCTGCCTGAGCCCCACGCAGAGCCCACCCGGTGCCCATGCAGAGCCCACACAGTGCCCACGCAGAGCCCACCCGGTGCCCACGCAGAGCCCACGCAGAGCCCACACAGTGCCCACGCAGAGCCCACCCGGTGCCCACGCAGAGCCCACCCGGTGCTCACCCGGTGCCCACGCAGAGCCCACCCGGTGCCCATGCAGAGCCCACACGGTGCCCACGCAGAGCCCACGCAGAGCCCACCCGGTGCCCACGCAGAGCCCACCCGGTGCCCATGCAGAGCCCACCCGGTGCCCACGCAGAGCCCACACAGTGCCCACGCAGAGCCCACCCGGTGCCCACGCAGAGCCCACCCGGTGCCCACGCAGAGCCCACCCGGTGCCCTCGCAGAGCCCACCCGGTGCCCATGCAGAGCCCACCCGGTGCCCACGCAGAGCCCACACAGTGCCCATGCAGAGCCCACCCGGTGCCCATGCAGAGCCCACACGGTGCCCACGCAGAGCCCACCCGGTGCCCATGCAGAGCCCACCCGGTGCCCACGCAGAGCCCACGCAGAGCCCACCCGGTGCCCACGCAGAGCCCACACGGTGCCCACGCAGAGCCCACCCAGTGCCCACGCAGAGCCCACGCAGAGCCCACCCGGTGCCCATGCAGAGCCCACCCGGTGCCCACGCAGAGCCCACGCAGAGCCCACCCGGTGCCCACGCAGAGCCCACACGGTGCCCACGCAGAGCCCACACGGTGCCCACACAGAGCCCACGCAGAGCCCACCCGGTGCCCACGCAGAGCCCACACGGTGCCCACGCAGAGCCCACCCAGTGCCCACGCAGAGCCCACGCAGAGCCCACCCGGTGCCCACACAGAGCCCACGCAGAGCCCACCCGGTGCTCACGCAGAGCCCACGCAGAGCCCACACGGTGCCCTCGCAGAGCCTGCTCCCAGTCCCAGTGTGGTGTCACCAGCAGGCAGCACGTGTGGAGTAGGCCTGTTTGGGGAGAGGGCGTAAAGCCTCAGGCAGCAGGCGGGTTCTGCGCTCACCTGAGGCATCTCCAGGCTTGGCTGCCCCGCTGGGCAAATGCCTGGGCAGACACAGAGCTGCTGGGAGCCTCACCTCCAGGGAGCCCCAGGGGTCCCTGCCCTTCTGCTCCAGTGCACCGGCTGCCATCTTGGGGTTCACAACACACCCTTCAGCCTTTGTCCCACCCCTTCCCCGCCTCTGGTTGACTGGTTCCCATGGGCCTTTCTCCTGGCAGCTAAGAGTAGAGGTGGGTGGTGGGCAGGGTGCAGTCATTCCACCGGATGGATTGTTACCTGGGCAGCTTCCTCCCTCACACCTGACACCTGCTCAGACAGAGCATCCCTCCTGCAATATTGGCATCTGTTTGAGGTCCTGGCCACCTCACACAGTGCCCGTCTCCTGGGCACCTCCACCGAGTGGGATGGCTGAGTCCCACGAGCTTGGGGATCATGACGCAGCATGAGCGACTTGCACTCCATTGTTGTGTGGCTCCCAGTCCAGGGTCGGACGGACGAGGCCGGACGAGGCCAGCGGGCCAGGCTCCCGGTGCTCTTGGCACCAGTGCGCTCCAGGTGGAACCGGAGTGGGTCCAGGGTGGCCTCTTGGCCCCACAGGCCACACATTCGGTGACGGGCAGGGGCAGACCTGAGGGCTGTGGCTCCGGCGCCACGTGAGGCCAGCTGAGTATTTGTAGAAATGCATGAACTACCAATTTGATGACCACCCATAGCCAATGCTCTGCCTGCCTATTCGTCTGTGCATCTCCACAGTTAAGCCCCACAGAAAGCCTTCGCTCCTCACACCTTCCTCCCCTCCCTGTGAGACTCAGGAGGCTGCAGACCTGGCTGGGTGTGCGCAGTCTGGAGGGTGAGGACATTAGCAATCATTGACAGGCAGACCGGGGTCTCTTGGCCCGGGTGACAGCAGCAGGCGGTGCTTTCCCGTGTTTTGCATGGGGGGGGGGGGGCGGCTCGCCTTCCAGAAGAATAGTGTTCATAGCATCTGGTCCCGGGGGAGGCTGTGCTGAACTCCACTGTGACGAGCAACAGGGGCTTCTGGTCCCCACCTCACCTGGAGCGAGGGGGTGACCCCTCACCGCCCACCTGAGCCCATCTGCAGGTCCACAGGTGGGAGGGTCCCCGTACCCCAGCGATGCTGGGACAGCCCCGTCCAGCAGCACTTCCCACCAGGACATAGGACAGGGAGCCCCTTGCCACATGTGGCACAGAGCACTTAACATGTGCCGAGTACATGAGCAACTGACATCTAGTTAATTTCCCTTCCTTGAACCAAAGTGATGGGTGTAGCTTTTGTTGATGTTTCAATTTTTAGAAAAAGGGCGGGACTCCCCTCGGCCGGGCGGTCTGACCACGGTGCATCTCTCTTGCAGCCTTCGGACAAGGAGGTGTTCAGCCACTCGGTGACCAGCCTGGCCACGGACGCGCCCCTCAGCAGCGACCAGAACGGCCCACTCACCAACGGGGACAGTAAGTCCTCACACACGCCACACAGGACTCATCCCCTAAGATGTAGGGCTCCAAAGGCATAGCTCAAAGGCTCACTTTTGCACCAGTTTTAGCAAAAGGCGTCTCCAAGGGATGAAAAGCTCAGGTGTGCTGGCGGCTGGGCTGGCACTGCTGCCTCACTCGTCCTAACGCCGCTGGCAGGCCCTGTTCCCAGCGGCCTCCTGCTCCGTGAGAGCAGCGTTGTGGAAGCAGGGTCGCTGCCAGAGCACGCAGTGAGGGCGGCACGTGGCCACTGCACAGGTTCCCACAAACTTAGGTCCTCAGCACAAGTGAGGGACTGCATGCTCCACTTCTCTGCCTCTCCCTGGGCCCACGTCTCTGTGCCCACTGTCCCGCCTGCCACTCTCATTTGGGGACCTGGTCATGTCACCTCTCCGGCTACACCAGGCTGCTCTGTCCCGCTCAGCTGAGCTGGTACTTCCCACTGTCCTTAGGTTCATTCACCCCTCACCTCTTATGCAGCTCTCTCCCGCATGGTCCCGCCCCACACCCCCTCCTCAATCACCCTTTCTCTAACAGCCCCTCCCCCATCACCTCTCCCTCACAGCCCCTCCCCATCACCTCTCTCCCTCACAGCACCTCCCCATCACCTCTCTCCCTCACAGCCCCTCCCCCATCACCTCTCTCCCTCACAGCCCCTCCCCATCACCTCTCTCCCTCACAGCCCCTCCCCATCACCTCTATCTCACAGCCCCTCCCCCATCACCTCTCTCCCTCACAGCCCCTCCCCATCACCTCTCACTCTCACAGCCCCTCCCCCATCACCTCTCTGCCTCACAGCCCCTCCCCATCACCTCTCTCCCTCACAGCCCCTCCCCCATCACCTCTCCCTCACAGCCCCTCCCCCATCACCTCTCTCCCTCACAGCCCCTCCCCATCACCTCTCACTCTCACAGCCCCTCCCCATCACCTCTCTCCCTCACAGCCCCTCCCCATCACCTCTCTCCCTCACAGCCCCTCCCCATCACCTCTCACTCTCACAGCCCCTCCCCCATCACCTCTCTCCCTCACAGCCCCTCCCCATCACCTCTCTCCCTCACAGCCCCTCCCCCATCACCTCTCTCCCTCACAGCCCCTCCCCATCACCTCTCTCCCTCACAGCCCCTCCCCCATCACCTCTCTCCCTCACAGCCCCTCCCCATCATCTCTCTCCCTCACAACCCCTCCCCCATCACCTCTCACTCTCACAGCCCCTCCCCATCACCTTTCTCCCTCACAGCCCCTCCCCCATCCCCTCTCTCCCTCACAGCCCCTCCCCCATCACCTCTCTCCCTCACAGCCCCTCCCCCAACACCTCTCTCTAACAGCCCCTCCCCCATCACCTCTCCCTCACAGCCCCTCCCCATCACCTCTCTCCCTCACAGCCCCTCTCCCATCACCTCTCTCCCTCACAGCCCCTCCCCATCACCTCTCTCCCTCACAGCCCCTCCCCCATCACCTCTCTCCCTCACAGCCCCTCCCCATCACCTCTCTCCCTCACAGCCCCTCCCCATCACCTCTCTCCCTCACAGCCCCTCCCCCATCACCTCTCTGCCTCACAGCCCCTCCCCATCCCCTCTCTCCCTCACAGCCCCTCCCCCATCACCTCTCACTCTCACAGCCCCTCCCCCATCACCTCTCTCCCTCACAGCCCCTCCCCCAACACCTCTCTCTAACAGCCCCTCCCCCATCACCTCTCCCTCACAGCCCCTCCCCATCACCTCTCTCCCTCACAGCCCCTCTCCCATCACCTCTCTCCCTCACAGCCCCTCCCCATCACCTCTCTCCCTCACAGCCCCTCCCCCATCACCTCTCTCCCTCACAGCCCCTCCCCATCACCTCTCTCCCTCACAGCCCCTCCCCCAACACCTCTCTCTAACAGCCCCTCCCCCATCACCTCTCCCTCACAGCCCCTCCCCATCACCTCTCTCCCTCACAGCCCCTCCCCCATCACCTCTCTCCCTCACAGCCCCTCCCCATCACCTCTCTCCCTCACAGCCCCTCCCCCATCCCCTCTCTCCCTCACAGCCCCTCCCCCATCACCTCTCTCCCTCACAGCCCCTCCCCCAACACCTCTCTCTAACAGCCCCTCCCCCATCACCTCTCCCTCACAGCCCCTCCCCCATCACCTCTCTCCCTCACAGCCCCTCCCCATCACCTCTCTCCCTCACAGCCCCTCCCCCATCACCTCTCTCCCTCACAGCCCCTCCCCATCACCTCTCTCCCTCACAGCCCCTCCCCCATCACCTCTCTCCCTCACAGCCCCTCCCCATCACCTCTCTCCCTCACAGCCCCTCCCCCAACACCTCTCTCTCACAACCCCTCCCCCATCACCTCTCACTCTAACAGCCCCTTCCCATCACCTCTCTCTCTCACAGCCCCTCCCCATCACCTCTCTCTCACAGCCCCTCCCCATCACCTCTCTCCCTCACAGCCCCTCCCCCATCACCTCTCTCTCTCACAGCCCCTCCCCATCACCTCTCTCCCTCACAGCCCCTCCCCATCACCTCTCTGTCTCACAGCCCCTCCCCCATCACCTCTCACTCTCACAGCCCCTCCCCCATCACCTCTCTCCCTCACAGCCCCTCCCCATCATCTCTCTCCCTTACAGCCCCTCCCCCAACACCTCTCTCCCTCACAGCCCCTCCCCCATCACCTTTCTCCCTCACAGCCCCTCCCCCATCACCTCTCTCCCTCACAGCCCCTCCCCCATCACCTCTCACTCTCACAGCCCCTCCCCCATCACCTCTCTCCCTCACAGCCCCTCCCCATCATCTCTCTCCCTTACAGCCCCTCCCCCAACACCTCTCTCCCTCACAGCCCCTCCCCCATCACCTCTCTCCCTCACAGCCCCTCCCCCAACACCTCTCTCCCTCACAGCCCCTCCCCCCATCACCTCTCTCCCTCACAGCCCCTCCCCCATCACCTCTCTCCCTCACAGCCCCTCCCCCATCACCTCTCTCTCTCACAGCCCCTCCCCAGTCACCACTCTGGCTCCCAGGCTGCAGGGACTGGAAAGAGGACCCTTTGGGACCATTGTTCTGCCTGCATAGGTTGGACATTTGCCTGAGGTCTCAGTGCACTGAGGGGCTGCGTTTGAACTCGGCATCTGAATCTCGGGCACATCCTTGGGACCACCTGTCCTACCCCTGCCTCTCGTGGACAAGGGCTCTGTGTGTGTGCATGCATGCTTGTGTGTGCATGCATATGTGTGTGTGCACATGAGTGTGTGTGTGTGCGTGTGTCTGTCTGTCTTTCTTGAGCCCCGGAGCAGTGCGCCCAGCTCGGAGGCTGGCGGCCAGTGTGCTGGCTCACTGGCATTCAGGACTCCCAGCCACTCAGGACTGACCACAGGCCACACTCCAGGCCCATCCATTGCCATGACAGACACCTGCACTGGACGGCAGAAAATCGCCGGTGCTGGCGGAGCCTTTAGAATGGAGGTGGGGAGTTCAAGGGTTAGCGTGTCTGTCCTCACTTTCCTGAAGTCCCTCAGGGATACTTTCTAATCCCCCGAGAGAGACAGGTGTTCTTTTCAAGATGAGCTGAGCGCTGTATTCATTCCTTCTCTCACTTAGTGTTTCAGGCGACAGACAACGTAGCGAGGTACCTGTGCCCGACCTCCCGGGCTGCAGCTAGAGCATCCAGCCTAGTCAGTAAAGAAAAACAGGCTGAAATTGTAAGTCATAAATACACATGCACCTATGAAAAGTCTATATATCACATAAAGCATATGTCCAGGGAGAGAGTGAAGTCACACACGATTAATATGCATGAGTGTGGGGGTTTAAACGCATAGGTCAGCGTGCGTTTCCATGTGCATACCCTCACACCTTCATGCCTGTGTACCAAGACTGTGTTCTGGAGACATGGCATTTTGGGATCTTCCCGGCTAAGCCAGTGCCAGTTGGGTCCCTGCTGAGCGGGGGCTGGAGCACCCCCTTCCTGGCCTGCAGCTGCTCTCAGGCACCTCGCTGCTCCTGGCCGCTCCTGTGGCCCTCCCCTCCAAGGTTCCCCTTCGGGTTTCCAGGTGGAGGTGGAAATGGGGTGAGGGAAGGAGACCTGGTATGCAGGCCTCTCTATGACACTGGTGTAGGGCACATTTTTGCCCCATTATTCCCATCACATCTGCCAAACAAAAGAGAGCTCCAGGAGGGTCAGGGAGAGCGGGCACCAGACCTGCCCGCTATGGGGAGCCCCAGCTTTCAGACCATAGCCCCTCTGAGCACAGGACCTCTGCCTACCGAGTCCCCTGAGGAGTAACCACAGGGAGTGAAAGTCCCTGAGAACCAGGTGGGTAGCCAAGACACTGAATGTTGTCAGGAGGACGTGATGAACTAAGAGAGTGGACTTACAAGCAGGCCCCTGGGCCTTGCAGCCCAGAGTCCACACAAGTAAGCACAGCAGCGAATCCCTGAGATAATAATTTTGGGGTATCTTTCTCCCCTTTCCGTCCACTGCAGTCGCCTCGGAAGGCAGTGCTGGGACCTGCACGCAGCATTACGAGGAGATGCTGGCCACGGCCTCAGACCTGCCGGACGCCCAGGATGGCTCGGGGAAGCCCAAGGGCCACCAGAGCCGGGAGCTGCCCCAGATTCCCCCCGACAGTGCAGTGGACACGCTGGCCAGTGCTGGGAGCGTGGACGGAGACCAGGGGGTGGGGACCGAAGGGCCCTACGAGGTGCTCAAGGATAGCTCATCCCAGGAGAACATGGTGGAGGACTGTCTGTATGAGACTGTGAAGGAGATCAAGGAGGCAGCTGTGCCCCCGGGCAAAGCCCCCAGCGGCCGGTCCAGGGCGGCCCCTGCTCCCAAGGAGCCACTGGTGCCCCAAGTCCCGGGCAGAGCCGACTTTGCAGAGTATGCCTCGGTGGACAGGAACAAAAAGTGTTGGCAGAGTATGAATGCAGACAGTGTACTGGGCCCCTCAGGGGACGCAGAGGAGGAGGCCCCGCTGGTGCCCATGAAACTTCTGGATGAGAACGAGAACCTGCAGGCACAGGACAGGAGGGCCGCAGAAGGGACCCGAGAGACCAATAAGGTGAGCGCCTGTGGCCTCAGGAGTCGGGGCCTGGGCTCCTCCTGGCCGTGTTCGGGGAAACATACACACACGTGTGCAGGGCAGGGAGGGATAGGGCGCTGTTTCGGTGGGAGCTGTGTCAGACCTTTTCCCTCCAAGTGGTGAAGCACTGAACATTCAAACTTATAAAAGAGCTCTCCCCAATCACCTGGCACCTTTCCTGAATGTTTTCCCATTTTTGCATCATGTCGAATCAGGGCCAAGGGCTACCTTCTTCCTTTTGAAACCAGAAAATAAGGAGAGAGACCCAACTTTTGGCCATGCAGTCCGTGCCCTCTGCCCGCTGTCTCCTCCAGCAGCCAGGTGATCTCTGTCCTCTCTGATCCCAGTCCTCAAAGTAAGGAGCAGGCACGGGAGACCACTCATGGCACCACCGGTTATGTTCAACTAACTTTATGCTTTTATAAAAACCCAGTAAGAGAGGTTTTGTGAAAACTTCTAAACAATGGCCCATTCCTCCTTAGAGCTCTAAGTGGCATGGCCCACAAGCTTCTGTGCTTCTGTGACCTGGTATGTGAGCGGTCCCATGGCGTGCTCCTGTTTCCGTGGGACTTCACTAGGCATGGTCTTCTTTAGGCGGCTGATATCTAATTACTATTTTCTACACAGGAAAAAAGCAAGCTTGCTTCTTAGGTTTTGGTAGGAAGGCCGAGTAGGGTCAGTCCATCAGTAGTAGCCTTTAGACCCATCTGGAGTTCATGGTCAGAGGTGAACTCTGGCACTAAGTCATTCCTTGCAGTGTTTGCACTCTTCACATTGTCCATGAAACCAGCTATCCAGAGCACCTACAGAAGTGATCATAGTCATGAAATACAAATAGTCTCCTGTTTGCCCTTTGCATAGTCAAAGAGAATGATGTGAATGTAAAGTGTTTGTCCGTGAGGGTGGGATTCACGGGGACCAGGGAGGAGCTGAGGTTATGGTGGGGCTGGATGTTGGCTCTGGAGTCTGAGCCAGGGGAGCAGAAAGGAAGGGCCCTGGAGAGGCAGACACTGGGAAGGGCCCTGGCAGCAGCACAGACACAGTTGCGAGGAGTCAGGATGGTGGCGTGGCTGTGGGCTGTGGTTCAGGGTATGAGGAGGTCCTGGCTGTGGGGCCTGGGACATGAGCAGTGAGGCCATGTGGAAGAGGGGGTTGGGAGGTTGGGGAACTAAAGACTGTGTTTGAAGGGCCGAGTGTTTATTGAAATCGGGGAGAATGTGCATGAGACAGGACATGTGTGAGAGAAGCCAGGAGAGAGCCTGCCACCAGCACGAGCTGCCTCTCCGTCAGCTCTGATGTTTTCCAATGGCTTAGGAATCTTTCTGATGACTCATTCAAACTTAGGAACACAAAATCCAGGCATGCCATAAAGAAACAATGTTTTTATTATTGACTAGAGACCCAGTGCATGAAATTCGTGCACAGAGGGTTGGGGGAGTGTGTCCCTCAGCCCAGCCTGCACCCTCTTCAATCTGGGACCCCTCGAGAGATGTCCAACTGCCCTCTCACAGTCCAGAACTGCTGGCTCCAAACTGTTTGCCTACCTGCCTTCCTGATTGCCCCTAACTACTTTTGCCTGCCAGCCTGATCACCCCCTAACCACTCCCCTGCCAGCCTGATTGATGCCTAACTGCTCCCCTGCTAGCCTGATTGCCCCTAACTACCCTCCCCTACAGACCTGGTCACCCCTAACTGCCCTTCCCTGCAGGCCTGGGTCCCCCCCGCCAACTGCTCTCCCCTGCAGGCCTGGACCCCCCCCCCAACTGCCCTTCCCTGCAGGCCCAGTTGCCCCAAACTTCCCTCCTCTACTGGCCTGGTCACCCCCAACTGCCCTCCCATGAAGGCTTGATCGCCCCCAACTGCCCTCCCTTGCAGGCCTGGTCCCTCCCAACTGTCCTCCCATGAAGGCTTGATCGCCCCCAACTGTCCTCCCTTGCTGGCCTGATCACCCGCAACTGCCCTCCCTTGCAGACCTGATCTCTCCCCTGCTGGCCATCTTGTGGTGGCCATCTTGTGTCTACATGCGGACAGCCATCTTGTGTGTTGGAATGACAGTCAATTTGCATATTACTTTTTTATTAGATAGGATTCTTCATTGTTGATCAGTGCTTCACTGCCACCGATTCAAATACAAAAGTGGAAGAAATGTCTCTACTGCTACTGGCTATCCAGAAACATCAAAAAATGGGCTTCTTATGTGTGTATTCTGGGGCTTTGCATAATTTCCTTTATTTCCTAAAAGTCATCTGAAAGCATTCTTATAGAAAGAGGCATTGGCACACACAGGAGGAAGCTGGCCATTGACCTCACATCACCCCCCGGTTTCTGTTTTTCTCACAGAGGGTTAGTGCCCTGTCATACAAGTCCCGTGAGGAAGACCCGACTCTCACAGACGAAGAGGTGAGTTTTGTAGCTTTCTAAAAAGAGTTTATTGATTTTTAGACAGAAGGAGAGAGAAAGGGAGAGGGAGAGAGAAAGGAAAAAAGCATTGATCTGTGTGCATCGATCAGCTAGCTCTCTTCTGCACTCCCCCTTCTGGGGATCGAGCCCACAGCCCGGGCATGTGCCATGTCCCAGAATCAAACCTCTTGGAGATGGGATGAGCCACACGGGCCAGGGGAGTGTTACAGCTCTTCAATCACCAGGAGTCCCTTGGATGGACAAGCATCACTGACCCTTGATGTGAGTGGCTGAGCCCTCTCCGACATGATGTGTGACAGGCGTGAGGTGGGAATGGGTCAGGTGGAGGGACTGACAGCTGAGTGGGCAGGTCCGCTGAGTAAAGGAGATCAAGTGGGAAAGGAGGATCAGTAAAACTGGGGGACGGGGAAGAAAGAGGAATAAGAGAGGAACTTAGGAATGAGAGTATAGTTAGCATTCTGACATCCGCGTGAGGAGGAAAGCCATCGTGGATTGGAAAATACAGAAAATTGGAATGAGGTCTGGGTGTGGAGGGGGTTGACCAGCAGGGAGACTGAGGCAGCTGTCTCGGCGAGGGGGTACAGACAGAGAGCAGGACCCTTTGGGGTGTTAGTTGAGGACCAGCTGTGCCAGCAGTACCGCCAACAAGGGCAGCTCGCAGGTTCTCCCAACTCCGGCCGAGGAAGCGCTGGTTGAAGGTCCGGGAATCATGAGTGGTAATGGCCAGCTTGCATTTTCCTGTCTCGCCCAGCTCAGAGCTGGGTGCCCTCGGTGGTCGGGCTGCAGGGAAGTTCCATCTGCATGTGTAGGTGGTGGTGTGCGCAGGCAGCACCTCCTTAGTGGTCTGCATGAGGATGGGGCCGCAGCCACTGTGGACCCGGGGGATAGAAGCAGAGGCTTGCCCAGGGTGATGCTGCCCACCCTCAGGGAACTCCCTGGGGAGGCACCTGCCATCTGGTCACCTGGTTGCACAAGCCACACCTGGAGGTCATCCTTGATACCTTTCCTCATCATCCTCAGATATAGCCAATAGCCAAGTCCCTCAATTCCTCCTCCAAATGGTTTCTTTCATGTCCTGTGTCCATCTCACAGCTTCCTGCTACCTGGGTGGGCGGTCCCTGGCCTTCCTCCAGCATCTCCCACCCTATGCCAGTACCACCCCTTTGGGACAAGAGAATAGAATGTAGAAGAGACCTGGAAGCAAATCGTATTAAACCAAGACCATGTGAAATTTAAATTACTTATGAGAACATAATCTACAGACTGAGTAATGAAAACGAAAGATTTTAAAGAGGAAAATTGCAAAGCTAGATACGTTTTAAAGAGGAAAAAAAATCAAAACTAAGGCCTCAAAGAGAAACCTGTATGCAAAATAGAAACCACAGATAGTCACAGAAGACAGATATTCAAGAGGAATACTAGGAGACTTGAGAAACTCTTATAAGGAAGTTCATGATGCTCTGCAAGCTCTTCTGGTGTCCAGGGGTGATATCGGGTTGCAAGTTAGTGGAGGAGCCTGTGATTGTTTAGAAGAGTTTCTTCCCAGGGAGGACCTGGAGGAGAGGAGCAGGGCTGGAGGGGAGGGGCCAGTGTCGCCTTTACAGCGCAGGCGATGCTGTGTCTGTCCTGGGTGACCCCTGAAGATGAAGGTGAGCATGGCTGGCCCCCCATCACCAACATCCACGACTTACCCCTTTATAACCTGTCCACATTCCAGCTGGGACTACTTTCTGGATAAAAAGTTCCATGTGTTTGCAGTCACTATGAAAGCAGACAATTTATTCATTTTTCCTAAATTCAAAGAAATTGTGTCTTCATTTTGAGTGTCATTTTTCCATTAGAACCTCTAAGGTGATGATGCTCAGTGAACAATGTCAGAATAGTCAGACCACCCAAGATTGCTCCTGTGCCTAAACCCTTCAGGTCGTCCAGGCCTGTGGGACTGTCCTCAGCAAATCACCAGGCAGGACGGAGGCCATCCCGGAGGCCCACAGCCAGTAGAGCTCCCCCTCTGCCCCGAGGGGCCTGTGGAGACAACAGAGCCCTCCGCATGCACAGGCTGAGCGTCTGTCAGGAATCAGGAAGCATGTTTCTTATTCCTGGGTGTTTGGATAAATCAGTCACGGGGCCAAGGAAGGATATGTTTACTTATTTCCAACCAAAATTTCTAACAATAAAATAATAGCCCAGACCATCTCTTAATCTGTACATCTACTTTCCCATCACCAATGCAAACTAAGTCGCTCTCACTGTTGGAGCCTCTGTGGATATGTTAGGGACACTGAGTAGCTTGGAAGACAGCCCAGTCCTCACATAGGAAAGAGTTCCCATCACCTCCAACTCCATTTCTTGGTTAGCTGGTTGGAAATGAGAATGAATTTCTCACTGAAGTGTCTGTAAGTGTTTGCTTAACCAGCAGCATGTGGTGAAACCAAAAGAAGTGTGCACTGCCCAGCAGAGCCCAGACCCGACCCCAGCCATGCTGTGCAGGACAGGCGAACCAGGCCCACTTCCTGGCTCTCACAGTCAGTGGGCGACAGGCCGGCCAGCCCCGGGTTTCTGCCTCCGTGGTTCTGGGGCAGAAGTTGCCTTTCTTGTAAATTTCTGGATCCTGCGGCTGCTGTTTCAGTGCCCACAGAATGAGAATCACTCATCTCATGCATGCTTCCTGCCTTTTTTGTAAAGCAGTCGAGCCCCTTTTCAGTTGAGAAAGCCTCCAGGGGCCTCGGATGCCCATGCCCTCTCCTGCCTGCCACAGACCGAGAGAGCCAGGTCTTCATGGACTTGTGCGTACATGGCTGGTCTGCCTGAAGATAGTCTGTGTAATTGTTCTATAGCAATATGTGCCAGACACTGAAGAACCCACTTCTGGGTATTTGTCTGAAGGAAGTAAAATCACTGTCTCAGGAGACACCTGCACCCACATGACCTGCAGCACTGGTCACACCGCTGAGACATGGGAGCAACCTCAGTGTCGATCTATGGATGAATGAACAAGAAAATGTGATTTCATATACATGTCAAGTGTCCAAGTGGACTATCCAAGTAGGCACACACAGTGGATATTATCTACACTAATAAAAGAGAAATAAGCAGATTGACCATACCTCCACAAAGTCCATCAGCCAATCAGGAGTGAGCATGCAAATTAACCCAACAAAGATGGTGGATAAATTTGCATACACAAGTGTGGAGCAGCCAGGCAGGGCGGGATGCCTGCTATGAGGGGAAGGGCAGGGAGCTACATGAGCAGTGCTCCAGCTGGGAGCAAAGACTTACAGGCTCCCAGGTGGCCAGGAGCGAAGCCAGGGGAAAGAAGGCCTATTCCTGCATGAATCTTCGTGCAATGGGCCTCTAGTTCAGCCGTAAAAGAAAGAAGTCCTGCCAGGACTTAAGACCTTGAGAGCACCTGCCAACTGAAGTTACCAGACAGGGAAAGGCAAATACTTTATGTTTTCAAATACATGTGGCATCTAAGAAAGCTGACCTTATAGAAACAGAATGGACTGGTGGTGGCCAGGGGCTAGAGAGATAGGAAATGGAGAGATTTTGGTCAAAGGCTACAAACTTCTGACTGACTGCAAGATGAACAAGTGCTGGGAGGCGGTGCCCAGCATGGGACGCTGTATCTGCCCTGTGTGTTCTGTTCTCAGAACTGTTAGGAGAATAGAGCTTAAATGTTACCACCACACCCAAAGAATGGTGACATGTAATGTAGGTATTCCCTAACCTTATTGTGGCAATCATTTCACAACATAAATGTGTATCAGATTGTCGGGTCGTATCCCTTAACCTGACACATGTTGTATGTTGGTTAAATCTCAATGAGCTGGGGTGGGAATCTGATCCGGTCTCTCCACACTGGTTCTTAAAGGGACACACACACCGAGTGCTCAGTCTCCAGTTTGTCACTAAAGTGGGGCGGGGCCGTCCGGCTTGAAGGGTTTCTATTTGACTGGCCCTCTGTCTTCTAGATCTCGGCCATGTACTCATCTGTCAATAAACCCGGGCAGTCGCTCAAAGTGCCCGAGTCCAGTGACGCCTGCAGCCCAGGAGCTGCCCGGAGGTCCCCATCGTCCTGCAATGACCTCTACGCGACCGTCAAAGACTTTGAGCAGCCTCCCAGCGGCACAGGCACACTGGTCCCGGCAGCGAGGCCCCGGGAGCCTGAGCCCGACTACGAGGCCATCCAGGCTCTGAGCAGAGAGGACGAGAAGGCCCCCCTGGAGACCAGCGGCCTGCGTGGCCCCTTCCCAAAGGAGAATGACTACGAGAGCATCGGGGACTTGCAGCAGTGCCGGGACATCACCAGGCTCTAGCAGACCCGGCAGCAGACCCGGGACAGGAGACCAGGGCGCTGTCCCCTCCACCTCCCGTCCTGTTTCCCTGGCCGAGGGCAGTGAAGACTCCAGGACAGAACAGGAAGGTGCACACTACCTGCGCCCAGTGCACCTGCCTGCCAGGCCTGGCCACACCCAGCATAAGTCTCACTGTTCCCACACCCTCGATAGGTCCCAGCATCAGGGGATACGCCGTTCCGAAGAACCAGGTACCCTTCTGCTCTTGTGGCTTCTGCTCTGGTCCCTTTGAAATCTCCCCCTTCTACTGGCTCCTTCCAAGGAAATCGCCCACAGGGCTCGGCCTTTGCCTTCAATGCAGGTGTTTTCAGGTGGTGTTTTCAGATCTGTGGTCACTGCTACCAACGGATCACCCAGCGTCTTCTGAGGACGCCCTCGAGAGTCTTGGGTCTCCGTGCCTTCTGATCCGGGCACTCCACATGACCAGCTTCTCCCAAAAGACTTGAAGTCACTTTTAGATGCTTTATTTTATTTTTCTAGCCAAAATGTCCCCAAACCCCACCCCCCAGTGTTTGAAACTTCAGAACCTTTGCAGTATTTGTGGTGAATGCTATGGTACTTCCATACTTGTTGGAGCCCGGAGCCCATTCCTCCGGCACACGGCTGGACGCCATGACGTCGCCTGGCAGGGCTGTGGACCTGACCGTGGGTCTCTGAGGATCTCTGCAGCCACACCAGCTGCACCAGGCCCTTACCTTCACAGCCACCCTAAGGTAGTCTAGCAGAGATTAAAATGTAAACATTTATTTTTGTTATGTAAATTTATAAGATGTTTTATGTTTAATGGTGTATTTCTAGAAAGTGTCAGAACAATGTATATTAACTATTTTGATTTTATGTATAATGATTTATACTCGCATTTTAAAAAATCATCACAAAGCACATAAGCTAGGTACTTATTGTTATCGTTGTTTTTCTAACTAAGTATTTAAAACATTGAAGGTTTTTAAAGACTCAGACTTTCCAAATAGTACTTGGAGACCTTGGTCAAAATCATCTAGCTCTCGCAGAAATCAGTGGAATAACCATAAATGGTTGTTTTCAGTGGTTTGTGATGGGAAATATGTACAAATTTGAGACGGTGAAATGGGGAAGAAGAACAAAGCCTGAGTGAGGGTTCCTGGGCCACTTCCCGCAGGCCTACCCTGCTGCGGGCCCCTGGGGAAGGCAGCGCGATGAGCTGTCACGGGGTGCGGGGAGCAGGTGGTCTGCTGGGTTCTCTCCCCTTCACTTTACAAAGCTTGGTGTTTGCAATAACTCAGGTCAAGAGATCAGCCTGGTTTGAATTAACTGTCTCTGTAGAAGTTATGAGGCCAACTGTGGGATTTTCTCACTTTTCATTCTAAAAGGAACCCCGCTGACATACAGTTTGGGCCTGGCACAGCGGGGGGGGGGGGGGGGCGGGGGGGGAGGGGGGCGCTAGCTGTCCTGCAGCCACTGGCACCTGGTGTGTCATTACTGTTTACAACTTACAGTTCAGTATTTCAGAAATCCCATCACTTTTACTGTATTTGTTGCAAAATTTGTGCTGCAGTCTTTGAATTGGACAAAAGCCATGACTTCTTTCAAAAGCGTTTTCATACTTAAAGGCTACAGTTTAAATGTATGAAAGGTAAGCCTCAAAAAAAAGTTACTATATTTTGAAGTTCTTTAAAATTCAACTTTGGCATCCATATTAGGCATTGCATTACAATAACTTGGGTTGTGAAAAATTATACAAAAAGGTAAAAATGATTTTTAGGAAAACCTTTTCATCTCCTAAATCAGAATTACAAACTTATCTTGCCTAAAAATAGGATCTGTTCAGATATTTGTTACATTTAAAAGAATTTTTCCGCTGCTTTGACTATTTCTCAGATACAGTGAACAGAAAGTGTCACCTGTTTGACATGAAACATTTGGGTCCGTGTTGTAGGTGTGTCCACATGCCACTGTCCCCTGCCCGCCCCACATCGCACTGTTCTAGCATACTCTGGAAGTTGCTGCTCTCCTTCTGGGAGAAAAAGCAAATTACTGACTTATTTGCTCTCAAAAATCCAAGAGTTCATTTGACTTGAGAGCTAGTTAGCAATAAGTAGTCAACACAAAGACATAAAACACAACCTCTGTTTTCATAGTGGATTTTCATTATTTAATTGGAGCATTTACTAACTTTAACCAGTAACAAATTATATATCTATATCTATATATCTACATATCTATCTATATATATATATGTGTGATTTATATCTATGTATATATGAGATGTATTTCTCTTGATATATATATATCTAAATATAGATATAGATCTCATATATATGTTCTGATGCTTAATTAATTAGGATGCATCCTATTTTCCTATTTAGTGTTTTGAATTTTATTTTACTAGTGTGAAGACTATCATCATAGAAGCAGGACAGAAATAATTCTCCAATAGCTTTCTCTTGATAATAGTAGGAAAACCTTCTCAAGTTGCCCTCATTTAATTTTTCTAATGAATAAATTCAAATTTTAAATCAAGTCCATAGTTCCTTCAGTTGTACAGCAGTGGTACTTTAAGTAGTTTTATTGTCCATGTGACTCAGACAGGTGTTGGAGAAGAGATTTGGCCCAAAGCTCCAGGAGCCAGGACGGGTACAGCAGAGGGACCCACAGGTCACAGGGCAGAGCCGCTCCATGGGGCCATTTCCTGTACTTTCTTCAGAAACCATAGGATTCGCAGGCGCAGTGCAGTGTGAGCTGTGGGAGGTGACTGCTCTGAGCTGATGGCCGGCCTGGAATCCCAGCTTTGGTGCAAGACAGCACTAGGACTTTGTAAATGAGTCAGCCATGGCCCAACCATGGCCCCTGCCTCCCCAGAGCCGTCCCCTCCCAGGTGAGCAGACAGCCCCCCAGCTCAGGTACGCCCAGTGTTTCTTATGTTAGCGTGACTCTGCAGGACCTGGGAATGCCAGGCCCTCATGGTGCCTGGCCAGCTTCAGCAGGAAGCCATGGGTACGATGGTAACTTCCCGGAAGTCCTGGCAAGCTCACTGTGCTGGGATTGGGCAAAGTTAACGTGTCACGTGTGCTGTTGATAAGCGATCGAGGTGAAAATGGGAGCCTGTGTTTGTGAGGTCACATGCCGCTTCATTCATAGCGGCATGGACCTTCCTGGGCCTGAGGCAGCATTTTTCACTCTGTGTTGTACCTTTTCTTCACTAGGCTGTTTCTGACCAAGGTGTTGGGCAGATGTTCACACTTAGAAAGCATTTGACGAAGAGATCAGTCCAGAAACCATGATAAACTGGAGTCTTCATTCAGAATTACCAAAGGAAACTAAATGAAATCATGGCCCCAGAGAGAATGGATATTCCCACTGCTCTCTGTTTACATTCCATCTCCATATTTATAAAGGATTTCATTGGTTTTCCAGGCTTTTCTTTCATTTAAGCAGGAAATGGTAATTCACACGCCTTGTCATGCCAGATGAAATGACAAATGCAATTTTTGTTAAAAAGGCAATTTTTTCAAATCTTTTAATTTGATGATCATTTATCTTAATGAGTTAGATTACTCCCCCTCCTCTCACCACTTACATATACATGGCTTTTTTTTTTTTTAATGTATTGTGTCTCTTGGATCACCTTGCATACTGAATCATAAAGAAAGGCTGGTAATTGTTATTCCTCAGACTTCTGTATGTTAAAGTGGCAACAGTAATTTTTTTATGTTACCTTTTAAACAATGACGTTGTATTGATATGCCTCACATGTTCAGGAGAAGCTTGAAATATAGCTAAACAAATAGGAATTTGCATTTCACTGTTCACGCATTTTTTTTCTCATAAAAATAGTTTCCCAAATAGTGACTTATTGTCTGTTAGGTGGTCCCGATGGGTTTTATAGTCCTCCTCTTACTCAACAGGTGTCTGCCAGAGTCCAATTGTTCAGTTCACAAATGAGTGGGGAAGCTATTTTTAATATTGGGAATTTTTAAATCTTAGTTTTAGTTCAAAAATACCTGGCTTCAACAGCTTGTAATGTTTTCTGTCCTGACCAGTTTAAAGATGGCAGGCAGGAAAGCACTCTTCTTCCCATCTCCCGGGCTCCTCCTGCACAGGTAACCTTCTGTCACTTTGCACACCACGACCCTGAGCCTCTTTCCACCCCTCCCACTCCTCGGCTGTTGGAAGGACGCCCTATCGCGTCCATCTTCTCCAAAACCAACCATGGCCCCTGCCTCCCCAGAGCCGTCCCCTCCCAGGTGAGCAGACAGTCCCCCAGCTCAGGTACGCCCAGATGCACTGGGGAAGCAGATGCTGGTGGTCTGCTTGCCCGCATCTCTCATGAGCATGGTTAGCACTGAGGGGCCACGGAGAGGAACTTTTGCAGTTCTGTTGTGAACTTGAACTCACAAATGCAGACACACGCTCCCCTGACCGTGAACTCCTGGTGAGCTCAGCCCCCAAATGCACTGGGACAGCCCTCTCTCCCGGGATTCCCATGAAGGTCAGTCGAGCTCTGTGGTGGACCAGTAGGTTCCTGTAAGGTAGAATGCTGGCTATTTTAAGGGGGAAAACTCTCTCTTGTAAGAAGTAATCATTTATAAAAACAAACTGAGTGTACCTTGTGTGTTTTGTCAGTTCTACCCAGTTTGAGCTCCCATCCTGTCCCAACATCACACTGGAGTTCCTGGCCATTTTCAGGCAAACTGGCATTGCCCGGTCATGCCAAGCCCAGCTGAATGGTGACACGGGGGCTGAGGGTCTGGACACTGAGATCCACCACCTTTAGTTTGGATAGTTTTGTTTAGTGTTGATTTTTTTGAAGTTCACGCCAAGTGACTTAACACCAAATGGAGTGCAATTTTCCCAAATTAACAGAACAGATAGCTGTCGTTCTCATTATATATTTACCTTTAAAAATCCACCCACTATACCAGTTCAGCACCCTGAGTAAGACAAGGTGAAAAGAGACCAGCCCTGACCCCTGGGGTTTGCGCTCCGACTGCCCAGTCACAATGTCTGCTTTTGTTTGTTGTTTTTTTGTGGGGTTTTTTTTATTTTATTGTTTAAAGTATTACATATAGTAGTATATATGTAATACTTTATACATATATCTCCTTTCTTTTCCCCATTGACCTTTCCCCAGCCTTCCCTAATCTCTGTCATATGCCCTCATCCTACCCCACCTCCCAGAGTCTTGTGTCCATTGATGTGCTTATATGCATGCATACAAGTCCTTCAGTTGTTTGTTGTTCTTTAACTCAAGTTAGAAACCATGAGTTCAAAACAAACTCTTTTTCTTGAGCTTAAAAAGCTTTTTTTTTTTTTTTTTTTTTTTTTTTTTTTTACTTCAGGTCCTCCAGAGGTGGGGGATGCTGACCTCAGGAGTCTGCCTAAGGACTTTGGACATTCCTTCGACAAGTCTGTATGTGTTTGGACAAGCCTGCTGCACTGCAGGCCCCACAGTAGCTCGCTCCCCTTTCCAGCCCCTGTTTTCACACGCTCCTCCTGTGCTGCTCCCACAGCGCCCCGGGCCCTGGGGTGGGACTGCCGCGGGGCTTGTCACTCTGGAGGAGCAGGGAAAACGGCAGGAAAGCCAAGCTTTGTGAACATTAACAAACATTTGAGAGAGTTGGACTTTGACACTTTTTTCTAATTTTTTTTTTCTGAGTCGCAACATACTTCTGGGGGTGGGCAGGGCAAGGATCAGAAGTGAAAACTGAATTAAGTGACATAGCCAAGGCTGCCTGCCCTCCATCCCCTTGTTGTTTCTGTGTCTGGAAAATGCATTATCCCAACTCTCTGTCCACCATGGAGACCTTTACAGAGGGAGCCATAGCAGGTAGAGGAGAGGCATCTCAAAGACTTCATTATTATGTAGGCATTCTTTACCATCTCAGGAATCAGCCTGGTTTGTGGGTAGATAATCTGGCTAATTAAACTATAATGTGTAGGTCACGGGACACATTCTTTTCAACGGTTTCATTTAAAGGCTTCTGACTGTTTCAGCTGGGAAGAGAAACCCCTGCTAACAGGAAAACTAACCTCACAAAAGACTTCTGTAAACTCTTCCTAGAAGAGTGCACATCAGTCAACATCTATCCCCAGAGCATGTGTTTCTTGTCGATGGTATTTCAACAATTTTTATGGGAGAAAAAAATGCACATTTTTTATTTCCTGGAAAAGTGAATTGGGGGTTGAATTAAATTATGAGAGGGGATAATTGAAAGGGAAGCATTTGCTTTGGAGATGAGCTCTTGGCCCTATGGTTCCTGTTCCAACATCGACTTTACTGTGTGACCTTGAACAAATGAACTAACTCCTCTGTGCCTCCATTTCTCCATGTACAAAATGGAGATAATGATACCAACCACTGCCTACCTCATAGGGATGTTATGGGGACAGATGGGAAAATATAGAGGAACCAATGCTTTGAACTCTGAAAGAAGGTGCTACAGGAATTGACGTGGTATTGTTTTTACTGCCCCTAGTATTATGTTTAGGGCTTAAACAATAGCAATACTGTTAGTCATGCTGGGAGTTAGTGTCAATTTCATGCATATTCACAGCTCTCTTCTCAGCCAGGCCTGGTCATCCAGCTAATCACGGTACGGTACGTAAGGACTGAGTGGTTGTTTGTTTCCTGTGTTTCTGCCCATAGTGTTTTATTCTGAATGTTCCCCAGAGGCTGGGGTTAGCTTCTAGTATCTTATTGTTTACATGTAATGGACCTTATGCGAGCTGTGTATAAAGAATAATTACAGGTAAATAACAGGTACCTTGTAATTATGGCACTTTTTGTCTTTGTTCTTTTTGTTTCAATAAAGATCAGTTTTATATAAAGATCTTGTTAAAGTTCATTTGGTCTTTGAGAAGATCAAGAGTGGCTCAGCCAGCATGGCTCAATGGTCGAGCCACAACCTGTGAACCAGGAGGTCACATTTCGATTCCCAGTCAGGGCTTGGTCCCCAGCTCGGGTTATGCATGAGGCAGCCAATCAATGATTCTCTCTCATCATTGATGTTTCTCTCTATCTCCCTTTCCTTCCTCTCTGAAATCAATAAAAATATATATTTTAAGTGGCACGTTTATATGCCCGTAGTGTATAACCTAGAAGTTCGAGTCTCCTTCAGTCACCACCTCACCACCGTGCCAGGAGGATGTGCCAGTGGCCAGGCTGGGCATGCTGGCAGAGCTCCCACGCTCCACAGAAAAGGCGCTGAGCTGGAGGCCAGCTCCAGAGCCTGAGGAGGCTGCTGAGCTGCCCTGTGCTACGTCCACACAGGAAGTGAGGGGTCACAGTGCAGACCTCACTGGGCCTCTTGGGACCACCAGGCCATGGCACCTTGGCCTCAAGCCCCTGCTTCCTTCTCACCGTGTGGCCAGTTTCCACACAAACTTTCCCCAGCTACTGGTCCCAGCTCCATGCTGTGTTCAAGGATCAGAAAATGTGAGTTGGGTTTTGCAGGCCTGATCCATTTAATTCCAGTGCATTCTTTCTTCCCACCAGCTGCAAATCAGGAGGAGAAGTGAAGTCTGCAATTATACTAAACTAGTGGCCCGGTGCACGAAATTCGTGCATGGGGGAGGAGGAGCGGGGGCTTCCCTCAGCCCAGCCTGCACCCTCTCCAATCTGGGACCCCTCAGGCCTCTGGATCCTAACTACTCACCTGCCTGCCAGCCTGATCCCCCTGACTGCTCTCTCTTGACAGCCTGTTTGCCCTAACTGCACTCGTCTGCGGGCCTCGTCCCCCTAACTGCTCTCCCCTGCTTGCCTGATTGCCTCTAACCTCTTCTACCTTGGCCCTGCCAACATGGCTTTGTTGGGAAGGATGTCTAGAAGGACATCTGGAAGGTCGCCAGGAAGATATTCAGTCTAATTAGCATATTACCCTTTTATTAGCATAGATGCTACCTTATCCTAAAAATGTAGGTTGTTCCCAGGTTTTCCTATCATGGAAGGGGAGCCCACAGTAGCATTCTGGGTTCTGACCAGGGCTTAAGTGCTTGTGCTTTATCTTAGCAGATGTGATTCCTAGAAGAAGACTCTTGGATATACCTTGAACATTTCTAACAAATTTGCCAAGTCATCCTCCAAAAATGTTAAACCACTTTAAACTCCCACCATCAATCACGCGTGTGCCCTCCAGCCCACTTTGATGCCAATATCATTGATTTCTCCCTAGAAGCTTCCCTCCCGTCAGCTGGGAACACTTGATACTTGAGCCAACCTCATTGTTCAGCTGGAGACTTGATTTCCTGAGATAGAATTATGGAGGAAGAAAAATAGTTTTTCTCAACCTTTCTGAGTTCTTAGTGGAGGCTCTTGTAATGAAAGACAGATCGCCAAGAGAAAAACAAAAGTTCATTAACATGTGTACCTCATGTATATGTGGGAGATCTCAGGGAAAAATGAATAACTCCCCAAGCTGGCTTAGAATGCAGATTTAAATACCTTCTTCCTAGGGAAAGGGAATGGGAGATGTAGGCCTCCTAGAGGAGAGTAAATGATTTTTAGGAAAGATGAATGGGGGTGGAGAGAAATAGTTTGTAACAAAGTTTGGGTGGTATGTCCTGTGACAGGAGTCAGTCTTCTCTGCCTGATGACACTTCTCCCATCAAGGGGACCTATGACATTTAAGCCCCTTTAGGGGGGCTCCAATTTTAGACAGATCAGGAGACTTCAGTGAAATCCTCTGCATGCACTTGCAGTTTTTCAAGAATCTGAAACTCATCAATATAACAATAAAGCATATGTTGGGGGGTGGCATGTTCTCTGACCTTCAGAATAAACCCAACAAAAGCTTGTTTCCTCTCTTAGATGATTTGCCACAGTAGGTTATTCCCTGGAGTTGGCATTCTGGGAGTGGTCATAACATACCCTGTGTATGTAGAAAGTTGTGGGCCACATCACTAAATAATCCAGGGACAGTTTTCTCATCTTGCGGAAAGGGAGATAAAGTTATGATAGCTGCCCCCGCCCACCGCGCTCCCACCCCCCCCCCCCCCCCCCCCCAAGCAGCCCCAGCGCCTACACATTGGGCCTTAGGGCTGCTGGGTGCCAGGCCTGCTGGTTTGTATCTCCAGTCCACCCTCCCACCCCCAGCCCCAAGTCTGCAGTGGCAGGGCTTGGGGCTGCTGAGTGCTGGCCTCCCTGCTGGTTTGTGTCTCAGATCCAGCCCCTCGCAGCCCCAGCGCCCCCATGGCGGGGCTTGCAGCTGCTGGGTGCCAGCCTCCCTGCTGGTTTGTATCTCCAATCTGGGTGCCACTGGGTGCTAGCCTCCCTGCAGGTTTATGTCTCTGATTCGGCCTTTGCAGCTCCAGCACCTGGGTGGCAGAGCTTGTGGGTGCTGGGTACCGGCCCCCTGTGGGTTTGTGTCTCTGATCCAGGGGCTATTGGGTGCCAGCCTCCCAGCAGGTTTGTACCCCCCATGTGCCCCGCCCGCCGACACCCCCCCCCCACCAGCCCAAGGCCTAAAGCCCCCGCTCTGACCCGGCACTCCCCACCCTGTCGCTTCCACGTTCCCCCACCCTCAGTACTTCAGACTCACTCCTACAGTGGGTCTGTCAAGAGAACTACATTTCCCAGAATTCCTGGCGCCCCTGATACCCTGCACTAACCAAGAGCACTGTGAATTTTCTCCACCCAGTGGTGGCCACTGGGGTCTCCGCACACCCCAGAGACTGGCAGCAGCCCCCCCACTCCTATCATGGGTGCTGGGCTGGGGGGCATGCAGGGACCCCGGGCGCTCATTTGCATGTGATTCAGGCAGCATAAGTATAAGGAGGGCTGCCCCTTAAGTACCTTGTGGGCCCCCCTTATAGGGTGGTGGTTGCTTTCACTACGCTGTGGCCCCACCCCTGCCAGCCTCGCCCCCTGTGTGCTGGCCACGCCCCTGCCCTGCTCCACCCTCTGCTCTGCCCCACCCTCTGCCCTGCCCCACCCTCTGCCCTGCCCCACCCTCTGTTCGGCCCCACCCTCTGTTCGGCCCCCTGCTCCAATTGGCTGGTAGCATAGCCAATTAGGAGCCGAGGTATGGTCACATTTGCATGTTACTCTTTTATTAGATAGGAAGGATAATGCTGTGGAATCTCCCAATAATAATAATAATTACATGCATCAGAGTCTTCTCTATTCAATATGAACCAAGCCATTAAAGTTGAGTTATGTATTTTAGCCCTATCTAAAACTTCACCAAAATCATTGGCATGAAAATACAAATTTTGTTCATTTGGCAAATGAATAGCTAATCTTGTGATTGCATGAGATTGGTCATGCATTCGCATTCCAAAAAGTCTCCAAACAGCCTCAGGAGCACTCACATACCTGGAGTCAATGAAGTCCTGTACTTCGTCATGATTGATCTTTTTTTCCCATAAATTTGAATATTTGCACAATCATGACCTTTATAGATGTATTTAAATAGATATTTGACACTTCTAATTGATGCACAGACTTCAACATTTATATGACAGTTATATTTGAGGCACAAACATGGGTTATAAGGGACAATCCAAATATTATCGACAATTTTATTTCCAATAGAAATGTTACTACCAGATCTTTGTTTGTATTTGGGATATCAATCAGTATTTCCAATGGTCACATTTTGAAATTCTTTCGAATATCCCTTTAAACATTTTCCATTTTCCATATATGGACTATTTGGATTTTATATTCCACATGGTCCATGTACCATATTTGATCTTACAATTTGAAAAAGTCGAGGACACTGGTCCTCGTCTGGAATTTCTGCCTTAACTATACGGTCAGTGTCATCTTCTGAATGTAATTTGGACTCACTATCTAATATCAGTAATAAGTGAGCATAAGGCAGTCCATGTTGCTGAAATTCAATGACATGAATCTTAGCTATTACTTTGCCAAATAAATGGAATTCACATACATCATTTAAAAGAGCATTCAGCTTAATATTAAAAACCCTGGCTACCAAGTCAGGTCTGTTTTCAACTTTTTTTGCCAGCGTTGTAAATTGTTTGTAATATCTGCCCATTTGGGGTTGCATGTCATAGTTATAAATAAATCAGGCTTACCATACTTCGTTACAGTTGCCATAGCATCCTGATTATCGCTGCTGCATATTTCTGGGACTACCCTCAAAAGATGATGGAAGTATTAACATTTTACCAATGGGTACATTGTCATTTTCAGATCTGGATTTGAGATAATCCATCAAACCGCTATATTTTTCAACTCTCAACTTAGATTGGTTTGCTTTGATGAAATTTATCTGATTTTCCTCCATTTTTAAATACGATTCCACAATAAACTGTTGAGTTAATTTTCCTGCATTTAAAATAAAATTGAACGTGTCCTTCACAGAGAGATGAAATCCATAATATTGCATTTGGGTGACTCGTGTTCTTACATTTTGTCTAGTATTATTGTTGAGTATACTGTTGTTTCTGAGTCTTAATGTAATACCTGTTCCCCAACCTTTTTCACTATGTCGAAAAGAATAGGATATGTCATTGCATCTAATGTAGGAAACAGGATACTGATTCGTTTCACTTTAGTGCCATTGGATTATTGGGATCTGGTTTACAATGAATGAGCAAGTCCCTTTCAAAAGGAGGTTCTCCATCTTTGTTTCTGAATATGACAGCAACCTCGGTTACACGGGGAGAATTATATCTACCTGGGTCACTATTACCATCATATTTAATTGCCATAGTTACTTCCGTGGGAGCTATCCCTTTTGCTGCTGCTTCAGATTGGGCTTCCTTTTCTACCTCATGTAGCATCTTGTATGATTTTGTTAATTCATTTATTTCATGCATGAGGTTGTTGATGTTGATCATGAGTCTTTCTGAGCAGGCCTGGTTTGCTGGGATTGCTAATCTTTTACGTGTAGCTTCAGCTGTATCCAAAATATGGAGTTAAGCAAACTTCCGAGAAACACCATCAGAAGGATGTAAAGGTCCAGTATGATGATAAACTTGTCCATGTATTCTAAAACAGTATGGCCCATACCCTGATAGCGATGCAACATTTGCACCCATGGAAGCAAAAGCAAAAGAACTATTTATAGATCGAATGTTTTCCATGAAATTTTTACTATCAGAATCTTCGTTTGTCATTAATCTTTTTAAATATGGCGGGTAATCTGGAAAATGTATATCATTTGGACAGACTTTCCCTTTGCTACAACATCTAGTAAATTTCCCATCAGATGGTTTTTCATCAGAGAAATTGAGTGATAGGCAAAATTCACATCTAACAGTCATTTCACCACAACTATGTTCGAGAATTGCATCCTCACGTACTCCATTTTCGCTGAGAAGGCAGGTTCTACCACTATTGGTAGTACTTGCTAATGATTGTTCTTTAGACATATTCTGTCTTCGCCACCACCTTCTTTCAACTTCAAAGGCACATTGTTCTTTAGACATTTCCTGTCGAAGATGCCAGTGTTTTTCGGCTTCGGAGCGATGTTTTTCCAATAGCTGCTCTTCAGATACATTCTGTCACAGGCGTCGCCTTCTTTCAAGATCAGACGCATGTCGCTCTTCAGACATTTTCTGTTGATAACGTCGTCGTCGGCACCTTTCTGCTACACAGCTCCATTGTATCAACAGTTTTTCTTTGGACATAGTCCCACCTCTCTATTGCCACGTTCTGAGATAAAGGAGAATGACAGGCCTTTCAGCAGTGTGATCAATGGCTGATTTGTGCAGATTCTGTGGGGGTGGTACTTCCTCCTACCTGTTGTCAGTTTCCACAGCTGGGATGCTGAAGCTGGGACTCAGGGGCCTTCCCTCTGGCGGTTGCCTTTCGTTTTTTCTGGCATACAGCTGAAGCTACACGTAATATTAGCAATGCCAGAGGCCTCAGTTAGACGCAGCTGCGGCGAGTTCTCGCAGCTGCAGCCGCAGCCCCCGCTGCCACTCCCGCCCTCGCTCCCACCACCACCACTCCCGCAGCCTCCTTCTCCATGCCCTGGGGCCTCAAACTCAGCTGTGGTGAGTTCTGGCTGCTGTCGCTGCCACCGCTTGGTTTCCGCGCCTGGGCCAGGTGCTTGATGCCTTCACCACTTTATCTCTGCTCCTGGGGCCTGGTGCTCACGCCTCTCGACCCCACCCCTTGCTCCGACTGGCTGGTAGCATAGCCAGTCAGGAGCCAAGGTACGGTCACATTTGCATGTTACTCTTTTATTAGATAGGAAGATTGGAAACACAACTAACCTATATGTGAGCCAAATCAGGGGCTCCTTGGACATAGAGGGTCGCCTCAAAGTGCAGCATCTCACCCACTGACTTAGCTCCCTTCGCCCCAAGAAGGGCGAGGGAGAGTGCACTGTGATCAGCCTCCCCAATGGCGTGTTGATTCCAGCACGTCACTGCGCTATTCTGAGTGGACTCAGTGACGTGGAGAGTGGCCAGGAGCCAGCAGGAAGAAAGAACACCCCAGAATGAAATGGATCAGGCCACATCTTTTAAATTGAAGTAAAAATAATTTTTCTCACTAAAAATATATTCCTTACTCTCTCCTCTTACTCATCCTCATTAATTACTGGGAAGCTTTTAAAAATGAAATCTTTTTGGTTCTGAGATTTTTGTTGTCCGTTGCAATCCCTGTTAGTGTTTTTTGTTGTTTTTCTAAATAGTTTTTAATCCCTGGATGCCACTCACTTCTTTCCTTTCCTAACTACTTGGATCCAGTGACTTCCACATGCTGACCATCTATATCTTGTTATAAATGTTTCTGTCCCTTGGCACCAGGGGTCCCACTGCACCCTGGACTAGAGCAGCCAGTGCATTCTGAGCCCGGCCCTAACGCGATTCCTAAACCACGTGTCCCCTCACACGTGGGGGCCTCAGCTGAGGCCAGGCCTCACTGAAGTTCACACCAGATGCCACCACATGGAGTGGAATGTCCACGGCTGCCCGGGACCTCTGCCTCCTGTCTCAGCGCCACAGTGTTTTCTTCCCTGTCCAACCACGACCCACACGCCGTCTTTCCAGGTTCCCGCACAGTCACTCCTGCCAGCCCTCAGGAAGGTAACTGTCCACTGACGGGCAGTCAGAACCGAACCTCGCATGTCAGCTGCAGGCTCAACCTGACCACTTCTTCAGACACTGTGACCTCCCAGGATCCACATGTGAGCACCCGTGAAATCCATGCTTCACTCCCACCGAGTCCAGGACCTTCCCTGACACTGTGTGGGACGAATCAATGGGCTTCTAGGTGTGAGAAAGCCTGCCCTCCAGTCTGTCCCTTTGCAGCAAAGAGAAGCCGCAGGGCGGGGGCTTGGAGCCTGCCCAGATTCCTTCTCTTCCTCTTGTGGCTGAACATCTCCTTCAGTCTGCAAAGCACCACATCAAAGTGAGTCATTTAACCAACCCCCCAGGCTGATCCCTGTTTCCTTAAGAGGAAAACCCAGCCCACCCCCTGGCCCTAGAGTAGATGTCTGTTTAAATCAGGGAGGTACAGCTGCTTCTCTGTGTCCACTGCCTAGGTGCTTCACTTCCCCACCCACAGCAGGGAGCCAGGGAGCGCTAGGTGCCAGCGGTCTTCATTCACTCCCTGTCAGTACTTACCACCAAGCCGGGGACCCCTCCTCCTTCCAAAACCGCTGGGAGAGCGGTGCTCCTTTCCACTCAGCCTTTGGGAAACTACATGCTGTTAGGTGTGCCGGGGGCTGATGAGGGAATGTTCCCACCCAACCAACTCAGTCCAGAGTCTGGGTTACCTCACATGCCCCCACAAAATCCTTCATGCTCCATGAACAGAACATCCACCTAATCCACCTGCCTCCTCTTGCAGGTGCACCCTGGGGCCGGGAGAAGTTTCCTGAGGTTAGTCAGTAAGGCGCCGGGTCTGCTAGTGCAGGGAGGGCCTGGGGAGGCCCTGGTGGCAGCGTGGGGAACAGGTGTCTGCAGGCTTGCTTTGGTGTCAAAGACAGAAGTCAGTTCCCAATGTCACTTACCCACCGTTCAGCCTTTCTCAGGTCAAGAGAACTCTGTCTACCTCTGCCTACTCACCTGAAAAAGTAGGACCAAAAATTACATGAAATAACATACAGGAAAGTGCCCAACTTCTTAGGCCCCCCCCCGCCCAATCCTCTCAGTTCTCTCTGTTTCTTTCATCAGAGACCCCGAACCTTCTCACGGGAACAGAAAAGATGTCGGTTTATCACCATCACAACTCTCCTGAAGTCCTTCTCCCCATTCCCCTGGCCAGGCCCTATACAAGTGCTGGCACATGCGCACACGCACACATGTACTTACATAATGCACGCTTGCACACACATACACACATATATACATGCATAGGTGCACACTTGCATGCACATGCACACACTTGCATACATGCACACACAAATCTAAATACACACGCACATACACACTTGCACACATGCAGGCGCATGCACACACATACATGCACACATCCACACTTGAACACAAGCACATGCACACCTAACACTGACTCCCTCCCTATGGCGGGGCCACCAGCCCGCTCACCAGCTCTAATGGCAGTCTGCTCACTTCAAGGTCTGGCTCAGGTTCCACACAAACACCTGCTGCACTGCACCCTGCTAGTGGCACCTGCAGGCCAAGTCGGGTGCAATGCAGACACCACACTGGAGACACTTTCTGTCTGGATGGCATTGATTCCTTTGTTTCGCTTGAAGAGATGTCTTTCGTTGTCTCCCCCTCCCGGTGCTGTGGCTGCACTCCAGGCTCTCCATTCAGCTCCAAGCGTGTTCACTTCCACTAGCAACAGGGGTGAGAGGAGCCCCTTCTCCGGGACCCAGCAGGGGTATTCAGGGTGACCTACACACTAGGGACTGTGAACCTGAAGAGGCAGCAGGTTCTTACATGTGTAACAAGGTGGGCAAACCTTGAAGATGCTGTGCAGGGTGAACAGGCAGGCACAAAAGGACGAGCCCGTGTGATTCCACTCAGAGATGGGCCTAGAAGAGTCACACTCAGGGAAACGAGCAGGGCGTGCTGGCCAGGGCAGGGAAGGAACAGGGAGGTTAGACCCTGTGGGGACAAAATCTCTGCCTGGATAATGGAAAGGTGCTGGGGATGGATGGTGGGGATGGTTGCATACCTGTGCATGTACCTAATGATCCTGACCTGCCCCCTTAAACATGGCTGTGGTATATTTTACCACCTAGAAACCAATCTCAAATAGAGTCCTGATGCCCAAGTCCAACCTCTGCAGGTTCCGACTGAGTTGGGTTGGAGTGTGGTCTGGACACTGAGAGTTTGTGTAACTCCCCAGATGACAAAGGTGGCTTTGTAGGAACCACAGAAACCAAGGGTCTTCAAGGGCCCCTGAAGCCCCAGCCAGGAGGAAGCCCTCTCAAAAATGGGTGATCACGGGGTTTGCTCAGCCCCACCTCTGGGCCCCAGCATCACGGAATTAGGAGGAACCACCAATGCCCAACCCCTTTGCTGCCGGAAGAAAGGGGGAACTTGTTTGCATCCTACAGTCTTGTCCAGGTCCAAGAGGGACACCTCCTGTCTTTCCCACCTCTGTGCTGCAGAAATGGTCCATGCTGGGACGGGAAAGGGTGCATGGCGTGTGTTGATTTTGCTATTATTAAAAAAGTAGGTTTTTTAAAAGACTGGCACAAAGGTTTTTTTTTAAATAGAAAGAATCCTCTTTAATCCTTGGCGTTTAACTCTCCTGATGCTGTGAGAACACTGCAATTGAAACTGGTTGGTCATTTGAAAGCTTAGTACTAGTGCATAGCTTCCCCACAACTTTGTTCTTTTTTAAGGGGTTTGAATACAAAATAATTATCACAATTTCGTAAGTTATGTTGGCTGGGTTCACTGTCTAGGCCAGTGATCGGCAAACTCATTAGTCAACAGAGCGGCAAATTGCGGCTCACGAGCCACAGTTTGCCGACTACTGGTCTAGACTAACAGTCTGTTTTCTGGAAACCTGCCTAAGCCTCCGAATCTTGTTTTTCACCTGTTTGAGTAACACACATGTACGCACACATACATGCATATACATGCATGCACATGCGCACACGTGCGCATATACAGACGCTCACTGTCCTTGCAGCCATGCGACACGGGGAAGATGCGGGGTCCGAGGCCACCCTTAGGGGGCCACGCTCCCACATGGAGCATACCTGTGAGCAGTCAGAAAGGAGGCCTCCAGGGTGGACAGACGGCACCTGGGGGGCAAGCAGCTCATCTGCCCCTTCACATCTCTGGCTGGACAAACGGCCTCTGTCAAGTTCCTTGAACTCAGTAACTGCCCGGGCGCCTAGCCAAGAGCTCAGCCAGGTCCTGAGCAGAACCCTCTTGCCCAAGAGCAGGAGGAATCATGGCGAGGAACCTGCCAATTTTCTGTCCCTGGAGTGGCTCCAGAGGCCGGGACCCGCACCCACGAGGCAGGAGTGAAAGCAAGCAGGACTCGTTCCTCTGTCAGACCCTGCTGCTGGGTATGGGCAGCACTGGGAGGACCTAGGGTGCGGACCTGCCGGGTCAGCAGAGCAGACAGTGAGGGGAGATAAGGGCTCCCCCACCCCTCCTGGTGGCAGGAGCAGGTTTGTTAGGGTAAGGCTTTTTCAGCTGTTCCCTCTGACCTGGAACTTGTGAACTGGAAAGGAGCTCACAGCCCCCACTTTCTCTGGCTTGATAAGGTCGCTCAGAGTTCATGGCGGGCGGAGAAAGGGAGGTTGAGGGCTGGATTATTGTATTTTCCTTTCACATGTACAATGGGGTATTCACTAAGGCCGCCAGACTGTCCCTGATACCCCAGGACTTATTTGTTTACAACTGGGAGGTTGGGCCTTTGACCTTCACTCATTCCCTGTTTTGAGGACTTTTCACATCTGCACTGTCGTCTCCTCTGGTCTCATCTCCCTGTTCTGAGTGCAGCTGCTGAAAGCAACCTGGCCAGACTTGATCCTCATCTTCATCTTCAAGGGTCTAGTTAAGAGGCCCAACAGCCCATCTTCCCGCCAGAGGAGTCCCAACCCACTGCAGCGCTGTCCACTGGGTTCCTGCCCCGCCCGCCTGTCCCCTGCTCCTGGCCTGCTCCAGCCCGCTGGCTCCTCGCTGCCACACCAGGCGTCTCTCGGTCCCACCCTCTTTCCATTTCCCCAGCCTTCCCTCTTCCCATCTCCCAGTTTTGCCTGAACTTTTGGGGGACCCAGCTGGGTTCTCATTCAGTTTCTGGAAGGGGTGGGTAAAGGTCTGGGAGGGAGGGAGCTGGACAGGGTCACCTACACAGAGGGGCCCACACAGCAAGTCAGAATCCCACACTTGTCCAGATCGCAGGCCTCCTGAGGCCTCGGGAGCCATGTCTGCTTTGGCCTCCCTGCCAGGGATGCTGCCAGGAAATTCTGAGCATCAGGCCTGGGCAGGAGCAGGGAGCAAAGCAGCCCTGGGTCCCAGGGGCTGGAGCAGCCGGACCTCACTCCCCACCCACTTCTCCCTTCTCTGTCTAGGCCTGAGAATGACAGCCCTTTTCTGCATAGAATGCTTGTCACCCACAGCCCGCCTAGCGTGGCAAGGCACCGGAGCAGGAGGGTTGCAGGGTGTGGAAGTGCGAGGGAGGTGTCTTCTCATTAAAAGAGCCACAAGGCCCCTTTGGTTGTTACCCTTCCCTGACGGAGTCTCACTTGGGAGATGCTTATTCAGAGAAGTCTCTAGAATCGGAGCTTGATGGAGCTGGGCCCATACCCCAGGCCCTTGTGCTAAAGTTTCGCTTTCTAACAAATGTTTCCTCACCACAGTGCCCCACCACATGTGAACCTTCTCTCTGAAACTGATGTTAACATCAAAACATTCAAGCCTGTAAAGAATTTTTATGAGTTTATTTGAGCCAATCTGTCAACAACTGCCTGAAAGCAGAACAACTGCCTGAAAGAAATGCCTGAAAGCAGCGGATAATGTCCCGGAGAACAGCAGGTTACATCTATGTTTATACATTGCAATCAAAGGAAAGGACGTGGGTGGTTTACATGCAATCCACTGGTGTTAGACTAGAGAGGTTGGAAAAAGCAAAGTGGGGGAAATCCCTGGGATTAGATAAAAAGTAAAATGATGAACTCATTCATAGGTGGGTGCAGTAACAATGAACATGATAATGAAGGGATTTGTGGTAACTGTCCCGCGCCCAGGCACAATAGGTTGTGCCCCCAAGGGGTCCAGAGAAGGGGAAGTTATAAGTTACTCAGACGTTTCAAGTAACTATAGATGCAACTATAGATGTCATTATAGATGCAAAAAGACAGACAGGCTCAGTTAGGGTAAAGGTTGACCTTGTCAGGGAAGATACCAGCCTAGGATGTAACTACCCACTATAACTGCATTTAGTTGAAGTTTAATTTCAGACCTTCCCTTGAGCTTGTCCACACTGACTTTGGGTTACTCCACAGGGCAAGTTGTAAAGCTGCGTGTGGAGGGAGTCATTGACTTTCTTCTCCCCACAAATTCGAACAGCATTACTGACCTCAGGGCAGTTTGTGGAGACCAGGCCATTGCTGAGAGGTGCATGGAAGCTTCTCTCACCCTCATTAGGGTGCACAGGTCTGCACTTCAGCAGACCTCTCCTAGGCCCCCACATCCTTGTGGCCCCTCCCAAGCCCTAGTGCCAAGCATCCAAGCTGATGAATATTCTATTAAGACCCTCCCCTGAGAGCTCCCAAAGATTTCCACCTGCAAGAGAGTGAAACAGGCTCAGGACAAAGGACCCAGCTCATGCTCTCCCCCAGGGGAGCGCACCCATACCATTCCCCTTCCCCTTCTTCCCTCTAAGTGGGCTGTGGCAGCTTGTTCCAAGCTAACCCCTGAACCTGTCTCCAAGGACCCCTTTTCTCTGATTTCCCAGTGAGCCAGAGCAGCCCAGCCTGGCCATCCCGTTGCTTCTTCTATGCTGAGCCCTTCTTTGTGTCACTGCCCTAGGTGTATTTTTGCTGCGGCCAATAAATTCTTACTTACTTTGCTACACTCTGTCTTTTGATTGAAATCTTTCCTTCAAGAAGACAAGAACCGAGGTCTCATCATCTCGCTGGTAACAATGTCAAGGCTGCTTACAAAATATTGTAAATCCTCAAGAGATATAAGCAAGAGGAAAAAGAAACACTGAAATATTAAAATAGAAAGAAACTTAAAAATAGCAAATTACCAAACCCAACTGCTTGCATATATTCAGGCTTCTAAGTAATGAGTGAAGGAGGCATTTAGAATCAGACAATTGAAAGAAGAGAAAAAAGTTGTAGATGATGATTAAATTACTAAACAGATAACACATTCAAAAGAAAAACACACACAAAAAACCATGTCATTTAGAAATAGCTGGGTGTCTGCTGTCGAGAACATCTTTGAGATCAGTGAAGCAGAGGGATTCAAAGAGACAGCAGGGCTGAAATCAGCTCCTCTCGGAGCAGACGGTAATCAAGGGGACCGAGCAGAAGCCTTTGTTAATCATGATAACGAAGATGCCGCATTCAAAGGCCAGGGCCGCACAGTCTCCAGGCAGAAATAAAAGGAAAGCTAGGAAATGACAGGGCTTCGTCTCAATATCTGTAATTTGTAAAATAATGGAAACAATCACAGGGTAAATTTGCCAGATGCATTTACAAATGAGTATCACTCCCTTTAATCAGGTGGCATATAACCAACCAGGCTGGATAGAAGATTGGGATTTAAGATTCTCTTTCCTTTTTGATGGGGCTATGACAGAGTTCTTGATTGCATATGACGTTTTATTTTAATGTCCTGGTTATTTTTACACAGTGGCTACTTTTAATGTGCCGGAGTAGGAGAGAGTACAATAAAAAGAAAAGCAGAGAAAAACAGAGCATTCTGTGCTCTACTGTCCAGCACAGGAGCCATTAGCCACACTGGCGATTGAAAGGAAATAAAATGAAAATTCTGTGCCTCCATCTCACTAACCACCTTTCAAAAGCTCCATCAGCACCACGGCTCTTGGCTGCCATGTTGGACAGTGAGGACAGCGAATATTTCCATCGCCACAGAAACTTTAGCTGAACAGAACTGCGAAAACAAAACAAACAAACCCTCTCTCTTTCCAAAGCTGGCTTTCCCCAGAATGATGAGGCAACAAACCTCTATTTTTGGACTCTTTTTTTTTTTCTGCATTCACTGCCACTCATATTGCTCTTCAGCTCTTTTCAGGAATTCAGTTGCAACTGGTTTCTTTTCTTCTTGGAAACCTGCTCTCAGGAAAATAATTAAACTCACTCACACTCAGGTGGGCACGACTGTCTTTGCACCTAACCATTTCCTCAAAAGCATTTGCATGCCAACAAGCCTGAGCCTGATGTGGAATGGGACATAGTTTTAATTGTGGCCCTTAGACACCAGCACCCAGATGGAAGTGGTTTTTCCAGGACAGATGGGGGAGTATTTACATTTTCTGAGGTTTTTGAACTGTGAATAGTCCTTTCTGAAATGAGACCATGCATGCTTAATCTACCTGGCTTGTGACTCTGGTTTTCTACTGTGAGTCTTGGGGTATGTAAGAGCCTAGAGCTGCTGAGTTCTAACTTAGCATAAATCAAACAAGTCCTGCAGCAGAAGGTCCCTACCCTTTATCACCAGACACCACACTTCACAGGAGCTGCCTTAGGCCAGTTAGCGCCTAGCTCTCCTTCCTGAGTAAATGGATACACCATTTAACTTGCTTTGGCCAGAAAGACAGCCTGTGGTAGCAGAGGACAAACAGAAGTTCTGGGACAGAGAAGACAGACAGCGCTGCTGAGGATCTGTGGGTTAGCAGCAAGGTGGTCCCCACCTGAGCTAACAGCCCATCTGCACCTCCTCCTCCTCACCAGAGCAGTGTTGGCTGGTGCACACGAGTGGCCACAGGGTCTCCCTGGGATCATCTGGAAGCAGAAGGAGTGTCTCAGATGGCAGGTCACAAGCAGGCCCTGGAGGGCTCCGTGATGCCTGCTTGGCGGCTTGATGCTTGTGGCCACCCAGGCACTTGTTTTTGTTGAGGAACAAAAGCCTCACTCCCAGCTGTGGGGCCCAAATCTGGCTCCCACTGTAAGGTCTCCCACAGCTGGGGTCTGGGGAAGTGGTGGTGGCGGGGGAGGTGGGGGCGACTCTGCCAGGCACCACAAAATCTGGAGGTGGAGTGCTCAGAGTGGGCAGGCGCCCAGGGAGAAAAGGAAAAGTGCACCAGGCTGTGAAAGTGTTTGCTCAGCTCCTGCAAGAAATTTCCCGGCAAGTTACTCCTGACTTTCTGTACACAATCTCCGAGATTACAGGGTGACAAAGCAACAGAGACGCTGTCCCCATCAGTCAATATGAGATTAAAGTGACCAGGGAACAACAAAGGCAAAAATCTCTCTCCTGTGCCCCCGCCCCCTCGCACTCTGCAAATAGCAAGTATGTGTTCCCTAAAAAAGAAATTTCAGTCATTTTTTTTACTCACACACACAAACTCCCACTCTCTGGCAAGTGCTCTGATGACGTGTGAAGGGCAGGGTGTGTTAAAGAGTGTAAAGCTCTTTGTTCATGGAAGAAATGCCCCTCTGGGTGCAGGCTGATGCAGAACTTGCACAGCTTCGGCATGAGGGCTGCTTGGGGGATGAGGATTCTCTTACCCTTTGCCTCTTTGCCTTGTGCTGGGATGGCAGTGGCTAGTACCCACTGCCTCTGGAGCACCTCAAGGGGCCCATTTTCTTGGGTTCTGGTCGCCTCCCCTTGAGGCAGATGTTGTTCCTTCTGCTCTCCACTGTACACCAGTGCTGAAAACCAGGCCAGCACATGGTGGGCTGACAGATACGGATCCATAGTAACCAATATTTTCAGGGATGAGGTGTTAAATTGGACCATCCATGGAGGGGGCCTGGTTTGGGAGGTAACAATGTGTGATGTTTAGGGAGCATCGGGAAGTAGCAGCAACAATTCCTCTCCATCTACTTGACATTGAGAGCTACTGTTTGACTTCAGAACCCATATTGTGAGCACACTGTGTCCTGAGCCTCTATCAGGAGACATTTCTAGGTTCCTGATGAATTAATTTGATTTTACTTCCCACTGGTGTCCCTTGAGGGCATGAGTTGGGTCTTCAGCAGCCTGCAGGTCCCTGCCCTTCCAGATCCCTCTCACCCATCCCAGCCCTGCTCAGCCAAACCTCCTCGGGGACACTGGCCTTCACTTAATGGTCCTGATGCAAGGCCAGTCTTGCTCCTTTTCAGAGCACAGCCTCTCAGGCCCAGCGGCTAGGGAGTGGGGCTAGGCCTGGGCTCTGCTGAGGCAGCCTGAGGGGGAAAATGAGCTCATTTCAAAGCGTAGAGTAGAAATTGGAAGACCACACAGGTGACCGCAGGTAGGTGGGACATGCTTAATTACAAACAGAGCAGCCAAAAAACTGGCTGGTTGCTGGAAACTTATATACATGCTCAAATAAAAGGAGCCTCGTGCCATTCACGATGCTCATGCTACACTACCATAAGCAGGGTCCAGAACGGTGCGCTTGTACAGAATGCATTGCCCTTCGCATGCAAAGGGCAAAGGGGCTTTTTCCATAGTAACAATGCTGTGTCCTCTCCTTGTGGGAAGCCAGACATTGCCTCACCAATAGAGTTGTAAATAGAACAAACAGGAAACCTGGTCAAAGCTTAATGGAACTGTTTACTCATTGTTTAGGTGAGACATTGGTAATTGTAAAAGCTTCCACACCTTTTGTCTTATGTTAATTCTTGCTGATTGGTGGATGTATCACTTGGCCCTAATAAAAGGGGATAGGAAAGCCAGAGTTGGGCAGTCCCTCCACTAGAGATGGGCTCCCGCCTGGCCCCCATGATTCCCCAAAATCAATGCTTTTCTAAGTCTCTATTCATTATGTGCGGCCTCCTCCAGACGCTGAACCCTGACATGGGAACCCTGGACACGCAGGACGTGAAAAGGATTTCCACACTCCTGAACACTTGCGTATGGCCTGTAGGCCTTGAATCGCCTGCACACTCTGGTCAGAGCCCCCAGCCTCTACCCCTTATGGCAGATGGTTTCTATGAGGGTACCTTGACCCATATGCCAGCTCCTTGAGCACAGAGTCCACAATGCTTAGCTACCTGCACCACTGTCCCTGGTCCCATGTGCCCCATTTTCTGATAAAGCCACCCAGGGTGCTACCTCCTGGACCCTTGCTAAGGCATCTGCCTTATCACTCCCCAGGGCTAACAGTGGTCAATGGCCACTCAAATGGTATATTGGTGCCTCTTTGGAAGTCCCTACTTCCTGTATCTCCTTCCCTATTTTCTGTCCCCACATGAGGTTATGTCCTATCGTCCATTGCTGCTTGTGCCTTTTTGACAACAACAAAGTCAAGCCCTTAAAGACAGGCCCACTGTTTATTCCAATGACCACAGGACCAGGATCCTGTGTCCAACCATCCAGATTGCTTGCAATTCAGTCAATTGGCTACTTTTCCCCAAACCAGAATCAAACCACAGTTCATCTGTATTCAAACAGACAGCCACAGTGGCAGGGCTCCCCCTACTTGACCTGTTCATGTGCCACATGGTCTCCAGGAGGGCGCGTACCTTCTCGGAATGGATAAGGAGTGCCTCCTCCACAGGAGTTTCATCCCTTGACAGGGTCTCATGAGTCACAGGACCCAATAGGGTTTGCAATTACTGTGACAGAGGGCTGGTCCTCACTGCTGCCCTCTGTTCCAAATAGACCCCTGCTTTGCTAAGGGTGGACTGCGCCACTGCTGACTTGGGCATGGTCACCCAGCACCTAAGCCAACCAGCTGTAGGCTAGGCAGTTTTCACAGCACCTCACCTGCAAGGCTGCATCAGTGGCTGCCAATTGCTGCTCAATGAGAGAGTGCTGACTCTCGGCCCCCTTCCACAGCTGGGACCAGACCCCAATGGGTGCCCTTCTCCGCCCATGCTGTCACCACAGACCCAAGTGAGCCCCTGTGGAGGAACAGTTATGTTCAACTGGAATGGTTGTGTCGGGTCTACAACCTGAAAGGTTTGGGCTTCGGCAAGTGTCCTGTGGACAGCTAGAAAGGCCTCCTCAACCTCTGGAGTCCACTCCCACGCCGCCCCCTCTGGGACTCCTGATACAATGACTGCAACAATGCGCCAGGTGGGGGTAAACACTCGCCAACATCCCGAAGACAACATCGGTCTGCAACTGATTCCCATTGCAGGTCGGGGATTAGCCGCACTTTGTCAATGCCTGCCCTGAATAGCACCTGCTCTCACCTGACCAGACAACTTCTAAGAATCTGATAAGTAAGCCAGGTCCTTGGACCCGATAGTCACTCCCCACCTCCTAGCCTCTTGCCTCCAAAGCCTGCCATAGACCACTGGCAGCTGTGTTCAACTCTGCAAGCGAATCAGAGGCCAGCACGCTGTCATCAGTATTTGGAACATGGTCACTGTGGGAGGCTTGCCCAGGTAGCTAAAGCTTGTGTCACCAACCACGACAGATGGTAGGGCTGTGCAAGTATCCTTGTGGGAGAGCGACAAAAGTCCATGTCGACCATCTCATGTGGAAGCAAACTGTTCTGGACTCTCTGGGGCTATGTCTATGGAAAAGAAAGCATTAGCCACATCCACCCACAGCGGCCCCGCCCCAACATGAGAGGCAGAAGGCCCATGAGCTCTGTTACAGCCTGACTCTCCATGTAGGGGAGTCACTTTCTTCAGGTCCCTGTCGGCCAGCTATTCGCCAACTGCTCTCAGGCTTCTTCACCAGCCACATTGAAAACTGTGTGGGCTGACATGGCTGATGTGTTCACCTTCTCCAGCTGCACAATCGTCTGTCCAATTCCCTCCTGGCCTCCTGGGAGGCTCTACTGCCGCCCCCACACTACCTGGTGGGGGCTAGGCAGTGTCACGACCGACCACATGGTGTGCGTATTCCCTCGTGTGATGGGCTTTACCACACGCCCGCAAGCGGAATTCATCCTGGGTCGTTGCAAGCGTTAACTCTTCTGCCTATCTGCTCCCAAGATGTATTCTGTAAGGAGAAACATACACGGGATAGGCCTTCAGGGAAGGCGGCCAATACCCAGAGTAAAGGTTGCCTATCACACAGGAACAGTTCTGCCTCTGGACCTGTCTATATGGGCCACTTGGGCCCATATATCTGTCTGGGTTACTATAGAGCAAACTGCAGTCCTCACCGGTACCCATCAGTGCCAACACACATTGCAAGTTGCAGGGGGACAATATATGGTGAGTTCAACATTCAGCCTCCAGTCCTCTGGGGTCCCTCCTAACCGGGTGCCTTGGCCTGCTCTTCAGTCTAAGAGATTAAACCCCTCATCATCAGGGAGATTAATAGTCTTAGAGACCACCTGTCAGGGGACCTGCTTTTCCTCGACAGCTTCTGGAAATGCTGTCTTGCTGGTCATTGCCTCCACAGGGCCATGGGCTGCTGATCTCTTTTCTCTTTCTTAAGCCCGTTGCCAGCAGGTTCACCCTGATTGGCGTGCGGGAGACTTCCACAGGCTCTGTCCCTGCCGTCATCCAGCTCGTGTCTTAGGCACCACTTTGTGTACCTTAGGCTTCTGCACAGTCACAGGTCCACTGCTTGACTTCTACGTCCCCCAAGCCAGCATGGCCGTAGTCACTTCATGCATACGGTGATCTATGAAAGGGGTCAAAATGGTTCCCAGGAAGCCGAACACTGCTGGGGTGGGAGGCTGCAGTGAGAACCAAGTCTTTCATATATGTCATAAAGTGCTCATCATTAGGACCATGAGTATTCAAATTAAACATGGCTTGTCTCAAGCCCATTTCCCGTGTCATTTGCACTAAATCTATATACATAGCCCCTTTACTCATGGTTTCTGGCAATTCTCTAGCATCCTGCCAAATGCTCCGAGACACCGCCATTAACCGTCCATCAGGGAGTGGTCTTCCTGCCTGGTTCCCAACGGCGGCTGATCTTGCAGTTGCTGCCACTAGGAAGGATGGGTCATTATGGAGGTAACTTCTCCATCTTGGGTGGAGACAGCTGCAAGCTAGCTGTGCCATCATCCCACAACCCTAGGAGCCACGCCAGAACCCGCTCCCCAGGTCTCTGCCGGCTCTGTTGTCCTAATCCTCTGTTCTGTGGGGGTATAGTGGTATATGTGGTTACTTCAATAACCATGGGCAGCCCTGGAGCCCCACCTCCTGGGGCCGAGAGCTGATCATGCTCCAGACGCCTTTTTATGATTGGTCACGCCTGCAAGACGGGGGCCCCTGCACCAGTGGTAACACTTCCTCTGAGCTGCTGTCTGGCTCTGGTTCTCCCCGTCCCTCCCATCCAGGGAGGCTACCACCTGCTCTAGCACACATGCCAGGAGCTCCAATGCTCGTCCAGGTTCTGTAACTCATGTATCGTGGATTCCCAAGCCAGCGTCTCCCAGTGTTGCAGTTTGAAGGCCATTAGGAGCCACCAGCCTACTTTCCTGGCAGCCCTCTGCTGGTCTTTGGGAATCCATCCGGGACAACAAAGCCTTCTCTAATGCCTCTGGCATTACCTCAACCAGTCCTCTGGGGAGTGGGGGCAGGGGGGACAGTATAAGGTATCAGGAAAAACCACGTTACTGAATACCACACCTGATTGGAGGCCACATGACCTCCGACGTGGTGGACAGGGTATACCAAGTGGTGGACTTGGTGTAGCCCCAGAATCCTGCTGGCTACACCGTGTTTGTTGGGAGCAAATTCCTCATCTAGGAACTTTGATCCCTCTGGGTGTAGGAAGAACACATGGGTGACCGTAGGAGGTGAAGCATGCTTTATTACAAACAAAGCAATAAAAAACTGGCTGGTTGGTGGCAACTTCTATACATGCCCAAATGGAAGAGACCCCTTGTCAATTAGTGATGCTCCAACTATCCTATCTAATAAAAGAGTAACATGCAAATGTGACTTACCTTGACTCCTGACTGGCGACCCTACCAGCCAATCAGAACAGGGGGTGGAACAGAGGATGGAACAGGGGGCTGAGCAGAGCAGGGGGTGGGGCAAGGCAGGGGCATGGCCAACACACAGGGAGTGAGGCCAGCAGGGGTGTGGCCACAGTGCAGGGAAAGCAACCACCACCCTATAAGTGTGGCCCACAAGGTACTTAAGGGCCAGCCCTCCTTACTCTTATGGTGCCTGAATCACATGCAAATGAGCACCCAGGGTCCCTGCATGCCCCCCAGCCCAGCACCCACGATGGAAGTGGGGGGGGGGGGTTGCTGCCAGTCTCTGGGGTGTGCAGAGACCCCGGTGAATTTACGGTGCTCTTGGTTCCTGCAGGGTATTGGGGGCTCCAGGAATTCTGGGAAATGTAGTTCTGTTGACAGACCCACTGTAGGAGTGAATTTGAAGTACTGGGGGGGGCGGAGTGCAAAACGTGGAAGCGACAGGGTGGGGAGGGCTGGGCCGGGGCGGGGGCTTTAGGCCTTGGGCTGGCGGGGGGCTCGGTTGGTGGGGCGCATGCGGTGCAAACCAGCTGGGAGACTGGCACCCAATTGCCCCTGGATCAGAGACACAAACCCACAGGGGGCCGGTACCCAGCACCCACAAGCTCTGCCACCCAGGTGCTGGAGCTGGAAAGGCCGAATCAGAGACATAAACCTACAGGGAGGCCAGCACCCAGTGGCACCCAGATTGGAGATACAAACCAGCAGGCAGGCTGGCACCCAGCAGCTGCAAGCCCCGCCATGGGGGCACTGGGGCTGTGAGGGGCTGGATCTGAGACACAAACTAGCAGGGAGGCCAGCACTCAGCAGCCCCAAGCCCTGCCACTGCAGACCTGGGGCTGGGGGTGGGTGGGGGGTGGACTGGAGATACAAACCAGCAGGCCTGGCACCCAGCAGCCCCAAGGCCCAATGTGTAGGCACTGGGGCTGCTTGGGGGGGGGGGGGGGAGCGCAGTGGGGGGGAGCGCAGTGGGCGGGGGGCAGCTGAGACAAAAACCCACAAGAAACCTGTGGAAAGGGAGATAAACTATCATAACTTTATCTCCCTTTCCTCAAGATGAGAAAACTGCCCCTGGATTATTCAGTGATGTGGCCCACACCTTCCTATATACACAGGGTATGTTATGACCATTCCCAGAATGCCAACTCCAGGGAATAACCTACTGTGGCAAATCATCTAAGAGAGGAAACAAGCTTTTGTTGGGTTTATTCTGAAGGTCAGAGAACATGCCACCCCCCAACATATGCTTTATTGTTATATTGATGGTCTTGAGCTGCGGATTCTTGAAAAACTGCAAGTGCATGCAGAGGATTTCACTGAAGTCTCCTGATCTGTCTAAAATTGGAGCCCCCTAAAGGGGCTTAAATGTCATAGGTCCCCTTGATGGGAGAAGTGTCATCAGGCAGAGAAGACTGACTCCTGTCACAGGACATAACACCCAAACTTTGTTACAAACTATTTCTCTCCACCCCCATTCATCTTTCCTAAAAATCATTTACTCTCCTCTAGGAGGCCTACATCTCCCGTTCCCTTTCCCTAGGAAGAAGGTATTTAAATCTGCATTCTAAGCCAGCTTGGGGAGTTATTTATTTTTCCCTGAGTCTTCCACATATACATGAGGTACACATGTTAATGAACTTTTGTTTTTCTCTTGGCGATCTGTCTTTCATTACAAGAGCCTCCACTAAGAACTCAGAAAGGTTGAGAAAAACTATTTTTCTTCCTCCATAATTCTATCTCAGGAAATCAAGTCCCCAGCTGAACAATGAAGTTGGCTCAAGTATCAAGTGTTCCCAGCTGACGGGAGGGAAGCTTCTAGGGAGAAATCAATGATATTGGCATCAAAGTGGGATGGAGGGCACACGCCTGGCTGATGGTGGGAGTTTAAAGTGGTTTAACATTTTTGGAGGATGACTTGGCAAATTTGTTAGAAATGTTAAAGGTATATCCAAGAGTCTTCTTCTAGGAATCACATCTGCTGAGATAAAGCACAAGCACTTAAGCTCTGGTCAGAACCCAGAATGCTACTGCGGGGTCCCCTTCCATGATAGGAAAACCTGGGAACAACCTACATTTTTAGGACAAGGTAGCATCTATGCTAATAAAAGGGTAATATGCTAATTAGACTGAATATCTTCCTGGCGACCTTCCAGATGTCCTTCTAGTCATTCTTCCCGACAAAGCCATGTTGGCAGGGCCAAGGCAGACGAGGTTAGAGTCAATCAGGCAAGCAGGGGAGAGCAGTTAGGGGGACCAGGCCAGCAGAGGAAAGCAGTTAGGGCAAACAGGCTGTCAGGGGGATCAGGCTGTCAGGCAGGTGAGCAGTTAGGATCCAGAGGCCTGAGGGGTCCCAGATTGGAGAGGGTGCAGGCTGGGCTGAGGGAATCCCCTGCCCCCCCTCCCCATGCAGAAATTTTGTGCACCTGGCCACTAGTATTAACATAAGTAGTTTATACAAGGGTGCGCTTGTGCAGTACGTATATTGCTACTACTGAGTCATTGCCCTTGTGCATGCATAGGGCAAAGGGGCCTTTAACATAGTAACACTGCTGTGTCCTTACTTGCACGCATGCATACGGCAAGTGGGGAACAGGCCTTGAACCTCTGGCATACTCTGGTCAGGGCCCTACACATATACACAATTTTGAAAGAAAAAAATGGTGTAAATTAGTACTTCTTCTACTCAACCACGAATCCCAACCATGAGCTCACTTAATCATGTATTCCCTGTTGGTTCTCAAGCAAACATTTACTTTCTTTCATCTATCACAATTTCAGACATAAAAAGTTTTATCCTTGGCCTGACCACAGCCCCTGGATAAGATGTAGTCGGGCTTTACAGGTAAGTTTCTGCTATTTATTGATAGTTCTGAGTTTACTTGTTATTCTTTGAGAGTATTCCAAGCTACCTTGTTCATATACCGCTAGCAACAGACTGAATATAATTAGCCTTTATAGAGACCCACCTGTATCAGGTACTCTTCTAAGCTGACTACACACATTAACCCACTGTCCTACAAAACAACTTTATTATTATTACATAAGGACTGCTTATTATCTGTATTTCACCAATGAGGAAACTGAGGCATGAGAAAGGATGAGTAAGTAAATAGAGCTGGTAAGTACCTGAGCAGGGACTGGGAGCCCGGCCCTTCCCTACTCATCTCTGCCACTGCTGCACTCAGCAGCCAAACCCTGGTGATCTCTATTTCTCTAAAACCACCTCCCAAACTGACCAAAGCAAATTTATTGGGATGGTGGCCATTTTTTGTTCTTTAGTTTTTTATTTATTGACTAGAAGCCTGGTGCATGACATTGGTGCACTTGGGGGTGAAGGTAGGGTCCCCTGAGCCCAGCCTTTGTCCTTTAGCAGTTTGGGAGCCCTCCTCATTCTCTGAAGTCTTAAATGCAATATTTAAGAATGAAGAGCTCTACTGGAAAATGCCACGATCTGACTGGTCCCAGGAAGATGAACCTAGTGCTGGCATGTGGAGAGGTCCAGGGAGGGCTGATCCAAAATTTCACTCGGTAGCCACGGACACTGTGGGAGGTTTGGAAAAGGAAGGTGGGTGAGCAGCTGCCTCTGGGGATACCTAAGAGAAAGCAGTTAAAATGATCCCGCTATTTTGTGCTGAATGGGTAAAATGAGAGTGTCATTATCTGAAATAGGCCTATCAGGAAGCTCATCTGATTCAGGGAGAGCAAATTCATTTTTAGAATCCTTGCCATCATCCCTGTTCCACAGCTGCGAGACGCCACAAGTGAGCCTATGTAAGGAGTTTCTTCAAGGGTCTCAAGGGTGTGTGATATTAAATCTCCAGTAATTACAGGACAGGGCTGAGAGCTGAGGGCAGGCTGTCTTCTGGAGGCGCCTGCGGACTACTGGGGAGGTCGTTGCCCCATCCCTCACACACAGAGGTGGAATCTGGCATCTGCTCCGAATATAAAGAGTATGGCTTCCCAAATAGCCTCACCTCACACAGTGACAAGTGAAACAAGTGACTTTTCTGTGCCACACCTAAAATCCTTAGGAAGTGAGTACCATTTGTTACATGGCAAACTGGTTATGTGCTTGGACTCCAGTCTTGATCTCACTTCATACTAATTTTTTAAAAATAACAGTCAAGCAGTTTGGAATGGGCCATCCTGCTTCTTTCTGCCAGGGCCCCTCACTGCGGGGAGGAAAGCGGGGAGAGAAAGCTGCTGGGCCTGCAGAGCAGAGAGGGAGCTGGAGTCAGGCCGCGGTGCTCACAGAGCCTGGCCTGTGTGGGCAGGCCACGCCATGCAGTGCTTCAAGAACTCCTCTTTAGGGGCTGACACCCAATCTCGGATGGGGGCACCATTCCCGATGTCATAGAAGCTCTGGATATGTCCCAGCACAGCAGAGACCATTCAAATGAACTTGCGGGGGCAAATCTCTTCCATCAGAGTCTGACTTGGACCCACAACCCGAGCTGTAGTGGAGCGCGCTGTCCTCTGTCCACAGGGAATCCCAGACTCTGGGCCGGGAGGCGGAGGGGGCGGTGAAGGTGAAGAGAAAGGGCTCCAGGCCCTGCGCGCGGAGGCCCCGAATCTGGAGGTCGCGGGTCCGGGAAAAATCCAGTCCGGGTTTTGCGGGCTTGAGGGCCCAGGGCGCGTGGCGGGCGGCGGCGGCGCCCACAGCTCGCGCCCAGGCGGCCGCTGTAGGCCCGAGAGGCGCGGCCCGGCCTCTGGCCGCATGGGGCGCAGCGCGGCCCGCGGCTCCAGGGCGGCAGCGGCGCGCGGCTCGCTCACACCAACCCCCTTCCCGCCGTAGCCCCGCCGCAGCCTCGCCGCAGCCCCGTGCACTCAGGCGGGTGCGGAGGACCGGCGGTAGGCATGCAGGCGCGCCGCCTGGCCAAACGCTCCAGCCTGGGCGGCCGCCGCGGGGGCCCCGCGCTGCACCCGCCGGGCCCGGCGTCCGAGAGCGGGAGGCCGCTTCTGCCCCCGCCGCCCCGGAGCGTGGGGACCGGCCCCCTTCGGGCCGCCGGGGCCGTCTTGTCGCCCGCGCTGCTGCTGCTTGGCGAGGAGGACGAGGAGGAGGAGGGCGCGGGCCCGCGGCGGGGGCGCGGACGGCTGCTGGAGAGGCCCCGCGGGGGCGCGGAGGACGGGGACGAGGACGAGGACGAGGACGAGGAGGGAGTCATCGAGGTGGACGGCGACGAGGACGAGGACGGCGAGGAGCGCTTCCCGCCGCTGGGCCCTGGCCGCGCGGTCCCCAGGGGCCTGGCGCGGGGCGCGGGGAAGGTGCGTGCGGGCGGCAGGCAGGGCGGGGACGGGCCGGGAGGGGCGTGTCGCGCGGGCGACGGGCGGGGGTCGCTCAGCCTGGCCCGGCGCCGGGCGCGGCGCTGCCCCTCCCTCCAGGGCGGGTCTCGTGCGGGCGCGGGAAAGGCCACTGGTCCCTATGCGGTTGCGAACTTGGCGCTGGGACAGGTGGGCGCCGGTTTGTGCAGGTGGGGACGGCGAGGCAGGAGGGGGGACGTCGTACTTCTAGAAGCAGCAGGGTGGCGCCTGTTCAGGGATTTGAAGGCTGGTCTGGCTCAAGGCTACCAGCCCGCAGTCCGTCCTGTCCATCAGCCCGGCTCTTCCGAGAACAATTGCTGCCGAGTTTCCATCGCAGGCGCTGGAAGGGAACGGGGAGCCGGGCGGCCACAGCCGAGCCTGCGGTTTCTACGTGGATTTTGCTGGCAGCCTTGGCAGTGCCAACTGCCCTCCCTGTTTAAACTCGACATTGTTTAACATTTTGGTTTCTTCCCCCCCCCCCCCTCAAAACTGCAAATGAGCAAAAAGGAGGAAATCGGGAAAATTGGGGGTAGGGTGGATTTGGCACTGGAAACGTATGTGTGTGCTGAGGATTCCAGCGAAGTCTCTGCGCACTGAAGCGCAAGATTGCTGGGTTTGTGTATCTCGGGGAGATAAGGGGTTTATTATTACACAACTGACTGGCCGGGCTCCCAGGCGTGCAATTGGACAAGGCAAGCCGCGCCGCGGTTCATGCATAGTGTGTGTTGCTAAGAAGTTTGGAAGGCAGCAAGTGGGAAGGAGGGAGGGCTTTTTCTCCACAATGGCCCTTAAAGCCACCGGCAGGACTGCTTACTGGAGGTTTCAGAAGGTAACCCGTGGGATCTATTGTGGCAGTCGACCCTCGAGGGAGGAAACATACATAAACTAGCGAGTTTAATAGAGACTATATATATATATATATATATATATATATATATATATATATATAATTTTTGCAGGGGCTTGCGTAAAAGTTATCTCCTCAAAGCATGAAATTGTAGTTGCAAAGAAACCTTAGACAGGAGCATTAGAACAGCCCTAGTATTGGCATGGCCACAGATTTCTTTCCGAGACCACCAGCAAGCATCTTTCTGGGAGTGAGAGATTTCCAGCAAGTAGTCATGTGGGAAGAGTTTTGACAGTTGCTTATTGGAACCCAGACCGTGACCACACTCTTTACCACGGCTATTCCTGGACTGACAGCTATAGGACCTGGCTGGGCGTGGACGTCAGTTGCGTGACACCAGGACATCCAGGAGCAGGAATAGTGAATATTGAGTATTTTCTTCCAGAAATCCTGAAAATATGCCTTGTGGTTTGAACAGTGCTTTGAACAATTTGTGATAGAAAACAATTATAATTCATGATCTGTCTTCTAAGCTAATGCAATATAGGGGCAAAATCAAATCTATAAAAACAATAATTGTAGTGTAGTAATTTACATTATCAAAAAAGATTTTTCACATCTAACAAATTTTTGTTACATGTGAAATGTAACAAAATGGGTTTTATTTTATAACTAGAGGCCTGATGTACAAAAATTCGTGCAAGAGTAGACCTTCCTTCCTTTTGGCACCTGGGACCCAGGCTGATTTCCCTCCAGCCCTGGCTTCATCAGAAAGAATGTTCTGAATGACGTCTGGTCTAATTAGCATATTACCCTTTTTTTATTCTAGATGTCTTGGTTAGAATAGCTGAGATGTTTGAGACATAATTTGTATAAGTTTTTACTGCTTTTCAGCCATTTTGACATTGCATCTGAAGAGGTTTTCCAGTGGAATATAATGGGACATCCTATCTAATAAAAGAGTAATATACAAATTTAACCATACCTTTGCCACACCTACAAGCCACGCCCACCAGCCAATCAGGAGCAGATTATGCAAATAAACCCCAACCAAGATGACTGCTGCCACTGAGAACAGGAGGAAGGCTTGGGTTTCTCTGGCAACAGAAGAAGCCAAGCTGCCTGCTGTTACCTGCCTAGGCCTCCACTCAATGTTACAAAGTATCAGTTATAAAAGATACAGAAATGGCAGCAGCCACTGAGCTGGAGAGAACAGAGGCTTGGGTTTCCCTGGCAATGAAGGAAGCCAAGGTTTCAGCCTGCCATTACCGGCCTAGGCCTCCACTCTAGGCTACAAAGTTTCAAACAGAAATGGCTGCCACCACGGAGCGAGCAGAAGGCTTGGCTCCTCTCCAGGCTACAAAGTTTCAATTGTAGACATAGATTAATCCCAGATACCAAGGCCTTCGCTTTGGTCGCTGGGGTGCGTGGCTGGCCTGCAAACCTCCACAGGCCCCTCGCCCAGGCTGCCCCTCACCCCAAGGTAACCCCCACCCTGATCTGGGACACTCTTCAGGGCAAACCAGCTGGCCTCCATCCATGCACCAGACCTCTATCCTATCTAATAAAAGAGAAATACGCAGATTGACCATCACTCTAACACACAAGAGGGCTTCCCCCATGTGATCAAAGATCCTGCCCCTATGTGGACACAAGATGGCCAGCAGGGGAGGGTCGGGAGATTCCAGGCCCTGCAAGAGAGGGCAGTTGTGGGTGATCAGGCCAGCAGGGGAGGGCAGTTGGGAGGGACCAGGCCTGCAAGGGAGGGCAGTTGGGGGCAATCAAGCCTGCAGGGGAGGGCAGTTAGGGGTGACCAGGCCAGCAAAGGAGGGAAGTTGGGGCAAACAGGCTGGCAGGGGAGCAGTTAGACATCAATTAGGCTGGCAGGGTAGTGGTTATTAGGTGATTAGGCTGGCAGGCAGAAGCAGTAAGGGGCAATCAGGGAGGTAGGCAGGTGTGCAGTTTGGAGCCAGCAGTCCTGGATTGTGAGAAGGATATCCAATTGCCGGTTTAGGCCCGATCCCAGTAGGATCAGGCCTATATGGGCAGTCAGACATCCCTCGAGGGGTCCCAGATTGGAGAGGGTGCAGGCTGGACTAAGGGACTAAGAGTGTGAAGACTTTGGAATGTTTTAAGCAGTAATGGCATATGAGGTGATTTGTGTTTTTAAAAGGCCATGTCGTGTGGACAGCAGGGAGAGATCAGCCAGCTGGCCATCGTCCAAGCAGGAGGTGAGGGCAGTGCTCCAGGTTGGCAGAGGGAGAGAAAGAGGAGTGGACGGAGTCAGACGAGTCTCAAGAACTTGGTGATGTGAGAGTGTGAGGGGAAGGAAGAGAACCCAATGTGAAGGCTGGTTAGATGTACTATTTACTGTGAGTGGGAGAACAACAGATTTTTGGAAGGGAAAAGAGTCCTGTTTCGGACATACTACGTCTGAGATGATAGTTAGACATCCAAGCGGAAGCTGCAATGGGGCAGTTGGCTGTAGGATGAGGGGCTGAGGGGAGAGGTCAGGGCTGGAGAGAAACATTTGGGAGCCACCAGCATGTTGATATCTTGAAATTAGGTAGAGAGGAAGTGAGACAGGCCTAGAGAGAGAGCCTGGGCCGGACTCTGCAGCTCAGCGCTGCTCGGGAAGCAGGTCTGGAAGTAGGAGGAGGAGGCAGCAACCATGAGTGATGGGAACTGGGAAATGTGAAAGCCAGTCAGCCAAGTGAAGTAGCTCTGAAAATTGGGTGTGCTGAGTGGTGCTGAATTCTGCTGGGATAGTGAATAAGGTAAGGACGGAGCCATGTTCGTTCCGATTTGATAATGTGGAACTTGGTGTCCTTGACCAAAAAATGTGAAGTCAGTGAAGTGACTAGTGTGGGCTGAGCAGTGAATGGAGGTGAAGACACATATGGAGAACTGTTTACAAGTTTTGCTGGAAAGGAGAGCAGAGAGAAGCGGAGCATTTGGAGGGCATACGGTCCAGATTTATTTTCACAGGATACAGTAGATGCTAGTGCATGATGGGAAAGTCTGGTCCAGAGCAAGTGTATTTGTTTTCTATTTCATTGTAACAAAGTACCACAAACTTTTTTACTTACAACAGTGATCACAGTGTCTAGGGTTAGGAGTCCAGGCTCAGCTTTCTTGGGTCTATGTTGTGTCGCAGGCTGTTAGGTGGGCTGTGTCTCATCAGGAGGCTGGGCTGGGGAGGAGCTCCCCCGTGAACTCACTCAGGTTATCAGCAGAAATCAGTCCCTTGCATATGTAGGTCTGAAGGTCGAGTTTCTTGCTAGCTGTCACCTGGAGGCTGCCTTCAGCTTCTAGACCCCCTCTTCCCACCCAGTGCTGTTTCATGTGGCCTTCCTCCACACAGCCGCCTACTTCATCAAGCCTCCTTTCTGCTGGAGAGCTGGAGACTCATGTACTGCGCTGTAGTCATGGGAGCAATGAAACGATCATCATCTTTGCTATTGGTTAGAAGTGACTCCTGGGTTCCACTCACATGTAGTGGGAAGGCACGAATACCAGGAGTGGAGGGTCATCGGGGGTCACCTTAGGGAGGAACCAAAGATTCAGAGAGAAGAGGGATAATTTCAGGATGACAGTCTTTGGAAAAGCCACAGGGGAGGGGACCTGGACCGCACGGACAGGGTTTGGCCTTTGATGGAAGCAAGAACTCCTTGCTCATTGAATTAGAGAGAAGGTAGAGACAGGAAGCTCAGGTGTGGGTTGTTATATGTCATATGATGGTCGGATGAAGTGGTACTGGGCCGGTGGCCTATTTCCCCCACACAGCAGGGAGGAAGGTCATTGGCTGAGGGTGAGGGAGACCCGAAGTAGAGCTGAAGGCATCACATACCCAGTATGGTCAACTCAAGTCAAAGTGTATATTCTTGTTTAAAGTTGATTACACACCCATGAGTCATCAGCATCATTATCATCATCCTCATTTTGCAGAAGTGATGAGCAGTTCCCTTAAAGACACAGGTGCTGAGCGGCAGAATGGGGCTGAGCCCGAGAAGGGTAACTCCAGAGCATGCTTGCATTGCTATCTCGTAGACAAAGCAGACAGCTGGATTCAGCAGGGATGGGGCTTAGCCAGGTGCGTGAGCAGTGACCCAGCTGTGACTATAATCATAGATGTGGGATCTAAGAAAAGTGAGGACTGGAAGGGGTGAGGGATGGAAACAAAGTCATGCTTGAGTCAGTGAATCGGAGAAAACAGTAAACCAATAAGATCCATAAAGAATGGGAATGAAATATAGGACAGTTTGGGTTCCAAAGTGACGTTATTGCAAATGAATGTTTGCTGACTACTTGAGCCAGGAGCTGCACTAAGTGGCGTACATGCAGGAGGAGCTCAGAAGACAGCATGCCTGGGAAGCCTGTAGCCGCATTCTCCAGCTGAGGGACCCACCGCATGGCCACAGCAGCGTATGTCACTCCACAGCCTGTGCTTTCCATCATTGCACTGGGATCTCTGCTCTCTCCCCATATTTATTTGGGATTTATATGCCCATTTATTTCCAGGACAATTTGGGATTGCTAAGGACATCGAGGAATAAATGCTAGTAAGTAGCTGGGATGTTTGCCTGAGAGCTAGAATGAGACAACAGGAGAAACGCTGTGTGGTGTGGTTTTCAGTTTCTGACCAAAGAAAATTTTCACATTGATCCTCAGTGGTAAGCTCCCTCCCCTTAACCACCAAAGGGGAAAACTAACTAACCTCCTGTGCCTTGTGTAAGAAACACTGAGTGGCAGAGTAAACAAATCTTCAACCAGAGTTTAATTTTAAAAAGGACTGTGTCAAAGGGAGGAAGGATTCTCTAATACATAGCTACTCGGCGAAAGCCAAGCAGTGGGGGCTGAGATAATAGGCCAGGACTGCGCTCTGCGATGTTGTGGATTTGTTCAGGGACCAGAACCAGAGCATCTGAGGGGATTAATCATTTACTGGGATAATAAAAGTTTAGGAAAAACCCAACATGAAAGATGGCTAGGCAGTCTGTCAAGATTCCCTCTAGAGAAAAACTGGGGAAAAATTGCTTTTAAATGAGATACTAGATGCCAAAGTTCCCACCATCAATGCTCAATTAATATTAATGGCATGGGATCTGCTTCCTGGGTGCCTGTGCTTCGGGATGGCTAGCCCAGCTGTTAGACTGTCTTTGAATAGCAGATGACTGTACAGCGCCTTTGGCAGGGACTGTGCAGCAAACACTGAATTCCAATTTGCTAACAAGCATGTGTCTTGCAAATGGTCTGTGTTGGCTGCAGAGAAAAGCATGTGCTTAAGATACTAGACAAAGTTGTCATTCACCGGCGAGCTGGCTGGGAAACAGAGATGATATGATCTAGCAATCCAGTACCCTCAATTGGAGACACTGAGGGTGAATGATCCAGCTGGGGCCGCTGACTAGCGGGAGTGGGGGAGTTGGAGGGGTTAGGGGAGGGGAGGGCCAGGGAGCAAGGTTAGTGCCCTGGTCTTCCAGCCCCAAGGGATCACCCTCCTCACTGGGTTAGCTCCCTGGGTCCAGCATGATCTGCACTCTACTCCCTCAGATTTTTAGAAAAAAAAAAATCACCGTTTTCTCAAATGATTACCAGTGCTAATCAGCTTCTATGTTTGGAAAGGTCTTCCTTCGTAAAGCACCTCAGATAGAGGAGCTTGCCTGATTGGGGTCAGATGGGCAGGACTCCCCACTTTGCACAGTTTCTACGGGATGTGCACGTTCAGAGGGGGATCCTCTGGTGAGCTGGCCGAGCAGATGCAATGTGTACTCAGCCCCTTCACCTGGCTTTTACTCCTGGCTGACTGTGGGCTGCTCTGTCACACAAACATTAGAGCAGGAGAGCGAGGGAGACGGAGACGTCGGGTCTCCTCATCTGTGTTCCTGCTTCACAGTGAGATGTAGCCAGAGGGAGCCACAGTGCTGTGTGTGCTGGTCCTCTTCACCGCCCGGCCTTGCTCTGATTAAGCCTGTACCCGCCAGATTACTGTGCCCACCCCTCGAGGAAGTGGAAGTGGGGGTGGGAGCTTCCCTCCCCACCATGCTGTGAACTGTCAGAGCTTCTCGCCTGTGTGGATCAGCCAGCCTGGCCACAGGGACATGAAATGATGTCTGAGGTCAGGGAAACGTGCCCTCCTTGCCCTGGACCATCTCACAGGGAGGCCAGTGCATAGTGTTCGGTAGACGTGCTGAAACCTGTGGGCATGTTGGAGTTCTCAACCAATCTTCCGGCCCAGCCAAATCCAAGTCGTCGACACGGGATGATTTTCTTGCGGTTTGCTGTTGTGTTTCTGTCCATGCCCTCGGTAGATGTACAAGGTGGGCCCTGAGACTCAGGGGAATAGCAGTAATAAGTCCGACTTCCCCCTCAGGGACCCAGCCTAACCAATTCCTAATGAGTTGTCTAGAAAGAGGTTCTGAGTTCCCTTTCCCTTTATCCCACCCGCCCCCATCAAGATTAGCTTTGCCGAGAGAATTAGTTGGTTCCCACAATTTGGAATGTAATTGTGAGATGTTTCCTAAAACAATTGTAGCCAAATACCCTGTGTGAAGAAAGTGGTGTGGCCTGGCCGGCAGGTCAGGGATGAGCTTCGACCCCTGAGGCTGGCAAATAGTTGCCCTCATTTACTGGATCAGAGGGAATCCTACATAATAAAAGGCAAATATGCAAATTGACCAAACAATGGAATGACTGGTCGCTATGATGCGCACTAACCACCAGGGGGCAGACGTTCAACACAGGAGCTGCCCCCTAGTGGTCAGTGTGCTCCCACAGGGGGAGAGCTGCTCAGCCAGAAGCTGGCTCATGGCTGGCGAGCCCAGCAGGAGTGGTGGGAGCCTCTCCTGCCTCCATGGCAGCGCTATGGATGTCTGACTGATGGCTTAGGCCCTCTCCCCACAGGCTCGTGGACATCCCCTGAGGGCTCCTGGAATGTGAGAGGGCGCAAGCCAGACTGAGGGACCCTCCCTCCCCAAGTGCACGAATCTTGTGCACCAAGCCTCTAGGCTATATATATATATAAAAGGCTAAGCGACCATCTGACTATCCAACTGTCTGATCAGCCAGTAGGTATAATGCACACTGACAACCAGGGAGCAGAAGCTCAACCCAGGAGCTGCTGAGCTGCAGTGAATTGGCAGTGGCAGTTCTTGCGTGATGCACCCTGGAACCAGAGAGGAGGGAACCTGATTGCTCTCGGGCCACATGATTCCACCTTCAGCCATGGGTATTGTTGTTGCTGATGCATTGCCTAGCTGTGGTGACCACAGACCTCGTTGAGCCATGGTGCCACCCCAGGTTTGGCTGGCTGGGGTGGGACCATGGGAGGTTGACTCCAGGGCGTGTCCAGCCCATCTTGCCCAATCCTGCCCCACTGGCCACCTTCTAATTAATTTTCTTTCAATGTGCACAAATCCATGCACCCGGCCACTAGTATGATACAACACGGAGATTTGTTGAGCGGAATCAGAGTGATTAAATCCTAACACTTTGATGAAGATACTGTTTTTGGAAACTCCCAGTGTTACAGGCCGGAGAGTGCCCAGTGCTACCGGGGCCTGGCTGGGAGCTACTCCGTGAGGGCGGCTCCATGTTGCCCCCAGCTGCACATGGCATGCTCTCCTGACTTGGGACTAATTGGCATGGCCAGTCTGAGCTAGTGAACATCCGAAGTGCACCTACATTCTAAATTCAGTCCATTTTCTAAAGAAGTCTGTGTGCCTTGAAATACTATGTGAAAAACCTCACAGACGGGGTCATGTTAGTTCATTGATCTGCCCTTGACTGTGGGCTCATGAGAGAGAAGAAGAGAGCAGGCCTGAGCACATCAGTGACCACGGCCCCCCAGCCAGCGAACAGGAACACAGGCTCTGGGTCCAGTGCTGGCTTCTCCACCTGCTGCTGGGACCTCTTCAGGCTCCTTAACCTCAGGCTTCAGTGCCGTCAAATGTCAAATACAGCTGGGATACATAGTTCAGTCTCCTCCACGGAGTACGCCCAGAGGCCTCCTGGAATTACACCTGGCTGGCAGTTTATTTCCTTTGTGGTTTGGGAAGGAAAGCTTTTGTGAAATTTTGTTTGAGGATCCAGAATCCCAGTCATTTTGACTGTTTCAACCACCTCCTGGGTGCAGGCCCAAGGCAGGGCAGGGAGTGGCTTCCAGCCTGAGCTCTCTGGGGGCCTCCTGGTGGGAAGCTCCACGCTTCCCTTTCAGCTCAGCTAGGCCGAGAGCCGCAGACCTGAGCCGCTGACCCGCTTGTGCGAGGAGGACAGAGGCCTCTGCCTCTTGGCCATCAGCAGCTCAGATCTGCAACTTTCACAGTGAGCATGTCTGGCTGCCTCCGAGTCGGAACAGACAGAGCGCAACGCAGATGAGTGTCACTAAAAGCTGCCGTGGAGGCACCTTCTACCCAGAGACGGAGGCCTGGGCTTGCCCTTCCTGGCCTACTCTGCTCTGGTGCGAGGGCCTGCTGATCTTCTGTTGAGTGAAGAAGTCTTTGTTCTGTGGCTAGGCAGGGATGCAGAGTGCAGAGTTCCTATGAACTGGGCACCCCCTTTTCCACCATTGGGGAGACTGTGGCAGGTGAGGGGAGGGCTCTGTGCAAAATGGCTTGGGAAATGCCACTAAGTGAGAGATACAGATTTCTGAAGTTAGACAACATCTTAATACAGAACCACTGGGAGAGAGTACTACACCTGTGCACCTAAAGAAGTCGCTGATGGCCCTGGGCAGGGGGTTGTGTTTGGAACATTGTCCTATGCACCAAAAAGGTTGCCAGTTCGAGTCCCTGTCAGGGCACATTCCTTGATTGCAGGTTCAATCCCTCCCTGATCAGGGTGTGTACAGAAGGCAACCAATCCAGGGTTCTCTCACATTGATCTCCCTCCCTCCCTCCCTCCCTCCCTCCCTCCCTCCCTCCCTCCCACTTTCCCTCCCTCCCTCCCACTTTCCCTCTCTCTCTAAAGTAAATAAAAACATATCTTCAGGTGAGGATTGAAACAAAACAAAAACACTGATCATAGAGGCCAAGAGCCTGCTGCATTTCCAAAGATGTGACTGCAGATCATACTTAATATTATTGATTGTACTAAGGAGGTCTTTTTCTAGAGTTGCATTCCCTTGGGATACATTTTGGGAAATACTGGCTTATAATTATTTTTTCAAATGGGAAATCCATGGATAAGTGGTTTATACTGGGGATAAACAATGAAAACTGCATTATTAAGGAAATACACTGTCACACGTGCAAAGAGTTAAAATGTTAGTGGGTCATGGAGGCTTGGAAATACTTTTCCTCATAAGCTGATAATTTCTTCACTATCAAGTTTCCTTTAAAAAGAAGTATTTCAGGCCTGGTTGGGGTGGCCCAGCTGCTGAATGTAGTTCTGTGCACCAAGAGGTCACTGTTGATTAGGCTTGACCTCCAGTCGGGGGTGTGCAGGAGGCAGCAGACCGATGTTGATGTTTTTCGATCATGGATGTTTCGCTCTCCCTCTTCCTTTTTCACTCTCTAAAACACACATACCCACTCACCCACCCACACATACACATACACACACTAAAAACATTTTAGAAAACATTTTTTAAAAGGAGTATTTCATGTAGTAAATTTTCACTTTCATGTATGGAGTTTAAAAACAGGTGAAAACACACCTTTTCTCAATAAATCTGTAGGTCTAATGTGAGGATGGGAGCTCTGAGACTCACAGGTGTTTATATCCAGGAAAGTGGGCTTACTAATGTGTTTTTCATTATTAAGGAAGAAGACTGAAAATATCAGAATACTTTAAATGGAAAGAGTGGATAAATTCACTGGGATATGAGGATGGACACACTTTCTGTCAACAGTTACTGAAAATAAAGGGGTTCAGCTTTTGGAACACTGAATACCTTTATTGCATATTGCCCAGTGCCTATTTCAGTATTACCCAACATTTAATGTATTGTATTTATAGAGGGCCCTCAGCACCAACTTCATTTGACCCTCCTGTTCATTTGGGAGGTAGATATTGTCGTTATCCTATAGATCGGAAAATAAGCCCCAGGGAAGATTTAGGGCAGTTTGGGGGTGGGGAGGGTGGTGGAGGTATGTGAGGTAATTATATTCCAAATGACATAGATATTTGTCAAACATTTTAGAGAACATTTGGAAAAACAGATTTTAAAAATAATTGGAATTGGTACCTAACCAACAATGGAAGGACAGAGGAGTGCTTTAATATAATTTTTATGGGTTCTCATAAATATTTTCATGTTGCTTGCACATGCTTTACAAATCAGATGCAAGTGCCTACTGAAGACCATACCTCATGAATTTCTGTTAATTTAGGTTAGGACCCAAGGTTTAGTTTAAAGGATAACTTTTTGAAAATGTAAGCTTTTGAAAATGTTTTCAATTAGCAGGTTCACATACTTGCAGCACTGAAATAGGTTAACAACATATTAGAAAAATAGTGGAAATATTAGAATAAAGATCTTGAACTTATACAAGTAAGTATGTGAGAGTATCTGAAAGAAAAGTAGTCTTGTTTCATCAAATATTAGAAGCAGTGAAATGATCTCAGACAAGGGAGGAAGATGTACTGAACGCTCTCACAACTTAGAGTGGGAAGAGGTGGTGCCAACAAAGGAGCTGCCACTGGAAGGTTTGAAAGGACCCAGGGAGGATTTACAGATGGGGAGCAGGGGGTGCTCTTTGCATTTCTAATACATCGGTGGTATGTGTGCTCTTTTAGGCAACAGTGTGCTGGAGGGGTAGCCTGTGTGATAAGACAAGAAAAATAAATGAAAGGCTTAAAAATTAGGAAAAAAGAAAGTCACACTGTCTCTATTTGCAGGTGATATAATAATTTACAGAGAAAACCCTAAGTGATCAATAAAACCAGTAGAATTGATCAGTGAATTTAACAAAGCCACAGTATAGCCGAGACCGTTTTGGCTCAGTGGATAGAGCGTTGGACTGCGGACTGAAGGGTCCCGGGTTCGATTCCGGCAAGGGCATGTACCTTGGCTGCGGGCACATCCCCAGTAGGGGGCGTGCAGGAGGCAGCTGATCGATGTTTCTCTCTCATCGATGTTTCTGACTTTCTATCCCTCTCCCTTCTGCTCTGTAAAAAAATCAATAAAATATATATAAAAAAAATAAAAATAAAAATACCATAAAAAAAAACAAAGCCACAGTATATACGATCAGTTTACAAAACCTCCCCCCCCCCCAATAAACAAAAAACACAATTGCATGCACTGCATTTGGAAAATAAAATTTAAAAAATATTTTAAAACCAAATACTCATGAATAAAATATACAAGAGATATGTGAAATCTCTGCCATGGATCCGAATGATTAATGTAGAACTAAATAAATGAGTTGATAGATCATGTTCAGTTAGCAAACTCAAGATGATTAAGATGTCAGTTCTTCACAAACTGGTTTATAGATTCTACAGCATCCCAATCAAAATGTCAGCAGGACTTTGTGTAGATGTCTATGGGAATGCAAAATAACTGTAATAGAAAACATATGAAAAAAATAAGAACAAAGTTGGAGGATTTACTTTACTTGCTATGAGGCGAGAGCGATCTAGAAAGCTTGCTACAAGATGCACAGATGGATTCATGCAGCAGAATAGAGGCCCCAAGGAAATTCACACTGAGAGGTGGTTCGAGAAAGGCACCAAATAAATTCAGCAGAAAAGTTTCTTTCAACCAACAGTCCTAGAAAGACTATCCACATAGGAAGTAAGTAAAAAAACATTCTCCCCCTACCTTGCAGCCATACACAAAAACTAATTCAAAATGAATCATAGTTATAAATGTAAAAACTGAAATTGTTATAAAGCTTCTTGAAGAAAATAGAGGAGAAAAATCTTGGCAACCTTAGGAAGGCAAAGAATTTTAGACAAGAACAGAAAGCACTAGTTATAAAGGGAAAAATCGATAAATTACACTTTATCAAAACTAAAGATTCAGGCCCACCAAGAGACACAATTAATAGAATAGGTGAATCTTATCTAATAATATACAAACATATAAATTGACTATATCACTATACCGACAGCCAATCAGGAGTGAGTATGCAATTAACCCAACACAGATGGCAGGTTAATTTACATATGCAGGTGTGGAGCAGCCAGGATGCCTGCTATGAGGGGGAGGTGGGGACAGTGGAGGGAGCTACAGGAGTGGTGCTCTGGCTTGCTGGTTCCCAGGCTGGACTGGGAGTGAGGACTTGCTGGCTTCTGGGTCGTTGTGAGTGAAGCCAGGGGAAGGAAGGCCTATTCTTGCATGAATATCATGCAACAGGCCTCTAGTAATTAAGTAAATTTCTTCTGCTACCACTTTTGTCTGGGAGCATCCAGACATCTCATTCCTTCAGTGCTTCGCTGGATGCAGAGTATGATGTGGCCCACATGAAGCATTCAGTTTAGTGGAAGGAACAGTCAGACAAATGATATGGAATGACAGATCCAAGGACAGTGTAGGTAAAAGACTCATAAGACCGATTTCACTTGAGAAATGTAGAGCCCTGGCCGTGGTTAATGATCTGCTAAGTCACCAAGCTAGCCTAAGCGAGACCTTGCTGAATCCTATCTACCCCCTTGCCCCCCACATCTTTCTCTTTCTGCTATTCTCAGCAAAAGGAGTGACATTTTAAGCATAAGCTTAGTGGCTAGGATCAGATAGTAAATGGCATCCATGTTTTCAGTTTACTACGAAGAGAAATGGAATTATAGATATTTAAAGAAATCCCATTTTAAAGTCCATGTGCTGGGAGCAGCAGGTGTGGAGTGGGTGCTGGTGGAGGAAATGCTCTTCTATGTTTAAAACACTGTGCAAGTGAGCATGGGGAACAATATACAAGAGGTACAATACACAAAGGGTCCCCCCAAAATGTAGACATACTTTAATAGCCCATAGCTCAGTTTTGAAAATTCAATGTATTTTAATGAACACCACCTTTATAATTATTCATATATCATTAGCATATCACACTTTGATTGGTTAGTTGATTGTTCTACCAGTCAGTCTACTTGTATATTACCCTTTTATTATATAGGATTGATTTACATAGCATATGCCCACTAATGTTGAGAGAGTTACATAAGTACAGCCATATGTAAGTACATTCCCAAATAATTTTATTCATGTCTAGCAGTTACAGCATTCTTGTCAGCGAAGCTCCACATTGCTTTTCTCCCCTAATTTTCAAGATGTAGATCTTAAAGCTCCAAGGAATGATATTCTAACCTTAGTGTGAAGGCACGTTGGGCATTTAACATAGTGTTTTTCAAGTGGTCCATACTAAGGGCACTGGGCTCCTTTCTCAGCCATGGCTCTCCAAATGGGATTGCCCTCAAGAGTCACCTCCCATCAAAGGAATTGCCGTCCCCATGTGGCTGCTCACACGCACAACCCTGACCGAGCAAGCGTGCTCTCTCTCAGCCCCACACTCTCAATGAAGTCCTAAGAGGTCCCGCTAGGGTCAGCTGGAAAACAACAAGTGTCCCAGCCTGATGGTTGGCCCCTGCATTCTGTCTACATCATGGGAATAAACCTGCCCGCTTTCCAAAAACAAAACAATAGCCAGGCCCAGCAGGCTGATGGCTGGAGACAGTCAGGAAGTGAGCCTGCTCCAGGGTAGCTTGCTCTTTAACAGCACCTTCCCGTGGCTCCCAGCTGTCAACTACAGGGAACAAACATGTTGGCAGATGTTTGCAGCACAGCCTTTGAGTTCTGTGTGTAATGAGCTCAAGTGTTCTGTGAACCCAGGAAAGGAGACATTAACTATGTAGGGGAGTCTGTGAAAACTTTGGGGTAAATGCTGTTAACACAAAGTCTGAAGGCTGAATGGAGAGGTCAAGTGGAGAGAGACGTGAATGGCCTTCTAAGCATAAGCAGAACAACACAAAAATTACAGCAAGTCTGGGCATGGTGGCGGAGGCCATGGTGATGGTGATGGCAGAAGCCATGGTGGTGGCCATAGTGGAGACTGTGGTGGTGGTGGAAGCCGTGGTAGTGGCTATAGTGGAAGTCATGGTGGAGGCCATGGCATAGCCATGGTGGAAACCAGGATGGAGGCCTTGGTGGTGGCTGTGGTGGAGGCCACGGTGGAGGCCACGGTGGAGGCTGTGGTAGAGGCTGTGGTGGAGGCATGGTGGAGGCCATGGTGGAAGCTGTGGTAGTAGCTTGGGGGCAGTTGCTGTAGTGATGGCTGTGGTGTAGGTGGGCCTCGGTGCCATGCGATCACATAAGTTGCATTTCAGGTGCATAGGGAAAGTGTTTTTAGAGGGAGGGATTAAGAAGTATTTTTTGTCCCATACATGTGTCACACATGATTTTTAAGTGGTATTCTGATCAATACAGAAATAACAGGCATTTGCCCATTCTGGAAGAAACAACCACACATGCAGTCAGCTCCATTTCTCTGTTAGAGAACACTAATCACTAGCAGAAAAGACAAGGCCAGTGAACTGACTTCCACACCAGGCCTGTGATATAAAGAAAACAATGATGCTGTGGTTATAACGTGAATCACAGTGCTAGCCACATTAGAGTGAAACCCATGTCATTCAGGGCCATTAACACCTGAGTAAAACGGCCCAGGCTTGCCATCATTTTGCAGTTTTTTTTGTATTTTTCTTGTTTCAGAAAATTCAGGGCTGCCTCTTCTGTTTGAAAGCTTACTTATAAGCAAGTCTCAGTTCGTGGTTCTGGGATAGCTCCTTCAACAATTGACTAACAGCGAAGCCCAGTCTTGAAGACATATCCCCTTCCGCAACGCTGGAGGTCCTCCAAATTCTCAGCAATGTTTGCAGAGGTTTGTATCTGGACGTGTGGAGTCTTTCTGTCCCTGACAGAGGAATGCGGAGCCTGGGAGCATGCTAGCTCTTTTTTTTCAGCCAGGCAATGAGTGTGAGAAAGGAAAGTAGCACAAGTCACAGGAACATCACTTTTAATCAAAGGCTTGAACTTCCTCAACGTAGGCAAAACTCTTATCAGTGGGGTCAGCATCCAGACAGAGGAATTGGAATGCAGTGCAGGACATGGTCTGCAGTGGGTCAAGCCCTCTCATTAGTCACCCAGAAGTGAGAAGGAAGGGGTTGGCATAGGTGCTATAGGGTATATTGTTCTAAATAATGTTTTTCCTTGTTTTTGGTGGCGTTGAGAAGCTAAACATTTATGCAAGGGAGCATATCTTAAATGAATGGAATAGAATGGAATGATGTAGAACAGAACAGAATTAAAAGGTCCTCTATAAAGTCCATTCAGATATATTCATGCTTATTGCTCAAGGGCTCTACAAGCTTCTAAATCAAAGTCAAGAAATATTTCACATTTGGAAACATTTTTGAAACTAAGAGTTTTGATTGTCTCCAAATAAAATTTTGTTTTTATTTTATTAATCTTTATTGTTAAGAGTATTGCAGTTGTCCCTCTTTTTCCCTCCATCCAGTTCCCGCTCTGCCCCTGTTATTTGTGTCCATATATAATGCATAGATGCATATAAATTCTTTGGTTAATCTCTTCCTGCCCCTTCCCTCCTTCCCTCTGAGATTCATCAGTCTGTTCCATGTTTCCATGTCTCTGATTCTATTTCATTCATCAGATTATTTTGTTCATTAGGTTTCTTGTTTGTTTATTTTGATTTTTAAATTCAATTATGGATAGATATGTATTTATTACCATTTTATAGTTTATATATATTTTTCTGCTTTTCTCTTGCTGCTTTTAAGATTTTCTCTTTGTTTTTAACCTTAGTGTTTTAATTATGATGTGTCTTGGTGTGGGCCTCTTTGGGTTCCTCTTGTTTGGGACTCTCTGTGCTTCTTGGACTTGTAAATTTCTTTCTTTCACCAGGTAGGGAAATTTTCTTTCTTCTTTTTTTTAAAAATCTTTATTGTTCAGTTTATTAATTACATTATTCCCCCTTTTTTATCCCCCTATAGCTCTCCTCCACCTTGTACCCATCCTACGCTTCACCCTCACCTCCCCCTCCCCGCTGTCCTCTCCCATTGTTGCAAGATTTTTGTCCAGTCTCTTGCTGTACTTCCCACACCCCTTTTTTCCCCAAGAATTGTCAGTCCATTCCCTCTCTATGTCCATGATTCTGTTATATTTACCAGTTTATCCTGTTCATCAGATTATTAATTCACTTGATTTTTGTATTCATTTGTTGATAGATGTGTATTTGTTCATAATTTATATTTTTACCTGTTTCCTCTTCCTCTTCTTAAAGAATATCTTTCAGCATTTCGTATAATATTGGTTTGGTGGTGATGAACTCCTTTAGCTTTTTCTTATCTGCGAAGCACTTTATCTGATCTTCAATTCTGAATGATAGCTTTGCTGGATAGAGTAATCTTGGTTGTAGATTCTTGCTATTCATCACTTTGAATATTTCTTGCCACTCCCGTCTGGCCTGCATCATTTCTGTTGAGAAATCTGCTGACAATCATATGGGTGCTCCCTTATAGGTAACTAATTGTTTTTCTCTTGCTGCTTTTAATATTCTCTCTTTGTCTTTTGCTCTTGGCATTTTAATTATGATGTGCCTTGGTGTGGTCCTCTTAGGGTTCCTATATATTGGGGTTCGGTGCACTTCTTGGACTCCTAAGTGGATTTCTTTCACCAGGTATGGGAAGTTTTCAGTCACTATTTCTTCAAATAGGTTTTCATTGTCTTGCTCTCTCTCTTTTTCTGGCACCCCTATAATTCGGATGTTGGTATGCTTGAGGTTGTCCCAGAGGCCCCTTACACTATCTTCAATTTTTTGGATTCTTTTGGTTTCTTGCTTTGTCAGCTGAGTGGATTTTACCTCTTTGTATTCCAAATCTTTAACTTGGTTCTTGGGGTGCTCTAGAGTACTTTTAGGTCTTTGTATAATATTTGTTATTTCAGTCAGTGTATGCTTAATTTCTGGTTGGTACTTTTTCATATCCTTGAGAGTCTCCTTCATATCCTTGTAGTTCTCATTCAGTTCCGTGTAGGACTCATTCATTTCCACGTTGGTCTTGTTCATTTCCTTGCAGGTCTCGTTCATATCCTTGAAGGTCTTGTTCATTTCCTTGTAGGTCTTGCTTATTTCCTTATAGGTCTCGACCTTTTCTAAGAGCCTCTTAAAAAACCTTATAACCGTGGTTTTGAACTCTTATGTCTAGTCGTCTTTTTTCCTCCATTTCTTTCACACCTGATTTCTTTTCATGTCTCTGCATGGTGGCTGCTTTATGTGGTAGACGTCCTACAAGAGACAGTGGCTCAGCCTCCCCAGTTACCTGAGGTGGGTACTCTTACTGCAATCCTTTATGGGTTATACAGTATTTTTGAATTTAAGCCCAGCTTGTTGTTGTTAGCCCTGAGAGGGTTTGACCTCCAGGCCAATTGGCTGTGAAGGAAGACTGTGTTCAGGTTGGATGGGCGGAGTCTCTGAGCTGAATAGGCAGCTTCAGCGTCAGCTACGTCCTATGCAGCGCTTGCACACATGGGTCTCTGTTGGTTGGTAATTGTTGCAGGCACCTCCAAGAGAAAGCCGCTAGTCTCTACCCCTTGCCAGACAACTCTGCCTCTCCCCAAATGAGTCTGCACACCCATAGTCTCACCCAGGGTTGTAAAACAAAACAGTCCGGTGGTCCCTGGGACCAGGGGGCAAGTCGCCAGGGAGCAAGTCGCACGTCTGTGCTGTCGCACACTTTACACGTGCAAACTGCTTTTCCAAGCAACCCGGTTTCTCCTCAGACTAGGAGACCTCTGCCGCGCCTGGCTTCCAGGGTGTGTACCCCGGACCTCGGCCCTCACCTGGCACTGGGGAATCCGTGCAGTGGGACATCTCCGCCCTCCCCGTTGGAGAAATCCAGCCGGGGTTGCTGCTGCCAGCCCTACAGCCCGCGCACGCGGCCACGGCTCCTAACCTCTGTTTCCACACGTATCTTCAAGGCTGCACTCCGCCGCTCTTCTGAGTCTCAGTGTCCCACCTTTACTTTTATTTGAGGTGTTTTCACTCAGCCAGCTGTCTGGTGATTCTGGGTGATGTTTATTTTGTTGTTTTGTTGTAGGTTTTGAATTGTTGCGCGGGGCAGCACAATAGGTGTTTACCTATGCCGCCATCTTGGTTGCTCTCCCAAGTAGGGAAATTTTCTGTCATTCTTGCTCTCTCTCTTCTCCTTCTGGCTCCTCCATAATGTGAATGTTGGGACACTTAGGTTGTCCCAGAGGCTCCTTATACTATCTTCATATAGTGCTTGTATTCTTTTTTCTTCTTGCTCTTCTGATTGGGTGATTTTTTCTTTTTCATATTCCAAATCATTGATTTGATTCTTAGAATCCTTCACTCTATTTTTGAATCCCTATAAACAAAAACCTCTTTATTTCAGTTAGTACATGCTTAATTTCTGAATGTTCCTTTTTCATATTTTTGATATTTTCATTAAGATTCTTGAAAGTCTCAGTAAGTCCTTTGAAGCTCTCATTAAGATCTTTGAGCAACTTTAAAACCATTGTTTTGAACTCTGTCTAGTAGTTTGTTTGCTTCCATTTATTTAGTTCTTTTTCTGAAGATTTCTTTGGTCCTTTCAAGATTTCTTTGGTCCTTTGATTTGTGACATATTTCTTTGTTTCCACATTTTGGCTACTTCCCTGTGTTTGTTTCTATGTATTAGGTAGAACTGCTATGTCTCCTGGAATTGGTAGAGTGGTCCTGTGTAGTAGATGTCCTGTCAAGCCCAGTGACTCAGCCTCCCCAGTGACCTGAGCTGGGCACTCTACGTTTGCTTCTGTGTGGGTTGTGTGCACAGTCTTGTTGTAATTGACCCTTGATTGCTTTTGGCATCCTTGGGAGGAATTGATCTCTAGGCGAATTGGCTGTGAGGACCAGCTGCAACTATAGTGGAAGAGCTTCTGTGCAGGAGACAACCCTGTGGAGGAGGACTTGCTTCAGTGATACTTTGGTGCTCACTGAGTCTTCCCCTTGAGTGTGGTACTTGTGGATGTTTACAGTTGTAATCTGGTATGGTCTGAAGCTGTCCACCAGCTGTACTGGCTCTGGGGCCTCGAGGGAAGTGCAAAGTTAGCCACTGCCTGAGGCCACCCAACAGAGCTACAGAGTGATCTGCAGATTGCTGCTACTTGTGTTGGGCTTGGAAGTGTCCAGGTGAGGCCTAGCTCTCTTGGACTTCTTATTGATAGCACATTGATACCAGATGCTGCTTGTTTGAGAGATTTTAGGAAATTTCCTCTGAAGCCTGAGCCAGGAACAGGACAATCAAATGGAAAAGCCACTGCAAAAACCTTGGTGGGACTGCAAATTGTATGGGGAAGAGTCTCATGGAATCATCAGGGCAGAGCAAACAATGTGAGCCAGGCTGATGGAAACTCAGGTTTGGCTGCTAGTTAGCTCTGTAACGGGAGAGGTCTCAGCATAGGAACAATGATCCCTGTGAGCACTCCTGTCTGGGAGAAAGCCAGCCCCAAGTTCTTGCTCAGGTGCCAGGCAAGACATTTCTTCTCCGTATGCCCCTGGATTCTCCCAAGCTGTTGTCCTAGGGCTGGAGCTCAGAGGGAGTGAGCCCTTGTAAGTCTGTGCTCTGGCTCTTTAAGAGAAACTGCCTGGGTCTCCAGCAAGGTCTGTGTCACTCAATTATAATCCCCGCTGGTTTTTATAGCTCAAAAGTTATGAGGGCTTCTCTTCCCAGCTCTGGAACCCTGGGCTGAGGGTCTGGTGTGGGGACTGGAACCTTTTGCTTCTCACAGGATACCTCTGCAATGGAGATATCCTTCCCAATTATGAAAATGCCACACATGGGGAGGAGGAACCAAGATGGCAGCATAGGTAAACACCTATACTGCTGCCCTGCAAAACAATTACAAAACTACAACTAAAAGACAAAACGGACAGCATCTAGAACCATTGGAAAGCTGGCTGAGTGGAAATTCTAAAAATAGAAGGAAAGATAAAAGGACACTGAGACTCAGAGAAGTGTGGAGGGCAGAGTTGCAGAGACGCAGAGACACGGAGACAGAGGTGTGGAGACGCGTGTGAGCAGAAAGGGCAGGTGGCTGAATACCTTGCTGTTTTTCTTGAACAGGGAGGGAGACAAAGGCTCCTCGCTGCACTGATCCCCAATTCTGGGCAAATCTTGGGAAACCCAGACTCATACAGGGTGAAACTGGACTGTCAGGAGAAAGCACACTGAAACTCAGGAGCTGCAGAAGTGCGCGAGCTCATGCAGAGGGTGCGTGGCTGGCTCTCTCATTCGAGAGGGAAATAAAACCCCTCCAGACTGCATTGTTTTCCAGTTCCAGGTGAGACTTTGGGTGTCCAGACTCATTTGTGGAGAAACTGGACTGTCTGGCAGCAGACAAAACTCGAGGGCAGCTTTCTCTCAGAGGTGTGTGTAGCCATTGCTGTGGTTCACGGAGACACAGGTACCTCTTAGGGTGGGGCTGATGGGAAACCAAGGCTGACTACTCAGCCCTGAGACTCCGCCCCATTCAAGCTGAGCACAGAGGCTCTCCCAGCATAGACACAGCTGATCCTCACAGCCAGTTGGCCTGGAGGTCAACCCCTCTCAGTGATACTAACAACAATCTAGGCTTAACTACAACAAGACTGTGCAACCCATAAAGGAGTGCACCAAGAGTATCCACTTCAGGTAATTGGGGAGGCTGAGCTAGTGTCCCTTAGAAGACACCTACCACATAAGGCTACTCGACCAACTCAGGGAAGCGGCAAAAATGTGGAGATAAGGAAACAGATCAAAATGAAAGAAATGAAGGAAAACAAATGACTAGATATAGAGTTCAAAAACCATGGTTATAAGGTTTTTCAAGAGGTTCCGAGAAAAGGCTGATAAATTTAACAAGACCCTCGAGGATATGAAAAAGGATCAACTAGAAATTAAGCATACGCTGACTGAAATAAAAAATATTATACAGAGACCTAAAAGCAGACTAGAGGACTGCAAGAATCAAGTCAAAGATTTGAAATACAAAGAAGCAAAATCCACTCAGCCAGAAAAGCAAAAAGCAAAAAGAATCCAAAAAACTGAAGATAGTGTAAGGTGCCTCTGGACAACCTCAAGCATAACAACATCTGAATTATGGGGGTGCCAGAAAAAAAGAGAGAGCAAGATAATGAAAACCTATTTGAAGAAATTTGACTGAAAACTTCCCCCACCTGGTGAAAGAAATAGACTTACAAGTCCAGGAAGTGCATAGATTCCCCCTCAAAAAGAAATCCAAAGAGGACCACACCAAGACACATCATAATTAAAATGCCAAGAGCATAAGACAAAGAGAAAATATTAAAAGCAGCAAGAGAAAAACAGTTAGTTGCCTATAAAGGAGCACCCACACAATTGTCAGCTGACTTCTCAACAGAAACTATGCAGGCAGACAGGAATGGCAAGAAATATTCAAAGTGATGAATAACAAGAACCTACAACCAAGATTACTCTACCCAGCAAAGCTATCATTCAGAATTGAAGGTCTGATTAAGTGCTTCACAGATAAGAAAAAGCTAAAGGAGTTAATCACCACCAAACCAGTATTATATAAATTGCTGAAAGGTATTCTTTAAGAAAAGGAAGAAGAAAAAGGTAAAGATAAAAATTATGAACAACAAATACACATCTATCAACAAGTGAATCTAAAAATCAAGTGAATTAAAAATCTGATGAACAGAATAATCCGGTGAATATAATATAATCAGGGGCATAGAGAGGGAGTGGACTGACAATTCTCGGAGGAAAGGGGGTGTGGGAGGTGTAGGAAGAGACTGGACAAAAATTGTACATCTAGGGATGAGGACAGTGTCGGGAGGTACAGGCAGAAGGTGGGATGGGTACCGGGTGGAGGGGAGCTATGGGAGGAAAAAAGAGGAACATTGTAATAATCTTGACAATAAAGATTTATTAAATTTACCAAAAAAAAAGAAAATGCCACACATGGGTGTCTGACAAGCTGGGTTTGTGCTTCCACCTCTTCTACCAGTTTCAATGTACTTTCTTCTTTACTACTTTAGTTGTAGGACTTCCATTTAGCCAACTTTCAGGCGGATCTGAATGGTGGTGGTTCTGTATGTTAGTTGTGATTTTGATGTGGTTGTGGGAGGTGGCAAGAACCAGTTTTACCTATATCACCATCATTGTTTCTGTTCATTTAATAGCATACTGTGTTTGGAGGTAGATAATTTTAAATATAAAAACTCCAAGATGAAGTGAGATGAGAAAAACAGCTTTTGTTTCCTGCCTTCAAACCTTCAAGTGCTCAGCAGTGCCCTGACTGTCATGTGAGATGGTAGAGATGGCCCTGCCCTTGTCTGGTTGTGATGGAGAAGTGGAGCACACAAGGCTTCATACTGGTTCTATCTTCTTCACCTCCCCCCACATCGAGTCAGGCACCCATTCCTGTGAATGTCTCCTTCCATCCTCTCTACCTCCCCATCTGAGCATCTCTCCACTAGGCTAGTGCTTGCAGCCTCCTAGCGGATCCCTGTGTATTAGGTTCTCATTGCCACAAGGGACCCCAGATTTAGTGGTGTAAAGCAACACAGATTTACTCTCTTAACTGTTTTTGGAGGTCAGAGGTGCATATGATTCTCTGTCAAGGTGTAGGCAGGGCTGTGTTCTCTTCCAGCGTCTGGTGGCTACCAGTGTTCCTCGTTTTGTAGGCCCTTAATCTGTCGAGAAAACACTTCATCTGCTCTGTTTCCGTCCTTGCATACCTGTCCCCTCTGTGAACTCTCCCTCTGCCTTCCTTTTATACAACACTGGTGATTAGATCCAGGGCCCGTCTGGGTAATTCAGGAGGCTCTCCCTGCCTCAAGGTCCTTAACTTAGTCACATCTGCAGAGTAACCTCTGCCATCTGAGGGGACAGTCCCAGGTCCCAGGAATGAAGAGTTCTGAGCTCACTCTCTCTCACATGAGGGTACAGCTCTCCATGAACTGGAACCTGGCCCTCACCAGACCCAGATGCTGACCTTGGACTTTCCAGCCTCTAGAACTGGGCAGAAAAAATGCTGGTTGTGATATTTCTGATGTCACAGCCCAGACCTCCCCAGACAGCTCTGCTTTCTCCCTCTCATGTGCTCCTAGCTCCTCCATGTTCGTCCCGAGCAGTGTTTGTTGTGGTTGTGGGATTGTGCTTGTGGGTTTCATTGATCTATGCCCCTTCTCCCTACTGCTCTCAAGCTCCATAGGTTCAGGGACCTTATACCCTTTTAGTACACACATGTACACACACGTACATATGTACATATGTGGATGTCCCTATGACCTTTTGTGACTACAATACCTAGTAAAATTATTTGTTGAATGAATGATTACTTTTCAAGCAAACAGTATTTTCAACGGTCTACTAAAACATCTTTATTTCTTGTTATCCCAAAGAGAAAGGACAGTGGTGTATGTGTGGGTCGAAATAAAGATTCAAGCTTTAAAATTTGTATCTTTGAAATCTTTTATACCATTTCTTTGGTAAGGTGTTTCATGGAAATGATCTTTAAATAATAAGATAAGAGGTGTTTTAGATGGGAATTGATGTTTGCATGGACGCAGGGGTGTTTATATTGTGTCTGTCACTGTCAGCTGTTTTACGGGAAGAATATACGTTTCTGGCTGTAAACAACGTATTTGCCTCTTGAAGTTGGAGAATACAGAGTGGTGTTTCATACCATACCTTCTCTTTGTAAAATATCCTCAATGCAGCTAACACATGAGCACAAGATTTCAACTGTTAAAAAACCGCATGTGTGACTTGACATCCATATACATGTAACCATTTTCTGTGCGGGGTCCTGGGATAAGCACTCTTGGCCGCCAGCCAGGCCTCATTGTCAGCCAGGACTGGCTGGCTCCTACAGAGAATGTGCGTATACAAAGCCGATAAAACTACTTACACAATCTCACCTACAAATTCTGTTTTTAAGTACAAAATTAAGTAGTGCCATTCTAGAATATACAAACTAGTGCATAGTTCCTCCCTTACTAAATTAGTGATGTTTATACTAATACAAGCTCCTGGGTTTTTCCCTTTTTATTGAATTTATTGAGGTGACACTGGTTAACAAACTCATACATGTTTCAGGTGCACAATTCCACAACACATCATCTGTACACTGTATTGTGTGTTCACCACCCCAAGTCAAGTCTCCTTCATCACTGTTTATCCCCCCTCCCTTTGCCCAGAGTTTCTATTTTTTAATATGTATTTTTACTGATGTCAGAGAGGAAGGGAGAAGGAGAGAGAGAGAGAAACATCAATGATGAGAGAGAATCATTGATTGGCTGCTTCCTGCAGCCCCCACACCAGGGATCCAGGCCACAACCCAGGCACTAGCCCCAACCAGGAATCGAACCGTGACCTCCTGGTTCATCGGTCGACGCTCAACCACTGAGCCATGCCGGCTGGCCTCTATTTGTTTTAAAAAGCTACAGATTGAGTCCACAGACCTAAAATGTAAGAAATATTGGTGGAAAGCCATGACACATAGGTAGCTGCCAACTTAAATGATGTTTTCAAAGGTTTAATAGTTACAACTAAGAATAATAGTTTATTACTAATAGTCTTTTTACATGGTCTATTGATGTTACAGAATAAATATTCTTCTTCATTCTTATTTGGTTCCTTAATAACATGTGGATTTTTGGGAGTTAAGGGTGGGAGTGGGTAGAGTAGACCAGAAGCTGCTGTGATAGTCCAAGTGAGAAAGGCTGGTGGCCATAGGAGAGACGTTTATAGATTTAAACGTCTGTTGTGGGTAGCAGAGAGGAGGCTGCAGGGACTCCCTCCCAATACCTCCATCATCCCTTCCACATCATCTGCTGTGTTGCTGTGGCCAGAATGTCCCGAATTGCTTGCAGCTAGAATCCTGTGTGTGACTTAGGTTCTACCAAGCTCCTGACCCACGAGTCATGTGACAGAGGCACGAGTAAGCCAGTGAAGGGCAGCAGTGTGCAGAGCACGTGCTGGCAAACCCACGCCCACGGTTCTGATGCTGCCAGCAGCCATGGGGAAGGTCTGGCTTTCAGGACCTGTCACTGGTTCTGAATGGTGGGAGGTGGTAGGAGGTTACGACTTGAAGTAGAGCAGGATCAGAGGTCCAGAAAGGGTCTTGTGTAAGATTAGGATATAGGTGCGTGTCTGATTGCCATTGGAAGGGATGCAGCCGACAGGAGAACACAGGTTAGACAGGTGAGGGAGAAATCTGTGAGACCAGGTATCAGGTGTTTAAATTCTCTGTGCCTTATTTGCTTACCTACACGGTTTGGGTAAGATGGTCCTCTTAGGATCTGGGGGAGGATTGGAGTGAAATAAAGTGTATGAAGGTATTTTAATCAGTGTCTTGTACTTCAGAGCCATCATTGTTACTCCCACGACAGTCCCCTGTATACTCGAGAGTATTGTGAATACGGAACACCCATCACTCCCGTCTCCAGAGTTCACAGACCCCTCCCCCTTTGGCACTTATAGGTTGGCTCCATCGACACCTTATCATCACTTCAATGTTAATTAAGTGACCACTTATCAAGTGTCCATCAGGTGCCCAGGATACAAAACTGAGCAAAATTATTCTCTGCCTCATAGCAGCTTGTGGACCTCAGGAGGAGAGATGGGTAAAGCATAATCACTTCACACAGGTGTTACATTGTGTCAGGGCTCTGGCAGGAGCGGGACCACTAGGAGACAGGTATTAAGACACACACACACACACACACACACACACACACACACACACACATGTTTATTATGGCTGGCTAAGCAAGGCTGATGCCCACAGGCAGCAAGCAGGATGGAAGGATCCTGAGTGGGTTGAAAGATCAGGGGCACCTTTTTATCTGAAGGTCCACACTCATCTATCGTGGGCTGGCCCCATTTTCTGCTGAGCTGTCTACTTTCTTCTGAAAGAGTGTGTTGGAGTGGCAGGATTTTCTTCCTCACATTGCTATCTACTCTCTTATGCACCAATTGGACCTTCATTTTAAATAATTAAAATTATGATAAGCAGATGTACACACTTATCCTAGTATGTCCTGCTTACTTCCTTGGATATGCACTAGCTGCATTTATTAACGGATTTTATTTGGTCATCTGTGCTGCTAGTGGAATTAATTGGCTCCCTGCAAACTAGGATCACAACTCAAGCTAACGTGCAAATTCATTCTTTTTCAGGTTTTGTTTTTCATTTCACTTGTTTTCTGCTCAAAGGAATGATAAGTTGTGTTTTAAATGAAATGTATGTTTAAGGAGGAGCCCTTGGCAGCCAATGTTATTTTCTACTTAAAATCTGCTTCTTAATCTGCTCTGTGAGCGAAAGGCTGTGAGGCTGTGGCGGCTGCTGCTGAATTTGAAAATCCCTGGGCGGTCTGTGTTGCAGAGGGACATGAGCTGTGCCTTGTGTCACCAGGGAAGGCCGGCTGCTGTTATCAAGAGGAACTGGGGGGCCCTGGCCCAGTGGCTCAGTTGGTTGGGGTATCATCCCATGCACCAAAAGGTTGGAGGTTTTATTCCTGGTCAGGCATATACTGAAGTTGTGGGTTCAATCCCTGGTCAGGGTGTGTACGGGAGGCAACCGATTGATGTTTCTCTCTCACATTGATTCTTCTCTCTCCTGTGCCCTCTCTCTATAAAATCCATAAAAATTTATGCTCAGATGAGGATTTTAAAAAATTAAAGAAAAAAAGAGGAACTGGGGCTGGGAAGTTGGGGCAATGATGGAAACGGGTCCAAGGAGGAGGCTTGTTCAGGTGCAGCCAGTGTTGACGATGGTCTGACCAGGTGTCCACTGTGGATGGCAGTGGTGAGGCAGGATTGGATTCTGGGTATATTCTTGAAGGTAAAGTCCACAGGATTTCCCCACGGGTTGGATGTGACTATTTGAGTTAAACTTCAGTTTATATAAAACAAATGTGGTAGTTCAAAATTCTCCATACTGAAATTAGACCCAATAACACTGGTCCCACGCTCACTTGCCCTCTGTTTTTTACATTTGGCTGGAAGAAATAGACAATAACTCTGCTGAGCTTGAAATGACTATTGGCTTTACAGAAATGCATTATTTCCCCTCGGGACTCGTCAGCAAGGCTTTGTAAAAATACCGAGTGCATGCTCTCACTTGCAGAAAATTAATAGAAGGCTTTGAACCCCTGCCAAGTTGCCTTCCACCGAGGAGCTTTGCAGGCGCTCTCTGAGCTAACTGATGAGTCATTGGCATCAGTCAAACCAGGTCATGCTCTGTTGAATAGTAACTTGTGAAGACATTACTGTAAACGTGCTGTCATAAACCCAGCCCGAACAGCACTCCTGCCTGATATGGTGAAGTGGGAAGGTGCAACCCAACACAGGGCTCAACTCCGATGTGCTGTGTTTTATTTGCTGCCCCAACATCACATCGCCAGCTTCTCTGTCTTGGTATGGTATAGAAAGGCAATACACTTGTGGATGGAGTAATCAATGAAACCCTGGATTGATGATAGAGTCAAGAGGCCACCAATGGGAAGCAGCAGTGTTTGCAGTGTTTCTACTTCCTGCCTAAGGACTGGGTAGTTGGCCAGCCCACCGGTTTTTTGGGTTCCTGGCATGACATGTGGATAATTTAATCTGAAGTGAAGAGTAGAGTTCTGTGGACTATTTCTGGACACAGTTTTATCAATCAATGAAAGAGTCTGATCTTTCTTTGAGCATGACCTTGAGTGATAATAGTTTTAATTAATTAAAAAGCCAACAGTTTGTATTATTCATACAACCTTGGCGTCTTTCTTGACATGTTTTAACATCTGCGGGTCTGATTCCGTTTCTACACTGCAGTTCACACGTTAGTCACTGAGTATGGAATTTATGCGCTTTGAAAGCAAGTTTTCAAATAAATGCTAATGTGAGAAAAAGCTATCTGAAGTAGAAAAACTTCTCTTGAAGAGTTTGTCTGGTGTGCCCATGTAGTTTTGAATGGAAGATTCTCTGAGCATCGCCTCCCACAGCATGTTCTCCAGTGGTGGTTGTTGCTGTGGCCTGGATTTCATTCTCTCTTCCAGAATTTCTTGCTGTTCAGAAGCCGCCAAAGGCACATGTATTGGCTTTCTGCAGATGATTCCTGGAAGTTCAGTGACTCTCCAGGGCCAACTCCTCAAATCTTATCGGGTTGAGATGTGTGAATACAATTTCCAAGAGTGAGTGTTGACACATGCTTGCTGGCATCTCACTAGGGCAAATCCACAGGGAGGGTGTTGGTGTCCTGGGATGCACTGAATGTAGGCAGAGGGAGGGATTGGTCAAGCCAGTGGCTGAGGTAGAAGCCACCCTCTCTCATGGTGTGCCCTTAGGGTCCTCCTGGGGAAATCAGATGGTTTTGAATTGAGAAAACTGGTGAGCTCAGTCACCATCTTAGAAAGTAGCACCCAATTTACAAAGGATACCATTTAGAGAAATTCAGGATTTAAATAGATGCTGTTAACTTCTTGTTTAAAATATTGCAAATTTCCCAAGTATATCATGTTCATAAATATGCTGTTTATCTTCTCCTAGGAAAACAAAAGCTGTTAGTTGGAATAAAATAAAAAGCCATTAGTTGCATTTTATGTGTCCGTTAACTCAGTAATTCTCAGGTAATTGAACATGAAGCTTTGTTTTTTTGCAGAAAAAGTCATGGATAGCCAGTGTGTGTGTGATGTTGACAAAGGGTCTGTGTTGGGTGGGCAGAAGGTTTCAATTGAAGCTCCTGTAGTTTCTTATGCTGAGGGGAGCCAATAATCCGTGAAAAGTCAGAGTGTAAATGGATGTATTGTTTTAAGTAATTAATTTCCCCCTTAAATATACACAGAAGTGAAAGTTGGTAGAATAAAAAGTATTAGGTATCATGTTCTTAAGAAAGTTAATTACATAAAAAATGATGTGTATTTTTCATAATAGAATAATTTCATAAGTTTTAAAATATAAAATTATACACAAACATTATACAAATTACAAACAAAATAGGAAGTAAAATTGGCTATAATTCTGCTCCCAAGAAAACCATTCTTAACATTTTGGAAAGTTTTTCCAGTTTTTTTTTCTCTCTTATAGATACACATCCCTCCTCTCAGAGATCATGTTACATAGACTCATTTCTATTTCCTTGTTTTCAACTAATGTGTTAAATGTTTTTCCATGTCAATAAATATAGAAATACTAGAGGCCTGGTGCACAAAATTAGTGCATGGCAGGTGGGGGATGTCCCTCAGCCCAGTCTGCACCCTCTCCAATCTGGGACCCCTCGAGGGATGTCCAACTGCCCATTTAGGCCCGATCCTAGTAGGATCGGGCCTAAACAGGCAATCAGACATCCTTCTCACAATCCAGGACTGCTAGCTCCAAATTGCTTGCCTGCCTGCCTCCCTTATTGTCCCTAACTGCTTCTGCCTGCCAGCCTGATTACCCGCTAACCACTACCCTGCCAGCCTAATTGATGTCTAACTGCTCCCCTGCCGGCCTGTTTGTCCCCAACTTCCCTCCTCTACCGGCCTCGTCACCCTTAACTGCCCTCCCCTGCAGGCTTGATCTCCTCCAACTTCCCTCCCTTACAGGCCTGGTCCCTCACAACTGCCCTCCCCTACTGGCCTGATGGCCACAACTTCCCTCCCTTGCAGGCCTGGAACCTCCCAACAGCCCTCTTCTCCTAGCCATCTTGTGGTGGCCATCTTATGTCCACATGGGGGCAGAATCTTTGACCACATGGAGGCAGCTCTCTTGTGTGTTGGAGTGATGGTCAATCTGCAAATTACTCTTTTATTAGATAGGATAGAGGCCTGGTGCATGGGTGGGGGCCAGCTGGTTTGCCCTGAAGGGTGTCCTGGATCAGAGTGGGGGTTCCCTTGGGGTGTGGGGCAGCCTGGGCGAGGGGCCTGTGGTGGTTTGCAGGTTGGCCACCTCCCCCCCCCCAGCAACCCAAGCGGAGGTCCTGGGATCTGGGATTAATTTATGTTCTACAATTGAAACTTTGTAGCCTGGAGCAGAGCCAAGCCTTCTGCTGGCTTCGTGGAGACAGCCATTTCTGTTTGTGTTTATTTAAATTCTATAATTGAAACTTTGTAGCATTGAGTGGAGGCCTAGACTGGCAAGGGCAGATGGAAAGCTTGGCTTCCTCTGTTGCTGAGAGAACCCAAGCCTCCCTCCTGCTCTTGATGGCTGCAGCCATCTTGGTTGGGGTTTATTTGCTCCTAATTGGCTTGTGGCTTGTGGGCGTGGCTTGATAGGAGGTAAGGTCAATTTGCATATTACTGTTTTATTAGATTGGATGTCTTTGTTTTTCACCATACATTTTATTGGTGCATATTTAACCCTAAAGTTATTGATGGGTGTTTAGGGAATGTGCATTTTTAAAAATATTATAAGAAATCTGGGATACATGTGCTTTTGTGCTTTTTTGTTTATCCCCTTAGATGCTAGCACAAAGAGGTGCAGGACATACTGTGACATTGGCTCCTTTCTCCTGGCCTCGCCTCCCACGGAGGTTTACTCCCAGCAACAGAGGCCTGCACCCTCACCTGGCAACCAGCTCAGAGATTGCGCCTCATACTTTTTCTGAGTCTCATTTTAAAATTGACTCTTTATTTTAATTTTTACAAATTTGAAAACCTGAAAGAAAGTAAAAATGTCCCATGATTTCATCACTTAAACATTGTGTGAACATGGGATTCAATGATGTAAGAAGAGAAAGATAGGAGCCCTCTTGGCCCACTCAGGCCTCTGTTCTCTAAGGGGTGCAGCTCCTTAGCAATCTTCCTTTTCTCTCTTTTTTTTAAATCCTCACCCGAGGATATGCTTTATTGATTTTAGAGGGAGTTGGGGGCAGGGGGAAGAGAAACATCAATAGGAGAGAAACATTGATCAGCTGCCTTCTGTGTACACCAGGACTGGGGATCGAAACGGCAACCTGTTTGGTGCACAGGACGAGGCCAACCAACCGAGCCACTGTGGGGCTACCCTGTCTCTGAATGCAGTGGAGTGGAGCCTGACATCTTCGCGTGCCATTGCCTGTTTCTCCTGATAACTCACCGGCAGATGTTTTCCTCCTCGCAGAGCATGGCTGTCCTGATGCTCTTTTAGGGGCTTATGCCTTGTCCATCGGGGGCCATTCGCACTGTTTCTCCATGAACAAAATGTTGATTGTTTGATTTAGCACTTCCACCCTCAGGAATTTTTCCTACAAAATGTGTGCTTAAGTGCATAAAGGTATAAGCATACACCCATAAGGAAGTTCACTGTGGCATTATTATTATTTCTTGTTTGTTGTTAACCCTTACCCAAGGATATTTTTTGCATTGATTTTTAGAGAGAATAGAAGAGAGACAGAGACAGAGAGAGGGACACAGAGTGAGGGAGGCAGGAAGGGAAGGCAGGAAAGAGAGAAAAACATTGATTGGTTGCCTCCCACACGCACCCCGACCAGAGCCAGGGATTGAACCTGCAACTCAGGTACATGCTCTTGACCAAGAATCGAACCTGAGACTCCCTCCACTGCGTGGGCTGACGCTTTAACCACGAAGCCATGTGGTTAGGGCTGTGGCGTTACTTTTAATAATGAAACATTGGAAGTATCTCAGTGTCTGGTTTATAAATATGATCTAGTGAAATGTTACAGTTGTCAACATGGTTGAATGTAGATCTGCTTCTAACATGAAAAGCTGCCCATGACTTACTGTGCAGTGGAAAGACACATTGCAGAAAATACATATCACGCCATCACACGCATGTTTAAGCACCGGCAGTGCAGAGGGCGCGTGAGCTGTGAGGTGCTCTGCCCGGCCAGGGCGGACCTTTCTGGCAGGTTCGGGGTGCAGTGGGGAGGAATAGGCAGCTTTCCCTGTTTTATTTTACACAATTTTAAAAAATATATATTTTATTGATTTTTTACAGAGTGGAAGGGAGAGGGATAGAAAGTCAGAGACATCGATGAGAGAGAAACATCGATGAGAGAGAAACATCGATCAGCTGCCTCTTGCATGCCCCCTACTGGGGATGTGCCCGCAGCCACGGTACATGCCCTCGACCGGAATCGAACCTGGGACCCTTCGGTCCGCAGTCCGACACTCTATCCACTGAGCCAAACCAGTCTCGGCTTTACACACTTTTTAATTGAAATTTTAACAAGCCTGTGTTTTATAATAAGTAAACTTTTTTTTTTAAAAAAAGAAAAGTACGTCTAAACTGTACAAAAAAGTCATTAAAATAAAATGTTTAAGTGAGACTAGGAAGTCTCTGAGACTCCCCCGCCTACCAGTTTATGAGTCCATGGGCACAACTAAGTAGAAAGTGGCATTTCTTATGGGAACTAAATGTCTCACTCGCAATGTGGATGGAGAGTGAGGAGGCAAGAGGAGGAGAGGAGCCCTGAGTCCGGAGGGATGGGGGACCCTGTCCCAGACCTCCAGCCCCTCTTTCGAGAGAGTGCAGCGCAGTGAAGATCAGACTCATGGACCAGAAACCTCTGTCTCCACATGCAGCATCCCAGCTCCTCCCCAGGAGAGCCTTGGCCAGGTTCCCATTTGCCTGTGTCCACCTCGAAACGGACAACCAGGATCCAATACTGCCGCCTACCAGCCTCTATCTAGCCTCGCCAGGGTGGCTACAGTCAGGTGATTCCTTCCTTGCCCACGTGATATTATTTTTAAAATTCTGGACTGAGATTATTTCTAAGCTTCTCTCCTGTTTTCCTTTGGTATGTATCAGGCTTTGAGCGTGGCGGTTCCTTTCCACCTCCTCACGTGTTGGGGAGAGCTGCGTGGCCATCAGTGACGCTGAGACAGGGAAGTTCTTCTCGGCCTCCCAAGGCCCAGGTGGCCTTGCCAAGGTTCGTCCCTCCGGGCAGAGAGTCAGATGCTTCTGCGGCCAGGCACCAACCTGCCCTGTCTCCTTAGCCTTCTGAAGCTCTGGGCCAAGACGCAGCCGGACGTCTGCTGGGGTGCCTGTCTCTCCCCCGGTGGACCTCGGGTCCTGGGGTACACTTACTGCTGAGGGTCAGTGAATCGGGGGCGGAGAGCCTCTGCTCCAGGCGGACGGAGGAGCGCACCTGGGAGAGCCGCAGCTGCTCTGCCGCCACCTGCGTGGCCCTGACGGAGTCTGTTTCTTGCCTGTCCTGCTCGCTCCCTGGCACTTCTGCAGAGTCCATGGCCCAGGGATACCCCCTTCCTTGGGGCTGTGTCCCCAGGGATAAGCGTCCTCACTTCCACTTAGCTCAGCAGGTCCTGTTGCTCTCAGTTTGCTTGTCCCTGCTTTGATGTCTCTGACCAGCTCCCACCATGCTGTGGGGTTTTCCATTTTTTCTGGCTGACTCTCTTGCTGAGTCCCAGCCGCCTTGGGAGCAGCATTCCCGGTGCCTCGCTGTTCCATGCACACCACCGTCAGCTCGGCCTGAGGAGCCCGGCCCCGTTGGCAGCAACTGTAAGCAGCGGGTGGAGCATTACCTGGCAGTTCCCTGTCACCAGGGCCTGTGCACACTGCGGCCGGAGAAAGGAGGTCCTTTCGGGCAGGGAAGGACTGCGTTCTCTCCGGGTGGGGGAATTCCAAGTGTCCCTGGTCCCAGAGATGGATTGGTTGTTGGCCCAGCATTCAGACATCCCCTCCCTGCACTCCACCCCTCTGCCGTTTTTTACTGTAACAACTACATCGCGATACAGCTGATGCACATTACAAGTCACACGTTAAGGTGTTTTTTAGTATATTCACAGGATTGTGCAGCGGTGCCACAATCCAGTCCAGAAGCATCACGTCCCCCACTCTCCCAAACAGTCAGGCTCCCAACATCCTAAGTGCTAGGCAAGCCCAAATGTACTCGATCTTCCTCTGGATTGACCAGTTTTGACCACTTTCCATAAATCAGCAATATACTGTGGATCGCGAGCGTCTGGCTCCTGCCAGTTGTGGATACTCTCAGGGCTTTTTGTGCGGCCGCGGGTACCGGGATCTCAGTTCTGAACAGCGAACATCCCACTATGCAGGCAGCAGAGCTCACGTACATGGGATAGCTTCCCACTTTCTGGCCCTTGGGACTAGCGCCATGTGAACAGTCCTTACACGATTTTGTGTGGGCATGTGCTCCCACTTCCTTGGGGAGTCACCTGGAGGTACCTGAGTCATCACCGGTGAGACACTCCCTCTCCCACATCCTCTGCAACCACCTCCCAATTCCTCGGGCCATTTCTGAGCCCAGCTTCTCATTTCCTCTCTTCACTCTCCCCTCCTGTGAATTCTCCTTCTACAAAACCTTCCTATCTAATAAAAGAGAAACATGCAAATTACCATACCTTCGTTACACTACCAGCCAATCATGAGCGGGAGGGCAGGGTGGTGGCGGGACAGGAGGCTGGTGGGGGGCGTGGCCAAGGTGAAGGCCTGAAGTCACCCCTCCAGCCCTGATGTTGGGCTGCTTCCCCCGACCATAAGTTCCCAACACACTTCCAGCCATAGTTAGAGGGGCTTCTGTTTTTAAGGCATCGCCATATCCAGTGCCTGCCAGGCCTCTGTGAAGCACTACTCCTTAGGTCCAGGGTGCTGGGAGCTGAAGCAGAGAGGCTGTGAGTCCCAGCTCATCCAGGATGCTGGCCCCCCATCACCCCCTCCCAATTATCCTGGCCCAGCCTTCCCTATGCATACCTGCTCGCGGAGAGCGTGAGGTGGACGTGGCAGCGGGATGGGAGGCCGGTGGAGGGCATGGCTGCGGTGAGTGGGATGGGAGGCCTACACCCTCTCCCAGTCCAGAGGGGCTTGACAGGGGACCTCAGGCTGCACTCCCACCTGGCAGGGCTTGACAGGGGACCTCAAGCCGCACCCCCACCCTGGCACCAGGCTGGTGAATCTCAGACCATACCCTTTGACCCAGCACCATGCCAGGGTACCTGAGGCTATGCCCCTCCTGCCTGGCTGGGCTTGACGGGACCTCAGGCTGTACCCCTCACCCAGCAGGGCTGAGCCTGTGCCCCCATGCCAGTGGGGATTGACGGGGGACCTGAGGTTGTGCTCCTCTGCCTTGTGGGGCTTGACGGGGCACCTCAGACCATGGTCCCTACCCAGCGGGGCTTGACAGGGGATCTCAGATTGTGTCTCCCACCTGGTGGGACTTGATGGGGGACCTCAGGCCATGCCCTCCATCCTGGTGCTGGGCCAGGGGACCCAAGGACGCCCCTTGCCCTGTGAGGCTTGACAAGGGTGGGACTGGTCGGGTCTGGATCTACCCCAATGCGAGGGGGGGCGTGCGGCTTGGTCTGAGTCTCAGGTGATTTTGATGCACATGTGGTGAGTGGGGACTTGACTCTGGGTCCTGTAGTGCACCCCAGACTTTGACAGGAGGAAGGTTTTCATATACATTTTACTAATTTTCTTTAGTCTCTGATATTTCTATTATAGAGAAAGAGCAAATAGGAATATTAAATTATTTCCTCTAATTAATACCCTTTTAATGTGCACAAATTTCATGCACCGGGCCACTAGTTAAATATAATATCAGATATGAATAGAACATGAAAGGCGGCATCGATGTCTCTGTAAGCTGTAACTATAGTGACACAATGAATGTCACATGTTCCCACACCTGACAAACCATGGAGCCTAGGGCTCCAAGTCTCATCTCTTTCTCCCTCCACATGTTTGTTTTCTCTGGCCATTTCTAGTGCATTTGACTCCACTTTTAAACAAGGTGTCTGGACTGAAGAGTCTTAGAAGCCCATTGCATTGTGAAAATTCTCTGATTACTACAGAGACATGGGTTTTTGTTGGGAATGTACTGTAGGAGATTAATAGCTTACATTGTTGAATATTACTCTAATGTATTTTATTATTAAGTCTTGGCTAAGAGCGTGACATACAATTGGGCATCACTTCTCCATTCATTGTCTGTAGATGCTTGGGTTTGCCCCTCCATTTGTGAGCTAACAGCTAAGCTTGCTGTCATGTTCTCCCTGCCCACCTCTCTTTGGACTGATCATTTCATCAGCACTGTTGGCCCCCAGGGAGACATGGATGTCAATTATTGCTGCAGATGAATATTAATGACTCCTTAAATATTTAATTAATGTACTTGGTATGTAGGGAGAGTTGTTGGTAACTATAAGAACCAGGCTTTGCTTTCTTTTTATGCCTGGTGCTTAGCATGTTTCCACTGTGACATCGATTAGGACTGAGCTGCTCTGGGAGTGAGCGAGCACCCACTCTCAGGCCTGCCTCCAGGCAGGAAACGCGGTAAGGAAAGTGATTAGATAAACTACATTGTTGTTGCCCTAGCAGGTTTGCCTCAGTGGGTAGAGTGTCAGCATGTGGACCCAAGGGTCCCCGGGTTTGTTTCTGATCAAGGGCATGCACCTCATTTTTAGGCTCGTCCCTAGCCTGGGCCATGGTTGGGACTCATGTTTCTCTCACATTGATATTTCTTCTGCTTTTCCCTGTCTCTTCCACTCTCCCTAAAAATCAATGGAAAAATATCCTCACATGAGTATTAAACGATAATAATCATAATAATCCTGTCTAATAAAAGAGTAATATGCAAATTGACCTTACCTCTGATCAAGCCACGCCCACAGCCACATCCACCAGCCAATCAGGAGCAAATTATGCAAATAAACCCCAACCAAGATGGCTGCTGCCACTGAGAACAGGAGGGAGGCTTGGGTTTTTCTGGTAACAGAGGAAGCCAAGCTTTCTGTCTACAGTTGCCGGAAATACTACAAAGTTTCAATTATAGAAAACACATAATCCCAACAGACATGGCGGCTGCCATGGAGCTGGAGAGAGAAGAGACTTAGGGTTGCGGGGGCAAAGGAGGAAGCCAAACTTCTGCAGCCCTAGCCTAGGCCTCCACTCTAGGCTACAAAGTTTCAAACAGAAATGGCTGTTGCCATGGAGCAAGCAGAAGATTTGGCTCCACTCCAGGATACAAAATTTCAATTGTAGAACATAAATTAATCCCAGATCCCAGGACCTCTGCTTGAATCACTGGGGTGTGGCTGGCCTGCAAACCACCACAGGCCCCTCGCCCTAAGGAAACCCACACCCTGATCCAGGATACCCTTCAGGGCAAACCAGCTGGCCCCCACCCATGCACCAGGCCTCTATCCTATCTAATAAAAGAGTAATTTTCAGATTGACCATCACTCCAACACACAAGAGGGCTGCCCCCATGTGGTCAAAGATCCTGCCCCCATGTGGACTCAAGCTGGCCACCACAAGATGGCCAGCAGAGGAGGACAGTGAGAGGTTCCAGGCCTGCAAGGGAGGACAGTTGGGGGCGATTAATCCTGCAGGGGAGGGCAGTTAGGGGTGACCAGGCCGGCGAAGGATGGAAGTTGGGGGCAAACAGGCTAACAGGGAAGCAGTTAGACATCAATTAGGCTGGCAGGGTACTGGTTAGCAGGTGATCAGGCTGGCAGGCAGAAGCAGTTAGGGTCAGCCCGGAAGGCAGGCAGGCAAGCAGTTTGGAGCTAGCAGTCCTGGATTGTGAGAAGGATGTTCGACTGTAGGATCGGGCCTAAACGGGCAGTCAGACATCCCTGGAGGAGCCCCAGATTGGCGAGGGTGCAGACTGGGCTGAGGGACAATCACCCCCCCCAATACCCCCGTGAAGGAATGTTGTGTACCGGGCCTCTAGTAATAAATAAACTGTATTGTTATTGAACACTTGTTGCATTATTGGAAGTTTGAAGTATTTTCTTATTCTTCTGTATAATGTATTGGTGTCATTAAAACAGTTAGCTCTTAAAAACACTCATTTTTCTTGGCCTTTTATATTATTAAGGCACTCTGAGGAACACAGTCACCTGTTAGTGACTTACAAGTGGGTAGGCGTGGCCGATAGCTCTCCTGTGGAGCTGGCTCTGCCTCCAGGAGCTCAGGGAGGCCCTCCTGCCTGACACTCAGCCAGCGAGACAGGCCCGTCTCCGAGACAACGCAGGTCTCCCTGGGCGTTGGTGGCCCTCATCTGTGGTCAGACCCTGTGACTCCAGCACACACATACCTCTGAGCTTCCCTTCAGTCTGAGAATTTCTGGCCATTGATATCATACTTTGCCAAATCTCCACTTTCGTTGAACATGCATCCTAGTCTCATGTTATTCTGAAAAATTACTTGTTTCTGGCTTTAGCTTTTAAAGTTCTAAATCTATTTGATCACCTTTTTTTGTGCTTTTTCTCCTACCTGAACTTAAAAAACAAATAAACAGAGCATCTACGCTAGTGGGTGGGCGAAGATTTACTCACCGCAGAAACTGAGTCCTGCGGGATGCATATGGTATGGACCTGTGACATGTCATGCAGGCGTGTTTTAAAATCCCTGAGAGTGAGGACCCAGGGTACTGGCTCTCTTCACACACTTAAGACTGGACCAGGTTCGCTCCAAACCTCATCTCCAATCCCCATCACCTCACCCAGACCTTTGTGTAACGTCCGTCTCCTTTTCACTCTTCCCAGATTCTGAAATAGCCAGAGTCAATTCCCTTTGGTTTCATTTTATATTTGTCTTATGCCTTAAGCATCATTGTATTTAGTCAACAATAAGGAAAATTAACATCTTTTTTATTGGATTACAATGGAGGGATTTCCTTAAGATATTAACTGTTGCAAATAAAGGATAAAGTCAAATTCTTCATGAGCATACAAGTATGGTGAGGACTAGTATATACGGTCAAAGGTAGTCTTGGTGTTTCTAGTCATCACTGTCTTCTGTGAAACATAATTAGCATGAAATATTTAAGAATTTATTGACTTTGAAAACTTTTGAGGCTTCTGGTCAAGATGGCAGTGTAGATAAACACAGTACTCACCACCTCCCACAACCACATCAAAATTTACAACTAAACTACAGAACAACCATCATTCAAAACCACCTGAAATCTAGCTGAATGGAAGTCCTACAACTAGGGAATTAAAGAAGAAGCCACATCGAGACTGGTAGGAGGGGCAGAGACATGGGGTGGAATTGTAGAACCGGCTGGACCAACACCCACGTGCAGTGTTTTTTTTTAATCAGAAGGGATATCTAGGCTGTGGAAGTTTCCCTGAGGAACAGGGGTCCCTGCCTCACACCGGGCCCCCAACCCAGGTTTCCAGTGCTGGGAAGAGAAGTCCTGTAACCTTGGGCTGTAAAAATCAGCAGGGATTTTGGCTGAGTGACACGGAGGCTGTGGGAGTCCCAGGCAGTTCTCTTAAAGGGCCTGTGCACAGATTTACTCAGACTCATTCCCTCTGAGCTTGAAAGGAACCTGGGATAATTAGGGAGGAACTAACTTGATTGGAATCAGGGCAAGACCTGGAGGGGCAGCTTTCTCTAAGACAGAAGCCTGGCAGAGGCCATTGTTCCTTTGCTGAGCCTTCCCTGCCACAGAGCTTAGAGGCTGTGCCATATCTGAGTCTCCATCAACCTGGCTCATGCTTTTATCCCTGCCCTGGTGATTCCCTGAGACCCCAACTCTCCTCTTTGCAGGCTCATCCAACCATTTCCAGTGGCTTTTCCATTCAACTGGCCTCTCTTGTCTCATCCTTTGGACTTTCCTAAAATCTCTTAAACAAGCAGCAGCTGGCCTCAGCAGGCCCTGTACCTCTCAATAAGTGGCCCCAGGCCAGGCACTACTTGCAGCTCACTCTGGTTCACAGCTTGGCCTCTTCTAGGTACCACCAAACTCAACACAAATAGCAGCCATTTACAGATTGCTTTGTAGCTCATTCTGGGTTGCTCTGGGGCAAAGCATAGGCATAGGCTGACTTTGTACCTCCCAGGAGGCCCCAGAGCCAGTGCACCTAGTGGATAGCTTCACACCATGCCAGATTACAATTCTACACATCTATGAATGACATGCTCAAGGGGAAGACTCAGTGAGCACCAAAGCCCCACTGAAGCAAGTCCTGCTCCATAGGAGTGTCTCCTGCATAGAAACTTTTCCACTGTAATTGCAGCTGGTCCTCACAACCAGTTAGCCTGGTGTCAATCCCTCCCAGTGATGCCAACATCAATTTAGGCTCAACTGCAATAGGACTGTGCACATAGCTCACACAGGGTTTCACCTGGAGTGCCCAGCTCAGGTGACTGGGGAGGCTGAGCCACTGGGCCCTGCAGGACACCTGTTACCCATGGTCACTCTACCAAGTCTGGGAGACATAGCAGTTCTACCTAATATATAGAAACAAAGACAGGGAAGTAGTCAAAATGTGAAGACAAAGAAACATCTCACAAATGAAAGAACAGAAAAAGAACTAAGTGAAATGGAATCAAGAAAATTACCAGATACAGAGTTCAAAACAGTGGTTATAAGGCTGCTCAAGGAATTTAATGAGAACTGCAAGGAACTTAGAATTTCAATGAAATTCATGAGAATATCAACAACATAAAAAAGAACCAGTCAGAAATTAAGCATACACTAACTGAATAATTTACAGGGCATCAACAACGGAGTAGAGGATGCTGATACTGAAATATAAGGAAGCAAAAAATACCCAATCAGAAGAGCAAAAAAATAAAATAAAATAAAATAAAATAAAATAAAATAAATGAAGATAGTGTAAGGAGCATCTGGGACAATTTCAAGTAACAACATTCACATCATGGGGGTATCAGAAGGAGAAGAGAGGGAACAAGATATTGAAAATCTTTAAAAAAAAATAATGACAGTAAACTTCCCCTACCTGGTGAGAGAAATAGACTTATGAGTCCAGGAAGCACAGAGTCCCAAACAAGAGGAACCCAAAGAAGCCCACACCAAGACACATCATAATTAAAATGCCAAGGATTAAAGACAAAGAAAAATCTTAAAAGCAGTAAGAGAAAAGCAGTTGGTTACCTACAAAGGAGCACCCATAAGACTATCAGCTGATTTCTCAACAGAAACTTTAAAGGCTAGAAGGGAGTGGCAAGAAATATTCAAAGTGATGAAAAGCAAGAACCTACAGCCAAGATTAGCAAAATTATCATTTAGAATTGAAAATCAGATAAAGAGCTTCACAGACAAGAAAAAGTTAGAGGAGTTCATCACCACCAAACCAGTATTACATGAAATGTTAAAGAGTATTGAAGAAGAAGGAGAAGGGGAAGGTGAAGAAAGAAAAAAAAGATTAAAAATTTGAACAATAGAATGGCAATAAATGTGTACCTATCAACAATTGAATTGAAAAACCAAAATAATGAACAAGAATCTAATGAACAACATAAACTGATGAATAAAGTAGAACCAGAGGCATGGAAACATGCAACAGACTGACCAATCTCAGAGGGAAGGAGGTTGGGGGATGGGAAGAGATTAATCAAAGAACCTATATGCATGTATGCATTACCTGTGGACACCGACAATACGGTGATGAAGGCCTGGAGCAGGGCAGGAACCAGGTGGAGGGGCAATAGAAGAGGTATATCTATAATGTTCTAACAAATGCTTAAAATAAATAAAGGAATTTATTGATTTAATTGAGTTTTCTCAGTTGTAGAAAGCAATGATGTTTTAATTTTTTGGATTTTGTTTACGAGTCTTATGCTTTCAAGCCTCCAAAGTTTCTGTTTTCCCCAAAGGCTTCTCTTGTGTTCTGTGCTTTTGTCTGCAGAGGACAGAAGACGCATTAATCATATGTTACTCTGTGGTGTCAGGTATTTTATTTGTATGTTGCATTCTTCCCATTTAAACTACACAACCTTCAAGCTGACGAGGAAGGGTAGTGTTGGTGGGCTTCCCTGGCAGCCCCTGCACGTGGTTCTGCAGAACTCCCAGGTGTGAGTGAGAATTTGTGTTCATTTCACAGGTGGGGAGCATTAAGCGGGACATGACCTTCACGTTTCACCCAGAGGACCTAAAACGGGACTCTAGTAAAAAACTGCCTCATCAGTCCTGGTTCCCCTTGGCCATGGAGGAGGACGTGAAAACTGCCGACACCAGGCCGGCCACCCGAGCCCTGGACCATGAGAGGGAAAACGCCCGCTCCGTCTGTCTCCTTGAGCAGAAGCGAAAAGTGGTCTCCTCCAGCATCGACGTTCCCCCGGCAAGGTAAGGCCCGCCGGAGCTTGGTGTAAAGTAGAGAAACCTAGGAAAGGTTTTCTCCAAGAACTTGGTTCTGGTGCTTGTGTGAAATAGAGCTTTTCAGAACCGAGCCTGAGGCCATGGTAGTTGGAACTCCTGTCGTGCTAGAAAAGAAAATTTTATTAGATTTTTGGCAAATTAATAGTAAAGAGAAAAAAAGGGCGGGGGCATTGAAGACCTGGCATGTAGACTGAGCATAGCTAACAACAAGGATGCTGTCTCGGGCCAGGTCTGCCCCTAGCCTTTTGTGTGTGGCCTTCGAGGTAAGGGTAGTTTTATGTTTTTTAAAGGGTTGAGAAAAGGAAGCATGTGGGACATAAATCAGAGGTGGCCCGCAAAGCCTAACATATTTATGTGTGACTCGTTACAGAAGTGGTTTGCCGTGGTTTATATCAGGGTAATCCTTTAAACTCGAATCTACCTTGGAACTGGGCCAGAGGCTTGATTTGAAATACCAAAAGCTTTTGTGGCATTATAATTTACTTATGACACATCGGTGCCATTGGACCAGCATTATGGCAGGATGGCAATGGCACAGACAGGAATACACGCCGAGACTTTTTGCTTATTTTCCTGCTTATCGTTTATCTCACCGAGATTTGGGGGCATCAAAAAGTTGACATGTCTATCATAGTAAGGTATTCTAATTCCATTTACAAATGAGTAAACAGACTCAGAAATGTGAGGTGACCACTCAGGAGCACACATGTATCCAGAGGCCCAAGGCTTGGTTATGTTTGTAACCCCAAGTGAGTTTTTTATCCTTGTTGCCATCATTTGTGTGATAGAAGAGCCTTCATTTGTTGCCATTTACACACTGTGATGCCTGAAAACACATAGATATTTTTAACATCACTTGCTCTCCAACCTCCAAAAGAAAATAACTCAAACGTTAGGCATACCTTATTAGACAACCTGTTCATGAGAGCATGGTGTTTGTTATTCTCTTTTGCCAGATATTGGGGGGTTTTGTGTGTGTTTTTTAAGTACTGATACTTAAATTGGTTGGATTTCACCCAAATAGCAATTACAGTTTGATTATGCAAAGTAGTGACTGTCTTCTAATTACAGCTCTGAGGCTAAAGAAATTACTAGCAAACCAGTAGCAACGGGGAGAAAGAACAGTTGGCCCCAGGGGCCCCTAGACCTAACAGCCGTTTATTAGAAGATGCCAGGTTGTTGTTGGTTTGCTGTTGGAAAGAAGGAAAATGCACCACATGGCACTGTTGGCAGGATTTAAAAATACAGTGATGTCATATTTATCTCTCGCTGGATAAAATGAGATCATGTTTCTTTTATGGGATCTTCTGGGAATTGGATAGTCTGAATTTCAGAAACTCGCAACTTTGCGTTCGAAATTAGAAAATTACCTGAGCTGCAAGCAATATCCCGTATGCATAGTGGAGAATTGACTCCCCGTGCTCAGTGGTGTTATCTGCACTTTTTCCTTGTCTGTATACACTGTGCACCTATAGACAAGTCTCCTGCCTCAGTTTTGGAATTAAGTGAGAGATTAGGCAAGATGGATGTCATTGTTCCCGAGTCTCTGGAAGCCCAGCCTGAGCAAATGTTTAACTGCATGAACCAGGTCCAGGGCTGCACTCCGTAACCAGTGTGAAGCTACAGCAGGAGGGGGCATAGTAAGGTCGCTCTAAGCTTATCTCAGTCAACATTAAAAGGTATGCATTGGGAGAGATGCTGTGCAATTTGTGGAGTTCTGTTAGCAACTGAAGCAACCTCTACGGAGCAGCCAACCCGGCACCCTTCCTGGGAAACGTCTGTCCACTTCTGTCCTTTTCCATCATGTCAGTGATTCAGGTCACCAAGTCACTGTTGTTCCTGCCTCCTGGCTACAGGCGGTCTTTGTGATCTTTCCAAAACACAGGCAGAGGCGGTGGACAGAAGGATGGAGCCAGGAGAGTGCTGGCACCAGAGTAGTGGACATTACGGTCTAATGAAGCACACTGTGCCGTCAGCACACTACCAAGTCCTCCAGCCAGGGATTTACTGTCTACAGTCAACACATAGGCCAAGAGTATTCTTACGATGCCTTCAGTCACCTGGGAGACCAGAGCTACATAAAAGACTTGGGAGCTGAAACAAGATTTAAAAAGACATGTCTTCTCTCCCTTTTACACTAGGACAACATTTTATCGAATGGGGTGAAATAGTGAAGTTCCTGTCTGTTGTTTTTAAAACAGCTCTTCCTTTCAGCCACGTGCCTGTGGGTGAATTTCTGATTTAAATGCACATATACTGCAACCCACTTTCCTAATGCCCTGCAGAAACATGGGGGAAGTTAGCAAGCTAAGATAGGGAGCCTTCTGAGCCCCCAGGCCTCTCTCCTGCGCTGCTGCTCCCACCAGGGGCCAATGGGTGTTCTATGACATAGATTTGGCTCAGGGTGCGGATATGTGTATGTGTGTGTATTTTAAAGAAAACTCTCCACACGTATTTTGTTGACTTGTTGTCATCCAAGATTCACCAATTTCTAATTAGTGTGTTTTGTATCCTTTTATTATAAGCACAAAATCAGGTCAAATTAGAATGTGTCACCTTTCAGAATTGTATTGTGAACTTAGAATTTGGGTCACTAATACAATTTTTTAAATAATAATTTAAGGCACTGCCATCTTCAAGGGATATGCTTCCAGACTAGTTGGGTAGTTATGAAGTGAAATGCTAAATGTGTGACATTCCCACATCTGCAGGGATCACCTACAGAGTCCTGGGGCCGTTCATAAATGTTCTTTCATGGGAATCCTTGTAAGCAGCAAACTAGACAATGTTTAACCACTGAGACTTCAGGGGGACCTGCCTTACTGCTGTGTTAGATGGACCTTGGCTCCGTGCCAGAGGCTACGTACGTGGGAATGTTCCAGAATGTCTGGAGAGCTGTCATTCGATGTCTGTGGCACCTCTTAGAATGGGTTTGCATTTGTATTTGATTCAACATCTTTTTTCCTCCCTGTACCTGTTCATAATTTAAACCATCAATCAGATATGGAAATAATGGGACTCCAGTGTCTCCCACCACCACCTCCCTCTGCCACTATGGAGCCTGGGTCTTGTTTTTATTACAGAAAGGCAAACAATCATTAAAGGCAGATAAATAATTCAAAGATGTTGATCACTTGTTTGTTTTAAAAGAACAATATCTGAACAGCACTGTCCAATAGAAATTTAATGTGAGCTTCACGGGTCTGTTTTAAATCTCTAACAGCTACGTTAAAAACAGGAAAAAGAGTGCTAGCTGGGGTGGCTCATTTAGCTGGGCATCATCCAGGCACTGAGAGGTCACTGGTTCGATTCCTGGTCAGGGTACATGCCTAGGGTTCAGGCTCTATCCACACTACGGGGTATGCAGGAGGCAGCCAATCAATAGGTCTCTTCTTTTATTGGTGTTTCTTTTTTTTTTCTCTCTCTCCCTTGCTCCCTCTCTCTCAAATTAATAAAAACACATTTTTTAAAAAACAGGGAAAAGAAATGGGTGAAAATAATTAGAGTAAAACTACATTATTTTACCTAATATATCCAAATACCGTTGTTTTCTATGATCAGTATAAGAGGGTATTAGTGAGACACTTTGCATGCTCTTCCGCATGCCAGGCCCTCAAAGTTGTGTACATTTTACTGCTACGGCTCATCTCAACTTGAACGGGCACTTGAAGAGCTGGAGAGCCATGTGTGGCGAGTGGCCATGTGTTGGGCAGTGCCGCCTCGGAGTAACGCACTAACTCATTGTGCATTTCAGCCCGACTTGTCACTTATCCCTAAGACAGTGGTTGGGGTTCTTTTCCTACTTAGACTGCAGGCATGGAGCAGGCGCTCTCTGCAGCCAAGGTCCCTGTGAGGAGAGATGCGTCAGCGTCTGCCTCAGGAAGTATTTCATGGGGAAAACTCAGCAGCGTGATTCCCGTGTCCCCTAAAGAATGACTCCCAGCTGTGCATAACTATGTTTTGTGCAATTATAATTCTTAAAATGTTTAAGTCCCATCTAAGTCTAAGGCAGGTTAAATGATAGTGTCACAGTTCTAGTTCTTTAAAAGCATAAAAGCAGCTTTCCCCAGGAGGCAAGTGCCTGTTCCCTGGTCCCTGGCTGCTGTGACTTCCCCAGGGGGCAGCCAGAGCACGGTCCACACAGGCCAGCATTGACTGGGCCCCACACGGCATGCATTTGTGTATGCTTCTTTACAGAATGAATAGCTGATCAATGCATGCTGCATGCAAACTTGGAAATGTGTCAAATTTTTTTTAAAGACTCCAAGGTAGGAAAGATTTATTTTGTTATTTTGTTATTGGCTTAAAATGTTACCGATTCTTTTAAACTTTAACTCCTGTTTTCTTCCCTTCTTTGAAGAGAATTCTGGTAGGTGGGGAAGAGTTGAGGGTTACGGCTTAACTTGGAATGCCTTGGGAATTTGATTTTTATGTTAGGTTATAGAGAGCAGTCAGTGATGCCTTCGAAAAACATTTCAGATCACTTCAGGAATACAGTTTTAAGCAAGAGGATAATTCTTGAAGAGTGTGTTTTAATATCATGGGCTCATGAAATTCCAAATGTGCAAGCTAGAAGGACTGTCCCCTATAGCAGCGGTCGCCAGTCGGTGGTCTGCGGACCGCTGGTGGTCTGTGAGGTCCAAAAGGTTGGCGACTGCTGCCCTAAAGGCAAGAGACTGGGACTCTTCCACTCCGCTGGCCACATACCCTGGACACAAAAACCTCTATTTGTCATGTTTTCACAGATGCTTCAGGCACTTGGACCGGTTGAACTCTTCTGTCCCGTCCAACAGGGATGACAAGAAGCATCAGGCTTCATCATCAAACACAGCCTGGTCCCAGGGGTCAGCACCCACCTTTGAGTCGGACGTCCCAGTTAAATCAAACATCCAATTCAACTCTGAAGGAATTTGTGATTTGATTTAATACTTCAGCCTAATGCATTATTATAATTATTCCTTGCAACTTTTTATATGTATTCTCAGACAGAATCCTACAATTTGGGTTGTTAATAATACTTCCAGGCTTTATTTAGTTTCTGGATAAATATCCATTTTTTTCAAAGAGGCAAATGGTTACCTCATTTAAAGGACATAAATTCTACAGCAGTCAAATCCAGTTGTTTTCTATGGGCAATTCATGTCACCACCACCGAGTCCCATTCTGTTCACAAGAGGCATTTGCAAATGTCTAGGGGGATGATTTCGGTTGCACAAAATAGTTCTGTGCAGTGAATATCTTCTGCTTCAAACGCTACTTCGCCCTCACTAAGAAATGTGGATGGGTTTCCTATCCTATATACTATCTAATAAAAGAGTAATATGCAAATTTGACCATACCTTCGCCACACCAATAGCCACGTCCACTAGTCAATCAGAAGCAAAATATACAAATAAACCCCAACCAAGATGGCTGCCGCCACTGAGAGCAGGAGGAAGGCTTGGGTTTCCCCGGCAACAGAGGAAGCCAAGCTTTATGCCTCCCTAGGCCTCCGCTCAATCTTACAAAGTTTCAATTATAAAAGATACAGAAATGTTGGCAACCACTGAGCTGGAGAGAGCAGAGGCTTGAGTTTCCCTGGCAATGGAGGAAGCCAAGCTTTCAGCTTGCCGTTGCTGGCCTAGGCCTCCACTCTAGGCTACAAAGTTTCAAACAGAAATGGCTGCTGCCACCAAGCGAGCAGAAGGCTTGGCTCCACTCTAGGCTACAAAGTTTCAATTGTAGACATAGATTAATCCCAGATCCCAGGGCCTCCACTTGGGTCGCTGTGGGGCATGGCTGGCCTGCAAACCTCCGCAGGCTCCTCACCCAGGCCGCCCCTCATCCCAAGGGAACCCCCACTATGATCTGGGACACTCTTCAGGGCAAACCAGCTGGCCCCCACCCATGCACCAGGCCTCTATCCTATCTAATAAAAGAGTAATTTGCAGATTGACCATCACTCTAACACACAAGAGGGCTGCCCCCATGTGGTCAAAGATCCTGCCCCCATGTGGATACAAGATGGCCACCACAAGATGGCCAGCAGAGGAGGGCCATTGGAGGTTCCCAGCCCTGCAAGGGAGGGCAGTTGTGGGTGATCAGGCTAGCCGGGGAGGGCAGTTGGGAGGGACGAGCCCTGCAAGGGAGGGCAGTTGGGGGCAATCAAGCCTGCAGAGGAGGGCAGTTAAGGGTGACCAGGCCAGCAGAGGAGGGAAGTTGGGGGCAAATAGGCTGGCAGGGGAGCAGTTAGACAGGCTAGCAGGGTAGTGGTTATTAGGTCATCAGGCTGGCAGGCAGAAGCGGTTAGGGGCAATCAGGGAGGCACGCAGGTGAGCAGTTTGGAGCCAGCAGTCCTGGATTGTGAGAAGGATGTCCGATTGCCCGTTTAGGCCTGATCCTACCAGGATTGGGCCTAGACAGGCAGTCGGACATCCCTCGAGGGGTTCCAGATTGGAGAGGGTACAGGCGGGGCTAAGGGACATCCCCCGCCCCTAGTGCACAAATTTTGTGCACTGGGCCTCTACTCCTATAAAATAAAATGCTAATATGCAAATTGTCCCCTCAGGAGTTTGACTGCTCTCTATGACATGCACTGACCACCAGGGGGTGGCAGGGAACAAAGGAAGGCCCTAGCCGACAGCTGGCAGCCAGGGAAGGAAGGCCCTGATTGGCCTTGATCGCCGGCCAGGCCTAAGGACCCTACCTGTGCATGAATTTTGTGTACCAGGCCTCTGGTTTGTGATAAAATGGTGGGATCATAGCTGAACATAACTTCATTATTACATTAACTGCACACTTAGTGTTTATTGATAGTGTTATAAGCCACTGGAGATAGGGTAGGAAACCTCACACAGCCTCCCTGAGAATCGGAGCTCTGTTTAGGCACAGTCTTGTGAGGCATGGATTTTGTTCTCTTAGCTTAACATAGTGTAAGAGTGTACTTCTCATGTTCTGATCAGTGCTGGATATATTTGGCTGACAGTTGGAAGAAATAGAATCCTTCTGTAGCCTCTGTTATTGAAATAGAACCCACCATTCCCTCATTTTATTGCCTTCTGTAGAATGCTGAATGACAGTCTAAGTTTTTTAATTGGTGTCTGGCTGATTTAGAATCTCTTGCCTTATGTTTCACATTTTATATCTCAAAAATTACAAGTTCCGGTGCCATTGAAGCAGAGGGAACAGCATTTTTTTTTTTTTAAGAAAAAAGGCAAGTTCCATTCAGAAACCCAAACCCAAGGTCATTCATTTGCATTGTCTCCACATCTCTGGGTGCTGGGACTTCTAGTCCCCCAGATATCTCTGCTAGATTCGTGCAGGTCCTCTCTGCATCCCTGACACGAGCTGTCACTCATCCCCTAGTGTTGAGCCCAGGCTTGCCCAGTTCTGCATGTCTGTCCCCAGGTGATGCTTCACTATACATATTCCCACAAACTCACGTGAAATTCTGCTCATTAAGCCATAGCCAGTCTAGGCAGGGAAAATAATCCTCAAGTTTTCCCTCCCACCCTGAGGTTCAAGTTTCGTTGTAGTTTAATCCTTTTACACGTTTACCCGAATAGTTTGCTTTTTCAAAGCTCAATGACATCCACTTGTTGGCTCTCACAGGCACCATGTGGTGCGTCCAGACAGAAGCGGGTCTTTCAGAGCCTGTGGGCTTGTTTGCAAAGCCCTTGTGTCTCTCTATTCTGTGCCCTCCTGCAGGGGCTCTGGGGGTCACAGGGACTGGCTCCCTCCCCTCCCTCCCCCCTCCCCCCCGGGACTCGAGAGACATGTTGGGGAATTGCAGTCACTTTTCAGTGCGCTGTCCGTGTGACATCTTACTGCCCCAAAGAGCTGACTTGTCTGCTGAAGAGTGGTTGGCTATTGGGTGGTGGTTTTCTTTGTGCCTGTTTCCTAGAAAGAGTTTTGAAATGTTGAGCTACAAAATAAATAGTAGTTTTCATTGATAGCATGATCTAATATTTTTCTTAGATAATTATCACCAGAATCAAATGCTAAATGATTCTGCATGCATGGATTTCTTCATAAGACCAATAAATAGAATGGGAGAAACTTGAGCTTTTGCCCTAAAATTACTTGTATTGTAAAGAAACAGGTCAGCCAGGCAAAAAAGTCAGAACTCATCAATACACCATGAAGTTTCCTTAGCAATGACGCAGTCTCTCCCTCCCTGATGTGTCTGCATTTCGCTCTGCGCTTGCAATGCCTGCACCAGTGGCTCCCAACGTGGGCACACGCCCCACAGGGGAGCAATTAGAGAATGAGTTGTTAACAGTGACGTTTTTGCACTTCTTACAGTTCTAGGGGCCTCATATACAGTATATAAATGTATATTGTGACATGTTTGTGTATTTCTGTTCTCTGTTATATGTTTGAAACTTTATTTGCTGTTTTTTCATATCACTTCATACTATTATTTTTTAAAAATAATTTCTTAGTGATATCTTCCTCAGTACTTCAACTGTCCTTTCATTCTTTTATTTTTCTCTTTTGTGGATGCCATGTTCTCTGGAAGCTTGTTTAGACCAAGTTAATAGCTTTCTAGGCTTCCTCCACGTGAATAGAAGTCACTTTTTGAATAATAGGAATTCTATGTCATGGGAGGTGGGGGGTGGGCAGGCATTAGGATTTTAGAGACACGTGGGTGGGGCGTGGCCAGAAAAAGGCTGGGAACCACTGGCCTCTCATTTTTGTTACTCTGTTACCTCTCAGATTTGTCGAATTGATGTCAATTTTCTTCTTTTCCAGATGTTGTCTATGTAATGATTCCTATCCATTTGCATCAATTATGATGTCTCTGCAACATTACTCCTTTCATTTCTTTCTTTATATTGTGCTCCATCCAGGGCAGTTAGAAAGTGGGAACAAATCACTTAGCTTCTTCCCCTGATGCAGTGTGGCTGGGTGGTCTAGCTGCTTTTGCCTGCCTGGACAGTCAGATAACATCTCAGTTTGACGTTGGCACAAAGAATGCAGTTGGCCAAAAGAAGGCGTGAAGCCTCCTTGGTTTATTGTGGCTTCTGTATTGCTGTGGATTCCTTTTTTGTTTATTGTTCTTTTCCTCTTCTCTGTGCATATAGCTGTGTTTTTAAAAATATATTTTATTGATTTTTTACAGAGAAAAAGGGAGAGGGAAAAAGGGAAAGTTAGAAACATCGATGAGAGAGAAACATTGATCAGCTGCCTCCTGCACATCCCCAGTTGGGGATGTGCCCGCAACTAAGGTACATGCCCCTGACCAGAATCGAACCTGAGACCTTTCAGTCCGCAGGCTGATGCTCTGTCCACTGAGCCAAATCGGTTTCAGCTATAGCTGTGTTTTTATAACAATGTGGTGCATAATTATTTTAAACAATTTGTAAGTGTAGATAAGCAAAGAAATAAAATTAAAAAACACCAGCAATGTGGACTTTGCTATGTATGATTCTACTCCCTTTCTATATTTGCATATATAAAGCATATTTATTCCAGATAATGGTTTTATATGGCACAGAAGGATGTGAACTTTAAAAATATATTGTAACCAATACACTCAGAATAATTTACAAATACTTGTCTATTCATCTACAGCCCTGGTCGGCAAACTGCAGCTCTTTGGCCCCTTGAGTGTGGCTCTTCCACAAAATACTACAGCCTGGGCGAGTCTATTTTGAAGAAGTGGCATTAGAAGAAGTTTAAAAAATTTCGCTCTCAAAAGAAATTTCAATCATCGTACTGTTGATGTTTGGCTCTGTTGACTAATGAGTTTGCCAACCACTGATCTAGAGCATGATTTCAATGGATGAATTGCATTATATCACACGTGTGTAGTATTTTTACTCAGCCAGTCCTTGTGGGCATTCTGGCTGTTCCCACTGATTTATTATTACAAAGAGCCCTGTAGTTAACTGAATTGTTTACCAATTTCCACCTAACATGTGACCCCCAGCCTCTGGATGTAAAAGAACACATTGGTTTCTGTGGGTCCGGATCTGCATGGCTTCACTAGGCTTGCTGCAGGCTCTCCCAAGTCTGCAGTCAGGGTGTTAGCAGGGCTGTGTTACATGTGAAGGCTCAACCAGGGGCACATACTTCCCAGTTCGCTTGGCTGATGCAGAATTCACTTTGTTGGATGGAGAGTCTCCGGTCTGAGGTGGCTGTGGCTGGAAGTGGCTCTCAGTTCCTTGGGAGGGGGGCCTCCTCACTGTGCCAGCTTGCTTCAGCAACGCCAAACTCAGGAGGAGGAGGAGCCTTCTTTACCTCCAATATTTTAGGAGAATATTATGCCTTTCCTGTGCCAAGGACCGAGTCTGCCAGCAAGGCAGAAGTCACAGGGTGCTAGAGCCCAATCAGAGGCCTGCCAGCCTGTCATCTTGTTTGTCAGAAGCAGGTCCCTGGAGCATCTGCACTGAAGGGAGAATGCCAGGGGGCGGAGGTCATGGGGAGTCTGATGCATGCACCCACGCACATTCTGGCCTCTTCCAGAGGAACCTGAGGGAAGGCGTTTCTGACTGGAGGGTATGTGTGCTCTAGGAGGCTTCCTGTTCGTCACTGCAGCTGCTCTGAGGGGGTTCTGGCTGCAGCCACCAGGACCCCTGGGACCCCACAATCCAGTGTGTCACTCGTGAGTTTTGATGTACATCATCCCCCAAAAGGTGACAGTGCTTGTTTTCAACTATCCTTAGTGGAAACATTGCGCTACTTTCAGGATGCATGTTTGCTCAGTCAGCCAGGACTATTTTTCGAGTACAGATCCTTAGGAGGCCTGGTTAAGGGTGCAGTGAAGGCCTGGGGGGGGGGGGGGGCGGGGAGGGATGGAAGTAAATAGGGGGGACGAGTCAATGGAGGGAGAAAGGGGATGTCTATAATGCTTTCAACAATAAGGATAAATTTTTTAAAAGAATAGTTAAAAACGGGTGCTGCTTAGCATATCACTTGTTTTTAAGCGAGTGTTTTAAAATGCCTTAAGGGTGCTGGACATTATGTTTATTTTTACAATGAGTTGGGCAACATGTCACAGGAACTACTGAGGGTGGCTGACCCAAGTGAGTGTTCCCTCCACGGAAGCAGAGTCCTACGCACACCACTGCGGAGCTACCACCAGCACCTGGACCCGAGAGCCTGTGCCCGCCTCAGGGCCGCATCGCCCTCTGCAACTAAGATGCCTTCCAGCTCCCAGCATCCCTCTCTCCCAGGCAGAGCCTCGGGGGGCAAAGAGCAGCTGGTGCAGAGTGGGGCTGCCCTTTGAAGGCACTTTCCCTGGTTTCCCATCCCCGAAGGCCACCCTGCGCCTTCCATTACATCTCATTGGACATAATGGTCACTTGGCTGCCTCTGTGGCCTGGGAATGTAATTTCTAGCTGATAGCATTGCTGTCCCCAAGCTAGCAGCCACTCTGGTAGCAGGAAAGAGGAGAGCTGGGGATAGAGTGGGCAGCTGGCACTGTGGCCTCTCCATTTCGTTTTCTTTTTCCTGCGTGTCTTGTTAAAAGTTGTGAATTTCATGGACATAAAAGACAACAGTCATTAACTCAAGTCCACATTTGCTGGACTTTTATGGTGATGAGTTTGGTTTCATGGAGTCGGTTTTACTCTGTTGGTTTTCCTTTGTCAGGTTTATGGAAGCATTCAGCTGCTTTCCACCATCCAACACATTTTAAAAATCATGTCACTGCATTTGGACAAAATTCTGATCATTGTCAGGCCTGGGGTTTTAATGAGAAAAATAAAATGTATCATAAATTCATGCTGCCTGGTTGTTTCAATTTTGGAATATGAAAATAGACTTGCAATCCCGCTAATATGGGGAAATGGGAACCTGAGGAGTCGCTATGGCAAAGACACTCTTCCCCTGCTCCCCGAGTGGCGCTCTGAGGTGGAAATATATTGTAATTGAGGTTTGATAAGAGACAAGCTTTTAAAGTAGTGCCATTGTCATTGTTTTCTTCTCTCTTCACAACACACTGGTGGTACCTGGTCATTAGTCACAAGCTCTAGCATGAGCCACAGGCCCCAGAAAGCTGCAGGACGGAGGGCTCTAGGCTGCAATGATGTCACCAGAAAATACACTGGGGAGGGATGAATGTGAGGCAATGAAGTCTGCCTGGTTATCAAAACAAAAAAAAGAAAGGGAGAGGAACCGACCATTCCCAGGGACTGCATTGAAATGCACCTTTTTCATATCGATTTCTGACGGTCGTTCTGTGAGGTGTGAAAAAACGCTGCCCTCCAAGGCACCAGACTGTGCTGCTGAAAGCCTCACTGCCGGTTCCCCGGGCTCCTACCTCCGGGGAAGGGTGGCGGGAGGGGGGAGTTGGTGTTGCTCGTTTCCTGCATAGGCATGTCTGGATGGCTGGTGACAGGCTGGTGACAAGATTAGACCTTTCTCGCGTGTTGAAGAATGAAGGTGTCTGTGTGTGCATGTACACATGCACGGGGGTGTGTCCCGTGTGCGTAATTCTTGAGGAAAGGAGAGGTAAAGAGAGGAAGATCCAGCAGCATTTCTGGAAAAGGTGTCCGGAATCGTCTGGTTTTCTTGGGGCCCATCCCAGATCTCCTCGCTAGCCAACGGAGCACCTCTGTGGAGTTTTCATGGTGGTTCAAGTGTTTGCCGTGACCTTAGCGATTCTGGTGCACACTAGCGACTCTGCCTCTCCACCAGGGAGAGCAGGCCTCTTCTCTTCTGTAGTATGTTTATTTCCGTATTTCTTTTGTATGCTACTAACCAGGAGTCTTATTTATGCGCTTCTTGATAATAAATCCCAGTCTTTGGGCTACAAATACATGGGCTTAAACGACAAGCCGGTTTTGTTAAAGCAGCTCTTACTACAGGTTTGGCTTCTTGCTGAGGAGACCTGCGAGTGGGCCGGCCCCGCCCCTGCCCAGGGCAGGCCTCCTGCCACTGGGCCAGCCGAGGCCAACGCCCAGCACATGTGTGGATGGGGCTTATGATGTGTCAGCGCCAGCCCATTCCTTTTCAAAGGGAAGTTCTGGTCTTTACATCCTTTTTCTTCATGTTAACATCAAATAGCTGGCGTGTCGGTGTGGTTCTGCGCTGCAGGACAGCCCAGCCCTCTCTTCCCTGTGACAGTTACAGGTTGCGTGACTGCAGCATCACATCCTTCCTGCATGCTCACTTCCCCAGACCAGATCCCTGTGGTGCTGGGCACGCTTACCTGAGGTCTGCTTTCTAGGAGCCCGAGCGCATAAACGTTTAGGGCGTTGGCCCATTATGCATTCATTGTGTACTTTACCTCCAAAGTGTGCCATTTCTCTCATTTCCAAACACTTCCAAGTACTTCCTCAAAAACATTGCTGACAACACCAGCACCTTCAAATATTCTCAATAAAATAGATTTTTCCCTTCCTCCTCCCTGGTCCTCCTCTGATCGCCGGTTTACTGCAGGCCTTTCCTCCCACCTTGTCCAAAGTTCCCTTCTCTAGCCTGCAGCCCACACCTGCCAGGACACCACACATCCTCTGACTGTTCAGCGCACAGGGGCTGTTGTATTTATCTGGATGTTGTGATCGCATTAATGCAGCCAAAAATCACATTAAGGCCATGAGCAGCTGCATCTCACCAGCCTGAGAAACATCATAATTAAAATGCCAAAAGGTAAAGCTAAAGAGAGCATCTTAAAAGCTGCAAGAGAAAAACAGTTACCTATAAAGGGAGCACCCATAAGATTGTCAGCCGATTTCTCAACAAAAACTTTTCAGGCCAAAACTGAGTTGCAAGAAATTTTCAAAGTGATGACTAGCAAGAACCTGTAACTAAGATTATGGTCTCCAGCAAAGCTATCATTTAGAATTTAAAGTCAGATAAAGACCTTCACAGACAAGAAAAAGCTAAAGGAGTTAATCACCATCAAACCAGTATTACATGAAGTGTTGAAGGGTATTTTCTAAGAAGAGGAAGAAGAAGAAAAAAATATGAACAATAAAATGGCAATGAATACATATCTATCAATAGTTGAGTCTAAAAATCAAAATAAATGAATAAAAATAAAACCAGGCATGGAAACATGGAACAGACTGAGGGATTTCAGAGGAGTGGCTCGGGGAGGTAGGGGTGGTGAGCAGGAAGAGATTAATCAAAGAACTCAGATGCATACAAATTTCGTGTGATGGGGGATAGGGGCAGGGGGGGTGTCCCTCAACCCAGCCTGCACCCTTTTCAATCTGGTATCCCTCTCACAATCCAGGACTGCTGGGGCCCAACTGCTCACCTGCCTGATTGCCCCTAATCACTCCCCTGCCCGCCTGATCAATGCCTACCTGCTCCCCTGCCAGCCCTATTGTCCCTGACTGCCCTCCCTTGCAGGCCTGGTCCCTCCCAACTGCCCGCCCCTGTTGGCCTGATTGCCCACAACTTCCCTCCCTTGTCGGCCATCTTGTGGTGGCCATCTTGTATCCACATGGGGGTGGCCATCTTGTGTGTTGTAGTGGTGGTCAATTTGCATATTACCTCTTTATTATATAGGAAGATTATATAGGATATGCATTACCTATGGACACAGGCAGTAGGAGGTGAAGGCCTGGGTGGGGTAGGAACCAGATGGAGGCGGCAATGGGGGGAACAAAGGGAAGCATCTGTAATATTTTCAACAATAAAGATTTTTTTCTAAAATTAATGCATGTAATGTAGCTAGAATATAAGAAGCATACAATATTAAGCTGTTACTGTTATTTTATCTCTATTTTCCTGATGGCTAATATAGGACTTTGAGAAGTAGGCACTAAGTCATCAGCAAATGGAGCCCAGAAGTGGGGCTTGAGTTCTGTTTGGACCCATGTCTATCAGTTCTAGGTATGACATATCTCTAGCCAGAACCAACATAAATAAACCAACTTTTCCCCTTGTGCTGGGTGTGAGTAACGTTAGAAATCACGTTGTAATATTTTTTATACTACAATATTTATTTTCATCAAGTGGAGTGTTGGTAGTTAAATATGTTTTGATTTTTTAGTGATTTCTATCATACAACATAGCTTCTAGCCAAACCCCAAATAACCCAAAGTCTCCAAAGAGGAAAGTCTTTCATTGCAATGAAGTCCACTGATAGAAGCAAGTGCCTGGGACAGCCTCAGGGCTTAGCCACCTGCCAGGAGCAGTAGCGTGTGGATCCCTTTCAGTCCACAGTGACACTCCTGAGGAGGAGCTTCCCACGCAAGCCCAGGAGACTGTGCTCCTCAGGATTCCTGACGAACAGACTGCGCTGTGGGGCTGAGCGTCCGGGCAGAAATCATGCTCAGGGGCTCCCGGGGCCCCGCTCAGGCGACCCTGAGATGGGACCAGTGTAGCAGACGGTGGTCTGGCAGCTTCTTAGCCCATTGGGTGAACTGGGCTGCACCCACATTTACAAGCTTTAGGGCCACAGGGCCGGTCACAGCAGGAGGCAGTGAAGGAGGGTGAGCAGAGCTCGGGGTTAGAGGCACGTGTTGGGTCAACTTGGAGGAGTTGCTGTGATGACTGAGCCTAGCCACACTGTGGGCCGCAGTGCAGTGGCCGCGTTTCCTGAGGGCGGCTTGTGATGGCCGCTGGCTCTGCGGCCTGGCTTTCCGGGTCCCAGGCTCTGACCCTGTGGAAGTCCCATGGGATTGGCCCATGGCCCTGTGCAGGCAGCTGGGGTATTGCTGCGCCTCTTCCAGGACACACGCGTCACCCAAGTGCGTGCCTGTTTGTGCTTCTTTATTCCAGGAGTCGCTGTGCATGTTCCCTGTGGAAGCCAAGTTAGAAAGTTGACTTCAAAGGATATTTTTTTAAAGCAAATGTAACCTATGCTGTTTGCAAGTGTAATACGTTAGCAATGAGAAAAAGTATTCTTAAAAACCTATGGGTTACCCATCTCTGCCCCCACCCCACTGCAGAACAATCCCCTCCCCAACAGAACAACCTTCCTCGAAAGACCAGCGGAGCATAGCTGAGTCTCATCTCTCTCCCAGGCTCTCCTGGACGGAGGTGTGGGACGTCTGCTGGCTGTAGGCTGAGCGTCTGGGCTTACAGGCTCTGTCAGAGGGCAGTCTCCTTCACAAGGGGCCAAGTTTGTCCCCAGGTCTCTCGTATATGGAGTTACTCATTCAGTCCACACGGGGCCTCTCTGGTGCCTGCGGAGTTATAACTTTAAAGATTTTAGCGATAACTATGACATACACAGCAATTACTATACTAGTACATGGAGCAGTGTTCCATGCTTCATATTTATAGGACTTTATTTAATCTGTCCAGCAAGCCAGCAGATGTGTTATCACCATTTCCCAGTAAGGGAAACCAAAGCACTCGAGTGGTTAAGATGGAGAAAGACAAATACCATAGGGTTTCACTTATATGTGGAATCTAATGAACAACATAAATGAACAAACTAAAGAGAGACAGACTCATAGACGCTAAGAACAGGCTGATGGTTGCTGGGGGGACAACGGGCCTTGAGGGACTGGAGGACAAGGTGAAGGGACTGAGCAGTACAGATTGGTAGTTAAAAACAGTCACAGGATGTGAAGTACAGCATAGGGAACATAGTCAATAATATTGTAATATCCATGTTCAGTGCCAGGTGGGCCGGGCAATATCAGGGGAACACTTTGTAAAGTATATGGTTACCTAACCACTCTGCTGTAAACCTGGAACTTATACAAAGTAATATTGAATGTAAACTGTAACTGGAAATTCTTTGATTAAAAAAATAATAAAATAAAATGTGTATATTCATTTTTTTAAAAAGGAAGGAAGGAAGCAGAGAGACCCAGAACTCCCTCTCCCCCACAGCGGTCTGTCCCCGTGTCAGCCCAGACCCTGAAAGTCAGGGAAGGAACATGAGACTGGGCTTGAGAGCGGTCCAGACTGTATCAAGAATAACACACAAGTGGGGCTGCCGGCACAGAAATCCAAATGTAAAAGTAGATGTGGAATTGTTCAAAATAAAATTCAAGGGGGGGGGGTGGTGGTGGAGAATAACAAACATGAGAAAGAATATTAAGGAAACTTCAAAAAATGAGCTCTGAGGGCCACTAGTACTGCCATTTCCAGTAGTCTCAGTGCTCTGTGTGACCACAGCTGTGGGAATCATCCTAGACAGGGGCTACGTGGCCCGGTGCGGGGAAGCAGGCCACACACCTGCGTGACCACGAGTTTCTCACAGGATAGCCAGTAGGGAAGGGAGGACTGCTAATGAAATCATATTGGGATAGATTCTTAGCAATTTTGCGGGGGAATCAAAATCAACTCTACCCTTCCTCTTCAACACTGAACTAAATTATATTGGTTATTAAGTAAAAAATATAAAGAAAAATAGAATTGTAGCAAATGGCATCTAATACTATAATAAACTGAACAAATCACAAAGAAAAGAATCAGAAATCTTAACTATCTAAAAGTGATAGTTATTACATTTAAAGATATTAAAAAACCAATTTGGAAAACAATTTGCAGTTTAACATTTTTATTATTGTAAACAATTCATTCAAATTGATTTTTTTAAAAATCCCAAATCCCAGGAAATGCATGGCAGATGTCAACCACAGACATTTCACAAAAGAAATGGTTGAGCATCATCCTGTGCACTGCAAGGTTGCCAGTTTTATTCCGTCTGGGCACATGCCCAGGTTTTGTGCTTGGTCCCTGTTAGGGAGAGTGCAGGAGGCAGCTGATGGATGATGTTTCTCTCTCATCAATATTTCTCTCTCTCTCCCTCTCCCTACTTGTCTCTCTAAAATCAATGAAAACATATTTAAAAAATAATAAAAAGGTGACTTGCTGGAGGGTGCAGACAGACTTCTGTCTCATAGTGCTGGTCAGATGTCAAAGCTATCCAGTTCTGTTAGCAAATCAGTTAGCAGTTCTTTCTAAGAGTCATGAAAATTATCCTACCATTGATTTAGCAAGTCTATTTCACAGACTTTAGCTTAGGTAAAGAATCCAAAGTAGTGGATAGGGTGAAAGGTATGTGTGAAAACGTATCATTTGTATCCTATCTAATAAAAGAGTAATATGCAAATTGACTGTACCTCTGATCAAACCATGCCCACAAGCCACGCCCACCAGCCAATCAGGAGCTGGTGCAGAGCCAGCCAGCGAATGCACAGCCCCCAGGGCTGGGAGATCACTGGCCAGGCCAAGGCTGGGGCCAGGGCGGAGCCAGCCATCGGCCCCATTGCAGGGCGATGGCTGGGTGCCCAAGGCCTAAAGCCTCGGCCAGAGGCTTTTGGCCTTGGGCAGGCCAGGGCTGAGCAGTCAGTAGGACATCCCTTGAGGGCTCCCAGTATGTGTGAGGGGGCAGGTTGGGCTGAGGGATCACCCACCCCCAGTGCACGAATTTCGTGCATTGGGCCCCTAGTTATTTATAAAAGTGAAACATTGCAAGAGAGTTAAGTGTTTAGTAATAATGGACTACTTAATGAATTGTGGAATATTGTGCAGCTATTAAAAAATCACAATTGTGGATATTACTTAGAAAAAAACATATAAAAATGTGAAGTTTAAAAATATTGAAAAATTGCAGCCTAATACAAATTATATTTTCAAACCAACTTTATGAGCTACTCTTCATCATTAAGATAAATGTTTTTTCTCTTACCAAAGTTTTTACCCTTCATAATATACTTGGTTTTTTTGCTTTCAAGGAAGAAAAATAATTCCCCTGTCAGGCAGCATTTGTCAATATGTGAGGGCAAATATTCATTGCTTGCCATTTCACTCTAGAAGTGTCCAGAAAGAGAAATATTCAAATAAGTGTATCTTATTGTGGTTCTTGCTATATAAATTTCTCATTTTCCACACTTTGGGTAAAGTGCGAAGCAGACTGAGCACTGTATTCTCAGAGAACAATGCATTTGGGATAGTCAAGTAAGTGATGGCTATTAGTAAAAAAATGTTGGCTACCACAGATTTGGCCCCATCTGCCTACACCGTGGAGTATTGTCTGTACTGTAAACACTGAAAAATAACTTGTTGAAAATGACTTAGTAAGTTATCTTCAAGTACTTAGCTCTCCAGAAATAATAAAAGAAAAAGGGAAGCCCTGATTTGTATAGTTTGCTCTGCTGTGGATACTGCTACGTGGCTGATGTCAAACAATGTGAATCTCTAAACACGGGTGGGGAAGGGGTGTTAACAGTGGCCTTCACCACTGTGCTGTGCTCCTGACACTGATGTGAAGTCATATTGAATGTAAATTGTAATTGAGAAATAAAAGTTGAAGTCCTGGCTCAGTTGGTTGAGAGTCGTCACAAAAGGTTGCCAGTTCGATTCCCAGTCAGAGCATATGCTCACCTTGCAGCCTCGATCCCTGATATGGGGCATGCTGGAGGCAGCTGATTGATGTCTTGCTCTTACATTGATGTTTCTCTCTCCCTCTTCCTTCTTCTCTCTAAAAATAATCTTTTTAAAGAAAAATTTGAAAAGTAAAAAATAAATAAAACAAAAGGAGTCACCCCGGAGAGCCAGGGCACCAGTCCAACACAGTGCTGGATGGAACCAAGTTGGAGAGGGTGATGCTAACTACCCTCATGTCTGATGTCAACCTTATGCATTCAGTTAAAAACACAAAGAAACCTGGGCAATACCCTCCAATAGATAGAAAAATACGTAAGAACATGCTTACTGTCGGCGAGCAGACCTCTCTGTGCTGGGCTGAGAGCTGGGAGCACAGGCATGGGGCAGGCTCCTCTAGCCTCTGTGGTTATTTTTGGAGGCAATCACTTAAAAGGACACACGACCTTGAGGTTGGCTTTTATCAGGCATCTGTAAGGGGAAGTCTCCCGTTGGCTTGTGCAATGGGCTGGTAATCTGGAGTGGGAGCCTCACTGCCCACAGTGAGTCACTAGAACTCACCCTCTGCTGGTTTCAATCTGTTCCATGTCTCTGCTATTTGTCTCGGACACAGTGTTTACTCCTTCCCCGTTCTGCAGCGGCTCCCTCCTCCACAGCGTCCTCCTCCACGGCTTGCTCCCCCAGGGCTACCTCCTCCAGGGCTTAGCTCCCTCCTCCACACCTCTGTCCGCCAGGTCTCCCTCCTCCAGGGATCTCTCCTCCAGGGCTCGACTACCTCCTCCATCACTCCTTCCTCCAGGGATCCCTCTTCCACCACTCCCTCCTCCAGGGCTCCCTCCTCCACCACTCCCTCCTCCAGGGCTCCCACCTCCAGGGCTCCCTCCTCCAGGGTTCCCTCCTCCACCACTCCCTCCTCCAGGGCTCCCTCCTCCAGAGATCCCTCCTCCACCGCTCCCTCCTCCAGGGCTCCCTCCTCCACCGCTCCCTCCTCCAGGGCTCCCACCTCCAGGGCTCCCTCCTCCAGGGCTCCCTCCTCCACCACTCCCTCCTCCAGGGCTCCCACCTCCACCACTCCCTCCTCCAGGGCTCCCTCCTCCAGGGCTCCCTCCTCCAGGGCTCCCTCCTCCAGGGCTCCCTCCTCCACCACTCCCTCCTCCAGGGCTCCCACCTCCACCACTCCCTCCTCCAGGGCTCCCTCCTCCAGGGCTCCCTCCTCCAGGGCTCCCTCCTCCACCACTCCCTCCTCCAGGACTCCCTCCTCCACTGCTCCCTCCTCCACCGCTCCCTCCTCCACCACTCCCTCCTCCAGGGCTCCCTCCTCCACCACTCCCTCCTCCAGGGCTCCCACCTCCACCACTCCCTCCTCCAGGGCTCCCTCCTCCACCACTCCCTCCTCCAGGGTTCCCTCCTCCACCACTCCCTCCTCCAGGGCTCCCTCCTCCAGGGCTCCCTCCTCCAGAGATCCCTCCTCCACCGCTCCCTCCTCCAGGGCTCCCTCCTCCACCGCTCCCTCCTCCAGGGCTCCCACCTCCAGGGCTCCCTCCTCCAGGGCTCCCTCCTCCACCACTCCCTCCTCCAGGGCTCCCACCTCCACCACTCCCTCCTCCAGGGCTCCCTCCTCCAGGGCTCCCTCCTCCAGGGCTCCCTCCTCCAGGGCTCCCTCCTCCACCACTCCCTCCTCCAGGGCTCCCACCTCCACCACTCCCTCCTCCAGGGCTCCCTCCTCCAGGGCTCCCTCCTCCAGGGCTCCCTCCTCCACCACTCCCTCCTCCAGGACTCCCTCCTCCACTGCTCCCTCCTCCACCGCTCCCTCCTCCACCACTCCCTCCTCCAGGGCTCCCTCCTCCACCACTCCCTCCTCCAGGGCTCCCTCCTCCACCACTCCCTCCTCCAGGGCTCCCTCCTCCAGGGCTCCCTCCTCCACCACTCCCTCCTCCAGGACTCCCTCCTCCACTGCTCCCTCCTCCACCGCTCCCTCCTCCACCACTCCCTCCTCCAGGGCTCCCTCCTCCACCACTCCCTCCTCCAGGGCTCCCACCTCCACCACTCCCTCCTCCAGGGCTCCCTCCTCCAGGGCTCCCTCCTCCACCACTCCCTCCTCCAGGACTCCCTCCTCCACTGCTCCCTCCTCCACCGCTCCCTCCTCCACCACTCCCTCCTCCAGGGCTCCCTCCTCCACCACTCCCTCCTCCAGGGCTCCCACCTCCACCACTCCCTCCTCCAGGGCTCCCTCCTCCAGGGCTCCCTCCTCCACCACTCCCTCCTCCAGGGCTCCCTCCTCCACCACTCCCTCCTCCAGGGCTCCCACCTCCACCACTCCCTCCTCCAGGGCTCCCTCCTCCAGAGATCCCTCGTCCAGGGCTCTCTCCTCCAGGAATCCCTCCTCCAGGGACCCTCCTGCACCACTCCCTCCTCCCGGGCTCCCTTCTTCATGGCTTCCTCCTCCATGGCTCTATCCTACCCGAAAGCTCTCTGTGGCATCAGGCTTGTCCTGCACCAGGATTCACTGGCTGTGAGATGTATTTAGCCCCAGGCTTTCTGAGCATAGAGGGGAGGGAGGGGGGAGTTTCTATAGTGATATCCAGGGAGCTGGACGCCCAGAAAGTCTTGGAAAAGCAAAGTTAGAGTCTTTGTAAGCCCAGGGTGCTTAGGAGACCCAGGTATTCTCTTTAAGTTTTATTTTTCACTTGTAATTGACATGCACTGTTACATTCGTTTCAGGTGTACAACATGGAGATGAGACATTTAAAAACCTTACCAAATTATCGCCCCACAAGGCTAGTCTGGTACCAGTCTCAGTTTCACAATAGTGCTGGCTGTGTTCCCTGGTGCGCTGTGCGCTTACACCTCACTCTGAGCAAGGGAAGCCCTCCCAGAGCTCTGAACGCCACATTCACGGCAGAGAAGGGGAGGGTGTCTTTGGAAAACGCTTGTACCAGAGCCCTTCCAAGACAGGACAGTGAGAAGCCCACTCACCTTTCCAAAGTGTTACCTGGAGTGTCTCTGGGGCAGCAACCAGAAGGGAGCTCCTGCTGCTGAATTTGGCCCTCGCCTCGGTGGCATCCAGCTGGTACAGCCTGGCCCAGTGCCTGCGGAGCGCTGCTATGGCTGCACCACCTCGCCTGTTACAGCTTGTGGTGTCAGCTGTTGGAGAACACGAAGGGATGTACCTTCACCCCAGCTGTACTGGCTATCTGTTAACGCATGACAGGCGACCGCAGCGTGGGCAGCGTCGTGAAGGAACCCACGTTAATCATCTCATCCTGTCTGAGGGTCAGGGATCCGGGCATTCGCTGGGCAGATGCTCTGGTCTCTCTCCTGAGGCTGCATGTAAGAGGCGGCAGCTCACAACTCCTCTGGATCCTCTCAAGCTCACATGGGGGGTTATTGGTAGGAGTCCCCTTCCTTTGGGCATCGTACTGTGGGCCCCAGCTCCTAGCCGGCTGATGTTCAGAGACAGCTTCGATTCCCTCCCACGTGGCCTCCCCAGCATGGCAACTTGCTTCATCAGAGGCCGCATGACAGTCTGTTGGCAAGATGGAAGCCACAGCCTGCGGCCTAATCCACAGTGACATCGTCCCTTCTGCCAGTTTGTTGGTTACAAGCACGTCCCACGCCCTGCCCACATGCGGGAAGGGTGGCACACGAGGGTGTGACTGGGAAGAGGGGAAGTCTGTCTGTTACACTGAAATGTTGACTTAAATAGGACTCACCCTCGGAAGGCGGCTCGTGGGAGAGCGATCTTTAGCTGTTGAACAAAACAGCTCTCAGTGAAGAAAGAAAGCCCGGAGCTAGAGCTGCTGCTGCTCTGGAGCCTGTCACAGTGGGAAGCTGAACCACAGACCCCAGCTGGATGAAGGAAAAGCTGTCTGCTCCTCTAGGTGCCCCAGCATCCCTGACTTCGTGGTCGCAGGCTCCTAACAGAGGCTATGCTGAATGAACGAGTGTTTCTAAAGCCTGTGGCCTCCGACAGTGTACTTACCAGTTCAGACTGTGAACTTCGGAGACAGAAAAACCTGGGGTCACATCCTGGCTCTGCCATTACTTACTGTGTGACCTTGAGCAAGTTACTCAAATTCCCCAGGTCTGTTTCTACGTCTGTGAAATGGGGCTAATAATACCATATTTTATTATATCTGAGGCAGCATGCATTTTAGAATACAACTTTATTTTATGAGTAACTCACAAAGAAAAATTGCTCTCAATTAAACTGCATAACTTGATTGTAAGATGTACCCTGATTTCAAACATCTTAGAATGTGGACAGAACTGTGTGCTTTGGAATTGATGTGCTGTGCTGGTGCCGACCTCTGTGTTGTTGTTTTCTAAAACATTCTTATTGATTTCAGAGAGAATCGTTCATCAGCTCCCCTGCAAACCCCACACTGGGGTTCAAGCCAGCAACTCAGGCATGTGCCCTGACCAGGAATCAAACTGTGACCTCCTGGTTCATAGGTCGACACTCAAACACTGAACCACCCTGGCCAGGCCTTCTAAGGTTTTTATGAAGTATAAATGAGGCAGCATGCATAAAACGTTTAACAAACAGTACTTTTCATACAGTAAGAGCCTAATAAGTATTAGCCATTTCATTATCATAGCAATTATGGTTTTCTTACAAATCCTAAACAAATCATTTTAATATCTGAAATTGAGTTGACAAGTACAATTACAAAGCCAGTTTTGCAAATAAGGTGTGGATGTTAGCAAAGTGGCTGTTTCATCCTGTGGTTCTGTCCAAAATGCTCAGCAAGTGTGACACTTAACAAAACGCCCAGCACGGGTGACACTCCACAGACACCCAGCACGGGTGACACTCCACAGACACCCAGCACGGGTGACACTCCACAGACACCCAGCACGGGTGACACCCAGCACGGGTGACACTCCACAGACACCCAGCATGGGTGACACTCCACAGACACCCAGCACGGGTGACACCCACAGGACGCCCAGCATGGATGACACTCCACAGACACCCAGCACGGGTGACACCCAGCACGGGTGACACTCCACAGACACCCAGCACGGGTGACACTCCACAGACACCCAGCACGGGTGACACTCCACAGACACCCAGCATGGGTGACACTCCACAGACACCCAGCACGGGTGACACCCACAGGACGCCCAGCATGGATGACACTCCACAGACACCCAGCACGGGTGACACCCAGCACGGGTGACACTCCACAGACACCCAGCACGGGTGACACTCCACAGACACCCAGCACGGGTGACACCCAGCACGGGTGACACTCCACAGACACCCAGCACGGGTGACACTCCACAGACACCCAGCACGGGTGACACCCACAGGACGCCCAGCACGGGTGACACTCCACAGACACCCAGCCCGGGTGACACCCAGCACAGGTGACACTCCACAGACACCCAGCACGGGTGACACTCCACAGACTCTCAGCTCGGGTGACACCCAGCACAGGTGACACTCCACAGACACCCAGCACGGGTGACACTCCACAGACACCCAGCACGGGTGACACTCCACAGACACCCAGCACGGGTGACACCCACAGGACGCCCAGCACGGGTGACACTCCACAGACACCCAGCCCGGGTGACACCCAGCACAGGTGACACTCCACAGACACCCAGCACGGGTGACACTCCACAGACACTCAGCACGGGTGACACCCAGCACAGCTGACACTCCACAGACACCCAGCACGGGTGACACCCACAGGACGCCCAGCATGGGTGACACTCCACAGACACCCGGCCCGGGTGACACCCAGCACAGGTGACACTCCACAGACACCCAGCACGGGTGACACCCACAGGACGCCCAGCATGGGTGACACTCCACAGACACCCAGCACGGGTGACACCCACAGGACGCCCAGCATGGGTGACACTCCACAGACACCCAGCCCGGGTGACACCCAGCACAGGTGACACTCCACAGACACCCAGCACGGGTGACACCCACAGGACGCCCAGCATGGGTGACACTCCACAGACACCCAGCATGGGTGACACTCAGCACGGGTGACACTCCACAGACACCCAGCACGGGTGACACTCCACAGGACGCCCAGCACGGGTGACACTCCACAGGACGCCCAGCATGGGTGACACTCCACAGACACCCAGCACGGGTGACACTCCACAGACACCCAGCACGGGTGACACTCCACAGACACCCAGCACGGGTGACACCCAGCACGGGTGACACTCCACAGACACCCAGCATGGGTGACACTCCACAGACACCCAGCACGGGTGACACCCACAGGACGCCCAGCATGGATGACACTCCACAGACACCCAGCACGGGTGACACCCAGCACGGGTGACACTCCACAGACACCCAGCACGGGTGACACTCCACAGACACCCAGCACGGGTGACACTCCACAGACACCCAGCATGGGTGACACTCCACAGACACCCAGCACGGGTGACACCCACAGGACGCCCAGCATGGCTGACACTCCACAGACACCCAGCACGGGTGACACCCAGCACGGGTGACACTCCACAGACACCCAGCACGGGTGACACCCACAGACACCCAGCACGGGTGACACCCAGCACGGGTGACACTCCACAGACACCCAGCACGGGTGACACTCCACAGACACCCAGCACGGGTGACACCCACAGGACGCCCAGCATGGATGACACTCCACAGACACCCAGCCCGGGTGACACCCAGCACAGGTGACACTCCACAGACACCCAGCACGGGTGACACTCCACAGACACTCAGCACGGGTGACACCCAGCACAGGTGACACTCCACAGACACCCAGCACGGGTGACACTCCACAGACACCCAGCACGGGTGACACTCCACAGACACCCAGCACGGGTGACACCCACAGGACGCCCAGCATGGGTGACACTCCACAGACACCCAGCCCGGGTGACACCCAGCACAGGTGACACTCCACAGACACCCAGCACGGGTGACACTCCACAGACACTCAGCACGGGTGACACCCAGCACAGCTGACACTCCACAGACACCCAGCACGGGTGACACCCACAGGACGCCCAGCATGGGTGACACTCCACAGACACCCAGCCCGGGTGACACCCAGCACAGGTGACACTCCACAGACACACAGCACGGGTGACACCCACAGGACGCCCAGCAAGGGTGACACTCCACAGACACCCAGCACGGGTGACACCCACAGGACGCCCAGCATGGGTGACACTCCTCAGACACCCAGCCCCGGTGACACCCAGCACAGGTGACACTCCACAGACACCCAGCACGGGTGACACCCACAGGACGCCCAGCACGGGTGACACTCCACAGACACCCAGCATGGGTGACACTCAGCACGGGTGACACTCCACAGACACCCAGCACGGGTGACACTCCACAGGACGCCCAGCACGGGTGACACTCCACAGGACGCCCAGCACGGGTGACACTCCACAGACACCCAGCACGGGTGACACTCCACAGACACCCAGCACGGGTGACACTCCACAGACACCCAGCACGGGTGACACCCAGCACGGGTGACACTCCACAGACACCCAGCACGGGTGACACTCCACAGACACCCAGCACGGGTGACACTCCACAGACACCCAGCATGGGTGACACTCCACAGGACGCCCAGCACGGGTGACACTCCACAGACACCCAGCATGGGTGACACTCCACAGACACCCAGCATGGGTGACATTCCACAGGACGCCCAGCACGGGTGACACTCCACAGACACCCAGCACGGGTGACACTCCACAGGACGCCCAGCACGGGTGACACTCCACAGACACCCAGCACGGGTGACACTCCACAGACACCCAGCATGGGTGACATTCCACAGACACCCAGCACGGGTGACACTCCACAGACACCCAGCACGGGTGACACTCCACAGACACCCAGCACGGGTGACACTCCACAGACACCCAGCACGGGTGACACCCACAGGACGCCCAGCACGGGTGACACTCCACAGACACCCAGCACGGGTGACACTCCACAGACACCCAGCATGGGTGACATTCCACAGACACCCAGCACGGGTGACACTCCACAGGACGCCCAGCACGGGTGACACTCCACAGACACCCAGCACGGGTGACACTCCACAGGACGCCCAGCACGGGTGACACTCCACAGACACCCAGCACGGGTGACACTCCACAGACACCCAGCACGGGTGACACTCCACAGACACCCAGCACGGGTGACACTCCACAGACACCCAGCACGGGTGACACCCACAGGACGCCCAGCACAGGTGACACTCCACAGACACCCAGCACGGGTGACACTCCACAGACACCCAGCACGGGTGACATTCCACAGACACCCAGCACGGGTGACACTCCACAGGACGCCCAGCACGGGTGACACTCCACAGACACCCAGCATGGGTGACACTCCACAGGACGCCCAGCACGGGTGACACTCCACAGACACCCAGCACGGGTGACACTCCACAGACACCCAGCACGGGTGACACTCCACAGACACCCAGCACGGGTGACACTCCACAGACACCCAGCACGGGTGACACTCCACAGACACCCAGCATGGGTGACATTCCACAGGACGCCCAGCACGGGTGACACTCCACAGACACCGAGCATGGGTGACACTCCACAGACACCCAGCATGGGTGACATTCCACAGGACGCCCAGCACGGGTGACACTCCACAGGACGCCCAGCACGGGTGACACTCCACAGACACCCAGCATGGGTGACACTCCACAGACACCCAGCACGGGTGACACTCCACAGGACGCCCAGCACGGGTGACACTCCACAGACACCCAGCACGGGTGACACTCCACAGACACCCAGCACGGGTGACACTCCACAGACACCCAGCACGGGTGACACTCCACAGACCGCCCAGCACGGGTGACACCCACAGGACGCCCAGCACGGGTGACACTCCACAGACGCCCAGCACGGGTGACACTCCACAGACACCCAGCATGGGTGACATTCCACAGACACCCAGCACGGGTGACACTCCACAGGACGCCCAGCACGGGTGACACTCCACAGACACCCAGCATGGGTGACACTCCACAGGACGCCCAGCACGGGTGACACTCCACAGACACCCAGCACGGGTGACACTCCACAGACACCCAGCACGGGTGACACTCCACAGACACCCAGCACGGGTGACACTCCACAGACACCCAGCACGGGTGACACTCCACAGACACCCAGCATGGGTGACACTCCACAGGACGCCCAGCACGGGTGACACTCCACAGACACCGAGCATGGGTGACACTCCACAGACACCCAGCATGGGTGACATTCCACAGGACGCCCAGCACGGGTGACACTCCACAGACACCCAGCATGGGTGACACTCCACAGGACGCCCAGCACGGGTGACACTCCACAGACACCCAGCACGGGTGACACTCCACAGGACGCCCAACACGGGTGACACCCAGCACCGATGACACTCCACAGGATGCCTAGCAAGTTGGTGTTGGTGGAGCTGGCAGTTGACCCAAATCTTGTGCTGTGGTGGGATGGGATGAGCACTATGTGAGGATGGTCCTGAGGGCTTTCTTGGTCCCATTACCCTGAGGGACTGTCACAAACACCGTCTGCTAGTCTTGGTCATTGTTTGCTAAGTGACTGCAATGGTCAGGTCAGGATCAGTCTGCTGTTTTGACAAGCAACCCCAAGCTTCCTTGGATTCAGACATTTAAATAACAAAGGATTAGTTCTGGCTTATGTTTCATGTCCAGCTGGCACTAGACCTGAAAGAAACCGGTGAGATTGCCTCAGTGCACAGGATGCAGGAGAGAGCATGCTGGCAACACGTGTCGGACCTTCTGCTTTGGGGGCGGGCTGGTGGTGTCCTTCCCCCGGGCCAGTGCTTGGCACCAGAGTGCCGGCTCAGCGTGTCTGTGGCCAGGGCTCTGCCCCTGTTGCTTCCCTTCCTGGTGCAGAGCCTGATATTCCCAAATGCCAAGTGTTTCTCCTGGTCCTGCGGTGCAGGGTGAGAAGGCGGGCCATCCAGCCCTATGCGGTCCTGTCCCAGCCACCACAAGGTTTCGCGTAACTTTCTCAGGGTGGTCGACAGTCCCAGCATGGCTGGTGCTACTTTAACATTTCAAAACTTCCTGGTCTTTCCCTAGAAATTTGCTTCCTTGCTTCCTCTGTTACAAAATGTCCTTTAGGGGGACATGTTGCCCCAAGAGAAGCAGAGGGAGCGTCCTACAGGGCTGTGTCTGGGCAGCTGCTCTAAAGCAGGAGGGACTTCTGACTAAAGTGCATGGGGAGGCCACACTGCACGCTTGCTGTTTGGGTCAGCACTGGGACCCAACCCGCTTTTCTTATCCCTTTTTTTTTTTTTTTTTGTCTGAGTGGCAGGAAGCCCAGAAATACAAGCTAGCATGCCAAGAGATGGCTCTAAATATAGTGCTCAATGGGCAGGAAGGCTTGCTCATGAGGGAAACTGCTGTGTGGAGGCACTCGCAGGCACCCTGCGGTGGGAAGGGCGTGCTGGGCTCCGCCAGCCTCAGCCACAGGCAATCAGCGGGAGGCGCAGAAACAGCTGGGCAGGGAGCTGCACGCTCCTGACTCCTGCCAAGATACGCAGTTCAAACCGCAGGCGCAGGTCTGGCTGCTTTTCTCTTTAGGATTTAGGAATGAAGTGAAACTACAGCCAGCTCAGAGTCCTGGGAGCCACCCTTGCCCACGCATCCTGTGTACACGTGGTGTCTATAAGAGGTGGAGAATTTCGCCTGCCTGCCCGCTCAGAGATCCAGGATGTGGCTGGGTCCGGTCTCCTGGCCAGATTTGGAACCTGACTGCTCATCCCTCGTTCTCCAGGCATTTTTTTTGCCTCTTCTACCCGCTCACTCTTGATACCATTCAAAGGAGACAAAGCTAGATTAGTAGACCAGCTAGAAACAACTAACTTTAAAAAGGTCATCTGTCCGTTTTCTCCAAAAGCAGAGGGCCAGCACCTAAAGAGCTTAGCTCAAAACCGCCCACCCATCTCTTGCCCTCAGCAGATAAATAGAACATCCTTTGGGACCAAGGCTGGCGAGAGATTGCCCCTGAATGGAGGACAGTTGTGATTGTCCTTTGGGTCCAATTCCTTAGTAAAGGTTTCCTTCACCTCACTGGTTTTTTGTCGTCTTGGCAGTGGACATAAATTGATGGCGTAGATAAATGTTGATGTGGAGTTTGTGGGGAAAGCGCAAGGAGACACTGTAATGGAGCTGTGCGTGTTGTGTAGCTCAGTCCGCAGTGCTGGATGTATTTTCGTGAACAGTAGCTGCAGTACGCAGTGGGAGATGTGAACTCAGTAAAGGAGGGAGGCGCTTGGATGGTCGGAGCGTCCTAGCTGACAGCGGCCAGCCACTGCAGAGACGAGCTGGTGACCACCGTGACGACTAGTGGCTGTGATACGGAAGGACCCACGTCTGCTTCCAGCAACTTCCCATTGCGGCCCCCCCCCCCCCCCCCCCCCCCCCCCCGTGTGCACTTTTCCATGGGGAAAGGCAGGGAGATAGCTACTAGTCATTCTTCCGTTTTTTTTACATTAACTTTTATTTTGCTCATTTGGATGCCTTCCATACATATTGGGAACAGTACAGATACGTGGGAGACAGATGCAGCCCCTGAAACTGCTGCCTCATCATTAGCAGCCCATAGGTCATGACCCCGGAAAAATAAGCCTTCTGTCCACGGACAAGTGTAGGTGTCCATGCAGACCAACAGGTGGGAAACAAGGGGGCATCTTGTCCAGATTCTTTCTAGAGTCCTTGTCTTCCCACTGTAAACTAGGCCCCCCACCCACCCGCCCGCTCTTCCTGTGGTCATGGCAGGACACCCTGACCTTGAGAATCGTCTTGCTGCCTGCTCCCCCCTGTGGTGACACATTCCTGTGTTTGCAGCTGCAGTTTAAAAACATCCTCAGTGCCAGAGTGTGTCCAGATTTTAGGGTTCTAGTAGCCAAAGAGGAGCAGCACTGTCTCGTTATAACAAGACTAGTGGCCTGGTGCACGAAATTCGTGCACATTAAAGGGGTATTAATTAGAGGAAATATTTTAATAGTGCTATTTGTCCTTTCTCTACAATAAAAGTGTGAGAGATAAAAGGTAATGAGTACAATGTATATGAAAATAATACATAATTTCATTAATAAATAAATAATAATAAAATAATATAACAACAATACGAATCCACAATAAACTGTTGAGTTAATTTTCCTGCATTTAAAATAGGATTGAATGTATCCCTCACAGAGAGATGAAATCCATAATACTGCATTTGGGTGACTCGTGTTCTAACATTTTATCTAGTATTATTGTTGAGTACACTGTTGTTTCTGAGTCTTAATGCAATATCTGTTCCCCAACCTTTTTCACCATGTGGAAAAAGAATAGGATATGTCATTGCATCTAATGTAGGAAACAGGATACTGATTTGTTTCACTTCAGTGGCATGTGGATTATTGGGATCTGGTTTACAATGAATGAGCAAGTCCTTTTTAAAAGGAGGTTCTCCATCTTCGTTTCTGAATATGACAGCAACCTCGGTTACACGGGGAGAATTATATCTACCTGGGTCACTATTACCATCATATTTAATTGCCATAGTTACTTCCGTGGGAGCTATCCCTTTTGCTGCTGCTTCAGATTGGGCTTCCTTTTCTACCTCATGTAGCATCTTGTACGATTTTGTTAATTCATTTATTTCATGCATGAGGTTGTTGATGTTGACCATGAGTCTTTCTGAGCAGGCCTGGTTTGCTGGGATTGCTAATCTTTTACGTGTAGCTTTGGCTGTATCCAAAATATAGAGTTGAGCAAACTTCCGAGAAACACCATCAGAAGGATGTAAAGTTCCAGTACGATGATAAACTTGTCCATGTATTCTAAAACAGTATGGCCCATACCCTGATGGCGATGCAACATTTGCACCCAAGGAAACAAAAGCAAAAGAACTATTTATAGATCGAATGTTTTCCATGAAATTTTTACTGTCAGAATCTTCTTTTTAAATATGGCAGGTAATCTGAAAAATGTATACCATTTGGACAGACTTTCCCTTTGCTACAACATCTAGTAAATTTCCCATCAGATGGTTTTTCATCCAAGAAATTTAGTGATAGGCAACATTCACATCTAACAGTCATTTCACCACAACTATGTTTGAGAATTGCATCCTCACGTATTCCATTTTCGCTGAGAAAGCAGTTCCTACCACTATTGCTAGTTGTTGATGACTGTTCTTTAGACATATTCTGTCTTTGCCACCGCCTTCTTTCAACTTCAACGGCGCGTTGTTCTTTAGATATTTCCTGTCGAAAATGCCGGTGTTTTTTGACTTCAGAGCGACGTTTTTCCAATAGCTGCTCTTTAGATATATTCTGTCGCAGGTGTCACCTTCTTTCAAGATCAGACGCACGTCGCTCTTCAGACATTTTCAGTGGATAACATTGGCACCTTTCTGCCCGGGGGCCTTAGTTAGACACAGCTGTGGTTCGCCAGTGCTGCCACTGATTGGTCTCCGTGCCCCTGGCCAGGTGCTTGATGCTTTCAGCACTTCGTCTCCGCTCCTGGGGCCTGGCGCCCATGCCTCTCGATCACGCCCCTTGCTTCGATTGGCTGATAGCATAGCCAATTAGGAGCCAAGGTACGGTCACATTTGCATGTTACTCTTTTATTAGATAGGAGGATGGTAACCTAGGTTGTAGGAGAAACATTTCCCATGCAGAATTGTTTGGCGCTCTTAGTTTGCAAGCATATTTGATTTTTCCTGAATTGATCTTTGTGCCAAAAGACTCATCTTTATATAGCAACTCCATGATGTCCTCAGAGGTTTCAGAGGCTCGGAGCCTCACCCTCGGAGCAGCACCCCAAGCCACGTGGCTGCTGAGCGCCTGTGCCCGGGCTGGTTGGCGCTGATATGTGCACTCAGTGTGAAGTGCACAATGGATTTGGAAATCTTTTTGTTTGTTTGTTTGTTTTCCAGTTAATACTCACCTGAAGATATTTTTTCCAATGACTTTTTTTTTTAGAGCGAGTAGAAGGGGGAGAGACACAGAGAGAAACATTGATGTGAGAGAGACACATCGATTGGTTGCCTCTTGCATGTGCCTCCACCAGGGCCCGGGATTGAGCCTGCAACCTAGATATGTGCCCTTGACCGGACTCGAACCTGGGACTCTTCAGTCTGCAGGCTGATGCTCTATCCACTGGGCAAGAGTGGCCAGAATAGTTTGGAAGACTTTGTATGAGAAAAGGGGTGTAAAATATCTCCTTAGTAATGTTCACGTTGATTACATGTTGAAATGATATTTTCTTGTTATGCAAAATGGCACAGATTATTAAAATTAGTATCTCCTTTTCTTTTTGTAATGTGGCTGCTAGAAGATTCAGAATGACACGTGTAGTGTGCCTGGTATTTCCTGGGACTGTGCTGCCTTAGACTCCATGCTTCAGAGTCAGTGGCGGTGACAGGGGGTACTGCCCAATTCCAGAGCAAGGACACTGCTCTCCCAGGAGTAGTGGGTTTTCTGAGAGGCCTGGGGGCAGGGAGCATTAAGAAGGAATGCAGGTAGTCTGGGCTGAGTAGGGAACAGCGCCCCAAACTCCCGCCTCACCATGCACCCCCCCCCCCAGGAGTTCTTGATGGGCTTAAGGGACAGTTGAGTAGAAGCTTCCAGGTCACTGCACCCAACTGAAGCAGAAGTGACAGTGGTTCTGTGAGAACACCTTGAAGGGGTAGCCACAGTGCAGGAGGGAGCACTCATGCCTGGCCGGGCTCAGCTCCAGCATTGCTCTGGCAAAGGGGCAAGGCAGGAGGGAGGGGGCTCATGCCTGGACAGGATGCTGACTCTCAGGTGGGGTCACAGGTGCCCGCCTTTGCTGCTGTCTACAGGGACCTCAGAAGGTACGTACTGGATGCAAATTGCACACTTGTTAAGTGCCAACTGTCAGCCAGGCACTGGGCTTTTGTCTGTGCATTAAAAGAATAAACAAGAAAGTAAGGTATGGCCCTGGCCTCGGGGGGATGGGCAGCTACTAGATGGTGAAGACTGGTTGTCCTTTGCACGTAGTTAAAATCGGATATTTCTTAGCAGTGGACAGGCAAAGGTTCTGAACACCCCCCCTTGCCCACATGTGGCTGCGGCCTCCGGCGGCTTCAGATCTTCCCCCAGAGTCCAAGTCCATGGAGCAGATCTCTGTTTCTGTTGGTTCACTGCTGACTCCCGGCACCAAGACAATGGCTGGCACATGTGGTGCTGAGTGAATAACAAGTGAACCATGGATGGGTGAACACCCATTCCTCTCAGGAAGACAGGCTCAGGAGTCCTGGAAGGTGGAGAAGATGTCTCCACACTAGTCAGCTTCCTCCCTCCCCACCTTCTTCCCTCTCCTTTCCTTCTTAACTTCCTTCCAAAAGTTGGTGCCTTTTCTGATGCGAAGCCAGGCCTCCCTGCCCACATCAGCCTTTCTCTTTCCCAAGCTTTCTTCTACTCTTTCCTCTTTCCATCAAAACCAAGTTGCTTTTTCTCCTACCGGTTCCTGCAGTCACTGCCCTTCCTCTACTGTTTCCCTAATTACAGGGACGGGGAACATTTGGCCTCCTTAGAAGACCCTTGATAGCATTTGTCCTGGCCCTGAGGATGAGGCTGTTGTGAGTGGTTTAAACACAACAGGCGTGTTGCTGGTGCCCTGGTTTGGGCCGCAGGCTCTGAGGGGACCTGGTGAGACTCCCAGGGCAGCAGCCTGTTGCTGCACGTACCAGGCCTGGATGCCAGGCGGGCAGGACTGGGTGGTGGCCTAACCCAGAGCCCTAGGCACCTCTGTTGCTGGTCAGCTTGTCCTTCTCTCATTCTTATGTCATTATCTGTACTTGCCCTGCTCACGGGAGAGGGCTGTGGAGTGTGCCCCGCTGGGGACAGGCTGCCACTTGACTGCGTTTCTGGGTACACACTTGCTGTTGTTTTTGGAAGGGGCATCTCTGTGTTACTACTTCTCTTTTCCAACAACCCACAAAGCATCTCCGACATCCAGCGTATGTTTCTGAAGGCAGATTACAATAATTGCACAAATCCTTGTCATGAGTAGGAATATTGGTCTTTGTAGCTACTTTGTAGCATACTTGCTTCTGATGGGCTGGTGGGTGTTGTGAAGATAGGTCAATTTGCTCCCAATAGGAAAAAGAGGTGCTTTAAGCATTTTTTAAAAACCTACCTCAGTGGTTCTAGTTCACACGTGGAGTGGTTTTCATCTCATGCTGGTTCAGTATGTAGGCCGTGCCCACTGGGGTGCATGTGTGCAGCGAGAATGCAGGGAGCAGCCATTTCACCAGTGGCTCCTTCATCCAAGTTCATGTTCGTGCCACACTGCTTGGGAAAAGTCGTTCCTGGGTCCTTGTCCTCAGTCCTGCTTCCTGTTTCCTTTCATCAGACGTTTGTGTAGCACATAAAGCAAGCAGCGAGTGGGAGCAAGTTTTCCAGCAGAGTCGGTGGGTTTGGCACTACTTGATAGTTTGGAGTGTTTATGGCGTAAACTGTATGTAAGTCCCATAAACAGGGCCTTTCAATTAAATTGCAAAGAATTATTAAGTGCTCGGTGGGTTCCAGAAGATTTGGGATCTCAGCTGTTCCAACATTATAAATTGCAAGTAATTTTATTGAATAAATTCAGCATGTCACATTGTATAAGGTTAAGGGATACTTTGATGCATTTGGGTATAAAATTTAAGCCTATCAAGTTGAAGCATTTCCTTTGCTACATTTATATATCATAACTAGAGGCCCATTGCACGAAGATTCGTGTCATAGGCCTTCCTTCCCTTGGCTGCTGACACGGGTTTTCCTCCAGCACCCGGGACCCAGGCCTTCGCTCCGGCCACAGCAGAGAAGCCAAGCCTCTTTGGTCTTCAGTCTTCAGTCTTTGCTCTGCACCTGTGTATGCAAGTTAACTTGCCATCTTTGTTGGGTTAATTTGCATACTTGCTTCTGATGGGCTGGTGGGTGTTGTGAAGATAGGTCAATTTGCATATTTCTCTTTTAGTAGTGTAGATGTGATTGCCCATGTAGCAGTATTTATCACATTACATTATACTACAGTATTATTGTCTATATTCATTAGTCTGTACTTTAGATTTCCAAGGTGCTTCTTATTACAAGTGTGTACCAGCAAAGTGATTTGTTAATAGACACACTGATGTACAGGAGTCCTCCCTGCTGTGATATACACACTCTCTAGCAAAATAGATTGTAAATTCTATAGAATATATATTTTATCTACTATAAGTTCAAGATACCTCCTTATTTAAAAACTAGAGCCCCAGTACACGAAATTCATGTATAGGGGGAGGGGTTTCCCTCAGCCCAGCTTGCACCCTCTCCTATTCTGGACCCCGTGGGTAACATCCAACTGTCGGTTTAGGCCCGATCCTGGTCTGCCATCTCCTAGTCACTCATCTGCCTGCCTGCCTGATCGTCCCTAATTGCCCCCCCACCACCAACCTGATCGCCCCTAACCACCTCTGCCTGCTGGCCTGGTCACCCCTCACTGCCTCCCTGCTGGCCTGGTTGCCCCTAACTGCCAGCATGGTCACCCCTAACTGCCCCCTTGCCAGCCTGGTTGCCCCTAACTGCCCCACTGCCAGCCTGGTTGCCCCTAACTGCCGGCCACCGCCAGCCTGGTCATCTCTCACTGCCCCCTGCCAGCCCGGTCACCCCATGCAGCCTGCTGTTCAGTTGACTGTTTGTTTTGGTCGTCCGGTCACTGTGTTTTTATATATATAGACTAGAGGCCCAGTGCATGAAATTCGTGCACAGTGGGGGGGGGGGGGATGTCCCTTAGCCCAGCCTGCACCCTCTCCAATCTGGGACCCCTTGAGAGATATCCGATTGCCCGTTTAGGCCTGATCCTAGTAGGATCCTTCCTTCTCACAATCCAGGACTGGCTTCAAACTGCTCACCTGCCTGCCTCCCTGATTGCCCCTAACCACTTCTGCCTGCCACCCTGATCACCCCCTAACCACTACCCTGCCAGGCTAATTGATGTCTAACTGCTCCCTGCCAGTCTGTTTGCCCCCAACTTTCCTCCTCTGCCAGCCTGGTCACCCTAACTGCCCTCCCCTGCAGGCTTGATTGTCCCTAGCTGCCCTCCCTTGCAGGCCTGGTCCCTCCCAACTGCCCTCCCTTGCAGGCCTGGAACCTCCCAAGGGCCCTCCCCTGCTGGCCATCTTGTGGTAGCCATCTTGTATCCACATGGGGGCAGGATCTTTGACCACATGGGGGCAGCCATCTTGTATGTTGGAGTGATGGTCAAACTGCAAATTACTCTTTTATTAGATACGATAGAGGCCTGGTGCATGGGTGGGGGCCAGCTGGTTTGCCCTGAAAAGTGTCCCAGATCAGGGTGGAGGTTCCCTTGGGGTGAGGGGCCTGTGGAGGTTTGCAGGACAGCCACACCCCCCAGTGACCCAAGCAGAGGCCCTGGTATCTGGGATTAATCTATGTCTACAATTAAAACTTTGTAGCCTATAGCGGAGCCAAGCCTTCTGCTCACTCTGCTCCAGCGGCAGCCATTTCTGTTTGAAACTTTGTAGCTAGAGTGGAGGCCTAGGCAGGCAATGGCAGACTGAAAGCTTGGCTTTTTCCATTGCCAGGGAAACCCAAGCCTCTGTTTTCTCCAGGTCTGTGACTGCTGCCATTTCTGTATCTTTTATAATTGAAACTTTGTAACATTGAGTGGAGGCCTAGGCAGGCGGAAAGCTTGGCTTCCTCTGTTGCCGGGGAAACCCAAGCCTTCCTCCTGCTCTCAGTGGTGGCAGCCATCTTGGTTGGGGTTTATTTGCATAATTTGCTCCTGATTGGCTAGTGGGCGTGGCTTATATGTGTGGCAAAGGTATGGTCAAATTTGCATATTACTCTTTTATTAGATAGTATTGGGGCATAAAGCTATTAAGATACTGTATACAGTGTTATTTCTCCTGGAAAACATCACTCCTTATTGTTGTAAAATTTTCCTTTAGAGCATTTTTTCTGGAACTTAGCTGCATAATTGCCAAAGCTCTGTCTTGACTATCTTTAAAGGCTGATCCTATCTAATAAAAGAGTAATATGCAAATTGACCATACCTTCGCTACACACAAGCCAATCACAGGAGGATGGCCGGGTGCCCAGGTCCGGGCCTGGCTGTGGGCGGGACCCCCCAGTGATGGCTGGGCCCTGATGGATCGCAGCACCCTGGGGTGGCCGGTTGCCGGGCTGTAGTCAGAAGAAAAGAGACACACTATACACAGGAATAAGCATAAAGATTACAAAAGATTTCTCATCAGAAACAGTGTAAGGGAGAAGATAGTAGAGCAACATAATTAAAGTACTTACAAGGGTGAAAATCCTCTCAATTTATAATTCTAGACTGAGTGAAAATATTTTTTAAATAGTTTAAAATAGTCAAATATATTTTAACTATTTTAAACTATTTTAGAAATAGTTAAAATATTTTTATGTATAAAAGATTGAATTTTTTTAATCACCAGCAGATTTGTAGTGTAAGAAATGTTAAAAGAAATCCTGCAAGCAGAAATACAATTTTCAGATACAAATAATGATCTATACCAAGAAATTGAAAACACCAAAGACAGTATATGCATAGGAAAAAATATAATAGAAGTTTCTTATTATTAAAATATATTTAAAGATAGTTAACTATTTAAACAAATAATAATGTAATGTCAGTTTTATAACCTCTGTGTAAGTAAAATACATGACAACAATAGCACAAAGATTGCCTGGGAAAAATGAAATATTGTTACAGTGAAGTTTCTATACAAGATGTGAAGTGGTAAAATATCCACTTGAAGATAGACTGTGACAAGTTAAAATTCTATCTAATGAAGAGCTAATATGCAAATATTCACCACACCTTCATGCAATCATGCCATAACGGCTCAGACACTCAACACTGGGGAGAGAGGAATGAATGGGAACAGACAGGCTACTGACTGGGAAAGAAACAAGCCACCCACTCCACGGTCCCGGATGCCAACAGCTGTGCCTGCCTCTCTGGCTCAGGAGAGGGACAAGCTGCTTGCCTCGAAGTCCTGGGCGCCAGCAACTGCACCTGTGCCTGTGGCCCAGGAGAGGGATAAGCCGCATGCCCTGTAGTCCTGGGTGCCTGCGGCTGCCTGTGGCTGCAGCCAGCCTGAGTGAAGCTGGCCCAGGTCCTGGGTGCCTATAGCTGGCCAGAGGGAGGGAAGCCTGGGAACCAGGTGTGGGGCAAGGCAGAGGCAGTTAGGGGCAATCAGGCGAGCAGGGGGAGCACTTAGGGGTGATCAGGCAGGCAGGCAGAGGTGGTTAGGGGTGATCAGTGAGGCAGGGCAGTGAGCAGTTAGGAGCCAGTGGTCCTAGATTGCGAGAGGGATGTCCGACTGCTGACAGTCAGACATCCCTGAAGGGGTCCCTGATTGGAGAGGGTGCAGGCTGGGCTAAGGGAAGCCCCCTCTGTGCATGAATTTCATGCACTGGGCTACTAGTACAGTATATAATAGCATTGCAGAGGTAGGGGCTGCCATAAGAAATATACCCCAACATAGCTTTGAAACTCCATAGGTTCTTAAAAAGAAGTAAAATTACTTAATTTCTTGACATGCATTTGGGAATTCCAGGGGTTTTTTTGTCAAGTATATTGAGATGCTACCTATTATGGAAAACTAAGGAAATGCTATGGAATGCTGCGTGTTGTGGCTGGCATGGAGGGATGGGGTCTCTACTCACTGCTTATCCTCTAGTTCAGCGATTTTTAAACCTTTTCACCCCATGGCACACATTAACTAATCACTAAAATTCTGCGACACATCAAGAAATACCTTTTTTGCCAATCTGACAAAAAAAGGAAAGTAGGTAGAATTCTGATTCATTCACACCAGACAGCTCTTATTGTGTTGGCTCGTCATTTTATTATTTGATAATCCAAGAGGTCAGTGCCCCTGACTAAATAGTCAGATGTCACCTGTTTTAAGTGGAAATCGCTGTTCTCATTTAAATAGACTGTGTAATGAGCTGTTTGACTATTTGCTATTGGTTGGTTCAGGGGTGTCTTCCCATTACTTCTGGCCTCCCCAATGGAAAGAGTCAGCCCATGTGCTAAGCACATGTTTTTTGTTTGTTTGTTTGTTTTCTGTTTTTGTTTTTTGTTTTTGTTTTTTAGCACATGGTTTTAAGCAGAGCTCACCCTTCCCCAGGCCCTGTACATCAGTCAGTGTATTTGTGGATGGTGATAAAAATGTCATGCACTAATGTGCAGCCAGAGGAGGCTGTGACGGACGTGGCACGTAGCAGGGAGGATGAGGAGATCACTGAACTTTCCATGTGACTACTGCACAGGGCAGCGGGGAGACTGGTTAACCGTGCAGTTAGCGGTCTGTGACATCTTTGGCTGTGTTCTTCCCTTGTGATCCAGTCACTGTCTTTTTCTTTTTAAATATATTTTATTGATTTTTTTACAGAGAGGAAGAGGGAGGGATAGAGAACTAGAAACATCAGTGAGAAAGAAACATCGATCAGCTGCCTTCTGCATAACCCCTACTGGGGATATACCCACAACCAAGGTACATGCCCTTGACTGGAATCAGACCTGGGATCCTTTTGCAGGCTGATGCTCTATCCACTGAACCAAACCAGTTAGGGCAATCCAGTTACTTTCATGCAGCACCTTAGGGAGACAGATGCCTTACCTCTGTCCTGGTCCCAGGTTGGTGCTCAGTGAACTTCTCCCTGTAACCTCAGTGTTCTAGAATACCATGGTCCAAAAAAATACTGAGAGAGACATCTAAGTAGTGCTGTTTTCAGGAGCCACATTTAAAAGGGGAGACAAGACAGGTGATGTTAACTTTAATAATACATTTTATCCAACCCAACATGCCCAAGGTGTTATATTAACAAGTATGTAATCTATATTTTAACATTATTAATGAGATATGTTAGATTCTTTTTTTTCAAAATAAGTATCCCAAATCTGGCATGTCTTTTACGCTTACAACACATTCAACTCAGACGAGCCATCCTTTAAGTCTCCAGGTGTCTCCCTATCTCAAGCTCGAAGACCCTCACGTGGTTTTGTCATGAAAATTCTTGACTGTTTTTCTTAACTTGGGATGACATTTCACTATCCTCTGGTCTTCAGAGTATTGGAAAGGGAAGTTTGGTCATTAGAAAAGCCAGTGTGTACTGAACATCCGCTGTGTTGACAAGCATGTTCCACTAACTCATCTCATTAACGCTCACTACCCTGAACAGGCAGGCATAGCAGCTCTGTTACCCATGGAAATGGAGATATGGAGAGACTGGCTCACCCGTGTGAGGCCTCATGGGGAGCAGGCTGGACGTCCCCTCAACCCCTGTTCCACCCTTGGGGCACCAGAGACTCCAGGCCTAGTATCAGTTCATATTTATTCAGTGGGGACTTGTGAGGACATTTACCCACTAACGTCACAGAGACATCCATAGTGTGTTTATAACACCTGGGTTCTTGCTCCCCATAGGGAGGCTGAGTCAGGATCTGGGCCCGTGGTTCTGCCAGCTGCCCACATAGGTGAGGGAACAACCTCCCCCTTCTGAGCTGCTCTGGGGCGCAGCTGTGAACACAGAGAGGGAAAGCAGACATCCCCTCCAGCTAAAGGCTGAAGAAGGGCCATGTTCTACAGGAGTTGATCTGATGGAGTATCGTCTTGTAGAGTCTGTTGGCACGTGGACCATATCTGACCCAGCTCTTGCCTTTAAACTGCTTGCTGCCTCCATCCACCCCCACAGCAAACAGGACAGGTCAGAGGGTGGAGAGTGGGGTCGAGGTGTTCTACTCACAGGCCACTCCTGAGTGTTCCAGTTAAAGCAGAGTGCGGGACCCCAACCCCCACCCCAGCCATCTGGGTGTCTGCCATGCAAGAAAGGACTGACTTTATGCCTTGGGGAAAATGTGTTGGGGAAAAAAAAGATTCAAAAACTGTTCCCTGAAGTAGCACAGGGTTATATAGCCTTCTCTGGAGGGACCGAAGCAATCTTCCACCTACAGGAGTTTATCAGCCTGGCAGCCAACCACATGGCAGCAAGCAAGCTTTTTGTGGACTGCGGTCCCAGGACGGCTGATGCTTCCCTGGTGCACAGGCTGAGCTGGAGCCTTGTGGTGTCTCCTGTTCTCCAGCAAGTGTAAGCACCGAAGCAACAGTGCTGCATATGCACCAAGAGAATTAGCTGCTGAAGGCATCTGGGCGAAATAAACTACCCTTTAAAAAATATATACATACATATATATATATATATATGTATATATATATATATATATATATATATATATATATATATATATATGTTTTTATTGATTTCAGAGAGGAAGGGAGATAGAAACACCAATGATGAGAGAGAATCATTGATTGGCTGCCTCCTGCATGCCCCCTACTGGGGATCAAGCCTGCAACCTAGGCATGTGCCCTTGGCTGGAATCGAACCTGAGACCCTTAAGTCCGCAGGCCGGTGCACTATCCACTGAGCCAAACAGCTAGGGCCCCATTTGTTTAAATAAGCTTTATTTCACCAAAAAAAAAAGGTCTGGCTACATCACCGAACCTGTGATGAGCGTGGAGGCGCTGTCCTGTCCCCTGCGTGACCCAGGGCAGGTGTTAACTTCCGGAGCCAGCCTCTCCCGGGGTGGGCTGTGGTGCTTGGCTTGCCATCCTAGGCACTGTCCTCTGAAGCTCAGTGCCTGACTTTGGACTCTAGAGTGACCGGGTTTGATGGGCATCGTCGAGCACGGCCTTTGTGATCGTCGCTTGGCAGACCGAGTCCCCTGGTGTGGCGATTGGACTGTCAGGAAGCAAATTCCAGAAGTGCTAGGATCAAAGGCCAAATATTAGAACAAACGCTGCTCTTATCACCTAGGAAGTGCCCACTGTAGGAACTGGGGCAGAAAACAGTCTACAGCTTTTCTATCATTTCACCACAGGTTCTTCATAAATACTACTCGCCACACTCTTTCCCTTAATAAGATGGGGGTCTAGTGAGGTGAGAGATGCCAGGCGTGGCAAATATATTGCCCAGCTTTGGTGCTGAGGTTTCTTGGTGGAAACAGCCTTCTTCTGTGTTCTGTTGAGTGCTTACTGAGCTGGCCATCCCTCTGGCCGCAGAACTGTCCCGTGGCCACAGACCGACGCAGACCAGTGCCTGCCAGTGTGGGCTTTGCTGCTGTCTGACCTTGCAGATTACCTCTCTTTCAGGCCTCAGCTTCCTCACCAGAAGAGTGTGTATGTATGAGTGTGTGTGTCGGGCGAGAGGTAATGCCTATTTTGCAAGGTTATAATAGGGATTCCATTAAATAATATATACAAAAACATTTAGCATAATTCCTAGCACATAGTAAGAGCTAAAGAAATAACAGTAATTGTTGTCACAGTGAGTCTTTTATAAATTCTTGGGCTAAACTACTTTGAAGTCACACACACACACACACACACACACACACACACACACACACACACCAGCTCTTGTCATTCTAATGGGCCTTTTGATAAGGGCGGTAATCAGTGACTATTCACTGATAAGCTCTGTTTGCCTTTCCTGCAGCAGCTGATATCGGGCAGGCATGTTGTTACATTTCCCAGCCCCTATGAATAGCATGCACTATTCGGGGAACAGCTAGAAATATCCAGGCTGATTTTCCCTGCGATGCTGCAGTGCTGGAGGGCCGGGTGATGTCACCCTGGACAAACACTGCCAGGGGTGAGCTCATGGGGCAGGGCGGCTGCAGCTGTGCCAGCCCCTCCTGGGAGCTGTGCGTCCTCCAGCTCCCCTGACCCTGTCCCCCACCCGCCCCAGCCCTGCACCCCACGTGAATGACTGGAAAGCAGCATGAGGAGGCCCCCATGCATGCTAGTGCTGGGGTTACTAAGAAGTCAGTAGACAGCACATAGCCCCTGTGGCCGCTGAGAAGCCTTCGGCTCTCTGCCGTCCTTGTCTGAGAACAGCTTCCTTTTTCCTGCTCAGACCACAGCTCCATAGGCCTGACCCGGTGGGTGGGACTGACACAGTGGGTCTGAGCTGACCTCGGGCTGGCCCTGAGCCAGGGACATGACAAGAGAGAGAGTGTGACGGTCCCCACATTCTTTTCCTGATAGTCTGTGTTGTCTACCTGGCCAGATTGGAAATGGTTAAACACACAGACTTTAGAAGTCTGGGTCCTGATGCAGACACGTGTGCGGTCTTCATAACACTGAGAATTGCACCATAAGGCTCATTTCCTGGGGGTGGGCAGCCCAGATCGAAAGAGGGTTGCAGACATTAAATTGTTATTGGATGTAATGCTAGGCACATGCTTAGCCCATAAATGTGAGTGATCATGGAAGATACACACTCAACTGCTTCATGAACCAGTCACAGCAAGAGAATATAGATCCAATGTAGATGTCAATATATATGTATTTTCAAATGTGAATTGGATGGAGGACGTATATCCTATCTAATAAAAGAGTAAAATGCAAATTGACTGTACCTTTGTGACACCCAATAAACCACACCCACAAGCATGTTATAAAGGGTGATGCCTAGGGGGCAGGTCCAGGCAGTGATGGCGGGCCCCCCGACCAATGGCAGCAGCTCAGTGGCCAGCTGTAGGCCCCAGCGGGTGGAAGGCAGGTAAATTTGCACATGCTGGCAGGACAGGCAGCACCTGATGTAGCCTGCAGGGTCCAGGCCACCATGGGCCTGGCAGACCTGGCGGGCAGCGCCTGAAGCTGCCTGCAAGGTCCAGGCTGCGATGAGGACTGGGCAGGCCTGGGAGGCAGCACCTGACCCTGTCCACGGCGATTGGGAGGCAGCATGGATAACACCTGATGCTGCCTGCTCTGTCCAGGCGGCCATAGGGACTGTGTAGTTCTAGCAGGCACCTCCTGATGTCACCCGCCGGGTCCAGGCGGCGATCGGTATGGGGCAGGCAGCATAGATAGTGCCTGACGTTTTCCATGGGGTCCAGCCTGATGGACAAAATCGCCTTTCTGAAGAAGTTGCATGACTATGAAATCACCAAGCTGCAGGCACAGATCCAGTACGCTCAGATCTCCGTGGAGATGGACATGTTCTCCAAGTCCGTCCTCTCCGCTATGCTCAAGGACATCCACACCCAGTACAAAAAGCTGGCTGCCAAGAACATGCAGAATGCCAAAGAATGGTACAAGAGCCGCTTCACCATGCTGACCGAGAGCTCTGCCAAGAACACCTATGCAGTGCAGGCCAGCAACTGCTCAAGGCCAAGACCCTGGAGATGGAAATATGCCGGGGCATGAACAAAGCACTGGGAAGGCAGCTGTGAGAGCTGGAGGATAAGCAGAACTCCGATGTTAGTGCTATACAGGACATGATCAACAAATTAGAAAATGAGTTGAGAACTACAAAGAGTGAAATGGCACGATATGTAAAAGAATACCAGGACCTCCTCAATGTGAAGATGGCTTTGAACATTGACATTGTAGCTACAGGAAACTCTTGGAAGGTGAGGACACCCTGCTCAGTTTCACCAGCATGGGAAGCATAGCCAGAGGCTACTCCCAGAGTTCCCAGATATTTGGTGATCTGCCTATGGTGGTTTACAGACTAGTTCCTACTTGATGTCTGCTCACTCCTTCCCTTCTTAATACCCCTGCCATGTCCAGGAGGAGCAGATTGAGGTGGAGGAGACCATTGAGGCTGCAAAAGCCGAGGAAACTAAGGATGAACCTGCTTCTGAAGGAGAAGCTGAAGAGGAGGAGAAGGAAGAGGCTGAGGAAGAGGAAGGAGAAGAAGAGGAAGAAGGTGCCAAGAAAGAATTTGAGGATGCAAAGAAGGAAGGAGGTGAAGGTGAAGGAGAAGATGCCCAAGAAGCTGAGGAGAAGGTGAAGGAGAAGCTGCCCAAAGAGATGAAGGTGCTGGGGAGGAGCAAGCGACCAAGAAGAAAGATTGAGCCCCCCTTTCGTTTATTATTTCAGGAATAATTTTCCCAATAATCAACCCCATCACCAACCAAGCAGTTGAGTCCCCGATAGTATATGAATTAAAGTCGGACATTAAATGTTATGCTATGACTTTTCTCCTTATACAGAGTATCAGTTTGCTTGCAGAGTGGCTTCCTGGCTTGCTGCCAGCCTGTGCATGGTCCACCCTTATGAGTTCAGGATCTATGACAATTTGAATAATTCAGATGTTTACAATAAAAACACATGAATACACAAATTCACTAATTTTAATGTTAAGATTTATGGAAAAATAATCCTTTGAATCTTTGGTGGTTAGAAATTAAAGACCTCAAATCATGTGCAATAAACAGTAAATAAAGTTACATTGAATGGCAAAAAAATAAAAATAAAAAAAAATACATTAGGGGCCAGGAAATGTTCAAAGACCTGGGAACCATTCCCAGATCATGAAAGGAAGTCACAGGGTGTATATTATTGCTACAAATACTGTATTTCCTACTACTTACAACATATACAATGTAATGTATTAGATGCCTACCTATCACATGAAGTACGTATTCTCATAGGTAATATTGGTAGATATGTTATAGTTATGGCAGTATGTCATATCCTATTTATATTAATAAAAGGGTAATATGCTAATTAGACTATGAGACATTTCAGATGTCCTTCCGGACAAAGCCATGATGGCGGGGCTAAGGTAGAGGCAATTGGGGGTGATCAGGCTGGCAGGGGGGTGCAATTGGAGGCAAGCAGGCCAGCAGGCAGAGTGATTAGGGGAGATCAAGCAGGCAGGCAGGTGAGCAGTTAGGAGCCAGTAGTCCTGGATTGCAAGGGGTTGTCCGACTGCCAGTTTAGGCCCGATCCCACAGGGGTCCCAGATTAGAGAGGATACATGCCAGGCTAAGGGACACACCCCTCTCAATCCCCCTTCCCCCATGCACAAATTTCGTGCACTGGGCCACTAGTGTTATCCTATATAATAAAAGAGTAATATGCAAATTTGACCATACCTCCATCATACCCACAAGCCATGCCCACAGCCACATCCACCAGCCAATCAAGAGCAAATTATGCAAATAAACCCCAACCAAGATGGCTACCACCACTGAGAGCAGGAGGAAGGCTTGGGTTTCCCTGGCAACAGAGGAAGCCAAGCTTTCCACCTGCCTAGGCCTCCACTCAATGTTACAAAGTTTCAATTATAAGAGATACAGAAATGGCGGCAGCCACTGAGCTGGAGAGAACAGAGACTTGGGTTTTCCTGGCTTTCAGCCTGCTGTTGCCGGCCTAGGCCTCCACTCTAGGCTACAAAGTTTCAAACAGAAATGGCTGCTGCCACCAAGCGAGCAGAAGGCTTGGCTCCACTCTAGGCTACAAAGTTTCAATTGTAGACATAGATTAATCCCAGATCCCAGGGCCTCCACTTGGGTCGCTGGGGGGCATGGCCAGCCTGCAAACCTCCACAGGCCCCTCGCCCAGGCCACCCCTTGCCCCAAGGGACCTTCCACTCTGATCTGAGACACTCTTCAGGGCAAACCTGCTGGCCCCCACCCATGCACCTGGCCTCTATCCTATCTAATAAAAGAGTAATTTGCAAATTGACCATCACTCCAACACACAAAGAGGGTTGCCTCCATGTAGTCAAAGATCCTGGCTCCATGTGTACACAAGATGGCCACCACAAGATGGCTAGCAGGGGAGGGCCGTTGGAGGTTCCAGGCCCTGCAAGGGAGGGCAGTTGTGGGTGATCAGGCCAGTAGGTGAGGGCAGTTGGGAGGGACCAGGCCTGCAAGGGAGGGCAGTTGGGGGCAATCAAGCCTGCAGGGGAGAGCAGTTAGGGGTGACTGGGCCGGCAGAGGAGGAAAGTTGGGGGCAAACAGGCTGGCAAGGGAGCAGTTAGACATCAATTAGGCTGGCAGGGTAGTGGTTAGGGGGTGATCAGGCTGGCAGGCAGAAGCAGTTAGGGGCAATCAGGGAGGCACGCAGGTGAGCAGTTTGGAGCCAGCAGTCCTGGATTGTGAGAAGGACGTTTGATTGCCCGTTTGGACCCGATCCTACCAGAATCTGGCCTAAACGGGCAGTCGGACATCCCTCGAGGGGTCCCAGATTGGAGAGGGTGCAGACTGGGCTAAGGGACATCCCCTGCCCCCCGTGCACGAATTTCATGCACCGCGCCTCTAGTGTATAATAGTAGAGATCCGGTGCACAGATTCATGCACTGGTGGGGTCCCTCGGCCTGGTCTGTGCCCTCTCACAATCTGGGACCCCTCAGGAAGGGTTCCTAGGTATGGCCAGCAATCAAGGCCTATGGGTGTTTCCTTCCCCTGTCTTCCAGCAGCTGGCACCAACCCCGCTGCTACCACGGCTTGCCATCTGTGCCGCACTGTCACCCCTCTCCCACCACTGGTTCCCTCCCTCTGTGGACAACAGGCTTGGGGTGCGATCGCTTGGCTAGCCTGGGCCTCTTTCTGTGGAGCGATCATGGGGTGATGGTGGGGTCCCCTGACCAATCACATCACACCCACCTTGGCTGGTCTGGCACTAGTGCATGTCATAGCGTGGTCATCCGGAAGGTCATCTGGATGGTCATCCTGCTGTTCAGTCATTTGGTTGATTTGCATATTATGCTTTTATTATTATAGAGAAATACTTTCAAGGAAATTATTTACTCATGAAAAAAGCCTGTTTGAGTTTTACTTATTATTATGGAAATTTTCAAACATACGCTGAAGTAGAATCATATACTGAAGCCCCCACATACCCATCACCCACTTCAAAGATCATCAGCATTTGGGCAACTTTTGTTTCATCTACTCCCCACCCCCCCCCAGCACACTTTTCATGGAGCAGCTTAGGGGCAAATTCCAGACATTGCATCATTGCAACCACAATCCTCAGTATGTACCTAAACCAGAAAAGGAACTTATTTTTAATTCAACCACAGTTATTATTCTATATATATAAAAGGTTAAGTTGACTCCCGCATGTGTGAATCATATGAAGCTCTTGCTGGTGCCAGTCGCATGTGTGTGTTTTGATCTGTCATTGTCGATTGTGAATATGGTTGACACTTCCATTATAGAGAAAGGGCAAAGAGTGATATTAAAATATTTCTTCTAAATAATTTCCTTTCAATGTGCACGGATCCATGCACAGGGCCACTAGTACCTTATAACGTATGCAGGTACATAAAAGCCTTAAAAAATACCTGCGAGGTGTTGCCTAGGAGGTGCCTGCTTTTACACAGGGATGTAAATAATCCTTTATCTAGAGATCAGCAGCACTGTTAGAATGGGTGCAAATGAGCATCCTGCTGAAATAAATGGTGCAAATAAAAAGAATGATAAAACACAAAACTATTCAAGCAGTATAATACCAAAAAAAAGCAATGGCCATCTTTAAAATAATTCCTTATTAAAATAGTTCTTTATAACCTCCAGCCCATACTCAAATTCCCCCAATTGTTCAATATAACTTTTCATACTTTTTTAAATCACAGAAAGTATTTTCCAATGCTTAGCATTTTTTAAAAAGGGGATTTCTAAATATTTCATATCAATTCTTGCTTTTTCAGAGCTAAATTTTAAACATTACAAAATACAGATACCGATATTTAGTCAGTAGAAAAAAACAGATTGCTAATTTGTTTTTGTCACTTGCAATCTGAATGATTTATTTTAAAGTAAGAGGTTTTGTGATGGCTAGGGTAACTAAGTAATAAGTGTGTTATTTTTTATCATTACTTTCATATCTGACTCAGATGGCCAGTATATTTATGTGCTCATTATTTAACCATATGATTTTAAAATCTTATTTATATGTAAATATTTAACTTAAAAAAAAAATCTTCTGCCAAAACCAGTTTGGCTCAGTGAATACAGAGTGTCGGCCTGCTGACTGAAGGGTTCCAGGTTCGATTCTGGTCAAGGGCGTGTACCTTGGTTGCGGGCACATCCTCAGTTGGGGGTGTGCACGAGGCAGCTGATGAATGTTTCTCTCTCATCGATGTTTCTTTTTTTTAATTATTGATTTTTTACAGAGAGGAAGGAAAAAGGATAGAAAGTCAGAGACATCGATGAGAGAGAAACATTGATCAACTGCCTCTTGCACACCCCCTACTGGGGATGTGCCTGCAACTAAGGTACACGCCCTTGACCAGAATCGAACCCAGGACCCTTCAGTCTGCAGGCTGACGTTCTATCCACTGAGCAAAACTGGTTTTGGCTCTCATCAATGTTTCTAACTCTCTATCCCTCTCCCTTCCTCTCTATAAAAAATCAATAAAATACATTTTTTTAAAATCTTCCTATTTAAGGACAAGCTCTGAATGGCTCCCAGAGTGTTTAATACTCATAAAGTCAGTGTTGTACTAAATCCCCAGGAAGGTCTGAGTTATGTTCATATAACTTATGTGTAAGCTCTGTTTTTCATAAGGGATATCGTCTCCGTTTCATTGCTGAATGTGAGTTCCCAGGGTGACATCATATTCTTTGACATGTCAAGATCATTCAAAGCCTCCGTGATCAGGGCCCCATGGCTCACTTCCCAGTAACCCCCCCCCCCCCCCGTTTCCTCTTTCCCCCAAATTTGGTAAGTAAAAATATGGGAGGCCCAATTAAAGTTTGCATTTCAAATGAGCACTGAATACATATTTAGTATCAGTATATACCAAATCTTGCATGGGACATACTTACAGAAAAATGTTATTCTTAGTTTATGTGCAATGCCAGTTTAACTGGGAATCCTGGGTCTTATCTGCCTGGCTCTTCTTCCAGGGAGCCCTCCAGCGTCCCTCCACCCACCTGCTACCACCGTGTTTTGCTGGAACCTCTAATCAGATACATAAGCACCTCAACATTTTTAAGTTAGTCATATAAATACGTGTCTTCCCCCCCTACTCCCGCCACCAATAACACAAATACCACATCTTATTTCTAGAGTTCTGACTTTGTGTCCACTCCCCTATCCCCCTGCAGGGCCAGATAATGCTCACCCATCACCACCATTTCCCCAGTGGACCTGTGGTTTTGGTTTTCCATGGATATAGGCCAGAAGGATTTACTTGGTTGCCAGTACTGCATGCAGCACACAGAGGTGGAGAGAAGCATGAGGCCAGGTTCTGGCCATCAGGAACTCAGCTCGTGTCTGAAGATAGAAGCATAGCTGGGTAGGTGTTTTGGTAGGTGCGACTTACTTGATAAATATTTATTAAAAGCCCACCGGCTGCCAGGCCCTGATCTAGGCACATAGAGTGCAGCCATGCCCAGGGAAAGCGTGCCTCCTGGGATTCGTTTCCTAAAGAAGGAATGCCAGCTTCAGGGTGAGGGACAAGGGGAGCCGGTGAGTGCTGAGGTGGAGTGGGTTTCCGGACAGGTGAGAGTAGGGAATAGCACTCCAGGCAGGAAAGGGCAGGCACAGAGGAATGGTCTGTGGCCAAGCCCAGAGGTGACCTGTGGAGGCAGGGACTGTCATACCTACGCTGGGCCCAGGCGTGGACTGCCTGGCACCGTGAAGCTGGATGGAGAGCTGAGTGGGGGTGGATGTGCACATGCCGGGGAAAGCGGCACCCGGGAGGCCGAGGTGAGGGTAGGCGGAGGCTGCAAGCCACAGTGGTGAGATTCCCCTCCCTGGGAAGAGGGCACTTGGATGCAGGTGAAGACGGCCATGTCCGGAGGTGGCTGCAGGGACTGCCAGGCTGTTGTCCTGGGAAGATGGGCTCAGCGAGAGGAAGCCAGGTAGAGTTAGCCATGGTGGTCAGGTCAGAAGGGGAGAGGGGGCTCTAGGTTATTTCTGAGTAAAATCATCTGATCTTCGTATCAATTGTGCATCAGAGGTAGAGAAGGATGTGTCTTGGACACGCCAGATTTCTGGCTTTTACAGCATTTTGGACCACGGTTCCCAGTGGCTGGTGGGGATCCGCGTCTAGAGGTCCGGGCTGGAGAGAGGCTTGGGGGATGCAGCAGTGAGGACTGACATTCAGGCCGTGATGATGGAGGAAGCCAGCCAGGTAGAGTGTATAGAATCATGTAGAAGGGCCTGGCAAGTGCCATATGCAGATGTATCTGTATCTGTCACTTGTGCATGTACATATCTGTCCTGTATATGTGTAAATGTACAAGTTTCCACTTGGTTGAAGGAGCCCAAATATCAGCCTGAGCTTAGAAGTGCGACCCGCAGCGGCCCAGCTAGTCTGCGTCCAGGACGCGGGTCTGAATAGTGGCCATTGGTCTTATAGGCCGAGCTGACCCCACTCTGAGCCCCCACCCTGCCTGGCCACCATCTGCCTGTTTCAGCAGCCTCTGTGAAAGACCGACCAAAAACAGTCTATAAGTATTTTGCATTGCATGGGACAGAAAAAAATGAAAATTCCAGCATGGCAAGATAATTATTGATGACTAGTGGCCTGGTGCACGGAGGGGGGTTCCCTGAGCCCAGCCTGCACCCACTCCAATCAGGGACCCCTTCGGGGATGTGTGACCCCTAACCACCTCTGCCTACCTGCCTGATCATCCCTAAGTGCTCCCCTGCTGGCCTGATTGCTCCTAACTACCTCTGCCTTGCCCCACACCTGGTTCCCAGGCTTCCCTCCCTCTGGCCAGCTATAGGCACCCAGGACCTGGGCCAACTTCACTCAGACCGGCCGCAACCACAGGCACCCAGGACCACAGGGCATGCTGCCTATGCCAGGGCCGGAAAGGGCCCCGGCCCTTCTATGTGCCTGCCTGGCCGAGTCCCACTACTCTGACTGCCGTGGCGTAAAGAACTTTACCATATATGTTCTCCCCAGCCTCCTAGAGAGAGAGCATGAGCTGAGAAACTGGAGATGCTGCAGCCCCAGGGCCATTTTACCAATGGGTACATTGTCATTTTCAGATCTAGATTTGAGATAATCCATCAAACCGCTATATTTTTCAATTCTCAACTTAGATTGGTTTGCTTTAATAAAATTTATCCGATTGGCCTCCATTTTTAAATATGAATCCATAATAAACTGTTGAGTTAACTTTCCTGCATTTAAAATAGGATTGAACGTGTCCCTCACAGAGAGACGAAATTCATAATACTGCATTTGGGTGACTCGTGTTCTTACCTTTTGTCTAGTATTATTGTTGAGTACACTGTTGTTTCTGAGTCTTAATGCAATATCTGTTCCCCAACCTTTTTCACCATGTGGAAAAAGAATAGGATATGTCATTGCATCTAATGTAGGAAACAGGATACTGATTTGTTTCACTTCAGTGCCATGTGGATTATTGGGATCTGGTTTACAATGAATGAGCAAGTCCCTTTCAAAAGGAGGTTCTCCATCTTCGTTTCTGAATATGACAGCAACCTCAGTTACACGGGGAGAATTATATCTACCTGGGTCACTATTACCATCATATTTAATTGCCATAGTTACTTCCGTGGGAGCTATCCCTTTTGCTGCTGCTTCAGATTGGGCTTCCTTTTCTACCTCATGTAGCATCTTGTACGATTTTGTTAATTTATTTCATGCATGAGGTTGTTGATGTTGTTTATGAGTCTTTCTGAGCAGGCCTGGTTTGCTGGGATTGCTAATCTTTTACGTGTAGCTTTGGCTGTATCCAAAATATAGAGTTGAGCAAACTTCCGAGAAACACCATCAGAAGGATGTAAAGTTCCAGTACGATGATAAACTTGTCCATGTATTCTAAAACAGTATGGCCCATACCCTGATGGCGATGCAACATTTGCACCCATGAAAGCAAAAGCAAAAGAACTATTTATAGATTGAATGTTTTCCATGAAATTTTTACTGTCAGAATCTTTGTTTGTCATTAATCTTTTTAAATATGGCGGGTAATCTGGAAAATGTATATCATTTGGACAGACTTTCCCTTTGCTACAACATCTAGTAAATTTCCCATTAGATGGTTTTTCATCCCAGCAATTTAGTGATAGGCAAAATTCACATCTAACAGTCATTTCACCACAACTATGTTCGAGAATTGCATCCTCACGTACTCCATTTTCGCTGAGAAGGCAGGTTCTACCACTATTAGTAGTACTTGCTGATGACTGTTCTTTAGACATATTCTGTCTTCGCCACCACCTTCTTTCAACTTCAAAGGCACATTGTTCTTTAGACATTTCCTGTCGAAGATGCCAGTGTTTTTCGGCTTCACAGCGACGTTTTTCCAATAGCTGCTTTTAGGGTACATTCTGTTGCAGGTGTCACCTTCTTTCAAGATCAGACGCACATCGCTCTTCAGACATTTTCTGTCGATAACGTCGTTGTCGGGACCTTTCTGCTACATAGCTCCGTTGTATCAACAGTTTTTCTTTGGACATAGTCCCACCTCTCTATTGCCACGTTCTGAGATAGAGGAGAATGACAGGCCTTTCAGCAGTGTGATCAATGGCTGAATTGGACAGATTCTGTGGGGGTGGGACTTCCACCTGCCTGTTGTCAGTTTCAGCTGGGATGCTGAAGCTGGGACTCGGGGGCCTTCCCTCTGGCGGTTGCCTTTAGTTTTTGCTGGCACAGCTGAAGCTACACATAATATTAAGAATGCAGGGGCCTCATTAGTCGCAGCTGCAGTGAGTTCGTGCAGTCACCGCCACCGAGGTGAGTTCTCTCAGCCGCCGTTCTCTGCGCCCTGGGGCCTCAGTTGACTCAGCTGTGGTGAGTTCTGCCCGCCGTTGCTGCCACCGCTTGGTCTCCCCGCCCCGGCCAGGCGCTTGATGACTTCAGCACTTTATTTCCGCTCCTGGGGCCTGGCGCTCACGCCTCTCCACCCCACCCCTTGCTCCGACTAGCTGGTAGCATAGCCAGTCAGGAGCCAAGGTACGGTCACATTTGCATGTTACTCTTTTATTAGATAGGGTGATAAGATATTTTAAAAAGTAATTCCTTCTAAGACTCTTCAGAGCAGCCCCTTTTATGAACATGCATGAAAAAAGACAGCTCCCCAAAAGGCTTGTGGTGGTGGGAAGCCGGTGGCACCATCGAGTCACTCCATTTTGCTGGAGCCTCACGCATCCAAAGTGATGATGATAAACAGCTGTGGAAGCCAGAACAGTGAGCACTGTGCCCAACCCCTGGTTAGCTAGTGCCTTCATTCTGATGCTTGAAACTCAAAGCTGCTAGGCTATGGTCCGGGCCAGGTCTTCATACTTTTGCTCATAAATTCTCTTAAGAAAATTTTCAAGCTATACTCCCCCTCACACATTTTAAAGTTGACCTCTTAAATTTTACATTATGGGTTTCAACAGTGATATTGTATTTAAACAGCAATTTAAATAATAATACTGAGTGATATTTTAATTTTTAAAAAATAGCATCACTTCTAAAGTATCTGATAAAATCTAAATGCCATAGAAATTTGGTACCTGCCATCACCCAATATTTTTAATCCTCACCAAGGATATCTTTTCCCATTGATTTTTGAGAGAGTCGAGGAGAGGGAGGGGGGAGAGAGAGAGAGAGAGAGAGAGAGAGAGAGAGAGAGAGAGAGAGAGAGAGAGAGAGAGAGATCAGTGTGAGAGAGACATATCAATTAGTTGCCTTCCGCACTCACCCCAACCACCGCCAGGGATCGAACCTGAAACCCAGGTAGGTACCCTTGACAGGAATCAAACCCAAGACCCTTAAGGGCCCGGGCCAATATTCTAACTACTGAACCACACCATCCATGACCACCCACTTTTTAAAATACATAAACTTTTTTAATTGGCAGAAATTTTACATGTGGCTTTTCTTATGAACAACAAATACACATCTATCAACAAAGGAACCTAAAAATCAAGTGAATTAATAGTCTGATGAACAGGATAAACTAGTGAATATAACAGAATCATGGCTTTTCTTTTTAACTCTTTTTCATTCTGCTTTCTCCATAGAACTTTATCCTAATGTAATATATTTATGCACTAAAGGTTTTATTGTTTAATCCATAGTTTTCTTCAATAAAAACATATTTATGAATTTAAATTAAAACATTTTACATTTCTGTGACCATCTTACTCTGTGTGCTTACCAGGTGTGTTTTTTCTGGCCTGAATATAATTATACTTTTTAGTCGTACACATTTGACTAACACAACATGTAGCTATCAAAAATTTGGTAAGCAGCCCTAGCCAGTTTGGTTCAGTGGATAGAGCATCAGCCCACAGGGTCATTTCTGCTCAAGGGCATGTACCTCAGTGGCAGGCTCAGTCCTTGGCCCCTTGATCCCGGGCCCTGGTTGGGGCGAGTGCAGGAGGCAACCAATCAATGTGTCTCTCTCACATTGATGTTTCTTTCTGTCTCCCCCTCCCTTCCACTCTTTCTGAAAATCAGTGGGAAACTGTCCTCAGGTGAGGATTACCAAAAATAAATAAATAAATAAATTGGTAAGTAATAAATATAAAAATGTATTAAAAAACACATCTCTTAATGAGTTATTTTTTAAATGTATATATCTGTGGATGACTGTTACATATTACTAGAACCAGACACTATTTGGCATAAGTATATTCCTTTATTGTTTGTTTTTAACGGGAGCAATGGAAAAAACATGTTCACATAGAAGATGGAAAGGAAATGTCAAGTAATTGTGACATTGTTATATCAATGTCACAATTACTTGAACTTCTTTCAAGAGAGATAAATGCCAAATATTACATGGCATAGCATCAACAACTAGTCTTTAAATATTTTTATTTTTTTTAGAGAGAGAGAGAGAGAGAGAGAAAGAAAGAGGAGAAAAAACATTGATCAGCTGCCTTCTGCACATTCCCTACTACAACCGGGCATGGGCCCCGACCCGGAACAGAACTGGCAACCCCCACGCATGGGGCCACACTCAGCCAGTGAGCCCCTCTGGCCGGGCTCAACAACTACATTTAACTTCATTAGGTTCCTCTTCAGTTTTCTTGAAACCAAAGAATTGGAAACCACTGGAATTGCGAAAGGACTTTTTTTGTATCCAATACTCATGGTCACCACTTTTTATGACACCAACTCTAATGGACTCCTCAGTGGCCACCTGGTGGTCTGACCTCCCTGGGCAGTTTACAGAGGATGGATCGGAGGTTGCCTTTCTCCATGACATGGGAGAGGGTGGCTGGGGATGTGAACCCACTCTCTCCAACCAAGGATATGCAGTCCTATCAGTTGTAGGAGAGAGCACTGTAAAAAGTGGACAGACGAGTAGAAGCATGTAATAAATTATTCCTATACAAACGAAGTTAATTGCTTTGAAAAAGGCAAGTTGCTTTGAAAATTGATGACCACTGGGTACTACAAAACATTCCAGAAGACCGGAAAACTCTTTAAGCTATGCACTCCTCTTGCTTGATAAATGTCTTTAAATTCTTGTCCTTTTTAAATCTCAGCTGAATATTTTATACTAAAGGCCCATTGCATGAAGATTCGTGCACTAGGCCTTACTTCACCTGGCTGCCGGCACCGGTTTTCCTCTGGCACCTGGGACTCAGGCCTTAGCTCCGGCTGGAGTCTTCACTTCACTCTGGCTGGAGCACTGCTCCTATAGCTCCCTCCACCCCCGCTCCCGTCCTTCCCCTCATAGCAGGTGACCTGCTCCAAGATGGAGGCGGGGCCGCTGCCATCTTTGCCCTGTGAATTTGCATATTCCCTCCTGATTGGCTGGTGGGTATTGCAGAGGTATGGTCAATTTACATATTTATCTTTTATTAGTGTAGATAATTTGTGATTTATGTGACACTCATGAGCACTGATGGAGAGGTCACTGTGTGCCGGGGTCTTGGTGAACTGTGTGAGTTCATTAGTTAACCCTCATGGCAGCCCCGGGAGTTAGGCCACCTACATGCCCATTTAACAGATGAGGACACTGAGACCAGGAACAGTAACCAGGTGGAGGTCACACAGCTGCTAAGTGACACGCCAGGTGGTGGTACTCAAGTCTGGGTTCTTAATAAGTAACTCTCCACTCTTAAGATCTGATTATTGTCAACAGGGACATTAGGACCTGTAGAAAAATGTTATAAGAATTTACTTGAGCCAACAAAAAAAAAAGCAAATAAAAACCTAGGACATGCCCAGAATCAAGATCTCAATAGACTGAGAAATGCTCCGGCGAATGGCGGTTTTGTAGTTTATTTTATGCATTTAGTGTCCAAGGAGAAAACATGGTGGGGAGGGAGTGCATGAAAGCCCTTGGTGGTAAATGAGGGAGGCAGGAGAAAGCAGAGTGGGGAAACCTGTAGGGTCCGATAAAGAGTGAAACAGAGTTGCGTACCTCTTTTCTGATGGTGGGTACAGGATAGTTGACATTCACAGCACAGAGATGTGGGATGTGGGAACAGGACAGCAATGAGGATTGTGTGGTCTCTGCTCTGGGTGGCCAGTGTGCCCCCAGGGGCTGGAGAAGGAGACAACTGACATTTCAGAGGCATGTTATCTTAGATGTGTAACCATGGGGACAGGCCTCCTTTAGGTAAAGACTGACCTTTGCTGAGGAAGCTGCAGGCCTGAGACGTGACAGCTGCCATGACCTGCCCAGGGAGGAATCCACAGTTAGAGCATCTGTGGCTACTTTTGGTCACTGATAAATGTCATGTGCCCCCTTTTTCTTCCCATTTGAAATTCAAAATAAAATGTAAGACCCATATGTATCCTTTTTATGATTTTTCTCTTTAATATACTTTTAAAAAAGATATTTTACTGATTTTTTACAGAGAGGAAGGGAGAGGGATAGAAAGTTAGAAACATCGATGAGAGAGAAACATCAATCAGCTGCCTCCTGCACACCCCCCACTGGGAATGTGCCCACAACCAAGGTACATGCCCTTGACTGGAATCGAACCTGGGACCTTTCATCCATAGGCTGACGCTTTATCCACTAAGCCAAACTAGTTTCGGCTTTAATATACTTTTTTGATGAACTAACCAAATAAATGAGTTGAGGTCTTCACTGGACCATCAGTGTTAGGCAGTAATTGCTCTAGAAGCTGCAAGTCAGGAGCAAGGAGGGTGCCTTTAATGTCCAGAAACTACTTAGTCAGTTTGGTATTAAAACATAATCACTGAATACAGGATGAAAATGGATACTAAAAAGTTTTAAACAACTGAACAAATTCTCATTTTAAACCAAATATCTTATCTGTCACTCTCATGTTCATGTGCCTTGGGGGAAAAATTCTCACAGTACCTGTGGCAAAGCCAGAGTATGGTTAACAATGTAAATATCAGTATTTTCATTAGGCACACAATTAAGCCCTGTGAACCTTCTGATTCCAACCTCTGTGACCCCGTGTGCCCCGGCACAGTCCCCAATTCCCTCTCATGAGTGCATTGCAGCTACGAAGACTGACGCCGCATAGTTCTTCCTTTTTACATAGGCTTCTCTGTAAGTTCCATCACTCCAAAATGAAGTTTCTTTTCTCAGGATTCAGCACTTAGTTTCAAATCTCTGATTCTGCATCACCTGCAAGCCAGGCTGCTAGGCTCTGAATGGATACCGAGCTGGGAGCAAAACAGCAAGTGCTCCTCAACCACAGCTTATAGCTGAGGGGGGGGGGGGGTGAGAGTTGCCCCAGATCACAGCACGTGATGAGTGACACCGGGTGGGTGAGTGACAGCAGGGCTGGGGGTGAAAGAGGGGGCATGGCAGGGTTGCTTAGCCTCCGGGACGGCTCAGTGCAGGGCTGGGTGCAGCTTCCCAGCCTCTCTTGGGATGCACAGTGGGGCTGTGGACTTGGTTCCTCCAGGTTTTCTGCTCACCCCTGAGGATGGCGACAGCTTCCTGCTCCCCTGCGCCCCCTCTGAGCTTCTGCAGCTCTTACTGGTTAAAAGGAAAAGACTGACAGTGTCAGGAGTCTGAGTCCTTTCCTCAACAGATGCTGAGCCTCCTCTACGCTGAATTACCAAAATGGAATATTCTGGAAGACAGCACATTTGTAAAGGAGATTCTTGTGGCTGTGGCATGAAGACGGCTCCACAAACCAATCTTGAAAATTCACCTCATACCTTAGCATTTCCTACATACAGACATGGATGAATGGATGAAAGAGGAGTCCAGAAGCTTTCTCATAACCTGCATGACCTTGGCTGCAGGTTCAGAAGCATGTGGGGACAAGGAAGGAGCAGAGCTGGCTGTAGCTGGTCTCTCAGTGAGGGGTACAGGGATGAAAATCCCCTATTGAAAGGGCAGAGTGGGACTGCAAAGACCATTTTGGACTGTGTGACTTGGCAGCCACCATGTTGGCCACATGAAACTTACCTGGGGGCTGCCATCTTAAAATCACAAAGACCAACCCCTCCCTTTGAATTAGCCAATCAGGAAAGATTGTGCGCTTGAGCTTCAATCAAGAGCAAAGGACAGGACAGGTCACATGCGTTAGGGATTATTTGCGTCACTAGCCCCAGCCATCACCCAACCAATTGGAATCGGCCAACTCATTGGTTCGTGTCTGGCCCCACCTCTCAATAAAATCACCATGCTTGGGAAATTAGCTCTCTCTTCGGCTTCCTGCCACCATGGTGGCAGGGCCAGAAGCCAAGCCAGGGCTTGTAATGAAGGTTGTATGCTATTGCATCGAATTGGCTCCCTGGTGGTCTTTGGAAATCATGAAATCTGGGCATAACACTATATGTTGATATGCAAATATAGCACATCTTGCCCACCTCAGACTCCTGGTGCTGACATCAAGCAGTCACACCAGAGCTCTGCGGAAGGCAGCCTGGTGTCCTGGAAAAGGCTGCAGGTTCAGAAGCATGTGTGGACAAGGAAGAGGAGAGACAGACAGAAGGACTTGCATTCAGACCCTGGCTGTGCCCTTAAAGAGCTGTGTGACCTTGGGCAAATCAACATCTTGAAGGCCCTTCCCTTCTCCCATGGTGCTGCTGTGCCGATTAAATGTACCCGCACCCCATTATGCGCATAGCCTGAGGGATTCCCTGAGGTCATGCATGGGACGCGTGGAAACCAGTCCAAGGCTGAAGATAGACCCTGGTCTCATGGAGTCACCCACTCTGATGGACTCAGAACCCCCCTCTGCCAGCTGCACTGGAATCAGTCCTTAGCTCCCCAAAACAGAGTGATAAATAAATCTCTTTTAAGTTAAACTCCATGAGTTAGCAAGTCCATGGTGAAAAAGAAGAAAATTCCCCCAGGAGAATTTGTGAGTGCAGGTTAAACATCCCAAATCTACTCTGCAAGACCAGGCAGCTCCAGCTGTTCTAGCTCTCTAAGGCTTTGTGATGGTTGGCTTCTGTCATGGGTTGAAAAGGGTAGCCCCACCCTAATCGGCCCTGCAGCTAATAGTGGTCATTGCTACTTTGATCTTCCCTGGGAGCATTCATGGAGCTTGCCGTTGTTTGATACAAAGCTGGCTAGGTAGTCTGTCATGATAACCAAGACATGGCTCACTAAGGACTCCACTCCCTGTGCTGATTTTACACCTTAATAAATTGATTGTTATCCAATCAAAACCAAAAAAATTTATGGAGTGCCCACTGTGCAAACAATGGACTATGTCACTAAGGAACTTGAAGATGACGACTGTCACCCAGCCAGATGCTCCAGTGGTTGGATTGTTGTCCCAAGCACCAAAAGGTGGCAGGTTCTATTCCCCGTCAGGGCACATACCTAGGTTGAGTGTTTGATCCCCAGTCGGGCAGTGTATGGGAGGCAACCAATTGATGCTTCTCCCTCATATTGATGTTTCTCTCTCTCTCAAATCAATAAAAAGATATCCTCATGAGGATGAAAAAAAGGAAGATGCAGAGTGTGAAGGAATAGATTTGTGTACAAAGAAAGCTAAAATACAAAAATATACAAAAATTGTATCAGGTAGATATTGGCACAACCATGCTGAGTAGCAGACCATCTCATAGTTGATGACTAAGACAGGTTATACATTCTTGCTCATTTGTAGGCTGGTTGGCTTGGGGCAAGTCCATCTAGACTAGATGTGGCCTGGCTGGGCTTCAAAGTTCAATCCATGTGACTCCCTCTCATAGGCTTGGCAAGCTAGCCAGAGCACGTCCACCCCAAGGTAATGGCCAAAGGGCAAGAGGGACAAGCAGAAACTCATAATGCTCATTGAGCTGGCACACCACTATGGCTCCCTGCTCCCTGGCCAAAGCAGGTACCACAGCATAATAAAAAATGATGGGGTGAGGAGAGCCCCCACCTCTAGACAAAGGAACTGCAGTGTCAACTCATCCAGTGACCAATGTGCATGGGGATTGGGAAGCGTGATGTGACTACCATAGTAATATAACCAAGTTCACAGCATTGGGGGTGTAATAAAGAGAGCAATTCATTCTAACTATAGAATTGTTTATCGCTTGCTTAAATTTGAGATAACCTTAAGTAGTGGGTAGAACTTAAGCCAGATTGGGGGTTGGGCATTCCAGGGACAGAGAACTCCATAAAGAAAATTTTCAACAGCACTGACTTTAGGAAGGCATTGAAATCTGAGATGGCTGAGGCCCCAGAGCAGCAGCTCATTGGAAGGTGGAGGCAAAGAGCAGGCAGGTACCATACTAACATCTTGGGTTTGTTTGATGGATTTGTTGAATGCTCTGAAGCTTTATCTTAGAACAACAGACATAAACAAATATTTTCATGCAGGTTCAGTCCGTAAATATATGAGGAGACAATTCTAGATTGGCGATAGCTTGTGAATGGTGTTGGATGTCATGCGGGGGTGGGTGGGAGCTGTCATTCAGCAGGTCATGTGGCGGCATTGGAGGGTTCTGATTTGGAGAAGGGGAAATGTCATGATCAGTAAAGTTCAGCAAGATCATTTAAGAGGCTGTTTATAGACTTGATGGAAGATGGTGGCCAGAAGGGGAGGAGAGAGAAGCTAGAGTAGAAGATCAACTGGCCAGCCAACCAACTGGTAATAACCCCAATAAGAAGGCAGTAATTCAGAAAGAGGATTTTAAAAGAAGAAATGGGTTAGGATCTGCGAAAATAGAATCAAAAGAAACTGGATGGGGCCCAGGCTAAGAGAGGAAGAGGGCGAGGCGGCGGTGTTGTGCACAGCATCTCCCAAGTCTCACAAGGTCCCATGGAGCAGGCATTGCTAGTTCATTGCTATAGGTCTGTCCATTGCTACGGAGAAAACAAAACCTTTAACCCAGTCTTGTGGGCTGCGAAGTCCCTGTTCCCTCCATGCCTGCTCATGTTGGAGCCTTGTGAGTTCAGCTGTCCGGTTTCCCGTTGTGATCTCACGCCTGGCACACACCTCAGAGCAGGAACCAGTGAACAATTTCCCAAGAAGTCACACAATGTGTAAGTGAGGCTGCTTTGTGCACCCGTGGGCTTGTGACAGGCAGTGGGATACTTGAGTGATTCCTCACAATGACAAAAAGAGCAGACAAGATTTAGGGAGTGGTGAGTGGACTAGATTCTAGAGGTGGTCTGTGAGGTCTGAAAGGTTAGTGACCGCTGGACTAGAAGACATTTCACACATTTTTTTTTTGCCTTAAAATATTCCTGCCCAGGAAGCTCTTACATTAGCTAAAAGGGACAGCATACGCAATGCCTTTGCCACTTACAAATCGAGTGTGGGAATGTAAGCAGTGCTGTGGCTGGCCTGGCCTAGTCCTCCTGCGGCAGGAAGCCCAGCCAGGGAGGAAGCTGACAGCAAGCAGCGGCAAGAAATGGGGCTTGCTGATTGGTCTGTTCCTGACCACACACGCTTCATGGTGAATTTAGTGCAAGGCTCCTCAGTAAACACGACTGATGAAATTGTGATCCCAGTTGGAATAGACTCCTGGGGTCTTGTTGTCAGAGTTTAGAAATTAACATGCAATCTTAAAGATACAGAACGTTCCGAAAACGTAATCACTTTGCTTAAAATGGCTAAATTATGAACAAAAAACAGAAACAAACAAAAAATTTAAATGACTCAAAGGGGGTTAGTTGGAGTTTTGTCCAAAAACTCCTCTTGTGGGCCAGTCCTGACATGATATGTCTCCTGTGAGCATCCAGGATCAGTTGTGACCACTGAGCTGGCATGTCACCCCGATACTTGGGTGCTGAGAGGCTGAGGAATGGTGTCTGGGGACAGAGGACTCAGGTGAACCTAGTTTCTGTCTGTGGGCTGCTGATTGCCTCCTAAGTGATCTGGTTTCTGACTCTGACTGGGAAAAAAGGGTTCCAGAAGGCAGGCCGGGTTCATGGACACGGATCCTGTTAAGTACTGGAGAGAATCCTAAAATCTCCTGACTATAAACATCAAGCCTTTGAAGCCAAACTCCCATAACCCTGCATGCCACGTGACCTGCTTTAAGGCCCCTATCCTGGGTTTATAACGAAAGATGGAAGAAACTGAATGACATCAAGAGAACCCCCTGAAGGAGTTGGTCAGAGTCTCCAGTCCTTGTCATGAGGGCGTTCCCACCTGCCAACCTCTGGACCAGACCCAGGCGTTCTGCACACTCATTAGCCTCCTGGGAAGTTCCTGAAATATCAGTGTCCCAGGCCTACCCCAGAGATTCCGAGTCCATCCGTCCAGGACCCAGCAGGGCATCTGTATTATTTTTAACAGGTCTTCAAAGGAGTCCAAGGTGCAGGAAGGTGTAAGGAATGTAAGATTAGACCAATCTTTCAAGCAAATCTCTGAAAGATGGGTGTGGAGGCACCCTGCCCTCACCAACCCCCAACTCGGGCCTCATGCTCCCCTCTATCCCCCACATCCCCAAATCAGAAGTCAGAAGCCACAGTGGCCTCATCCGAATAAAGCACCGCCACAAATGAGTGGCTGCCCCAAGTGCTGGGCCCTGTTCTGAACTTCTCATGGGGAAAAGAAGAAACGGCTTCCTTTGGGAGAAGAAAGAAACGCCTCTCAGATAGTCTCCCTGAAAACACAGCCCAAGGGCAGTTTGGCACACATCATGTGTGGGCTTCGTAGACTCACAGTGATCCTAGAAATGCGTCCCAGATTTCTGCCCACGAGAACCAGGGAGCCAATTACTGCTTCGCAGTATTACCTCATTCCCTGGCCCATCTGATAGCCGGCAGGACCTGAATGTGGAATGTCCTTTGATGGCCAGTTTTTTAATGAGTCATTTCATTTGATGAGTCAGAATTTTTATTTTTTTGCAGCCAAGAATATGAATAGCATGCATCCACAATTCTTTTTCATCTTAGAAATCACTATTGTTTCCATGGAATCAGTCAAATTGATGAATATTAAATCTGAGTTCTTGTGTGCATGGAGGCAAAATGGCAGAAAAGGAAGATCAGTGGCAATAGAGGGATTGTGTGCTGAGCAAAATGTTTATGCTGAAACAGCCCAGTCCTGGCCCTGTCCACCTCCTGCCGCTGCCCCTCTACACAACCTATAACGGGACCTATAGGTCACTCGCAGTTGCACTCAATGCAACTCAGATGAACCAGTGGTTGCTAGGAGAAACTCCATTGTGGAGCACTGTTTTTAGTTGAAGAAGCTGCTAGCTAATCTAAATATGGCCAGGAAGGAAGAGATCAAAGGCTGGTGGAGGAGCTGGTGAGCTGAAGTCATTGGCAGCACCCAGTGACCCCAGGGAGTGAGGTTGACTCCAGGAGCCAGGAGCTTCCAGGCAGCCAGCAATCCCTCCTCAGAGTCTTGGGAGTCCTTGATGGTTCATTGATCAAGAAAGAAATTAAAAACCAAAGTTTAACAAACAAAACAAAACCCAGACGTTTGATACTCAGATGAACCTGAAAAGCCTCAGGGACAAGAGGACCTGAAAAAGAGGCCGGCGTTTTGACTGGTGCTGAATTTTTCCTCGTGTCACTCATTCGTTCAGTATTTGTTAGACATGCCTGGCACTGTGTTCGTCTCTGGGGATAAGGATGTTTTTCACCCACACGGATGGCCTTTCATCTCATATGTGATGGAGGTTTGGGGAAAGGTTCCCTCAGATACGTTTCGTTTCCATTGGACTTTCCCCTTTTATTATCCTCCTTTGACCCTACAAACTTTCTGCCCGATGGCAGTTTTCACAGAGAGGAAGAACACTCGTCTGCCTAAGGCTGTGGCCGCTGGTGAGGGAGTCTGGCTTGTACTCCAAACGACTGTTATTCATCCAAGGAAAGTGGCAGCAGTGTGTCCAGCCCTCTGATGGAACAAACCAAAGGAGTCCTTTTTATGATGGCAATATATTCTTCTAGAACGGAAAAGCAAGACTCTGTTGGGTGAGGGCCGTAGCCCAGCCACCCTGTGGGGAATCCCCCTGAGTGGTACCTTAATGTCAGCATCAGATACAAGGAGGCCACTTCTCAAAGTCCACCACTCACTGAATTGAATCTTAGGCGTCATTGAGACATGCCTGGTTTCTTAGATGATACTAATGACACTGCAATTAGAAACAAGTTATCCTATCTAATAAAAGTACAATATGCAAATTTGACCGTACCTTCACCACACCCACAAGCCATGCCCACAGCAACACCAGCCAGCCCATCAGGAGCGGATTATGCAAATAAACCCCAACCAAGATGGCTGCCGCCATTGAGAGCAGGAGGAAGGCTTGGGTTTCCCCAGCAACAAAGGAAGCCAAGCTTTCCGCCTGCCTAGGCCTCCACTCAATGCTACAAAGTTTCAGTTATAAAAGATACAGAAATGGCCGCAGCCACTGAGCTGGAGAGAACAGAGGCTTGGATTTCCCTGGTAACAGAGTAAGCCAAGCTTTCAGCCTGCTGTTGCCAGCCTAGGCCTCCACTCTAGGCTACAAAGTTTCAAACAGAAATGGCTGCTGCCATGGAGCAAACAGAAGGCTTGGCTCTGCTACAGGCTACAAAGTTTCAATTGTAGACATAGATTAATCCCAGATACCAAGGCCTCTGCTTGGGTTGCTGGGCGTGGCCAGCCTGCAAACCTCCATAGGCCCCTTGCCCAGGCCGCTCCTCACCCCAAGGGAACCCCCACCCTGATCTGGGACACTTTTCAGGGCAAACTAGCTGGCCCCCACCCATTCACCAGGTCTCTATCCTATCTAATAAAAGAGCAATTTGCAGATTGACCATCACTCCAACACACAAGAGGGCTGCCCCCATGTGGTCAAAGATCTTGCCCCCACGTGGACACAAGATGGCCACCACAAGATGGCCAACAGGGAAGGGCCATTGGAAGGTTCCAGGCCCTGCAAGGGAGGGCAGTTGGGGGCGAACAGGCCAACAGGGGAGGGCAGTTGGGAGGGACCAGCCTGCAGGGGAGGGCAGTTAGGGGTGACCAGGCTGGCAGAGGAGGGAAGTTGGGGGCAAACAGGCTGGCAGGGGAGCAGTTAGACATCAATCAGGCTGGCAGGGTAGTGGTTAGTGGCTGATCATGGTGGCAGGCAGAAGCTGTTAGGGGCAATCAGAGAGGTAGGCAGGTGAGCAGTTTGGAGCCAGCAGTTTTGGATTGTGAGAAGGATGTCCGATTGCCCATTTAGGCCTGATCCTGGCAGTCGAACATCCCTTGAGGGGTCCCAGATTGGATAGGGTGCAGGCTAGGCTAAGGGACATCCCCTGCCACTTGTGCACAAATTTTGTGCATCCGGCCTCTAGTATGTAATAAAAGGGTAATATGCTAATTAGACCAGACATCTTCCATCTTCCAGATGTCCTTCCTGATGAAGCCGGGACCACAGGGAAGCCAGCCCAGGTCCTAGGTGCCTGGTGATGACAGGAGGAGGGAAGCAGCCTGGGTGCCTGTGGTGGCCTGGGTACTGGGTGCCAGAGGAAAGCCGGTCCCAGCAACCAGAGGAAGGAAGAGTACTCTTGCACAAATTTTCGTGCATGAGCCTCTAGTTATAGATAAAAGGGATTTCCCTAAATGAGCCTTACTAAAGAAGCTCACAATTTGGAATTATCTGTATACTAGCTCACTTCTGTATTATGTCTTCTCTATGCCTCCTCCATAAGGAAGGCATCTCATCTTATTCACCAATACTTAGACCAGTTGCCTGATGTGAAGCTTATTAAATGTTTCATGTCTGATCTGAAAAACTGATTATCTAGATAATACAAAACTAGAGGGATATCAGATTTCGAACCCCTAAGCTCTCAACTTAGTGCAATGACCAGCTGAATGGTGACATTTAAGAGCAATAAAGATGAGGTCTGTTCTCTGGGGCCCCAGTTTCCATTTTCAGAAGGGCAGGATGTGAGAGATTTGGCTTAACAGCAATGCCTATAAAACACTTTGAGGACTTGGTTGGTTGTGGGTACCCTATTCAGAGTATGCCAGATGCTCAAGGCCACTCTGAATGTGGGAATCCTCATTAGGGTGTTTAAGGCTAATTTGCTATACACAGGTGCAAAAACAAGGATGCAGCAAGCTATATACTGCGTAGGCATGCCTTTCTGTAACCCAAATACTGAGGTAACTATTTTGCATAAAGCCTTTTTTGTTTGAGCTTGTTTGAACTTATATATGAGTTGCAACTAACCAGCCAGTATGGGGCTGCATTATGGAGAAGATGTGTTACTGACCAGCCAGTGCTCGGATGCTTGGTCAGGCTACTTTGTTATGTAGCTCCTGTGTTTGCTACTGTGTTAGCAAGGGCTGCTTTGTGGGCTGCCTTATTTGCAATGGCTACTTGCACTCCAATAAGGGCTCTCATATATACCCACTTCTCATGCCTTCTCCATCTTATAATGCCCAATGTCCAAGGAGGTCTAGGCTCTAGCAGGGGGACTCAGACCCAACAGTTGGTAATAAACTCAGTATGAGTCAGCACTATGAAATGTAAATGTCTAGTATCATTAAGAGAAGTGAGTCCTCCATCATAGCCAACTGATTTTCAATGAGGGGACCAACTCAACTCAAGAATTTTCTTGCTAACAAATGGTGCTAAAACTATTGGAATATCGGTGTGTGAAAGAATAAAGTTAGACCTCTATCTCAATCATATTAAAAAATAACTCAAAATATATCAAAGACCTCATTTAAAAGGTAAAACAATAAAACTCTTAGAAGAAAACAGGAATGGAGTCCATGACCTTGGGTTAGGCAGTGGTTTCTTAGATCTGAAAACAAAAGGACAAGTGATGAAAGGGAAAAGAGCTAAATTGGGCTTCATCAAAAGAAAGCCTACAGAATGGGAGAAAATGTTTGCAAGTCATATATCTGATATTGGTCTAATATGCAGAATATACAAAAATTCTTACAACTCAATAATAAAAGGACAACTAACCCAATGAAAAGGGGCAAAGGACTTGAACAGACCTTTTTCTAAAGAAGATATACAAACAGAAAACAAGCACAGGCGAAGATATGCAACATCATTAGTCCTTACGGCAATGCCAGTCAAAGTGATTTCATATCCAGTATGACAATGGCTATTATCAAGAGGAACAGTTCGAGTGTTGGAGAGGACTTGAAGGATTCGCAGCCTTTATGCATTACTAGTAGAATTGTCACATAGTGCAGCCACTGTGGAAAACAGTTTGCCAGTTCCTCAAAAGGTTAAACAGAGTTACCATGTGAGCCAGAGCAATTCCACTCCTAAGTATATCACAAAGAGAATTGAAAATACACAGCCACACAAAAACCTGCATGTGAATATTAAAAAAAAACATTATTCATAATTGCCAAAAGGGTAGAATAAAGTCCATCAGCTGATGAATGGATAAGTAAAATGGGATCAGTCTTACAATGAAATATTATTCAGCAACAAAGAGAAATAAAGTCCTGATACATGCTACAACATGGATGAACCTTGAAAACATGCAAGTGAAAGAAGCCAGTCACAAAATGACACATGTCACCTGATCCATTTTATATGAAATGTCCAGAACAGACAAACCTCTAGAGACAGAAAGTAGATGAATGTTGGCAGGGGCTGGCGAGAAGGTATTACTGCTAATGGGGATGGGATTTTTGGGGGGAGGATGAAATGCCCCAGAAGTGCTCATGGTTGCCCATCTCTGTAAACATACTCACACCCAATAGCTACATACTTTAAAAGCATGATGGGGGTGCTGGGGCCAGCCGGCATTAGTCGAGCAATCCCTGAAAGGTGGGTGAGGCTTACGGAAAGATAGAGATGGAAAGATAGATAGAAATAAAGAAGAAACAAAAGATATGGGATCAGGAGGTCTGCAAAGCCCTCTTTAGGACTGCGGCCCAGAGTTTATTTCACTCCACTCTTTTAAACAGTTCTGGTTTACATATTACACAATTCCTTGTTCCCCAAACAACAAAGCTACATTCTATTGTAAACATGTTTTCCCATTAAACCCCTTATCTTAACTAATTTCCCCAGGCTATATGTCCATCCAACACGCCACCTAAATCTATCCCATAGACCCTTTGGCTATTTACAATGTTATGTGCTGGAAGGCAGTATTGTTTGCTAAACTACAATTGAAGGTAATTATTCTTCTGGGGGTCAGAGAGCAGACAGGCCTTGCAAGGCCCACCCTCTCTGGGAATTTTGTTCCCCGAGGGTGCTCTCCACGGTGGAGGGGGGGGGGGTAATATAAACTATAACTTAATAAAGCTTATTTAATTTTTGTTTGTTTATTTGTTTTTAAACTATCCCCAAACTGAAGTTAAGCTACCAAGGATATTACAAACATACAGTCCCACCTGTGAGGTCTATCTTGCCAGTTTCTTTTCTTTTTTTTTTAATCTTTATTGTTCAGTTTATTAATTACATTGTTCCCTTTTTTTCCCCCTATAGCTCCTCTCCACCTGGTACTCATCCCACCCTCCGCCCTCACCCCTCTCCACTGTCCTCTCCCATAGTTGCATGATTTTTGTCAAGTCTCTTACTGCACTTCCCACACCCCTTTTCTCCCCAAGAATTGTCAGTCCATTCCCTCTCTATGTCCGGGATTCTGTTACATTCACCAGTTTATCCTGTTCATCAGCTTATTAATTCACTTGCTTTTTAGATTCATTTGTTGATAGATGTGTATTTGTTGTTCATAATTTACACTTTTATCTTTTTCTTCTTCCTCTTCTTAAAGAATATCTTTCAGCATTTCATATAATATTGGTTTGGTGGTGATGGACTCCTTTAGCTTTTTCTTATCTGCAAAGCACTTTATCTGACCTTCAATTTTGAATGATAGCTTTGCTGGATAGAGTAATCTTGGTTGTAGATTCTTGCTATTCATCACTTTGAATATTTCTTGCCACTCCCATCTGGCCTGCATCGTTTCTGTTGAGAAATCTGCTGACAATCATATGGGTGCTCTCTGATAGGTAACTAACTGTTTTTCTCTTGCTGCTTTTAATATTCTCTGTTTGTCTTTTGCTCTTGGCATTTTAATTATGATGTGCCTTGGTGTGGTCCTCTTAGGGTTCCTATATATTGGGGTTCGGTGCGCTTCTTGGACCCCTAAGTTGATTTCTTTCACCAGGTATGGGAAGTTTTCAGTCACTATTTCTTCAAATAGGTTTTCATTGTCTTGCTCTCTCTCTTTTTCTGGCACCCCTATAATTCGGATGTTGGTATGCTTGAGGTTGTCCCAGAGGCCCCTTACACTATCTTCAATTTTTTGGATTCTTTTGGTTTCTTGCTTTGTCAGCTGAGTGGATTTTACCTCTTTGTATTTCAATCTTTAACTTGGTTCTTGGGGTGCTCTAAAGTACTTTTTAGGTCTTTGTATAATATTTTTTATTTCAGTCAGTGTATGCTTAATTTCTGGTTGGTCCTTTTTCATATCCTTGAAAGTCTCCTTCATATCCTTGTTCATTTCCTTGTAGGACTCATTCATTTCCACGTTGGTCTTGATCTTTCTTTGCAGGTCTCGTTCATATCTTTGAAGGTCTCGTTCATTTCCTTGTAGGTCTTGCTTATTTCCTTATAGGTCTCGACCTTTTCTAGGAGCCTCTTGAGAAGCCCTATATCTGTGGTTTTGAATTCCATGTCCAGTCGTTTTTTTCCCTCCATTTCTTTCACATCTGATTTCTTTCCATGTCTCTGCATGGTGGCTACTTCCCTGAGTTGGTCAATTAGCTTTGTGTGGTAGACGTCCTACAAGGGACAGTGGCTCAGCCTCCCCAGTTACCTGAGGTGGATATGGGCTGCACAGTCTTGCTGAAGTTAAGCTCAGGTTAATCGTTGTTAGCACTTGGAGGGGTTGACCTCCAGGCCAATTGTCTGTGAAGTTCAGCTGTGCTCAGGTTGGATGGGCGGAGTCTCCGGGCCAAGCAGACAGCGTTAGCTCCACCCAATGCGGCCCCAGGGACTCTGTGCTGGGGGCAATGGCCACCAGCATCTCTGGGAGAGAGCCGCTGCTGAGCTCCACCAGCTGCTGGAGAATTCAGACTCTCCCCAAATGAGTCTGCACACCCAAGGTCTCAAAACATGTTTGGTCATAAAACAAAGCAATCTGACGGTTTCCCAAATGAAAGAGCAAGTCACGAGTGCTCTCTGCGCAGTCAGGCAGCTGTGCTGTTCACAAGTTCACCGCACTCTGCACAAGCTTGCCTTCTCCACAAGCCCGCAGACCCCTGCAGCACTCGAGCTTCAGCATGCCCTCCCACTGTCCAGTTTTTACCCCATATGATAGTGGGTTCCCTGGACTTTGCCCAGAGCTGGAGAATCAGTCCAGTTGGACGTCTTTGTCTCCCCTGTTCGAGAAAACTGGCCGGTTTTCAGCCGCCCACCCTATCCGTTGGCGCACGCTCCAAACCTCTCTCCGCACATATCTTCAACGCTGTCTGCCACTGCTCCTCCAAGTCACAGTGTCTTATCTTCACTTTTATATGTGGAATTTTCACTCAGCCAGCTTTCTGGTGATTCTGGATGGTGTTTGTTCTTTCGTTAAGTTGTAGTTTTAAAATTGCTGTGTATGATGGCAAGATAGGTGTTTTACCTATGCCGCCATCTTGGTTCTCCCCAATAAAGCTTATTTAAAAGGGGGAAAAAAGAAGTCCCCAGAATTAGGTACCCCTTCACAAAGCACTGGCTACATTGTGCCAAAATGCTGAATTCAGTCCTAGATGGGACAAATGGAAGTGCGAGCTTATCTCACCATGGAAATTAAGACATTTAGACTATTTGGAGCAAAACATGAAATCGTGTGTGATGTTTAATCTACAGAGAATGGCCAGATTATTATAACCACCCCATCAGTACTTAGTTTGGCCACCTTCTGTCTTCAATACTGTGACAATTCTTCTTGGCATTGACTCCACGAGATATTGAAAGGTGATGCGGTGGAATCTGACACCATGCCTGATGAATATCACTGTCGGTTCTGTGAGATTTGATGGTGTGGAACCAGCTGCCTGATGGCTCTTTTAACTTATTCCACAAATGCTCAATTGGTTTGAGATCTAGTGATTGGGAGGGTCACCTAAGCAAGATAAAGTCTCCCTCATGTTCTTGAAACCACTCCTGCACAATATGAGCACCGTGGCATGGTGCATTGTCTTGTTGGAAGAAGCCATCTCCATTGGGATACGCCATCGACATGATAGGATGAACTTGATCAGCAATGATATTTAGGTATGTTGTGCTATTCAGACGTTGTTCCACACTAATTAAAGGGCCCAAATTATGCCAGGAAAACATGCCCCAAACCATAACACTACCCCCACCAGTATAAAGGGTTGTACTCATGCATGTGGGATGCATGTTTTCATGCTGTTTCTGAGAAATTCTCACTGCCATCTGCATGTTGCAACTGGAAATGTGATTTATCGGACCACATGACTTTTTTCCAATGCTCAACTGTCCAATCCTTGTGTTCCTGTGTGAATTGGAGACGTTTTATCCTGGTAACTGCAGAGGTGTTTGAATAGGCCTTTGGCTTCCATCTCCCATACAAAGCAGTGTACGGCTAATTTGCCTACAAACGTCAGGTGTTCATAGTAATCTGATCACTCAGTGTATTTTAAAAGGAAAAGACTTGCCCAGAGTAGTTGTAGGTTCGATTCGTAGTCAGGGCACATGTGGGCTCCGTCTCTGGTGGGGATATACAGGAGGATCGATGTTTCTCTCTCTGTCACCCTCTCCATCTCTCTTTAAAAATCAATTTAAAAAATGTTAAAGACTTACAGGGAACATTCAAGTTTTTAAAATATGGGTGACGTTTCTGTGAAGAAGGATGAAAACTTCCCTCTGTTTTCCTGAAACACATAGCTCCATGGGGAAGGGGCAACGTGGGCCTCAAGACAGAGAACTTCCTAACTCTGAAATGTGTGAGGGAAGAGGGCTGCCTCTGATGGTGGGGAGTGTGTCCCATGGAAGCGTGGGGTCCGTGAGCATGTGGGAAGGCTGCAATGGAATGGCAGCAGCTTCAGATAACAGGTGCCCTGGCTTACCCTGAGCTGGCTTTCCTGTTAGTGGGTCCTATCACTTACCCCAGGCAGTGCTCCTGGGTTGTAACCCGTCCCTCCGGTATCATATGCTGGGAGGGGTGTGATCCTTTCTCTTCTTAATGACTTGTCACCTTGCACACTCACATGAACATGGAACAACATTTTTGCTCATTTAATAGATTCTTAAAATAGTTCCTGAAATCAATCCATCTTTATCACCTGGAAATCAGACCGTCAGCAGATCTGAACATGTTTCGATCCTTTGTAAAATGGTCCCAAGCCACAATTTCATGGGAACTCGGTGGCTGGCTTGTCTCCATCCAGACAAGAGCCCATTCATTTCCACCCCTTCAGTCTGTCCGTAAAGTGGTTATTAGAAGTGTTTGCAGAGACTAATGGGGACATCTTCAGCACCCTTCCTGCCACCATGGGCCTGGTTGGGGGTCACGTTCTGCACCTGCGTATGGTGGGGAGGTGGAGGCGGGCCTGCACACCTGTCTCCCCTGAAAAGCTGGAACCAATGGGTCAGTGCCCGTTGTTCTGGAGAAGTCATGCCACTTAACATTCACCAGCGTACAAAGTAAGACTCTGAGCCTCGCTGTGGTGGGAACCCTGCTTGTACAACCACTTCCAGGGTACCAGCCTGCCACACAGGGTGCCTGGAGGTGGGCGTGCAGCTGGCACACCCAGGCTCCCCAGAGGTTTCTTTAAAACACTGAGAATAGCCCTAGATGGTGGCTCAGTGGATAGAGCATTGGCCTGTGGACTGGAGGGTCCTGGGTTCAATTATAGTCAAGGACACATGCTCGGGTTGCGGGCTTGATCCCCAGTAAGGGGTGTGCAGGAGGCAGCAGATCAATGATTCTCTCTCATCACTGATGTTTCTATCTCTATCTCCCTCTCCCTTTCTCTCTGAAATCAATAAAAATATTTTATTTATTTATTTATTTATTTAGAAATCAAATGGTAGATTTATTGGCTGTCTCCGTTACACATGAGGTGAGAACATAATACAGAACTTTTGAAGCCTTGTTTCTATTTTGGCTTCCCCCTGTGTGGAAGCCCAGGGACTGGCTGACGGTGGACAACAGAAGCAACTGCCACTGGTTCACTTTACACAATGATTCATTCCAAAGGCTCATGGAACTTCCTGTTTTCCCTTTCAAAGCATCTTCCGCTTTTCAAACTCCTTGTAGATGGTGTTTCCCAGCTGCACAGGCGACATGCTGACCACAACCCCTGCGCTCTGAAGGGCAGAGATCTTCTCCGTTGCACCACCTTTTCCTCCAGCAATAATGGCCCCTGTGTGACCGATTCTCCAGCCGGGAGGAGCCATTAAGCCAGCAATGAAGGACACCACAGGCTTGGCTTTGGGGCCTGAATTATGTTGTTTCAAAAATTCCGCAGCGTTTTCGTCTGCATTACCACCAATTTCACCAATCAGGATGATGCCTTCTGTGGCTGGGTCTTTCAGAAAGACATCCAAGCAGTCGATAAAATCTGTTCCATTAAAAGGATCACCTCCAATGCCAATGCACAAAGACTGCCCCAGTCCAACTTGTGTTGTTTGGTGAACCGCTTCATAAGTCAGGGTGCCAGATCTGGACACAATACCAATTCTTCCTTTCTTGTGAATATGGCCAGGCATGATACCAATTTTACATTCCCCAGGATTGATGACTCCAGGACAGTTTGGTCCGATCAGCCTTGTCTTTCTCTGGCGCAATAGTTTGTGTTTGACCCGTACTATGTCCTGCTGTAATGCAAACGACCAAGGGCATTTCCGCCTCAACAGCTTCCTCAATGGCGGCAGCAGCAAAAGGAGGAGGGGCATATATGACAGAAGCTGTCGCCCCTGTCTGGGCTTTGGCCTCCTTTACAGTATTAAAGACCGGTAAGCCCAAATGCGTCTTGCCTCCTTTCCCTGGAGTGGTTCCTCCCACGAGTTTGATGCCATACTCCAATGCCTGCTGGCTGTGAAAGGTGCGCTGCTTACCAGTGAAACCCTGACAAATAACCTTTGTATTTTTATCAACGCAGAGATGTTTCCGGGAAGCTAGATAGGCACAATGCCGAATTCCATTCTGTTGCAAGAGGGAGGAACAGGACAGGAGGCAGGCGGCAGCGAGCCCACTGCTACCGGAGGCCATGGTCGCGGCGGCAACCAATAAAAATATTTTTAAAGATTAAGAAAGGAAACTCACCTTTAAAATTGACTAATTAAAAAAAAATAAAACAACTAGTGTTTGACCTGCCAGAGGCTGCAGATCCGTGTCAAGGAATCCACCTCCCACTGAAACAATTCACAACATATGTGTGCAGCGGGTATCCACATTTCTCTCTGGACTCAGAGGCTGCACCTGCGTGCCATTCAGTGTTTCTCTAGTCTGTCTGTGGCCACTGGCCCCGTGTCTGCGTGACAGTCGACGTTTGCTGCCCTTCGTGTCCACCACCCTGCTGCCCTCACAGTTGCTACTGTCCTCTTTTCCATTGCTGCTCAGAGGTTGTCCCTGGCACCTGTCACTAACAGCCTGGGACGTGCCCGGCTGTGGAAGCAGTTCGGGCTGTGGCCAAAATGCACCAGAATCCCCCCTCACCCCCTTCAGTGTTGTCTGAAGGGTTGGACTGGCCTGGCCCCACACTGAGGCGAGCCCTGCCCTACCTGGCACAAGCTGGCCCAGCTGGTCCCTGGGTGTGCCCTGGCCTCCGTGGGGAAGCCACACTCACAGGGCCGACCCCATCCACTTGCCTGACTCCCAACCACCTCTTTCCTTGCTCCTGGTGACAGCCTCAGCTCCGCTGCTTTTACAAAGTATCAGACGGGCGGCCTAACAACAGGCCTTTCTCGCGCACAGTCCTGGGGGTGGAGTCGAAGACACAAGGGCCAGTGCGTTGGGTTTTAGGAGGGCCCTCTTCACTGGCAGGCGGCTGCCCTCTTGTCTGGTGTCGCTTCTTCTCATTAACCCCATCCTGGGCCTCCACCCTCGCCATCTCATCTGAGCCTGCTTACCTCCTAGACCCATCGCGTTGGTGGGTGGCCTTCACATGTGGATTTTAGGAGGACATACACGTTCAGTCCACACACACGTGCTGTGGAGTCCGCCTGCCTGGGTGGGGATCCAGCCTCCACCACTTGGCTCTGCCTCTCTGTCCCTCCGTTCTCTCAACCCTGAGAGGACTCAAAACAGCGTTGACTTCTAGCCATATCCTGAGGACTCACTGAGTTCATGGAAGTCACGGCTAGAGCAGTGGCTGAGGTAGAGTGTGCAAATGCTGCATGAGTGTTAACTGCCACAATTTATCTAAGGAGGTGGTTGGTATCCAGGATTTGGCCGGAAGGACTGTAACCTGAAGACGTTATAATAAAGGTAACTATAGGCTAAATATAGTTGTCTGCAGATGACTCTGGTGACAGGAGTGCCTGCTTTCCCGGTCGGCCCAGGGTCCTCCTTGAACCCCACGCCGCAGGGCTGGGGGAGTGGCCGTTATGTCTGACCCGGGACTCTTCACAGGCACCTGCTCAGGACGCCCCAGCAGTTTGTGCTGATACTCTTAGCACCGCTCCCAAGTCCTTTCTACCCCATGCTGCTTCCCTCGCTCATCTGCTGCCTGGGGACATGCAGGCTGGCCCACCCTGGGGCTCCCCCCTCCAGCCTCCCCAGATGTTCTCCCCAGGAAGTCATGTACAACGTGGCTCTTATCTCAGTGGCTGCTTCGTGGAGGTGTCAGCCTGACACAGCCACTGTGATCACCCTCTCAACTGAAACGTCTGCCCGCCAACACGTGACAGCAGGTGCTCATTTCTCCCTGTGCTGCTTGAGGCTCCTGGAGACAGCACACCCAGAGGGGAAGGCCCTCTTCATGGAGTGAGGGGTCATCCTGAAAGGGGCTTTCTTCTCTAGACTTTTGTAGCTGTGTTTAAGTGGCTCACCTTCTCAGATCTCAGGTAAAACCAGATTCTGTAGCTGGTGTGCTTGTGAATTCCTTATCATAAACTCCTGGGCTCCTTTCAGTATGTAGAAAGGCAGATGATAATGAGTCAAAAGGAAAAGATAGGTAACCTGTGATGTGGGAACCCCTTTCACGTCCCCCTTGATTCAGGGTCCCCGGTTCAGGGTTCAGGTTCTGGAGAAGGCCGCACACAAATGAAAAGACTTAGAAAAGTATGGAATTTGGGAATATTGGGGGCCAGGTGGCTGCCCATCGCTAGTGGAAGGACTGCACCGCAGTCTGGCCTGGCCATCCGTTTTATTAAGACTGATAGAGGACCAGTGCATGAAAATTCATGCACTGGAGTGGGGGTCCCTCAGCACAGCCTGCCTTCTCTCACAGTCCAGGACCCCTTAGGGGTGGGAGGTAACCTGGCAATCAGGGGAAGGTGACGCCCTCATCACACCTCTGCTTCTGCCACTGCTGTAGCACAAGCCTCAAATGGCCCCGGTTACCTGAGACTCAGGTGGCCCTGGGTAGCTGGGCAGCCACCATCCGAGGCTTGCCTGAGCCTTGGGTCAGCCCTAGGCAACTGGGCAGCCACCATCCGAGGCTTGCCTGAGCCTTGGGTCAGCCCTAGGCAACTGGGCAGCCAACATCTGAGGCTTGCCTGGACCTTGGGCCTGCCCTGGGCAGCTGTGGGGCTGAGGAAGGGTCTGGCCACACTGTACACCTGCCACTCCCCAGCGGGGCTGAGGAGACTGTGCACCACCATCTCTGTGAAAATTTGACAATTAACTTGCATGTTCTCTCTTTATTAGATAGGATAGGATCCGCCCTTAGGCAGGAGATTCCAATAACAGAAGTAAACAAAAAACAAACAGGTGGAGGCTGCTTCAGTTAACAATGTTTTTTAGCTCTGACCTTTCAGAGCAATTAAGGTTGTTTACCAGCCTTTTGGGCTTCCTGTCCACATCTTCCTATTAGTGAAACAAGGATTGGTTTCCGGCATCTTCCCCCCTTTCTTTTCTTTAAAAAATCTTGCATCTGCAGACTAGAAATAAACATATAACAAAAAATGAGACAAGCAACAATGGCCATGCTGAGAGGCAAATGAATCAGTCTGCAGCAAGTTCCTTCTGGGTCAACAGTTTTTTGAGCCCCAATTTCAATGCCCAACAGTCTTTTGAGTGCCAGTTTCAATGTCAAATAGTTCCTTATATATACTGATATTTCAGTTCTGGATGGTGGCAATGCAGGTCCGACCCTCTCTGGTTTGGTCCTGAGCAACCTGCAGCAACACACAGCTGCTGCTAGCATGGCAAGGCATCGTCAGCATCCTCAATCTCTGGACTATTTCTCCTCCTGTTTTCAAGGTTGGAGCATTCCTGACAATTTCTCTCCATTGCAGGAATCCACATGGTCTTGGAGCTGTTTTCTAAAAATATGCAAACATATTCTTGACCAAAAATTAATAAAGGAATTCTTTTGACTTGGGATCCTATTTATTTTTTGCCCAAATGATTTTCCTTTGGCTTATTTTGATATGTGTGTTTTTCATGGGTGTCTTGCTGTTAGTATTACAAATGAAAATTAAGTTTCTAAAGTAAAAATTTTTAATTTAGTTACAGGATTTTTTTTTCTTACATGATATTGCTCCACTATCTCCCCTTTCTTTAAATTAATGGAGGCTTTTGGAAATTTTTTATAATCCAATCATAACTTTTTAAATTTTTAATTTTTTGCACAAAAATAGGTTCATCGCATGTTCAACAATTTTACCATGAGATGAACTGCCAATAGAAATTTTAGTTACTACTTTAGGAACAGCTTGTTATCCAGTACACTTAAATTTTCTTGAATATTCACTTATTTCATTTAGTCAATTTAATCTGAAAACTATTTTACTGTCAAATTTAATACTCTAACAACAATCTTAGTTTACCCTGTAAATATTAGTGGAAATGATTATTTGCATTCTTGAGTAGGCCCTGAGCATTCCTGGTGCTAGATATAGGGTAGCTGCTGTTAGCCAAGTTTCTGTTTGTTGCCTTGGTCCCGATCTGGGCTGAGCCAAGTCTTTGTTACCTGGGTCCTGATCTGAGCTGGGCATGGGAAGCAAAGCAGCCATGGGGCAGGAGACCTCCCTCAGAAGGGGTGAGAGTTCAAGCCCCTGCAATTTTGGGGGGCAGGTTAGGGTCTGTGCCCCCACTCTGTTGACCTCCAAGTTCTCTGCTGATGGCCTCTATGTGACTGTGCCTGTCTTAGGTTGTTCCTCCCCTGAGGAATCTTACCCATCTTTGGCTAACCAGCCATCCTCTGGGGCCAAACATGGTGATGTGAGGTTCATTTCTGTCTCCTTGGTTGCCTATGCCCCCATGGCCTCCACACCCAGTACCTGCCTTGGATCCCCTTTGCCAGGGGCCCCGGCACTGATCTCATATCATGGGAAATCCAGATTTCTTCTCCGGGGAGAGCCCAGTTCACACCATTGGGCGAGAGACAGATCCATTATACCAGCCACCATGAGGCTTCAACCTCAGCATGTACAGAAAACTCAGGCAACAGCTGTGGGCAAATGGATTGTGAGAAGAGGGTCCCTTCTTGGCAAAAGGGCCCAAGAATGCTCAAGTGCCTACCTAAGGGGCCTTCCACACAGTGGAAGGGATTAAATCCTTTCATGCCCTTTTTAAATTAATACCAAACATTTAAAGAATTAGTTTGTAAGTTTGGGATAAATGTACAATATGCTGTTGTAAAATATTAAAAATTATAATGACATTGTAGAATAATATCATGTAAGGATATTCTTTGTTCTAGGCTATGGAAACTGGCTCTTAATTTCTTTTTGTGTAGACAAGGTTTAATTACATTTTTCTGCACCTTTCCCAGGAGCAAGTAGTGATAATAGATTATTTTTGCTTTTGCCTCCCCTCCTTTGGTATCCACACAAGCCAGAATCCTTTAATTTTACACACAAAGGAACAGTTGTTTGATTTTGTGTCATACAAAAGGAAAGCTGGATGGTGACGCCTGTGTAATTATACTTTCTTGCCCCACCTCTGTTGCTCCTGGATGAACCAAGGTGTTTAGTATATTGGTGATCAGCCCACATAAGGGTTCTTACCCATGAAGGGTCAGGAATATAGGTCCAAAATACTTTCCCATTTGCCCCAGATAATATTACCGTACAGCTGATTATTGCTATTACGGCCAGAAAGATGTTCTCAGGCGTCTGTACTATCTTCTTTACCGTGTCCCAGGTGGCCTCCGGGCTGTTTGTTGTCTGGCTTGTCCTCCTCCTGGTTTTCATCTTCAGTAGATTGCTTGGAGTCTATTTTGTGTTTGATGTAGCTGATTGTCTGCAGCTGCATGGTGTGGCTCCAGGTTCAAGGTCCTCATTATTCTGGCTAGTTTCTCTCTGGGATCCCTGTTGCAGTTTAATATTTCTAGCAGTGATCCACACAGGGTTGGAAAAATTTTCTGGAAATATGCAAGCATACCCTCTGCCAAAGGTTAATAATGGGTCGGGTCCCTTCCAAAAACCAGATTCAGGATCCTTCCATTTAACTAGACCATTTTCTTTTGTTATATTCTGGCTCTAAGTAAATTTAAATAAATTTGTCATTTCTCCTGTAGAGATCTTCAGATAAGGTCTTAACCAGTTAATGTCCCCTAATAATTTCTGAAAGTCATTTAAAGTTTTAAGACTATTCTTTCTTATCTCCACCTTCTGAGGCCTAATGCATTGGTTTTCAATTATAATCCTTAAGACATTTGAAGGAAACCTCTCCCCATTTCCTTCCAAAATAACTTTCAGGCTATAGCAAGTTTCATTTAAAAATCTTTGTCACATGAAACAATTTCTCTTAAGGTTATGGTGACCACTAGTACAAATTAGATTTAATATTTTAATAACAATCCTCAGTTTATCATGTAAATACCAGTAAAAGAGATTTCAAAATTTTCAAATTTCTCCTTTTTATTAAGCTAGAATTTTATTTTTTAAAGAGTATCCCCTTAGGCTTATTTGCAACACAAAGGGATCATGGGAGGTCTTAGTAACTTAGAATACTTAATCAAATTGCTTACAAAAACATTGGCTTTTTATCTAATGAAAACCTTAATTTTAATTTAAAAATCTAACTTATTTAAGTAATTAAAGTAAGCATTTTCATTTAAAAAGAAAATCGAATTTAGTAAATGTAGACATCTGATTCACAAGCTGCAAATGTTGCTCCACCATTAGCTTAATGAAGAAAGCAGGCAGCTACAGGCTTTTTATTATTTTAAGTTCTGCTGTTGGATTTTAAGAAATATTTAGTTACTTCATTTTGCTCTTCTTAGGGGCCAAAATCTTTATAACATTTAAAATATATTTATTAATTTTTATTTGATAAGATTTCCCATGCAATTTCAAGTATATTAGATCTGCTAAATTTAAAAGATTTCCTTTAAGAAGTACTCTGGCCCTTAAAGTTTTCTAAGAATCATCTCACAGTTAAAGCCTTGAAATTTTAACATGGAAAGGTATCAAATATATATAATATATTCATATATGATTTAAAGATTACAATACTTGTTATAATTATGTTAAGATATCAATGAAATTTAGTTTCTGCATAGAAAAATTTTGGTTGGGATCACAGAATTAATCCTTTTTTTTTATTAGACCAATAAGTGACATATTTTGAATTCATGATCAGAGAAAACACAACATTTTTTTCTCAAAAACCAAGTTATACTTTAGGCGTTTAATTACCACATTTATATAATTTCTCCCAATTTAATTTGAACTTTTAAAGTTGGCAAGTCAAATATTTAGCAGTTCCTATTTTAATAACACTTTATATTTCTAAGAAAAATATAAGACAATTAATAGCTTCAATTCTGCCCTCTAGATTTTTTTTATGAGGAAGCAAACTCAGATTATTAAACAAGTTTTTATCATTTGGTTAACAGGCCCAGCCTAGCTGCTTGACCTTTTAAAGCAGCCATGATTTTTCTTTGCCTGGGGGAATTGTGCAGCAAGCCTGTATGTTTTCAAATGCAAAAATTGTCCTTAAAGAATGGCTACTGGTGGGAAACTGATTTCAGAGGTTCTTTGAGAGTTAGGCTACTGAAACAGGTTTTTTGGCCCCAGCCTCTTGACTCTCAAACCAAGATTTTTCTGCTGGGAAAATCAGGAAGCAAAACTGTAGCCATTCAAATGCAAATTACCACATTCTTCCAAGATAGCTGCTGGCAGAAAACTGGTCTACCTGTATGCTGGGGAAAAGGCAACTACCCTTCTTTTTCATTAACAAAGGTCATAGCCAGTTAGTTACCTGGGCTATTTAGATCTTTATAATTAATACATTATTTATCTATATTTCAACAATTTCTTTGAGATTCAATTCCAATTATTTTAAGGCATTTACTTTGGATAAATTTTATAACAGAGAATTTACTGCTTTTCTTAAAGGCCTTAAAAGTTAACTTTTTAACAGGGCTTATTGGCATTTTTAAAACTACTTTTTATTATGGAAATGTGAATCCTGTTGCTGGAATTAGCTTGAATTTCTTTCCAGAAGATTTTTCGCCATTTTTCTTAGGAAAAACCAGTTCTGGGTTTTCCATTTTCTGTAATTTTTGCAGAGAGATTCCAGCTGAAGACAATCTAAATGTCTGAAATTGGACGAGTGCATTCTGCCTTACAGCTAAGTTCTCTCTCCATGAACACAGAAATCCCAGACACATTTCTGAATTTTTAAGGCTTTTTCATGGCAAGAAAGGAAATTTTAATTTAGCACACTGGGAAAGTGAGCTTCTATATTGGATGGCCAAGTGTCTCCCTTTCCCCACATCGTGCTTACTTCAGGGTAAGCATCAGCAACAGATCTGGCCAAATTTCTTTTTCACTTCCCAAAGTAATAAGCAACTCAATTTGGCCAAGATTTGCATTTCCTTGCGAGTTCTTTTATAATTTTTGAACAATATATTATTGCGGGAAAGCAGATAGCCTTGCCCTCTCCTGCCACCTTTGAATTTCTCTGCACCAGAGGTGGTTTCAGCAGTGGAGATTCACTTCTCCTTACAGATTTTATTTTATTTTTTAATATATTTTGATTTTTTACAGGATAGAAAGTCAGAAACATCGATGAGAGAGAGACATCGATCAGCTGCCTCTTGCACGCCCCCTACTGGGGATGTGCCCACAGCCAAGGTACATGCCCTTGCCAGAATCAAACCTGGGACCCTTCAGTCCGCAGTCCAACGCTCTATCCACTGAGCCAAACCGGTCTCGGCTCTCCTTACAGATTTTAGATTCCAAATGTAAACTAAGATTTTAATTTGAACAAGAAACCACATTATTTTCTAATCTAATTCTTCCCCATTAGCCTGGCTGAAAAAGATGTTCCCACTCTACTTACAGAGCGCGACTGTGCAGACTCTGCAGTTAGTCCGTGGGCTTTGCATGCAGTGAACCTCCCTCGCCGCCTTTCTCTGCGTGAATCGTTCCTTTTTTGCTCTAGGCGAAAAATATCTCCTCCAGGCGTCCTGTGGTCAGGCGCCAAAATGTGGGAACCCCTTTCATGTCCCACATGATTCAGGGTCCCCAGTTCAGGGTTTGGGTTCTCGAGAAGGCTGCACACAAACGAAAGACTTAGAAAAGTATGAACTTGGGAATATTGGGGGCCAGTTGGCTGTCCATATCTAATGGAAGGACTGCACCAAGGTCTGGCCTGGCTCTCCCTTTTATTAGGACTATAGGATCTGCCCATAGCCCTTAGGCAGGAGATTCCAATAACAGAAGTAAACAAAAAACCAACAGGTGGAGGCTGCTTCAATTAACAATGTTTTATAGCTCTGACCTTTCAGAGCAATTAAGGTTGTTTACCAGCCTTTTGGGCTTCCTGTCCACATCTTTCTATTAGTGAGACAAGGATTGGTTTAACAGCACTGTGAGCTGACTAATATAAGCGATTTGCATTTAAAATATTTAGGATTTCTTCATAGCACAGAATTGAAAGGTAGATTGCAGGGGTCATTCCACTACAGTTTAATCAGCGAGCGATTATAGTAAGTGCACCTAAAAGCCAGGACCACACTAGTGTGACAACCTAAATAAAGGAAATATTGCCAGCAGAGGTGGAAATTGTTGTTTGTGCCTGAGAGCGCCCCATCATGTCAGGTGATAGGCGTTACATTAGATACTAATGCCGAATCCCGGCTCCTAAGCCAGCAGTGTTGTTTTCAGAAGGAATGTGAAATAGCAGTGTCAGTGCGCTGCTTCCCTGGACTGCAGGCTGCCCCTGCTGCAGTCCACGCCCCGAGTGGCATTGCTGACCACCTCTTGTGGCAGGAAACCGGAGGTGCCCTGGCCAGGAGCGACGCAGCTGGCCCTGACCTGCCATGCCCATCAGTAACCTCTGCATTGTGTTCCTGACTCTTGCTTCCTCCTGCTGTCCCTCAGGGAGGTCATGTTCCTTGCACTGAGCAGACACACTCACTGTGCAGTTGTCAGCCGCTGGATGTTCAGCACACAGGCTTGATTTCATAGCACTTATGGTATGGCGGTGCGCAAGTCTGAGCATGATGGAATTACCGTTTTCTACGGACAAGATCCTAATGGATGGTTTGAGTTGATCTGTTATCCACCCATGGCTGTATGACCTGACGGAAACATGCTGGTGACATGTACTGAAAGAACTCAGGCAACTGAGCAGTCATGTTGTGTGTGAGGATCCACCGGGGGCATGTGGATGCCTCCACCCCCGCCCACGAGCTGGCACCCCCAGGCCTCACATGGCCTCCGACAAGCTGCGGGGCCAAGCATTCCTCCCAGAGCAATACTTTACACGTAGTAGATGTTGAATTGAAGCTTGCTTGAACTATACTGTAGGAGATTCTCTTCAATAAAAGCTGGCGAAACTAAAGATAAATGTTTCACAAGAGTACATGTTATACGAACCGGATGAAACTGCCACTTCTGCAGGTAAAAAATAATAAGTATCAGCAATTTCATGTGGTTCAACCAATAAAACAGGTATTGATGTAGAGGTTAAAATTTGGATAAATTAGCTGAATTGAAATCTAATCATTCACAACATTTTAATCACATTATAAGAATTATATTTAAAGAAAAAATTTTAATTTAAATTCTGTTTAAAGAAACCTTTTAAAAGCAAAACACTTTTTAAATAGGAGTAATAAGCCTATAATCCATCGTGTCAACTTGAACATGTTTGTGCTATGTTTCTGTGAATGTGGAATCACTCATTTGTTTTTTTGTTGTTGTTGTTGTTATTGTTGTTTTTTTACCTTTATTGTTCAGTTTATTGATTACATTTTCCCCCAATAGCTCCCCTCCACCCAATACCCATCCCACTCTACGCCCTTACCTCCCCGCCCCTGTCCTCTCCATAGTTGCATGATTTTTGCCCAGTCTCTTGCTGTACTTCCCGCACCCTTTTTCTCACTAAGCATTATCAGTCCATTCCCTCTCTATGTCCATGATTTTGTTCTATTCCTCATTTTATCCTGATCATCAGGTTGTTAATTCACTTGATTTTTAGATTCATTTGTTGATAGATGTGTACTTGTTGTTCATAATGTACATTTTTACCTTTTTCTTCTTCCTCTTCTTAAACAATACCTTTCAGCAATTCATATAGTGTTGGTTTGGTGGTGATGAACTCCTTTAGCTTTTTCTTATCTGTGAAGCATTTTATCTGACCTTCAATTCTGAATGACAGCTTTGCTGGATAGAGCAATCTTGGTTGTAGATTCTTGCTATTCATTACTTTGAATATTTCTTGCCACTCCCGTCTGGCCTGTATCGTTTCTGTTGAGAAATCTGCTGACAATCGTATGGGTGCTCCCTTATAGGTAAATAACTGTTTTTCTCTTGCTGCTTTTAATATTCTCTCTTTATCTTTTGCTCTTGGCATTTTAATTATGATGTGCCTTGGTGTGGTCCTCTTTAGATTCCTATATTTTGGGGTTCTGTGCACTTCTTGGGTTTTCAAGTCAATTTCTTTCGCCAGGTGGGGGAAGTTTTCAGTCACTATTTCTTCTAGTAGGTTTTCATTATCTTGCTCTGTCTCTTTCTCCAGCACCCCAATAATTCTGATGTTGGTATGCTTGAGGTTGTCCCAGAGGCCCCTTATACTATCTTCAGTTTTTTGGACTCTTTTGGGTTCTTGCTTTTCCAGCTGAGTGGATTTTGCTTTTTTGTATTTCAAATCTTTGACTTGGTTTTTGCGGTCGTCTGGACTGCTTTTAGGTCTTTGTATAATATTTTTTGTTTCAGTCAGTGTATGCTTAATTTCTAGTTGGTCTTTTTTCATATCCTTGTAGGCGTTGTTCATTTCTTTGTAGGTGTTATTTATTTCGGCATAATTCTCATTAATTTTCTCGGCCTTTTCTAGTAGCCTCTTCATAAACCTAATTACTGTGGTTTTGAACTCTATGTCTAGTCTTCTTTTTTCCTCCATTTCTTTCACAGCTGAGTTCTTTCCTTTTCTCTGCATTGTGGTTGCTTTCCTAAGTTGGTCCCTTAGCAGTGTGTGATAGGTATCCTCTAAGGAACAGTGGCTCAGCTTCCTTATGCAGCGCCCGACGTCAGCCTTAGGTCCGCCCTACCTGGTGCACAGCTTCAGCGTCTAATGGGCGTGCAGCGTCAGGCTTAGGTCCGCCCTTCCTGGCGCACCGCTTCAGGTCTATGGGGCTCGCAGCATCAGCTTTTCTGTGCAGCTCACGGGTCTCAGTGTTGGGTGGCAATGTAAATCCACCGCTGGTCTCCCCATTGCCAGACAACTCTGCCTCTCCCCAAATGAGTCTGCACAGCCAAAGTCTCACTCAGGGATGTAAAACAAAGCAGTATGATGGTCTCCGAGCAAGTGAGTCACGAGTTCTCTACCCGCGTTCTCTGCCCGGTTGCGCACTCCAATTTACTCGTGCACTCTCCCCAAACACACAGACCTCAGCCGCGCCCGGGATCCTCCTTTCCCTGACCTGGGAGCTCACCTGGAACTGGGGGGTCGGTGCTGTGGGAGGCCTCCGCCCTCCCCGCTGGAGAAAACCAGCCGGGCTTGCTGTCTGCCACCCATCCCTCACCGCTCGCTCGCGCTCCGAACCTCAAAGCTGTGTACCGCTGCTCCCGAGTCACCGCTGCATCCCACCTCTACTTTTATTTGTGGAATTTTCACTCAGCCAGCTCTCCGGTGATTCTGGACGTTGTTTGTTCTGTTGTTAAGTTGTAGTTTCAGAATTGTTGCGTGGACAGCTAAATAGGTGCTCACCTATGCCGCCATCTTAGTTCTTACGCGGAATCACTCATTTATATAAAATAAATCCTTTTCATGATAAGATGTTTGTAAATGTGACACAGGTTGCATTTAGTTCACAAATATAGTTCAATGAGAGAAGAGGACAAGTATGTCTTAAATTTAAATCAAGTTTATAGAGATGATCGCACAAACAGCATTGGTATGTGGTTTGAAGACCCCCTGGGGCCACTAGAATTAAGCAAGCCTGGCTGGCGGCCCAGCACCCTTGGAAGGCAATTGTAGATGGGGTGTTAGTAATATCAGGCCACAGTGGCATTTAAACAGCATGCATAAAGCCTCCGGCACTGGGAATGCTAAGTAAATATTAGTTGTTATGAGAAAGAAGATGCAGTTTTTTGAGGGGGAAAAGATTACATTTTCTAAAGCCAAATCTGAAAGTTAAGCAGATTTAAAGGGGAGTAATTCTGTCCACAACACTTACCCATGGGTCCCCTCTTCAGAGTATAAGCCAGGTAAGGCAGGGGCTGGGTCCACTGTGCTCCGTGCCCCCAGCGAGCTGAAATCGGCAGATGGGTCCCAGACAGCTCAGCATGAACTAAACCAAAATTTATAACTAGAATAAAAGCCCCATATTCCCCCATCCCCACCCCCCAGCTTAGAGGGAGAGTGAATTAGCACACGACATAGCCAACACCTCCATCAGCAAGTAGCCGCTCCCGAGGGCAAGCCTGGCTCTCAGAGCAGGGACTGGTGCTGTGCCAGCTGCTCCCTCTCTCTGTTACCTGTGCCCCCCTCACTCCTGGGCAGCCTGGCGGGCAGGAGTCCTCTCTCTTTGCAGAAACAATGACATGCAATGGCTAAAACTGTGAGCCCACTATGAGGTCTGCTGCCAACATAAGAATGTTATTATTTTAAGAAAAGGATGTCATAGGAATAAGTAATACAGTTTTTCTGCCTTGTTTTTAAATCTAGGCAAAAGTCCAGGAAACGCTGGACTCATCTTTTCCCAACACCCTCATGAAATCACTGTTATCACCATAGAATGTGGCTGGGGGTTCTTTTCTTTATGGAAACCTAAGTGGATTCGAGGCCTCCAGGCACTGAGGTCATCACCCCACCAGCCAGCCTGCAGTGGCCCAAGTTGGATGCAAATCAATGTTAAGAGTGAGAGATGCAATTTTGATTACGGTTTTCTTCCCGAGGACAACTGTGGCACTTATCAGGTGCCCTGTTAACCGGCAGGCTGCCTGCTGCTCAGGGCACCTCCACCCGCCCGCCTGCCCCCTCCCCCCCCCCCCCCGCCCGGCCCTGCACACACGCCAGCCCTGCCTGATCGCGCCCCCAGGAGTCCAGCGGAAACAACCGAGCTCTTCCCGACGGTGTGACCATTGCTTTGGCCACTGCTGAGACTTGGCAGCTCCTTCCAGGGCTGGAGATGTCAGCAAGGACATGGCCAACTCGGACAGAGGCTGCCCACCATGGGCAGGACACGGGGCCCGGGGCCCAGTCCTCTCCAATGCCCTCCATGTCCTTCACCACACAGAAACATACACATCTTCCCTGTGATCTTAAAAGAAGCCACACCTTAAATGTGGAGCATTAACAGTGACCACCTTTGCCACAAGATTCCTTCAGAAAGGAAGCACAGTGCTCCTTCTGCTTGGCCACTGTGGTAGTCACCCAGACCCCGTGTGTCCCCACATTTCAAGGCTGGGGCATGGCTGTGTCTTTCCAGGGATGAGCTCACTGCCAGGCTTTCTCCTCGTCTGAGTGTCACTGTGTGTCTTCAAAGTGACCGGACTTGGTCTGTACCACCGATTCCAGGAGTTGCTAAGGAGCCGGATTAGTGCTGACCCAAGGAGTGTGCTCTCCCTTTTCATCTCCATCCTCACTACAGCACGTTAGTTGCAGGTAAACGTCTTTCACTGCTAGGTTAGTGGGAACAGTGTGTGGACATGTGCTCCCAGCAGATGGCTTTCAGGCGTGAGGTGGCTCAAAAGAAGAAAAAGCTTCTTGTGACAGAAACAACAGTCTTGTCAGTGCCGGCCACAGCCGAGGGCGGCGGACCTGCAGCGCCACCGCACAGCAGGGCCTGCGGCCGTGCCCACCTCGTGCTGAGTCTGTGCCTGCCAATACCGACTGTGCCACTCCCAAGTACCTCGTTGTCAGATGACATCATCCTCCACTTGCTATCACAGTCACCAAGCAATCAGTTTGGCCGATAAAAGATCAGTTGTCAAACCCAAGAAACTCAATTTTCCACCCAGCAGCCAGAGTGAACTTTTTTTTTTTAATATATTTTATTGATTTTTTACAGAGAGGAAGGGAGAGGGATAGAAAGTCAGAAACATCGATGAGAGAGAGACATCGATCAGCTGCCTCTTACACACCCCCTACTGGGGATGTGCCCGCAGCCAAGGTACATGCCCTTGCCCGAATCGAACCCGGGACCCTTCAGTCCGCAGTCCGACACTCCATCCACTGAGCCAAACCGGTCTCGGCTGGAGTGAACTTTTTGAAAAGCAAGTTTGAGCGCATCTCCCTAACCTGACCTGACCTCCCCGAAGCCTGTCCACTTGAAATACCTCCATGCTCCCGGGCCTGTCCTTGTCCCCGTGCCCGGCACACCACGCTGAGTGTCCTGCGCCTTCTCGGGGCAGTCTGGCCATGCTGGCCCTGTCCGCCCCAGTCCCTGTCTACCTCACCCGACGAGACCAGCGCCCACCGCCAGGCTTCCTTAGCTGGGGACCTACATAGATCCTCACCAAGGCCATGCCCCCTTCTGGCTTTGTGACATGCGAAGGTTTCCTGTTGGGGGTGGCTAAAGGGGGAAAGTAGGGTGGCCAAGCCCATGAGTTTTCTCTGAGGCTCTCTCTGTAGTGTCCAGCAGTGCCCCAACTCAGAGCTGGTCCTCAAGAGTGAGGGCTGAAAGCAGGAACTCGGGGCATAACCCAGACTCACTCTGGGCTCTGGCTGTGTGGACCGTGCCCCAGGGTCACCACATCACACGCTGGATCCTGGCCCAGGTTCTGTGAGCCCAGGGACAGCTCAGCAATTGCCACTTCCTGTGCCGATTGTCACCTCTCACCAGGTAATGCCTATGAAATTGATTCTTTATGAAAAACACCACCACTGGCACAGTTCCCCTTTCCCAAAATAGAAAGCAACGCTTGCTAGTGCTGGTGCCCTTCAGAAGAATGAGGAGAGTCACCGACTGGATCCCTCCTTGCGTGTGGGACACAGGTAATGGGTGGGTCCGTGAAAGTGAAGGTAAGAGCTCAAGTCCGTGGAATCCTGGCTGTGGGTAAGGCTCTGCAGGTGCTCAGGAGTGTTTTCTTATCGAATCATCTCAACAGATCTATATTTATCCTCCTTTTACAAATGAAGAAACAGAGACTCAGAGAGGTTAAGTAATTGCTCCAGAGTCACACAGCCAGTCGTGGCGGAGAGCAGATTTGAAGCCAAATGATGTGACTCATTGCGGAGCCTGCACTCTCTTTTCTCCCAGCAACTGATCCTTGGCCGAATTGAGGGAGTTCTGTGTGCACAGGCTGTTTACTGCCTGTGCAGGGAGGAGAAGTGGTCTTAGACTGGTACTTTGCATTTGAATGGAGAATTAAACTAAAAATAGCTACAGAGCATGCCTCCAGTTCCGTTCCTGTTTTCGTTTTGACCTGTTTCTAAAATCCAGGTTGATGAGCTACCTCTCTCCCAGGTTCATGTATGTTCAGTGGCTTTCTCTCTGCTTATGAGAATACAAAAATCCACCTGGCCTGGCCAGTGAGACCCGAGACCCAGACAGGCTCATGCCCTCTTCTCTCCCACCACACCCTCCAACCAGGATGCTCAAGCGGTTTGCCAGCCAGGTACTCACCTGCTTCCTCGCTTGAAATGTGACTCTCGCATCTGGAAATCCTGCTCATCCATCAAAGCCCGCTCAGCTGAGCGACAAAGCGCCTACAGAATGCCAATTGTTTTCAGGAACTAATTCTAAAGTTCTGTAATACCCCACCAGTTCTGGGAAGAAAGGTTATTTGGACAACCTCAGCCTGTTGTGAATGTGGGATTGGTCAGCCCTCTGCAGGGGGTCCAAATCCCTTTCCCAGCAGGAGAAAACTCTCAGTCAGTATCACCTGGATAAGGGGTCTTTTCTTCCAACAGCCCCATGTCTACCAGTGGGCTTCAGCAAAGCTTTCTCTGAGTATAACAAGTCCCACGTGACGCATCATCTCTTTGCATTTAATTACAAGGATTTGCATTTGCAGAACCAATTAATCAGTAATTAGATAGCAATGTACCAAAAGAAATAAGGATAAAAACAAAAACTCAACTGAGCCTGGGCCTTGACACCATGTTCCAGGCAGCTTGAGACACTCCCCGAGACCACGGGCTCGCTGAGGGTTAGCAGCGGGCCATGGAGTGTCCCTGTGGCCTCCCGTGCCCGCGGGAAACATAAAGATGGCCGAACACCAAACTCCGATGATGCTGACGTCTGTTCTGCTTTTTGCTCTTCATTGGGAACTTGCTTTCTGATCATGATGTTGAAAGGTCGTGGCAGACTTTTGCAATGCAAAAAATGCATATTTTATAGTGACACTTTTGCTATTGATCTTCATATTTTAAAAAACCCACAAAGACCAGCTTTTAAGTTAATTATTAACTAGATCTCTAAAACAAACCTTACATGTGAAAAATTAAAAAGATGCAAAGTAGATTACAAGAAGGAAAATGGAGGTCCCTGAAACCGAGGACTAGAAAAAAGTATGGCCGAAGAGTGTGTCCCTGAAGGAATTGGGGACCTGCCATTGCCCAGCTACCGGGCCTCTGATCCCGGCTCTCAACTCTTCTGTTAAAAAGAGAAGACTGAGTGGAAAAGAGAAGCCAGCAGCTTCAGTAATTCATCTGGGACAGATGACAGGGGCTCGCTTCTGTCCCCACCACTATGTAGAGCCGGGGTGACGGCTGGGCTCTCAGTAGCCAGCGGACATAGTGTGTCCAGCAAGCCTTTCTCCTGGGCGCCCCTGCTGACACCCCACATGCCTATGGGGGTGGTGTGGGGGATGTGAACATCAATGGCCTGACGGTGTTTTAAGTCCTTACCGCGCTGCTTCAGTTTCTGCAGGAAACTGGCCTCACCTTTGCTCCCAAGTCCAAGACATTGTGAACTGTGGGTGCTGTGGTCTTTCCAGGGTGTACCATGGGACTGTGCAGCTTTCCCCGCTGTTCCAGGTTGTCCTGAAAACCTCTGCAGTGTACATTTTGCTGTGTGCCTTCTGGAAACATCTTTCATTGCCAGTCTCTGAAAAAAAGGGAATTAGGCTTGGCCTCGAACAGTTTTCCAAGAAAGAGATCAAGGAGCTTTGAGGAGAACTACAGACGGAGATTACCAGTTCCGGCTAGGACTGGATGAGCAGCTTTGCTTTGTAATTGAGCATCCTGGTGCACGCTGGAGAGCCAAATTGTAAACTTTTCATAAGTTTGTCGTAAAATCAATTGAGCAGCCCTATCCCCAGAACTGGGAACAATTTTACTTTTCTCTGCAACTTCATTGCTTGTACGAGTCTGCCAGCATGGCTGGGATGAAAGCCACGTTTGTCAGTGTGACCACTCATTCCCCACACGGGTGTTAACCCCCTGCGTGCTCCTTCACTGCCCCCTTGGGAATGCACATGCCAGGAAATAGTGCAGTTTATCTGACACCGGTGTACAGCATACATTTTCGATATTAACTCTTTTATGGAAATCAGCCCAGGTAAGCTGACTGCTGTCCACAATGGCCATTGTTGTATGAGCTTTTATGTGGGGTTAACTGGCCAAAATTCACAAGCCAGCGTGACCTGTCGTCTCAGTGCGTGTCCATCTCGATGAGTGATGGCAGTCTGCACTCTGCCGCTCGGAATCGCTGGTGGATCCGGTCCCCCCTTGCAGAGTGCTCGCTGGGGCGCACACCTCCTGCCTCTCTCCCCCCTGTCTGTGATGGTAGGTGGCAGGGCCTCCAGTCTATGCAGGGCGAGCACCGCTAACAGTAGCCCTCCCTCTTTTCCAGGAAATCCTTGGAGGAACTGGACATGGACAAGGTGACAGCAGCAATGGTACTCACCAGCCTGTCCACAAGCCCTTTGGTTCGAAGCCCTCCTGTGCGGCCAAATGGTGAGCTGGGGGTGAGGGGAGTACGGGTGGGATGGGCATAGAGAGGGCACCATGAACACAGCCCCCTTTGAGGGGTCTCATTCCTATCAAATGAAATGAACAATTAAGCCTCACCGCGAGCAGGAACAGGGGCAATGTGGGAGAAATGGAGACCCCAGGGCAAGCTTCCTCATCTTTCCAGAAACGCCACAGTCACCCCTCCATCCACACATCCTGTGTCCAGGGCACTTACCGGCAGTGCCCTGTCCCTTTCCCAGGTAAATGGAGCTCTTTCCCAGCATTCTTTTTGTTCCACAGGAGAGGTAGTTGGGTCAAAGAACTCTGAAGACGTTTGCAAAAGCATTATCCCAGACTCCTCAATCAAATACTATGATTCAGTCCGTTCATCACTCAGTATGTACTTACTAGGTGCTGTGCTAGATGCTGTGGGTGCATTGTTGCAAGCAACACCCATATCCCCATGCAGTGCTCAGTCTCTTGGAGAAGGCTCTTAGTCACAGCCTCATCAAGGATAGCACTTTCTGAGCTCTTGCTCCCTCTATCTCACGTCATTCTCACAACCCTGTGCTGACATTGTCCCTATTTTACAGATGAGTGGACGGAGGCACATGGGATTAATTGACCTGTAAGTAGCAAAGCTGAAATTCTCCCCTTGCATCCTCTGACTCCGGGTCTGTCATCTTAGTCATGGCTACTGAGAGCTCACTAACTCACTGTGAGAAATCAGGAGAGCAGTAGGCGGTGTCAGAGGCCTGGCCAGAGCACAGATGTTAGTAAGGCTGCAGGAGAGCTACAACCTGGCTTCAGACAGTTACAGCTGGGCTTACAGACAAAAACAAAAAAGAAGCAGCAACAACAACAACAAACCCCATGGCTGTCCTGAACCTTGGTGGTCTCAGAGGGGATGGATAGGACATTAAATGAGAAATGGGAGGAAGGAAGAGTCAACAGGATGTGGTGATGCACAAAAGGGAGGAGGAGTGCCAGCGTGCTCTTTGGGCAGTCTGGGGCCTTAGCACGGATGCCTGCCCTGAGATGGAGCATGTCTGTCAGTGAGCATTTAGGCAGGAGCTGGGGTCACTGAAGACGACAGCAGACCCAGGAGGAAGTGTGTGTCATGGGCACTACTGAGGCTCATTGAAGGGCAGCGGCTGGGGAGGTCTGGGCTGCCGTGCAGAAGCCATGAGGGCAGGTGAGATCACTGAGAGTCGTGTGGAGGCTGGGAGTGAAGACTGGGAGGGGACTGAGGGGGGATGAGGCCCGCCCTCACTTCAGGGACCCAGAGGGAAGAGCCTAAGGGGGACCAGCAGTGAGGAGAGGGGGGAAACATGGGTTCCCGGAAGCCAAGGGAAAAGCGGTGTTTAAGGACAGACGTCTGATGTTTCAGAAGCTCAAGCATGAAACAGGTTGAGTTCTGCATCCAGATAAAAACATTGATTTCTGGCAAGAGCACAGTGAACCACCTGGGGTGGTAGTGGGCTAAAATGAACATGAGACACCAGAGTAGAAGTTACTACAAGGAGACCTCCTTCTCTCAAAAGCCAGCCTAGCCAGTTAGGAGCCTGAGTTATGGTCCACACATAAGTTGGAGGTAAGTACCAGGTGTGAAAATAAGTTTGTTGAACAGGTTAGACATTGGAGGAAAGAACTAAGACGGCGACATAGGTAAACACCAATACTGCTGCCCCATACAACAATTTTAAAACTACATGTAAAAAACAAAACAGACATCATTCAGAACCACCAGAGGGCTGGCTGAGTGGACATTCCATAAATAGAAGGAAAGATAAAAGGACACTGAGACTTGGGGAGCTGCGGAGGGCAGAATTGCAGAGCCGCACGAGCAGAAAGGATGGGTGGCTGCAAACACAGCTGGTTTTCTCGAACTGGGAGGGAGATAAAGGCGTCCCACTACACAGAGTCCCAGTTCCGGGTGAGTCTCGGGGAACCCAGACTCATATGGGCTGAAACTGGGCTGTAAGGAGGAAGCATGCTGAAACTTGGGCGCTGCAGAGGCACACGAGGTATTCGAGAGGGCTCGTGGCTGACTCTATCGTTCGGGAGGGGAAAAAACAAACAAAAACTGCCAGACCGCTTTGTTTTCCCATTCTGGGTGAGTCTTTGGGTGTCCAGACTCATTTGGGGAGAAACTACTGTCTGACAGCGGGCAGAGCTCTGGGCAGTTTTCTCTCAGAGGTGCCTACAGCCATTGCCACAGGGCACAGAAACCCGGGAGCCATTTAGGGCAGGGCTGACGGAAACAAAGGCTGCCTGCTCAGCCCAGAGAATCCGCCCCATCCAAGCTGAGCACAGAAACGCTCACAGCATAAACACAGCTGATCCTCACAGCCAATTGGCCTGGAGGTCAACCCATCCCAGTGATACCCAACAACAATCTAGGCTTAACCACAACAAGACGCTGCCCATAAAGGGGTGCACCAAGAGTATCCACCTCAGGTAACTGGGGAGGCTGAGCCACTGTCCCCTAAAGGACACCTACCACACAAACCTACTCGACCAACTCAGGAAAGCAGCCAAAATGCAAAGACAAGGTAACAAATCATATGTGAAAGAAATGGAGGAAGAAAAAAATGACTGGACATAGAGTTCAAAACCACGGTTATAAGGTTTTTCAAGAGGCTCCTAGAGAAGGCTGATAAATTTAACGAGACCCTTGAGGATATGAGCGAGACTCTGGAAGATATGAAAAAGGACCAACTAGAAATTAAGCATACGCTGACTAAAATAAAAAATATTATACAGAGACCTAAAAGCAGACTAGAGGACCGCAAGAATCAAGTCAAAGATTTGAAATCCAAAGAAGCAAAAATCACTCAGCCAAAAAAACAAGAAGCAAAAAGAATCCAAAAAATTGAAGATAGTGTAAGAGGCCTCTGGGACAACCTCAAGCATACCAATATCCGAATTATGGGAGTGCCAGAAAAAGAGAGAGAGCAAGATACTGAAAACCTATTTGAAGAAATAGTGCCCAAAAACTTCCCTCACCTGGTGAAAGAAATAGACTTAAAAGTCCAGGAAGTGCACCAATCCCCAAACAAAAGGAATCCAAAGAGGACCACACCAAGACACATCATAATTAAAATGCCAAGAGCAAAAGACAAAGAGAGAATATTAAAAGCAGCAAGAGAAAAATAGTTACCTATAAGGGAGCACCCATATGATTGTCAGCTGATTTCTCAACAGAAACTATGCTGGCCAGACGGGAGTAGCAAGAAATATTCAAAGTGATGAATAACAAGAACCTACAACCAAGATTACTCTACTCAACAAAGCTATCATTCAGACTTGAAGGTCAGATAAAGAGCTTCACAAGGTGCCAGGAAGTCAAATCCATACCGTCCACGGTAAGAAGCTAAAGGAGTTCATCACCACCAAAACAGTATTATATGAAATGCTGAAAGGTATTCTTTAAGAAGAAGAAGAAAAAGGTAAAGATAAAAATTATTAACAACAAATACATGTCTATCAATAAGTGAATCTAAAAATCAAGTGAATTAGAAATCTGATGAACAGAATAAACTGGTGAATATAATAGAATCAGTGGCATAGAAAGGAAGTGGACTGACAATTCTCAGTGAGAAAGGTGTGGGCGGGGTGCAGGAAGAGACTGGACAAAAATCGTACACCTATGGATGAGGACAATGTGGGGGAGGTAAGGGCAGAGGATGGGATGGGTACGGGGGGGGAAGTTATGAGGGGGGAGGAAAGAGCAACATTGTAATAATCTGAACAATAAAGATTTTAAAAAAAGAAGAAGAAAACATTTGCAGAACATCCAGCGAGTCCTCACCAAAACTCACTCCACTTCAGTTGTAGGTGTGAAGGAAGATCAAGGTGCCAGGAAGTCAAATCCATACCGTCCACGGTAATGCCCCACCTTGTCACAACCACTGCACGCGGTGTTACCACCGAAGCCCACAGAGCCGGGCGGTGCTGCTGAGGGACACCCTCTCTGCTGGGCCTCTAACCAGCCTCCCGATTCCTGCTGCTCAGTGTGGCGAGGCCCCTGAGGAAGAGTGCAGAGAAGGCAAAACTGAAGACACCTCAAACCAATCCCAGGGGAAAGGAGTTGCATAAAAGGTTGAAGAGTTCATAGAGAAAAGATTCCTCAAGGTTACAGACAAGTGCTTGTCCCAAGGTAGGCCACCAAATGCAAATAAATTGTAGATTCTTGTGTTTTACAGAACAGAAAAAAAAAGGAACTACAGAATGTCATTTTTCCACGAATGCTGGTCCATTGCATGTCTTCACTTCATTACTAGTTACACCAATGTTAACAGTATAATGAGACATTTTGTGATTTCCCCCTCTTCCCCGCCCCTTGAACCTAAAATATAGTTTTAATGTATCCAAAATGCACATAAATATGGAGGAGAAATTATCCAAAAAGAAGGTAAAGTTTATAAGGAGCCTCCCAAGGCATTCTAACTGGACAAAGATCTCTCCACATCAGCAAACACTTCCTGTTTCCCCACAAGTGCAAAGGAAGAACTCAACAGCCATCTTATCAGTAAACCTTGCCCATAAATTCTCTGATCTCAACATTGTTGGAAAGAGAGGAGGATTCCTACCACACAAGACCCATGCCCTGAAGGAGAAAGAAGCCAACTGGTAGACCAGGGTTTGGGCCTGGTCCACTACTGGCTACGTGGCAAGTCACGATTCCCTGTGCCTCAGGTCCTAGTCTGTAAAACCCACACGGAGTCCTTGCTCCGAGGGACTGATCTTGTGAAAACACATGGGACTGTGTGAATGAGTTTTGTGAGATGGAAAACAACAAATGCAAGGCACTGTTACTTCTCATCATGTCATTGACCTTGGGTAATTATCCAGAGATCATTATTTCTCTTAGACTCTTACATCTGGGACTAACTTTTTCTGTAAACCTGTTCCAAAGGTCTCAGACCCGTGAACAATACAGGTTGGGGGAGAGGGACAATACTGCAAATGATTTCCCTCTTAGAAACACTAATAAACTCGGAGCCCCCCAAACTTAGTGAACACAGGCATCTTTTTTGTTTGTTTGTTTTCTCGCCCCTCCACTGTCATCCCAAAGCACTACGTGTCCAAAACCACCCACATCAGAAAACTGTTAGGAAAGCCTGTCATGTGATTAAAATAACTCAGTGTTTATAAAGGGTAATGCAACTCTTTTCCCGAGGTATGCATAGTGCACCTCAGCTGTTGCACATTTCGGGGGAGGGGGGTTGCATGTGCTTAATAGGGTCCAGGCCTGCCCTGTGTCTGCGTCCCTGGCCCCTGTACCCCACCGCACTGACGTTGGTTGTCTGGCTCGCAGAGGGCATGAGCGGATCCTGGAAGGAGGGCGGTGCCCCGTCTAGCAGCTGCAGCAGTGGCTACTGGAGCTGGAGTGCCCCCAGCGACCAGTCCAACCCGTCCACACCGTCACCACCGCTGTCCGCCGACTGCGCCAAGCCCTTCCGCAGCCCCGCGCCCGACGACGGCATCGACGAGGCTGAGGCCGGCAGCCTGCTCTTCGACGAGCCCATCCCCAGGAAGAGAAAGGTCAGCCTCTCCTTCCTCTCCTCTCTGAGCGTTCAGCATACACCCAGGGCCTGATCAGGGCAGAGCCAGCCAGTGTGAGCACGCAGCCTCTGCTGCCTGGTACCACGTGGACAGAGGTGCCCAGCGTTGACCAGGGTTTGGAAGCTACAAAAGTGCATGTCAGGCTTGAATTGGTGCCCAACTCACTCTCTTCCTGGGACTCCATTTTTTCACTTGTAAAATAAAAACAAACACCCTTTTTTATTTTCTGCTTCAAAAACATACTGGAAGAATTTTTGCATCTTATTTTTATAAAACCAGCTGTGACACATGCAGAAAGCTGGCCCAGCCCGGCCAGGTTGGTGAGCTCCTCCCATGCGCTGAAGGTTGCTGGTTCCATTCCCAGTCAGGGCACATGCCTGGGGTGGGGGTTTCATGCCCGATAGGGGAGCTTTCAGAAGGCAACTGATAGCTATTTCTCTCTCACATCAATGTTTCTCTCTCTAAGCATGTCCTCAGGTGAGGATTTAAAAAAAGAAGAAAACTGATATGTAAACACGTTTGTACTTACAGACCAAAAACTGTAGGTTACTAAACTAAAGCTGAAAAGGGGACTCTAATAAATTGATTTAATACATTGATGACACATTTATTTAATCTTCACAACTGTGCTGTCTGGTTAAGTACCTTATTTTTTTGCATTCTCACAACTGTGCTGTCTGGTTAAGTACCTTATTTTTTTGCATTCTCACCTTTCCATTGATTTCTAGGGAGAGTGGAATGGAGAGAGAGAGAAACATTGATGTGAGAAAGACATATCAGTTGGTTGCCTCCCACATACGCCCTGACCAGGGCTACAGAACCTGCAACCCAGGTACGTGCCCTTGACTGGGAATTGAATCCAAGACCCTTCAGTGCGAGAGCCGACACTCTAACCACTGAGCAAACCTGCCTGAGCCGGTAGGTATCATTCTCCCAACTTGATATGAAGCCATTGAGGATCGGGGAGATTAGACGCTGAGGACGGAAGGGCCAGACCCAAACCTAAAGCTCATATTATTTCCATCCTCTTTGTGTATATTTACACTATCATGACCACTCACAATTTTTCAAAAGTATTTCACTTTGTAGGATGAAGCAATATGCTGCTACATCTCGAATACCTTTCCACGTTGTTTTTTATGGCCATGTCCATGTGAGGCTGCTGCTTTAGATATTGGTCCTTTAAGTTGTTCTCAGTAGCTTCATTAGGAATCACTATTCACAAACAAAAACCCAAAGCAAAACCCTGAGGACTGCCATGCAACCTCTTCCCCCAAATTTATCTCAAAGAGGAAAACTTGCAGCCGGCATTGACCCAGCCCTGCCCCTCCCGCCGTCTCTGCTCCATCCCCTGCTTGTATCACTATGGAGGCTGTGGGCTCGATAGCCAGAGAGCGGGGGAGACAGGAGCTCCTGCCTTCCGGAGGCGGGGAATGAAGATGCTGTTCCACACCAGCCAGTGGGCAGGGGCTGGACTTGCGAGGCATCTGTGTTCGCCTGACCAGTCAGTGAACTCCCAGACAGCGATGGGGAGTGAAGAGCCATCCTGGCGCGTCAGGCTGCACAGGTTTTCTCCGGGGCGTCTGAGTGTGTGTTCCCGGCTGTCATCAGGTGACGGCGTGGTGGCCGGGGCTCAGCGCAGGGACCCGTGCTTGTGCAGAGCCCTGCTGAAAGCAGCTTAGTGAGCTGAGTATAAATAGCAATTGGTCCTTGAACTGGACAGAATCTAGTACGTCGTGCGTGATCGGGGCCTTCTTTCTCGGTGCTTCTATCTCGCTTGTTCACTCGTGTATGTGCTGTGCCTAGGGAGAGACTGTGGCCCATGGGCAAAAAGCGTGGGGAGACAACATGATCCATGGACAGGGAGGGGCCCTGATCAGGAGTCATAGGAGCCCCATGCTCAGCTCAGCTTTGCTACCCTGCAAACTTCCAAAAATCATCTCCCTTCTCTGATCATCAGCTTCTTCATCTGCAACACAAGCAAACAGCAGTTACTACCCTCGCCCGGGACAGCATGAAGATTCAGAGTGACCATGCATAGAAGGTCACTGTGGCCCTGAAACCCGCCCCCTGGAGCAGACACACGGTAATGGACACGTCAGACCCCTCACAAAGGGGAGGCGCATCTCTGGTCTGACAAAGATGCTGAGCCTGGCCCTTCCTTTCACCTCCCTCGCAGGTGTCTTGGCCATGGGCCGCTTTACCGTTCACTTAGGAGATCCTCGAGTCAGGGAAGAGCTCCAAGCTAACTGCCGGCTGCTCAGGAATAATCAGTGAGTGCTTCACGTCTCAGTCTTTCACTCCCGGAAAGCAGGACTCGCTCTAAATTGGAAGAGACGGCGAGGCCTGTGCACGAGCGAGCACCTGTCGGCTGACTGCGTTCCTAACGCCCGCTGAGTGCAGCGTGTGGGCAGGAAAACCCGCTGCCCCGGGAATGGGTCCATCAGGCATGACCAGGCGGCTGCCAAGAAAGCAGCTCCGTGCCACCTGGTTGGTGTCGCGGTGATGACCACCGGCCAGCCAGAGCCGGGGGAGAAAGAAGAAGGTGGTCGCTGAGCCTCTGCCACACAGGGAGGGGCCTCCTGCCCGAGGCACTGAGGATAGTGCCGTATGCTCACCTGTGCTCCTTCCTCCAAGCCCTGGCCCTCCTGTCTGAGCCTCCGCCCAGCACACATGTTCACACGTACACACACACACGCATACACACCCTCATCAGGTGTGCACACTCCTGAGGGAAAGGCATCTGTGATGCTTTCAACAAAAGAATGGGCCCAGGTGGATAAACCTGGCAGCTCTGAGTGGACTGGCCCAGGGATGAGTCTGGAGTGTCAGGATGCAGGTGGGCCACCCCGCTGGGAACTGAAGGGACCTTGGCCTTTGCCAGGCCTGTGTGTTAGCCGGGTTCTGTTGGGAAGTGGAAGCCACTCCCGGCATCCCACGTGGGTGACAGCTCACACCAGGCGGAGGCTTCGGGGGAGAGAGCGAGGCAGCCTGGCCCCTCAGCCCACACGGCAGTGTCGGGGATGGAGACCTTCCTGGTCCCTGGTACAGCCCGAGCTGGTGGGTCTACAGGGCTGCTGGTCCCTGCCCAGCCAGCTGCCCCAGGCGTGGCCATGTCAGACCAGCACACCTGTGGGCACAGGGGTGGTCCCAGCCCATGTGGGCTAGCCCACAGGGTCTTCAGCCTCGTGAATGTCAGTGCAGCTGCCAGGAAAAGCCAGGGTTTGAGTGCAGATGGTCATGGTCAGATCAGCGGCTGCAATTGTGCCTACAGCTGGGCTTGGTTTGGCTGCCCTGGCAGAGCTAGGTTGTGTGGGATGGGCTGGGCCATGTTAAACATTGGCTTCGATTTCCTCTTGCAGGGCTTGCTTTCCTGCCGTGTAAGAGTGGCTCTCTGGCCCTGGCCGGTTTGGCTCAGTGGATAGAGCATCAGCTTGCAGACTGAAGGGTCCTGGGCTTGATTCTGGTCAAGGGCACATGCCTGGGTTGAGGGCTCCATCCCCAATGAGAGGCATGCAGGAGGCAGCTTATCGATGATTCTCTCTCATCATTGATGTTTCTATCTCGCCCTCTCTGAAATCAATTAAAATATTTTTTATTTTTTAAAACAAGTGGCTCTGTCTGCATGGGAGGATTGTTTCATGGGTGTAATCAGGACATTGGCAGCACCCACCAGCATGCAAGGGGCCTCCTAGGTGACGTGGAACACCTCCATCTATGAACAGAGACTGTTGATTCCATTGAAGTTAAGCTCATCCACTAATGTGCTCTTATTCTCCAAAATTAGTCCTGCAAATATTATAGGGGGACCTCCACTTACAAAGAAATACCTTTTTAACATTAAAAAAGGGTGATTTTTATATTTGGAAACTCATGACTGAATAAGCGGCCCCTCCTCAGCACTTTACCACGCAGGAAGGCATGTGTGTTTGCATCTCATACCACCCCAAAAAGATCATGGCGCTCATATTCTTTTATAACCTACTTTTCCTGCACCCACTAGGTCCTGGCCAGGAGTGGGTGATGTACTCAGCGGGTAAATAGAGCTGGGTGGCCCTGGCCAGGTGGCTCAGTTGATGAGAGCATTGTCCTGTCACACCAAGGTGGTGGATTCTATTGCTGGCCTGGGGCGCATACAAGAATCAACCAATTAATGTGTGGATGGGTGGAACAGGAACTCACCTTCTCTTCTTTCCTCTCTCTCTCTCTCTCTCTCTCTCTCTCTCTCTCAAATCAATAACTTTGTTTAAAATTTTAAAAAGAGTTTGAAGGGGCTCTCTGCAAAGATGTAGACAGGGGTGGGGTGGGGTGGTAGCCCAGATTCCCAAAGCTAACTATAGGGCGAGGTCCTCACCATCTTGGTTTGGCTGCCCTGAAGGGACAGTAAAGAGAGGAGTTTTCAGAACCCATAAAGTTACCAAAACTCTGAAATACCAACAGCAGAGGTGGTTTTCGGGGGAGGAAGGCAGCCACGCCCCGCTTGGCCAGGCAGAAAGGGACTGGGAGTCCATAGCCTCCTGACTCCCAGGGCCAGGCCCCGTCTGAGACCACAGGCAGGGCCACAGACACACAAAATCAAACTCGGGCACAGCAGGTGGAGGTCGATCTGAACAGCACAGCTTCCTCATTGAAACTTAGGCAGAGAGCCTCCTCGAGGGCGTCAGGTCTGCCCACTCGTGCTGTGAGGGGACGGGCTTCGGGTGAAGAGGAAGGACAGAGCGTGTTGGGCTGACGGCATTGGCGGGTTTGTTCTCACTTCACTCTCCCGTCCCCTCCCCTCTCCAGAACTCCATGAAGGTGATGTTCAAGTGCCTCTGGAAGAACTGCGGGAAGGTGCTGAGCACCGCGGCCGGGATCCAGAAGCACATCCGCGGTGTCCACCTCGGGTGAGGCGCCTCCCTCCCCCTGGGTGCAGGCTCCGTGCTGTCAGGCCGCCCACGCTCGGGCTCCAGCCAGCACCTGCCTCAGAAGTGCCCAGGCTGAGTGCAGGAAGGGCCTGGGCATGGAGGTGGAGGTTGGGAAGGGGGGCAGATAACAGAGGCCTTTACCACAAGATGTACTGCACTGAGGGGTGTTAGTGACTGCTCTGTGCCCCAGTTCCCTCTAAAGATGAGGTTAACAATACAGTCAGCCCTGCAGGGGTCACATGTGAAGGTAAAAACTAAAACGTGGTGAGAGCCATTTATAAAAATACAACACCAGGGCAGGGCAGGATCCCCCTGAGGATGTCTGTAAATGTACTTTTTTTCCTGATGGAGAGTATTCGTGACTTTGAGCCTGAAAAGGTTAAGGCACCACTGTGCCCATCAGAGCTGCTCTTGCTATGACCATGATCCCTAGCGACCTGCCTCTATGTTTCCCTTGTGTTTTATAAAAACCTTCCTCAGGAAAGACAAACCAAAGCTAGAAGCCCGTTAGTGAGGCCCCTTCCCGACTGCAGTGGTTCCCAGTCTTGGCCTTGGGGCTCTGGGTCCCTCTTTTTTTTTTTTTTTAATATAATTTATTGATTTTTTACAAAGGGGAAGGAAGAGGGATAGAAAGTCAGAAACATCGATGAGAGAGAAATGTCAATCAGCTGCCTCCTGCACACCCCCTACTGGGGATTTGCCCACAACCAAGGTACATGCCCTTGACCAAAATCGAACCTGGGACCTTTCAGTCCGCAGGCCAACGCTCTATCCACTGAGCAAACCAGTTTCAGCAGGGTCCCTCTTGTCCAGGGATCTGGGACTGAAAGGGGCCCTTGAGAAGCTGCATGTGCTGACCGGGGTGCAGACGGCAAACCCAGACACATGCCACACCCCAGATGCCTGGGCCAGAGGAGTCCTCTCCACAAGATGAGAAGTGGACACTGCGGTCACTCTGCCCAGCAAGGAACCAGTGTGGGATATGCAGCACCCACAGCAGCAGTACAAGAAGGAAATAGCCAGGGCACTAGTGGGATTTTGCTGACCTGCATGGGTGGGGAAGAGACATAGCCCATCCCTCCCAGAGCACAGCGTGCAGGTCACCCAGTGGGTATGGCTCAAGGTCCCCCTGCACCCTCTGGGCAGCCACCCAGTCCTGCTCCTGAGGACTCCAGAGAGGAAACTGAGCGAGTCTCCCTGACCTCATGTCAGGACAACCTCGACAGGAATAGTTCTGTGTTTTTAAAGGTCCAGAGAGAACCTTCCGAACCTACACTCAGAATGTAGGGGGTCTGTTGTCAAGCCCTCCTGCCCAGAGTGCATCCTGTCCAGCACCGGGCAGAGGCCATGCCCGTCCGCCTGTTGGAATCTGCAGAGTAGATGGCACCAGGCATTCCCTTTGAGCTCTGGGTGCTCTCACGGTGGTGAAGTTCATTGCTTCTCAGGATCCCTTTGTGCTCTGTGCTCTACAGAGGCCCTGGGCCTAGGGTTTGCAGCCTGCCAGCACCGCCAGGACCACAGGGTTCACAGGAGCTTTCACTCGCTGGGACTGGGGAAAGGACTGCCTTTGCCTTAGACCAGTGGTCGGCAAACTGCGGCTCTCGAGCCACATATGACTCTTTGGCTCCTTGAGTGTGGCTCTTTCACAAAATACCATGTGTGGGCGCGCAAGCACAGTGCGATTGAAACTTCATGGCCCATGTGCAGAAGTCGGTTTTCGGCTCTCAAAAGAAATTTCAGTCGTTGTACTGTTGATATTTTGCTCTGTTGACTAATGAGTTTGCTGACCACTGCCTTAGACCATGAGCTGAATGCCATGACGATAGGACAGTGGGACATTTCATGTTGGCTGTGGACACCAAAGCCCTAGAGAATGTTGTCAGGAGGCAGTAAAGGTTAAAACTTACAGAAATGTGCGAAGTAATTTAATAACATGAATTAAATAAAGTGAACATCGCCAGGGGGTACATTGAGGAGTGAAGATCTTATCCTGATGGTCAGCATACATCCCAGACAGGGTTCTCGTCACTCCCCTCCCCTCTCACTGTCAGGGCTCATAGGGGTTGTCCATGTTGAGTGATCCCTTTAATCTTGGGGGTTTGAGGCGGGGGTGGGGGGGATAGTCAAAGACCTTATATGCATATACGCATACCCATGGACATAGACACGGACAAAAGTGTGGTGAAGGCCTAGGGGCCAGGGTCACTGGGGGAGAAGGGGGGACATCTGTAATGCTTTCAACAATAAGATAAACTAAAAAATAAAAATAAATAAAATGACAATTTTAAAATGTAAAAAAAGAAGAAACAAAAACACTGAGACTCCTCAAAGCCTCCATGGCCTCCGTCTATTCAGAGCATTCCTGCGGCTGCAGAGCCCTCTGGCCCTGCCTCCGCCCTCCCTCTGCCCTTGTCGGAAGACACCAAGCACCCCCACTCCACCCTGCCCTGCTGCTCCTCACTGTGTATTCTTCCTGTGGCCAGCTTCGGTTCCCCTCACCTCATCCAGGTCTCGTTCACATCACCGCCTCTGAGCTCGTTTAAATACATCCCCTTCACTGACCTGCTACGGGCACTCATGCCACTTCGTTTTTCATTTCGGCATTCATTACTCCCCAATGCATTAAATACCTGTTTATTTGTGGCTCCCTTGTCTGCCTCTCCCACTAGCTGTAACTTCCATCAGGGCATAATCCATCTATGACTGGTCACCATGATACCATGAGACCCTAGAAGAGTGCCTACACAGAGCAGATTCTCAATAATTGCTGAATAAATAATTGCTTTGTTGATTGTTTGAATAAAGTCCTCTAAGAGGTCAGGAAGTCTTCCCTGGAAGTGAACAATTGAGAGCTGTAGGTTGAGTAAGCATTTTCCAGGTAGACATGAGAAAGGAAGAGCATTCCAGAGAGAGGGCATAGCCTATGTGAGATGGCCTGGTCTGACTGTTTTTGCTGTCCTCTGCATTAGGCGTGTTGGGGACTCTGATTACAGCGACGGTGAAGAGGACTTCTACTACACGGAGATCAAGCTCAACACAGACGCGGTGGCAGACGGACTGGGCAGCCTGGCCCCGGCTTTGCCCTCCCAGTCCCTGGCTTCACCTCCCACCTTCTCCATCCCGGATTCAAGCAGAACAGAAAGCCCTGGTGCCAAAGCCGAGACTAAACTGATGACGCCCTTGAGCCGCTCGGCCCCGACCACCCTCTACCTCGTGCACACCGACCACGCTTACCAGGTGCCGTGCACGACCCTGAGTGACACTTTGCCCCTGACCAAAAGCACTGCTTCTGACCTAGGAATAGAAAAACAGCATCACACACAGTAGACCTGTAGCTGAGTTCATTTTCATCATGAAATTCAATCAAATTGTCTCCATTGTTCTCTTATTGTTAGGTACTCGTCTACCCAGTTCCTTCATTAATAACTCTACTGTGAACATCTCTGTGCCTGTAACTTTTTTTCCTTTGAAGTCACAGAAGAGTAATTACAGAGTCAGAGGTTACAGCCTGAACAGGATGCTGCTGCTAAGCATTGCCAAAATATCTCCATGGTGCCAAACAAAGCCACCGCCATTACATCTACACTTATCCTTTGAAAAGCTAAACCACTTATTTAGCAGACTGAAATTCAAGAGCAATGGACTAGAGCAAATTATTAGATTAGATAGTGCAATAAATTTTATTTCTGACTCGTATGTGGGTCAAAAAGAATAATTCATTCCTTTATTCATGTTTGCATTTAAGTCCAAAATCATGAGCTTGAACCAACTTAATGCAACTATTTTGTTTATCTGTAAAGTGGGTTGGAACATACACTTGATCTTCCTGAACCCTGTATTCATAGTATTTGGGATTTCTCTGTCTGTAGATCTTATAAATGTTCAGCATAGAAAATACTAAAAACCAAATCAGAGAGAGAAAATGTATCCTTAATCCCAATGACAAGAAAGCCTCTTGCTTAATATTTTTGGCATGTCTGTCAACACTTTCTTCTATGTGTACACGTATAAGAAACTAAGAAATCTATTATAGTACTGTTTTTACTATGCTTTGTTTTTTTTTCCACTGCATATATCATGAACGGGGTGGGTTTTTTTTTTTAAATCCTCATCCAAGAATATTTTTTCCATTGATTTTTGGAAAGAGAAGAAGCTGGGGGAAAGGGAGGGGGGGGGGAGAGAGAGAAACATCAATGTGAGAGAGATACATTGATTGCTTGCCTCCTGCATGCACCCAGACCAGGGCCTAGGAGCAAACCTGTAACCCAGGTATGTGGCCTTGACCTCGAGTCGAACTTGAGACCCTTCCATGCACAGATGCTATAACTGCTTAATTACATGGGCCATGGCTCATGAATGTTTTTGCATGTCATTGGATATTCTTCAACAACCTCATTTGTAATAGCTCAGTTGGTATATCATGATTCATTTACCCATTTCTCTATTACTAGACAGTTGTGTTTCCAGTGTTTTAAAATATATAATAAAATGAACATCCTTATATCCATTCCTTAGAATGAATTCTAGATGTGGAATACTAAAATACAGAATTCTAAAAATATATATATATATTGCCAAATTATCCTCCCAAATGTTGTACCAATTATGTCCCACCATTCCTATATAAAGTGTTTATTTCCAAATTTGACAGTGAGAAATTATATCTCACAGCTGTTGTAAAATTCAGAAATCAATAGTCAAAAACCATCTCCATTGATACATTAGATAGATTGCTTAGATATATAGTTTCTTTCCAGCTACTCTCTTTGACAATGTTTCATCTCTTTCTATCAGATAATTTATTCTAATTATTAATACAGCTGAGATCAGTTCCGAGTCCCACCTTGGTAAATGACAGCTAAGATTGAGGAAAAGCCTTTCTTAGTGTTTTCTGTACCATGCCACACCCCCTGACCATTTCTGTTTACTCTGTAACAGGCCACGCCCCCCATGACCATCCCAGGATCGGCCAAGTTCACCCCCAATGGCAGCAGCTTCAGTGTCTCCTGGCAGTCTCCTCCAGTTACCTTCACAGGCATTCCAGTGAGTACAAATAAAAAGCCAAACGTAAAGTTAGAGAACAAGCTATAGACATGTAAACTTAGAGAACACATTTAGACACGTACAACAGAAAACATAGACCAGAAGACTGGAAGCACCTGTTTCTTGTGTGAAATTTGTAAACTTCCTTGCAAGACTTCTCATGGCTCCAAAGGCCTGGCCGCTCTGTCAGATAGAAGAGTGTCTCAGCTGCTGATAAACATATCAGATGTAGATAAAGGTTTTTTGTTGGTGGTATATTTACATGTTTCCAAGTCTTTATAAAATCTCTGAGCTCAGATCCTGAGCATTAAAAAACACCTATATAAATGGTATTTATCGTTATGAGTACATTCATAATATTTATGATTTCGAAATTATTGTTTGCCGGTATGTCATCTTGATGGTTCAGAAAAAATAAAAAATTAAAGTCCCTTTTTGCCCCCAAAGCCTGAATAATCCATCCATATGGATGTATAATTTGAAAATAAATGAGTGCTAAATATGCCATCAGGTTTAAGCAGTATATAAGAATTGATTTGACATATTAAATGATTCCTGTCTGATAAATTGCCATGAATTAACCTGATTCATAAGCATTCAGTTAAAAATATAATGGGCCCTTGCTGGTTTGTCTCAGTGGATAGAGTGTCGGCCTGCAGACTGAAGAGTCCCAGGTTCGAATCCAGTCAAGGGCACATACCTAGGTTGCAGGCTCAATCCCCTGTAGGAGGTAGCCAATCAGTGATTCTGTTTCATCATTGAAATTTCAGTCTCTCCCTCACTCTTCCTCTCTAAAATCAATAAAAATGTATTTTAAAAAAATAAGAAATAGCCGAAACCGGTTTGGCTCAGGGGATAAAGCATTGACCTTCGGACCTGAAGAACCCGGGTTCGATTCTGCCCAAGAGCATATACCTTGGTTGCGGGCACATCCCCAGTGCAGGTGTGCAGGAGGCAGCTGATCGATGTTTCTCTCTCATCGATGTTTCTAGCTCTCTATCCCTCTCCCTTCCTCTCTATAAAAAATAAATTATTGTTAAAAATTAAAAATAATAAATAAACAAATAAAACATATATTGGTTCTTTATAGGTTATTCAGAGCATCCTTAGACCCCCATATCACTGGTGCTCACAGTGGTTTCTGCCTCCTGATAAGATCCAGGGAGTAGCTTATGATAATGGATATTCATGTTATTTTCTCCTTTCCACCTCTCTCCCCAAAGACCTCCCAAAAGATTCTTATTACCAACCCCTGGAAACTCCCAGAAGTGCATACTAACAAAAGTAGCTCTAACAATGCTGCTGCTCTGGCCAGTGAATATGTATTGAATCCCTGGAGGGCTAGCCAAGGATAAAATGCAAACTGCTGGCAATAGTTTGGGAATTTGTAACTTCCAGAAAATGCTCCTGGATTCCATGTTTAAACAATAGTGTGGATCTGGAGTAATCTTGAAAGCTGCCTGCTTCATGGAAGAGTGACTACTACTGGTTGCTCTGAGAGGCCGGATGGCCACCAGGGATGAGCAAGCAGGCGAGAGAAACCGACTTAGACATCAGGTATTAGAGTCCTTTCTGGCAAGAACTGTGATCTGCTAAGGTGGGTGTCAAGGTTAGCAACCAGTCCTGTTGGTGACTCTGTTTTTGTTAGACACTAAAAAGGCCCAGAGTGTCTCTGTGTCACACTCGCGACAACTCTTCTAACCTGGAAAGGCTGCTCCTGTTAAGGAATTCCAGAGACCTGTTATGCTCATCAGTCCAACTTGTCTTTGACTTGAGGAGGATTTTCAAGGGGAGACACCCTCTTGTTCAGCTTGTGTAAAACCAAGCATAGCATGTAGATGGAACTGCCCAGTCCAGACTGCTTTCAAATGGAATTTCCCCCTATGTTTTATGTATTCGTGAACTCAGCGGGGTGCGGGGATGGGGAGGCCGGGCCCTCAGCCTGGCCTGCACCCTCTCACAGAACAGGAGGCCTCAGGGGATGTATTTGGGGAATGGGCCTAAGCTGTCAGTTGGACATCCTTAGCACCGCTGCGGAGGCAGGAGAGGTTCCCACCACCACCACTGCACTCGCCAGCCATGAGCCTGGCTTCTGGCTAAGTGATGCTCCCCCTGTGGGAGCATACTGACCAACAGGGGGCAGCTCCTGCGTTGAGCATCCGCCCCCTGGTGATCAGTGCACATCATGCTACCTGTTTTTTCACCATTCAGTCGACTTGCATATTAGGCTTTTATTATATAGGTTTTTATTGTTAAAGTATTGCAGATGTCCCCCTTCTCCCCCCCCCCCTTGCTCCTCCGATTAAAGCACTTCCTTCTGAAGTATGGAGATAACTCCAAGGGATATGCTTTCCCAAGTTCTTCCACATATTACATAGGGGTGGGGAGAGGACCTTCATGAATGGACATGGGGGTGGGGAGAGGACCTTCATGAATGGACATGGGGGTGGGGAGAGGACCTTCATGAATGGACACAGGGGTGGGAGAAGACCTTCATTGACAGACACGGGTGGGGAGAGGAACTTCATTGATAGACATGGGGTGGGTAGAGGACCTTCATGAATGGACATGGGGGTGGGGAGAGGACCTACATTGACAGACACAGGGATGGGTCTAATTATCTCCATTCCTCTTTCTTTTCATAACGCAAGTCTAGTCAGATGACACTAACAGAATGCCATAGACGCCGGGGGGGGGGGGGCGGGGGGGGGGCTCTTACCAGCTGAAATGTATGTTCTCATGGTTCTGGAACTGGAAGTCCCAGACTGAGGTGCTGGCCGATTTGCTCCTGGTGAGGGCCTCTTACTGGTGAAGGCCCCTTCTCGCTGTGTCCTCGCACAGCCTTTTCTCTTAAAGGGTTTGGGGAGAAATGAGAGATTTGGTATCTCTTCTTTTTAAAAAATATATATTTGTGCCGAGACCGGTTTGGCTCAGTGGATAGAGCGTCGGACTGCGGACTGAAGGGTCCCGGGTTTGATTCCAGCAAGGGCATGTACCTTGGCTGCGGGCACATCCCCATTGGGGGGCGTGCAAGAGGCAGCTGATTGATGTCTCTCATTGATGTTTCTGACTTTCTATCCCTCTCCCTTCTACTCTGTAGAAAATCAATAAAATATATTTTTTTAAAAATACATATATATATATATATATATATATATATATATATATATATATATATATATATATTTGTTATTGATTTCAGAGAGGAAGAGAGATGGACAGAGAGAAAATTATCAATGATGAGAGAGAATCATTGATTAGCTGCCTCCAGCACACACATACCCCCACCCCACAATGGGAATCAAGCCCACAACCCAGCATGTGCCCTGACTCGGAATCAAACTGTGACCTCCTGGTTCATAGATTGACCCTCAACCACTGAGCCACGCCAACCAGGCAGGTGTCTCTTCTTAAAAGGACACCAATCCTAGGGGACCAGGGCTCTACTCTTTGGGCCTCATTTAGCCTTAATTCCTTTCTTAAAGGCCATCTCCCAGTCTTGGGAATTTAAGCTTCAACATATGCATCCGGGGAAACACAAGCATTCAGTCTATAAAAAGCCCCAGGCCAGCAGTAGGAGCCGAACAGCCTGCTGTCCCAGATGGAGCCTGGAGACCCAGGCCTGATGCTGTCCTATATGCTGGTTCATGGTTTTGCTGGTTTTGTTTTTCACACCTGGAAAGAGAAATAGTATAAAAGGTTAAAACCAAGACAAGGGTATTTAACTTCCACAATCCCCTGCTACTTCTCTGGTGTGAGAATCAGACGCAGACTCCTGACTCCGGCTCCAGGTCTGCACTGTGCCCTCTCGCCGGTCACAGCCTGTTAAGCAGCACCCTCACCTCCAGCACAGCCCAGCGGAGTCGCACAATGAGCACAGCCTAGTACTGCCATGGTGGAGCATGTGTTATTGCGGCACCTGGGACATGTCTCAGGGTACGTGAGCCCCCCTATTTGGGAGTGACTCATGGGACCAGCTCCCCTCAGCTGGCAGGAGAAATTAGTGGGCTGTAATTTGTGATCATGGTCTCTCCCTGCCTGGTCAGCTTCTGGGCCTCGCCTTAGTGAGTAGACAGATTACAAGCCTATCACCCAATAACTTCGTATGTTTAGAAACAGCACCAGGCAGCTGTTGGCGACCAGGTGTAAGCTGACACGGTCCTTGCACCTGAAGGGACTAGCAAGGCTCAGTTCCCCACTCACACAGATTTCCCAGACTTGTTTGGATGGTGATTATCAGTATAACTCGGGGCCCGGTGCACGAATTTCGTGCACTGGGGGGGGAGGGGTCCCCTCAGCCCAGCCTGCCCCCTCTCACATACTGGGAGCCCTCAGGGATGTCCTATTGATGGCTTAGGCCGGTTCCCCACAGGGAGCGGGCCTAAGCCATAGTCTGGCCTCCCTTTGTGGGAGGCGACTGGGCTGATCAGGGAAAGGCACCAGCCCCATCACCGCACTGCTGCAGCCACTGCCAGTCACCACAGCCACCAAGGTGTTTTCATCAACACAGACTCTGGTCCCTTCACCATGAAAAAATAACAACTTTCTTTAGGCATTTTCAAGATGTGTCTTTCATAGGCTATAACATTTCTTTATTTTTCTTTTTTTATCCTCATCTGAGGATATGTTTCCATTGATTTTTAGAGAGTGTGGAAGAGAAAGGGAGAGAGAGAGAGAGAGAAACATCAAAGTGAGAGAAACACTTTGATTGGTAACCTCCGGCATGAGCCCTGACCTGCGCCCTAGCCAGGGAAGAGCCTGCAACCTAGGTACATGCCCTTGATCAGAATATAACCCAGTCCCTGCGGTTGGCAAACCTAGGCATTATCCACTGAGCCAAACTGCCTAGGGAAAGGATATGATGTTTCTTAGCCCTCCAGCAGCAGACCTTTGTTTTTATCTCCAGGAGTGTGGTGGATGAACCCTAGATTACTTTTTTGGATTCTTATACCCAAGTTACTAAGAATATTACCAGTGGCGTACAGGGAGCTTAGCCAATGAGCAGTCAGAAAAGATGTTTCTCTACAGTTCACATCTATCTCCTCTGATCTCTGGCTCCACCTCTGCCAAGGCCTAAAGCCTCTGGCCCTGTGTGGGGGACCCCCAGTTAGCTGCGATTGCCCTGCTCCCCCCGGCCAAGGCCCCAAGCATCTGGCCAAGGATGCAAGGCTCGGGTCTAGGGCAGGGGACCCCCAGAGCGCTTGATCACTCTGCTCCGAGGATGGGGCCCTGTACGGTTGACCTCCAGCATGTGCAATCACCCTGCTCCGTCCCCGGCCAAAGCCTCAAGCCTCTGTTTGGGGCTCAGGCCCTGGGCGGTTGACCTCCAGCACATGTGCGTACCCCGCTGCCCACCGCGCTGCCTTGCCCTCCCGCCCCCTCACCCCACCCCCGCTCCTGATTGGCTGGTAGCGTAGCGAAGGTACAGTAATTTGCATGTTTCTCTTTTATTATATAGGATGAGAGCAGCCCCTACCTACATAGCTTTCCCAGGGTTGTTCAGATGGCTGTTATCAGTAGGACAAGAGCTGCCTTTCATGGCTTGTTCAAGATGTATCCAGTTAGTGAGATTTATTGTACCAAGAATTTGTCCTTCAACCCTGTCTTTCCATCAGTGATTTTAGAAGAAGAAAGAATGTTTTCTTCTTGACTGACCTCCCAGTCAGTGTTTGTGCATAAAAGGTGTCACCCAATTAATAAAGTTGCAGCAGTCTGTTCAAGGGCTTGCTGCCCTCCGGATCCCGCTTACCTGTCTTTCTTTTTCTCAATTCCCACCTCCCTACCTCAGCCCAGTGTAACCGTCAGGCTGGCCCTGACAGGCAGCCTTACACACTTTATAAAACATGCTCCACAGTAGAACTTAGAAACAGTTACCAAATAAAACCAATGAAAATGGAAAAGTGGAGACAGTTGGGAGAAATGGACAAAAGAGTGCTCGGCTGGGCTTCATGTGGAGCCCACCTTGTTGCCATGCATGGAACAGGAGTAAGAGCAGGCCGCTGGCATCACTTGGAGCCAAGGCCAGGGTCTGCTGGACCCCTTCTGCAAGTCACAGAAGGCCAAATCCCACATGGTACGTGGCCACTAACTAGCTTTTCTCTTCCTTAAAAAGGGAGATCATGAGGCTTGGACTAGGAATAGACATTAAAACATTACTCAGAAGAAAATATGTGACCAAGCGCCAAGTGGAATGCCCAGGGCAAAGCCGAGAGGGTGTGTAAGGCATGCATGCTGGTCATTTCTGAGGGAGATGCATTTACATTCTGCCGTGAGCACCACCCCATCCATTTTAATGCGTGGTCTCTGTGAAGGAGGCACTTCACCTCCACGTCTGATGACTGGGGACCACTGCCTGCACCGCAGAGGCTCCCTAAAGGTGTGGCAGGGAGAACCTGGCCATCAACTCTGTTCTCCTCTCCTTCCAGGTGTCACCGACACACCACCCCCCGGGGGGCGCAGGAGAGCAGCGACAGCACAGCCATGCGGCCTTGTCCTCCCCGCCCAGGGGGACGGTTGGCCTGAGGTAGGATGCCCACACACCTCACCTCCAGGGAGTAACTGAAACGCAGAAGAACCACGAGAAACAGAGAAACCAGGGACAGGTTTTTCCGTGAAATTTCCCCGTAATGGATGAGATGCCCTTTCTTTTATTCCCAGGGTTCTCCCCGTCCATTAACTCTGAGTGAAAACACGTTGCTTTGTTGTTGTTGTGACAGTTCACAGTAAGTTCTCCTACAGAACAGGCTGAGGGGACAACTGGGTCACCCAACGCCTGGTGCACTGATCCCTGTAGTAAATGAACCACAGGGTAGACTTTCTATCCAGAGCCAGGAGCCCCTTAACCAGGATGCCAGACACTTGAGAAACAAGAGAGCACTTGAAAGTACCTCTTTTAAAACTTGAAAGAGTAATGCTCTCTGCTGGCATTTCTCATGTGTATGTGTTTGCCTCAGTGCTATGCAGATGGCCAATGTCATATCCACAAGTGGGCAAATAGGACCTTAGGAATTAGGGCAGCCACAAGTAACAACCCTGGGCAGTGGCCATGGAGCCACCCAGCACACGGGAAGGCCTGACCCACAGAGAACCCTGCTGTTTCCTGGCTTTTTTCCATCTTCCTCCCGCTGATCACGCGCCCTTCCTTCTGCAGGAAGCCTCGGGGAGAGGGCAAGAAGTGCCGGAAGGTGTACGGCATGGAGAACCGGGACCTGTGGTGCACCGCCTGCCGCTGGAAGAAGGCCTGCCAGCGCTTCCTGGACTGAGGGGCTCAGCCATCAGGTTGCAGCCATCATGTTGTGGCCACCAGGACTGTAGTTATTGGCCTGCCACTGGAAGAAGGCCTGCCAGCACTTCCTGGACTGAGGGATGCGGCTTCGGCCACTGGGCCACCCACCCTTGCCTCCACGGCAGTTTTGGGAAAGCACTCTTCCTTCAACAAAACACACCTGGAGCCTGGGAAAAGCCTTGGTGAAATTTCAGAAGAACAAAGGCCACATGGTCTCTGATGCGCTTAGACTGCCTGGCGCCCGGCCCCACGCTTCCCGTGCGCAAGAGGGAGTCCCCTTCCTCTGCTGGGTGTCAGGTCTGGAAACTGGGTCTCTGTAGCACTGGGACCTACAGAGACATGTTCCCTAAAAGGAGGCATATTTTGATGAGCTTCCTGAAACATGCCGGGTGGGGTGACGCCCGGGGAAAGCTGTAGGTGACTCTGTGGCATTTGTGTGAAGATCTAGACTTGCTTTCCTGGGTTTTCCCATTCCCACTGGACTTCCTTGGCAGCTTTGGCAGCTTTTCCATGTCTTTCCTGTTCGTTTTGTTTTGAAGAATGGTCCCACTTGGTAGAGAGTGGGCCTGCAGGCCCGATGGTGGGTGGGATCACCAGCTGACCGCAGCTGTCACCGAGGAAACACCTGGAAGTCTTCCTGGGACCTGGAGAGCCCTTTCCCGGCTCCCCTATGGCTCAGCTCAGCCCGACCCAGTGGCAGGGAGGCCCAGGAGCCTGGCGCTCCCTCCAGGATGTGCAGCTGGAGCTCGTCTGACAGAGCCGCTGCTGGTGTGCAGGGCATTGGGCTTTCCCTCACCTCCACACTGTCTGTCTGAGAAAAGGTCCAGAACAAGAGCAGACCCCTCGGTTTGCTCTGGATGGCAGAGCACAACCTCGGGCCCTCTGTTCGGAAAGCCACAAGGCCGGCAGACCGACGGGTTCTGAGTGCACTTTGGTAGGGTTTATGCTTTAGCGTGTCTGGGGGACGGGTTCATGAGCAACCTAAGCGCTTTATGGGTGAAAGGAAAGATGCAAACATTTGTTTTGCTTGTAAAAGTAGTGGAGCTGTTTGTCAGGAATTGACTCAGAACGGAACCTAGAGACACCAAAGGAATATGCACTGTAGGACGCTCTCGTTTCGTAGGATGGCTTGTACTGTGTTTGGTTTCCAGGCTCTGGCCTGGCGGTGGGTTGGTTGGGTGGGTGGTTGGGTGGTGGGTAATTGGTTGGTGGTGGTGGTGGTGGTGTGGGGAGAGGGGAATTGTCTCACCCTATGGGTTTCTCCCCCTCTCAATTGCCCTGGAAGGAGTTACTTCCCCTCTCCCTATGCAAAGAGGTACGAGCACCTTACGGATGAGTGTGAGCCGGCAGCCTGGAGTCAGCGTAGGAATGTGAAAGAAAATTGCACAGAGGAAAGTTTAATATGTCTAGCGATTGACATACGCCTTTTGTAAAAAGTAGAAAGAAGTCATGTAGAATAATAGTTACTCTTTTTATACGAGGAGGTTCTGTGATGTGACATCCACAATCTGCATTCTTATATTTTGGCAATTTGATTTTTTTAAGCTCTCATATGACTTTTTAAGCATTATTCCTTAAAAGAAGTCCTGTTTCCCCCCTTCATTTATATTTTTTCTTTAAAAACGCTTATTTCAAGAGAGCAGGAAAAGAGCTTCATTTACTATCACGTCAGGAAGCTCCCTCAGCACGCACCAGGGCATCAGCTATAGCGTGAGCTCCGTACAGATGGGGTCAGCCGAGAAAGCGCATTGTTTTTAAGTGCAGACATGGCTTTGCACGCCCTGCCCTGGTGGGCCTTTTCTCCTCCCCTGAGTGGCCTTGTTGTGAGCTGGTGCTCTGGCTGGTGCTGGCGCCTGGGCTGGGGTAGGGAGGCCCCCATGACCCAGGGCTGGATGACATCTGATTAGGTGGCGGGGGTACTACCTGGTGCGGAGGTTTCCCCTACCGCACCCCTGGCTCTTGATCCTAAGGTTAAGTCACTAATCACAAATGATTAAAGTGATGAGGGGCTTAATCCACCTCCACCACCACCGCACACACACAGAACTTTGGGACACAAGGGAGAGACGGTGCTGTGGGCAGCTCTGCACCGGCTCTGGAAACACGGCACGCATGCTTCTGGGCTCTGGCCTGGCTGTTAGTAAAACCACAGGCACAACAGGAGGTGGAGTGGAGGGCCCTTCCCTAGGAGATCTTTGCCTTTCTGACACCTTCTTTACACCCGTCTCCTGCCCACGGGGCTCCTTGCTCCAGCCAGGCATGCACAGAGCCTCAGTACCTCCCTGCACACGCAGACACTCCTTCCCTGTACCCAGGCACCTGTAACTAGGGGACCACCAATCTATGCCTGGCTGGCCTTGAAAACAAGGAATTCAATTTCTTGCAGGCCACCCAAAAAGCTATGAGTTGCAATATACAACACTGATTATAAAAGCTAAATTTTAAAAATGTAGAGCTATTTTGTTATACTTTGGAACTAAACGAAGTGCCAAATTAAGCCCGACATTTATTTACGCCATCTCCAGGGCACCATGTTCCTCTCTGTCCTCACTCAGCGGAGGGTGGAGGGAGGTGGGTGGGAAGGGGTGTCCCAGTGCCCCGGCTGCTGAGCAGGGGACCCATCCATCATGGGGACTACAGAGGCCTGTCTGTACCAGGCATGCAGTGTGGGGACGCAGGTCCCAACCTGTTTGTAAGTAAGGCTCGTCATCGCCTTGACTTTCTCTGAACACCCCTTCCTCCTGAAGGTTTCTCATCTCTCTCCAGAGAAGGCTTTGCGCAGTGACGGACAGGCGCACTCCAAGGCTGCACAGAAAGAGGCTCTTGCGGGGGGTGGGGGTGGGGGAAGAGGACTCCTTGAGGACGTCCACCCACGTTGTGGGTGAAGCAAGGGGGTCCCCTTTTGAGGACCTGAGAGGAAAGAGGAGGCTGTGGGCTCTCGCTCCAAAGTGCAGGGAGCAGAGAGCGCCTTCCTTCTGAGCTAGGGGTCCTGCCTCTGAACCAGCCTGTGGCCTCCTTCCCAGACTTGGCAGGGAAAGGGCATGAGCTTTCGCTGGAGCATGCTGGGGAAGAGTGGCAGGACTGGTACGGCTAGAGCAGAATCCTGAGAGCAGCAAAATACTAAACTAATATTCATTCCTCAGGGAAAGGGCAAGGGTGTGTGAAATAGAACTGGAGGAGCTAAAGGCTGGAAAGACTTGTTACCTCTAAACTCTATAGAGTCTAGAGTCTCCTAGTCAGAAAAGTTGGGGTGACTTAGGGACATGCTGTGGTTTCAAGACTACCCTTTTGGAGAGGGGACTTGTGGGGGTGGGGGGAGAGGAAAGCGTTTCTCAGTGGCTGAGCTGCGTGGAGGCCAGCAGGTGGGCCACAACGTCCCTGGCGGCCAGGAAGCTTTCTCCCAGGGCTACTGTGACAGCAGCCTTGGCGGCGGCGTCCTCCCCCCAGCCCCCCCACCTCCACCCAGAAGACTGGCTCTGGGCTGTGAGCCAAAGTCTCAGGAAAGCTGGGCGTTTTGCTGTGCTGGAAGGCAAGGAGTGATCGTCCCGGACTTTTCCGGACAATGCGCTGCTTTTTCTCTGACGCTGTGGATTTTCTCTCCATCATGTCACCGCTGCACTGAGGGGAGTGGTGGGAGGATTCCTAGCGGGCAAATGGTGGAAACACAGGCTTCTATGGTGGGAATGGGTGTGGGACCATTTTGGAAAATGCCGGGCACACAGGGCAAGTGAAAATTCTGTTTCTCTAAGAAAACTACCCTCCCGGCCCCACAGGTCTCCCTGCTCCTGCCCGCTCCTCAGGCCTGAGGGGTCCTCCCTGTGGGAATTGTTTACTTGTGTCTGTTCCATTGTGACTAGTCAAACCGCTAGCCAGGAAATCAATGAGATTAGCATGCTGGCTACAAACCGTATCACCAACCCAGCAATGAAAATATACAATGTGTTTCATTGTGACTGACTTTGACATCTTCAATGGTCTAGAGCAGCGATTTTCAACCTTCTTCACCTCATGGCACATAAACTAATTTCAAAAATTCTACAGCACGTCAGCATTAAAGTCCCCAAATATGTTTTGTTGATTTGACCAAAAAAATAGGTATAATTTTAATTCATTGACACCAGATGGCCATTGTGCTGGTTGTTGTCATTGTTTTTAATCTGACTGAACGGTCAGATACTGCACGATTTAACTATTCCTGCAACTCACTGGGTGGAAATCGCTGGTCTGGGTGCTTTAGAAGGTGTATCTATCATAGGACCAGCAATCAAAGTAGGTCCTGATTTGTAAATAGTTCCTTTTTTTTTTTTTAAGACAATCTCATATTTTATAACTTCTCTTGTGGGTCTGAGAATCACAATGCTAGTGTGTTGTATCAGAATGTAATCAGAAATACAATGGCAGTTATTACTTAATTTTCCAAATAAGAAAAGAAATCTGCTGCTTAGGCCTCTACAATCCTAAGAGACATACCACGTTTATAAAAGTATTTAACGTCTCAAGTTAACAGAACCAGAGATATTTTCCAAGATGCAGTGTTTTTTAATCACAAAGAACATGAACATTTTGTGGGAAATGATCCTGGTTTTATACACTGTAGCTTCTTTTTTAAAATACAATATTTTACTGGACAGGAAGTGTTAATATTATAAGTCGTTCCTGTCTCTGAACTAAGGGCTATGCCTCTTTGAAGCAAGCGTTTTGATGCATGTTTTTTTCTGCAACGGGGCAGAAATGTAGATCAGATGGAGAAATTAGTACCAGAGGACAAGGATGGCAACAGTGACTCCTTCGATCATTTCTCGTGTGTTTTCAAATGGTATAGATATGCCTATAGATGGGCCTTGGGAGAAAAATTCTTATCATTTTTCAGTGTAAAATGACAGATTCTGCCACAAAGACAAGCTTACCAATCCACTTTCCAGAATCACAAACCTCCATTTAACTAACAGGTATCATTTTCCAGGAATTTCTAAAATCGTGGATGCAAGCTCAAAGGTAGAATGCTTAGGTCGTCTGTGGTGTTTAAATCAATGTTTCCCTCAGCACTGACTACATACCTTTCATTTCTTGATCAGAACAAGTGATTGATTGTGAGAAGAATTCGCAAACATGCCACGTTGAGATCAGAAAGGCACTGTGTTCCCAAGAGCCGGGCAGTGAGGAAGGAAGTGTGGAGAGCTCTTACCTCACACATAGTTTTGAGCGTCGCCAGTCCACTCCTAGGGCTGTGCAGTGTTTCTAGCCCACGCACTGCTGAAGCAATAAAGCATCTTTTCTTTCTAAGATTTTAGTCATTCAGAAGCTAGACTGATTAGCCAACTATGCAGATAACATCAACAGAGAAGCTGGGATACAACATCATGCACCCATTGGGCGACCTCTGTGCAGTGGCCAGGGCGTCACTCAGACCTTGCTTTCAAAGAGCCTTTAGAACCTGCAGGACTTGCATGTAGTGAGAGTGCAATGTGGATGGTCCACCTGCTGCTGCCGGGCTGCGGCGGCCTGCGAGTTTCTCCCTTGCTTGGAGTGTCTCTGGTCAGCATTAAAGTCCCCAAGAAGCGTTTGCCGCGGAATGGTTTTAAACCAAGTGAGTCGACTTCGTCTCTAAGGAGAAGCTTCTGAATGGTGTAGAGCAGACATTTCCGAAAGACCAGGCAGGTTGTGAGTGGACGATGATTCAGATCTGGCAGAGGACAGACATTGGAGAGCAGTGGCAATCGTGGCCAATAAGAGAAAACACCCCCCTTTGAGGGGTACCCAACTGTAGACAATTGGAATAGGCAGAGGCCTGGGGCAGCTAGACCTGACTCGGAAGTAGGGCTTTCCCTGAACGTAGTACTCAGATTCTTGGCCAACACTGTGCAGACCAAAGAGAACCTGTGTGAAGCAGAGGTAGCCTTTGGCCCCCAGATCCCACGGTTGCGTTCCACGGCCATCGGTACAGGTCCTCCGTCAGCCCCCCACCTGGCACTATGTGGGCAACTAACGGAAGGAAGGGAAAGAGGCCTCTTCTCCCCAGAAACCATTCTCACGGAAGTCTTCAATGTGGAGACATGCTGTCCTTAGACTAGCTCTGCCCCTGATCAAAATATTCCCCAGCTCTCACTCTGCTTCCCCGTCAGGCCGCTCCCCAGGCCATCGAACAACTGTAATCCTGACTTCCTGTCTCGCCGCCATGACCACTGTGCTGAGGGGTTGGCAAAGCAGCCCGTGCCTTTGGAGGGGCAGCGGGAGCCCCGAAGGTTAAGGCGGCACACGTGGCCTCCTCGAGCCGAAGCCCTTTGCCAGCCCCTCCATGCTCCTCGTCCCTCCTTCCTGCCTTGTGCCTTTTGCTCCAGGGTACTACTTTTGCGGTTTCACCTCCCAGATGGCAAAATCCTTGCTTAAAAAGCTGTAGGGACCTGGGTGTTTTAGTGGTCACTGAACTCAGAATGGAATTTGTCCACACAGAAAATCCTAGCAGCTTTACCTGAGGACAAAGACAACACAGGGATGAATGTGTCAGGGGAAAATGGGATGCCACGTCCTTCATTTGGATGGACTGAGCGATGTTAGACTGCGCATCATACACCGGGCCCGGATGGTGCTGGGACAGCCACATTTATAATGAGATGTGTCCCTTTCAAACGCATTGTTATTTGACCTCCCTGAGAACCCCATGGAGCACAGGGACATTTAGAATCATCCTCATCCTCCTCTAAGGCTGGCCTGGAATGGCCTTGGGCCTGGACATCGGCTCCTGCCTGCCTACCAGCTCAAGGACAGGAGCTTGTTACCGCTCAGATCTCAGTCTTCCAGGAAAACCAGCCCTGAGGAGACCCAGTGACCTGCCCTCCCCTCCAGCCTTGCAGCACAGTAGGAAGGAGTCCAGCCCGTTCATTCTCATAGCCAATGCCATCTGTCACCCCCAAATGTACCCAGGTGGCACGGTGCCACATTCCTTTGCCATCTAGGAGCTGACTGCTGACACGTAGCATGTAGTCTCCTTGGGAAAGGTGGTTTCGAGGCTCACTTGTGCATTTCCTGTCCATGAGAACTTGCATCGATTCAGGAACTTGGAAAACAGCGCAGATTTACAGTGTATAGGGTCACATCAAAAGGATTGTCCACTCCACACCGGAAACACCTGGGAACCTGGTTTCGTCATGTTTAAATGCAAATGCAGTCAAACAGCTGTGGTGAACGCTGAGGTTTCTGTCGGTGGGAGGGATGCGAGGGGGTCCAGCCCCCTCTTCTCCATGACTGTGCCAGGCTCCCCATCCTGAGTTCAGGGCAAGGTCACCCACTGGGAGCCGGAAGGGACCTGACCCAGCTGGCCTCCACCGCTTCAGGAACAGGCCTTTTGGTAAATGTTCCTAAAATAGCAGCACATCGGGGAGGGAGGGGGTCTGGGATCTTTCCTCCTCAGCTGGGGGCGCCCCTGTGCTGAGCTTGGTGCCAACACCATCCTGTGGCAGGAGCTGGGGGCACGCGCTGGAGGGGTGAGAAGAAAGCAGCTCCTCCAAAGGCGGGTGGTGGCAGGTTTTGAGAGAAGGTGGAGATGATGAACTCAAAGCTTAAATTGTAGTCCTTGTTTTTAAAAAATGTTCTTTCCTCTTGGGTGCTATTCATGTAATTCACTGCCACCTCTCAAAGAAAAGACGATCTTCATTTGTATGTGAAAACGTTAAAAATCTCAAGGCCACTTGACAGGTTCCCCCAAGATCCGAAGGCGGAGTGTCTAAAGAAATCTTTCATAAACCAAATCAGCAGCTCGGAGGGCTCCGTTCCTAAGGTAAAGTCTTTCCTGTGGAAGCGCATCCTCCTCGCACTTCTTCCAGCACAGGCTTTCGGGAAAGCTGGTGGCCTAGCGCACCCTCAAAAGCGGGCTCACTTCCCCAAACTTCATTCAGAAAGCTCGCTCCTGGAGGAGGGAAGCGAGCTATCATTAAAACTGACCTTTAAATAAAAAAATTTTTTTAAGTTGCTCATCTGCTTTCTCCTGTTCTGCACCTGCCCCAGGGAGTCTGAGCTGCAGGACAGAGCAGCCCCCAGCCCCATGGGCACGCTGCTGCTCTGTGTGTTCCCTTCCCACCTCCTGGCTGCATACTGGGCCTCTGGGCTGCAGCTTCTCACTCTCACCAACGTCCCAGGCGACAAAGCTCGCGTGACAGTGTGAGGCTCTGTCTGGGGAAGAATTCCCATTGGGCAGCATAGGGAGCTCCCTCAGAGAACAGCCTGGCAGCGCATAGTCCACCACACTCACCACAAAGGACAGGCTCGGCCCTGGCAAAGGACAGGCAGGTGGACATCTCTCCCTCTGCCGCCAGGGCCCGCCTCAGCCCTCCCGCATGGACTGAGCATGGAGGGAGGGCAGGGAAGAGGGCTTCGCCTGACTACCAGGTGACCTCTCCCATATTCCACAGCATGGAAACAATGGTTTTAAAAATGTGAAAGGAAGTGGCTCCTGCCATGTGTCATTGTTTTAATTTTATATCCGTGGATGTAGAAAGCACAAGCCTCATCCACGAAGCCCTTATCCCTGCCGGTTTGGAGCCCAGATGGAGGAACAGACGGAGAGGGAAAAGGAAGAACTCTGGGCCAGTGGCCGCTGCCAGCGTTCGCATGATCCTTCAGGTCAGTGGTGTGGCTTCATAAAACTCCCCGCCCCCGAGATAAGGATGCATCTCCTGCAGGTGACAAAGCCTGGCTTTGCTCTTTAAACCTTTTTCCTAGACTCTGCTGAGTGAACATCAATGACTGAGACTTGGCCAAGCCTCTGACAATAGGCAAGTCCCTTCTCCAGAGTCTCCCCTGTGTCTGGGGAGCCTGGTCACCGCTGATGGGAAGCTTAGAATAGAGTTAGCTCTTTGGGGAAGAGCTCAACACCCCCAAATATGCTTGTGACTTTAATAACTGCAAGTGCCCTGGGCGTAAAGACCTAGAAATGTGGATCATATATATATTAAAAAATGCCATTTATCAGTATTTTCCTACCATGCACCCTAAAATTCCTATTTTTGTAATTAATGGTTGGATGATGGTCAGCCATTTAAACATGTGCTCTCTGGAGTAAGCAGACACTAGGGTAGTTTCCAAATCTATGTCCTTAGAAGGGGAACTCAGGAGAGAAGCGATCACTAAGTCCCAAGGGTTCGTGGCCAGCGAGGGCACAGGTGCGTGACCTGCAGTCACCTTCAGATGGGAGGCTGGACAGTCAGGGGCACTGCAGTTATCACAGAGCCTCTGTGCCCTTAGTCAATGAGAAGGTTTTAAAAGTCTGCGCTAGAAAAAAACTAAGCCATTTTCCAATCGTTTTCTACATCAAATCTGGACTATTGGGGGTAAAATCCTGATACGTTGGCATGGGTGTCGGTGGGAACACTGTCTGTGGAAAGTGTGGTTCTGGTGCTTGTGAAACCAGGCGAGGAGGTGGGTCCGTGGAGCCACCTGTGTGTGGGGGACCTGTGCCGGCACTGGTTCCACAGCAGTGGCATGACCCTCCAATTCCTGAGATCTTTTCAAATACATCGTTAGCACCATTTAGAGGTGAATGTGTGCTTACGAATGTTCATGTTAGAGAACGAATGTATAGAGTTACAAACAATGCATTTTCAAAGAGTAATGTTTATTTTGTGTTAAATCCAAGAAAACTTTCATAGAGACCACAACCACAGAGTATTCAAGATGAACTTGAGCGACTGTTGCTGGGATGGTGGGACTCCGGTAGGCATTCTTCAGCTGGTATGTTTTAAGACGGTGCATTGAAACCTGAGGCTATAAGCAAGTCCAGCCACTTGGAGACTAACTAGGAAAAATGCTTGATATTTTAGGTCTTAAACAGAAAAGGGATATGTTGGTTATCACATGCCCACTTCTTGAAGGCATGTGTTCCAGTAACATGGATTAACAATCCATCAGCAGTGCATGGAGTTCATGAAGGTCACGTTGGATAATTACAGTGTGGGTTGAGTCTGGTGTGTTTCTTTGTCTAAGAAAAAAAATATTTATCAAAGGGCTTAGGTTGTATAGTTTCAATAAATAGAATATAAAAAAATATTGTCCCTTGGGGTGGTGAACACACAATGCAATATACAGATGATGTATTGTGGAATGGTACACCTGAAACCTATATAATTAAACCAATGTCACCCCAATAAATTCTATGAAAAATGAAACATTGCCCTGCAAAAAAAATCACTGATCTTTTTTCAAAATCAAATGGAGATGACTACTTCTATTTTGGGGAAGTAGAATTATGCACATTTTTCAACCCTCTTGTTATTTTGCATTTTCATGAAAACTTTTCCACCAATGACTTGCCTTGGTCCTTAATCAAGGCTTTACCCTGGTACTTGGCATGAGAACAGAAGCCCTATTCTCCCCACCCACTTCCCTTCAGTGGCCGCTGTTTGTTTGTAAACGACAGGGAAATGCACTGTAACCTGTCCTCACAGCTGTCAGCCTGGTCACGTGTGCTATCTGTGCAGGAGTCCTGGGGGTGTGTGTCTTTTTACATGGTTTTTAGCCAAATGCAGATGTTCTGATGCTACATTTCTGAATACCTAGCCAATTGTCCACACAGCCTGTGGAGTGTGTACACCCTCTCATGGCAGTTCCCCAGCCATGCTCCTCGCCAGCTTTGGTACATTGTACATAGATTTGTTGAATGTTTAATGATGTTTTTCTAAATGCTGTTCTCTACAACTTTTTTGAATTTTTTTTGCTTTTCGTTGTTTGGGACTTTGAGTGTGGGTTTTTTTAAGTTTTTTTCCTAAATACTTAACACCAGGAAAAACATTTAAAATAAACTGGTGCTAATTGAAACAGAAGAGAGATGGCAGAGTGAAGCTGTACCAGTGTTCGCACCTGTTAAACTAAGAGGCATGCTCCTGGGGCACAGCGGGCAGTCCCTACGGGGACCTCGGGAAACCACGTGTGTTTACAGCTTCTGTGGCCAATTGTGTGCTGTCCCCTCGGCGAGGACAGTCCTGTGGAAGCATTTAAGTAGAAGTAAAGGTTTATAGCAAGAATCACGTTAGTAATAGTCGTCTGGTCTTCAGAGTCTCACATCTGCAACCCCTCGTGTAACGAGGAGCTGGTGTTGCCAGGCCGGTCTGAGCCTTCGGTGCACTCACTGCGTGCGGGCTGCTCATGAGCTGCCGGCGCTGAGCCAGAGCCTGGCTGCCACCAGACCAGCCTGACGTCTGCGGTGTCCACACACATGAATTTAAATGCACTTGTAACTGGTTAATTCCAGGAGGCCTGACTTCCACTTTATAAACGTTTTTGTGTACCTGCTTTCTCGGGGGCTGTTTATTTAAGTAAAGGGCAACTGACTTACGGTACACCCAAGAGAGCCCCCTGGAGTTGAGGGTTTGAGGAGCTGAGGTTGTTACCTGGAGTTGTAAAAATCATTCACAGCCAGGTCTTCCCGTGTCAACTGCAAGGCCTTCAAGGTCAGCCGGGTGATCACAACTCAAGCCCATTCCCTGGTCACGCTGTGCTGCTGGTCCTGTGGTCCCAGGTGTGTAGACACACCTGACAGAGAGAAGGCAATGTCCATTCAGGTGGCAAACCGGCCTGGAGACTGGCCCTAGGCCCAGGCAATGTCCACACAGGGTTTGCCCAGCATGGCAGCAGTTCAGACTTGGACACACACCAAGCCTTGTTTCTTGTGAGATAGGTAGCTGGGCAAGTGGTCCAACCTTGATAAATCTTGTCTTTATAATGGGGATGATCAGGAGAGAGGAGAGCTCGTTAGTCCAGCTTGGACAGTGTCTTCAGACCTCATCCAATCCGCCTCAGCTGGGGTGGGGAGCTCGCGGAGTCGACCTATTGCCTGGGTCACAGACATTCCTGTGCCCAGGGCTGTTGTGGGAATTACTGGAAATGCACAGAGAAGTACTCCCCAAACAGAAGCCAAACTACTCAACCACTGGGACCCTCCGATGTCCAGAATGAGTGCCTTCAAATCACAGAATATTCTCCCTTCAGTTTTGTGAGAGGATTGTCTCTATAATAAGGATGGCCAGCAGCTTGCACACCGTACCCAAATGTTTTCTTGGTGACTCCTAGCCACAGTGATATCATCCACTAATAAACCAAGCAGCAGGGACTGTGTATAGCTCAGCCTATGTGGGAACTGGAGGCTGATGCAGTGGCACCCACAGCCTTCTTCCACCCACCCCAGCCCAACCAGCACCGGCGGGCCCACCTCCATGACCTTCTTCTATTCAGCACAGGGGACCTGGAGCCCTTTGACCCTTCCTGAGACACAGTGGACAGAGGACAGATTACCTTTGTTCCTAAATGCTAGGCGGTAGCCTGGGCTGGATCATCTCATTCAGTCCCACAGCAGCTCGAGTTGCTAGCAAATAATAGTACCACTCAAACTAGATAAAGCAAACACACGTGAGGAGTTATTGAAAGCACGGGTGTCTTGCAGATAATGTTGCCAGGCCTTGTGGAGTTCTAGAACCAAGATATGGAAATAAGACAACTGCCCATCCACTGCCCAGCCCCGCCCCCAGCCACCTCCCAGGCTGTGGGCCAGGTCCTCTGTGTCCCTGTGAGTCGTTTTCCTGCCCACTCTGCAGAGCTGCCCCGGCTTCTCCAGCCCGTGGAAGACAATAGCCAGAGAGGCCCACATTGAACTCAGTGCGGGCGGTCAAGGGAGGATTAGAATCTTGGCACACTAATTCCAAACTCCATCAGCCAGGCTGTGGGGAGGAGTGGGTCAGGGGTCACGTGTAAGCCATGTTGCTTTTAGCCACTTAACATGGTAGCATATGTGTAAATATTTCTGAATGCCTCCATCTCAGTGCCTGTATAATAACAGTTTGTGGGTATACATGATTTCCTGAAATGGTCCCCTCTCTGTAAAACAGAGGCTGTGTCCAATTTTAATTGCTTCTAAACTCTTGCTACAAGTTGCCAAATTACTGTCCAAATAATTCGACTCAATTTGCTCTCCTAGCAACAAAGTGAATGAGTGTCTTGCTGTGTGTTCATCTGAAATGAGTTTTATCATTTTCTAACTCTTCACTAAGTTGATAGGCATTCTTGGCTAGTTTCTATTTCCTGAATACTAGCCAATGATATGAAGCATTTTTCATCAACCACTGATACTTTCTATGTAGACCCCATCTATTCCTGTCCTTTGCTTACTTATCTTTTGAGATATTAACTGTTGTGGGCTCGATGCCCCGTGGGGGACTTGCAGGATTCTCTCTGCTCATGGATGCTTCTGTCTCTCTCTACCTCTTCCTTCCTCTCTGAAATCAATAAAAGTCAGCAAAAATAGGGAGAGGAACCAAGATGGCGGCATAGGTAAACTCCTATCTTGCTGCCCCACACAACAATTTCAAAACTACAACTTAACAACAGAACAAATGTCATCCAGAATCACTGGAAAGCTGGCTGAGTGGAAATTCCACAAATAAAAGTAAAGATAGGACACTGTGACTCAGAGGAGCACCAGAGGGCAGCGTTGAAGATACGTGAGGAGTCAGAGGTTTGCAGCTGTGCGCACACACGTGCGGATAGGACGGGCGGCTGCAAACCCGGCTGGTTTTCTCAAATAGGGAAGGAGACAAAAGCGTCCCACTGAACTGATTCCACAGTTCTGGGCAAGGTCCGGGGAACCCACACTCATACGGGGTACAACTGGACAGTAAGGAGGAAGCATGCTGAAATTTCGGCACTGCAGATGTCTGCAAGCTGGTGGAGAGTGAGCATAAACTTGGGAACAGCAGAGGTGCGTGAGTGAGCAGAGAGGGCTCATGACTTGCTCTCTCATTTGGGAAACCACCGGACTGCATTGTTTTGCAACCCTGGGTGAGACTTTGGGTGTGCAGACTCATTTGGGGAGAGGCTGAATTGTCCGGCAGTGGGTGGAGCTCGGCAGCAGCTTTCTCTCAGAGGTGTGTGCAGCCATTACCACCAAGCACAGAGACCCAGGTGCCACATAGGGCAGAGCTGACAGGAAATCAAGGCTGCCTGCTCAGCCCGGAGACTCCGCCCATCCAACATGAGCAGAGCTGACCCTCACAGCCAATTGGCCTGGAAGTCAAACCCTCCTAGTGCTAACAACAATAATCTAGGCTTAACTTCAAAAAGACTGTGCAACCCGTAAAGGGCTGCAGCAAGAGTATCAACCTCAGGTAACAGGAGGTTGAGCCACTGTGCCCTAGAGGATATCTACCACACAAAGCTAATCAACCAACTCAGGGAAGCAGCCACAATGCAGAGACATGGAAAGAAATCACATGTGAAACAAATGGAGGGGGGAAAAAACGACTGGACATAGAGTTCAAAACCACGGTTATAAGGTTTTTCAAGATGCTCCTAGAAAAGGCCGATGAACTTAATGAGACCTTCGAGGATATGAAAAAGGACCAACTAGAAATTAAGCATACACTGACTGAAATAAAAAATATTATACAAAGACCTAAAAGCAGTCTAGAGGACCACAAGAACCAAGTCAAAGATTTGAAATACAAAGAGGCAAAATCCACTCAGCCAGAAAAGCAAGAAGCCAAAAGAATCCAAAAAATTGAAGATAGTGTAAGAGGCCTCTGGGACAACCTCAAGCATACCAACATCCGAATTATAGGGGTGCCAGAAAAACAGAGAGAGCAAGATAATGAAAACCTATTTGAAGAAATAGTGACTGAAAACTTACCCCACCTGGTGAAAGAAATTGACTTAGGAGTCCAAGAAGCGCACAGAACCCCAAACTATAGGAATCCAAAGAGGACCACACCAAGACACATCGTAATTAAAATGCCAAGAGCAAAAGACAAAGAGAGAATATTAAAAGCAGCAAGAGAAAAACAGTTAGTTACCTACTAGGGAGCCCCCATACGATTGTCAGCGAATTTCTCAACAGAAACTAGGCAGGCCAGACAGAAGTGGCAAGAAATATTCAAAGTGATGAATAGCAAGAATCTACAACCAAGATTACTCTACCCAGCAAAGCTTATCATTCAGAATTTAAGGTCAGATAAAGAGTTTTGCAGATAAGAAAAAGCTAAAGGAGTTTATCAGCACCAAACCAATATTATATGAAATACTGAAAGATATTCTTTAAGAAGACGAAGAAGAAAAAGGTAAAAATAAAAATTATGAACAACAAGTACACATCTATCAACAAATGAATCTGAAAATCAAGTGAATTAAAAATCTGATCAACAGGATAAACTGGTGAATATAACAGAATCACGGACATAGAGAGGGAATGGCTGACAATTCTTGGGGAGAAAAGAGGTGTGGGGGGTGCAACAAGAGACTGGCCAAATTCATGCACCTATGGGTGAGGACAGTGTGGGGGAGGTGAGGGCAGAGGGTGGAATGGGTACTGGGTGGAGGGGAGCTATAGGGGGAAAAAAGGGGGAGCAATGTAATTAATAAACTAAACAATAAAGGTTAAAAAAATTAAAAAGTCAACAAAAATATATTTAAAATAATAATGGTGATATTTTCTCATGTATTAGGAGTTCTTTATTTGCCAGCTCTGTCTCACTTGCTGGAATAGTTTTCCCAATTGATGTGCATCTTAAATTCAGTCATGGACATTTTTGCATGCAGATCTTTTCATCATTATATCATTAAATCTGTCCACGTTTTCCTTTAAAATGTCACATCTTATACTCCTCACACTCAATCAGAAAACATTCCCTTGTATTTTCTTTCTGCGTTTATTTACACTATTTTTTTCTTACTATCTAGAACATGTTGGTATAGGAAAATCTGGAATGTACTTTTCCTCCCCAAATACCTGGCTAATTGTCCCAATCTCCCTAATGCTGACCTCAGCCAGTCTTCCAGGTTTGCAAAGCCATTTATCTTCTCAAAGTCCTTCATTCCTGATTAAACTCATTCATTCAAGTGATCTCCCCCTCCTTTTCCTGTGGTCTCTGGACCCTGGTTAGCCAGGGGACGGGGAGCACAGTCCTTGGGCGCTGTCTTTGGCTGAGGTCAGTGTCATTCCATCTGACCTTTGCACTTCCTACCACTATCACCCCATCCTCCACTCTTTTTTTCTTCTATAAATTTTTTAATTGCAATTGACATTCAATATTATATTACTTGCAGGTGTGCAACACAGTGTTTAGGCATTTATATAGTTTAAAAAGTCTTCCTTTAAAAGGTCATCTAGCTGAGTGTTACCTGAAATAGAGTAGGCACTCATTTCTAACTTCAGGTCCCACATTTGGATTGTTTGTGTGTTTTTACCTCTTTTTTTGGGTATGGGGTGGTGGTGAGATTGCTTAAGATCTGCTCTCTTACCAAATTTCAAGTATATAACAATGCAGTAGTGCCTCCCCATTTCCTCCACCTACTGGTCCTGTGCCCACCATTCTCCTCTCCACCTCCTGTTTCTATAGCTCACCTTTAAGAAAAAATTCCTCATATAAGTGAGATCACACAGTATTTGTCTTTCTGGCTGGCTTTTCTTCCTTAGCACAATGCCCTCCATCCATGTTGTCACAGTGGCAGGCTTGCTTTCTTTCTTTCTCATGGTTGGTACTATCCCACTGTGTGGATGAAGCATGTTTTCTTTATCCACTCAGCCCTCACCAGACAAGAGGTTGCTACCCCGCATTGTCTATTGTGAACCTGCTGCATGAACATGGGAGGGCAGCTATCTCTTCATGACACTGATTTCACATGCTTTGGAATTACACTCAAAAGTGGAGTTGTTAGATCACTTAGTAATTCTATTTGTAGTTGTTTGGAAAACTCCCTTCCGTGTTCCATGGCAGCTTCACCAACTAACATTCCCAGCAGCACCCTCCTCCCCAGTCATGCTGTCTCCTGGCTTTTTCACAACAGTCACCCCGGTGTGTGAGGTGATGTGACTGTGGCTTGACTGACACGTCCCTGGTGATTAGCAATGTAAAACACTTTTCCTACACCTGCTGACCTTTGGTATGACTTCTTTGGGAGAATGTCTAATCAGGTCCTTTGCCCATTTTTTAATCAAATTATTGGGGGGATGGAGGAGGAGGGGAGGGATGTTTGTTTCATGACTGTGTGTTTTAAGTCCTACCTGGGACTTAACGTGATTTCTCACTGAGCAGGTTTGCCAATGAGAACTGGGCATTTTCATTACATAGTCCGTAATCCAAGGACAAGAGCCAGGGAGCTTTGCAGAAGGAAAATGCTCTACCCCAGGGTTGCATGTCAGCCACCACGTACATATGTGGTGAACCTGCTCAGATGTGAGGTCTCCATCGCAGGGCAAAGAAGAGAGTCTGAGAACATACAGTGGGTGTGATGTCCCAAACAACAAGAAGCGCCTTTACTGTCACAGTCTCAGCAGTGCTGCCGGATCCCAGTAGGAGCACCCGGATGTCACCCACTCAGCAAGCCTAAAGCTGTGTCTTCTCACCAGGCAGCCATAGCCATTCCTGGTTTTCCCAGCCCACCTGCAGCCCACCATCACGGTCAGACTGCCCAGATGCTGCATTGCCTGGTAACCCAGCCAGCATTCATTCCATCCATTTTCCAGACCCAGAGTTAGAGAATTAACTCAAGGTCTGCTTTGTGTGTGTGTGTTGTTTGGGGTTTTTTTTTACAGAAAGCAGGACAAAATGCTTTGTTAACCTTTCACATATACATCCCATTCCTGACCTCCCAAAAGCTTATCAGAAGTCACCATTGAGCGACCTGGGATGCCCCTAAACTCAGTATGTACAAGACCCACATCACTCTTTCCCCCGGCCCTGCCCCTCCTGGGATGGGATTCACCGGATCGCCATGCTCCGATTGTCCCTCCATGGCCTTCCTCCCCAGGACAGTCAGCCTTGGGAATCTAGACTGTGTACGTTCCTCCGGCCCTTCCACACGTGCCTCACCCATTAGACCAGACATTTGTCACTCTCACAGCCACGGTTACAAGTACCCACAGCATTGTCTGTGAGTCCAACTCTCCTAATATACAACCTTACATGAAGGCCTGGGGAGAGAAGAGGGAGGAAGGCCGCCATCGCTGCATGGAGCTCGAGCCTCTGTGAACCCTGTCTTTGGCTTCTGCAGGTCCCTGCATGCCTGCCATCACAGAGCAGCAGCCCATCAACAATAATGGCGTTAGGACCCTAGCTAGTTGCTCAGTGGGTAGAGCGTCGGCCTGTGAACTGAAAGGTCTCAGGTTCAATTCTAATCAAGGGCACATGCCTGGGTTATAGGCTCGATCCCCAGTGGGGGACTTGCAAGAAACATCATCATGGATGTATCTCTCTCTCCCTCTTCCGTCCTCTCTGAAGTCAATAAAAATATTGGTGTAATGAACACCTGCCAACCCAAAGGCACAGCTCAATGCTGACAACAAGCTGACAGAGTGGGGATAACCACAGGCGTAAGGATGGCTGGCTTTTGTAGTGAATTTCAAGTTCCCAGGGTTAAAAAAAAAAGCACTAGACACCATTACCCGATGTAATTTTCCCAGTTCTTGTTTTTTTGGGGGGTGAATAGAACAAATTCCTCAATGAACCCTGCCCCTCCCTCCTTCCATGCCCCACCTGGCCAGCAGCAGGCTGGCATGGCAGCCAACAAATCCTAGAACAGCCATGAAACACACATTGATTACTCTTTCTCTCTCTCTCTCTCTCTCTCTCTCTCTCTCTCTCTCTCTCTCTCTCTCTCCCTCTCTCTCTCTCTCTCACTGAGGCAAAGGAGAAAGAAAATAAGTGAATTTGCTACCATTGAACAAATTAAGCAATAAGGGTGAAAGATTTCCAAGATGCATTGTTGAACAACAATTTTAAAAAGCATGATATAGCTCTAGCCAGCTTGGCTCAGTGGATGCAATGTCCGGGTCACAGATTCATTTTTGATCAAAGGCACCTGCCCAGTTTGCAGCTTGATCCCCAGTAGGGGGCGTGCAGGAGGCATCCAATCAATGATTCTCTTTCATCACTGATGTTTCTATCTCTCTGTCCCTCTCACTCCTTCTCTGAAATCAATAAAAATGTTTTTTTCAATATCAAACAATGAATGCATAAATAAGTGGAACAACAAATTGATATCTCTCTCTCAATCCAATAAATACATTAGGAAAAATAAATAAGCAAGCAAGCATGACATAGGTAGATAAACAAACAAACAAACAAACATGGATAGCATGCTCCTATTTGCATGAAAATGTGTGGGTGAGACATTGTCGCTGGTTACCTCTGGAGAGCCTGGTATGTGGGGTCGGAAAGCTGTTTTGATTCTGCATCATCTTACATGGTTTGTTTGACCCATGTATGTATTTCTTTATTGTTTTAGGTTGTGGATACAACAGATAAAGGATTAGCAACACCACAAGTCTGGAGATAATTGCATAGCAAGTAAACAAAGGAAAAACCAACATTTACAGACTCCATCTATGAGGTGGGCAGGTGTCTATCCTGCTACCTCCCCTCACTGTGCCCACGTGTAACTGTGACGTTGCTGCCTGGAGAACCCAGCCTGCAGCCTGGCTTCCTGCTGTTCACCCACCTCAGGCAAATCACAGCAGGCCCTGACCCTGCAGCAGTCCTACTAGGTGGAATGCAACCAAATTTGGATAGTTTCAGGGAGAACATTGTGTGTTGAAAACAGATAAAACAACCAGACTTCTTTCTAGCAAACCAATGGGATCAGCCCGGGGTTATAAAGAACTGCCTACATTGCTTCAGCGCCTTTGATGGCATTTTTCATCTTGAAAACTGTAAGCAAGCACGCCCTTTCCAAGTTAGGGTACGCTGCTTTCAGAGCAGTTTGCCCCAGGCCTGCGGAGGTTCCTGTAATTGGGCCGATGGAAGCAAGATACGGGTTTCTGAGCTGTTTTTCATTGTTAATAAAACAAATTAAACATCTGTGATGTCTACAAATTACACTGTTGCAGATTTCTACCTAACCCTTATCAAATGCCGCCCTCTAGTGGACTATTCAGTAAAACCTGTTAAAAATAGATTTCCAGGGAGGAACCAAGATGGCGGCAAAGGTAAACACCTATCTTGCTGCTCCACACAACAATTTCAAAACTACAACTTAACAACAGAATAAGCATCATCCAGAATCATCAGAAAGCTGGCTGAGTGAAAATTCCACAAATAAAACTAAAGATAGGACACTGTGACTAAGAGGAGCAGAGGAGGGCAGCGTTGAAGATATGCGTGGAGTCAGAGATTTGGAGCCGTGCATGCGGGCGAGCGGAAAGGGCGGGCGGCTGCAAACCCGGCTGGTTTTCTCAAATGGGGAGGGAGGCAACAGCGTCCCACTGCACTGATTCCCCAGTTCCGGGCCAAGTCCGGGAACCCACACTCATATGGGGTGAAACTGGACAGCAGGGAAGCACGCTGAAACTCAGGCACTGCAAAGGTCTGCAAGCTTGTGGAGAGGGCACGTAAACTTGGGAACAGCAGAGGTGCACAAGCGAGCAGAGAGGACTCATGATTTGCTCTCTTGTTTGGGAAACCACTGGACACATTGTTTTACAACCCTAGGTGAGACATTGGGTGTGCAGACTCATTTAGAGAGAGGCTGAATTGTCTGGCAGCAGATGGAGCTCGGCCGCGGCTTTCTCTCAGAGTTGCTTGCAACCATTACCACTAGGCATAGAGATGCAGGTGCCGCGTAGGGCAGAGCTGACACTGCCTGCTCAGCCCAGAGACTCCGCCCATCCAACCTGAGCACAGCTGACCCTTACAGCCAATTGGCCTGGAGGTCAAACCCTCCTAGTGCTAACAACAATAATCTAGGCTTAACTTCAACAAGACTGCAACCCATATAGGGCTGCAGCAAGAGTATCCACCTCAGGTAACTGGGAAGGCTGAGCCACTGTCCCCTAAAGGACATCTACCATACAAACCTAATCGACCAACTCAGGAAAGCAGCCACAATGCAGAGACATGGAAAGAAATCACGTGTGAAAGAAATGGAGGGGAAAAAACGACTGGACATAGAAATTAAGTATACACTGACTAAAATAAAAAAAATATTATACAAAGACCTAAAAGCAGTCTAGAGGACCACAAAAACCAAGTCAAAGATTTGAAATACAAAGAGGCAAAATCCACTCAGCCAGAAAAGCAAGAAGCCAAAAGAATCCAAAAAAATTGAAGATAGTGTAAGGGGCCTCTGGGACAACCTCAAGCATACCAACATCCGAATTATAGGGGTGCCAGAAAAAGAGAGAGAGCAAGATGAAGAAAACCTATTTGAAGAAATAGTGACTGAAAACTTCCCCCACCTGGTGAAAGAAATTGACTTAGGAGTCCAAGAAGTGCACAGAACCCCAAACTATAGGAATCCAAAGAGGACAACACCAAGGCACATCGTAATTAAAATGTCAAGAGCAAAGGACAAAGAGAGAATATTAAAAGCTAGTTACCTATAAGGGAGCACCCATATGAATGTCAGCAGATTTCTCAACAGAAACTATGCAGGCCAGACGGGAGTGGCAAGAAATATTCAAAATAATGAATAGCAAGAATCTACAACCAAGATTACTCTATCCAGCAAAGCTATCATTCAGAACTGAAGGTCAGATAAAGTGCTTCGCAGATAAGAAAAAGCTAAAGAAATTCATCACCGCCAAAACAATATTATATGAAATGCTGAAAGATATTCTTTAAGAAGAGGAAGAAGAAAAAGGTAAAAATAAAAATTATGAACAACAAGTACACATCTATCAACAAATGAATCTAAAAATCAAGTGAATTAAAAATATGATGAACAGGATAAACTGGTGAATATAACAGAATCATGGGCATAGAGAGGGAATGGACTGACAATTCTTGGGAAGAAAAGGGGTGTGGGAGGTGCAGCAAGAGACTGTACAAAAGTCATGCACCTATGGGAGAGGACAGTGGGGAGGGAGGTGAGGGCAGAGGGTGGGATGGGTACCAGGTGGAGGGGAGCTATAAAGGGAAAAAGGGGGAACAATGTAATTAATAAACTGAACAATAAAGATTAATGAAAGATGAAACAGAAGGACCAGAGAGAGAGAGAGCAGGGTACCAGGACACAGATTTTATTGAGCTGACCCTTCCCAAGGGAGAAAGAGCTCACATGCAGAGTGAAGGCAGAGAAACTAGGGGAAGGGGAGAAGAGGGGACCCAGCCGGACCGCCTCCCGGACTGCCTGGGAGAACAGTCCGGGAGAAAAGGTGCCACATGGCACACTGAGACACCCTTTAAGGGCCAGAACAGGCAGGGGTTGGGCCCAGGGCAGTATGGGAAGGGGTGGGACACAGAGCACTCTGGTATGCGCTTGATTGGTGGCTCAATGTCTCTGTGGCAGATGTCAATTATATCATAACTCCGCCCACCAGTTGGGGAGGGGGGGGCACCTGTCATTCCAGGGTTCTGATAATATTAAAAAAAATAACTGAGAGTTCAGGCAAGGTCTAGGGGGCGAAGGTCCATCTTCCATAGCTACTTCCAGCTGAGAGGGGGCGTTGTTAGGGGCGTCTACCCGGAGTCTCAAGGATTCTGGTGTTGGGTTCTGAATTCAGTGGCAGATCTATCTTCTGGTTGGCGAACGTCTGCATTCTGTTCTGCAAGAAACTAGTGAAAACAATGCATGAGACATGGAACAAAGAGCAAGATTAAAGGAAGACACCAGTGTGCCAAATGAGAAGAGCCATGGAGTAAGTGAGTGAAAAACAGGGGGTGTTTTTCATGCTTAACGAGGGTGCAGCACCATGGTTTCCCCAAGGGACTGGTTGGTGAAGTCTCAAGAGCGATCCAGTTGAGTCACTTGGAGGTAAAAGCTGGTCCTGAGGTTGCCACAGCATCACTTGTCTGGTTTTGCTGCTTTTCTGGGCCTGGAGCTGAAATACAACTTGAGGGAGGGTCAGGTTTTTGAGGAAGACTGAGGTTCCCCCCTCCACCCCTGGCTGGAGGGCTGGTCCTGGGAGCCGTGGTCAGCGGGTCCTGGCCTGGGTAGAAACCTGTCAGGGTGTTCCTGGAGCAGTTGTCTAAAAAGGGGTTTAAGAAGGTGCGGTTCCTTGGTGTAGCCTAGATTCCAGTCAGGCCCATGGGAAGGGGGTCCAGCCAGGAGCTGTGAATTTCTAGAGAAAAGGCCTCTGACAACCTGGGGCAGGAGTGCGTTGCCACAGGTTGGGTGGAGAAGAGTGGCTAGGTTCAGGGCTGTGGACTGAGTTCGGGGGATGTCAGGATTCTTGAGGAACAGGAGATGGATTTCCTACATGTAATGGGGCGGGGGAGGAGAATTAAAGATTGGTGGCACAGAAGGTCCTGTATGTAGTTTATGAGTGGAAAAGACCTGTAAGGGTTGCTGGAGGGAGCTTCTGGGCCTCCTTGGTGAGAATGGCGGCTGCAGTCAGAGTCTGGAGGCAGGATTGTTATCCTCGAACCATGGGATCAAGTTGTCTGGACAGATGGGCTACGGGGGTGAAGGCTGACCCTAGTGGCTGGTGAGGATCCCCATAGCTATTCCCTATTTATAGATGTCTGGAAAAGAGGGAGAGAGATCCCAAAAGGGTGTCCTGGAGTTAGAAAAAGCCTGGCGAACCAGGGAGGGTGAGAAGAGGCCTACTGGTATTTCTTAAGTGGCCTGGTATCGTGGGTCCTTTTACCATTCTTGCCCCTTCCATTAAATAATTGATAAGCTTGTGCCAGCAAGAAAGTTGTTCCCTAGGAAGGGTGGAGCAGGGGAGAGGGCGGGGTGAGGAGGCGCTGAAGCCAGAGCAGTTTTCAGAGCTGAAGGGTGATTAGCCATCAGTACCCATGACTGAGATCACGAAGGAAAAGTGGCCCAGCAAAGGAAGGCAGGACAGAGAAGGTAGCACCCGTGTCGACCAGAAAGGAGACCTGCTCACCCGCTACCTGGAGCATTAACCTGGGCTCGGCGTGGGTGATGAGGGTTGTCGAGTCTGGGCATCTGCAGTCTTCAGCCATTTCCAGCATGGCCATCGGCTGGTCAGGACCTGGAAGGATGGCCCCTCTGTGCTGAGACACAGAGGGCCCGTCACTTTCCCAGGGGCAGTCACTTTCGAGTGGCCGCTTTGACCGCAGGGCTAGGTTGGAGGCCGGGGCCGGAGGCACGGCTTTGTCCAGTCGGTGGCCTTGTTTCCACACGTGAAGCATTCTCCAGGCGATGCTTGTCCTCTCGTTGCACCCCCACCATGCATCGTGGGCCTCAGATCCGCTTCCCATGCTTGGGTTTGCAGGGTCACCTTCTAAGGTGGGCCTATTCTGCCTGCTTCCCAAGGGGAATTAAGAGTTAAATGCCATGTTCGGATCTCGGACCTGGGTTTGAGGCATAAGGAGAGGGGGCGGGGGAGGTGGGGTGGAACAGGGGGCAGGCCCAGGGAGGAGGAGCCCGGTGTGGACGGCCACACCAGGTGGGGTCCTGAGGGAGCGGGACTTGCCATGCCAATATGGCGGCCCCCAGGGGAAATGAAGGGCCACGTGGTCAGGGTCAAAAGAGCAGCTTCGGGAAGGAACAGGGGAGGGGCAGCCGCAGTGTGGCAGAAGGAGGAGGAAGAGGAGAAGGAGAAGCGGAGAGGAGATAATGGCTGGGTCGGAAGAGTAAAGAGAGCAACAGAGACAGGGGCAATTTGAGGGGGTTTCCCATGGGCTAGGAAAACCTGGGGTGTGGAAGGAGCAGAGGGAAGAATGGGAGTAGAGGAAAGACAGGCTGCACATAGGGAATCTCTGGAAGCTTTTCCCGTCCGGTGGCAGAAATCATCCGTGCTTAACGAGGGTGCAAAAAACGGGGGTGTTTTCAAAAAGACACCTAAAGGTGCGTAGGGGGTTTAGTTTGGCTAGTTCCCATGACCGGAGGAAAAATGCCACCGGGAAGCTGACGAGGAATAAGAAGCGTCCTTCTTTTCCTAGGCCAACCTGTAGAAAGAAGGACGAGAGAAGACCTATGGGGTCGTCACCCAAAAGCCTTTCTCGTGGAGTAGAACGGAGTTACCCGGCCAGGTACCTGGGCTTTCATAGAACATAGAACGTAGACCGTATAACATGAAACGTGTAACATGTAACGTAGCCGAGTAGACGGGAAACTCTGAGGCCTTTCCAGGTCAAGGGAACCAGGGGGAGGGGGAGGAAGTACCCTGAGGCCTACCGGTTAGGAGGAAGCAACGAGATTCCCACATGTCCTGGTCCTGCAGCGTTTGAGAGGTGTTCTGAGTGGGCCAATCAACTCACAACCTTGCCACCGAGCAGAGCCAGAGCAGGAGTCAGAAGCTTGGGACTAGGTTCGAGGATCGCCCACGCTCTTCCGGGTTTCGGCACCATATGAAAGATGAAACAGAAGGACCAGAGAGAGAGAGAGACCAGAGTACCAGGACACAGACTTTATTGACCAACCAGAAGATAGATCTGCCATTGAATTCAGAACCCAACACCAGAATCCTTGAGACTCTGGGTAGACGCCCCTAACAACGCCCCCTCTCAGCTGGAAGTAGCTATGGAAGTTGGACCTTCGCCCCCTAGACCTTGCCTAGACTCTCAATTATTTTTTTAAATATTATCAGAAGCCTGGAATGACAGGTGCCCCCCCCCAACTGGTAGGCGGAGTTATGATGTAATTGACATCTGCCACAGAGACATTGAGCCACCAGTCAAGCGCATATCAGAGTGCCCTGTGTCCCACCCCTTCCCATTCTGCCCTGGGCCCAACCCCTGCCTGTTCTGGCCTTTAAAGGGTGTCTCAGTATGCCATGTGGCACCTTTTCTCCCAGACTGTTCTCCCAGGCAGTCCGGGAGGCGGTCCGGCTGGGTCCCCTCTTCTCCCCTTCCCCTAGTTTCTCTGCCTTCACTCCGCACGTGAGCTCTTTCTCCCTTGGAAAGGGTCAGCTCAATAAAATCTGTGTCCTGGTACCCTGCTCTCTCTCTCTCTCTCTCTCTCTCTCTCTCTCTCTCTCTCTCTCTGCTCCTTCTGTTTCATCTTTAAATTAAAATATTTAAAAAGTAGATTTCCAGCCCCCTCTGGTGTGGCTTAATTGGTTGAATATCATCCGTGCACTGAAAGGTTGCTGGTTTGATTCCCACAAATACCTCTCCAAAAAATCATGCAAATACCCCCCAAAAATGTTTAAATGTAATACTAATTCATAAAACTTGATTCTAGAACTGTGTAGATTTGTGCAATCATTTAAAAATTAGATGTCAGCAGCCCTGCTCTGAGTTTTAGGATGGTTAAGGCAGAGCTTCAAAGAGGAGTAATTTGCACAGTATACGGGCATTTTAGCAAGAAAGCAGTGGCCCGCCGGGGCTGGGAGTCCTTGTTCCGGACATACGGGCTCCCTCTTGCAAGCCTCTCCCTCATGAGCTGGAAGCCATTCATCACTTAGTTTAACAGAACCCAGGACATGCATACACACACGGGCACGCGCTGCCAACTTCTCTGAGCTTTAAAAATTCCTCTTCCCCAGCCAGGTCACATTTGCATTCACAGTATGCCTTCACCCTTGAGAAGTTGGAGGCTTTGTCCAGATGTCCACAGAGCAATTCTCAGCCTGATCCCTGCAAATGGAGAGAAACAGCAGGGGCTAGCATCCTTCCAGCGCCTGGGCTGAATCCTGCCTCTGGCCCTGCTGTGCCCTGTCATCTGTCACCAGGCTTTGACACCCACCCATCAAAGACGGTTAGAAAAATACATTTAAACTCTCAGCACCTGCAGTTCTCACAGCAGGCCTGACTCCGCCTACCTTTGCAAGTGCCATTCCGGAGCCCTGCTGCCCCAACAGCTGTCCCCTTGCTGGCTGGGGGCCTGGCCCAGGTGGGGCAGGGCGGGCTGATGACGTCACCCTCGCAGAGCAGCCCTGGGGATCTGAGGTGGGGGTGAGAACCAAGCTGAGTCAGCCGGTTCCCCAATGTCACCTTAACAACCTTGCGCCCAATTCAGCTACCCGGCTTCACACCCCTAACTCAGCTTCCTCTCCCTCTCGCAGCGCCCCTCCCCCCAGCCGCGCTCACCAGGGTGCCCATTTAAAATGACAAAAGCATGAGTAAATACCACAGGAAAACCATGCTGTTTGGAGAGCTTAATTTTCACATCCAAGAGTTAAAGCAGGAATCACTTGGAAAGAATTGAAGTTCCCTGCTTAACCCCATCACCCATCTCCGCAGCCTGGGCTTTCCGCAGTTTCACACTCACTCTCATAAACTCCCTCTCAGCTTACTCTCCCCACCCCGTCACCTTCCCGGCTTCTCCCCCGATCTCAAGGAGGCGCCTTGGCTGGAATGTCTACCTCACTGTCTCAGACTTTTCCAAATACTCGATCCGCTCCTTCTCCTGCTCCCGTCTCCTCGCTGGGAGAATCTCCGGGGGGGGGGGGTTACGGTGTGCCAGCAACCTTACTGTTTCATACAACTAATGTGTGTGATTAGGCAGTATGGCCTTTTAGAGAATTCGTGGGTGAAGACTACTTCACATGGGTTCTGCTTAACCCAAAAAAGGAGAGAGGACAAACCACAGAAAAACAGACAGGGACACCCAGCTCCCCGCTGCAGCGCCGGCCAGCACAAAGGAAATAGGGAGCCCTTTCTCCAAAGTTACTAGGACACTCAAGTGCCCACAGCAGGACATTGTGCCTAGTGTGGGCCTCTGAGCCCAAGGCTGTGGAGACTCTAGGCAAGCTTTTTACCGGGAAGGTGAACTACACAGGAGGAAGCATATTTGAAAGCAAGTCCTTGTAGGGAGGAGTGAGAGGCTCCAAGAGGCACCCGTGTGGCCTCAAGAATGAGACTGGCAAGGTTGGCATGGGGGAGGCCTCCTGTGCCCTGAGGAGGTGGGGGGGGGCACCCTGGTGAGCGCGGCTGGGGGGAGGGGCGCTGCGAGAGGGAGAGGAAGCTGAGTTAGGGGTGTGAAGCCGGGTAGCTGAATTGGGCGCAAGGTTGTTAAGGTGACATTGGGGAACGCTCCTGTCCAGTGGCTTCTACTTTCTTGGTGAATAATATGCAAGAACCCTACCTGCACCACAGATGTTAGTGGAGTAAGAAGAAACCATGAGCCAGCTGGGCACACCCCACATCCAGAACACACTTGAGACGTTGGTCCCAGCATCACCTGGGATTTGTTATGGACGCCAATGCCTGGCCTTACCCCAGTGCTGAACAAGCAAGGAGGCCCAGCTACTTGTTTCCATAGCCCTCTGGGGGTCCAGATATGCCTGAAAGTTTGAGCCCCACTGATCTGTGGCTGACGCTCCTCATTTTCCCTCCACAGCAACCCACACCTGTGTTCAAAGGCAAGAGGAACAGTGTCAGGACCTGGGAGAGAGACCTCTGCGTCCAGGCAGCAGGCTGCTGTCTCCCTCCCCTGGTTCTGTGCTTAGTAACGGCTGGGATGGAGGCACGATGGCAACCCAACAACCGAATGACCGAACAACCGGTCCACTGGTCAATGTGATGCGCACTGACCACCAAGGGGCAGACACTCAACACAGGAGCTGCCCCTGGTGGTCAGCGCACTCCCACAGTGGGAGCGCCACTCAGCTGACCAACGGGCACCAGACACCAGGCTCATAGCTGGCAAGCGCAGCTGTAGTGGCGCTAGCCTCTCCTGCTTCTGTCACAGCCGGGCAGGCAGCAGCAGCAGGCACAGCAGTGGGGCCAGGATGAGTAGGAGGGGGCCAGTGTCCAGCTGGGGCTCAGGCTCCTCCCCAGCTGCCTGCTGCTTCGGGCACTACTATATCCCTTGGGGGTCCCAGATTGCAAAAGGGTGCAGGCCAGGCTGAAGGATCCCACCAGGCCTCTAATTATCCTATATAATAAAAGGCTAATATGCAAATCAACCAAATGGCAGAATGACTGGTTGCTATGATGTGCACCGACCACCAGGGGGCAGACACTCAACACAGGAGCTGCCTCCTGGTGGTCAGCGTGCTCCCACAGGGGGAGCACTGCTCAGCCACAAGCCCTGAGAAGGGCTCACAACCAATGAACACAGCTGCGTTGGCAGGAACCTTTCCTGCCTCCAGGCCAGCCCTAAGGATGTCTGCCTGACAGCTTAGCTCCATGGGAAGTGGGCCTTAGCCATCAGTCAGACATCCCCTGAGTGCTCCTGGACTGCGAGAAGCGCAGGCCAGGCTGAGGCCCCCCCCCCACCCAAGTGCACGAATTTCATCCACTGGGCCTCTAGTATAATAATAAAAACAAACCCTCGCTGGTTTGATTCAGTAGATAGAGCATCAGCCTGCAGACTGGAGGGTCCTAGGTTCGATTCCAGTCCACAACACATGCTCAGGTTGCAGGCTTGATCCCCAGTAAGGGGCATGCAGGAGGAAGCTAATCAATGATTCTCTCTCATCACTGATGTTTCTATCTCTATCTATCTCTCCCTTCCTCTCTGAAATCCATAAAATATATTTTTAAAGTAGTAATAGTAATGATAATAATAATAATAAATAAAATGTCTGAAAACTTTCTATGGGTTAAAGACTAAATAATGCATAGGCGATACAAAGTTTCCTGGGAGAACAAAGATTTCTCATCTTCTGAATTTGCTCTTGGGAGGGTCAAGCAGGTAGCCAAATTTGAGCATGTGAGTGTTCTCGGAGTTTAGATTTGTTGGGAGAGAAGAGGTAAGAGTAGCGATCTGTGGAGAGGAATATCCACTCTACTGGGTGAGTCCGAGGCCTGCTCCCTCCGCGCTGCTGTGAGATGGTCAGTCCAGGGAGGCGCTGTGCCACTCACCTGGATGCGATGCCACCAGGTAAGACCCAGAGATGCAGGACATCGGCCTGTTTGGGGGGCTCTGGAGAAAGGGGAGCCCACTGGAGTGGCCCAGCACCCAGCAGCAGGGAGCACAAACCTGCCCAGGGTCACTGAGAGGCGGGGGGTAATGAGCACAGGACAATGGCAAGGCCACCTGGAGGTTCTGGGTCTTTGAACAATAATGACCACCATCACCGTTGTCATGCAGGGTTACAAAGTTTTAAAAGAATGCCAGGAAATGTAGGACTTGGGTTATTTTATCTCATTCACTGTATGATGTATAAGGTCACTCATTGCATGCTCCATAGAATATTCTATTGAGTTCTTATCTTACATAGTGTGAGCTAGATGCCTCACAGGAAGGCCCAGGAGGGCCACGCCAAGACACAGGCAGGTGCGACCCCAGGTGGCAGCAGGCCCCGGAGGAGCAGCAGGGGCTGGGACAGCGCCACGCCGCTATATTAATAGACATCTAAAAGGATTTCCTATTTCTGTATGGGAAAGTTTTCTGGATGGGAAAGAATTCTTTTTCTCACTGGGGAGTTCTCCACCGAGCTCTAAATGAAGACAAAAGGAGCAGAATCCTAAAAGTGGGCAAGAGGGGACGGCAAGGCACATGGCACACTACCCTGAACTTCAGCTCATTCCCAGGCAGGCTCCAGCCGTGCCCCGTCTTGGGGCACAATCCTGGGAGAACAGAAACGCCTGCTTTCGGCCAGAATTGAGGGCCAGGAGGAAGAGATGTTAAGGAGAATCTTGAAAGGCTGTTTCTTAAAGCACAGACAACACAATGTCTGGAAGGCAGCTCAGAGGCCACCCACAATCAAACATCAGCATTTCTGCAGCAGAAGAAATAACCATGCAAAATGGGAAAAAGAAAACAAAAATAGCCTCGTGCCAGATTGGGCTTTGTGAGAGTGTGAAGGATGCCCATCGCATCTAAAATTCCCTAATTCTTGGTGCCTGGCTCTTGTGTGGCTTCATTGGCGGCTCTGTTCGTCGAGTGCTCCCCTTCAGCCATTCAAACGACCTTGCTAACCCACTCGCCAGGATGTTCTCTGAGAACAAACACTTCGACATCTCCTTTATCTTTAGCTGTCAGCGCTTAATTGCAATGAAGGGATTGTAACTGGAATCTGTAATTAAGATTTTTACTCTGTACTTCTTCAGCAAAAATATTAGTAATTTTTAAACAAAGTTTGTAAAACAAAGTTTCTGGCTATCTGGTAGCCATACCTTCTCATTGTCCTTGATTTCAGTTCTAAACTAACAGGCCACTGTCCTTCTGTTTAAAAGCCTCCCTTCTGCTTGTTGTCTGACAACATCGCCTGCGCCCACTCCCCTGAAGTGACGTGGGTCCCAGGAGCGTCAGCCCTGCAGCCACAGCCAGCACCTCGCCTGACTCTCTGTCCTCTCTTCTCCCCGGATCTGTTCTGGCAGGTGCCACCTCCACCGCCTCCACCCAACACACACACACACACACACACACACACACACACATACAGAGTATTTGTTTCTGAACTGCAACAAAGTGTTAAAGTGTTTTAGGGATTTTTAAAAATAACTTTATTTAAAAAAAATGAGCTGCCTCTTAGGACACTGAATCTTATCTGTGCTTATGACGAGTCTGTAATCTTCCTAAGAAAGAAAGTTTCCTCCTGGGCCTGCACCAGCTCACTTTTACCCCTTCTCTGGCTTGTCCTGGAGCCCCAAACGCAGCTCTGTCCTCAGTATCCGGCTGCCCTGGGCGTGTTTCTGTCCCACCCTGCCCTCTTGCCCTCAGTAACATCTTCCCCTCCAAATATTTGACTTAATTATTCTTCCACATCTCACATGGATTCTCAAATCCAGTCAAAACTCGCTCATGGGAACACTATGTTCAGTCAGGAGTTGTAAATTTGTCAGGAATTTCCAGCGAAAGAGAACCAATAGGAGATTATGTGTTCATCATTTATGTATAGTCTCCTAGACCTATTTAAATGTATTATAAGATTCCTTATAAAACACTGGCGTACATGATTATGGCGGCTGAGAAGTCACACAATCTTTCTGCAAGCTGAGCCCCGGGGGAGCTGATGGAGAAGCCCAGCGCTAGGCCGGCCCAGCAGTCAGGCCGGAAGAGTCCAGCTCCCTCCCTTTTCGTCTACTGAGACCTTCAACAGACTCCATGAGGCCCACCCATACTGGGGAGGGCTTCTTTTCCATTCAGGCTAGCAATTCAAATGTTTCCTCCAGACACACCCTCAGATACACCCCAAATAATATTCAACTGGCCATCTGGGCATCCGGGGCCCCAGCCCTCACAACCAGGGACTTAGGAGTAAGGACACGGCCTCGGAGCTCAGCAGCCTGGCTGTGGCCTGCCCTGTGCTCCCAGCCTCTCTGTGAGCCTGGGTGTCACAGAAGCCTCCTGGGATCTGTCGGGAAGCTGTGTGCGGTGCTTTCTCTCACGGCCTTTTCATCGCAGCTAAGCAACCATCTCTGACTTTGTCTATCCCACACGTGGGCCTTGATACAGCGAGGCTCACCTGGGAGAGAGGGCTGTGCTCTCACAGACCACATCAAAGGTGTATTGAACAAGCAGCCCGCTTAGGCCTTGGTCTCCAGGGACAAAATAGCCACCAGAAGCCCATTTGCATAGAAATTGTGCAGTGCTTGGCGTTCTAGCTCTCCCGTGGTCTTGTGGCTGCAGAGCTGTTTAGCGTGCCCCTCTGCAGGGCTGGGTGGCTCTTCATGATGATTTCTCTTAAGACAAAAGGCCCAGGAAGCAGGTCTTTCTAAAACTTGTTTTCTTGTTTAAAAGAAACCTTCCGTCCATGCAAAAGGACTTCCCAGAAAGTGAGGTCAGAACCTAGGAAAAGTCAAAGGACACCCTGCACGGGGTTAGGGCCGCATTCAGAGGAGTTTTAGAGCCAAGCAGAGTGGAGAGGGCGTCTCTTCAGGGGGACAGAGGCAGCACCAAGGGTGGGAAGATGGCCAGAGGAGGAGGTGCCCCGCTGGGTAGAGACAGAGAGATGATAGGAGATTGGTAAAATAAGTAGCTACTTTAAGGACACTGGAGCCGGCTTGAACCCCGTAGCAAATATCAGTGTGACCTTAGGAAGTGGGGGTTGAGGAAGGAAGCGACAAAAGAAAAACTCAAAGAATTCAATTACATAAGTAATAATAGGTGCACTTTATGAGCTATCACTAGTTCTGATTCTGATCCTATTCTATGACTTCCTGGAACTTTCAAATATCTGTTTCATAATTATAAATGGTTAATTTTGTCAACTTAGCTTGACTATGCTGCCCAATTGTTTCATCAAACACTGGCTGGCTGTTTCTGTGCAGCTACATCAGTGGACTTTGAGCAAAGCAGATTCCCTCCATGATGTGGGTGGGCCTTACCCAACCAGTGCACAGCCTTAAGCAATCTTACCAAACCCTCCACCAGGAAGGAAGGAATTCAACCCCCAGGCTCCCTCCAAAGTCAAGACTGTTACATCAACTCTTGCTGCCAGACTGCCCTGCAGAATTTGGACTTACCAGTCTCGGATTGTGTCCGCCAGTCCCTTAAAGTACCCGATCTCTAGAGAGGTAGATACATGGATAGATGGATGGTTAGATGGGTAGACAGATAGATGGGTAGGTGGATGGATAGATAGATAGATAGATAGATAGATAGATAGATAGATAGATAGAATCTCTGGAGAACTCTGGCTTATACCATCACATGTATATATGTGTATGTATATGTACATGAAATATATACACAACACAAATTTCTATTCCACAGGAGTAAAGTCAGGCTCTAGAGTGAAGTAATTTGACAGATTCCATGAAAATTTGAGAGATTTTTAGGAAACACTATGGACAGAAAAAGGAATACAGGAGAGGGTGAGAAGATCTTGACATTTGATTTACTTGAATCCTTTACATCAGCCTAATTACATTAGCATACTTCATAGGTTCTCTTTAGATAAAGCTACTTCTGTTTTTAAAGGGAGACATATGACTGACTTTGGATTCTGCTTCTCATTAAAGGAGCTTTACATTTATCTATTTCCACAGCAAAAGGATAGGGGTTGGGGCAATAAGCAGGGCTCCCCAAACTTCAATGGGCAGACAAATGATCGGGGATTCTTTTAAAATGCAGATTCTGACTTCTTAGGTCTGGGCGTGGCATGAGAGTCAGAGTGTTCCACACACGCCCGGGCGCCACTCAGGCTCTCGGTCTGGGCCCACACTTCGGGAATCACCTGGAGCACTTTTAAACTCCGAGTCCCCGCTCCCTTCTGTTGGAGTCCGCTCAGAAGGTGTAGGAGGACCCAGGAATCTGCGTTCTTGGCAAGCCCCCAGATTGTTCTTTGAAAGACAAAGCCCTGAGCCAAAGAGTTCTCTCCATCCTTGATATTCTTTTTTTTTAAATCTTTTTTAAAATATATTTTATTGATTTTTTTTTTTTTTACAGAGAGGAAGGGAGAGAGATAGTGAGCTAGAAACATCAATGAGAGAGAAATTTCCATCAGCCACCTCCCGCACACACACCCCCACACACACCAGGGATGTGTCTGCAACCAAGGCACACGCCCCTGACTGGAATCGAACCTGGGACCCTTCAGTCCACAGGCCGACGCTCTATCCACTGAGCCAAACCGGTTAGGGCATCCTTGATATTCTTTAAAACCCTCATGTCAATGCCCAGCCAGTGTGGCTTTGTAATTGAGCATCTACCATGCACCAGGAGGTCACGGTTCGATTCCCAGTCAGGGCATATGCCCGGGGTTTCGAGCTTATCCCCAGTAGTAGGTGTGCAGGAGGCAGCCGATCAATAATTCTCTCTCATCATTGATGTATCTCTCTCTCTCTCTCTCTCTCTCTCTCTCTCTCTCCCCACCTCCCTCTTTCTCTGCCCCTCCCTCTCCCTTCCTCTCTCTGAAATCAATAAAAATGTTTTTTTTAACAGTAAAACCCCGTGTCAATACAGAAGTGTGAACCTAATCTGAACCCTGGAAGTGGGTCCAGGTATTTACATATTTGAACATTCATGAATGATCCTAACACATCACAGAGCCGAGAATTGTTAAATACTCCCAGTAGACTGCAAGGTGCAGCAAAGGTTGAGAGCTCTGAGTTGGAGTTTCAGCCCCAGATCAGCTCTAAGACAAATTTAAAACTAAGAACCATGTGCCCCTATCCCTGAGCTGGGGAGCAAGCTGTCCTCCATGCCCCTCCCCCTGAGCACCCCAGGACACACTTGGTTCCTAAGGGTGAGGACTCATCCCCTGTCTGACTGCAGCCCCTCAAAGAACGTAAAAAAGGGAACCTCTTCCATGTTCACATCAGGCCCCAACACATTCATTTATTCATTCATTCAAAATATTTATGTTCTTCTCATGAGCCAAGTCCTGCACTAGAAGTCGGGGATTAATTAAACAAGTTCCATCCCTGCTTTTTAGAGCTTATGGACATCTGGTGGGGGAGACGGGCCAGGAGAGCTTTCATTTTGCTAAGAGTTTCCTTTAATGAATCTCCCGTTGGCAGGAGGCAGTCGGGACAGGCATCAGAGTGCCAGTGAATCTCCCCTTTCCTCCATCAATCCTGCGACTCCTTTCAGCAACCCGAGGGGTCAGGACCCTGAAGCTGGAAAGATAATAGACTAAGTGGCTAGCTTTTCCTCATAGCGCTGCGTCTTGATTCACTGTGGTCCCCTCTACATTGTAAGATTGCCTGGCTGAAGGTAGGCTGGGTCTCACGCACACACTCCAGAGGCCTTACTGCAAAGCAAATTAATTTTCCGGGAAAACGGGTAAAATGAACACGTCCTCACGGAAGCCAGGCTCCATTAAGCAGAGCGTAAGGCTGTGGTATGGCTCTCTGGGCTTATTCAGCTTGCTTCTGGGTTGGGTGAAATGTTTTTCATTTACGGGAAGTTTTTTTTGGAAATGAGGTTTCCTCGGGGATGAGAGGAGTCAGTGGTGTCCCGTGGAGGCGCAGCCGCTGCGTGCTGCACACCCTGGGCTGGCCGCCTGCTCGCCGCAGCTCCTCACAGTGAGATGGGCCCAGCACAGTCACCCAGGAAACAGTGCTGCTGGTAGCTTATCACTGTAATTCTCTCTAGAAGTAATCAGGAAAGCTTTGGAGTAAGTAATATGTAGGCAACTATTTACTTTCTTTTAATATTTTTCCATCCTAAATTGTCAGAGCCCAGACATCTGCTTGGATCTAAGTTCTTTCCAGCCCCCTCATTACTTAGCAATGCCCCAGGTGAGGGCGAGGGGCTGGGCAGGGAGCTTGAAGTCCTGAGCTGAGTTCCAGCACTACTTCCAATTGGTGACCTGGAGCCAGGACTTACTTCACCATGTAGGGATGAGGAATTGTGTTGACTTATTAAAAAGGCCTTTTGAAGTTTTATGTTAGAATATTTCAAAGAAATATAACATTATTAACAAAGATAACAATCCACCATTGACTATCCTCCTATCTAATAAAGAGGGAATATGCTAATGGGCCCTCACGCTATTGCAAAAAGGGCGGCACCCACAGCCAATAAGAAAGGAATATGCAAATTGACTGCCATGCCCTCAAAATGGCAGCGCCCATAGCCTATAAGGAGGGAATATGCTAATTGACTGCCACACCTTCCAAGATGGCGGCACCCACAGCCACAAGATGGTGGCGCCCAGTCCCTGAAGCCCCACCAGGGTGGCAGGTGCACCTGCGTCGGGAATCCCCTAGTTCCCTCAGTCCCCCAGCCACCTAGGGCCAGCCCAAGGCACAGGCAAGCTTCAGATGGTGGTTGCCCAGCTACCCAGTGCGACCCCAGGCTCAGGTAACCAGGGCCGGCTAGGGCTTGTGCTGCCAGCAGCAGAGGTGTGATGGGGGCATTGCCTTCCTCTGATCACTGGGTCCGCTCCTGCCCCTGAGGGGTCCCAGACTGTGAGAGGGGGCAGGCAGAGCTGAGGGACCCCCCTCATGCACTGGGCCTCTAGTATATAATACAGAGATAATATGCTAATTAGACTAGGCAGCAGAACCACCTTCCAGAAGGACCAGTGGACAGGCCTGTGAGGCAGCCGGGGCTTCGAGGACTGAGCACCTTGCATGATTTTCATGCATGGGGCTCTAGTGAAGAGAATAAATGCTATTTTCCATGTTGGCATTGTCCCAGAAATGCACACTATAGGACAAGAGGAAGAAGGCTCTGCTGTGTACATTGAAGAGCGGGGAGGGAGGGGGGGAAAGAGACAGAAAATAAAAGACTCTCAAAACCAGGTACTCCCTACAGGTATGCCCAGGAAATTCCACAGCACTGCCTGAAGACAGGAGAGAGAGAGAGAGAGAGAGAGAGAGAGAGAGAGAGAGAGAGAGAGAGAGAGAGACGAGAGAGAGAGAGAGAGAGAGACGAGAGAGAGAGAGAGAGAGAGAGAGAGAGAGAGAGAGAGAGAGAGAGAGAGAGAGAGACGAGAGAGAGAGAGAGACGAGAGAGTGACTCTCAGGGTGCCTCTGGGGTCAGATCCCTGAGGTGAAAGCAGGCTTTTAGTAACACTCCCTAGTGAGTGGGACTGAGCTGTGGTTTGTAAGGGGCGTTAAAATGGAACTCCTCCAACCCCATTTAAGTTTAATTATAATAAAATGGTCTCTGTATATTGAGACTCACACCAAGAGCTGAGCATGGTGCTTCACGCAGCTTGGCTCGTATTTCTTCCTTGGAAACACTCTCACGCCCCATGAACCCTACTTGGGAGGCATGTGGCTTCGTAAGTCATTTCACAGACAAGGTCGGTGTGATGTGGCTCTCTCCTCAAAATCAAAAGAAAATTATTTCAGAAAAAGAACAAAGGGCCTTAGCTGGTGTTGCTCAGTGGTTGGAGTACTGGCTGGCACACCAAAGTTTAATGGGTTTGATTCCCGGTCAAGGGCACCCTGAGTTGTAGGTTTACTCTCTGCCCCAAGTCAGGGTGCATGAGGGAGGCAACCAGTGGATGCTTTTCTCTCTCTTTCCCCCTCCTCTTTCCCTTCCACACTCTCTGAAAAGCAATGGAAAAATTATCCTCATGTAAGGATTAAGAAAACAACAACAAAAAAAGAACAAAGCAAATTGATCCTGTAATGAAGTCTAGAGATCAAAGTGGTTTAAACACCACTATTTTTGATATTATATTTCTATTTCCTTCCTCAAAAATTAATACCTCATACACTCAGTCTGACCACAGGAGAGATTGTACTTGATCCACAAGACCAGGTAAGAGGGGTTGGTACTGGATCTGAAAGAGCTGTGGTTGAGAGCAACCATTTGCAACCAAGCTGCAGGCCCGACAGAACCAAAGCAGCTGACTCCTTTTCTGACTGACTGTCCCCACACCTCCCGAGCCTGTCCTTACATACACACACGAGGTCCCATTAACATTAATTCCAAATGACAGTGGCTCCTGGCCACAGGGGTACGTCAGGCCTCAGCCGCTCTGCCCGGCTCCAGCTATTTCTGGGCGTTTCCAGGGTGATGTCCCCGCTGCCCATCACAAACCAACCCTTGTTCCCTGCTCCTGCACTAGCTGCCGGGTGTCGTACCTGCCCCGCTGCTCACGGGTGTGGAAATATCCAGGCCTGGAAAAATCCTCTCCTCACCCCAGCCCGGAGACGCCACAGCTGCGGGGCTGGGAGAAGGGGGGCAGGGGCACGGTCCCCTCCTGATTTCAGCACCTCTTTGTCACTTAGGACAAGGTGCTCTGACAGTCACCCAGTGACCCATGCTGAGTTCTCTCCAGCTTCTAGCTCAACTTCTCTCTCCATGGGGCTCCTGACTAGACCTGGGCTCCGATGGAGAGCAGACACCAGCCAGTCCTTCCACAGTCCTTGCCCCTGGAAGAGCAGCTCTATCTATCAGGACAGGGAGGCTACACAGCAGCCACAGCGGCAAGAGCACCGAGCACACAAAGTGTCACTCCTTGTGCCTCCTGTGTGTTCTGTGCAGGTTGGGGAGGAGGCAGGGGAGGCAGGAGGGCGTGTCTGCTCATCCGAGTCACACAGGACACCAAGCTCGACAGGCCACGTTAACTCTACATGCTCCCCATGGCTTCTGTGACCCGGCAGCTTCTGGATGCGACTCAAATCTCCTCTAAATTCGTTTCATCAAAGGAAATCCCGGGCACACCTGAACTCCAGGCAACTGCAAGTGCAATCTTCCATCAGGCTTGAAGGAGGGGGTCAGAATGGTGTGCTCTGCCGATGCTTCTAAGAAACCTGTTCAAACAGATGCTCACCCCTCTGCTAGACACGCACGCAGCCAAGCTCCAAGCCCAGAACATACGCTGTGATTAAGAGAGCAGTGACCCCTGCATCTGGGAGGTGAGAGCAGTGACCCCTCTGTTCTGATGCTCACTCTGCAGTTCTCACATAACTGCTGTGGAACCAGGAGGCCCACAGGTAAGTGGGGAAAGAAATGCTGCTATTCTCACAAACTGCTTTTCAATACCCAGGGGGCACATGTTCTATTAAAACAATACAATTATACCCAGAAAAAAAGTGATATGCTTTGTGCTCCCAGGAACGTGTGCTGAGCAGCCACACCCACACTGCCAGGCAGTGAGGTGGAGTCTTGGGTTGGACGGCCTCTGCTCCCTGCCTCCCCACCTCACCCCCCACCCCCCGCAGACACAAATCAGGGATTTGGTCATCTTCTCCGTTTCATGTCTTTCTTCCGTTTGCCACTACTGTTTCTATCCTCCAAGGAGCCCTCTTGTTCTACCTCTTCTCCATCTGCTTTGGTTCCCCTGTTTTACTTGTTGTTTTTGTCCAGAAAAAAAAATAGCCCAGCCAATGCCAAAGCTCTCTCCTGACTGGTGTTTTCTGCTCAGGCCTCAGGTCTGTCTGACTCCACCCACCTTCACCCTCATGCTGCAGGTGAGATGCTTTCCTGTCAGCTCACAGGGGCTGGTCCACTGAATCCAGTAGCTCCCAGCTGTGGGGGCCAGACATCTAGTGTGCAAGCACTTTAGGTGAGCAGTGCAAACACACATGTCTACAGGGCCACCAGAATTAGGTGACAATCAGGATGTGAATGATGAGGACAGGATGGGGTTGGCCAAGGCTCAGTGATGGGCTTCCAAGAGGAAGGAACACCTCCAAGCTCTGTTTATGAAGCCAGCATTACCCAAATTCTAAAACCAGATAAAGTCACTACCAAGGAAGAATTACAGGCCAATATCCCTGATGAATACAGATGCTAAAATCCTCAAGATTTATTCCAGGGATGCAAGGCTGGTACAATACTCACAAATTATTAAACGTGACACATCACATAAACAAATGGAAAGACAAAAATCACATGATCATATCAATAGACTCAGAAAAAGCATTTGATAAAATCCAACTCCCATTTTTGATTAAAAAAAAAAAAAAACCTCTCAGCAAAGTGGAAATGGAGGGAACATATCTCAACATGATAAAGGCCATATAGGCCATATATGTCAAAGCTACAGTGAAGATCATACTCAGTGGACAAAAACTAAAACCATTTCCCCTAAGAACAGGAACAAAACATGGATGTCTGCTTCCTCCACTCTTATTCAACACTAGAGGCCCAGTGCACTCATTTGTGCACAGTGGAGTCCCTCAGCCTGGCCAGTGATCAGGGCCATCTCACCCAGTCCCAAACTGGAGGTTGGCCAGCCAGGGAGGTTGGCTGTGGGAACACACAACCACCAGGGGACAGCTCCTGCATTGAGCACCTGCCCCTTGGTGGTCAGCGTGTGTTATAGCAACTGGTCAACCAGTCATTGGGACTTAACAGTTGATTAGGCTTTTATATATATAAACTAGTGACCTGGTGTGTGAAATCTCGTGACACCCGGGATCCCAGGGCTTCTTGATGGATTGCCCCCAAAGAGGTAGGCTGGAGGCACAGGCCCTGCCTCTGTGCCTCGAGGAGCCATGGGCCCTCTCTTCCTTCTCCTCCTTCTCCCCTTCCTCTTCTTCTTCACATTCTCCTTCACCTCCTCCTCATCATTTTCCACTATAATGGCCTCTTCCTTCCCCTGTAGACTGACTAACACCTGGTACTCCTGTCCTCTATGCTACAGGTATCTAAGGCCGCTCCACCACACACACTCGGGCTCCACCTCTGGCTCAGACTCCAGCTCCGTAACCTGAATGTCGACCTCCACGCTTCCCCTAGCCACCTCCTCAGGAGAGAATGTTTCCAGACTCTCCATGAGAGGGACACCTCCCCATAACCAGACTAGAAATCAGGATCCTAGTAGGGACATCCGGTACCCAGGGTGAAGTACGCGCTCACTCCCCCCTCTTCCAGGATGACATCGAGGAGGCGGCAGGGGCAGAGTGGGGCCTAATCCTACCCCCCTCATGTCAGCCAGCACCTGTGCTGCCTCCATTTCCTCCCTGAGCCTTGGGCGCTGCTCCGGTGGAGGCAGGAGCAGTCACATGAGCGCTGATGGTGGCAGAGGTGGCATGACATCTGAAGAGGGCTTCAAGCTGCTCAGGCGAGGGGTCTTGGCAGGAGGCCCCTCTCCTGGGTGGTCCATGGTGACTGTGCTCAGAGCACCGTGCTCACCCCTTCCCTCTCAGCCAGGCCGCTGCAGCCTGTCACACCTGAAGAGGAGCCACCATGCCTGACCAGCTCTGCTCACAGTTCCTCTCTGCATTCCCTCCCATGGAGCCTGTCTTATTCTATTGGCTGTCAGCTGTAAGGGTGGCACTTGCAGAGCCGCCAGGCCCCGCCCACCTGTGTGCACCCGCTGCACATGCAGCCCCCTTGTGATGGCGTGATGACCACCTAGGCTATTATTAGCATAGATAGTACTGGAAGTCCTAGCCACATCTCTGGTAGCAATATCTTTATGGATACATCTCCTATGGCAAAAACAACAAAGGAGAAAATAAACAAATGGGACTACATCAAAATAAAAAGTTTTTGCACAGCAATAGAAACCAGCAACAAAACAAAAACACAGCCCAATGTATGGGAGGATATAGTTGGCAATGATACATTTGATAAAGGATTAATATCCAAAATATACAAGGAACTCATACAATGTAACTAAAGGAAGACGAACAATCCAATTAAAAAATGTACAAAGCATCTAAATAGACATTTCTCCAAAGAGGACAAACAGATGGCCAAGAGACATATGAAAAAAATTCTCAAAGTCACTGGTCATCAGAAAGATGCAAATCAAAATGACAGTGAGGTTTCACCTCACATCTGTCAGAATGGCAATCATCAACAAATCAACAAATGACAACTGCTGTAGAGGATGTGGAGAAAAGGAAACTCTAGTACACTGCTGGTGAGAATGCAGATGGGTACAGCCACTTAGAAAATAGTATGGAGTTTCCTCAGAAAATTAAATATGGAACTGCCATTTGATCCTATGATCCCACTTCTAGGAACGTATCCTAAAAGACCCAAAGCACCAATTGGAGAGGATGTATGCATCTCTATGTTCATAGCAGCACAATTAACAATAGCTAAGATCTGGAAACAGCCCAAGTGCCAATCAGTAAGTAGATGAGTGGATACAAAAGAAGTGGTACATTTATACTATGGAATAATATGCTGCAGTGAAAAAGAAGAATCGCTTACCCTCTGAGACAGCATGGAGGGACCTGGAGAGTATCATGCTAAGTGAAATAAGTCAGTCAGAGAAAGTCAGCTATCACATGACCTCACTCCTATGTGGAATCTAAGTAACACAATAAACTGATGAATGGTGTGGAACCAGAGACATGGAAGCATGGAACAGAGTGTGGAATCTCAGAGGGAAGGTAGGGAAGGTGAGAGGTTGGAGATAATAAACCAAAGACCTTGTATGCATATATGCATGGCCCATGGACACAGGGTGGTGAAAGCCTGAGATGGGGATGGGGACACCCAGGCTAGAAGGGGTCAATGGGAGGGGGGAGGTACATACATAATACTTTCAACAATAAAGATTTAAAAATAATAATAATAAAATAAAGCTATAACAAAAATTAAATAAATAAAATAGCCCAGATATGAAAACAACCTGAATGTCCAGCGATGGATAAAGAAGTGATGCAAACCTCACATCACCCTGCTTGGCCCCGGAGGATGGCTGGTTAGCCAGAGATGGATAAGATTCCTCAGGGAAGGAACAACCTAAGATAGGCACAGTCGCAGAGGGGCCAACAGGAGAGAACTAAAAGAGGTGGGGCACAGACCCTCACCCACTAACCTTGCAGGGGCCTGAACTCTCACCCCTTCTGAGGGAGGTCTCCTGCCCCCACGGCTGCTTCGCCTCCCATGTACAGCTCAGATCAGGACCCAGGTTGCAGAAAGAGACTCAGCCAGCAACAGCTGCCCTATATCTAAATTCAGTCTAGTACAGGAATGCTCAGGGCCTACTCAAGAATGCAAATAATCCTTTCCACTAATATTTACAGGGTAAACTAAGATTTTCACTTGAGTGTTAAAATTGAAAGTAAAATAGTAATCAAGTTTTCAGTTTAATTTAAATTGGCCAAGTGAAATAAGTGAATACTCAAGAAAATTTAAGTATACTGGACAAAAAGCTGTTCCTAAAGTATTAACTAAAATATCTATTAGTAGTTCATCTCACTGTAAAATTGCCTAACATCCAAAGAACCTAAAGCAGTCATATTTGTATGTAAAAATTAAAATTTTCAAACTACCAAGACTGCAATCTAAAATTTCCAAAAGCCCCCATTAATCAATAAAAAGGGGGGGATAGTAGGGTAATATCATGTAAGGAAAAATAGCCTGTAAATAAAATACATCTAGAAAATTCTTACTCCAGAAAAGTAACTTCCATTTGTAATGCCAACAGCAGGACACCCATGAAAAACACACATGGTGTCAAAATAAGCCAAAGGAAAATCATTTGGGCAAAAATAAAAAGAATTCCAAGTCTAATTTGCAGAGAGGATCTTTTTGTTAACTTTCAGTCGAGAATGTGCTTGTGTGTTTTCAGAGAACAACTCCAAGACCATGTGGGTTCCTGCGACTGTGAGGAACTGACGGATCTGTTCCGGTCATGAGGATGGTCCAGAGATGGGGGACACTGATGACACCTTGCCATGCTAGCAGTCGGCAGCTGTGCATTGCTGCAGGCAGCCCAGGACCAAATCAGAGAGGATGGAACTTGCATTGCCACCATTTGTCCACCATCTGGATACCATTGCTGACATGTACACATAAAGAACTATTTGACATTGAAACTGGGACTCAGTTGGACATTGAAATTGAGACTCAAACATATTTTGTTCTTATACATTTATTTCTAGTATGCAGATGCAAGATATTTTTGAAGAAAATTAACAGGGGAGAGTGATTGATATAGAGACAGGGAGGCATTGAACAGGCTGTCAAGCTACAGGGGGAAGGCTGGGGAGAGTGGCGGGGGGGTGCTGTGGGAGATCAACTGAAGGACTTGTAAGCATGCATGTGAGCATAACCAGTGGATGCAAGACACTGGGGTGGGGGGCGGGGGGACATGTGGGGACATGTGCTGGGGGGTAGGGGAGGCCAGGGGGAGAACAATGGGGGGAAGGAAAAACATATGTACTACTATTAAATCTAAGGTATACTGCAATATATATATATATATATATATATATATATATATATATATTAAAAAAAATAAAACAAATCAATAGTAGAAGAAGAAGAAGAAGAAGAAGAAGAAGAAGAAGAAGAAGAAGAAGAAGAAGAAGAAGAAGAAGAAGGAGGAGGGGGAGGAGGAGGAGGAGGAGGAGGAGGAGGAGGAGAAGAAGTGATGCATATATACAATGGAATGTTGCTCAGCCACAGAAAAGAATAAAATCTTGCCATTTGTGATAACATGGGTGAACTTTGAAAATATTATGCTGAGTGAAATGAGTCAGGAGAAAGACAAAAATTGTTTGATTTCACTCATGTAGAATATTACCCCAAATAAAGGCCCTACCTAGTTTTTCTAGGTGGAAAGAGCATCAGCCTGTGAACCAAAGGGTCCCGGGTTCGATTCTCATCAAGAGCACTAATCTTAGTTGCAGGATCCTCCCCTGGTAGGGGCTCGTGCAGAAGGCAACCAATCAATGTTTTTCTCTCCCATCAGTATATCTTTCTGTCTTTCCCACTCTCTTCCACTCTCCCTAAAAATCAATAAGAAAATATCCTTGGGTGAGGATTAACAAAAAAATTTTTAAATGAGCAAAAAAAAACAAAATCAAACTCAGATATGGAGAACAGATCAGTGGTTACCAGATGGGAAGGTGAGTGGGGTAGGCGATGGATAGTAACTAAACTTTGGGGGGTGTAGTAGTGTACAGATGTAAAATTATAATGTTGTACACCTGAAACTTATATTTACAAAGAGAGAGAGAAGGAGGAACCAAGATGACAGCATAGGTAAACAGTTATCTTGCTGCCCCACAGAACAATTTCAAAACTACAACTTAACGACAGAACAAACATGATCCAGAATCACCAGAAAGCTGGCTGAGTGAAAATTCCACAGATAAAAGTAAAGATAGGATGCTGTGACTCAGAGGAGCAGTGGAGGGCAGCGTTGAAGATACGTGTGGAGTCAGAGGTTTGGAGCCGTGCGCAGATAGGGCAGGTGGCTGCAAACCCAGCTGGTTTTCTCCAACGGGGAGGGAGACAAAGGCGTCCCACTGCACTGATTCCCCAATGCCAGGAGAAGTCAGGGGAACCCACACTCATACGGTGTACAACTGGACAGTGAGAAAGCATGCTGAAATCCGGGAGCAGCAGAGGTCTGCAAGGTTGTGGAGAGGGTGCGTAAACTTGGGAACAGAAGTGCACAAGAGCACAGAGAGGACTCATGACTTGCTCTCTCATTTGGGAGACCACCAGACTGCATTGTTTTACAACCCTGGTGAGACTTTGGGTGTGCAGACTCATTTGGGGAGAGGCTGAGTTGTCTGGAAGCAGGTGGAGATCGGTGGCGGCTTTCTCTCGGCAGTGCATGCAGCCATTACCACCAGGCACAGAGACCCAGATGCTGCATAGGGCAGAGCTGACAGGAAATCAAGGCTTCCTGCTCAGCCCAGAGACTCTGTCCATTCAACCTGAACACAGCTGACCATCACAGCCAATTGGCCTGGAGGTCAAACCCTCCTAGTGCTAACAACAATAATTTGGGCTTAACTTCAATAATACTATACAACTCATTAAGGGCTGCAGTAAGAGTATTCACCACAGGTAACTGGGGAGGCTGACCACTATCCCTTAGAGAACGTCTATCACACAAAGCTAATCAACCAACTCAGGAAAGCAGCCACCATGCAGAGACATGGAAAGAAATCAGATGTGAAAGAAATGGGTGGGGGGGAACAACTGGACATAGAGTTCAAAACCATGGTTATAAGGTTTTTCAAGAGGCTCCTAGAAAAGGCCTAGACCTACAAGGAAATGACCAAGACCTATGAGGAAATGAACGAAACCTATAAGGATATGAAAAAGGACCAACTAGAAATTAAGCATACACTGACTGAAATAAAAAATATTATACAAAGACCTAAAAGCAGTCTAGAGGACCACAAGAACTAAGACAAAGATTTGAAATACAAAGAGGCAAAATCCACTCAGCCGGAAAAGTAAGAAGCCAAAAGAATCTAAAAAATTGAAGATAGTGTAAGAGGCCTCTGGGACAACCTCAAGCATACCAACATCCAAATTATAGGGGTGCTAGAAAAAGAGAGAGAGCAAGACAATGAAAACCTATTTGAAGAAATAGTGACTGAAAACTTCCCTCACTTGGTGAAAGAAATTGACTTAAAAGTCCAAGAAGCGCACCGAACCCCAAACTATAGGAATCCAAAGAGGACCACACCAAGACACATCATAATGTAAATGCCAAGAGCAAAAGACAAAGAGAGAATATTAAAAGCAGCAAGAAAAAAACAGATGGTTACCTATAAGGGAGCACCCATACGATTGTCAGCGGATTTCTCAACAGAAACGATGCAGGCCAGACAGAAGTGGCAAGAAATATTCAAAGTGATGAATAGCAAGAATCTACAAGATTCTTTATCCAGCAAAGTTATCATTCAAAATTGAAGGTCAGATAAAGTGCTTCGCAGATAAGAAAAAGCTAAAGGAGTTCATCGCTGCCAAACCAATACTATATGAAATGCTGAAAGATATTCTTTAAGAAGATGAAGAAGAAAAAGGTAAAAATATAAATTATGAACAACAAATACACATCTATCAACAAATGAATCTAAAAATCAAGTGAATTAAAAATCTGATCAACAGGATAAACTGGTGAATATAACAGAATCATGGGCATAGAGAGGGAATGGACTGACAATTCTTGGGGAGAAAAGGGGTGTGGGAAGTGCAGCAAGAGACTGGACAAAAATCATGCACCTATGGGAGAGGACAGTGGAGGGGAGGTGAGGGCGGAGGGTGGGATGGCTACCGGGTGGAGGGGAGCTATAGGGGGCAAAAAGGGAAAACAATAAAGATGAGAGAGAGAGAGAGAGAGAGAGAGAGAGAAAGAGAGAGAGAGAGAGAGAAGTCTTTGGAAAGACATTTCACACAGAGGAAGAAGAATCAGTAACTCAGGAGGCAGAAGTGTATGTGCGGACCTTACCCAGAGACTGGGGCCTCAAAGAAGTGGTGGGACCCTGGTTCCTCAATTCTTCATCTTGAAACAAACATTTGTAAGAACTGAAGATCGACCTGACATGGGGTTCTGCAAAACATGAATAAAAACAGACACTGCATTCGCATCAAACTTCCTCATCCGGACTAGAGAAGCTGAAATTCTTGGAATTATAGACCATCAGAGGCTTGAGATCTTAGGGTCCTCTTGGACAATGTCCTCATTTTACACTTGAGAGATGAAGGCCCAGGTGCCTGGACCAGACACAGCTGGAAGTCACCCAAGCCTGGCCCAGAAAGGGAGAGGTAATGAGACCAGGAAGGAAACAGCCCTGCAGAGAGACCCACGGGGGATGCAGGGTCCATGCACAAAGTGTGCTTGACCTTGAGGCTGTATACCCTTCAGCTGTCTCCTCTGCTGGGTATCAGGAGAATAATGCCGGCCTGAGCCTGCAGGTAGGGAAACTGACAGGTGGGGAGGGGACAATGAATGTCAAAGGACTCCTGCCAATGGGAAGGCATGATGCAATTACCAAGGTTAGTTTCCTTTCTCCGTGTCCCCCCATTGTCCTTGGTACCTCTCCTCAGAACCCCACCACACCCTTTTCCCAATCACACCCTTTATCCCCCTGTGCTGAAATTGTCCGACATGCAGGTCATCCCCCAAAATGTCAAGCACCCTAGAGCCAAGGGCTTTGCCAAATTGCATTTGGTTCACCCCGCAGACCCTGAATGAATGTTTGTTGAGTGAAGGAACCTCTAAACCTCCAAACTTCTAACACAAAAGACTGAGAGTTCAACCAAACTCATTGAGTGCTTCTAGGGTCTCATTAATAATAAGGCAAATGTGTTTGTATACATTTTTGTAGATGAAACCTGAGAAATGTTTGCAACATTTTACATTTATAACTTTTAACAGTCATTGAGAGAGAGGGAGAGAAAGAGAGAGAGAGAGAGAGAGAGAGAGAGAGAGAGAGAGAGAGAGAGAGAGAGAGAGAAAGAAGAAGAAGAAGAAGGAGAAGGAGAAGGAGAAGGAGAAGGAGAAGGAGAAGGAGAAGGAGAAGGAGAAGGAGAAGAAGAAGAAGAAGAAGAAGAAGAAGAAGAAGAAGAAGAAGAAGAAGAAGAAGAAGAAGAAGAAGAAGAAGAAGAAGAAGAAGAAGGAGAAGATGATTCAGGATGTCTGTAGACTTCTAACTTTTCAGATTCCTCTCTATCCAAAATAAGATATCCACCTGGAATCAAGCTGCCCATCTGGAGTTAGTAACTTGGATGATGAAACCTCCGATACTCACTCCAGTGTCCACTCCCTGGCTGCTTCCTGAATCCCAGATCAGCCTGCTGCTAGGAGGGACAGATGCAAAGCTCCCTTTGTAACTTTACCTCCCACTTCATCATCTGTCAACGTTAAGAACTAGCAGCACAAATTCAAACTTCATGCGATTAAATAACAGAGACTGCACAGAAGTTCCCCTTTCAAGCCTGACCTCAATAAAACCCCTTTGCCCTTGGTCTTCTGGATTCAGTGGGGTGGAGGGGAGAGAAATGGCTGCGTGGCTGTGGATCCAAAGCCAAATAACGGTAGTTTGGGTCGGTACTTCCTGGAACAGTTCAAATCCGAAGGTCTTCAGAACTTTTTAGAGTCAAATTTTGGGAATTTGAGATTTATATCCATATTATTCCCAAATAAGAAGCAATATGTTCTCTGCCAAAATATATGTGAAACCCATCACTTCCTGCTGCTGATTTCTGCTTATTGAATAATCTACATTTACATGGTACCTGTTTACATGTTCCAGAGAAACGTTCAGCTATTTTGAAATCTAGCAAGTTTTTAAAGTCTGAGAAGTAATGTTTATCCTAAACAGCAGCAGTGTCTGTAGTCAGCAAATGTGAGCAATGCTCTTTCAATCAGATGACAATGAAAAACTATAAAGATGAACTAATGAAACTATGTTCTATGGCAGGGAATTTGGGCTTTAAACATAATTGATGTGATCCACCTGAAGGACTCATCAATATTTAGGAAACATTTATTGTGTGCTGCTGTCTGGATCCTGAGGAGAGCAATAAGCAATGCCCCCAAAACCCCTCCCCACACAGAGCTCCTGGCCTAGCAGGAGGAGAGGAAACTTCCAAGGAAAACAGAGGTCACACGTTGGCAAGGGCTGTGCTTGATGGCATCAATGGCCCCAATTCTTTACCTCTCCTCTACCCACTTCCCTTCCATGTTTTGTTGTTGTTGTTGTTTTTGTTGTTGTTGTTGTTTTTATGGGAGCTGGGCTTCATCTCTTCTCCTTGACTTGGAGCTCAGCCACGTGACCTAGTTCAGCCAACAGCATGAGGTCGAGATGACAGTGTGTCAGCTCCTGACTATTGACTCATACACATCAGGGGCTTGGTGATTCAGATGTCTCTCTTGCTGCCATGAGGAAAATATGCCCAGCTGGTCCTCTGGTCCCAGGAAGAGGAGAGAAGATGTGGATATAGGTGCCCAGCTGAGCTTCCTGGCCAGCTCAGTCCAAGGCAGTGCCTGAGGAGCCCCTGAGATGCCCAAATAAGCTGTCAGCCAGGCCACCCAAGGTGCCCAGCTGAGGTCAGCTGACCTGCTGACCCCAGATGCATGAGCTATAATAGATTACTTGTTTGGGTGTTGAGATTTGGGGTTGTTTGTAACACCTCAATAGCTCACCAATACAAGAGCTAAAGAGCAGTAAAGGGGGAGAAAGCAGTACATGTGTGTGGTAGTGGTGGGAAGTCCATCCTTTAAAATAAAAGCCTAATATGGTAAGTGTTTGGTCTACTGGTCAGCCATTCAACCAATCAAAGTGTAATATGCTATTGATATACCAAGGCCACTCAACTGCTCACTATGATGTGCACTGACTACCAGGGGGCAGATGCTTCGACTGGTAGGTTGGCTTGCTGCTAGAGTCTGGCCGATCAGGACTGAGCAAGGTGGGCCAGACAGGCTCTGGAGCCCTTCTGCAGTCTCTCTCTGGCTGACAAACCTCCTGTGTTCCTCTGTGGCCCTGCACCAGTAGCATCTCTCAGCCTAGCCTGCACCATCTTGCAATCTGGGACCCTTCAGGGAGTGTCAGAGAGCAGTTTCGGCCCAATCCTGAAGGCCAGGCCCAGGGACCCCACTGGTGCACAAATTTGTGTCATGGGCCTCTAGTTTAGAATAATTTCCTTGTATACAGTTTTTTTTTTTAAATATGTAACACATTATTAGTGCTTCTAAAAACTCCCCTTTCCAAGAATTGCAAGTTTTTGTGTTGATTACCTAATGCCTTCATCACCCAGTTGGCACTGTTATCCTAGTTCTATGGGCCCAAGCAAAGTGGGGGGCAGAAAAAACTCACTGACTTTATCTGGTTTGAGAGGCAGAGCTGAAATGAACCTACTTCCACTTCCTCTGCAGTTTATTTTCTTGCTCTTCCTTATGTTTGAGGTGCTGTGTGTGAGTTCTCATTCTCTTTCAGGGTGGCACCCTGTGACTGCTGCAGCTCTTCCAAATTCTTCCTAATTTACCACAAACTCACTTAAGGCTTAAAGGCTGAGGATTTAGCCAATCAAATTCTTGCAACACACTCCTAGGAAAGAAGACCCATTTCAAGGATTTTTAAAAATATATATTTTTAACTGGAGGCCCGGTGCACGAAACTCATGCGTTGGGGGGTGGGGGGGAGGGTCCCTCAGCCCAGCCTGCACCCTCTACAATCTGGGACCCCCTCAAGGGATGTCCAACTGCCCGTTTAGGCCCGATCCCAGTGGAATTGGGCTTAAACAGACAGACATCTCTCTCACAATCCAGGACTGCTGGCTCCCAACTGCTGGCCTGCCTGCCTCCCTGATTGCCCCTAACTACTTCTGCCTGCCAGCCTGATCACCCCTAAACACTACCCTGCCAGTCTAATTGATGTCTAACTGCTCCCCTGCCAGCCTGTTTACCCCCAACTTCCCTCCTCTGCTGGCCTGGTCACCCCTAACTGCCCTCCCCTGCAGGCTTGATCACCCCCAACTGTCCTCCCTTGCAGGCCTAGTGCCTCCCAACTGCCCTCCCCTGTAGGCCTGGTCCCCCCACACACAGCCCTCTCCTGTAAGCCTGGGTACCCCCAAACTGCCCTTCCCTGTAGGCCCGGTCACCCCCAACTTCCCTCCTCTGCCGGCCTGGTCACCCCTAACTTTCCTCCCCTGCAGGCTTGATCACCCACAACTGCTCTCCCTTGCAAGCCTGGTCCCTCCCAACTGCCCTCCCCTGCTGGCCATCTTGTGGTGGCCATCTTATGTCCACATGGGGGCAGGATCTTTGACCACATGGGGGCAGCCCTCTTGTGTGTTGGAGTGATGATCAATCTGCAAATTACTCTTTTATTAGATAGGGTAGAGGCCTGGTGCATGGGTGGGGGCTGGCTGGTTTGCCCTGAAGGGTGTCCCGGATCAAGGTGAGGGTTCCCTTGGGGTATGGGACAGCCTGGGCAAGGGGACTGCGGTGGTTTGCAGGCTGGCCATGCCCCCCAGTGACCCAAGCAGAGGCCCTTGTATCTGGGATTTATTTATCTTCTATAATTGAAACTCTGTATCCTGGAGTGGAGCCAAGCCTTCTGCTCGCTCCGTGGTGGCAGCCATTTCTGTTGGAATTTATTTACCTTCTATAATTGAAACACCTAGAGTGGAGGCGTAGGCAGGCCAGGGCTGCAGAAACTTGGCTTCCTCCATCGCCTGGGCAACCTTAGCCTCTGCTCTCTCCAGCTCCGTGGCTGCCACCATTTCTGTTGGGATTTATGTATCTTGTATAATTGAAACTTTGTAGCATTGAATGGAGGCCTAGGCCAGCAAGGGCAGGTGGAAAGATTTGTTTCCTCCATTGCAGGGGAAACCCAAGCCTCCCTTCTGTTCTCAGTGACCACAGCCATCTTGTTTGGGGTTTATTTGCATATTTGCTCGTGATTGGCTGGTGGGGCTTGGCTTGTGCATGTAGCAGAGATACAATTTGCATATTACTCTTTTATTAGATACGATTGATTTCAAAGAGGAAGGGAGAGAGATAGAAACATCAATGATGAGAGAGAATTGTTGATTGGCTGCCTCCTTGCACACCCTCCACTGAGGATCGAGACCACAACCCGCACCCCGGGCATGTGGCCTGACCAGGGAATTGAACCATAACCTCCTGGTTCAGAGGTCCACACTCAAACACTAAGTGGGAAAGGGTTCTTTTCATTGGCGTTAATAAAGATAGCCACCCTACCTTCTAAAAGGTGAGTGCAGGTTCCCTTACCTGAAAAACAAAACAAACAAACAAACAAACAAAAAACACAGGCCATGGCAGGGTTCCAGCCCAGCTTTGATTTCCTGTTTCTTACAAATCCTAACCATGCGTTTTCCATCTTATCACACAGCACCTGCTCTGTTGGAAACAAAGTCAACAGTTCCAGCTCAGGATTCTGGAAGATTCTAGGGGCCAGAATTGGCTCTGATATAGCTAATGAACATATACATAAAGGCTGAGGGAAAAACTCCCTGTCTTCTAGGGAGTGACCTGCTGGTGGCTCCAGCGGCTAGTGGAAAGGTTTCAGACCTTCCTTCCTGATTAAAGTATCTTCACAGGCGCCCAACTTTTATGGATCCGCACAATTGGGATCATAAATTCCAGAGCATCAGATCTTGGGGAGATCACTGAACCTCCTCAGTGGAATGAAGTTCCTCCCTGTCCTGACACTGTCATTTAAATACACGCCTTAAACTACTGATTTTAAACTGAAGACCGCTTTCTGCCTGCTAGGGACTCACACCGGCCGAGTTAAAGGGTGTAATCACAAGAATTAGATCAGATTTTTCATCAATAATTTTTAAATCCCACCAGCCCTCTTTATTGCCTCTTTTTATGTTTAGTTCCCCATTTTTTACAAGCAGACCAAAGATCAAAGTGTACACGGTGAGGATCTCGAAATCGCCCTCAGATCCAAGCTGCTTGGGCTCTGGATTCATCAGCAGGCCGATCGTTTCCGTGCGGACGCTGCGTTTCTCCAAGCGCGACCTCATAGCTACCAGTTCCCACCAAACGCTGCCCACACGCGCACGGCCGCACAGAAAAAGCCACTTAGCATGACGCTGGGGGTCCTGACATGACTGTGGGGCACTGAACTGGGGACACAAACCCCATTTTTCCTATGTAATTGGGCCTGGATTTTGCTACAGCCCCCAACAAAAAGAGATAGTCCTGTTAAATGGGACCATCTGACCGTCCCTGGCCCCAGTGACATCTCCGGGATGGGGTGGGGATGGGGAGAACCGGGGTCGATCTTGGGGGGCCGGGAAGGTAGCTCGGTTGCGCGCAGCTGCCACCCCGATCAGGGCTGCAGAAGTTTGGCTTCCTCCATCGCGCAGGGGTTGGAGCCAGCGATTCGCAAAGGTCTTCAGCTGAGAGCCCGGGACGCTCAGGAGGTCCCACAGACACTCCTGAGCGTGGGGGAGGGGAGGTCGCTTTGTTCCTGAGCCCGAGGGGGCTGCCGCGGACAGAGTCACCGCTGTCCCCTGGGCCCCCGGACAGCTCCAGCCAGGCGGCCGGGGGCGCCTCCATAGCAACCGCGTGGGAGCTCCGCGAGCCGGGGGAGCCGAGTGGAGGGAAGGCGGGGTCCAGGGGCGAGGGGGAGGGGTGTGCGGAGGAGGGAAGGAAGGGCCTGGCGGAGAGAGCTGGGGGAGGAGGGGATCTGGAGGAATCGGGAGGAAGAAAGAAAAAAAGGGACCTGGAGGGGGAGGAGTAGCAGGAGAAGGGGAATCGGGAGGAAGGAGGGAAGCGGGCGGGAGCGTACGTGGGGGCCAGGGAGCCGGAGGGCAAGGGCGTGGGAGCTTGAGGGGGAGGCAGGAGAGCTGGGAGGAGCGGGAGGGACTGGAGGCTGGGCGGAGGGCGCGATCGGGAGGAGGGCACCGCTCCCCACCCCCACCCCCCCCACCCCCCCACCCTGCCCCGGCGGTAGTGAGCCGCATTCCGGCCCCAGGTCCCAGGGGAGGGAGGCGGGCGCGGGAGCCGAGGCTGGGACGCGGTGGCCCGCGGGTGACCGCCGCTGGGCGGAGCCGCGGGAGCTCGGGGACTGGAGTCTTCTCCGCAGCTGCGCGCCTCCCGTCCCCCGCGGGCTCGGGCCCGGACGGGCTCCCGGCGCCTGGCCCCCCACTGCAGGCTGGACCCGCGCCTGCTCCACTCCGGCCAGAGCCTCCTTTCTGTGTCCAGACTCTTAGAAAGGTGATGAGGGTTTTGGCCTTAATCCCATCCTCTCCCCCCAAAAATGAGGGGCCCGTGGAGAAACGTATTGCCCACACTGAGCTTGGAAACTGAAGCAATATTGCCTGATGTCCAGAAGTTTTCTGGAACAAGCCCAGGAACATTGGCTTACAGGGCACCTCACTCACAAAGTGGGCGAAACGGAGTGATTCGGACACTGGGCGAGCTCCCCACAAACTTGGACTAGACCACACTCCCTAAATGTGTGAGAACAAACAATATCAGACTTAGTATTTCAAAAGAAAGCCAGTAGATTTAAGTGCTGTATATTTTATTTTAAAATTATTATAGCAAGGAAAAAGGAAAGAAAAATAAACTTGTGGACATTCTCAGCTAGCATGGCCTATGGGAAAATGAAAATAAACCTAATTGAAAAAACAGTGCTCATTATAAATAGGCTTAGCTTCCAGGCAGGGGACTTGGTTTAAACACACACACACACACACACACAACCAGCAGAAAATAGGCCAAACGAATTTAAGATTGCCCGTTTTTCATAAAGTAAAGGTCAAATCATCCTCTAAATTTTAAAACAGGATTTCCCTTTGTAGAGCCAGGACTTAGGCTTTGTCTTTTGTTCTGAAAATTGTAATCTCTAATTCCTGTTTGCAGGTATTACTCAAAGGAATGCTTTTTGGTCTCATCTACCCACATACTCCCAAATTAGGTATCAATCTAAAAGAAACAGGAAAGCTGTAGGTTTGTAATTATATGACATCCCATCTGGTTTCAACTCTATCTTTGACCAAAAAGAAGAGAAAAGATGAAAAATGTAGGAAAAGGTCCCACTACATCTATAAAGCTGTAAATGCTCCCTTACTTGGACACAAAATGAATGACCCAGTCTCTGCTGTCCAGCTAGTTGATGTGGGACCTTTTTGAGGGCTCACGGCATTCCAGGCATTATTCTCAGCAAATTTATAGATATTAGCGTTTTACTTAAGTTTATTCCAAACTTAGAAGGCAAATACTAATACAGTATTATCCCATTTTATGGATGAAGAAACTGAGGCTTAGAGAGGACCTACAACCTGCCCAGATTCACACAGCAGCAGTCAGCAGGCAGGATTGCAGGAATGAAGACCCTACCCAAAGCACCATCACTGAGCAAGGACCTTTGCTCTCTGACCTTACATCCCTCAAGGGTGGGGCCTCCCTTATATCTTACCTAGAATAATTCTGAATTAACTGTGAGTCAAATATGCTTACAGATTAACTGAATTTCTCAATATCACCCAGTTTTTGTGGAATTGTTTAGACATGTGAACTTATGAGTCATTACTTTCCTATTTTTTCAGTTTTCCCATAATAAATTTTTATGCAATATTGTAAACTTTAGAAATACAGAAAACAGCAACCTGCCAGGCCCAAATCTACTCAGCACAAGTTGTTACTGTATGTTCACATGAATATTTAGAGTTAACCCATCTTACTTTTTAACTTGTATATACTTTTTTTTAAAATCCTTACCTGAGGATATGTTATGTTATTTTATTTGAAAGAGAGAGTAAAGGAGAGAGAGAGGGAGAGAAACATCAATCCATTACCTCCTGGGTTTGGGGTTGTCCTGTTGCTTATATTTTGACTAGTTTCTTTATTACTTTTAATTCTTAGGCACCTGCAAGTTAGGAGGCACAGACTAAGCAGCACCTGCTGTTGGTTTGCACCTTCAAAGTCAAGTGAGGGCTGAGAGTTTCCTGTTGAATTTGGCCTCTAGAAATAGACAATTAGAATATGCCCTACCCTGAAATATTCGGCCTGCATCTTTCCCCGTTTTTCTGTCTGAATCAGTCCTATAGTCCTTTAGCTGACTCAGATTGGGGACGGAAGAAGTGCTGAAAAAACAAGAGTAGAGCTTTTGGGACCAAAGTGAGCAAAATGCTACTGCTTCCCTATGCAGGGTCCCCAGTGCTGGGGCTGCAGGTCAGGGTGCTCAGGATGGGAAGATGGGTGGGAACCACCACGGGTGCTAAGGCCCATCTTTTAGGCTGAGAACTAAAGGAAAGAGCTGTTTTTATTTTTTTATTTCAGCTGCCTTCCTGGGGACAGGGTAAGACCTCTGTTGCAGAGGTGAGGCCCCCAAAAAGTTTCAGAGAGTAGGACTTACTCTCCCACTGAAAACCAAAGGGCCTATGCTCACCTCCAGAGCCACTGTCCCTGGCGGCCTGTGTGCCTAACCCAAGGCCCTGAAAGCTGGGGAAGGGGGGCACGTGCCCTGCCTGCTGAGGCTCACCATCCTGCGTTTCCCCTTAGGAAAGCACTCCTTCCTTACTTTAGTCCAAAGGTAATTTTTTTTCCTTTTACAGAATTTAGAGGGGAAAAATACCCGGTACTATTTTTAACACATGTGACAGAGAAGCGATCATTCACAACGTTACTTAATCATGCTGATATTCCCACCGCTGGTATTTGACATTTCCCCAAACTAAAAGTAAAATTTCCCAGTGGGGTCCCAGTCTGAGTAAGATTTATTAGAAAATAAGAATGAAGGAATGGGGAAAGGGAGAGAGAGAGAAAGATAAAGAGAGGCTCTAACTATTTTTCATAGGATTCTAGTTTTTGTCTCAACAAAAGTTCATTTTAATTGAATTCATAAGCAGCATTTTGCTGTAATATTATTGCATGCCTTGCTTTTTCTTTTTTATGCCCACAGTTTGATTTTTAGATCTAATATTTAAAGGAATACAACTGAATTATTTTGTTTTTTCTTACAAAGAAGGTGAAACAAGATGACAATTTAATCAATACAGAGTTTGGGTTAACTAGTTCAAAGTGAGTAGGTGCAAGTCTGGAATGAAAACTTTAAGCATCCACTGAACAGAATACCTAATTAGTATTGATCACCAAGTAATTCTAAGCACACTGTTTACATAGAAAGAAAGCAATATATCTTCTTAGAAAAAATAGAAGCTGCAACACTATATCTGGACCTCATTAGCATGAGGAAAAGAAAAAAGGGCCGTATAAAGCGGAATTCCTGACTGCCACATGAGAAAACAGATGTCTGCAGGACACATCATTTTAGAGGAAGAGGAGACAAGACTTGGGTTGAGGGCGAAGCTGGACGGGGACAAGAGTGACGGGTTGAGGTGTCCAATAGGCTTTTCTGCCAGAATACAAAGACCAGCTGATGTTGTTCTGCGTGCAGTAGGGTTAGACACACCCTCTGCAATCTGCACACATATCCTGTAAGGCCCACCTGTAGTGGGAGAATTGGAGAGGCCGAAGGACCGACCCCAGATCATAAAGGGTGAAGGTGGGATTCCCTCTCCATTCTTCCTCTTCATCCTTCCATCATGGTGATCCATTAGTGGGGTGGAGGGACCCCCCCCGCCCCCAACTTCCAAACACCAGTGCCCATGGACTCCTAGTTTCAGCCAGACAGAGCGCCCTGTCTGCTGCTCTGATACCAGAATCACTGGAAGGTGCCTGCAGCTGGGTGCGATGGGTTTTCCTGTGGAGGGACCTCTGGAGACCAGCCTTTTGGACCTGGATCGGGAGACAGCAGAGGCTGGCTGGTAGGCTCTGGATGCTCAGAACTTCCAGGACTAGCTGCAGCTTTTGGTTCTGAACCAGAAGTGTGAGCCTAATGGAGCTGATATGATAGTGGCTCAGCAAGTGAAGTGAAAGAGAAAGAAGAGAACATTTCTTAGCTAATTGACAAGTGGAATCTTGAAATAAAGATAAAGGTTACTGCCGAAACCAGTTTGGCTCAGTGGATAGAGTGTCAGCCTGCGGACTGAAAGGTCCCAGTTTGATTCCGGTCAGGGGCATGTACCTTGGTTGCGGGCACATTCCCAGTGGGGGGTGTGCAGGAGGCAACTGATCGATGTTTCTCTCTTATCGATGTTTCTAACTTTCTATCCCTCTCCCTTCCTCTCTGTAAAAAAAAATCAATAAAATATATATATATTTAAAAATACGAAATCTACTTGAAAATCCTTATTTTATGAAGTGTGCTAATTTGGAAATCATTAGTGAATTTCTTTATAGCCTGAATGAAAAGTCAGGAATGAGGAGCCTGAGATCAGGGATGCTGGTTACGGAGCCAACCTGGAGGAGCAGAGAGGGGAGGGAGGAGCAGGCATGGGCCAGCTTGTGCAAGGACCCGGTGCAGCTGCCAGTCCTTTTGTTGCCTATGAACCCAACTTTTGGACCAAGGACATTTTCTTTACTGATCTTCCTCATTAGCCTCCACTAGGCAAGCATGTTCCTGTCGCTTTCCATTGGATGCCTCAGGATGTTCACTAGTTTACAGAGGGGCCCTGGAGGTGGACACACTGCATGCAGCCTGGCTCCAGAAGCAAGGCAACCCTCCCCTTCTGCCTTTTGCCTCTATTTCCCTTCCTGAAGCCACCTACCTTAGGGTTAGGGTTAGGGTTAGGGTTAGGGTTAGGATTAGGGTTAGGGTTAGGGTTAGGGTGACCAGCTCTGCTGCTCCTCTGAACACGTGACCCACAAGGTCACAGAAGGGTGTGGCTCAGATCACCTTACACAGGGAACACTGGCCATCTCTGATCTCATTTCCAGACATAGGGTGAAAATTGGCCTGATGTCACTCAACGTGGTTTCTCCGAGCCAGTCATCTCCGTAAGAAGCTGATTTAAATGAAAAGCCAGGTCCTTATCGGGGAAAGGACTGATGTGGGCTAGGCAGGCAGTCTCCCCATCACATTCTAACTCCGCACACCTTGGCTTCCAGATTACTTAACAAGCTTCTTTCCTTGTTCCATAGTAACTGCTATTCATCCCCATTCCTCTAAAAATAACATTAAAAGGCCCTGGTCTGTAGCTCAGTGGTTAGAGTATCATCCCATGGTCTTGGGTTTGATTCCTGATCAAGGGCACATACTTGGGTTGCAGATTCAATCCCAGCCCCAGTTGGGGTGCCTGTGGGAAGCAACCAATTGATATGTTTTTCTCACATCAATGTTCCTCTTTCCCCCTTCCCTTCCACTCTCTCTAAAAATCAATGAGAAACATATCCTCAAGTGAGGATTAACAAAAAAAAAATCTCCTATATAATAAAATAGAACATGCAAATTTGACCGTACCTTGGCTCCTGATTGGCTATGCTGCCAGCCAATCAGGAGTGGGGGTGGGGCCAAGTGGTTCGAGAGCCGGGCCTGGGGGTGGAGATGAAATGGCGGTGGCAGCAAACGCCCAGCCCCCAGGCGGCGGCAGCAGCAGTGGTGGTGGCGGTGACAGGGAGCCCCCGGCCCCTGGTGCCAGATGGTATCGGGCAGCCAAGGCTGAGCTGAGCAGGGCAATGGCTGGGTGCCCAAGGCCTAAAGCCTCGCCAAGCTGGAGGTGAGCCATCAGTTGGACATTCCCTGAGGGTTCCCAGTATGTGAGAAGGGGCAGGTTGGGTTGAGGGACCATCCACCCCCAGTGCACGAATTTTGTGCACCGGGCCCCTAGTAAGTAAATAAAAATAATACCTAATAGTGTTCTTTGTTTTCCCAGGCCTAATGTCACAACTTTTTCATCCTGCCCTGGGGTGGAACATCACTGTGACACCCACCCCCATTCTTCTTGCTTCTGGATTAAGGGGCAGAAAGGAAAATCAGTTTGCAATCAAGGACAGCATATTCTTTTAAAAACGGATGTGGGGCCGAGACCGGTTTGGCTCAGTGGATAGAGCGTTGGACTGTAGACTGAAGGGTCCCGGGTTTGATTCTGGCAAGGGCATGTACCGTGGCTGCTGGCACATCCCCAGTAGGGGCCGTGCAAAAGGCAGCTGATCGATGTCTCTCATCCATGTTTCTGACTTTCTATCTCTCTCCCTTCCACTCTGTAAAAAATCAATAAAATATATTTAAAAAAATAAAAAAATAAAAATGGACGTGGGAAAATTGTCTTCTTTTTAATAGTGAATTGAGCATCTGTTGCTTGTCCTTGCTTATCTCATGAATCTGTTTGGGCCACACACCACGTTTGTGTAGAACCCTCTCTGTACAGGGGGTTTTCAATTGTAAGATACCCCTGTCCCATGTAGGGATGGAGGCACAGAGTAAGGAAGGGAAGGGCAGGAATCCCACTAGCCAGCTCTCAGCTCAGAGGTGCCCGGATGCCAGGGCTGACCAGCAGACCCTGAGCGATGGATGAATGAATTACTCAGATACAATATATACTGTGAAAGAGAGACTAAGGGATTGCCTGGCCAAAGGGACCAGGCAGCCTCAATTGCCTGCCTCATTAGGTTTTTATTGTTGCAGCAGTTTGAGATAGTTTATCTTTTACGTACAACCATCAGGGTAAGTAATCTTGGGAGGACACATATGTTTGTAGTGTCTCTCAAGATAAGGACACCCAAAGATTAGGCATAAGGATTCCAGTAAACACCTGAGGGTCTGCACGTGCACAACTTGTTTGGAAAGGTCAAGGAATAATCAGGAGTGCTGCCTTTGACACTCCCCTAAGTCTCCCCTAAGTCAGAATTCCAATAAACAGGGCAGGTGGCCTTTTACCAGAATGACTTCTTCACAACTTTCCAACCAAGTCTCATGTGCTCCCCAACAGCCGGAGCGCCAGAGCACCCAGCAGTGCGTGCTGTCCTAATGGCTGCCCCTGGCCTGTGGAAGAGCAGAACTCCGAGTGCCGCTCCTGCACCTGCAGAGGCTCTTCTCACAGGGAAGGAGGGGCCAAGTGTCTGGCTCTGCCCACCTGGAGGCACCATGAACCCTCGTCTACTGGAGAAGCTGACACTCACCGAAACGAGATCTTTCTTACTAATCACTTGCAAACATGGCTCTCCCAGCCACTGTTACCAAATTAAACTGGCTGGATAAGAACTGAGTGACCTTCATTACTGCCCACAGTTCTGCAGCCCAACAGTCTATGTAGGCATAGAGAAAGAACAGGAGAAATTCATCACACAATCAAACACAAAAGGGGCACCTGGCCAGTATGGCTCAGTTGGTTGGGTATCGTCCCCTGCACTGAAAGGTCACCAGTTCAATTCCTAGTCAGGGCACAAGCCCAGATTTCAGGTTCAATCCCTAGTCAGAGACAACGGATCAAAGCTTCTCAATAAAAAATAAACCACAAGGGGTATCAAGGAAGTCCTCTAACTAAATGCAATTTTTTAAAAAAAAATCCAGGCATTTAAAAAAATAGCCCAAATAATTAACTGCTTAGGGATTTTAAGAAAAAGCTTTTGTGCTGTGCCAGTGTGTGTGGGGGGGAGGGGGGGAGGTGGTGCAGGAGGCAGTCAATTGATGATTCTTGCTCATCATTGATGTTCCTATCACTCTCTCCCTCTACCTTCCTCTCTGAAATCAATATTTTTTTTTAAAAAAAGAAGGAAAATGCTCTTGTAACTCCTGCGTAAGGAAAGAAACAATTGCAACAATAGTTATTTTTATTTATTTATTTATTTATTTTTTTAAAATGTATTTTATTGATTATTTTACAGAGCCGAAGGGAGAGGGATAGAAAGTCAGAAACATCGATGAGAGAGAGACATCGATCAGCTGCCTCCTGCACGCCCCCCACCGGGGATGTGCCCGCAGCCAAGGCACATGCCCTTGCCGGAATTGAACCCGGGACCCTTCAGTCCGCAGTCCATCGCTCTATCCACTGAGCCAAACCGGTCTCGGCAACAATAGTTATTTTTAAAATTACATGCAACTCAATGTATTCCATCTGTAAGACACAATCAAGCAAGTCCCCTCTGCAGCTTACGAAGCTCCCATACAGGCATCCCATCATTTATAAAGGAAGACATGGAACGAAAATTCGTGCTCATGGGACCATAACCCAAGCCTTCAAGAGGTGGAAATTGAAATTTTTTAAAATCAAGAGAAGCTTTACTTTTACCCAATGGGCATACTTTCTTTTTTGATTTTTAAAGAAAGGTTAATAACAAAAGCTCAATTTAATAGTTAAATGATAAAATAATTATACAAATCAAATATGTAATTTTAATTTTATGGTTTTATTCTTACATGTTGGAAAACATGAATAAAATAATTTCCTTCAAATATACCAAAACATTTCTATCAAATAAACTCCATAAATATAAAAGTTGAAAATTTTCCTTCATGTTTGCCAGTTTGTTTTTTTAAAAAATATGTTTTATTGATTTTTCACAGAGATGAAGGGAGAGGGATAGAAAGTCAGAAACATCAATCAGCTGCCTCTTGCACACCCCCTAATGGGGATGCTCACAACCAAGGTACATGCCCTTGACTGGAATTGAACCCGGGACCTTTCAGTCTGCAGGCTGATGCTCTATCCACAGAGCCAAATCAGCTTTGGCAATTTTTGCCAATTTGAACAACATCCTATTAGACTGTGGGTTTGTGAGTGTGGTGTGTGTGTGTGTGTGTGTGTGTGTGTTTCTCTGTGTGAATGTGTCTGTGTAATCGTGTTGATGGGGCCAAGTGTCACATGGAGCAATGAAGAAAGATCTGAGTTTCATTATACAAGAAAACATGTCCCAGTTTTTGTTTTTGTTTTTTTAATGAGAAAATCTCTATGTTCTTACTTTCTCCTGAAGGACTTCTTAAAAGGAGCCAGGAGATATAAAAAGGGTGTTCTTTCTAGGCAGCATTTCCCACAATGCAGTAGAGAAGGTAATTTGATGTGGCATATGAAGAAACATGTGTCTTTGAATAAGCATGCATTTATTTTTACCATTCCTCCCCACTCCTCTCAACATTGCCTCAGGGTCACTGGTTTTATTCACAGCATTAATTTGGTTTCTCATGTCTGCCACCAGCAGCCCAGGCCCCACGGTCTCTCCTTGCCCACTACTCCCTCAGTCTTTTCTGAGTCCATCTCTCCTCCCCACCCCCTGCTAATTACAGGAACCCTTGCCTGAACCCTCTGTAACTCACAAGAAATCATCAGCCAAAACTCAATCCATAGAAGCAAGTCTAGCTGTCTTTCCAATAAAGCAAAGCTATTCCCTATTAACCAAGAGATGGTGCCAGTGAATGGTTTGCTTTCTATTTTGGTTATTTCTTGCTAAGAAACAAATTACCCCTAACTTAGTGGCTTACGATGACAACCACTTTGTTTGCTTTTAGCTTCTGTGGGTTGACAGCTCAGCCGGTGGCTCTGCTGGTTTCCCCTGGTGCCTTCCAAAGGGTGGCTGAGCAGCAGCCCCTGGAGGAGCCCAGGAGGCCAGGGAGCCCTCTTCTCTTCCTCCAGGCAGGGCACGTGGCCCCTCGGTGTGGGAGTTTGGGGTTCCCCAAAAGGACAGAAAATGAAAACCTCCAGGCTGTCTTAAGCCTTAGACCCTGAGCGGCACCCCACCATCTCCCAGGCTTTCTACTAATTCAGCAGTCGCAGAGCCACCCATATTCAAGGGGAGAAGAAACAAATTCCATCTTGGGAAAGTCGGGGGAGGTGGTGACAAAGAATTTGCAGCCATCCTTGACCCGCCACAGTTTCTCGCACAAAAGGTTCCTTCTAGTTTCTGTGCAGGGTTTCAAACCCTGTTTACCATTCTCTGAATAAACTTAAGTTCCTTGAGTATAAAAAGTGTGATGTTTCCCCAAAGCAGTGCAACACTGAGGGGAAGAGCTGGTTCAGAGAGACTGCAAGTGATTTTAAAATGATAGACATGTGGGTACATGGCAATATTGCCCTTCAAACTCTGAAATCCAAGTTTTATGACAATGAACCTCACTTTGTAAGTGCTCTCGCATTCTCTACTTTCCTAGAAAATAAAATTCATTTTCTAATCAATAAAGGTGTTTCTGTCCACACTTCTTTAAAAAATGTTTTAAAAAAGAACAGGTTATAATTCAGAAGAAGTATCTAGAAGTTGGTTTTAAATAAATTGGGGAAATTTTCCCCACCTCTAATATATCTAAGCAAATGAACAACATAGTTTAAGTTATCCCAGCATGGGAACCTTTCCTGCTTTAATCTAACATTGTCTTCCTCTGGAAAATTTCCCAGAGTATATGGACACTTTGAGGATAAGTGTCTATTTTGGGTCATTTCACAACCTACCTCTTCTCCCTCTTTTTAATTTAATCAAAATGAATGAATGTTTTAAGGTAGTTAAAGTCAACGTACATACAAGAAGCAGTGGTGTGAACAGCCGAAAAGCTACTTACATTCACTTTGGTAAATATATCTGTATTTATAGTTGGAATGGCTGTATGAAGATGGTTTTCAATCAGATCTGACTAGGGTTTGGGAGCAGGGAGGGAGGGGCGGCATCCCCTCTGGCCTCTTCCCTGACTTGTCAGGGACTGGGGGTCAATAAACGTTTGGGTTCAAAGGGCATTTGTCTTTGCAAAGTAAATATAGAAGGAATGCACATGTGAAGAATGCAAGTTATTGCCAAAGCCGGTTTGGCTCAGTGGATAGAGTGTTGGACTGCGGACTCAAAGGTCGTGGGTTCGATTCCGGTCAAGGGCATGTACCTTGGTTGCAGGCACATCCCAGGTGGGGGGTGTGCAAGAGGCAGCTGTTTGGTGTTTCTCATCGATGTTTCTGACTTTCTATCCCTCTCCCTTCCTCTCTGTAAAAAAATCAATAAAATACATTTTTTTAAAAAAGAATGCAAGTTATTAAGTAGGGATATATATATAGATATACTCACTTGGCTGGAATATCCAGATTTGTGGGCCATTTCCTACCCATGTCAGCCCTCACCAACTGCATTTGTTATTTCATGTGCAAGGTGTAGTAGACCTGAGGTTAACAGGCTGAGAAACAGCCTAGTGGTCACAGGCAGTGATGTGGGAGTTTATCTGTAACCACGCCATAGGTGGTTTGCATCAGAGCTTTACAAAATGAGGAACTGGTGTGTCGATGCTGGAGCCTACACTGCGGTTTTACAAAAAAGGCCTCACAACAGCTGGTTTCCATATGACTGCAAATATACTGCTTTCCTATAGGTCTTCTGGTTCGGAAAAATCTGAGCCAGGTGGATAACTGCATCGTCCCACCACCGCACGGTTTCTTCTTCCCCTGCTACCTAAGTCTACAGATGGCAGGCCGCTCAGGAGGGAGCCTCCCTAGTTCCATTTAGGGCGGCGGCCACCTCCGGCGAGGAGACTCTCCCAGACCCGGATTCTCCTGGGAAAGCTGTGCGTTCCTGGCCCTCGCAGGAGCGGTTTCCCATTCGCATCCGGCTACATCGGCCCCCTGCCCCATCCGTCCTGCAACTGTCCAGCGGCGCAGAACTGCACGGGGCTGAAAACAGATGCTCCCGCCACCCGCGTACGGGACAGTAACGTGAGTGCCCGATATCTGCGTGACACGCAGGCCTTCTCCATCCCTCCGGAACCCGCCAGCCCTCGCGAGACCCGGAGTTCGGCCGGCAGCGCAGCTTGCCGTGACGTCATCGCCGCCCCCTCCACCCTCCCGGACCGCGCGGTTGCCAAGGTCACGGGGGCAGCGGGGTGGCTGTTTAACTAGGTGCGGGCCTCGCCTCGCGCCTCAACTCGGAGGAACCGGCCTTGTAGGGAGGCGTGACAGGCCCGGGGAAAGAGCCCACACACGCAGGCCAAAGACAAACGGTCAAAAACCACCTCTGCAAACGGCCTTTCTGCGGGGAGTAGCCCGAAAGGATCCACCCATCCGGGAAACAGCCCTAAATGCTGAGGGAACCTCCAGCGTGGTTTCAGGTAACGAAAGATAGGGGATGAGTAAATTTTCCTAAACTAGCTAATTACTTCAACCCATTCGCGAAGAAGGGTTGAGATACAAACTCAGATGACACTCAAGGCCCTTAAAAAGTATAGCGAGGCTAGGAACACACGAGGGCTCGGGCCTCAAACTAGAGGAATTGCCAACACTGACGAAGGTGTGTATGGGGGGGGGGGTACTTTACACCCCAAATCCTGCCCTCAATATGCCGATGTTTCGCAAGGAAATACAGTTCCCGCTCTACATTCTGTTTGGCGTCAAAATCAAAAGACTGTCGTTTTCTGTTTGGAAACTTGAGTTTGCAAGTCAATAAATTTTGTTATTTATTGACTTTGGAGAGAGAGAAACATCGACTTGTTCCACCTATTCTGGCATTCATGAGTTGCTTCTTGTATGTGCCCTGGCCTGGATGGAACCCATAACCTTGGGGTACAGGGAGGATGCGCTAACCAACTGAGTTGTCTGGCCAGGGTTGCCATCACTTCTCATATATAAGGTGGGATAGTGCCACCTGAAATATTCAGAAAGCAGCATTACGCGAGGGTTTTTGTGTGTGTGTGTGTGTGTGTGTGTGTGTGGTTTTCTAGGACCTCCTGTGCCTGTCATTGGGTCACCCAGTCACCAGGCTCCGCGCAGACAATGCACTTTTGCTGTCTTTCCCCCAACCCCCATCATGGACCTTTATATTTTTCTTCCTTTGCAGATAAATACTGTGATAGACACTCATTTTGATTTTGCTTTTTGTTTTTGTACTGAATTTTTTTTCTGTTGTAATAAAGGCAGAGTATTGTTATTTTAGCAAGGTTGTTTAAGCAGTTATCCAGCATTTTGCATCATATTTGGTTAAATAAGAATATTAAGACAAAATCTTTTAAAAACGAAAACTATATCACCAACATGTGTGTATATGTTTATAAATATGTGTGTGCATATATGTGTAACGTGTATGCAAGTAAGGATTCGTTATTGTAACACCTTACTACTGATACTTTCAGATGTCATGATCAAGCAAGATACATTGCCCTAAAAATTTAAAAAACACCATTGCAGAATTCTCCATACTTCGAAGTTTCATCCACTAAGCCCATAAGAAAACTTCCGTGTGTGTGTGTGTGTGTGTGTGTGTGTGTGTGTGTGTGTGAGAGAGAGAGAGAGAGAGAGGCCTAAATATTTTCGATAAATATTTTCCACAGCCCTTACATGCAGTTCTTATTCTGTTGATTATAAGCATATTATTAGAAATTATGTCTTTGGTATTACAGTTTCAAATACAACACTCAGCCTCTCGGGCTCTAAAAGCAAGCAATAAAGTTACAATCAAGAGTTACAGTCCTGTGCAGTTAGAGAAGCTTTCCCTAAAGTGTGCTCAGGGAGAACCTCTGTTTTAAAGGGGGGTGGGGTGGGGCGGCGGGGAAGGGGAGAGGAGGATTCCTTGTTAAAAACATTTTGGGAAACATTCAGTATCCTCCCAGTTGGAAAGTCACAACATCGTTAACATATTAAAGGCTCTTACATTTATGCTCAATTGAATTTCAACAAAGGTGCCAAGGCAATTCAGTAGGGAGAGGATAATCTTCAACAAAAGGTGCTGGGATAATTAGATATCCATGTGCAAAAATATATCTTTAAATCCTTCTCTCCTACCACAATCAAGTTCAATTCCAAATGAATCATCTAAATGTAAAAGCAAAAATTATAAACTCTTAGAATCTTCACAGATACAATGAAAAAAGCACAAGCAATAAAAGAAGAAACTTCATTAATTGAATTTTACCAAAATTAAATATTTCATGCTTAAAAACACCATTTAAAAAGTGAAAAGAAAAAGCTGAGATAATATTTGCAAATCATATTTGATTAAGGTCTTGTATCTAGAGTACAAGGAACTCTTGTAGCACACTAGTAAGAAAATGAACTTTAAAATGGACAGTTAAAATAGATATTTGAGAAAGAAGATATATGAATGGCCAATAAACGCATGAAAAGATGCTCAACATTATTGGCCATCAGGGACCCAGATACTGCTTACTACATTCCCACTAGTTGGTGAAGATGCGGAACTGAAACTCTCATACACTGTCGGTGGGAGTGCACATGGTTTGGAAGTTTCTTTAAAAATTAAGCAGAGCCTGGCCAGTGTTGCTCAGTAATTGAAAGTCGACCCATGAACCAGGTGGTCATGGTTCAGTTCCCGGTCAGGGCACATGCCTGGGTTGCTGGCTTAATCCCTGATGTGGGGTGTGCAGGAGGCAGCCAATCAATGGTTCTTCCTCATCATTGATGTTTCGATCTCTTCCCCTCTGAAATCAATAAAAAATATTTTTTTAAAAACTTAGGCAGAAATCTGCCATGTGTTTCTCAATTTCATTCCTAATACATTCTCAAGAGAAATAACAATGTGCCCATACAGTGCTAGCCAGTTTGGCTCTGCGGATAGAGCGTTGGCCTGTGGACTCAAGGGTCATGGGTTAAATTCCAGTCAGGGACATGTGTCTAGGTTGCAGGCTTGATCCCCAGTAAGAGGTGTGCAGGAGGCAGACAATCAATGATTCTCTTCCATCATTTATGTTTCTATCTTTCTCTCCCTCTTCCTTCCTCTCTGAATCAATAAAATATATTTAAAAAAACAAAACAGTGTGTTCATACAAAGACCTGTACATGAATGGTCATAATAACTGACAGTAGCCAAGAAATGGAAATGATCCACAGACTCACAAAAGGATAAGAAAACAATGTGGTACATCTGTATGCAATACTATTTGTCACTAAAGAGGAATGAAGTTGTGATACAGGCTAAAACTGAGTGAACCTCAAAAATATTATGTGGGTGAAAGAAAGCAGTTCCAGAGGAGGCAAATCTATACAGAAGGCAAGTCAGCTGGTGGTTAACTGGGACTGGAGGTGGGAAGTCAGAGTAACGGAGGCGATGGGAGTGTTCTGAACCTGGATTTAGTGATGAGTGCTCACTTCTGTACAGTCACAAAAGTCATTTAACTGTACCTTTAAAACAAGATATGTAAGTTATATCTCAGTAAAGCTGTTGCTGTGTGTTTTTTAAGGAAAGTGTGTTCTCTGTCCAAAACAATTTGAAAACATTTTATATCTCACCTCTTGGAGGTTATTTGCAACAAATATTAACATATTAAAGACTAAGAAACCCTATGGTAAAGAAACCTACTTAATCTTTTAAACCAGCATAGACCAAGTTTATGTGACCATAAACTTTTTAATAAATTATATAAACTGAGCCCTTTCAAAATGACTATTAAGGGAAATGTACTTCAGGATTGCTGTCCCTTGACTTCTCCACGCCTCAGGTCCAAGTTAATGCCATAAACTTGATTAATTCCTGAGATTTTTTAAAAAGCAAAAACAAATACAACTTATATAATTAGTGAGCTGGAAGGAACCTGTAAACTGAACAGGCTCCCCACCCATCCATGCCTGCCGTTGTATGTCTGGATTTCTGCTGGGTGTCGGGCTGACAGGCTGAGATTAAACAGTAATTATATTTGAAGCTGAATATAATTAATTACATTAATTTTGAGTTGACACAAGTTAAATCCACTAAAATTACATCCAAAAATTAGAGCAATAAGGATTACTGTCAAAAGAAAAGGAGGTGTGACTCAAGCACCTGACTCACGCATGAACCGTGTGACAGCTGAGTGACAAATGCTTGCTGGATTCCCATAGGCACTAGTTGGAGCGTGGATGCAGCTTGTCCACAAAGCCCCAATCATGGGGCTCCTGCTGGGAACACGGAAGCCCCCCAGGACCTGTCTGTCGCTTTCTATGGGGGTTGAGTGGTGAGAAAAGTTAGTTTAGCTGTTATACCCAACTGATTGCTTTTCAGAGAATTTCTTGTAACCATGTTAACTAAGAACTATGGCAGCCGCGTGACAGAATTATGAAATACTAGAGGCCCGGTACATGAAATTTTTGCATGGGATGTGGGGTGGGGCGGTGTCCCTCAGCCTAGCCTGCACCCTCTCCAATCTGGGACCGCTCGAGGGAGGGTGTGAAGTATGATCAATTTGCATATTACTCTTTTATTAGATAGGAGGATATTAGATAGGATATTTGATAAAATAATGTTGCTTTTTAATGGAACATTTTTTGGGGGGGATGGGATGGCTTCAAACAAGGCACAGATAATGTTATTGGCCCTTTGCCTTTATTTCAGATATATGCTAATAAAAATGATATTCATGAGACCAAAAGACATCAGCCAGAATTTCAGGAATATTAATCTCATATTTGGGAAGTGAATATAAACTTTTGATGGAATTATTTTGGATGCATGCAGGGTAAAAACAAAATGAACACTTCTAAACACATTTTTTATAAATTTTGCATTAGTCTATTAACTACTTGTAACTAGAATAATATTTTAGACAAAAGTGGGTATTGAACAGGAAAACAAAAATCACCCGTGATTAAACTTGTTTAGGCAAAAGAAACTTTCCTGATAAAGGGGAGGGAAGAGAGCAGAGCTTTCTGGGAACCCCTCAAATCTGCATTTGTGTTCCAAGCACAATGGAAACTGCAGCTCAGTAACCTGCTCAGGACGGAAGAGCAAGCCAAAGCCTGCAGGGTGCAACCCAGACCCTGCAGGACCCCAACACCCCACCCCCCAAGGTAATGTAAGTTTTGTTTAAAATCTAACTTTTGTTTATATCAACACTTGCCTGTAAAGTTTGTGGTTCAACTACATCTATTTTGCAAATTCTACTTCCCCTTCTGACTGGCTTTCCTATGCAAGTTTTAAGGTTTCTCCTCAAAATCAGGCTTACCTCTGATTGCATCGCATTGTATATTCTTTGTTATCTCTTCATGTAGACTTGGTCTTGTTTTCTCAAAAAACAGCTCTGCAATTCCCTACGTGCACTTTGCTGTTTTCTAAATTCAAAAGAAAAAATATTACTCACTCCTACACATAAACAGAATGCCTTGGTTCACTGCAAGTTGTGTGTGGATATGGAAGAGTTATTTGGAGAAGTAAAGCAAAGACTCCTTCTGAGGAAAATTAGGAAAGGAAACAGAGCTTACTTGCAAAGGGACTGTGTACCCTGACGGATGGCACCTGTGTGCCTGTGATCTGGGGAATAGGACAAGACTTCTTCCATATTTAGCTGCAGCTCAAAATGATCCCCCATCTCTCCTGGTGGATTCAAGCATTTAAAAAACATTTGTGGGATGATGTAAAGAAAAACGAGAAAAGAAAAAATAATCCCCCATTATTCTGTCACCCTAGTGTAACTTTTGTTAGTCTTTGAATGTGTCTCCTTTCTTTTTCTATGTACTCCCTCCTGCAGCTGTAATCACGGTCTCCTCACCACACTGTACGGCCTGTCTCAGATAAAACCCCCAGTTGCTCACTGCTCCTCATAACCATCATGTGTAAGCTCTGCACTATGCAAGGCATGTGACAGTCTTTTAACCCTTTAACATTTTAAAGATACACCGAGATGAGCATCTTTCTGCATAGGCTCAATATTTTGGGTTTAATAATTATATTTACTGACTCTCAGTCCTCAGACAAGGCAGTAGGGCAGAGTGGAGTTTCCAGAGGTCATCCACATGACAATAGATGCTTACCACCTCCTTTTAGAAACTAGCCCTGATTTTAAAACCTCAGAAGTGTGTTTAGGAATCAGATTTGTATGCTTAAATCAGCGATTACTGAAGATGACAGGTGAAAGAGGAAAGAGGAAAAAACACTAAAGGGAAGAGCAGAACTGTGGGCATCTATTTCTTCCAACTGCATCAGTGAGGGTGTTGCCTGCCGAGAGGTGGCAGCGCTCAGGGCTGCCTGAGTGGCTGTTGGAAGGAAGGCCCTCATTAGCAAAGTCAGGCTCCAGGGACTCTCAGCTGTCATTTTCAAAGCCAAAAATAGGTAGTTTGACTTAAGTGGGAATAAAAAAATTAGAATCTAACAGCTTTTATTTCTTAACAAAAGTAGTCATTCTATCTTCATTACAGAACCAGGCAGAGCTGCTCGGGTCATGTGCCGAGCTTTCTCATAGATGGAAATGCTTGCGAAGCCCCAAGTTCCTCACTGCTTCCTCCCAAAAAATGTGTCTCATTGTTAATAGAAAAGTGCACTGTTATGCTTTCAAAAGAACTTGGCAGTTCACAAATAATGGGGGAAAGTATGCAAATCTTTGCCAGCCTCCTCCTCCTTAGGTTAATTTAACTGTCACAAATAATTTCCCAGGAAAGAAAGCCTGTGGGCCAGGCAGCTAACTTGTCTACATTGCACACTCACTCCTGTGTGATTTTTCCATCATGATGCAGCTTAATGTGTCAAAGCGTTGACAAGGTCTGCAACCATACTCTGCTCCTGCCGACTGCTCAGAGACTTGGAGCAGATTTCGCCGCATCCAGCCGGTCCCGCAGCAAGTAACAGGCTCTTCACAAACCACCAGCTTTTGAGAATCAAGTTCCCATACCTCTAACAGTATTTTAACACCTCAGTGAGATTTTACGAATGTGCCACAGTCATTCTGTAGTCACTTAATGTACTTTTCTCTGCCTTTTCAAAAAACAAACCCAGGCATCACAAACACCTTTCAATGTTTCTGTTTGAAAGTTAATGGGCCCTTGATTTTCCATAGACTTTTGTCCTAGTTTGGGGTCATCCGGCCTGGGACCATGTTGCCTCCTTCCTTTGGACCATGTTGCCTCTCATGCGCCTGGAATAAGACTGGGAAACAGAAGAGAGGGCTCCTGGGCTGAGCCTGCCTGCATTTTCACGGCAGGTGAGCCGATGGGGCCTTCGGTGTAACGAGCTACCTCCCCATACTCAGTGGCTTTACAAAAACCACTGCTTGTTTTGCTCATGGATCTGTAATTCGGACAGCACTCCACAGGGACAGCCTTTTTCTTCTTCCTGCGGCAACAGCAGGTGACAACAGCTAGGGGCTGGAGCCATCATCCGAAGACTCGCATGTCTACCCTTGATGGGGCTGAGATCTGAGACTTCAGCCAGAACACCTGCATGAGGTGGTCCCTGGGCATGTGTGGCTTCCTCACACAGTGGCTGGGTTGCAAGAGCAAGTGCCCAGGGGGACAAAGCAGAGGCGCATAGATTTTAAGACCTACCTTTGGAAGTCATGCGGCATCACTTGCACATATGCTGACTGTATGGTGCAGTCACAGAGGTCTGCCCAGATGCAAGAGAAGGGGACACTAGTTCATGGGAAGAGTGTTACCTTCCCATTGGACGGGATATTCTGTGATGACCGTTTTGGGAAATAAAATTTTCCACAGGTGCTAAACTGTTCAGATGGAAATATTCATTTAAAAGAGGATCTGCCCAGCCGGTGTGGCTCAGTGGCTGAGTGTCGACCTATGAACCAGGTCAGGGCACATTCCTGGGTTGAGGGCTCAATCCCAGTAGAGGGTATGCAGGAGGCAGCTGATCAATGATTCTCTCTCATCATTGATTTTTCTGTCACTCTCTCCCTCTCCCTCTCTGAAATCAATTTTAAAAAATAAATAAAAATGGGAAAAAAAGAGGTCCTACTTGTTAGATACTACCATTGCTATGTACGTACCATAATCCAAACACTGGCAGGACCTGAGCACTATGCCAGGGTGGGGCTTCTGAAGAAGAATATGGCACTACCCTTTGCCTGTGAGGGTGTGTCATCTACTGGGAAAGAGCCTGAAGGAAATAATTACAATTATATGTGAAGACGCAGCCGCGCAGATGAGTAGTAATAAAGTGAAAAGAAAACCACATTGTGCTGCACCTGGTGAAACAGGCCTGTGCAGAGGAGCTAGGGAGGGCGCTGGGGAAGTGTGGTCATAAAAAGCAGGGGAGGGAGCCATTGGCAGTGGTGGCAGCAGGGTGCCCAGAAGCTGGGTTTCTGATGAGGAACCAACTTCAAAGCAATTGGCAATCAACGGTCTTATCCTTGGAATATCCTGGTTGCATCTCAAAGATAGCTTCCCACATATCTGAACAAACGGCACTTGGCTCAATGACTTTACCGTCTCACAAAATGAGAATGACATGCTAAAAATCATGGATTCATACCTAATGGAAGTGCTATCAATGTGACCATTGTAAATACCTGACATTTCCACAAAATACTGTGTATTGGTTTCCAAACCATTATTTACCAAAAATTATGCATTGAATAAGTGATTAAATAGCCATTTGTCATTGTCCTCAAATGAGTATCCAGTGTTACTTGATGACTCCTGACACAAGGCATGTCTCTGTGAGACCAAGGAAGGTGTTTTTGGATAAAATATATATATATTCAAATCCTTTTTCATGTGTGCATTTATAATATGAGAGACATTTTATGCATATAGTTCTGAGACTTTTTACTTACAGATGGATGGTGGATATTTCCCATATCGGTTCTGTAGCTTTACTTCCTTTTTCGGCACTTACACATACAGCGTGTCCTAGTATGTGTGTGCCATGACCTAACCATTCCCTCCTGTGGACATGACAGTATTTTTCTGGTGATGGACTGCGGACTGGCTTACCTTTTTTTTTCTCCAAAATTTCATTTTGTAAGTAGTATGAAAACATATGTTGGTTTTTAAGAGGATACCAATGCGCCCGATCAGTGATGCACAGTTCATTGAGCATTGTCCCGTGCTCCAAGAAGTCACCCGTTAGATTCCTAGTCAGGTCACGTGCCCGGGTTGTGGGCTTGATCCCCAGGAGGGGGCGTGCAGGAGATGACTGATAGATGTTTCTCCCTCTCCCTTCCTCTCAAATCAATAAAAACATATATATATTTTTTAAAAAAATAGAAATACAACAATGAATCAAATGCATAAGATAGGTTACTTATTATATAAATCCATGGTTCGTTCTTATGGCATTTTAATTCTTCCCATTTCATTTTTAAATCTTTATTTTCTGAAAGGTGCCTTCCAGGAAAAGATGTCTTCTGATTGGCCTAGTCTTAAAAAAATAATAATAATACTCTTACTAAAACTATACTAACATAGTGTAATATCATGATTGTCCTATTCTTCATTCCATTTTACTCCAACTAAGTAAACTAGGAATGAGAGAAACATTTTGAGTAAACAGTTGGGAAGGAACAGGTTGGAAATAGTATCCTTATTTGGATAATGTTTAAAGAAATACTTTCTTGTATAGAGATTGATCTGTTGGAGAGCTTAGATTCTTGTTGAAAAGGGCCCCCCTTGTTAAAAGTTGGGACAGGAGTCACTGTTGGGTGGAGAGAGTCCCTGGTAGGGATCCCTATTCTGCAGACTTCTGGGGTATGGGCAGTGTTGTTTCTTAGGAGTGGTACAAGTTACACACAGAGGTGCTCATTGGTGAGAACATCAAGCTCTGCACTTTCGTTTCTTGTACTCCGCTGTATGCATGTTATTCTTTAATCACACGTTAACAAAAGGCCATGGTGTGAAAGATGATATCATTTTGGCAGTTCCCAAAGAAATCAATGAAATAAAGGGCTGAGGAGTGAGACTTGTATCATGAGGAGTACTTTCAGGATAAAATGCTAGCTACATATCATTCAAGAAAATGAGTCTCAGGAAGATTTCCAAGCCAAGATCCTTGAGGGATGCTGTAGGCAGTTAGATACCTGTAGACACGAGCAGAGCAAGGACGATGGGCCAGGTACAGAAGGCCACCAGGATGGAAAGCCCCAGGTGCCTAGCAGTAGACAGTTAATTGTGGGGCAGAACCTCACTCCCAGGGTGGCTTTTCCTCCCCTACCATATGCTGGTCGTGTGGTTTGGACCCCCTGACCTTTCCTCCCTAGAGATGACATCTAGGCCTTAGTTGTATTTCAGCTCCAGGCCCAAATAAGCAACTAAACCAGCCATGGCCAACATCAGGACCAGCTGCATTGAAGGCCGGCCAATCAATCAGTGGAGACCACAACCCTGAATCGATGCACATAGAAAGTTACTAAATATTATATTAAGATCTTTCCTGGGGACCCTCCCAAAACCCTTGGGATAGAGAACCCATGGTGCTCCTCCCACCCCCAGGCATGTTACCATTAGCTTCCTCACTCCCAAGTTCCAATCCAAGGGTCCTTCCTTTACTTCCATAACTTGTTTCATTAAGCCCATTTCTCCTCGGAATTACTTCTTCTTCCTCTGTAATTTACCCAATAAATATTGTCTTAAAAAAAAAAGAAAAAGAAAGAAAAGAGGAAAGGTACCTAATGACACAGTTCCCAGCATGTCAAACAATTTGTTTACCTTTCATAATAAATGTAATACTATTGCAGGCTTTGACTATTATTCCTTTGTTTTATACATAAAGTGGTCACCATGTTAGTCACTTTTCCCAGGTGGGTAGCCCTCCACCTGTGTACTTGACCTCCCCTCCCATTCTCATCCCCAAATCCATCAACATCTCCTGCATCTGTTAATCATGCCCTGTTTTTGCCTCTCCATCTTTCCTGCAAGCTAAAAAAGTTTTCAGATCTCTTCCTATTCCAGAAAACCTCTCCCCACACCAGGCTTCTTCCCTAAAGTTTTCCCTCATCTGTCATTTCCTCCCCTGCTTGCAGTCTCCATTTCCTCTGTTTTTAACTATTCCTCGACTCCATGCAGCTCCAAAGTGGTTATGTTGGTCTGATGCATTATTATATGCATTGTAATTACTCCTGTGTCCCCCACCCCGACTATCAGGCTAGCAGCAGTGAAGGGACTCTGCTTACTCATCTTCACCTCAGTGGAGTTCAGTGTAATGCCTTCCTTTCAGAAAGCCGCACTCATTGTTTTTATCAGAAAGCTCTGAGTGAATGACTCCCCGGTGCTGGGTGCTGTGACGCAAGAGCACTTCCCTCCTGCTTCCTCACTTGACTGCCCCTCCCATGGGGGTTGAATGTCTCTGACTCAAGTTCCCTTAGAGCCGCTGGTCCTATATGAGCCAGGATCTCTCCTGCCATCACTGCATTCCCAACAACCGGCCAGGTACCCAGCTCATGGCAGGGTTTCATAGCTATTCTTCTGATAAATGAAGGAATAACTGAATGAATTGAAAAAGGAGTGTGGAAGTGAGTCTGACATAGATGGGCAACTTTCTTGGGGCTGGTAAAGAGAGAAGACATTCCTTGTTTCTGTCCATTCTCTACCCTAGACTAGAGCAGTGTTCTTCAAACTACTCCACAAATCAATTAGCACATTGTGAGATCAACTGTGTGAGCCACAATTGACATTTTAAAGTGAAATGGACTATGACAGAACAGAACAGATAGAGGAATAGAATACAACAGAAGGGAGTAGAATGGGATGAGATGGAGGGGCGGGGAGGAATAGTTGTAAGGAAAAGCAACAGCCCTAACTGGTTTGGATCAGAGGATAGAGCATTGGTCTGTGGACTGAAGGGTCCCAAGTTCAATTCCAATCAAGGACATGTACCTTGTTGCAGGCACATCTCTAGTAGGGGGTGTGTAGGAAGCAGCCGATCAATGTTTCTAATTCTATATCCATCACCCTTCCTCTCTGTAAAAAAATCAATAAAATACATTTTTTTAAAGAAAGGAAAAAAGGAATCACCAGAGTTAAATGAAATTGAGGCTACCAGATTAACAGAGAAAGAATTCAGAGTAATGGTTATAAGGATGTTTAAACAGCTGGATGACAAATACACGCAACTCAATGAGAATTATAAGGAGCTGAATGAGAATATCGCCAAAATGAAAAAGAACCAAGAGGAGATGAAGAACAACATAGCTGCAATAAAGAACACAATAGAATGCTTTAAACAAAAGACTAGAAGAGGGTGAGAACCGCATAAGTGAATTAGAAAACAAGGTAGGAAAAAACACACAAACACAGCAGCAACTGGAAAGAAGACTTAAAAAGCAAGAGGAGAGCCTAAGGGAGCTTTGGACAACACAAAATGAAACAATATTCACATAATAGAGGAACTAGAAAGAGAGGAAGAGTAGCAAGGAACAGAAAAACTATTTGAAGAAATAATGACAGAAAACTTCCCTGATACTGGCAAGAAAAAAACCATGCAAGTTTAAGAAGCAAACAGAGTCTAAACAAGATGAACCCTAAAAGACCAACACCAAGACACATCATAATTAAATTGGCAAACATCAACGACAAAGTAAGACTCTTAAAGGCTGCCAGAGAGACAGAAAGTTACCTGTAAGGGATCTCTTATTAGAATATCAGCAGATTTCTCAATAGAAACACACCAGGCCAGAAGGGAATGGAATGAAATTTACAAAATGATGCAAAGCAAGGGACTAAACCCAAGAATACTATACCCAGCAAGGCTATCATTCAAAATTAAAGGAATCAGGAGCTTCACAGACAAAAAAGGACTAAGAGAGTTTATCACTACCAAGCCAGCAATGCAAGAAATGCCGAAGGGACTGCTATAAAAAGAAGAAAGAGAAAGGCAAAAAGAAACACAAACATTAAGGAAAAATATGACAACAAATGTACTTGTCAATAATAACATTAAATGTAAATAGATTAAAGGCACCAATCAAAAGACATAGGGGAGCTGAATGGATAAGAAGACATGGCCCATATATTTGCTGTCTGCAAGAGACTCACCTCAGAACAAAGGATTCACACAGACTAAGAGTGAAGGGTTGGAAAAACATTTTTCAGGCAAACGCAAATGAGAAAAAAGCTGGGGTTGTGATACTTACATCTGATAAAATAGACCTCAAAATAAAGGCCATAATAAGAGATAAGGAAGGCACTACATAATACTAAAAGGAGCAATTCAACCAGAAGATACAACTTGGTAAACATATATGCACCCAATACAGGAGCACCCATATACATAAAACAATTTCTGGAAGATATCAAGGGAGAGATTGATAGCAATACAATCAATTATGGGACTTTAATACCCCATTGACACCACTGGATAAATCAACCAAACAAAAAATCAGCAAAGAAACAGCAATCCTAAGTGACACACTAGATCAGATGGACTTAATTAACATCTTTAGAACATTCCACCCCAAAGATACAGAATATACATTCTTCTCCAGTGCACCTGGTACATTTTCAAGGATAGACCACATATTAGAACACAAGCAAAGTCTCTTCAAATTCAAGAAGATAGAAATCATATCAAGCATCTTCTCAGATCACAATGGCATAAAACTGGAAATCAACTACAATAAAAACAGTCCCCCCCAAATTAAATACTTGGAGACTAAATAGCATATTAAACAATGACTGGGTTACCAGAGAGAACAAAGAAGAAATAAAAAACATCATGGCAACAAATGACAATGAAAACACAACAATCCAAAATCTATGGGACACAGTGAAAGCAGTCTTAAGAGGAAAGTTCATAGCTCTACAAGCCTACTGCAAAAAAACAAGAAACAATGATAATAAATTGAAGATACACGTGGGGAGAGGTTTGGAGGACCCGTGTGCACCAGCGGAGAGGGCGGGCGGCTGAAAACCGGCCAGTTTTCTTGAACGGGGAGACAAAGACGTCCCACTGGACTGATTCTCCAGCTCTGGGCGAAGTCCAGGGAACCTACTATCATACGGGGTAAAAACTGGACAGTGGGAGGGCACGCCGAAGCTCGGGTGCTGCAGGGGTCTGCCGGCTTGTGGAGAAGGCAAGCTTGTGCGGAGTACGTGTGAACTTGGGAACAGCACAGCTGCGTGACTGTGACCACATAGAGAGTGCTCGCGACTTGCTCTCTCATTCGGGAAACTGTCAGACTGCTTTGTTTTATGACCCTGGGTGAGACGTTGGGTGTGCAGACTCTGGGGAGAGTCTGAATTCCCCAGCAGCCAGTGGAGTTCGGCAGCGGCTCTCTCAGAGGTGCTGGCAGCCATTGCCCCCGGCACAGAGTCCCTGAGGCTGCACAGGGCGGAGCTAATGCTGTCGGCCTGGCCCGGAGACTCAGCCCATCCAACCTGAGCACAGCTGAACTTCACAGACAGTTGGCCTGGAGGTCAACCCCTCCAAGTGCTAACAACGATTAACCTGAGCTTAACTTCAGTATGACTGTGCAACCCATATCCACCTCACGTAACCGGGGAGGCCGAGCCACTGTCCCTTGTAGGACATCTACCACAAAAAGCTAATTGACCAACTCAGGGAAGCAGCCACCATGCAGAGACATGGAAAGAAATCAGATGTGAAAGAAATGGAGGGAAAAAAACGACTGGACATGGAATTCAAAACCACGGTTATAGGGCTTCTCAAGAGGCTCCTACAAAAGTTCGAGACCTATAAGGAAATAAGCAAGACCGACAAGGAAATGAACGAGACCCTCAAGGATATGAAGGAGACTCTCAAGGATATAAAAAAGGACCAACCAGAAATGAAGCATACACTGACTGAAGTAAAAAATATTATACAAAGACCTAAAAGTACTCTAGAGCAACCCAAGAACCAAGTTAAAGATTTGAAATACAAAGAGGTAAAATCCACTCAGCTGAAAAAGCAAGAAACCAAAAGAATCCAAAAAATTGAAGATAGTGTAAGGGGCCTCTGGGACAACCTCAAGCATACCAACATCCGAATTATAGGGGTGCCAGAAAAAGAGAGAGAGCAAGACAATGAAAACCTATTTGAAGAAATAGTGACTGAAAACTTCCCACACCTGGTGAAAGAAATTGACTTAGGAGTCCAAGAAGCTCACCGAACCCCAATATATAGGAACCCTAAGAGGACTACACCAAGGCACATCATAATTAAAATGCCAAAAGCAAAAGACAAAGAGAGAATATTAAAAGCAGCAAGAGAAAAACAGTTAGTTACCTATAAGGGAGCACCCATACGACTGTCAGCGGATTTCTCAACAGAAACGATGCAGGCCAGATGGGAGTGGCAAGAAATATTCAAAGTGATGAATAGCAAGAATCTACAACCAAGATTACTCTTTCCAGCAAAGCTATCATTCAAAATTGAAGGTCAGATAAAGTGCTTCGCAGCTAAGAAAAAGCTAAAGGAGTTCATCACCACCAAACCAATATTATATGAAATGCTGAAAGATATTCTTTAAGAAGAGGAAGAAGAAAAAGATAAAAGTGTAAATTATGAACAACAAATACACATCTATCAACAAATGAATCTAAAAAGCAAGTGAATTAATAAGCTGATGAACAGGATAAACTGGTGAATGTAACGGAATCATGGACATAGAGAGAGAATGGACTGACAATTCTTGGGGAGAAAAGGGGTGTGGGAAGTGCAGCAAGAGGCTGGGCAAAAATCATGCAACTATGGGAGAGGACAGTGGAGGGGGTGAGGGTGGAGGGTGGGATGGGTACCAGGTAGAGGGGAGCCATAGGTGGGGAAAAAAGCGAACAATGTAATTAATAAACTGAACAATAAAGATTAAAAAAAAGGAAAAAAAGAAAAAGAAAAAAAAGAAAAAAAAGCTTCCAGCAAATAAAAGTCTGGGGCCAGATGGCTACACAGGGGAGTTTTACCAAACATTCAAAGAAAAACTAAAACCTATCCTCCTCAGACTATTTCAAAAAATTCAAGAGGAAGGAACACTTCCAAGCTCATTCTATGAAGTCAGCATCACCCTAATACCAAACCCAAATAAAGACAACACAATGAAAGACACTACAGGCCAATATCCCTCATGAACATAGATGCCAAAATTCTCAACAAAATTCTAGCAAATCGGATCCAGCACTACATCAGAAAGATCATACACCATGACAATGTAGGATTTATCCCAAGAATGCAAGGATGGTACAATATCCGCAAATCAATCAACGTGATACATCACATAAACAAATTGAGAGATAAAAACCACATAGTCCTATCAATTTCTGCAGAAAAAGCATTTGACAAAATCCAGCACCCATTTTTGATAAAAACTTTCAGCAAAGTGGGAATAGAAGGATCATACCTCAACATAGTAAAAGCCATATATGACAAACCCACAGCCAACATCATGCTCAATGGGCAAAAACTAAAACCATTTCCCCTAAGAACATGAACAAGACAGGGTTGCCCACTTTCACCACTCCTGTTCAACATAGTACTGGAAGTACTGGCCATTGAGATTAGACAAGAAGAACAAATAAAAGGCATTCAAATTGGAAAAGTAAAACTGTCCTTATTCACAGATGATATGATACTGTACATAGAAAATCTTAAAGACTCCATAAAAAATTATTAGACTTAATAAATGAATTTGGCAATGTAGCAGGATGCAAAATTAATGCCAAGAAATCTATGGCATTTCTATATTCTAACAGCGAACTTACAGAAAGAGAGTCTAAGAAAACAATCCCATTTACCATCACACCAAAAAAAATTAAGATATCTAGGAATAAACTTAACTAAGGAGGTAAGAGACCTCTACTCAGAAAACTTTAAGACATTGAAAAAAGAGACAGAGGAAGACATAAATAGATGGAAGAGCATGCCATGTTCTTGGATTGGGAAATCAACATCATTAAAATGTCCACACTACCCAAAGCAATATATAGATTCAATGCACTCCCCATTAAAATACCAATGGCGTATTTCACAGCTCTAGAAAGAACTTTCCAAAAATTCGTCTGGAATAAAGAAAGACTCTGAATAGCCACAACAATCCCGAGAAAGAAGAGCAAAGTAGGTGGGATCTCAATACCACATTTCAAGCTGTATTACAAAGCCACTGTTCTCAAAACAGCCTGGTATTGGCACAAGAGCAGGCATATAGACCAATGGAATAGAATAGAGAACCCAGATATTGATCCAAACCACTATGCTCAATTAATATTTGACAAAGGAGGCATGAACATACATTGAATTCAAGGCAGTCTCTTCAGTAAATGGTGTTGGGAAAATTGGACAGATACATGCAAAAAAAAAAAAAAAGAAAGAAAGAAAGAAAGAAACTAGACTACCAACTTACACCATACACAAAAATAAACTCAAAATGGATAAAAGACTTAAACATAAGATGGGAAACCATAAAAATACCAGAAGAATCCACAGGCAGAGAAATCTCAGACATATGCCAAAGCAATTTCTTCACTGATACCACTCCTAGGGCAATGGAAACTGAAGAGAAAATAATCAAATGGGACTACATCAAAATAAAAAGCTTTTGCATAGCAAAAGAAACCATCAACAAAACAACAAGAAAGCCCACTTTATGGGAGAACCTATTTGCAAATCTTATCACTGATAAGGATTTACTCTCCAACATATACAGGGAACTTATACAAGTTAATAAAAGGAAAATAAATGATCCAATAATAATAATAAAAAAGGGCAATGGACCTAAATAGAATCTTTTCGGAAGAAGATCAAGAGACATATAAAAACATGCCTGAAGTCACTAATTATCTGAGAGATGCAAATCAAAATGACAATGTGGCTGACATCGGTTTGTCTCAGTGGATAGAGCGTCGGACTGCGGACTGAAGGGTCCCGGGTTCGATTCTGGTCAAGGGCATGTACCTTGGCTGCGGGCACATCCCCAGCAGGGGGTGTGCAAGAGGCAGCTGATCGATGTTTCTCTCTCATCAATGTTTCTGATTTACTATCCCTCTCCCTTCTGCTCTGTAAAAAATCAATAAAATATATTTTAAAAAAAAACACGACAATGCGGTACTATCTCACACCTGTCAGAATGGCTATCATCAACAAATCAACAAACAACAAGTGCTGGAGAGGATGCAGAAAAAAAGGAACCCTCGTGCACTGCTGGTGGGAATGCAGACTGGTGCAGCCATTGTGGAAAACAGTATGGAGTTTCCTCAAAAAACTGAAAATGGGACTCCCACTTGACCCAGTGATCCCACTCCTAGGAATGTATCCTAAGAAACTAGAAATACCAATCAGAAAGGATATATGCACCCGTTTGTTCATAGCAGCACAACTTACAGTAGCTAAGATTTGGAAACAGCCTAGGTGCCCGTTAGCAGATGACTGGATCAGAAAACTATGGTACATCTACACAGTGGAATACTATGCTGCCATAAAAAAAGAATTCTTAACATTTTCAGCAACCTGGTTGGCACTGGAGAGCATTATGCTAAGTGAGATAAGCCAGTCAATGAAAGAAAAATACCACATGATCTCACTCATTTATGTATAATAAAGAACATTATAAACTGATGAACAAAAAGATAGATACAGAGGCAGTAAAGCATCAAACAGACTGTCAAATTACAGTGGAAAGGTTAGGGAGAGGTAGGGGAAACAAGAGTTCAACCGAAGGACTTGTATGCATGCATATAAGCATAACCAATGGATGCAAAACACTGGGGGGTAAGGGGCTGTATGGGAGTGGGGTGGGGGAGGGCAGTGGGAAGATATGTAATACCTTAATAAAAATAGAAAAAAAGATAAGCAACATTTCATAAAACTTTTTCTCAATTAGGTGTGTGTATATACACACACACACACCTTAAATACCTGTTTTTTGGAGTGTTAGTAGTAGATAGCCATGAGAGAAATTAGGTTATTGTAATGATCAGCAAAGTGTGAGCTGCTTATTTATTATTTTTGTAACCTTTTGGGGTTTTTTGCAGTACAAAGTCTTCTACACAAGTTAAATTAATCTTCAACTCAGAGGCAAAGTTCACTTGAACTGTCTGGAAACTTTTTTGAAATAGGAGATTGGTAAATCAGCTCTCTGTAGAGAGTATATTAATGTACAAATGTTTCAAAAACACTCTATACATGGTTCAGTGTGGAAATAGTATGTGCTACTTTTTGTCTTTGTAAAAATAAATTTTGGTATATTTCAGATATATTTATATGATATTTAATATAGTTTAGGAATATTTTTACTTGGCTCAATTCTCAAACTGTTCTCAGGATTGAGTCTGCCTTTACATTTTCCAAATTTATTAGCAGTTTCTTAATGAACTCTCATTTTATTGTCAGACTAGAGGCCCACTGCACAAAATTTGTGCAAAGGTAGGGTCCCTAGGCCTGGCCGGAAATCAGAGTCAATCGGGGCCTTCTGGCTGCCAGCCCATGCCTTTCATTCTGTTAGTTAGCACATGTCATAGTGAGTGATCGAACTCCCAGTCTCCAGGTCAAACTTCTGAGGGGACAATTTGCATATTAGGCTTTAATACATATAGATTCTTTAATAGATCTCATTTCCTAGCCATCATTCCCATAAGATTGGGCTGGTGACCTTCACTGTGATCTGGTCACTTCGATTCTCTTTGACCGTGTTACAATGGAGATGAAAGTTACATCATAGCACCTGGTACTGGAGCTTGCACCGGACATGTATGTGTGCGTGCACAAAGCCATTTCCAGGGTCGCAGCAGCAGACCAGGGTGACATGGTGGCTCCCATCATCACTGTGGTTGGGTAGATCCAGGTGGACTAAGAATGGGAAGAAGGATGGCATCAGAGATGTTGATTTATTTTGTGACAAAGAAATGACCAAACAGAAGAGAGTGCATTCCCAGTAGGATACCCTGCTCCCAGACTACACCCCACAGTCAGCTACTCTCTGAACTGCTGACTGGTATACAGGGTGAGCTGTACCGATGTGGGAGGCTCAGCTGCCTCATGCTGACAGTCTGTATATTAAAATATTCATATTTCCTCAATCCAGATGGCACAGAGGAGGAGAGGATGCCAGCCCAAAGCAGTCCAGTCAGGAACCGGGCCCGACATGGAACCCATACGCGCACAGGTCTGCAGAGAGCAGCTGCAGGGAGGACAGAGCAGGAACTCAGGTGGGTGAGATGTGTCGTCAGAGCTGTGTGCATACAGGCCATGGTTATTGTCTGAACTAGGCAGAGAGAGAATGCCAACACTGCAGTATTGGGTAAGCCCACAGCTCCGAGGCCCTTTTCTCTCCTAGAACAGTTTCTAGAAGTTCTTCCAAAGCACACAAATAAGCAAAAGGTATCCCAACTCCTTGGTGCTGCTCAGGTCAGAGCCCCTGTTAAAGGCTTTCAGACAGCCACTGGTCCCTTTGGCATGCCCCTCAGGCAGACAGGAACAGCAGTCTGGGCCTCTCTCTCCCTCCTGGGCTTTAAGGGATCCATGCGGGAGCCAGGGCAGACTCTAGAGCTTTGTGACGAAAGCCACATACACAGACTTCAGGATGGAGGGGGCGTTGTTTACTGGCCACAGCACTGCAGATTTGCAAGGTGAGAAAGTTCTGGAGGTCTGCTCCACAGCCAGGATAATATGAGGAACACCAGTGGCCCAGAGTTAGGATAGTTCAGACGGAAGAGTTCACGTCTTCTTTGCCAGGGTAAAACAATCTGTCATTGTGCATGCTTTAAATACTATATAAGTAGGAAAATTATCAGCTATGTTCTCTTTACTCTTCAATAAGGGATTACAAATCAAACCATGTGCCTCCAAGTTCCATGCCATGTGGTTGTTACCCCAATAGTAATGATGGCTGTAAGACCAGCCTACAGCTCTCATGGTCCTGGCCAAGCTGCTGGGTGCAAAGTGCTCCGAGTCTCTCCCTGGCACAGTGGGAGCCGGATGCCCTGTGGGTAGCGGGCATTTCTTGTGAGCGCCTCCAAAGCACTGACCCAGGGTGGGCTGGGCAGAGAAGGATGTGAGACTCCATAAAGCGAGGCACCACAGTCAGCAAGCCCTGGTTAGCCTCTTGCCACTCAGCATGGAGTAAAGAGGTTACTGTAAACTGGAAACTCCCCAGTGCTCTGGGTCCAGAGAGCCAGGACACTGGGAAGTTCATTGTCGCAATATGGTGGAATGATATTACATGTAGAGAACATCCCACACAGAGCCAGATGGGCCAATCTCTGCCTCTGCTATTTTATAACACATGCAGAGCAGTGCTTGGCATGCAGTCGATATCCATTACATACCTGTCAACTAAATGAATAGTAAGGGCTCAGTAAATGTTAGTTGACAATGTCTTAGATTTCCTAAAGAAAAAAAAAGGTTTCCATGAAAAATGTGAGAAAACTGACAAAATTGGAACAAATTGTAGCTTAAGATATTATATACGAGGAAACTGTTGCAAAAAATGAAGCTTCAATAAGAAAGATGGCGAACCTGTGAAAGGTCATACAAGGCGTTCTGGGGGCCCAGGGTGTGCAGGGTGGAGGGGCATGAGCTGGCTGTTGGCTGTTCTTGCACGGAGACAGCGGTCTCAGGCTTCTCATTCCTCTTAGTGACTCAATTTGCTCAGGACACACTAACATACTTCCTGAGGGCCAGGCCAGCCTGCCCTGAAGATGTGAGCCCTGTGGAGCCCAGCTTGTCACTGAAGGTCTTACAGAAGGGAGTGCTGACCACAATGAAGTCTCATAATGTGATCACAACATGGCACAACAAGACAGAGCACAGTGTGGCTGGCCACACAGAGGAGGGTGTGAGGGGCAGAAGGCGTGGCAAGGGCTTCCCAGAGAATGAGAGTGGGCGTTTGTCAGGCAGATAACTAAATAGCAGAAAAGAAAGATAAATGAGGGAAAAGAAAAAAATGTTAATTTTAAAATAAAATAGTAATAATATTAATAATGTACCCTATCTAATAAAAGAGTAATGTGCAAATTGACCGTACCTCCGATCAAGCCACGCTCACAAGCCACGCCCACAAGCCAATCAGGAGTAAACAAAACCCAACCAAAATGGTGGGTGGCACCCACCCCTGCCGCTCAAAGCCCAGCCATGGCGGCGCTTCACTGCAGGAGGCAAGGGTCCGGATCGCAGCCACACCATAAAGGACTGGGCAGGCCAGGCAGGCAGCACCGAGGCCGCGATCAGTAACCAGGCAGGCGGTGGTGGTGGGGGGGGGGGGGGGGGGGGTGGCAGCACCTGACGCCCACCACAGGGTCCAGGCCACCATCAGGGTCGGGCAGGCCTGGCAGGCAGTGCCTGATGCCACCGGCAGAGTTCAGGCCACCATTGGGGATGGGCAGGGCAGACTGGCTGCTCCTGACACTGCCCACCGTGTCAAGGCCGAGATCAGTAACAGGGCAGGCAGGGGAGGGCGGGGCGGCAGTGCCTGACGCCTCCCGGGGGTCCAGTGCACCTTGGGGGAAGGGGCAGGCCTGGCAGGCAGCACCTGAGGCCCCCTGTGGGGTCCAGGCCGCCATCAGGGTCAGATGGGCCTGGCGGGCAGCACCTGACTTGGCCTGCAGGGTACAGGCAGCCTTCGGGGTTGGGCAGGGCGGGCTAGCTGCGCCTGACGCTGCCCACTGGGTCAAGGCTGAGATCAGTTACAGGGCAGTCAGGGGCGGGCGGGTGGCTAAGCCTGACTCCGCCCGAGGGGGCCAGGCCACCATCAGGGATGTGGATAGGCAGGGGTGGCCAGAGTCTCTGGGATCACTGTATACCCCCAGGCTGCCTGTGCACACCCGTGGAGCAGGCCAGGGTTGAACATTTTAATGAAAATGGGATGCCTGTGCCCCTGCCCACTGAGCCCAGTCCCTGGGGAGGAGAGGGCAGTGGGCAGTTAGCAGGCACCAGGGCTTGGAAGGGACTGGGAGCAACCTGCAGGCCTGCTACCAGGAAGAGGTGCTGAACCATGATGAGGCAGAGGGCTGGCTGATGGAGGCACGCAAAGTGCAGATGAGGCAGCTCTTGCTGGCGCTGAGCTTGAAAAGTGCATCGACAGCTTGATGGACTAAATCACCTTTCTGAAGAAGGTGCATGAAGAGGAGATTGCTGAGCTGCAGGTGCAAATCCAGCAGCAGCCGCTGCTGGCACCCACTACCAGTGATGGCCCTGCTCTCACCTGCTGCCGGTGCCGGCCCCACTTGCATCCACAGCCAGCACCAGAGCCACCGCTCACTGGGTGCCATCAGCACATGGGAGCGGCAGTGGCAGGAACGGTCCTGCCAGCAGACAGGGGACCAGGGGCCGCGGTGGGAGGGGCTGGGCGGGGGCACCGAAGATGGACCGAGATCCACTCCTGTGCCTACTGCAGCTTCTCAGTCCACAGTGCCTTTCAAGGTTCACAAATTTGTGCACTGGGCTCCTAGTAATAATAACAGTCATAGGTCCTGTCATGTACCGGGCACTGTAGCAGCCACTTGAAATGCATCATAGGCTTTGCTGACAATGATGCCTAGAGTCCCTGTGCCCAGCCATGGTGAACCTCACCATGTCCTTCAATAACACCATGGATGATGAGCCCTTAGGCTGCATCTCCTTTGAGCTGTTTGCAGACAAAGTTCCAAAGACAGCAGAACACTCCATGCTCCCAGCACTTTGGAGAAAGGATTTGGTTGCAAGGTTCCTGCTTCCACAGAATATTCCGATTTATGTGCCAGGTGGGTGACCTCACACCCATGATGGCACAAGCGGCAAGTCCATCTATGGGGAGAAATTTGAGGAGGAGAATTTCATCCTGAAACATACAGGTCCTGGCAAATGCTGCACCCAGCACAAGGCTCCCAGCTCTGCACCACCAAGCCTGAGTGGGTGGGCAGTAAGTATGTGGCCTTCGCCAGATGAAAGAAGGTCTGGATATTGTGGCAGCCATGGAGCTAGGTCCAGGAATGATAAGACCAACCGAAGATCACCACTGCTGACTGTAGACAATTCTAAGAACTCTGACTTGCATTTTATCTTAACCATCAGACCATTCCTTCTGTCACCTAGGAGAGCACCCCTGTATCCCACCTGCTTAGTTCTGTCACCTTCGTGCTCTTGCTGTAGTTCATTTGGTTCATATTTTCCTCATCCCTTACCAGTCTAGCTGGATTGCAGAGTTAAGTTGATGATTATGAAATAAAAACTAAGCAACAGAAAAAAGAAATGCACCACACATTACACCATGTGATGTTTCATTGACGTGTGTGTGTGCACGCACACTCGCATCTTTGGAACATCATTGTGGGCAGAAGGCAGTCTTGATAGAAAAGAGAGGTTGGCAAGCTGGGAAGCATGTTCCCAGACCAGTTCCGGTCCCCTTGCCTGGAGCCTCACCACCACTGCCTCCAGGACCAGATCTCTGCCCACCACTTCCTGTCTGCAGTGTCTGCCCTCCTTTCTGCATTGGGAGATTCAGGTCTGAAAGAGAGTGTCTCAGCCCAGGGACCACAGGTGGAAAAATGACAGTGACACTCGCTTTCAATAATGTGGAAACAGTATCAAGACAGCACCTGTCATTGTTTGACTCCAGTACTGTGAGTGCTCCACACCAATATACATATTCTGTGAAAATGCAGTCACATGAACTGACAGATTATCAGAAGTCTTCAGACATCAATTCCTTGTCTACACCATGAGCAGCTGGAGAAGAGGGGTACACACACCAATGATCTTCTCCAGCTTCCCAGGGTGGCCCGCAAGGCTGAGACTGGCACAGGAGTCTGCAGTCCATGCTTACCCCTCCTCCTCCACAGCATCCACTTGGCCACTAGTCACACCCCGTGGTTGATGGTAGTCTCTGTGCTTTACCTACTAGCTAATCTCACATGCTGCTCACACTATCACCTTGCTTCACCTGGAACTCTGCAGGATAGTTGGATGGGGCTAGTTAGAAATAGAACTTAAAAAAAAGACTCTCAACGGGTCAGTGTATGGTGCAGATACTAAGTGTGGTCTGGTGACATGAGAGGAGACAGTCGTCCCTTGGTACCCATGGGGGAGTGGTTCCAGGGCTCCCATCCATACCAACATCCACAGGTGCTCAGGTCCCTCATATAAAATGGGCAGTACTGGCATACAACCCATCATCCTTCCGTGTACTTTATATCATCTCGAGGTAGCGGACAATACCCAATACAATGTAATCAGTGCTGTGAAAATAGTGGTTATGCTGTGTTATCTAGGGAATAATGACAAGAAAAACGTCTGTGCATAGTCAGTACAGGCACAGCCATGTTGCCTAGCTACCTAGTGCAGGTCAGCAACAGCGTAACATTTTTTCTGAGTATTTTCCATCTGTGGTTGGTGGAATTCATGGCTGTGGAAACCACGTACTGGACTGTATACTGCAAGCTCAACCCAGCCATCTGTCTCAGTACATCACAGTCCCCGAGGGCGTTACAGCACAGACTGGGGCCCACACCTTCTAGCCCCTTGTCCCAGTGTACCCAGTGGATTCTGGGTGGGGCCCAGAATCTTATATATCTTGTATATAGAACAAGTTTCAGGTGATGATGCAGTCTTTGAAAACCACTGGCTTAAGGCAATGAAATTTAGTTGGTCTTGGTGATGCACTGGGTTGAAGCTTCTGCAGGGTGCCCACTCCCCTGGGTGCTGAGTGGCGTGGAGGCCATGGAGGGAGGGCATCAGAGGCTCTGTGTTCAGCACCACTGCCCCACCGCTCCCCACCACCAAGAAGTCATACATGAGTCTTACCCTTTGCAACATGGATAGACCTAGAGGGTATTATGCTCAGTGAAGTAAGTCAGACAGAGGAAGACAAATACCAGGTGATTTGACTCACAGGTGGAATCTAAAGAACAAAATAAATGAGCACACACAACAGACTCGTAGATACAGAGAACAGACTGGCAGTTGCTAGACGGGAGGGTTATTGGGGGTCTGGGTGGAAAAAGTGAAGGGATAAGATGTGCAAATTGGCAGTTATGGAATAGTCACAGAGATGTGAAGTACAGCATAGGCAACACAGTCAATAATATTGTAATAACTATGTAGGGGCCAGATGGGTACTTGAATTATCAGGGGATCATTTTGTAAATTATATAAATGCCTAACCACTAGGTTGTACGTCTGAAACTAATATAAAGAAATAATGTCAACTGTAGTGAAAAAAATCTTACTTGGAGCCTAGGGCACTGAGGCTAAGCCATGGGAGGGATAGAAAACCATAGAAACAAACTCTTAATCCCAGAATATGAGAGGCACCTGAGGAAAGTTCTAGGTGAGGCACTGGTTTGGGGGCTCTGAAAGGGACTGGAGGCACAGACTTGGGTATGAATTCAACGCTGCACTTTGACATGCATTTGGAAAATTTGCTTAACTCCTCAGCCTGGCTTCTTTATTTGTGATTAGTAGACACTGAGGCTTTTATTCTCACAGAGTGTACAACGCTGTGGTCAGTATCTGTATGCACACCCTTGCATTAACCTATGACTACATAGAAGTGATTACTGGATGCAACATCGCTTGGTCAAAGGCATGAACTTGACTGCCTTCCTGGCAGTTTCCAGCATTTCCTACATATTGACAGTGTGTGGGAGGGCTTGCTTCCCAGCATTCTTGATATCATTGCCACTTGTATTCTTCTTTTGTAAATTGCCAGTTCATGGCCCGTACCTACTTTTCTATTAGTCTATTTGGATTTTCCTTGCTATTGTCTAAGAATTCTTCATACACAAAGAGTAGTACATTTTTATTTGCCATAATTTGTAATTTTTTCTTTTATGATGGCTTTTCATATATTTAGAAGCTTTAAGGTTTATATAGACTGAATAATTTCTGATACTCTTTGAAATTATTCATTGCATGCATTCCTAGTGATTTGGGAGAAATGCATTTATATATACACACAATTTCTTTGAACTCCATCCATCGTGGGCTAGATGTGGAGTATTAGAAAGATACAGAGTATACAAAAGCCAGAAATGAAGTCATATATATATATAAAATTAAATTCTAATGTTTAGAGACATATGTATAAATCAACATAATTCTTAATTTTTGAATATTTTCCAATTTTGAGTATTACATTTGGTGTTAAAATATTTAAATAAGTCATTTACTGAGAAAAATGATGTAACGTGCTTTTACAATACATCAATAAAATATTCCACGCTTATACTTATTCAAGCAACAGCAATGTAAATGTGAAGGAATACTTTTTCTAAGACCAGAAAGGATGCTTATGTGTAGGAGAAAATAATATTAAATACAATTGCAGTAAATAAAATTAGACTCATGTAGCTCTCTGTCTATTATCTTCTTTACTCCTTTTTCTTTCCTCTGGCCAAAGCAGTGGAACTGAGTCATGTGCTGTCTGGTAAATTTTTTTGGATGTGATATGAATCCTTGGAAGAGGATCCAGAAAAGCACAAAAGAACAGCCTCTGTGAACCAGCCCATTGCCTGCCTGCAGCAGTGCCCCTGCCCCGGGCCCGTCTGGTTTCCTCTTCTCATAAGCCAGTCCCAGGCTGGCCGTCTCTGCTCAGGAAGGCAGGGACTGGGGGTTAGAAGGAAAGCTTCAGAAAAGGCTAGGTGGGAGGGACCTGCTCAGACCTGTTACTTAATTCCATTCTGCCTAAAGCAAGTGATTCTACAAACACAGATGACATTTAGCGACTAGTGTTTTGCTTGGGCACTTTAAAATGGAGCAGTAAAAACTAATTTTTATCTTGCTTCTTTTTCTTTGTAAGACATGGATTTCTTTCTCTCACATGGATTCCACAAAGCAAGAGGGGTACATTTTCCTTATCCTCGGGGTAGAGAACCTGGTGTAACCAAGAAAAGCAGCAAGATATGAAAAACTATCAGCTGTCCTTTCTGTGCGACAGGCTGGCTGATAGAGGAAGGATGAGATAGCGAGGAATCACTTCCTGACTCTCTGGATCGTTACATTTGTAAGTAGCACAATACCAAGGGGAAAAAAAAAGTGTAGAGGAATTTAGGGAAATATTAAAATGCACCAGTCCTATTTCCATACTTTAAAACAATCCAGCTTTGCTCCAAGTTACAGGCAGGTTGGTGCTCATGGGAGGCAGCCAGACCAGATGTGCGGATTATACCCACACAGAATGTATTTCTAAATTATATAAAGAAATTAACATACCCTCTGACACCTACTCCACCACCTGGAGTCCCTCCCACAAAACACAAAGGGGCCCATGGAAGGACTCTGATTGGCCCTGCTTGAGAAGCATACTCACCAATCACTGAGCCCAAGAGATGGGCGGCTATGATTGGCCAGATCTTGAGTTGACGATGTAGAGGAAGTGTTCTGGGGAAACAAACACGGGTTACCCCAATGCCCTGCAGAAAGACTGAAGCAGAGCTGGGGTGAGATTTTTTTCACAGAAAAAATTTTTAATTTAAATGTAATACACACAGAAAAGTATATACATTTCAAGTATAGCGTTTCAGGAATGCTTGTAAAGTGAAAACACCCATATAACTATCACCAAAATCAAGAAATGAAACATACCATTTGAATTTGTTTTCAAGTTCACTTAAGTCTTGACTGGCTTCATTGGAGCCTCTCTCGGAGCAGTTTTCTCTATATGCTAACTCAATAAATAAGTTTTCTCAGAATGGCAAAATTATAATCACCCAGGCTTGTGATCAAAGAGCTAACTCAATCTTCCAAATAATAAATACAGAAATCTATTTGTTTTCAAGTTTTTGTTTCCTATTCTAAGAAACATTTCCTTTAATAAAAGATATTAAAAGAAAAAGGGCCTTAGCCAGTTTGGCTCAGCAGACAGAGCATTGGTCCTTGAACTAAAGGGTCCCGGGTTCAATTTCGGTCAAGGGCATGCACCTCAGTTGCAGACTCTATCCCCACCCCTGGTCTGAGTAATGTGTGGGAGGCAACGAATTGATGTGTCTCTCTCACATCGATGTTTCTGTCTGTTTCTCCTCCTCCCTTCCACTCTCTCTAAAAGGATGTGAAACAATACCCAGAACCTGTATGTCTGCTCTTCATTTATCAGTCACCCAGGTGCTTTCCTTTCCCATGTTCTGAGGTTTTCTTCACTTCCTATTCCCTACAATGCAATAGAATAAGTCAATGGCTTGATAATTAGTTTTTATATTTTGATGTTTTATTTTTAATTCAGAACTAAAATTATATCAAATATCTATTCTTATATATTTTAGTGAAAGGGAATATGTTTTCTTTTCCAAATAAATATTTTCTAATGTAAAAGTTCATGCCAAAATTTTGAAATAACCAAAGTGTAAAGAAACTGGAAACCATAATTCCTCCACTCGGGAGGATTCATGCGCACACAATGCTCTTTGCAGGCTTCCTTCTTCTGTGGACGTTGCTTTTCTTCTTCGCACCAAGTTCATACCCCTGTCTGTGAAGCATATTGCCTTTCCCACTCACCTTTAGAACCGCATGGCTTGACATTTCCAAGCAGAAAACAACACAATGGGAAATGTGAGTGGGATGAAACCCACATGCTACTCAGGAGCATTTCAGAAGAGAAAGGCTTTGCAGCTCCACACGGAACCTCTGTGGAGCCGGAAAACACGAAGGAAGAAGGCCTGTGAGTGCCTAGGCCCGCCCAGCTCCAAATCAGTGAGCTCACTGGGTCGACAGTGGATCTCCATCACACAACAGCTGAGGATTCAGGGGTTCTTGGGGAGAGGCTGAAATTTTGGCCAATTCCCCATAGGCAACACGTAGAACAGCCATTGTATGTCACGTGTGCACAGAAAGCCACACAGCAGGCAATTTCTGAATTAAACTTCCTCTCCTGGGAAATTAATGAGACCATTGAAGAGATCATTTAAGATGTGAGCTAATTATTTAGATGGTAATGGAGATTAATCTCTAGGAGCAGGAGCAGCTTCCACACTTCCGGGCTTCTCTGCAGTTACAACAAGCACAAGACAGTTTAAAGGGAACTGAGTCTGTTCAAACATGAAGTTAAATTTGGACAGGATAAATTCAGATGGCAAGACCTGTACCGGAGAAGAGAATGTGACAGTAAAATTGTCCAACTTGTTGGGACTGAAATCAAGGCAAAGGTGCTCCCAAGTGCTGCCTCCCATGAGCACTTGGGTTCTCTGATGTGGATTTCTTCCTAACAAATAACCAAGCAGTCTCACAAATGACCTGAAGATCAGTTTCCTTTAAGAGAAATGTTGAAAGGAAAATAGATGCCTTTTAAAATAATTTTGTGTTGGGGAAGGTCTTTTTATACAGGACACCAAAGGCAGAAACCATACAGAAAACAAAAATGATTTGACCATGCTAAAAAAACACCCCAAAGTTTTACATACAAAATCTATACAGAAAAGGATAATACATAAAACAGTGCTTGAAAATGTCTGCATGTGGTATGGTATCATCACACTGCAGGGTTGTTGTTTTTTTTTAAATATATATTTTATTGGTTTCAGAGAGAGGGAGACAGAAACATCAATGATGAGAGAATAATTGGTTGGCTGCCTCCTGCATGCCCCCTACTGCGGATCAAGCCCAAAACCTGGGCATGAGCCCTTGACTGGAATTGAACTCAGGACCTTGCAGTCCTCAGGCCAACACTTTATCCACTGAGCCTAACCAGCTAGGGCTGTTTGTTTTGTTTTTAATTATTTTGTTGGATTGAATTCATTCTATGCTTCTGACCATGCTGCCAACCGGCTTGTAATTTCTTTTGGGTGGGATATGGGCCTTAGTAATTATATTAAAATAACCTCTCACAAGGTTTTCTTGACAACAAAAATTATACCTCATTGGCTGGCAAATAAATGACAGGGCTGCAGCCCTAGCCGGTTTGGCTTAGTAGATAGAGCAACAGCCTGCGGACCAAAGGATCCCGGGGTTGGTTCTGGCCAAGTCTTGTACCTTGGCTGCAGGCTCCTCCCCAGGCGGGGCCCTGGTTGGGGCACATGCAGGAGGCAACCAATCGATGTGTTTCTTTCACATGGATGTTTCTCTCTGTCTTTCCATCTCTCCTCCACTCTAAAAAAATCAGTGACGATTAACAATAAGAATGACAGGGCTGCAGGCACGCTCTGCTCAGAGCTCTGTGGCTGTGAGGCTCACAGGGCAGCTTCACTTCCCACCTGGCCCAGGAGAGCTACAGGTCCCCTACCTTCCTGACCTATAGTTCTTGAACCTGTGCAGTGGACCTACGTTGCCTACCACATAAGGTTCAGATGATGATTAAATGAGATAATTTGTATTAGGTTCTTGGGAAAGCACTCAGCAAACAAAACATGTCTAAATACATGGTGACTGTTGATACTCTGTACTCCTTGGCGTGGTTGTCAATTAAGAAAACACAGCAATACTTAAGCAGCACAAACTATATATATATATATATATATATATATATATATATATATATAAGCACCTATGAAGCTTGGGATATGGCTTCCAGAAGACAACAGTAAGGCCAGGCCTCCTCCTCCAATATCAAGTCAGTTTTGTCTCAGTGAGTTATAAAAGCCATGAGGAAACATGCCAGGCATTTGGGGAGTGCATTCAGGTTCTGGAGAAGTGGAAGAGTTGTGATTCTAAAATGGAAACAAAGGGGTTCATCCTGCCTCTCCATTTTAGTTTTAGGGCTTGGGTTGGAAACGTGTGGTAGAAACAGCAAACTGGGTCAGGGGTATGAGTTTTTGCTTTATTCCTTCGGGATTCTCTATACCATCAAAAGAATATTTTCCAAGAAGGTCAGCATCTAATGGAAGGAAACTTAGTTGTGACGTGACATACTTCACAGCAAGACATGCAGCTCTGAAGGGAAGCGGCGGGCTCTTGGAGGAGTCGGGTGTGCGGCCCAATCAGACCTGCCCGCTTCTGTGTGATTGGTGTGCTAAAAGGAGGAAAATGGTTGTACATTTTTAAATGGTTGACAATGGCATGTGAACATTATAGGAAACCAGATTTCAGTGTGCACAAATAAAATTCTCATGGAGCATAGCCACACCCACTTGCTAGGTATCTTCTTGCTGCTTTTCCACTGCCAGGGCAGACTAGAGTAGTTGTCATGGAGACTGGCTAGTCCACAAGCTGAAAATATTTACTATCTGACCCTTTACATAAAAACACTGACCACTGAGCTGGAAATAAGCTTAACTGGAAAACAAAATAGATGGCTATCTTAATTTAGAAGTGGAGAAGGTGTTTCTAAGCACACAAACACAGTGCAGCTATTAAAATGATTAAATGGACCACGCTAACTCACATTAAAGGATGTTACTATATTGCTAAATGAAAAAAGAGCATAATATGATCACATTAAAAAAAAAAACTAGGTCATCCAATTTGTCGATTGATAGATCAGAAAAGGGTGACAGTCAACATATTTTGCCACCAGTAGCATGGACCCTGGGCCACCAGAACAGTTGCTAATTGGAAATACTGAATGTGACTCGTTATCAGTGTATAATCCATGAGATGTGCATGAACATTATTTAAAGAATTAAACAATAGATGTTAATAATGACTGTCTCTGGTGGAATTTTTCACGTCTCTTTTTTATTTACTCATAGTTTCATGTATTTTCAGATATATAATTTATTTCAGAGAGGAAGGGAGAAGGAGAGAAACATCAATTATGATAGAGAATCATTGATCAGCTGCTTCCTGCATGTCCCACACTGGGAACTGAGCCCACAGCCCGGGAAAGTGCCCTGTCTGAGAATCAAACCGTTACCTCCCTGTTTATAGGCTGACACTCAACCCCTGAGTCACAACGGCAGGGCTCAGGCATTTTTAAACAGCTTTATTACTCTTAAAGTCAGAAGAAAAGCTATCCTATCTAATAAAAGAGAAATATGCAAATTGACCATACATCCGATCAAGCCACGCTCACAAGCCAATGAGGAGCAAATAAACCCCAACCAAGACGGCAGGTGACCTCCACCCATTGCCCGAAGCCCAGCCATGGCGGCGCTTGGCTGCGGGAGGCGGAGGTCCGGATCGCAGCCCCACCATGGAGGACTGGGCAGGCAGCGCCGAGCCACGATCAGTAACCAGGCAGGCGGGGGCGGGGGGGTGGCAGCACCTGACGCCCACCAGAGGGTCCAGGCCATCATCAGGGTCGGGCAGGCCTGGCAGGCAGTGCCTGATGCCACCGGCAGAGTTCAGGCCACCATTGGGGATGGGCAGGGCAGACTGGCTGCTCCTGACACTGCCCACCGTGTCAAGGCCGAGATCAGTAACAGGGCAGGCAGGGGAGGGCGGGGCGGCAGTGCCTGACGCCTCCCGGGGGTCCAGTGCACCTTGGGAGAAGGGGCAGGCCTGGCAGGCAGCACCTGAGGCCCCCTGTGGGGTCCAGGCCGCCATCAGGGTCAGATGGGCCTGGCGGGCAGCACCTGACTTGGCCTGCAGGGTACAGGCAGCCTTCGGGGTTGGGCAGGGCGGGCTAGCTGCGCCTGACGCTGCCCACTGGGTCAAGGCTGAGATCAGTTACAGGGCAGTCAGGGGCGGGCGGGTGGCTAAGCCTGACTCCGCCCGAGGGGGCCAGGCCACCATCAGGGATGTGGATAGGCAGGGGTGGCCAGGGTTGAACATTTTAATGAAAATGGGATGCCTGTGCCCCTGCCCAGTGAGTCCAGTCCCTGGGGAAGAGAGGGCAGTGGGCAGTTAGCAGGCACCAGGGCTTGGAAGGGACTGGGAGCAACCTGCAGGCATGCTACCAGGAAGAGGTGCTGAACCATGTTGAGGCAGAGGGCTGGCTGATGGAGGCACGCAAAGTGCAGATGAGGCGGCTCTTGCTGGTGCTGAGCTTGAAAAGTGCATCGACAGCCTGATGGACTAAATCACCTTTCTGAAGAAGGTGCATGAAGAGGAGATCGCTGAGCTGCAGGCGCAAATCCAGGAAGCTCAGATCTCCGTGGAGATGGACATGTTCTGCAAGTCCAATCTCTTTGCCGGCTCAAGGACGTCTGTCCCCAGTACGAGAAGCTGGCTGCCAAGAACATGCAGAATGCCAAAGAGTGGTACAAGAGCCACTTCACCATGCTGACTGAGAGCACTGTCAAGAACATCTACGGGGTGCGCAAAGCCAAGGAGGAGGTGTCTGAAAGCCGCTGCCTGCTCAAGGCCAAGACCCTGGAGATGGAAGCATGCCAGGGCATGAACTAAGCTCTGGGAAAGCAGCTGGAAGAGCTGGAGGATAAGCAGAACTCAGGTGTTAGTGCTATGCAGGACACAATCAACAAATTAGAAAACGAGTTGAGAACTACAAAGAGTGAAATGGCATGATATTTAAAGAATATCAGGACCTCCTCATTGTGGCTTTGGACATTGACATTGCAGCCTACAGGAAACTCGTGGAAGGTGAGGAGACCTGGCTCAGTTTCACCAGCACAGGAAACATAGCCAGCGGCTACTCCCACAGTTCCCAGGTCTTTGGTCAATCTGCCTACAGTGGTTTACAGACCAGCTTCTACTTGATGTCCACTGGCTCCTTTCCTTCTTAATACACCAGCCATGTCCAGGAGGAGCAGATCGAGGTGGAGGAGACCATGGAGGCTGCAAAAGCCGAGGAAGCTAAGGATGAACCCCCCTCTGAAGAAGAAGCTGAAGAGGAGAAAGAGAGTAAGTGGTTGACAAAGAGGAAGGAGAGGAAGAGGAAGAAAGTGCCAAGGAAGAATTTGAGGATGCAAATGAGGAAGAAGAGGGAGGTGAAGGTGAAGGAGAAGATACCCAAGAGGCTGAGGATGAGAAGAAAGATGAAGGTGCTGGGGAAGAGCAAGCAACCAAGAAAAGATTGAGCCCCCCCTTCCTTAATTATTTCAGGAGTAATCCTCCTGAAACCAGGTCAACCCCATCACCAACCAAACAGTTGAGTTCCCGATACTATATGAATTAAGAAGTCAATATATATAATACTAGGGGCCCGGTGCACAAAACTCGTGCATTGAGGGTAGGTGATCCCTCAGCCCAACCTGCCCCCTCAATGGGGCCAATGGTTGGCTCTGCCCTGGCCACCTCGGCCCCGGCCCCCAGCCCTGGCCTTAGCTCCAGCAGTGACTGCCCAGCCCTGGAGGCATCCCGCATTGGTGGCCTCTCACACACTGCCTTGCGCCACTCAGCCCCGCCCCCCCACTCCTCATTGGCTGGTAGTGTAGTGAAGGTATGGTCAAATTTGCACACTACTCTTTTATTAGATAGGATTATGAGTTGACTAAGGTTGGACATTAAATGTTGTGCAATGACTTTTTTCCTTATGCAGAGTATCTGTTTTCTTTCAGAGTGGCTTCCTGGCTTGCTGCCAGCCTGTGCATGGTCCATGGTTATGAGTTCAGGATCTATGACAATGTGAATAATTCAGATGTTCACAATAAAAACACATGAATACATGAATTCACTGATGTTAACGTTAAAATTCATAGAAAAAATAGTCCTTTGAATTTTTGGTGGTTAGAAATTAAAGACCTCAAATCATGTGCAATAAACAGTCAATAAAGTTACACTGAATGACAAAAAAAAATACATTAGGGGCCAGGAAACATTCAAAGAACTGGGGAACCATTCCCAGATCAGGAAGGGAAGTCACAGGGTATATATTATTGCTATGAATACAGTATTTCCTACTACTTACAACATATACAATGTAATGTATTAGATGCCTTCCTACCTCATGAAGTATGTATTTTCATAGAGTAATACTGGTACATATGTTATAGTTATGACAGTATATCATATCCTATCTATATTAATAATCTATAATAAAAGAGTAATATGCTAATTAGACCATGAGACCTTCCAGAAGTCCTTCCGGACAAAGCCATGGTGGCAGGGCCGAGGCAGAGGCAGTTGGGGTGATCAGGCCAGGAGGGGAAGGCAGCTGGGGGTGATCAGGCCAGGAGTGGAGGGCAATTGAGGGTGATCAGGCTGGTAGGGGGGGCAGTGCAGGTTGGCAGAGGGGACCAGTTGGGGCAATCAGGCCAGCAGGCAGAGTGGTTAGGGGTGATCAAGCAGTCAGACAGGTGAGTGGTTTGGAGCCAGCAGTCCCGAATTGGGAGGGGGTTGTCCGACTGCCAGTTTAGGCCCGATCCCACAGGGATCTCAGATTGGAGAGCATGTAGGCCGGGCTGAGACAACCCCCTCCCCCCCCCCACCCCCACATGCATGAATTTCATGCACTGGGCTACTAGTATATGTATATTTGGATAATGAAATAAAGCAAAGGAGAAGATAGCAAACAAATCAACTAAGTAACACCATTCCCACAAATCATGAAATGGAACTGTTTTCTAAACTGATAAGAAATACTTTCTTAATTTTTATCATATAATTTTCTAATTTAAAAAACTGCTTGTTGCAGTGGAAAATACACTAAAGGATAAAAAAGTAAATTATCCTAAAAGTTAGCATTGTTGTACTTACTTTTTTACAGTTTGTGTCTTTTTTCTTAATATTTACACAAGATAGCCCTGGCCAGTTTGGCTCAGTGGACAGAGCATCAGCCATGGACTGAAGGATCCTAGGTTCGATTCCAGTCAAGGGCACACACCTCGATTGCAGGCTCCATCTCTGGTTCTGGTCCAGGAGTGTGCAGGAGGCAACCAACCGACGTGTTGCTCTCGCATCAGTATTTCTCTCTGTCTCTTCCCCTCCTTTCTACCCTCTCTAAAAATCATTAGAAAAATATCCTCAGGTGAAGATTAAACATAAAAAGACAAATATAAATAAATGATTTATGGTGTTATTCTGCTTACAGAAGATAATATATTATCAAACTCTCTTTCAAAATATTAATGGGTACCTAATATAATGAGACTGTCATTATTTAGTCCTACATAATTGGAAATTACATTACTTTTTATTTTTCTCTTATAAATAACACTCAGAAACATCCTTGTATGAAAATCCTCTCTGCTGTGGGACAATGTCCTAGGAACACATTGTGGGGCATGAACATTTTAACGACTTTTAAAATACATTGCCAGCAAGCCCACCGCATTGCTGTGGTTAGCATCTACCTATGAAATAGGAGGTCATGGTTTGATTCCTGGTCAGGGTACATGCCCTGGTTGCAGGCTCAATCCCCAGTAGGGGTATGCAGGAGGCAACCAATCAATGATTTGCTCTCATCATTGATGTTTCTATCTCTCTTGCTCTCTTCCTTCCTCTCTGAAATCAATATATTAAATAAACATAAAACAAACAAAAAAGGATTTATTTCTGTGCGATATTTTTTATGTGTATGTGGTAGCATCAAGTAATGGCAGTGGCATGTTTATTTAAAAAAACAAAATCCAAAACTGTAACTTTTAATGTTTACGGTTAGATGCTTTAATGACTTAGAAATGTCAAGCTTTTGAAACAAACTCACAAAACTAACATTTCTCACCAAATCTTACCTGCTACTTGTCACTGTGTGATAACCCTGGTTACCAGGTGTAATCTCCAGGCTCAAGATAATGTTCCCTTCTCCATTTCTGGGAATCTTATCTTGAAATCACAGAGTTCCTCAGTTAGTTTTTCTATTTCCACTTCATGTGGGCTGCTAACCCTAATTAAACTCATTCAAGTAATTGAATCAATGGCTTTGGTTGTGTTTTTAGCAAGCCCTGATAGCTAGCAATAGAACATAGAACTGGCTATTCTGTTCTGTCACCTCACAAAATCAAAAACCAGAAAAGGCACGTGGCGCTCACCGTCCACTCTGACTTGTCCACACCCTCATCAGCAGAAGGGGGTCTAAAACTTTCTGCAAAGCACTTTCTATCCGGTACTGAGATCCATTCCCCTTACCACTGCCATCGAAGTCTAATTTCAAAAACAACTGAACAGAGATAGCGTCAGAAATATTTTTAGAAACTTTTTATTGGTATACAGAACATTTTAGGTCGTATTCAAACATTTTTATAAAAAATATTTAATAGGTTCCATGATAACGGTCATATGAAGATCATTTCAATACTGTACACTAATGTGTCTGCTGAATGAATGTTAAATAATTTCACAAAAGGGATGTCCATCCATTTAAAGAAATCTAGATTTCAATACCAGTTCACAACAAAGATGACAAGATTTTTTTTTCATGTATTGATTATAAATTACTTGCTATTAACTATCTATATATACTGTATTGGAAAAATTGGTTGGAGCTGCCTGGTAATTTCATAGCATGTTCCTAAATAGAGCCTTAGGCTTCTGACGTGTCTTAAGCAGGAACTACTATGAGTCACTTAGAGTCTGGCACCTAACAGGAAACACTAATTGCACTGGCTTTCCCTGGTAAGGACAGGCACAGCCCAGGAACTTCTGGCCACCTCCTGGCAAGAGCACCTGAACAATCAGCTGGGGGAGGGGAGGTTCCTTTTTTTAAAAAGTTTGGGCATCCACCCAGCCCTATGGCTGTGACATTCCTGGCAGGGATACTGGCAGTGGGAATAGTAAAGGTTCTTCAAACCACTGAGCTCTCTGCTTCAGTGGAAACTAGCAGATGTGCCCCAGGCCTCGAGCTACCCCCACTCCTTCTCTGCCAGCACCCACGCCTGCATTGGTAGGGTTTTGTTCCAGGAGGCATGCAAAGAGAAACTTAAAATCCTAACTGTCCTGATTAAACAAATACAAATTACAAATATATAAACACAAAAACAAAAATCTTCTCTTAGTACTGGGTGAGAATGAGGATTAGAGTTAGGGATTTTTGTCCACAGACTGCTTCATCATGAAAACGTGCACCTAGGATCTATGCTAATTTGGTGGTTTTCTACTACCAATCTCTAAACAACCACTTGGCAATACTTTTAGACTTGGGGAGACGTCCTAATCAGAAGTGTGAGGTCACAGATGTCTCATCTTAGGGAAGGGCAGTAAATAGGTCTCGGATGCCAGCCCGGGTGGCACACACTTACCCTGGATGTGCCATTCCTGACTTCAACTAAGACACTAAGTGGCACACCCAAATTTGAGTCCAAAGTCTATCCCTTAGTAGCTGTGATCTCTTGGCCAAATTCCTTAATCTCCTTAAGTCTCAGTTTCCTCATTTGCAAAGCGGGGATCATAAAAAACGCTTGACCTTAAAGTTTTTTTTCTTTTTCTTAAGGATTATTGTTAGTATTTAAAGCACAGGTCTGGCACTTGATAAGCACTCAAAAGCTATGATTACTATGTTGTTGTCATCTTCCACAATTGTTTTTAAATTAAGTTGGTTAAAACATTTTTTCAAGCAGGGGCCCTGATAGCTAGGAGATGAAAGGGGAGCTGCAGAGGTCTGGCTGAGGCCCAGGGCCCCACCTGCTCTGCCAGCAAACCCCACACCCAGAAGGCATTTTCAAAGAACCCCTAGGATCCCAGAGCACATTTTGAAAATCCCTGAAGAACGTTATTTACAAGTGAAAACAATGTCTTTCTTTTGAGGTTTGCTCTCCATTTGTTAGCCAGTTAGGCTTAAATAAGAAAGGTCATATTCAGGGCAAAATGGCCGCATTTAAGGCAGAGAGAAAAACTGTGAAGAATGTGCCCCTGGGGCAGTAAGGTACTCAAAAGCAGGCAGTAATTTCACAGTTACCTTAGAATAAAAATGTTTACATCGAGATTATTTTTGGCAAATAAAATAGGATTACAATTCACTTTAGGTTAACTTAAGAATAAAATGGATCCTTACTTAGCTTTGTATTTATATCTAAAACATGGCTAGATTTAGTTAAAATAATTTAGCCAGAGCCCTAACCAACTTTGGCTCAGTGGATAGAGCATCGGCATGCAGACTGAAGGGTCCTGGGTTTGAATCTGGCCAGAGTTGGTGGCTTGATCCCCAGTGGGGTGTATGCAGGAGGCAGCTGATCAATAATTCTCTTTCATCATTGGTGTTTCTCTTCCCCTCTTCTTCTCCATTCCTCTCTGAAATCAATATATATATATATATATGTACACTAGAGGCCTGGTGCACAAATTTGTGCATGGGTGGGGTTCCTTGGCATGGCTGGCAATCAGGGCTGAGGAGGTTTGGTTGTGGGAGCACACTGACTAGCTGGGGGCAGCTCCTGTTTTGATTGTCTGCCCTCTGGTCAGTGCACGTCATAGCAAATGGTCAACTGGTCGTTCTGGTTGTTCGGTTGCTTAGGTTTTAATGTAGATAGTTATAAAATTCAGCCAGAAAAAATAATGCCCAGTTGGTCTGAACACATTCTTCAGTTATTCAATAAATAAACCTGCTCAAGTAAAGTTCATATGAAATTTGGTAGTTTATTTTTAAACTTTCTAAGTCGCATCTATGTATCATGAAAACTTGTTTGCAGATCAATACTCTTGTCAATAGTTTGTGCATCAAACTTACAGCAGTGCCTTCCTCATGGCTCTGAGGAGTCATCACACTTTACTTCTCACCAAGCCTGGGTCTCAACCCTGTAACTAAAATGTCTCGTAGTCCAAAATTCATCCCACAACGGAAACTTAAACCTTAATGATTATGATGGATGGTACTCAATTACAGTCTATTAATCTTTTGTTTCACTGGCTTACGATTTATTCTTAATGGCAGGGTTATTTGCTTTTTGTGTGCACATGTGGCTACAAAAAGTCTCTTAGGACACACAAAACACTGGATTTTGCCTTTGCAGTTGCCTCATTAATCATCTCCAACAATGAATCGTGTTAATAAAAGCTGGAATTTAAGAAAAAAGTTCTATTAAAAAGTAGGACATCAATGACATTATGATATATTGGAAAAATTCTCAAATCTGATTTTTCAAGTCACTTCTGTTATATGTGCAGAAAATGGACTTTTACAGTGGAAAACCAGCTAATGCAATTTAGTCACTTTTTGCTTGCAAAAAAATACTATGTCTGCCTCATTTATGCTTATTTCCCCCAAAATGGCCATTCTGAGGTCTGGATTAGAGTCACAATCATATTATAAAGAAACTGCTTACATTCATCCTAAAAGTTATAACTTATCTCTCAGAATGTGATCTAAAATGCCCTGGTGAATGTGAGAAATAAGTGCGTAAAGAGCAAAGCCATCCCCTCTGCTCTTATGTGAGTCAGCGGCTGGAGTGGCAATGCCGTCGGTCCCCTGGGCACAATGTGGGAGGCCCACGCTCCGGCTGTGGGGAGACAAAGAGGGTGTTGTGGTAACTTTCACACAGCATGCAGTAAACCTTACAAAAAGCATTTTTGTAGCTATTTTTATTAAATTCCCTTCCTTATATTTTTAAAGTTTGAACATTGAGAACAAAATACTACCCTGATGAGCATTTAATAATTGTTAGGATTTAAACTGGCCTCCTGAAGAGGACACTGTCCATCTCTGGGACAGGACAGGCTCCAGCACTGGGCTCTGCATCTTTTTCAAAACAAGGATAAGCAAAAAGCATGCAGCCATAATACACATCTGTCTTGATGTATGAAGGAGAGGAGTGGCTTGGGCCGAAGGACCTAAAGTTTTATAAGAATTTAACAGAAATGAAATATTTCTCATCTCTTTCAGAATATGATCTAAAATGCAAGTAGAAGGAAAAACTCTCACCTTCCTTGTAATACATTTTATAAAGGAAACGGAATCATTAAATTTATATATGGTAAAATTATACTGCATAAAAATCAATCAATTATGAGATTCTTGAAAGCCTAGGATTAAGCAACATTAAACTTTTTTATCAAGCTGCAAACAAAATCTTATCTTGAAGAAGCAAGTTTAATCTCATGTTAAATGTAGTACAGGCAAATTAACATTCTACTTTTAAGAAATATTTCTGAATGCTTTTCTTTAAAAAATCTCTCTTTGGGCATTAGTTATCCATATTAGTATTATCCTTAAAATAAAAAGTGAAACAGTTAACTGGAAAAGGGTTGACAAATATGAATTTTGACATTATTCTACAGAAATGAAGACACAGAATACTATTTACTATGAATGAAAAAAAAAATTAAGGCCCTAAGCTCTGCTCAAATACAGTGTACTCCTTCCCAGTGTCCACTGTCACACAGACCAGTATGTGGAAGGGTATGAATCTCTTGACACCACGATGGAGGAAGCAGATTTCAACTCGACACAGCTCAGTGAGGAGGAGAGTCTCAAGCTCAGAAGACCTGCTTTATGAACATTAATAGAATGAGTTCAGAATGGGATACACACACACTGTCTTTGTTTCTAAGGTCCTTCTGTTCAAACATTCGATGAGTCTGTGTAGTTAGCAGAGATACATACATGCTGATATGACAGAATAAGGCAGCCAGGAACCACCTCATCAAACAGTGTGGACGTGGCTGGAGAAAGAATTAAAATCACAGTTTTAATTCTTCTAAGGGTGACTTTGCCAGGCCATCTCAGGTCATAGTGAGACTCCATACAGCAGAATGTAAATGTAAAGACCCTCTGCTCATGAAAGACCCGAGACCCTAATTAGATTGTGACTAAAACTCCTTTGTGCATTAAACAGTGCATGGTGCTATTACACAAATATTTGTAAACTCTCAAGAGTGGTCAGTAAAAGTCACTGTGGTCACTTGGGATTGAATGAGAACACCAATGGAAAGAACACTGGGAGAGTGTCCCTCAAAGAATGCTTATGGGGTCAAAAGAAGAGTAAAAGGAAATTAGTCATGAACAGTGCCAAACGCCGAAAAGGTGAGGAGTCAGCTAAGTCACTCATGGCCTTTAAGAGGGTAGTTCCTTCAGATACTGAAGCTCAGTCTATACTGCAGTGTCCAGGGGGGAATGGGCTGCAGATGGTGCTTCTGAGTCCCATCAGGTGTCCTTTCAGAATAGACCTGACACTCCCGACAGTGCAGTATCCCATTAGAACAAAACTTTTCTAATCCCTTAGGATTGGACCATCTGTTCTCATTGATTTAAAACTATCGAAACTATTTTAGATCAACATTTAAGTTGACTTGAATGGAAATATTTTGAGAAATTTTTTAGAGTTTATATGAGTCCAACTGGCAACACAGGCTGTGGAGTAAGATTTCAACCCTACTCCACATAGAAATGTGACATGTGTGACTCAGAGCCTCCTATTGTGAAAGACTGAGGGACACAAAGGCCACCAGGTTGTCCTCAGTGGGTCACAATGGAGAGTCACATGCTTGAAACAATGCCACAGGCTCCCAGGTCCGTTGGCTAGTCTTTGGTCTTGGGAATTCATTTTAGCAGCCTTGATACGCTGGTCAGTTCCTCACAAGCTCAGCATTTTCAGGCTGTGGCCAAACAACTGACAGTCCACTGTACCGACACTTTTTAGAAATGCAGGCATCAGTGAGACTCCCAAAACCTACAAGAGTCAATGTCATGGTGTGCAATTAGGGTTGAAGGGCTTTATTGCCAGGATACTGTTTAACACGACACACTGGCAATAAAAGGTCTAGAATTAGAAAGACACACAGTTTTATTGGCAAGTGAAAGTCTCTTCTTAAGACTCTTCTTTATTATTTAGGCACCAGGGAATGTGGAGGGGCACCTTGTGTACTGGGATGTGGGATTTAATGGAATTCCTATGGAAGGTCTTACTATTTAATCAGAGCCCCCTTCTCGGCTAAAAGGATGTCACTGGTGTTAATTCTTGCTGCTCCTCTAGATCTGTAATTCTGGACAGGACAGAAAGGGGATGGTGGACACCTTGCCATGCTAGCAGTCAGCAGCTGTGCGTCGCTGCAGGAGGCCCAAGTCCAAACCAGAGAGGGTGGAACCTGCATTGCCACCATATGTCCAACCATCCAGATACCATTGCGACATGTATACACAAGGAACTATTTGTCATTGAAACTGGGACTCAGAACTGTTGGACATTGAAACTGAGACTCAAACATTTTTTTTGTTCTTATATATTTATTTCCAGTATGCAGACGCAATATTTTTTTTTAAAGAAAATAAACGGGTGGGGGGGGAGGAGATTGATACAGAGGCAAAGCATTGAACAGACTGTCAAACTACAGTGGAAAGACAGGGGAGGGTGGGGGGCGGGGGCTGTAACAGATCAACCGAAGGACTTGTGTGCATGCATATAAGCATAACCAATGGATACAAGATACTGGGGCGGGAGGGGGCGAGAGGGAGAGGCAGGTGAGGGCATGTGCTGGGGGGTGGGGGAGGTCAATGGGAGGTAAAAAAAAAAAAAGGAAACATGTATTACTATTTGTAATACTTTAAAGAATAAAAAAATATTTTAAAAAGGAAAAAAGAAAAAGAAAAAGAAAAAAAGAAAAAAGAAAGGGGATGGTGCAGGGAGAAGTTAAAGACAAGGGCCAGCAGCCTGCAGCCGCATGTCCTAAGAGAAGCTTCATCAGAACACAGTGGTGCTGCTCATGTACAGTTTCTGGCTGCTTTCATAGTACACCAGCAAAACTGACTAGTTGTGATAGAGACCTTGTCATCCACAAAGCTAAATATTTATTCTCCGGTCCTCTCAGAACAAGTAATCCCACTGAAAGCAAACTGTAAAACACCACACATACAACCCTCCTCTTCTCCCCCCCCCCTCCCACTACAACATGAGATGAGTGGGATTTTGAACACTCAGATGTATGCTAATAAGAGATTTTTGGTGAGGTGCAAATATGCTTTGCTAAAAAAACACATGAAAATTGAGGAAAGGTACTTAAGCTACCGCTTTCCTTAATTACCACCTGGGAGGGCGACTCAGCTTGGCTTCATCCTTTGAGAGGTGCCATTCTTTTCCTAACTGGCACCTCTTCACTGCACTGCTTTCTTGGAAAGCTCTGTGAGGTCAAAGGCCCTTCATCCAGGCCAACCCCACTAAGTGTCAGCTTCCCTGAGTCCTCACTGGTTCTGAAAAAAAGAGCTTGTCTAACCCTAAAGAGTGGTCCAGCAGAGCGAGAGAGCGAGGAGGCACCTAGAAAGTAATATATTCCTGTCCCAGAAAAAAGATGCAAATGAGTAATATAACACTTCTGTTTGCCAGTTAAGTCAAAAATACTATGCTCCATGCAAAAATTTTATGGGTAACAAATATTTTCCCCCAAAGACTCGATATGTTTTCAAGGTGAAAGTATTATGTCGAAGGGGAAACAATGAATGCAAAGTGCTGTGTGTGCACTAGCTTATGTCCATCTGCACAGTTCTATTTTTAGTCATCCCACCTGTCCACTCCTCCCAATTAACTCCTGCTTTTCAAAACCTCTGAAATAAAGGGCCTTTTTGATCAAGTTCCTTGCATTGCTAAACTTGCATCTTTACCCATCCCATGACTTGTTAGAATAACTGAGAGCAGTGTTCAGTGTGACTTCATTCTCCATCACAGGTACTGAACATGTGTCCGTTGAATACATGTGTACCCAGACTAAAAGGGGAGCTCCCTGAGTGTTCTGTGTCACCAATAGCAGCAGAGCCGATAGACAGCGTAGGGCATCCCGGCTTCCAGAAGGCAACTGCAGGATTCTAGCCAATACCTTTAAACTTATGCAATAAAATCTTACATGGAGGCACATTTATGATCACCAATGAGAAACTACACACATATGAAACTAGCTGTTTATGTTGTCTTTAAATAATGTCTTCAATTTCCTTTGCCATATGAAGATGCGGCCGTGGACCAGGCCTCTTGGAGGCTGATCCAATTTTGTAATTGCTATTCTTTGAAATGAGCTGTTTTATCTAATGATTTAGGGGACAATTACTTGACAATTAATGATAACCTACTTTGGAGAATTGCCCATGACTCTATGTAAATAGCACCATCCTAGTTTAGTAACCCAAGTGGGTGAGTTAAGATGGGGGGCGGGGTGGACAAGCACTAAGGTCCACAAATTCTTCACAAGAAGGCTTGTCTCATGTAAATGCCATCACCTAACATGCCTCTTTACAATATGGCAACTAAAATCTCTGACCCAGCACCTTCATCAGGAACCAGCTCCACTGGCTTCCTTCCTGTTTTCCACATCTTCCTCACACAGAATTCCGACATTTGCATTAGTGTTGGCCACACTAGTCATTTCAAAAGATGTAGTTTGCAGCAAACAAACAATAACCTTGTCATTAAGTATTCCGAGTTATGAAGATGGTGCAATTTAAGACTCTTGCATTGAGATATCTAAATTATTTGCTAGACTGGATTTGGTTATTATCTTTGGCTATGGTCACCTATGCTTGACAACACAAACTACTTCTAAACAAAATATAGCTTGACAGCTACCAGAAGTTACTGGTATCTTTTAAATAATCATTCACTTAATATTGATGGTTGATACTGCAAAATTTTTTTAAAATATTAAAAAATATATTGATGGTTGGCAAACTGCGGTTCACGAGCCACTGTTGCCGCTCTGTTGACTGAGTTTGCCGACCACTGCCCTAACCTAAAGTACTTACTGAATATATGTTTGATATATGGGAGGAATATTACAATGGAAGTTCAGGGGCCTGGGGTCCTAAAATTCATGGCAAAGTCACTATAGCAACCTGTGTGAGAATCAATTCTTTATTATTCCTAAAGTTCCTTTTCAACTTAAAAAAAAAAAAAAATCCCCAATTACCTTGAAACCATGTTATATGGTTTTCTCTCACTAACTGTTGGGACATGTGCCAAGAAGTAAGAGTCTTTCACTAAGATCCTAACACACACCTAATTATGCAGGAAGGTCGATGCTTTCATATTGCCAAACTGGTTGTGTTGGAAAAAAGAAGAGTGTCTGGCTGAAGGTCAGGTCGGGTTCATGGCAAGTATGGCATGGGACAGCAAGGAAGCAGTTTCCTTCCCTGTAATTCACATAACAGAGATCTGTGGTGCACTTTTTCTTTCCGTCTTCAGTACGGAAATCAGATAGGTAAAGAGGCTGAGCCCTGAAGGACCTCTGCTGCTTGTCTAACCATCAATCCAGGAATTCCATTTCCTATACTAGCTTCCACACACTGGTCTGTGATGACTTGTAGTGAAAAAGAAAAAAGTTCAAGCAGCAATTTTTTCCCATAAAGTGAAACATGATTTCTAAATGTTAACTGTACCCTTTTTGGTGTCAGAATATCCTCCATTAGATATTTTGTTTTTAGTAAAGCAAAGCAAACAACTGGCAACTATAACGGTCTGCGAAGTTTGTAGCACAGCACCCTCCCATAGAAATGCTGGCCAATACTGCCGAATTAGAGGTCACCAGCTAGTGACCCCTTCATCCAGAACAGCTCCATGCACATGGGGACTTTTATAAGGCAATCCCATTTCATCTTTGGGCAATTAAAAATTGCCTTTTAATCTTGGGAAGTGGTCTCAACTTAACCCTTGGAACCACACAGAATGCACCCAATTTTTCTGCCTCATGACAGTTAAAGCGGTGGGGCATTACATTCTACTTGGGCATCCACCCCGCCTTTAACTCACCATTCTCCAAACTAAATTGTGACTCTCATCCCTTAGTCAAGCCTGACCATCCGGTCCTTTCTGTGATCTTTTGTTCTGTTAATACCACAAAAACCTAAATAGTATGTTTTCTCATATTACTCAAGTTTTAAAGAGATGAAATTTATATAGTTACTTATAATCTATTAATCTAATATGCAGTAAACATGGGATAAAGTGATTGAGTTTTGCTTTTCAACCCATCCCCCAAATTATAAGTGTAAATTACAGGAGAAATATTTTAATGTTTCTACAACCTGTAGAGAACCAAGTCATCATGAAGGGACACATGCTGGTTAGAGCCACTCTGTGCTCTAGAATAGCTCTCCACTTAGCGAGAGGAGGCACTTATGCACTTGTCTTCATATAAAAATACACAAGCAAAAACCCTTAAAATAGTATATAATTCAAACTTGTAAACCTCAACTACAAAGATAACTGAATTATACGTAAGTCAGAGTTTACAAAGGTGTCTCCCCCACCCCAATTAGCCTAATTGTGTACACTTTGAATGCAAAAAAAACTGAATGAAAAAAATCAAGAGTCAACAAAATTCACAAGCCAGAAGCAGTTTAGTGCTCACAAGTTTATATTTTTAGGTTTGATAAAGTTCTTGTGTATTTTCTAAATACACGGACAAACAGTCTTGGAAGTTTACATACATGTCTTAGGACACTTATACTAGGTAGGTAAATTACATTTAAAAATTGGTCTTCGTAAAAGATCTTCCCAAAGAGCTTTTACAAACAGCAGGCAGAGAAAGTGTTCTTTTTATGTTTACAGTGTTAAATGCTGATTCTCCCATTTCATAATGGCCTCAACCACCCCTCTCCTCAACCCAAAATGATGTTTCCAATAGCCAGTGTACTCCAAATCTAAATCCCCAGTGTCCCAAGGCAGGGCTTACCATTGCTTCCCTCCACACAGCTTGGCTGCCTAGAGCTGCCCCGCTGCTGGGAGGCAGGGCCACAGCAGGAGCAAAGCTCCCTTGACACCTGAAAGGGACTCAGAGAAGCCTGTACCATAGTTAAGTTTAAGGATCTGGGTGACTGAATGGCACAAAACATGGGGTTCATGTTTCTTTCCTCATTTGAAAATGAAAATGCCGCACTGAGGTTGGGTGTCTGGTTTGTAGGCAGGTGGTGCAGCAAGGGCTGCACAGGAGGAAGGTAGGGAGGACTTGCACCTGGGACAGTGGGGAGAAAGGCAAAGACCTAGATTCCTAACAGCTGTTCTAAGGGAAATGTGTCTCCACAGGGGACTCCTTAAAAGGGTGAACTACAAAAGCTGTTGCATGAGGCCCAGTGGAGCCTCCAAAAGGGCCGGGCCCAGAGGAGGCGGTGGGAGCAGCTCAGCCTGGCCCTGGCCCTGCGGCTGCTACATCGGGCAGGGGGCTGCTGGGAGCCTTTCCTATCTATAAAATGGAGACAATAGCACCTACCTTAGAGAGAGCAGATCAAATAAAGCGCACGGCACGTGTAGGCACTAAAAAATGGTAGCATTTGGAATCATTTTTCAGAAAAATAAACTCTTCATTCTATGTTGACAAAGTCCTAAAAATATAAGTAAAGCTTATCAAAGTTTTAAAATTTGTGATTTTAAAAACCCATCTCATCATCCTTTCCCCATGATTATATTGCTCCAGTTCTTTTCAGGCCTTTGACACTATATTGTAGTGATAAGCGTTTCCAAGCTCTGGTCCTTTCCCGATTTTCTCTCTCCCCCTTCCTCATTACTCCTTTTCTTCTTGGTTCCCATGTATTACTGAACAACTGCCAGTGTTCTAAGCATTTATACAAGTCTATACATCACCTCATTCTTCTCATCAGGATGGCTCTACCCAAACCAGTGAATGTTTCCCCCCCAAATTTCAAAGCTACTCATGACAGTTCAGTTTCCCTTCCTGTAACATCTCTTCTTTTTTCAGCTCTTAGTTTCTGTGGTACTAAAATTTAGCAAAACATCCAGTGGCTATGAAAAATGAGGGCCAAACTCTGACCGACAGTGTAGGGACCATGTGGCGGTGACTGTCAGAAGCCTAAGAAACAGTGAATGACCTTGATTTATCTGAGAGGGTCTGTACTACAGTGAACAGTAAAGAGGCAGTTCATGCTCTTCTCCTTCATTAAAATTAAAAGCTCTGAAATATTTTTAATTTTAAGTTATACGAGAAAAATTCAGCAAATGTGTAACACACAATTCTGCCAGGACCCCACAGACCAAACTATGGGTATTCCGTGTTACCTCTGAGACCAACTCTAAGTTCTTAGCATTTCAACTTCCTGAAGTTGTACAGTAAGTCAGAAAAAGAACATACTTAAAAAAATAGAAACATCCAGTAGTATACCTTAGTACTAAAACTAGTTTTTTAAAATGATCTAGAAGGGTAAAGGCAGTCCTTCAAGATTATGGAACAAAATAAATTAGGGAGTCAGCAAGTAGAAAAGTTTGTCAGTTCTGTTTCTTGTGAAACGCTTACTTTAAAGAAGAAACTTTTATATAGGCTGAGGCTAATATATTCAAGAATATAAACATTTTTCCTTTGGATTGCCTTTTTGAAAACAATATGGTAAAGTAAATATAGTCCAATCTGTCATAACACAACATAAAAGGCAATGGACAATCATAGAATATCTTAAATTAACAGTAACAAGCCATCTACATCAAACCTTGCATCCAACCAGACCAAGCAAAAGCACAACAATCGCGTAGTGTACCACATGTGTATTTCAACTTACTGTATGCAATCTAACAGAAATTTGGTCATAATTTACCAGATATACATAAATGATTTAAGTAATAAAGAAAATTCAACTTAAAGAAATTAAGTTCATACCTTGGGAAAAGTAACAAGTACATTAGAGTGTAAAGCCCAGTCCAGTTTCTATGCAATAAGTGACCTGCAATCTAATAAAGCAGATTTAGCAACTTTCAGATATATCTTTTCTCTTTAATATATATTTATATATAGACAGATCTACCCATTGTAAACTATGGTTTATTTTAAAGGAGGGGCATAAATGGGATGAAAGAAATCTTTATACTATACTTACATATTCACAATGCAGAACATTTTATGCTTAAAATACTTTTTCATTCATAGTATTTTACCCAACTAACATCTACTTTGGACCCAACCAGAACTACATTTTACTCATTTACCTAGAACACTGAGAATAAGATGTACTCTTCAGTCTTAAAAACCAAACCAAAACTATTCATGTCAGTTTTATAGTTATGTAGAAACTATAATAAAGTTTAGATAATGAAAGATGTACCTGACCATGTAACTATACTTTATATTTTTTATTTATTCGGGCAGAAACATCGATGGCTAACATTTAAGCATCATTTTACTGAAATAAGAGATAATGAGAAAGCGTATCTCTTAGAAAAGTATCAATGTTTCGGCCTTGATCAAATGGAGCACCACAAAGCAGAAAAGTATGCTCAATCTCTATTTAAAAGAAAGCTGAAAGTTTGATATCCCTCACTCGATATAATATACAATATGTTCCTGATAATGTTGTGCATATTAATATTAATTATGTGACATTTTGCTGTCTTACAATTAGCTAATTCATCTATCATCAGGCTAAATAAACCTGAAAATTTCTACTTTATAATATTTCACCCCTTGTATCCTGAAAAATTCAGTTGATCATAAATTGTAAAGCCTCAATATTTTATTTGTAAAATTTCTGCAGATCACTAAATCAAGGTAACTACTAGAAAGACTGCATACTAAGGTATAGTGACTAAGGAATTGAAAAAAATAATTGTCTATCATAATTTTAAAACATTGAATATCCCAGTAAATATGAAACAAAAGAGAATGCAATTTTTGTGTTAATTTTAATCGTAAAAGGGCACAAGAGTAAAAACCTGATAGTTCACTTATATTGCATAACAAGCTAACCAAACTGGACATGGAGGATAAATCATAAAACAAATCATTTTACTTATTGTTTCTATGACTCTTCTTTCGATCAGATTTCTGTCTTTTCAAATGAGGTATAGTACACTGGCAAAAATAAAAAAAAGGCAAACAAGAATAGTGCCAAAGTAACAGATACCCAAAACCGAATACCGTATCAGAAAACGTCACATAGAACCATTTTATCAGATTAGAGCAGCAAGAGGAAGTGACTTCTAAATCATAATCATTTAGTGGTATTTGTCAACTTCGTCACGGTAACTTTGCAACATCATTCTTCATTTGTGAAGTAGTAAAATTCATGTCAAAAAGGAAGGGGGAATGGAGGAAGTCAATTAGTTCATTCCAATAAATTACCTCTCCAGTTCTTATAAACATGCCCATCAGCACAAAATTGAGAAATAATACCTAAGACTAGAAGAGACCTGGTTTAACTTATGAAGCAAATCAAAATGGAAAATACAGAAAAGTACAACCAATGGGGTTGAAAAGGCCCCTCACTGAAAATCTGTATTAAAAAAAATAAAATTAATAAAAATAAAAATAGACACAAAACTCTACTAGTACAAACTAGCCTGAGTGGTTTGGTGGACAGAGTAGTTGGGCCAGCTGTCACTGTATTCTCATAACTGGATTTTCTTCATTCCGGTTAACTGGTACGTAAACGTCAGCTCTTTATAGACAGATAATCCATTTTCTTTAGGACCCAAAGAGTTACTGTATATCCTATAAATAAAAAATATTTTTACTTTGATAACTGACTGAAGATGTGGGGACTCCATGTAATCCAACCACAAGATTAGTTGCTGTCCAGTCCTGTGCAAATATAAAAAAATTTTGCTATAAGGCTTTGACCCTACAGTTTTCACAGCAACTTAACTACCATCCAGCATGTACCATATTTTGCAAGCCTTCAAGTTCAACAATTCAAATTGTTGCTTCATATTACGTCCCAATGCAGCATCCTTGAGGAGTAAAGGAGGCCAGTTAATCATCCTGAGACATACAGACGTCTCCCAACTCGTCCCATCGTGATGGGTGGTTCTGATCTTCTCCATCGTCAGCCAGCTCTTCTTCAGCTTCTCCCCCTTCGTTCTCTTCATACTCTTCATCCCGAGGGAAATCTGTGTCCTGTCCCTGATCTACACCTGCTTGCCTTCCTGGCCGTGGTTTATCTGCACAGTCTACACAAACACCATAGCGTCGAGATCCATGTCTTATTCCAACACTGGCAGCTAATATGAAGATCTTCTTACACACCATACATTTGTATTTTTTATCCTTTTTATGCACCTAATTGAAGGGGGGAAAAATCCAATAAGGACAGTATAAACAATTGAATACATATGAACCACTCAAATCACCAGTTGAACTATGAGTGAATATACCATTTTTTTTTTTTTGCTTTATGAGGCTCAGTATCAGACCATAAATCATATTCTTTTTTAAAGCTATTTAATAATCAGCCTTCCTTAAAACTGCAGGTAACAGTGTTAAAATTTAAAATGCCTTCAATTTTACTGACGTTAACATAGTTTAGCTCAAAGGTCAGTTATATTTAAAGTTACTTACCAGGGAATGTCTTTTCACATGCTCTCTGCGAGTAAACAGTTTTCCACAAATATCACAGCTAAAGGATCGGACTCCCGTATGAATGAGCAAATGCCTTTTTAGTGTTCGTCTGTATTTGGCTACATAGGTACAATGAGGGCATTTTAACTTGTTCATGTTTAGAGATGATTCACCTTTGAGGATAAAAAAAAGAGAGAAGCACTTATATATAAACAGAAAACTTGCTCTCAAAAGCTTACCTATCCCTGAGAATAGGGACTATTATAGGGTTAGTACTGTCTTGATAAAAAAGAACAAACAAACAAAAAAAAACCCCCACAACTCAGAATAATTCTGTAGATGTTTAATTGACTAATACTTGCCATTTTCCCAAGTTTCTTGTTTTGGCCAAGATTCAGGCAACAATCCATACTTGAAATCATTTGCAGCACCTGGTAGCAATCCATACTTGAAATCGTTTGAAGTACCTGGTAGCAATCCATACTTGAAATCACTCGGGCCAGGCATCAGGCCATACTTGAAATCATGTGAAGTACCTAATACAATTGAAAAGTGATTTCAATGTAATAATGGTAATAAATATCTGTCTTTTGCTGGCATAAAAAAAAAAAAACATGATAAATGACCATTAAGATAGAAGAGCTTAATTTAAAATAACTAAATTAAAAAAAAAACCCTCTACATTTTAATCTAAAACTGACATGTCTTCATACTTTATTGCCTAATTATAATATCCTGATTGACAGACATCTTAAACAGAAAACAAACTCAAGTTTAAAATACTATTCAAACATAGGGGGTTAATCAGTGAAGTAAATCTAAATACTATTTTATGGTGTGTGGAGGCCACAATGAAAATACCATCTTTCAAACATATTCAACACAGCACCCTGTATTAAAATAGTTACTCTTCCTAATTATTCTATCACTTGAGACTACCACCCCAAAGCCCAGCTGTGGAACTAGACAGTCTCCTTCTGTCCCCAAAACAATAATAAAGTTTTGTTTTAAGACTAACTGGTTTAGAAAAATGGATGGAGGGTGAAAAATATAAAAAGGTAAACTGTAAATACCAAGTTCTTGTATTATTAGACTCTTGTTTGTGGTTTTAGACACACTGGGCCCAGGTAACTGAATGCCCTTTTAGGGACTTCACCAAAACCTCTTTCTAAAACCATTTGTTTCATCCTAAACAAATGAAAATCAAGAAGGTAGAATCAAAATAGAATTATTCCATAGGATCTTCAGATTAGCTAAAATAGGGATTCTCTCCTCTGGAGTTGGTCCCATCTTGACTATTCCTTGTACTGGGAATCCTTGGGCAATGGGAATCCAGAATCCTCATGGCCACTGCCACCCAGATCCAATCCATCATCACCTCTAGCCTCCGGATTATTTTCAGTAACCATCCGCTTATCTGCCTTCCTCAAGTGTAGTTCAACACAACAATCAGGTTCTTTTTTAAACTTTCAGTCAGAGCCTGGCCCTCTGCTCAAAAGCCTGCAAAAACTATCCATCTCAGAGTAGAAGCCAAGGACTCCCCATCGCCTACAACCATGATGGCTAACCTATGACATACGTAGCCATTTTCGATGACACGTGGCCATATGCAGTCGCATGTAGAGAAGTATGGGGCTGCATGCCGAGAAGGACATTTCATCCTCGGCTACTGCACCTGGTGCAGCCAGGTGCAGTAGCCAAGGATGAAACATTTGCTGTAGTGTAGTGCCACTATGAACAGGAAATTTGGAGTGCCTGGAACCGATTACCAGACACTTTTAGCACCCTGAAAAATATAGCAATGGCTTTACTCACAATTTTTCCCTCTTCGTACTTTTGTGAGACCTTATTATCAGTATTAAATAATATCAAAACCAATAAAAGAAACAGAATGATAGATGAAGTTCATGGCGCTTGCTTGGGCAAAATGAAGGTTTAGCCAATGAAATTCATCAACAAAAAAGTCACTAATAGGCAGATTAAAAAATTCCCCCTCCCCCTCACTTATCTTAGTTCCCCCACACAAGTTAAGAAACCAACTGACGGATGAACAAAGAAGTCCCTAAGCAGGTAAGATAAATAATTAGTTTTTGGTTTATTAAATACAGTTATATATTACAATTATACATTTTTGTTATTTAAACTATAAATATCGCAAAATTATGGGTTTTTTTCTCGAAGTGACATACCACCCGAGTTATGCTCGTTTTTTTGGCGAATTTTGACACACCAAGCTCAAAAGGTTGCCCATCACTGGCCTACAAAGTATTACCAGACTAGCCCATGCATCCCACCGACCTCCTGACCACTCTAATCCAAGCAGACTCCTCTCTGCACCTCTGTGTGGAGATGGTCCTACTTTCAAGGTCTCTGCCTGGGACTCCCCCTTCCAGGCTGTGCACAGCTCACTCTACTGCAACTGATTAAGTTTCCTCCCATGCACACCATGGATATAATAAAGGAATGCTTGTCAAAAAATGGGTTTTCTAAGAATTCACATCCCAGCCTTAGCTGGTTGGCTCAATAGACAAGAGTGTTGGCCTGAAGACTGAAAGGTCACAGATTCAATTCTGGTCAAGGGCATATACCTGGGTTGCAGGTCTGGCCCCAGTCAGTCACGGAACATGTGGGAGGTAATCAATCAATGTCTCTCTCACATCCATGTCTCCCTCTCCCTATCCCTTTCACTCTCTCTAAAAATCAGTGGGAAAATATCCCCAGTGATTAATAAAAAAAAAAAAAAATTCATTTTCCTATACCAGTGGTCGGCAAACTCAGTCAACAGAGCCAAATATTAACAATACAACAACTGAAATTTCTTCTGAGAGCCAAATTTTTAAACTTACACTTCTTCAAAACAGACTCACCCAGGCCATGGTATTTTGTGGAAGAGCCACACTCAAGGGGCCAAAGAGCTGCGTGTGGCAGTTTGCTGACCACTGCCCTATACTGCACCTATTTGCAGATATGTTAATTTTCTTAAAAATTAAAATAACTGCCCTAGCTGGTTTGGCTCAGTGGATAGAACATCGGCCTGCAGACTGAAGGGACCCAAGTTCAGTTCCAATCAGGGGCACATACCTAGATTATGGGCTTGATCCCTAAGTGGGGGACATGCAGGAAGCAGCCAATGAGTGATTCTCTTTCATCACTCATGTTTCTCTCTCTCTCCTCTCCTTCTCCCTTCCTCTCTGAAATCAATAAAAAAATATTTTAAAAACATTTTTTTTAAGAAATTAAGATATCTTCTTTGGTAAAAGTCTCAATACCCAACAGTGCACAAAGGCCTCTCGAAGATTTAAAACCACATTTATTTCATTGCTTAGAAAATCACCCGTTTTGTTAAATGTTAGGAAAGCCCTCTCAAAAACAAAAAACAAAGGGATAAAAGAGAAAAGGAAGGAAAACCCAAATCCATAAATATATAATTTAACTATAATGTATTGCTGTTTGGGGGAAAGTTTTTAGAATCCTAGTGAGGCACCTTGTCTATGTGTACGAAGGAATAGATCACACCTTCACATTCCTAAAGTTTGAACTTTGTGACTCCCAGTTCTTGTCCAAATCAGTGCCTGTCTTGCCTTTGTATTTTTAATGTCCAAAACATACTCTTCAGTTATATGTTGAATAAATGTATCTGGAAATGGTATTTCTGACATGCTCAAAACACTTGAAAAATTATCGTAAGAAATCATGTTAGATATACTGATTATCAACTAAATATTATTCATTACATAAAGGAACAGACAGAATAGCCTAAACCATGAATTGATAATCCAAGAGTTAGAATTAAAGATTTTTAATATTTGATAAATTCCGTGCTTTTCTAAGTAACCTACAGTAAAGACGTAATAAAAAGCGTTCATGATAAAATGTGAGAACATTCTGAAATTCAAAATAATTCAAATTAAGGAAGGCTTATCCCAAACTTAGTCATCTCTCCCAATTCTTACAACAATGAGGTATCTTGTAGAACACCTAAGAGCAGCTTGAAGAAAGGTCCCTTTGTAATTCAACCCACTGAAGGATCATTAAGGTCACTGAAAATCTACTGCAAAATTGTGCTTATGATTCCATAATGGCAAACTAAGAAGAAAGCAATGTTTTTATAGTCAAAACTGTAAGATAAAGGCTGGAGTCAGTTGCAAAAATCCAGTGGATCCAAGTGTCCCCTAAAGACAAGTGACTCTAAATCACGGTGTTTCTTTTTTTGAGAATGAGATAAATTAGAGAGACCATTACCTACTAAAAGTGTGCATGTGCAAATTTAAAACTTGGTATGAATGCACATAGCTCAACTGAACCAGCCCATTCTTAAAACAGATTTTGAAACCAAAACCAAGGGCAAGAAAACATTCCTGTACTCAGCAATTCTCTGTACAAGCAAAAAGTCTTCAAAATATAACTCAAATAATCTGTAAAATACTAATTTCAAAACCTTTTTTATAAATTCTTTCAATAGTTAGGAGAAACAACCTTAAGGGAGCTTCTTCCGAGTTTTGGCTTCGTTTTTTGTCAGTGTATACTGAATTCAGAAGCCCAACAGCTTTTGGTAAGAAGTACCCCTTACAGTCCCCTCCCCATCAATTCTTTAAAAAATTTCTAGGCTACAGAAGCTAAAACAATGACCATCTACCATCTCCCTTTATGTACATTCAACAAATGTTCATTTTGCCAAATGTGCTCTGCAATACATATACACACCTTTGATGTCTATTTGAAAACAACCTGTACAACCATCACTTCACTCGTAAAGACAGTGCACATCTTCTAGAACTTTCTCCCACATAACCACAGCACCTTTATCACATCCAAGAAATTTAATATTGTTCAACATCTGTCATTTAATCCATATGACACAGTCAAATATCCAGCTGTTCCCCAAATGCCCCTTTAGTCCTTAATGGAACTCATGATGTACACAGTGGGCTTGGTTGGTCCCCTTCCATCCATGGTCCCTATGCTTATCTTTCCTGGCACTAGACCTTTAGAATCTGGACCTGCTGGACTTATGTCCATCTGCCTTATTACCTGTGTAATTAGATCTGGGACAAGAACATAGACCCTGTGCATCAGCTAGCCCACTGCATCAGGAGGCCCGTGTTCTGGTTCCTTTCACCATAGCACTATGTTATATCACTCACTTATGGTCACTCATCAGACCTCTTTATTGTACAGATCTCTCTTCCCCTTTGTAATGGAAGATGCATCACCCTGCAAACTTTCTATTCCCAAACCCCAGTGGCTCAGTCCTGGAAGCCCATCAACAATGTCATCATAGAGTGACGTTCTTGAAACATTCCCTGTGGGGGTGCAAAAATATCACCTTACCTAATAATAGAGGAACATGTAAATTGAGCGTACCTCCACTACACCCACAGCCAATCAGAGTGAGCATGTCAATTAACCCAACAAAGGTGGTGGTTAACTGCATACATACTTGGGTCCCGGGAACCTCCTCAGCACCCATGTTACTTCCAGCCAGCCATCTGAAGGGGGTAGGGGGGAAGGAGCTAAGCCTGCCATCGGAGGGGCGAGGGGTGCCCCTTCCCAAGCCTAAAGCCTGGGGTGGAGGCTTTAGACTTGGGCAGGACCGAGCCTGGGATCCAAGGGAAAGGGAAAAAAAAAAATCAATAGAAACATATCCTCAGGTGAGCATAAAAAGAAAAATAAAGAAATGTCATATCCTATGAAAAACACATCTTAAAAATGCCTAAGGAAAACTGTCATTTTTTTCATGGTGAAATGATTAGAGTCCGTGTTGATGAAAATACCTTGGTGGGGGAGGAACCAAGATGGCGACATAGGTAAACACCTATCTTGCTGCCCCACACAACAATTCCAAAACTACAACTTAACGACAGAACAAACATCATCCAGAATCACCTGAAAGCTGGCTGAGTGAAAATTCCACAAACAAAAGTAAAGACAGGACACTGTGACTCAGAGGAGCGGCAGAGCGCAGCGTTGAAGACATGCGTGGAGAGAGGTTTGGAGTCCTGCGCACGGCAGCGGAGAGGGCGGGCGGCTGCAAACCTGGCTGGTTTTCTCCAATGGGGAGGGCGGAGGCGTCCCACTGCACTGACTGCCCAGTTCCAGGCAAGGCCTGGGGAGCACACACTCATAGGGGGTAGAACTGGGCAGTGAGAAAGCATGCTAAAGCCTGGCGAGGCAGAGGTCTGCGAGCTTGTGGAGAGTGCGTGTAAACTTGGAACAGCAGTTTGCGCGTAAACTTGGGAACAGAAGTGCGCAACCGCGCAGAGAGGACTCGTGACTTGCTCCCTCGTTCGGGAGATCACCGGACTGCTTTGTTTTACAACCCTGGGCGAGACTCTGGGGGAGCGGACTCATTTGGGGAGAGGCTGAGTTGTCTGGCAGCGGGTGGAGATCAGCGGCGGCTCTCTCTCGGAGGTGCGTGCAGCCGTTACCATCTGACACAGAGACCCTGGTGCCACATAGGACGGAGCTGATGCTGCAGGCCTGCTCAGCTGGGAGACTCTGCCCATCCAACCTGAACACAGCTTACCCTCACAGTCAATTGGCCGGGAGGTCAAACCCTCCAAGTGCTAACAACAATAAGCTGGGTTTAACTTCAACAATACTGTAAAACCCATAAAGGGCTGCAGCAAGAGTATCCACCTCAGGTAACTGGGGAGGCTGAGCCACTGTTCCTTAGAGGACATCTACCACATAAAGCTAATGGACCAACTCAGAAAAGCAGCCACAATGCAGAGAAATGGAAAGAAATCAGATATGAAAGAAATGGAGGAAAAAAAAGACGACCAGACATAGAGTTCAAAACCATGGTTATAAGGTTTTTCAAGAAGCTCCTAGAAAAGGCCGAGACCTGCAAGGAAATGAACAAGACCCACGAGGAAATGAATAAGGCCTATGAGGATATGAACAAGACTCTTCGAGGATATGAACGAGACCCTCACGGATATGAAAAAGGACCAACTAGAAATTAAGCATACACTGACTGAAATAAAAAATATTACACAAAAACCTAAAAGCAGTCCAGACGACTGCAAGAACCAAGTCAAAGATCTGAAATACAAAGAAGCAAAATCCACTCAGCCAGAAAAGCAAACCAAAAGAATCCAAATAATTGAAGATAGTGTAAGGGGCCTCTGGGACAACCTCAAGCATACCAACATCCAAATTATAGGGGTGCCAGAAAAAGAGAGAGAGCAAGATAATGAAAACCTACTAGAAGAAATAGTGACTGAAAACTTCCCCCACCTGGTGAAAGAAATTGACTTAAAAGCCCAAGAAGTGCACAGAACCCCAAAATATATGAATCCAAAGAGGACCACACCAAGATACATCATAATTAAAATGCCAAGGGCAAAAGAAAAAGAGAGAATATTAAAAGCAGCAAGAGAAAAACAGTTAGTTACCTATAAGGGAGCACCCATACGATTGTCAGTGGATTTCTCAACAGAAATGATGCAGGCCAGATGGGAGTGGCAAGAAATATTCAAAGTGATGAATAGCAAGAATCTACAACCAAGATTACTCTATCCAGCAAAGGTATCATTCAGAATTGAAGGTCAGCCGAGACCGGTTTGGCTCAGTGGATAGAGCGTCGGACTGCGGACTGTGGGGTCCCGGGTTCGATTCCGGCAGGGGCATGTACCTTGGCTGCGGGCGCATCCCCAGTGGGGGGCGTGCGGGAGGCAGCTGATCGATGTCTCTCTCTCATCGATGTTTCTGACTTTCTATCCCTCTCCCTTCCGCTCTGTGAAAAATCAATAAAATATATTTAAAAAAAAAAAAAGAATTGAAGGTCAGATGAAGTGCTTTGCAGATAAGAAAAAGCTAAAGGAGTTCATCACCGCCAAACCAATATTATATGAATTGCTGAAAGATATTCTATAAGAAGAGGAAGAAGAAAAAGGTAAAAATATAAATTATGAACAACAAATACACATCTATCAACAAAAGAACCTAAATAATCTGATGAACAGGATAAACTGGTGAATATAACAGAATCATGGGCATAGAGAGGGAATGGACTGACAATTCTTGGGGAGAAAAAGGGTGTGGGAAGTGCAGCAAGAGACTGGACAAAAATCATGCACCTATGGGAGAGGACAGTGTGGGGGAATGAGGGTGGAAGGTGGGATTGGTACCGGGTAGAGGGGAACTATAGGGGGGGAAAAAAGGGAAACAATACAATTTATAAACTGAACAATAAAGAGGCCCCTTACATTATCTCCATACCTTTGTGGCTGTGGTGACTGGCAGTGGCTACAGCAGCGGGGTAATGGGGCTGGCACCTTCCCCTGATCAGCCCAGTTGCCTCCTGAAAAGGGAGGCCAGACTGCCGCGTAGGTCTGCTCCCCTACTGTCCTAAGCCACCAGTAGGACATCCCCTGAGGGCTCCCAGTATGTGAGAGGGGGCAGGTTGGGCTAAAGGACCCCTCCCCAGTGCATGAATTTTGTGCACTGAGCCCCTAGTTCTTCTATATTTATGAGCTTGTCATTCTTCTGTAAAGAAAGCTTTCCCTTTCTAATTGACTCATAATGTTTTCATGTAATTCTGTGGAATATTCATGAATTCTTTGTTTCCCAAAGTACAACTGATATACCAGGTAAATATTACTATTTAGAATTAACGTTCTCTATAGCCAGCAACAACCAATTATTCTATATCAAAACTAATTCAAATGCATTAATCATTCTAATAATTACCATTCTCACACCTATACTTTAACAGAAGTCATCATAATTACTTTTGATACTGAGAATTTTAAAATGTCCACCCAACAAAGGAGAAATGCCTATCTATTTTTATTTACCAGGCTTTCAAAGTCCATCATAATCATAGGCACCACAGATGAAAGTACTTACATATAATCCTCTCCTTTAAGAAAAAGAAACTGCAGTAGGTCCTTAGTAAACATGTACACAAACACTTCCCAAGCCTCAAATCCTCTTAAATGTATTCTTTTTAAATTCTTACTGCACGGGGAGAAGGAGGTTAAAGGGACACTGTAATACTGTTGACAAGGCCTGCTGTGCCTACCAGCATCGCCTCCATCCTGCCCCAAGCTGGCTTCTGCTAGCACGTTTGCATTCACATTCCTGTCACAGTCTGGCCCGGAGAGCAGAGCACCATCCAGATCTGAAATAGATGGAGAATAATCTGTTATTACAGCCACACCACAGCCGCCACCCACCACCACTCCCTTCTGGAACTGTTTCTTGGGCACACAGAGCGGCTATATGCAAGTGCTGAACACCTGTAACACCACAAGGCACGGAAGGGCAAGACATGATTTTTATCCACAAGAGTAAGTGCAGGCTTAGCAGCAAGCACAGTGTACTGGAGAGGCATGAGCTGCAGAGCCCGGGTGGATTGGTACTCTAGCTCCATTTGTTACTACTGGCTACATGAGCGCATGTCAATTTCCTCACATGCATCTACTTGTATCAAATAGAGAAATTAGGTTAATGCAAACCAACTGTTACAATTATGATGTCTGGCAACCAACAGATGACTACTGCTGGTACTAAGTACTAGATGTATAAAACATCGTATGGCTCAGAGGTGGGAAGGACCATCTGTTTAAAGCTAAAATAAAAAGGAAGCTATCAGAGAAGAAGTCATTCCCAAGAGTTCATAGTGAACTATGAAAAGGATGTGATAGGAAGCATAAAAGAAAAAAAGCATTGATACTAACGTGTCCATCCCTTTGAATCTGTTCCATCCCTTCAGTTTCTCTACCACTGACTGCAACTAGCACTTGTCTTTACTCTCCTGATTAGTGAGTAAATAACTCAAACAGTTCCTTCCTTCCCAAATATAGTGCTCCTACCACCACTCTTCTTCCTACACACTGCCGGAGAGATCTTCCAAAAACATCCATCTTTAAATTGCTCGTTTACTTAAGATCGCCTATGGTTAACCACAGCTTTTATGATAATCATCAAACTCCTTAGTTTAGAGTCCAAGATAATGTTTCAGGTGCCTGCTTAGGAATCCAAACTCACCCACTGGCACTATTTACTCTTTCAAATGCATCACACGTTTCTGAAGTCAGTGTTACTTACAATGGTTGTCTCTCATCTGCCTTCTATTCAAGACCCACCCTTGGTATCACCATTCTGTACTGCTCCAATTCCCAATACTAAAGGTTAAAAAGTTTATGGTGGGAAAACTTTTAATCATACAATGAAAAACACTACCCAGCAGTGGTTCTAGTACAGCTATAAATCCAAAACCACACATCAGATCTGGTACTATCATACTAAGATGCCAGTAGGATAACATCCTATCTAATAAAATAGTGATATGCAAATTGACTGTACCCCACAAACCACGCCCACCAGCCAATCAGGAGTGAATATGCGAATAAACCCCTGAACGAGATAGCTGCAGCCACTGAGAGCAGGAGAGAGGCTTGTGTTTCCCCAGACACGGAGGAAGCCAAGCTTTCCACCTGTTCTTGCCAGCCTAGGCCTCCACTCAATGCTACAAAGTTTTAATTATAGAAAATACATAAATCCCAACAGAAATGGTGGCAGCCACAGAGCTGGAGAGAGCAGAGACTAGCATTGCCCCTGGCAATGGAGGAAGCCAAGCTTCTAGCAGCCCTGGCCGGCCTAGGCCTCCACTCTACGCTACAAAGTTTCAATTATAGGAGGTAAATAAATTCCAATAGAAATGGCTGCCACCACAGAGTAAGCAAAAGGCTTGGCTCCACTCCAGGCTGCAAAGTTTTAATTGTAAAAGATAAATCCCAGATACCAGGGCCTCCGCTTGGGTCGCTAGGGGGCGTGGCTGGCCTGCAAAACACCGCAGGCCTTGGCCCAGGTCGCACTATGCCCGAAGGAAACCCCCAACCTGATCCAGGAACCCCTTCAGAGCAAACCAGCTGGCCCCCATCCATGCACCAGACCTCTATCATCCTATCTAATAAAATAATATGCAAATTGACCATACCTCTGATCAAACCATGCCCACAGCCACAACCACCAGCCAAGCAGGAACAAATTATGCAAATAAACCCCAACCAAGATGGCTGCAGCCACTGAGAGCAGGAGGGAGGCTTGGGTTTCCCAAGCAACGGAGGAAGCCAAGCTTTCCACCTGTTGTTGCCGGCCTAGGCCTCCACTCAATGCTACAAGTTTCAATTATAGAAGATACATAATCCCAACAGAAATGGCGGGAGCCATGAAGCTGGAGAGAGCAGAGGCTAGGGTTGCCAGGGCGATGGACGAAGCCAAACTTCTGCAGCCCTAACCTAGGCCTCCACTCTAGGCTACAAAGTTTCAAACAGAAATGGCTGCTGCCACAGAGCAAGCAGAAGGCTTGGTTCTGCTCCAGGTTACAAAGTTTCAATTGTAGAACGTAAATTAATCCCAGATCCCAGGGCCTCCGCCTGGGTCGCTGTGGGGCAAGGCTGGCCTGCAAACTACCATAGGCCCCTTGCCCAGGCCGCTCCACACCCCAAGGGAAGCCCTACCCTGATCCGGGACACCCTTCAGGGCAAACCAGCTGGTCCCCACCCATGCACCAGGCCTCTATCCTATCTAATAAAAGAGTAATACACAGATTGACCATCACTCCAACACACAAGAGGGCTGCCCCCATGTGGTCTAAGATCCTGCCCCCATGTGGATACAAGATGGCCACCACAAGATGGCCAGCAGGGGAGGACAGTGGGAGGTTCCAGGCCTGCAAGTGAGGGCAGTTGTGGGCCATCAGAACAGCAGGGGAGGGCAGTTAGGGGCTATTAGGCCAGAAGGGAAGGGAAGTTGGGGGCAAACAGGCTGGGAGGGGAGCAGTTAGACATCAATTAGGCTGGCAGGGTAGTGGTTAGGGGTGATCAGCCTGGAAGGCGGAAGCAGTTAGGGGCAATCAGGGAGGCATGCAGGCGAGCAGTTTGGAGCCAGCAGTCCTGGATTGTGAGAAAGATGTCCGACTGCCTGTTTAGACCCGATCCTACTGGGATCGGGTCTAAACAGGCAGTTGGACATCCCTCGAGGGGTCCCAGATTGGAGAGGGTGCAGGCTGGGCTGAGGGACACCCCCTTTTGCCCCCGTGCACGAATATCGTGCACCAGGCCTCTAGTACCTATCTAATAAGAGTAATATGCAGATTGAGCATCACTCCAACACACAAGACAGCTGCCCCCATGTGGTCAAAGATCCTGCCCCCATGTGGACACAAGATGGCCAGCAGGGGAAGATAGTTGGTAGAGACCAGGCATGCAAGGGAGGGCAGTTGTGGGTAATCAGGCCAGCAGGGGAGGGCAGTTGGGAGGGACCAGGCCTGCAGGGGAGGGCAGTTAGGGGTGACCAGGCTGGCAGAGGAGGGAAGTTGAGGTTGACTGGGCCTGCAGGTAAGGGCAGTTGGGAGGGACCCAGGCTTGCAGGGGAGAGAAGTTGGTGGAAACCAGGCCTGCAGGCAAGGACAGTTAGGGGTGAACAGGCCTGTAAGAGAGGGCTGTTGGGGGGAAACAGGCCTACAGGAGAGGTCAGTTGGGATGGACCAAGCCTGCAAGGGAGGGCAGTTAGGAGTGACCAGGCCAGCAGAGGAGAGAAGTTGGAGGCAAGCAGGCTGGCATGGAAGCAGTTAGACATCAATTAGGCTGACAGGAGAGTCATTAGGGGGTGATCAGGCTGGCAGGCAGAAGCAGATAGGGGCAATCAGGAAGGCAGGCAGGTGAGCAGTTGGGAGCCAGCAGTCCTAGATTGTGAGACATCCCTCGAGGGGCCCCAGGTTTGAGAAGGTGCAGGCTGGGCTGAGGGCCCCCCACCCCGTGCACAAATTTCATGCACCGGGCCTCTAGTACTTCCATAATGACTGAGAGAATAGTTTAATTGATCCCAAGTAGACATAAAGTCATGTAGACTCTTATAGGCTTCAGTAAAGCATTTGGCTTTTTTTTTTTTTTTTTTCTAAGAGCAGTAAGAGGTTTTAAACAGCCTGTTAGTCGCATGTCTTAAAAAAATAAATGATTCCTGGTGTTGTAGGTGTAAATTAAAGGAGGGCAAGAGGAGATACAGGGAGACCAGTTAGAAAGCTATTTTAATACTACAAGTGAAAACTGGTGGTGGCTTGTGATGGCTGAATGGCCATGGCAAATAGAGAAAAGTGGATGAATCTGAGAGTTTATGGGGCAAAACTGACAGGGTTTGGTGACAGACCGGGGAGGGGGGGAGGGGAGGAGGCAGAAGGTCATGAGCACCTTTCCAGACTATTGCTGCTGGCAGCTGGGAACCTTGGGAAATAGCCCATTCTAGAGGGAACAGGAGGTGTAGGAAGTTCAATTGTGAACTTTACTGATTTGAAACATACTTCAGAAGGTTTAATAATAAGCGTGGGATGGGGACGGTGGTGAAGACCTAAAACTTCCTGGAACCAACTCTGCCATGGCCCCACGGTGAAGCAGGCTACTTTGCTTTTGTGATTGAGGACCATGCCACAGCTGCTCCTGCACTCCCTAACCCAGCAGCAGTGCTATTTGGGAATTTCTAGAGAGGTGCATTTTCAGGCCAGTCTCTATTCAGAGACTCTGGAGGTGGGGCCCAGCAACCTGGGTTAATAAGCCCTCTAGGAGGCTCTTATGCTCAGGGAAGACTGAGGGCTGTTTTATTATAAATTGGAGAACTACCAGACAAATAACTAAGCACTTTTCACTTAACATTACTGCAACGAATGAAAAGTGCTAATTATCTCTTTGCCTGCTATACAAACACTCAACACTTTAACTATTTTTTTTCTTCCAGGAAGACAAATTTAGTACCAAAATCTATAGATTTGGTGTTTGAGCTGGGGATAAAAATGTTTGAGTCGTTAAAACATTGAACATTTCTTGTTTTCAGATGTTTATTTCTAGTCTGCAGAGGCAAGAATTTTTAAACAAAAGAAACTGGGGGGGGGGGGGGTTGATACAGAGGTAAAGAAGCATGGGACAGACTACCAAACTACAGTGGGAAGGCTCAGGGGGTTGGGGGGTAGGACTGCAAGAGATCAACAGAAGGGCTTGTATGCATGTATAGAAACATAACCAATGGATACAAGACACTGGGGGCAGGGGCAGGTAAGGGCATGTGATGGGGAGTAGGGGAAGCTGGGGGGAGATCAATGGGGGGGAAAAAGAGACATATGTACTACTATTTGTAATACTTCAAACAATAAAAACAATTTTTTTTTAAATCATGAGAAGGTAAATAAAAGTGAGTTGAAATGTAATAAACATAATGTTAAAAAAGTAAAAAAAAAGAATGCACGTGGACAATAAAACCATGGAAGTAAACAGATGAGGCCTTAAGGAATCCTAGCATTTAATAATCTACCAAATCTTTTCTAAAAATATTTTTAGAAAAGTATTTCAAAAAGTAGTCCACTGTGACAGTGCTGTCAAGAATTCAAGATGAAGCCTGAAATATGTGTCACTTTCATTTCATACAAGAATTCTGAGCACCCCAGTGGGTGGGTGGGCAGGCAGGAAGAGTAACAATGGCCTGTGTTAAGAACGAGAGCTAATGAATTTGGAGATAATACAATTTGAGAAATTTGGCTATAAAAGGGAAGAGTGCTGCTGAATAGAGGGGGATGAGGGCATGAGTGTGGGGGTGGAGAGATAATGGGGGATAAGGACACATATGTAATACCTTAATCAATAAAGAAAAAAAAATAATGACAATACCAACTTTGAATTATTCAGTTATTTCTAAGCCTTAGCATAATTTTTTAAATCTTTATTGTTCAGTTTATTGATTACATTGTTCCCCCTTTTTTTCCGCCTACAACTCCCCTCCACCCGGTACCCTTCCCACCCTCCGCCCTCACCTCCCCCACACTGTCCTCTTCCATAGGTGTATGATTTTTGTCCAGTGTCTTGCTGCACTTCCCACAACCCTTTTCTCCCCAAGGATTGTCAGTCCATTCCCTCTCTATGCCCATGACTCTATTATATTCACCAGTTTATCCTGTTCATCAGATTATTAATTCACTTGATTTGTAGGTTCATTTGTTGACAGATGTGTATTTGTTGTTCATAATTTATATCTTTACCTTTTTCTTCTTCCTCTTCTTATAGAATATCTTTCAGCAATTCATATAATATTGGTTTGGTGGTGATGAACTCCTTTAGCTTTTTCTTATCTGCGAAGCACTTCATCTGACCTTCAATTCTGAATGATAGCTTTGCTGGATAGAGTACTCTTGGTTGTAGATTCTTGCTATTCATCACTTTGAATATTTCTTGCCACCCCCATCTGGCCTGCATCATTTCTGTTGAGAAATCCACTGACAATCGCATGGGTGCTCCCTTATAGGTAACTGTTTTTCTCTTGCTACTTTTAATATTCTCTCTTTTTCTTTTGCCTGTGGCATTTTAATTATGATGTGTCTTGGTGTGGTCCTCTTTGGATTCGTATATTTTGGGGTTCTGTGCACTTCTTGGGCTTTTAAGTCAATTTCTTTCACCAGGTGGGGGAAGTTTTCAGTCACTATTTCTTCTAGTAGGTTTTCATTATCTTGCTCTCTCTCTTTTTCTGGCACCCCTATAATTTGGATGTTGGTATGCTTGAGGTTGTCCCAGAGGCCCCTTACACTATCTTCAATTATTTGGATTCTTTCGGTTTCTTGCTTTTTCGGCTGAGTGGATTTTGCTTCTTTGTATTTCAGATCTTTGACTTGGTTCTTGCAGTCATCTGGACTGCTTTTAGGTCTTTGTGTAATATTTTTTTATTTCAGTCAGTGTATGCTTAATTTCTAGTTGGTCCTTTTTCATATCCTCATAGGTCTCATGCATTTCCTTGTAGATCTTGTTCATATCCTTGTAGTTCTCATCAAGTTCATCGGCCTTTTCTGGGAGCCTCTTGAAAAACCTTATTACTGTGGTTTTGAACTCTATGTCTAGTCGTCTTTTTTCCTCCATTTCTTTCACACCCGATTTCTTTCCATTTCTCTACATGGTGGCTGCTTTCCTGAGTTGGTCCATTAGCTTTGTGTGGCAGATGTCCTCTAAGGAACAGTGGCTCAGCCTCCCCAGTTACCTGAGGTGGATACTCTTGCTGCAGCCCTTTATGGGTTTTACAGTATTGTTGAAGTTAAACCCAGATTATTATTGTTAGACTAGGAGGGTTTGACCTCCAGGCCAATTGACTGTGAGGGTAAGCTGTGTTCAGGTTGGATGGGCGGAGTCTCTGGGCTGAACAGGCAGTGTCAGCTCCGCCCTATGCAGCACCTGGGTCTCTGTGCCGGGTGGTAATGGCTGCATGCACCTCCGAGAGAGAGCCGCCACCGATCTCCACCTGCTGCCAGACAACTCTGCCTCTCCCCAAATTAGTCTGCACACCCAAAGTCTCGCCCAGGGTTGTAAAACAAAGCAGTCCAGTGGTCTCCCGAGTGAGGGAGCAAGTCACGAGTCCTCTCTGCGCAGTTGCGCACTTCTGTTCCCAAGTTTACGCGCAAACTGCTGTTCCAAGTTTACGTGCACTCCCCACAAGCTCGCCCTCTCCACAGGCTCGCAGACCTCTGCCGCACCCGGAACTGGGGAATCAGTGCAGTGGGGACGCATTTGCCCTCCACGTTGGAGAAAACCAGCTGGGTTTGTAGCCGCCCACCCTTTCCGCTCACGCGCACAACACAGCTCCGAACCTCTGACTCTGTGCGTATCTTCCGAGCTATGCTCCACCGCTCTTCTGAGTCACAGTGTCCTATCTTTACTTTTATGTGTGGAATTTTCACCCAGCCAGCTTTCTGGTGATTCTGGATGATGTTTGTTCTGTTGTTAAGTTGTAGTTTTGGAATTGTTGTGTGGGGCAGCAAGATAGGTGTTTACCTATGCTGCCATCTTGGTTCCTCCCCCTTAGCATAATTTTTGAGAAATTTTTTGAGAATAATTTTCATTCATATATATAAGTATGTATTAAACTACTAATTCTCTTCCATTTCAGTTTTCCTTTTTCTTAAAGTAAAATTAATGAATACTTTTATATTAAAAGCAGCATCTATAGTACTAGAGGCCTGTTGCATGAAGATTCATGCAATAGGCTTTCCTTCTCCGGGCTGCCAGGACCAGTTTTCCTCTGGAACCTGGGACCCAGACCTTCCCTCTGGCTGTTGCCTTCCATTTTTGCTTTGGCCAACTGGAGGCTTCACTCCAGCTGGAGCCTTCAGTCTTTTCTGCTCTGGCTGGAGTGCCACGTTGCCACCACCTCATCTCCGCCCCCGAGGGGGGGGGCGCTCGCCGCCGCTGCCTCGTCTCTGAGCCCAGGGGCCAGACGCTTGCCGCCACTGCTGCCGCAGCTTTGTCTCCGCCCCCAGGGCTGGGCGCTCGCACCACTTGGCCCTGCCCCCCGCTCCTGATTGGCTGGTAGCATAGCCAATCAGGAGCTAAGGTACAGTCACATCTGCATGTTACTCTTTTATTAGATAGGATGATTCCTTTTATGAAAGAATTGTTTTTCTATATGCATAAAAAAATACTGCAATTGATATTCATCTAATGTTAATGATGGTTAGTATGATGAGTGAGCAATTTGGTTTTTCTTTCATTTTTGTATAATGTATTTATTAATTTTGTATTTATTCATTGTCTGGATTGTTTATAGTCAATATGCATCCCTTTTCCAAAAAAAAATTAAAGTGATTAAGTTGAAAAAATGAGGGAGAACTAAGATGGCGGCAAAGGTAAAACACCTATCTTGCCGTCATAATCAGCAATTTTAATACTACAACTTAATGAAAGAACAAACATCTTCCAGAATCACCAGAAAGCTCGCTGAGTGGAAATTCCACAAATAAAAGTGAAGATAAGACACTGTGACTCGGAGGAGCGGCGGCGAACAGCGTTGAAAGATTCGCACGGAGAGAGGTTTGGAGTGCGCGCCGCGGAGTGGGTGGGCGGCTGAAAACTGGCCAGTTTTCTCGAATGGGGAGACAAAGACGTCTCACTGGACTGATTCTCCAGCTCTGGGCGAAGTCCAGGGAACCCACTATCATACGGGGTGAAAACTGGACAGTGGGAAGGCACGCCGAAGCTCGGGTGCTGCCGGGTCTGCCAGCTTGTGGAGAAGGCAGCTTGCGCGCCAACAGCTCAGCTGCGTGACGGCACAGAGAGTGATCTGCGACTTGTCTCTCATTCGGAAAACCGTCAGTCTGCTTTGTTTTACAACCCTGGGTGAGACATTGCGCATGCAAAGTCATTTGGGGAGAGTCTGGATTCCCCAGCAGCCGGTGGAGCTCGGCAGCGGCTCTCTCTCAGAGGTGCTGGCGGCCATTGCCCCCGGCAGAGTCCCCGGGGCCGCATAGGGCGGAGCTAACGCTGTCTGCTTGGCCCGGAGACTCCGCCCATCCAACCTAAGCACAGCTGAGCTTCACAGACAGGTCAACCCCTCCAAGTGCTAACAACAATTAACTGAGCTTAACGTCAGCAAGACTGTGCAGCCCATATCCACCTCAGGTAACTGGGAAGGCTGAGCCACTGTCCCTAGTAGGAAGTCTACCACACAAAGCTAATTGACCAACTCAGGGAAGCAGCCACCATGCAGCGACATGGAAAGAAATCAGATGTGAAAGAAATGGAGGGAAAAAAATGACTGGACATGGAATTCAAAACCATGGTTATAGGGTTTTTCAAGAGGCTCCAACAAAAGGTCGAGGCCTATAAGGAAATAAGCAAGACCACAAAGGAAATGAATGAGTCCTACAAGGAAATGAACAAGACCCTCAAGGATATAAAGGTGACTCTCAAGGATATGAAAAAGGACCAACCAGAAATTAAGCATACACTGACTGAAACAAAAAATATTATACAAAGACTTAAAAGTGCTCTGGAGCACCCCAAGAACCAAGTTCAAGATTTGAAATACAAAGAGGTAAAATCCACTCAGCTGAAAAAGCAAGAAACCAAAAGAATCCAAAAAATCGAAGATAGTGTAAGGGGCCTCTGGGACAACCTCAAGCATACCAACATCCAAATTATAGGGGTGCCAGAAAAAGAGAGAGGCCAAGACAATGAAAACCTATTTGAAGAAATAGTGACTGATAACTTCCCACACCTGGTGAAAGAAATTGACTTAGGAGTCCAAGAAGTGCACCGAACCCCAATATATAGGAACCCTAAGAGGACCACACCGAGGCACATCATAATTAAAATGCCAAGAGCAAAAGACAAAGAGAGAATAATAAAAGCAGCAAGAGAGAAACAGTTGGTTACCTATAAGGGAGCACCCATACGATTGTCAGCGGATTTCTCAACAGAAACAATGCAGGCCAGACGGGAGTGGCAAGAAATATTCAAAGTGATGAACAGCAAGAATCTACAACCAAGATTACTCTATCCAGCAAAGCTATCATTCAGAATTGAAGGTCAGATGAAGTGCTTCGCAGATAAGAAAAAGCTAAAGGAGTTCATCACCACCAAACCAACATTATATGAAATGCTGAAAGATATTCTTTAAGAAGAGGAAGAAGAAAAAGGTAAAGATGAAAATTATGAACAACAAATACACATCTATCAACAAATGAACATAAAAATCAAGAGAATTAATAGGCTGTTGAACAGGATAGACTGGTGAATATAACAGAGACATGGACATAGAGAGGGAATGGACTGACAATTCTTGGGGAGAAAAGGGTTGTGGGAATTGCAGCAAGAGACTGGACAAAAATCTTGCAACAATAGGAGAGGACAGTGGGGAGGGGCGGGGACGGTGGAGGGTGGGATAGGTACAGGGTGGAGGGGAGCTATAGGGGGATAAAAAGGAGAAACAATGTAATTAATAAACTGAACAATAAAGATTAAAAAAATGATATTAAAATATAACTAAGGGGGAAATCCATACAAAAATTCTTGTTTATGAGGATAAAATTATATATCACGTGTATACGTATAAAAAATGCGTAACAAATAAAAAGCTTTTCAAGAAATGTTAAATGCTACTTACATAATCTGCCCTTTGCAACATTACTAGTTTAGTTGTAATTAATAGCGTTTGAAGAATAATTTCTCAGTTTTCAGGTGTATAATCGCACTAAAACACATCCATACACTGAAAAATAAGTTTAATTCAGTAGCTTTGTTTTCCTATGAAAAGTTAAATGTATTTTGAAATTCAAAAATAAAATTAAAATCATTATCCAAACAATGTTATAAGTTTCTCCCTATCTTTTAAAAAAAAGTAATTTTTTATTGTTTAAAGTATTATAAATAGTAGTACATATGTCTCCTTTATTCCCCCACTGACCTCCCCCTGGGTTCCCCTACCCCCCAGCACATGACAAACAGTAATTCTAAAGTGTCAAATTCCCACATGGGTTTATAAATATGGGCTATTTCATTTATGTAATGTTCTATAGTGATTTGTTGAAGGCTTTCCTCTCCTGGTTCTTAAAACAGACATCTCCCATCTTCTATCCCATCTCGAAAGTATTAGAATTTAATTTGTAATCTTTAATCCTACATGGATACTAAGCACAAAACAGCAACAATAGATGGCTAGTGTAGTCTTCCTGTGTGCATATTTCCTCTCCACACAAAACCACACCTTTGCTAGACAGTAAATCTCTTTGGAGAGGTACCAGCTACTTGATTCTTGGTATTAAAAACAAACCTCAACACAGGTGAGCTCTGCCAGGCTGACAACAGCTTTCCCAAATAGCATACTTAATGCATCAAGCAATACATCCCATCACTTCTGGACCTTATGTGACACCAGCCAAACTGCCTGGCAACTCATTTCTCATCAGTTTCGTTGATGTGAGTGGGAGAGAAGCCAGGCAACCAACTGTACACTTGATCTAGGGACGAATTTGCTTTGCTGGGAAGCAAAGGCAGTAAGTCTTCACCACCATCTTTTTTTATAAAATTTTAAGATTAAAAAGTAAACTCTAACATATTTGCTTTTCTAACATTCATGACTTTGCTATGAAAATCTTTCATTTCACTTAAACTTAGCAAAAAGGGCTAAGACCTCTCTACAGTTGTAAAACCTTTTAAAGAACTATTAGAAGGTTAGTTTCACAAGATAACAGCTCATTCTGAATGGTAGCAGGTATTATGTATGCTGTGTAATATGATTCAAATCATCAGAGTTAAATGATAAGCCATGTGTAATTTCTTCTACTTTTACAAATGTCTCTCTCTCATGAACGGGTAATAGCAAATCCCTCCCCCAAAGAAGAAATTATGCATCAAGCAGTTAAGTCCTTTGTGTATATGCTTTCTCACTCAAACTTCCCATGTGTATGTCACAATAGTAAGAATATTCTTATCCTTGTTGTATGAGGGAGCTAAGGTTAAGCTAGAGGCAGAGAGCTGCACTGCTCGTTGACTGAACTCCTGGTAATGTGTTACAAGTACCAGGCATGTGGCCTGGTACACAGCAAGCAACCAAAAAGGGCTCAATTTTCAATGCTGTCCATTTTAAACTCACTTTCCAGTGATACTTGATACATTGTTTTGCTAAACGAGCAAAGATAAACCTCACCTACACTCTGCTAAACCAGAATTCAACTTTATTAACTTCCCTTTAATACGACCATTTCAAAATCTTAAGTGGACCTTAGATGTCAGCTATCATTGTTCTTAACAGTTATACATTGTCATCTCTAAAGCATCCTCTAGCCTAGCCAGTGTTGCTCCGTGGTTGAGCCTCAATCTATGAACCATGAGGACACATGCCTGGATTGTGGAGTGGATCCCTAGTAGGGGTTGTGGGAGGCAGCTAATCAATGATTCTCTCATTATTGATGTTTCTATCTCTCTCTCCCTAGCCCTTACTCTCTAAAATCAATAACATAAAAAATAATAAAGCAACCTCATCCTCAGAATTCATTTTTAAAATAATTCTCTGATTAACATGTATTGCATTTTTAAAACATGACCTCTTGTTGGTCGTGGGTTTTTTAAAGATCTGATTCACAAGCGATGGAAAGCGCATGTTTTTCAGTTCCCCTCCACATGGAACTGCGGCTCCCAGCCTGGGATCTCCCATTTCCTCGCCCTACTCAAGGTGGGCATTTCTGCCATGACCAGAATCCACTTCATGAACAAACACCCTACCAATGCTCTGTGTTAAAGGCAAATATAAACAGATCAAATCTCTAGTTAACACCTCTCTTCTCAGAATCTAAAAAAAATTTGCAATTACCATGTCAAAGAATCACAGTCTGGCCCTAACCTACCCACCAACCTCATGTCCCTGCGACAGTCCTTTGTATTTTTTTACCCACTATTCCAACTTGTCAGCTGCAGTGGATCACATCCTCCTCCCTCTCCTGGCAAACTCCATGATCTGAGGGCCAACCCCACTGCTGCCTCTTTAGTGAGCTCTCCCCATGCTTCTTCCTGAATAACTATCACACTGCACTGGGTGCCACGGCCCCCATTGTGAACACGTGTGCTCAGTCTTACATCAGCATCATCTGGTATGTTGCTTAGTTTCTTAGGGTTTTAAATAAAACTTTTATTACCAAATGTCCACGTTATGATATGGAAAACTACTTGGGAGTCCCAGAAATGTAATATTTGGATATAACTTTTCTGGAAAGGAAAGGTTTGAAAATTGAAAACTATCTGGTCACCCAGAATATTCAGGTAGTGTCAGAAATCAAACATTCAGTGTTATAGAAACTCCGATTTGACGTTTTCAGGGTTCAGAAAACGTAATGCCCTTGGTAGGTGGAAACCACAAAGATGGCATTCTCCCAGGTACACACAACCTCCTCGGCACCCAGCCAGGGTCTGGCCACACCGTCTATGTCCTCACGGGCTCTCACTTAGGTTAGCTAGCATCTTTTGGGTCAAACACACAAGTTTCTTAATGAGCACCAGACTTTCAAATCTAATATTTAAAACCCAATTACAACAGTTTACTTAAAAACTGTTATTTAAAAGCAGTTCCATCATCACTTAAATTATACTCAACCAAAAGGATGCTGAGAAAATGAGGAAGAACATCTGAAATCCTTAGAGAAAGAAAACTAGCCCAAGATCCAAGCCCATCACCTGTTATCTGAAACCCCTGAGGTGAGGTACAGAAGGCAGACATTTCAGGGTTTAGAAAGTAATTAACTACAGCACGCCCAGTGGGGTTTACATAGCATCCTGTAATCAAAACAGCACTTCCGCAACAAAACACACAGTTCACATCTAAGGAAAGAACGCTATCAATAGCTGGTTTTGCTGCCAACTAGGTATCAGGTTTCGTTATAAAAATGATTAAGAAAAAGAAAGCTTTAGGTAGTTTTACAGCTTTCAAGATTTTAGAATTATGACATTTTCCTTCTTTTCCATTAGGGACATTATGTGGGATAAACTCAGGGCTAGTTGACTGACAAAACTGAGTCCAAAGCCCAAGCCCAATGGTTTTTAAACATACTTTAAATAGTTCATACAGCAAACATATGTGACATGGTCAAAATATTAGAAGTCTCAAATCATATGGCCCTTTTTCAAAAATGTTTAATAACTTAAAACTATGGTCACTTAGAAAGCATGTTTAGATTCTGCAACACATGAAAATAATGCCAAGTACCAAATACCACCTAAAACACAACAAGGCAGAAGTGGTGATCAGCAAGTAACTAATTACAGAGTTTACTCTAATTAGAGGAAGTAATTCATTTCAAATATGTGCCACATTAAGGTATTTTAAAAATACCGAGCCTTCTTTTTTCAAAATTAATACTCAAATTATGTTTTGTAGACAAAAGGCAATTATAAAAATTGAAAAATTAAAGCTTATAAACCCAATTCAACTCAACTCACAAATGTTGCGCAGCTGTTTTGAGCTTTTAGATTAAGTGTGTATCCCTTGATCAAGACCACCCTGTCCCCAAATATTTGTACAGTATTAAGAAAAATCTAGGATTCTGTCAGCTTCTATGGAAGATAGAAATCATTACATAGTCTACTGCTGTATTACTAGAGAATGCTTTTGAGAATGCTGTCTGTCACACTGGTTGGTGTCAACTCGACAAAACCGCACTGATGATTCCTTTCAGAATTCAGTGCCAGAAGTCTGTCACCCTGCAGGACGGCTGTCCCCCTTTGAAAGAAGCTGTTTAGACTGTGGCACTTTGGAAAAGGCAAAACAGAGATGTGAAAGGCCCAATTGCTACCAGGAGTCTAAGGACAGGGAGGAAGGGGTGAAAAGGGGGCACGTGGGACTTTTTGGGCAGTGGAACTAGTCTTGATGTTAGTTCAAAATGGACCTAACTTTGAGTAGTGAGTCCAATAACAGACATGCTAGCTTCCAATTTAATCAAGTTCCTGATAGCTATGGGTGTGTTACCTTCTCTGCATTGCTCACAATATTTCTTTGAAGCATCCAAACACCAGCTTTAACATTAAGCGGCAAAAAAAGAGCTGTGCTATACAAACTGTAGACTTAAGAAATCCAAATGTTGCCAAGCAATGCTTGAAGAAAAAATAAGAGCTCACAACTATCCAGACATTTAGGTCGAGAACCTAAATTATCTTAAAAGCATTTATTTCACTGGAAACTTCTACTTCCTTATTAAAATGAAAGTATAATCAACATTGTGGGGTTCATAAAAATGTTTGAAGTTTTAAAGGGGGCTCGTTTTTTAAAAAGAATGGGTCTATTAGACCAAGCATGTCAAACTCGTGGCCCATAGGCCACAGGTGACCCACAACAAAATTTTTGTGGCCCAGCCAATTTAATAGTATGTAAAAAACATTTTAATAAAAACTTCCTAATCTTTACAACATCCTGTTACATATAATTTTACCTAATAATAGAGAAACATGTAAATTGACCATACCTCCACTACACCCGCAACCAAGCAGCGTAAGTATGCAAATTAACTCATCAAAGATGGCTATTAACTTACATACATAAGTGGGTCCCGGGAACCTCCTCAGCACCCAGGTCACTCCCAGCCAGCCATTGGAGGGGCAAGGGAGGGGGGGCCCTTCCCAAGCCTAAAGCCTGGGCCAAAGGCTTTAGACTTGAGCAGAAGCCAAGCCTGGGGTCAGCGGGAAGGGGGGGGGGGGAGATCAATGGAAACATATCCTCAAGTGAGGATAAAAAGAAAAATAAAGAAATGTCATCTTGAAAATGCCTAAAGAAATTTGTCATTTTTATCATGGTGAGGGACTGGAGTCCATGTTGATGAAAATACCTTAGTGGCTGCGGTGACTGGCAGTGGCTGCAGCAGCAGGGTGACGGGATGGTTGCCTTCCCCTGATTAGCCCGGTCGCCTCCTGCAAAGGGAGGCCAAACTGCTGCTTAGGTCTGCTCCCAATGGGGGGCAGGCCTATGCCATCAGTAGGACATCCCCTGAGGGCTCCCATATGTGAGAGGGGGCAGGCTAGGCTGAGGGATCCCGCCATCCCCAGTGCATGAATTTTGTGCACCGGGCTCCTAATCCTATCTGATAAAAGTGTAACATGCAAATGTGACCGTACCTTGGCTCCTGATTGACTATGCTACCAGCCAATCGGGGCAAGGGGTGGGGTCAAGAGGCCTGGGCGCCATGCCTGAGGAGCGGAGACGAAGTGGTGAAGGCATCAAGCGCCCAGCCTCGGGCACGGACACCAAGCAGTGGCAGCGCCAACAAACCACAGCTGTGTCTAACTGAGGCCCCAGGCGCGGAGAATGCTGTGGTGATGGTGGCGGCGGCGGCAAGAACTCACCGCAGCTGTGTCTGAGGCCCAGGGCTCGAAGGAGGCGGCGGCTGTGGCGGCTGTGGTGAGAAACCACCACAGCTGTGGCTATCTGAGACCCTGGGTACGGAGAACGAGGTGGTGAGAAATCACCACATCTGCGTCTGAGGCCCCTGGCACTGCTAATGTTTGATGTGTAGCTTCAGCTGTATGCCAGCAAAAACGGAAGGCAACCGCCAGAGGGAAGACCCCCGAGTCCCAGCTTCAGCATCCCAGCTGAAACTGATAACAGGTAGGAGGAAGTCCCACCCCCACAGAATCTGTCCAAATCAGCCGTTGGTCACACTGCTGAAAGGCCTGTCATTCTCCTCTATCTCAGAACGTGGCAATAGAGAGGTGGGACTATGTCCAAAGAAAAACTGTTGATACAACAGAGCTGTATAGCAGAAAGGTGCCGACATTATCAACAGAAAATGTCTGAAGAGCGATGTGCGTCTGATCTTGAAAGAAGGCGATGCCTGCAACAGAATGTATCTGAAGAGCAACTATTGGAAAAACGTCGCTCTGAAGTAAAAAAACACCGGCATCTTCGACAGGAAATGTCTAAAAAACAATGTGCCTTTGAAGTTGAAAGAAGGCGGTGGTGAAGACAGAATATGTCTAAAGAACAGTCATCAGCAAGTACTACCAATAGTGGTAGGTAATATCTTCTCAGCGAAAATGGAGTACATGAGGATGCAATTCTCGAACATAGTTGTGGTGAAATGACTGTTAGATGTGAATTTTGCCTATCACTCAATTCCTCTGATGAAAAACCATCTGATGGGAAATTTACTAGATGTTGTAGCAAAGGGAAAGTCTGTCCAAATGATATATATTTTCCAGATTACCCACCATATTTAAAAAGATTAATGACAAACGAAGATTCTGACAGTAAAAATTTCACGGAAAACGTTCGATCTATAAATAGTTCTTTTGCTTTTGCTTCCATGGGTGCAAATGTTGCATCGCCATCAGGGTATGGGCCATACTGTTTTAGAATACATGGACAAGTTTATCATCGTACTGGAACTTTACATCCTTCTGATGGTGTTTCTTGGAAGTTTGCTTAACTCCATATTTTGGATACAGCTGAAGCTACACGTAAAAGATTAGCAATCCCAGCAAACCAGGCCTGCTCAGAAAGACTCATGTCAACATCAACAACCTCATGCATGAAATAAATGAATTAACAAAATTGTACAAGATGCTACATGAGGTAGAAAAAGAAGCCCAATCTGAAGCAGCAGCAAAAGGTATAGCTCCCATGGAAGTAACTATGGCAATTAAATATGATGGTAATAGTGACCCAGGTAGATATAATTCTCCCCGTGTAACCGAGGTTGCTGTCATATTCAGAAACGAAGATGGAGAACCTCCTTTTGAAAGGGACTTGCTCATTCATTGTAAACCAGATCCCAATAATGCAAATGCCACTAAAGTGAAATGAATCAGTATCCTGTTTCCTACATTAGATGCAATGACATATCCTATTCTTTTTACATAGTGAAAAAGGCTGGGGAACAGATATTAAGCATTAAGACAACACTGTACTCAACAATAATACTAGACAAAATGTAAGAACACGAGTCACCCAAATTCGGTATTATGGATTTCATCTCTCTGTGAGGGACACGTTCAATCCTATTTTAAATGCAGGAAAATTAACTCAACAGTTTATTGTGAATTCGTATTGTTGTTATATCATTTTATTACTTATTTATTAATGAAATTATGTATTATTTTCATATACATTGTACTCATTACCTTTTCCCTCTCACACTTTTATTGTAGAGAAAGGGCAAATAACACTATTAAAATATTTCCTCTAGAGAGAAACCAAGATGGCTGCATAGGTAAAACACCTATCTTGCTGTCATACACAGCAACTTTAAAACTACAACTTAATGAAAGAACAAACACCTTCCAGAATCACCAGAAAGCTAGCCGAGTGAAAATTCCACAAATAAAAGTGAAGATAAGACACTGTGACTCAGAGGAGCAGCGGCGGACAGCGTTGAAGATTCGCGCGGAGAGAGGTTTGGAGCGCGCGCCAGCGGAGAGGGCAGGCGGCTGAAAACCGGCCAGTTTTCTCGAATGGGGAGACAAAGACGTCCCACTGGACTGATTCTCCAGCTCTGGGCGAAGTCCAGGGAACCCACTATCATACCGAGTAAAAACTGGACAGTGGGAGGGCAAGCCGAAGCTCGGGTGCTGCCTGGTCTGCCGGCTTGTGGAGAAGGGAGCTTACGTGTGAACTTGGGAATAGCGCAGCTGCATAACTGCGTAGAGAGCGCTCTCAACTTGCTCTCTCACTCGGGAAACCATCAGACTGCTTTGTTTTACGACTCTGGGTGAGACGTTGGGTGTGCAGACGCATTTGGGGAGAGTCTGAATTCCCCGGCAGCCAGTGGAGCTCGGCAGCGGCTCTCTCAGAGGTGCTGGCGGCCATTGCCCCCGGAACAGAGTCTCTGGGGCCGCATAGGGCGGAGCTAACGCTGTCTGCTTGGCCCGGAGACTCCGCCCATCCAACCTGAGCACAGCTGAGCTTCACAGACAATTGGCCTGGAGGTCAACCCCTCCAAGTGCTAACAACAATTAACCTGAGCTTAACTTCAGCAAGACTGTGCAACCCATATCCACCTCAGGTAACTGGGGAGGCCAAGCCACTGTCCCTTGTAGGACATCTACCACAAAAAGCTAATTGACTAACTCAGGGAAGCAGCCACCATGCAGAGACATGGAAAGAAATCAGATGTGAAAGAAATGGAGGGAAAAAAACGACTGGACATGGAATTCAAAACCACGGTTATAGGGCTTCTCAAGAGGCTCCAACAAAAGGTCGAGGCCTATAAGCAAATAAGCAAGACCAACAAGGAAATGAACGAGACCCTCAAGGATATGAACGAGACCTGCAAGGAAATGATCAAGACCAACGTGGAAATGATCAAGACCAACGTGGAAATGAATGAGTCCTACAAGGAAATGAAGGAGACCCTCAAGGATATAAAGGAGACTCTCAAGGATATGAAAAAGGACCAACCAGAAATTAAGCATACACTGACTGAAACAAAAAATATTATACAAAGACCTAAAAGTGCTCTGGAGCACTCCAAGAACCAAGTTCAAGATTTGAAATACAAAGAGGTAAAATCCACTCAGCTGAAAAAGCAAGAAACCAAAAGAATCCAAAAAATCGAAGATAGTGTAAGGGGCCTCTGGGACAACCTCAAGCATACCAACATCCGAATTATAGGGGTGCCAGAAAAAGAGAGAGACCAAGACAATGAAAACCTATTTGAAGAAATAGTGACTGAAAACTTCCCACACCTGGTGAAAGAAATAGACTTAGGAGTCCAAGAAGTGCACCGAACCCCAATATATAGGAACCCTAAGAGGACCACACCAAGGCACATCATAATTAAAATGCCAAGAGCAAAAGACAAACAGAATATTAAAAGCAGCAAGAGAAAAACAGTTACCTATAAGGGAGCACCCATACGATTGTCAGCGGATTTCTCAACAGAAACAATGCAGGCCAGACGGGAGTGGCAAGAAATATTCAAAGTGATGAATAGCAAGAATCTACAACCAAGATTACTCTACCCAGCAAAGCTATCATTCAGAATTGAAGGTTAGATAAAGTGCTTCGCAGATAAGAAAAAGCTAAAGGAGTTCATCACCACCAAACCAATATTATATGAATTGCTGAAAGATATTCTTTAAGAAGAGGAAGAAGAAAAAGATAAAAGTGTAAATTAGGAACAACAAATACACATCTATCAACAAATGAATCTAAAAAGCAAGTGAATTAATAATCTGATGGACAGGATAAACTGGTGAATGTAACAAAATCACGGACATAAAGAGGGAATGGACTGACAATTCTTGGGGAGAAAAGGGTTGTGGGAAGTTCAGCAAGAGACTGGACAAAAATCTGCAACTATGGGAGAGGACAGTGGAGGGGGGTGAGGGCAGAGGGTGGGATGGGTACCAGGTGGAGGGGAACTATAGGGGGGGGGGAAGCAAACAATGTAATTAATAAACTGAACAATAAAGAAGAAAAAAAATTATTTCCTCTAATTAATACCCTTTTAATGTGCACGAATTTCGGGCCACTAGTTATTAATAATGAGCTACAACATTCGCTATGACTGACTGCTATAATCGTGTTGCATTCATTTCCCTTACTTGCCCTAAGCACAGACACACCATTTCTCTCCACTAATACCAGCAACGAATATTTCAGCAGCTGACTGCCACGTCACTAGTCTTGTACTGATTTATTCAGTGTGTGCAACAGGAAGTATTCCACTTTTGGAGAATAAGGAAAATAGTTTTATTTGCGTTACACTTATTAATCTGTGCAGTTATTCAGTGTCCGGTAAGTTAATATTCAAGAAAAAATGTTAATTTTTATTAAAATGTTCTATTGTTTTATGTTAACAATGACTCATTTATTTCAGCTCTTTGTATTCAGGATGTCTTTATAGAAATAAACCTAAGCTTCTATTAAAATTGAAGCTTTTGTTTTTTTGTGTCCCACACAAACTTAAACCTTATTTATTTGTCCCATGATAGCCTTTCAGTTTGACATGCTTATACTAGACCAGTGGTTGGCAAACTGTGGCTCAAGAGCCACATGAGGCTCATGAGCCGTGGTTTGCTGCTCTGTTGACTAATGAGTTGGCCGACCACCAGGATAGGAGCTTAATCACAAGGAACAACAGCCTGTAATTATTGGGATCGAGAGTCTGGGTCAGTGGTCAGCAAACTCATTAGTCAACAGAGTGGTAAAACACAGCTCACAAGCTGCATGCGGCTCACGAGCCACAGTTTGCAGACCACTGTACTAAACAGTCAACAAAACATGAGACCTGCCTCTATTATCTCCTAGATGAATGACCTTGAGCAAGGCCTGACCCTCAGTAAACACAGACCCACTGTGTTCTCTACTGTTCAGAACTTGCCTAAGAGGTGTAGTCTATTCTGTCCACCAAAACTTCCAGGTGAAACAAACCAGGTCATGTCTATGACTGGAAGAATACACAAGGTGAGAGATACAGCACTTAGCCCAAAAGACTTCAGGGAAATTCTTTAAATGCTAATAGCTGAAGAGTTACATCAGGCAGATTAGAAGTTAAGAGGTTGGGCTTATAACTACCCAAATCACAGAATTAAGTAGTTAAAGCAAAGCAGTTTTGGGCTCAATATAAAATAACTTCCCAATAATCATAGTTAATTATCCTATACTGGAATAGGCTGCTTATAAAAGTATTCTAAGTATTCAAACAGAAAGTCAAGCTGAAGGTGTAAGACCATTTTATATAGAATTTGGTGGGAATTACACTGTACTGGATGGAAAACCGATTTTAAATAGCCTCAACAGTCTCCCAACTTAAAGAGAGATTAAAATGACCATGATTGCTGTTGTGGTTTTATGCACATTTTAAAGGAGAAGAGTTCATTTTCAAATCCTGAATCTATTTGGGTTCTCTCCTCTCTCTGAGTGTTCTCATCCTTGACTCACATCACCTGTATACCTTATAACAATCCCACCAACCAGGCCACATCCCAGACCAATTAACTAGAATAGCTAACGGAGAGACCCTAGTGATGCCAACATACAGGCACGACTGACACCTACTCTATACCAAGATTCGGCCATTCAGCTTTCTTGTAATGCATCCATGTGCATGTTTCCATTCTGTGTGACTGCTTTCATGATACAATGGCTGAATTAAGCAACTGACCTTATGAACAACAAAGCCAAAATAGTTACTACTGTTTGGCCCTTTGCGTAAAAATTTGCTCTATATCAATCATGTCCTAACTCTTATAAACCCAATGGAGAAGACCAGCAAACAGTGTTCACTATACACACTGATATTCAAACAAGCAAATTTTCGACTGATGTAAATTAAACCCAAACCTAAAAAGCCAGAGGAACTATTTCACAGGATTACTATGACATTTTGCCCTTTCCCAAAAGGAAAAGGAAATAAAAACAGTAATTCTTTTTAATAGAAAGTACTCCACCCCCACATGATCACCATCATGGAAATCAGACTACAGAGCTTCAGGGCAAAGCAAGCATTACATCACACATGTGGCGCTGGACAAGTCTGGCGTCTACAGAGAAAACTTCTAACCCACCAGGCTGCTGCTTCAGATAAAAAGTTAGACAGAGGCAGTTATGTTAAGGAAAAGTCCCAATCTATTTCCACTCCTCAACAATGCCCTCCATCCCATTTTTTTGAAAACCCACACAACAAATGTGATATGCTAAGATTCTTATACATAATCCTTTGGATATACTGAAAAGTCTCAAAAATTTCAGATGCCTCTCTTAACTAAGGAAAACGAGGTGAGAGTCGGACAAATTTAAAATATTCCAGCTTCTATAATATTTATTGTAAGAACAGCAGCTCTACACAAATGAAAATAACCCTATTACCATCTGCAAATTCTATAAGCATTCATAAATGTTTAATTTATGCAAAACATTAAAGAGTAAAGGCTGCTGCCTAGGCAATGTGGCTCAATGGTTGAGCATCAATCAATCCACGAACCAGGAGGATAGAGTTCAATTCTGGTAAGGGCACAAGCCTCGGTTGCAGGCTCAATCCCAGTAGGGGGCATGTAGGAGGCAGCCAATCAATGCTTCTCTCTCATCATTGATGTTTCTTTTCCTCTGAAGTCAATAAAAACATATTTTTAAAAGAGTAAAGGATATTAACTAGGTCTCAAAAATGTTATGAAATGACAAACTACATATTACAACTAAAGAATTTATCGTTCCCAGCACTGAGTGCAAAAAAGGTGAGCAGAGTCCAAAGCAGAAAAGTCAAATTACTAAACATTGGGTGGTGTCCGCATGCCACACAACAGTATAGGCAAATGCCTGATTATTAACACAGCCTTTGCATAACCCACATCCACAGGCCTAGAGAAAATACTAAGATATCAAAATTATGTGCTTGAATAATTTCACCCTTCTATTTTAAATACTCAGATTTATTATTAGTTATATATATTTTATGACAAAAAAAAACTTTAAAAAGCATACTTCAACATTGTAGCCAACTAGAATTATAATGAAAACTGAAATAACTTGGTATTTACCTGGTTCTTCCTTAATGAATGACATGTCTTCTTCTGGATAGGCAACAGGTGGTTGCATCACAGAGCAATCTTCTAAACTTGTTTCATTATTAGGTGGTATATTATAAATAAATCTCTTTGCAGTTTGGTTTTTCCTCCTTGTTTTGTTGCCAGTTTCTTGAATTCCCTGGGAGCCCATATTATTCCAAATAAACACTTTTGTTTGACCTGGAGCTTCACTTTCAGCTAATTCAGGTGAACCATCCTGGACCCAACCACTGTCATTCATTTGGTAGTTCTCTATTTGGCCCTCGTCGACATTACAACCATCATTTTCAGTTTTGACATTACTTGCCAAATTGGTAAGATTCTGTGTTGCCCAAAAACTGGCAATTTTTTGATCCCGCGATGAAGTCAGACCATCTCTATTAACTGGTTTTCTATTGTTATAGTCCACAACCACAGACTCTGGAGCTTCAGATTTAATGCTTATATTTAAGGCATCTTTAATGAAATTTCGGCAAGTCTGAACAACTTCACTCATTTGCAGATAGCTGGCTACGGTCATCACTTCAATGGCGTTTTGGCTTGTGAGCACCAGGTTACCAGAGTACAGGAAGTCCAAGATGACGGAGAAACCTTGAACTGCAGCAATATCTAAGTGGGTAGTATTGTTTTGGTTAGGGCTTTCTTTGTTGGAAAAGCAATATAAAGTCTTAAAGAAACGGCTGCCTGCAACCAGGATGTTCTTATGAGCTTTAAAGATTTTTCCGCTCACCACAATGCTGACATCACAAAGAATACCTTTCTTTCTCTGCTCATTTAATTGTCGAAGAAGTTGATAGCAATAAGAGTTTTCATTTGGCCTACTATTAAAGTCACAGTATCCCTCTTCTGAAGGTATTTCTGATTCCTGTAAGCGAATGGAAAACATAAATGTTAAACTCAAGTTCCTCATATAAAATGGGTAGTACTTGCATATCCTCCTGTGCACTTTAACTAATCTCTACGTTACTTGTAATGCCCACTACAATGAAAATGCTGTGTAAATAGTTGTTATTCTGTGTTGTTCAGGGAATAATGACAAGAAAAAAAGTCTGTACATCTTCAGTACAGGCTCAACTAAGGCAGGCCTAACTCCACAGTACATATCAGCAACAATGTAATGTTTTTTCCCAACATGTTTGACCTGCGGTTGGTTGAATGGGTGGATGCAGAGCCTGCAGATGCAGAGGACTGAATGTACACTAATGTTAGTAATTACCACGAAGTGCTCACATCCAAAGTACTGAGAGAAAAGTGTGAACAGCTTGGTGCAAGCCATTGCTAATATACACTGAGTGGCCAGATTATTATGATCTCTGAACGTATAATAATCTGGCCTCTCAGTGTGTGTGCGCGCCATTGCTAATATACACTGAGTGGCCAGATTACTATGATCTCTGAACGCATAATAATCTGGCCTCTCAGTGTGTGTGTGTGTGTATTTTAGAGGCCTGTTGCATGAATTCGTGCATGGGTGGGGTCTGGCCAGCCTAGCCAGGGGGAGGGAACATGGGGGGTTGGCCGGCCTGCCTGCTGGTCGAACTCCTGGTCAAGGGGACAATTTGCATATTGGCCTTTTATTATTCAGGAAGGAAGGATATACACTGAGTGGTCAGATTATTATGCTTTCAGATATCATAATAATCTAGCCACTCAGTATAAGAAAAATCAAATACCTGAATGAGCATCAGCAGGGTTTCATTTACAAAGTAACATGTATCATGTCATTCTTGAATATAAAATAAGGACATGAATTAAGAATTACTTAAGTTAAAATAAAACATTCTGCAGTGCATTAGCATTTTGCAAATCAAGAACTGCTTCAAAGTCTGCACATTACGCAGACGTTGGCACTGTGGGAAGGCCATGGCTATGTCTAACTGTAGTGATCATTTCAGGCTCTGGTCATTGTGTTCTCAATTTCCTGGGCTAGTCCCAAGCTCTGAAATTCTCCGCCATTATCAGACCAAATTTTAAAAATAACTCTGACAAAAGCCTGTACACCAAAACATTTGCCCATTCTATTTTAAACACAAACTACACAAATCAAGCAGTTATTCAACCATGATGTTCCCTGCTTTTACAAGCAACACCAGCAACTTCTTTTTCACTACTTATCAGAGCACCTATTAAATGTGCCCCTAGCAGCAAATGGTTTATAAGTCAAGTGCGTGTTGCTTTCCAAGAGGAGTATTACTTGAGGATTTGGGTGAAACATAGCTAAAACAAATGGCCATTATTATTTGCTGAACCAAATAAGAAATTCTTATACTAAAGGCAAAAAGCTAACACTAGTGATCAAGACTCCTAAAGGACTGAAGAATATAACAAGGGTGTTATGAGAGCACACAGGAGGTGCATCTAATCCAGGTTTCTCCAGAAGTGGAGAATGGGGGGTTTGGAGGAAAGATTTGAGCAGAGCCTTAGAAAATGCAAGGAAAGGATGGAAGGATGTGCATTCTAAGCAAAGCAAATAGTGGGAAAAAAGAACCAAGATCGCTACAATATCCTTACAATTCCAGATTTCTTAAAATACTCCAGGATGATCCAAAAACCCAAGATATGCAAATGTGCACTTACTAACACTTTAAAGTTTCTATAGCCTTCATCAGATTAAGAGATTAGAATCCTGAACAAGATTAAGAATCACTTTTATAGGTGCCAGAGCTTTAGAAGCAGAGTGAGCTGACTGGATTAGTAGAAAAGATGACCAGCAGCTAAGTAGAGGATTAATACTGGGGGACTAGGACTTGAGATACTCTGACCATTGAAAGCTACTGTGTAACAGTTAACGGTCCTTGCAATAATCAGGACCTTAACTAGGGAAGATGGATAATGTTAATAGGGGTAGAGGTGGTGAGGCAGAGCTTGGAAAAATATTTGGGAGGTAAAAATCAGAACTGAGTGATTAGATTGTGGGGGTTGGGGAGAAAAGCATTACAGAGTCCTCAGCTTTCTAGCTTGAGGAGCTAGATAATGCCACCAATTTGTAGGGAAATCTACACCACCCTTCTGACAGAGATAACTTCAGTTGCAAGCAGTGAACTCATTTGTAGTTAATCAATAAATAAGAAAATGCTATTTAGCGAAAAACCAACAAGCAGTTAGTATTTACTTCCCTGCCCAGAATTATAGTCCCCTTTCAAAAAATGATTACAGATTCAAAAACAATGTTAGGACCTCTACAAATAATATTCTACAAAGTGGTTCTTTAATGGGCATGGGTTCATCTTTAATATTTATTCTTCTTAGTGAGAGGGTTTTCAGATTTTCCTCCTAAGTTGATAAAAACAATAATCCCTGAGCCATATTTTTGCCAAATTCAAAGAAGGCTGGTAGCTTGTTTCACCTTCGCTTTAGTGATGACCTCAACATAGTCCATTTATTAATGTCAACCAGACCAGTTCTGAATTCAGTATTTACTTTCTGAATAACACCTATACATCTGAGTGCTTGTTTCAGAATTAGTAAACTGGAAAGGATTGGCAGAATGTGTGATGTAAGCTATGAAATTTCACAAGTGGGGAGAAAGTGACCTAAACCAACTGTGGTATAATCATTGTTAAAATAATTTTAAAGTCCTCTAGGCAAATGGTCAATTTCTGTATGAGATAATTATTGAACTTGATTCTATAAAGACATAGTCAGTTGTTACTCAAAATACAAGGCATAGCCTGGCCGGTGTGACTCTGTGCCTGAGGGTCAACCTATGAACCAGGAGATCACAGTTAAGATTCCTGGTAAGGGCACATTCTTGGGGTTGCAGGCTCAATCACCAGTAGGGGGTGTGCACAAGGCAGTCAATAGATGATTCTCACCATTGATGGTTCTCTCTCCCTCTCCCTCACTATATGCTGTCCCTTACATGTTATACATCACATCCTCCTATATAATAAAAGAGAAACATGCAAATTTGACCATACCTTCACTCCTGATTGGCTATGCTACCAGCCAATCAGGAGTGGGGGCGGGGCCAAGTGGTCACAGGCAGCTGGGGCTGAGCTGAGCAGAGCAATGGCTGGGTGCCTTGGGCAGGCTGGGGGTGAGCCATCAGTTGGACATCACCTCAGGGCTCCCAGTATGTGAGAGGGGGCAGGTTGGGTTGACAGACCACTCACTCCCAGTGTACAAATTTCGTGTAGCAGGCCCCTAGTATGCTTATAAATAATTACAGGCTTCTCTTTGAAATAGAGGGCTCAGAACAGATTCTGAAAGTTTATTTACAGACTCTTCCATGAGGAGTCCTTAACGACTAACATCCAGTTAACAAGAATATCAAACTTTTTAAGAAGGTGCTATAATGTTTTAGTCACCACCATAAAATTAACGAAAAGGAACTTTTCTTAAAGAAAAAGTAATCCCTAGTGACATACTAAGATTTGGCCAAACTCCTCTAAAAAAAAACAGGCCTCATTAAAACAACAAAAAAAGTGTGTGTGTGTGTGTGTGTGTGTGTGTGTGTGTAGTAAAGGGAGTGAACTACCCCAACCTCCAACTGAATTCTTGCCTGAAGAACTCTAAAACTCTCATTTGACTGTTTTTAAGATAGGAGAAAAGTTAATGCAAGGCATTTTTTATGAAGCTGAGTAAAATGACATCTGTGATGAGAAATCTCAGAATGTTCAAAGAACTGGACGGCTAAGGTCTCAGAAGGTATGAAAAAAGGAACTGGTTTGCTCTCTATAATCAGTGTGATTGCGTGAGATAAAGTGGTCTCCAACTGATAAAACTGGTAACACTGAGACATGAGACACCAGACCACAAAAAGCATCTTGTTACACTTATCTGCAAAGAAAATAGGAATGATGGGAAAAACAGTTTTCATTAACTAAGTGATTATGTGCTGGTATATACTTTGCATACATGAGGAAGCTAAGTTTTGCTTGCCAATAAAGAGAATTAAACCCGAAAATGCTCTTACAGTCTGTATTATACTGCCTCCTACTGGGAATCAAAGACTGCAAGACAATGGGAAAAAATGAACTCAGTCCACAGGATAAATCAGTTCTTGAACCTGTCACTCACACTGACAAAGAGAAATGTAGGTGGTACCTGCCAGGCATACACAATAGCAAATTAAGATTAGCTAGAATTAAAATAGACAAATGATTAGGATCAGTTCAGAGTGGAGACATCCAAAATCCAACCAAGGGAACCAATATATAGCCTCCAAGTAAACTGTATCCCCTCAGTCTGATGATTTGTCCCAAGAGAAAGAAGATGGGCTGCATATAAGATCTATAAAAAGAGAGCTTCAAGAGAGCAAAGGAGACGGGAAGAGAGGGATGATTCAGAGATTAAGTTTAATAAATAATGATTTTACCTAGGAGTAAATTCCCTGATACAGATGCATGCCTAAGGGGAGAATACATGCACCATACCAAGTCTGCATAAGGTGATCCAACTAATTCCCTTCCTCTGATTTCAGGTTCACTAAGCAGTTAATTATAATTTGCATTTCCATTCAGCTTTGCCTATAGGGAGAGACTATGCTGATAAGAGGAGTAACTGGCCATTGTACTTGTGTATTAAGTTCTAATTGTCTATTTTAATTTTTCTGAATAACCAACCTACCATTATTTAGAAAAGTCTACTTTCATTTTAAAGTTTCCCACCTTCATCATTTTACTAATTAACTTAAGAAATACATACTTATCCTTTAAAGCCTCAGACTCCTCTTCTGTAAAATGAGAGCAAAATGATTATTTTGCAGAGTTAAGGTAAATGGGTGTCTGGCATATGGAAAACAAGGAAATGTTAGTTCTATTTCACTCCATTGCCCAAGCTCACAAAGCTAATAATTGCAGAAAGCTGAGATCTGAACCTAGATTTACTCCAAAACCCATTCTTTCCCCATTACAACATTCCTTACAGGCTCTAGTCTCAGTTATCACCAAGGGCTCTAAGGCTCAGGACAATTTACTTTACCTTTATGGGCCTTATATCTTTAAATAACCTTCCTTCTGGGCCTAGGCAGTTAAAATTTGTGCAAAAACTATTGCCACTGTCCCCTGGGAAAAATAAACTTACGCTTTAAAGTTCAAGCCTTAACTTCTGAGAAGGTTCTGGGCAATGGCGTTACTTGATGCTGCTTAATTAACTCCAGTATAAGTGTCCTGAGCAGCAAGATCATTCCAATAAACAGGGGGGCTATTAGTACAAGAAGGAATTCTAACCCACCTGCACAGGTTGTCCAAAAAGTCTTAAAGGACAACTGATCAACCTCTGCTAGGCCTGAAAGGGGATTATCAAAACGGTCAGGACTACTCACTCTCTCTAGAATGGAAATATTAAAACAAAAAAGGAAGAACTACCGTACAGCTTACTTGTTTTGTAACTAAGGACTTGCTTTCAAGGAGTTTGGTAAATATGTACTCTACCAGTCAAATCAACTTTTGAAAAAGGCGGATTATATAAAATCTCAACACAGAAATCTGGGTAGAAGAAACAGACAAAAACTACAGTAATATACCCAAAGTAAAGTTCAACAAGTTCAAAGATGAATTTAGTAAAACTATGTACAAGAGAAAGGAGTGTTAAGCAAATAGCTTCCACTACATTTACATATTGCTCTCATATTTCAAACTATTCTGACGTGATGTAAAGAATTTCCTGGGCTGGATGTTTTCCTAAAAGGGGTAGCGTCAAAGGTTAAGGAAATAGTTTAATTCATTCTTCAAAAAGTTCCCAGGTTTGACTTCCACCAGCAAGCTATAAAACACTGAGCCGAAGGAGCTTTGCAGTGAAACTTTTGACCACAGTCAACCCTTTCGGGTTAAAACCTTCAACCTTGCTTTACTAAGTTTTCTTTTTTTATTCAATCTGATGGGCAAAGAAATAAGTCATTAAAAAAAAAACGAAATAAATTCAGCGCTACGATTAATAAATTGTCATTCCCCCGCCCTAACCCAACTCACAGATTAACTTCTGAAAACTTGTTCCTAGGCTTCCCAACCTCCCACGCCTAACTAACTGGCCCGCACCTCTCCCGACCGAAACGATGCTTCCCCCGGGGAAGCGGCGCGTGGGGCTGACGCCCCTTCCCGGAAAGGACCTGGGAAGGCAGGAGCAGGATTGTACTGTACCTGGGCGTTGGCTTCGTGGAGTTTGTGCTCCGTGGAGACGTGGTGCCTCAGGAGAAGGGTTTTCTTGTAGTTGCGGGTCCCTCGCGACAGCTCGTCGTGTCCCACGGGTGCGAGGTCCCCGCTGCCGCTGTCCGCAGGGGTCTTCTGGCACCAGCCGCAGGACATGAGGCCGGTGTCCTTGGAGTAGCGCAGCCAGGGGAAGTCCCGCAGCCAGGCCGCCTGGAAGGAGTTCTGCAGCTTCTGCATCAGGGACTTGGGCCGCGCGAGCGGGAGGTGCTGGACAGTCTCGCCGTCGCCGGGCCCCGCGCCGCCCTCCGCCTCATCCCCGCCGTCGCCGCCCGACCGCTGGCCGCTGCCTTCCGCTCCGCTGCCGTCGCCCAGGCTCGCCCCCTCCTCGTCCTCCTCGGTGCTGTCGCTCAGGGACGCGCCGTCCGGCACCGAGTCCTTCGCCTCCAGCGCGTCCAGTTCTAGCTCCGCCGCCGCCGGCCCTCGCCCGTACAAATGTTTCGGGGGCCACGCAGGGGGGTCGGGCCGGCCGCGGCTGCTGCCATTGTTGCCGAGACCCCCACCGCCGCCGCCGCCGCGAAAGGCCAGAGTCCGACGGTTCCTCTCAGCGAGCAGGGGGCCCCCCGCGCCGCCGCCCAACAAGCCGGGGCCACCCGCGTCCGTGGGCAGCGGCGGCTCCGGCGCCTCCTCTGCGGCCGCGGCCTCGGGGTCCTGGGGTTCTGGGCCCTCTGGGTCCGCTTCCTCGTCCGCCCCCCGCCCGTTGGGCTGCGGCGGCGCGGGCGGCCGGGGATGGCGCGGCGGGGGCTGCTGGGGCCAAGCCGAGGCCTCCCCGCCGGCGTTATTGTTCGCGGGGCCGCCGCCGGCAAGCAGCCCGCCGCCCCGGAACGCCAGCGTCCTGCGGTTCATCTCACTGAACGACATGGCGCGCGCCGCCGCCGCCGCCGCCCGGCTCGGCTCGGCCTGCCTCGGGCCGCGTCCCGCGCTCCCCGCTGCGCTCTCGCGGGGCCCGGCCTCGCCCTCCCGCCGGCCGCGCTCGCCACCCGGGCCGCCGCCGCCGGCCGCCTGCGCGCCCTGCGCCCCCGCCCCACCGCGCTCCGGGCCGCGTCCCGCGCGGTGAAGGGGCGGCGGGGAGCGAGGCGCGGCGGGCGCGTGCGGCCTGGGAAGTTGGGCGGAGTGCGGGCGCCCCTTGCTGCCCTCCGGCCGCCGCACCGCCCGCCGAGCGCCGAGCTTGTCGCAGCCGGTGCGAGGCGCTGGGGCGCGAGGCTGGTCACGGCGCCGGGCCCCGCCACATAACGCCCGACAATGAAGCGGGCGGAGCGTTTCCGTCCGACCAGGCCCCGGCGGAGGTCGAATGGCAAATGAACAACGGACCGTGCGCCCACAATGCACCGGGGTAGCAGCCACCGCTGGAGGGGAAAGGGTGGGGGCCGGGCGGGGAGGGGGCTGGGCTTGGGGCCGGGCCGCTGGGGTGGGGGCGCCTGGACCCAGGCGGGCGGGTGCGGGGCGGCGGCGGCGGCGGCCGACGGGGGACCGGGGCCCGGGGCGGGGGCCGGACGGCGGGCGGGGGTCTCGGAAGGGGCGGGCGCGTGCGGGCAGCCAGGCTTCGCGGGGACCGGCTGCTGGAGTGTCAGGGGGTGGCCGCCTCCCGCTGCCCGCTCGCACCTACCAGCGCCCGGGACGCGCATTTTCCTTCCCTCGCCGCGCGAGCACTGGGACTCTGAAATGACTGTGGGAGCGGTGCTCCGGCCGTGCCGTTTGCTGGCGGCTGGCGGCGGCGCCCGAGGAAGTGAACTTATTTTATTTTGCTCCTTGACAAAGGCCGGCCCGGGCGGCGCCTTTCCCCCACGGAGGCTCCGACCTCGGACACCTCCCGCTGCGACGCCTTGCGGGTGCGGGGCGGCACCTCGGGCCCCGGGCGAAAGTCGTTTCATTGAAAACGCACCGCCCCGAGTGTCTTATTGCTGTGATGAAATGGAAATTTAAATAAAAGGTCGAACACGTGCGTTCACTGGGAAGTATTGACATGGGTGTTACATCACCAGCAGCCAATCAGATAACTGCAGTGGTGTTTATATTTCTACAACCACCTTGTGAGTATTACACGATGTCATAACGTTATAAATATTAGGCAGGGTTTTCCCCAGGAGTGGGGAGGAGCCTGCTCGCACGGACGTCGTGTTGGGCTCCCATCACTGGTCAGACACAAGACTCCATTTCTAAGACTGCTTTTTGAACTGTTTACATTGCCTATGGAATTTAGAATGATCAGAAGAATAGATTGAGCTGGAAATGAAACTAATAGTCGAGTTATTCAGGGAAAAATTTTTCCAACTTAAATCCCTCATGCTGATTTATTTTTAGTATGCTAAATTTAGCAAATTATAAAGGGTATAGACTCATTTTAGTAATTTTAAATGTGAAGAAAGTCTCAAATTACTTTTATTCAAACCTCTTCAGGTAAAACGATGTTCTCTAACTATGAACAGGGGCTTTTTATTCTTAGGAAATATATTTAAAGTTTAATTACAAACGTAAAATATATTCAAGATAATTATTGGGTGGGAAATGGGTGTTGATTTACATTGTTACATTAATATATGTGTACTAGGATGTGTGTGCACAGAAAAAATGAGACATATAAAGGCTCTTTTCAGGTATGGTTTACCTAGTGTTAGATGTTTTATTTGTTTTTAATATATTTTTATTGATTTCAGAGAGGAAGGGAGAAGGAGAAAGATATAGAAACATCAATGATGAAAGAGAATCATTGATTGGCTGCCTCCTGCAAGCCCCACACTGGGATGGAGCCCGAAAGCCTGGCATATGCCCTGACCAGGAATCCAACCGTGACATCCTCGTTCATGGGTTGATGCTCAACCACTGAGCCATGCCAGCTGGGCTGTTAGAGGTTTTAATCTTCTATATTACATATTAATGGAAAATCACATATGTTCTATAAAGAGCATGTGTTACAATATTTAGGCCCTCTAGTTTTATGATTCTGTTAAGAAGTTTCTATATTTAAAATAACGGTATATAAAGCTTTGAATATATAATATGGAATTTGATATTTTTTTAGATTAACTTTAGAAAACAGATTTTTGGGAGGACATGAGTATTAAAAATGCCACTTATCTTAGTGTTTTTAAACAAGCTACATATGCAGGCATAGCCAAACTGCTATTGATTGTATAGATTTACTCAAAGCAACTTCCACTTCATTCACTGACATTTTAGTATCTATATAATAGACAAAATGTAATTTTAATGTAAAGAATGATCCTACCAACCTGCCACAAAAAGATTTTGGCTTAGGGTTATTTTTCTGTAATGATCATATTGTCACCTGGCCACCATTGATCACCAGCTCGAAATGCCAGTATAGGTCAGATTGGTGCAGTTTGTGGGTTTAAAAGATTTGCCTGTTTTATGTTAGTAAGTTGGGACACTTAGGGCAGTAGAATCTCTGACGTTGACTTATTTGTACCTGGGAGAAAAAGAGGATTCTGCCTATCTGGATGCATTTAGTATGTGCTTCCATGGAATATATGGGAGAATCTATAATAATAAAAGCGTAATATGCTAATTATACCAGAGTCCTTCCGGAGGAAGCCAGGGCTGGGGGGCTGAGCCCCTTGTACAGATTTTGTGCATTGGGCCTCTAGTGTAATAATAACACTGTGCTTGGTCCTTAATGCATTTTTTCAATTCTAGGCACTTTGCAAATGAATGCATTGTTTATTACATTTTAACCAGCACTGCCTCCCCCATATAAAGAAGGAAGAGTTCCTGAAGTTAATTGCATCTCTAGAGTTAAGGTGATGGGAAATGAAAATGGACTTGAGAATTTTATGTCTCTGCTTCTTTTCATCTGTGTATAGTACATAATAGGCACTAAATAAGTTTATACTAATATTATTATTTTTGTTTTCTGCTGATGCCAGAATCACCCAAAATGTTGGAATCCATAATGGCATTTGTGTCAGGAGTGAATTTTTCTCACACAAATATCTTACCTTACATTGTCTTCTGTTTGGAATTATATTTAAATGAACAATTAGATTCCAGTGGTACAAATAAATGACTTAAATTCTGGGACAAGCAATGTGCTTGAGTGATGAGTATGTATTTCTACTTCGACCATTCTACATGTATTAATATATATTCATGTCTTCCTCTAATCCTGAACGAAGATGGACTCAGAAATAAAGATCAAGAGGCTAGTAACTACAGCTGTCTCGGAGTACCCCACATGAGGGAACTTTGAGTACCAGAAGGGGATCTCCTATTCTGTAAATGGAGTTTTTAAGAATTCCCCCACCCCTTCCAGTCTTCTCTACTAGCAAGCAGGGATCTGTTCTCTGCTCTGGCCCCTATATTTACTGTTGGGGTTACACCATATTCAGGGGGATTCCCCCTTATGCTTACCAGGGGAACCCCTCAAGAATGGGGTATCCCCAACCAGTTCATCCCCTAATTTCACTGTGGGCTGTAAAACTACTGCAGGACACCCTGATACTGTCCCACCGTCACTCAGTGGTGAGTCTGAGCTCCCGTATCTGGCTCCCTAGCCTTGGTGGTCAGGCTTGCCTGTTCTGGACTGCCTTGGTCGAGGCTTGCTCTCCGCCTCTTGAGGGTCTTGAGGGCCTGGCCTGTGCTTCTGCCTGTGCCATCTCCATGGTGAAGGTCCTGAGAACAGACTGTGTGTTCACTCTTACAGCATAAGAATGTGCCAGTTCGGCACACAGTAGGCAGGTAGTAAACGCTTGCTGACTATTTTCTCTTCTCATAATCTATTTTGGTAGGTAACTTTTCTTTTTTTAATTTTCCTTAGCTAATTTAAAAAATATTTTTTAAGGTATTGAGCTAATGTTTTCATTGCATTTACATTGAAAGCAACTAAAAAAAGAGAAGGAAATCCTGCCATTTGTAACATCATGCAGCACCTGGAGGGCATTGTACTGAGTGAAGGGAGTGTAAGCACCAAAGGAAAAAGACTCCCTGATATCACTTACATGAGGAATTTAGTCAGACTCAGAGAAGCAGCAAGTGGAATGGTGGTTTCCAGGGACTGGGGAAGGGAAGCCAGAGGTGGTAGTCAAGGGCACAGAGTTTCAGTTAGCAAGACACAATCCTAGAGTCTGCAGCCCAGCACAGTGCCAGAGCGAGCAGTACTCTGCTGTGTAGTTTGGTTTTTCTAAGAGGGTAGATCTTAAGTGTCTTTATCACAAAAAAATAATAAAGTGGCAGCAGGAAACCTTGAAAGCTAACAGGTATGTTTATGGCAAAGACTAGCAGTGGTTTCATGGGTGTATGCTTATCTCCAAACTCATCTAGTTGTACACAATAAATATGTACAGCTTTTTATATGTCGGTCATACTCAGTAAAGGGGTTTAAGCAAAAAAAAGCAATGATGTCATAGTTGAGTGTAATAATATATTATTAGCACCATTTTCTATGTAGCTTACAGTATATTACAAACAGTAACACAATCTTCCTGTGAGTGAAATCAAAATAGATATTATTTTCATTCAACATATGAGGAAAGCCAAGTACAAAAGGATGAACTGACTTGGTTATTGGGTGAAGCACAAGTTATAAGGTTGAAGACAAAGGTAATACTCTCTAATCTAGCTACTAAAATGTATGATACACTTAACAATGTTATATCTGCATAATTATTAGCTACACTAAATTTTAAACTTTTTAAAAAATGTTTTATTGATTTTTTACAGAAAGGAAGGGAGAGGGATAGAGAGCTAGAAACATCCATGAGAGAGAAACATCGATCAGCTGCCTCCTGCACATCTCCCACTGGGGATATGCCCACAACCAAGGTAGATGCCCTTGACCAGAATCTAACCTGGGACCTTTCAGTCCACAGGCTGACGCTCTATCCACTGAGCCAAACCGGTTACAGCTAAACTTTTTATTATTCAAACATGCTCATAAAAAAAAAAAAAAGGAACAAAGATCAGCCATTATTTCCAATGCCCAGAACTAACCACTGTTAAGTAAATAGTTTTCTCTTTCTGTGCCGAGTTAAAATTGTTGTTTGGTATTCATAAGTTGGATCTTATGAATATTTGTGCTAAAAGCATATTTGTGTTTTTAGTAATTAATATTTTAATATGGTTAAATCTTTTTAGTATATTAATGGCTATGGATATACCATAATTAACTTAACCAATTTTCATTACATTTTGAACTTTTCATTGTTAACAGTTGGTTGTTTGGTCATTTTTGTGTGTGTGTGTGTGCACGTTTTTGTTTGTTTGTTTGTTTTCCCATTATAAACAACTCTTTAGTAAATATCCTTGAAACTAAAACTGTGTGTCTATTATTTCCTTGGGATAAATTCTAAAATGAGAATTTCTAGCAAAGGGAATGAATATTTTTAAAATATATTTTTTTCCGATTGCCCCCCAGAAACACTTTCAAACATGTCAAAGCACCCTAGCTGGTTTAGCTCATTGGATAGAGCATTGGCCTGAAGACTGAAGGGTCCTGGGTTTGATTCTGGTCAAGGGCACATAACGCGATGGCAGGTTCAATCCCGGGTCCCCAACCAATCAAGTTGTCTCTCACATTGATGCTTCTGTCTCTGTCTCTCCCTCTGCCTTCCACTTTCTAAAAATCAATGGAAAAATATCCTTGGGTGAGGATTAACAACAACAAAAATTTTAATAAGTGTCAAAGCTATCCAAAGAGAATACTACTAGGAAGGTGTTTTATCCTGAAGAGAGAAAGACCTAGTTCCACAAAGAACACAAAAGCCAGAAACCTTAAAGGAGAAGGTTGATAGAACTGATTATATAAATGATCAAACTTTGTTTTTCAAAGACAGAATCAACAAAGGTTTATTTATTTTTTGAAGTAGTGGTATTTTTTTTTTTAAAAAACACACAAACATTTTTTATTGATTTCAGAGAGGAAGGGAGAAGGAGAGAGAAATAGAAACATCAATGATGAGAGAGAATCAGTGATCGGCTGCCTCCTGCATACTGCCTACGGGGGATGGAGCTGGCAAACCAGGGATGTGCCCTTGACCAGAATTGAACCCTGGATGCTTCAGTCTGCAGCCCAATGCTCTATCCACTGAGCCAAGCCAGCTATGGCAACAAAGGGTTTTTTAAAGTGAGGTAGGAGGAAGAAATCAGATCTATAGAATGGACAAGGTTTAGTATCACCAATGTACAGAGGGCTCCTATAAATCAGCAAGACAAACATGCCTGGTAGGAGAGAAACATAAAGGACATGCATTAGAAAAATCACATAAGAATTCAAGTGACTGTTGAACATATGAAAATGAACATAGTTGGGAATGCCAGTAGGAATAACTATTCTGGCAGACTCGCTATATGCATCAAAATTTGAAATTTTATATATATATATATATACTAGAGGCCCGGTGCACGAAATTCTTGCCGGGGGGAGGGGGGGAATGCGGGGGATGTCCCTTAGCCCAGCCTGCACCGTCTTCAATCTGGGACCCCTCGAGGGATGTCCGACTGCCCGTTTAGGCCCGATCCTAATAGGATCGGGCCTAAACAGGCAATCAGACATCCTTCTCACAAACCAAGACTGCTGGCTCCAAACTGCTCGCCTGCCTGCCTACCTGACTACCCCTAACCATTTCTGCCTGCCAGCCTGATCACCCGCTAACCACTACCCTGCCAGCCTAATTGATATCTAACTGCTCCCCTGCCAGCCTGTTTGCTCCCAACTTCCTTTTTCTGCCAGCCTGGTCACCCCTAACTGCCCTCCCCTGCTGGCCTAATCACCCACAACTGTCCTCCCTTGCAGGGCCTGGAACCTCCCAATGGCCCTCCCCTGCTGGCCATCTTGTGGTGGCCATCTTGTGTCCACATGGGGGCAGGATCTTTGACCACATGGGGGCAGTCCTCTTGTATGTTGGAGTGATGGTCAATCTGCAAATTACTCTTTTATTAGATAGAATAGAGGCCTGGTAAATGGGTGGGGGCCACCTGGTTTGCCCTGAAGAGTGTCCCAGATCAGGGTGGGGTTCCTTTGGGGCAAGGGGTGGCCTGGGCAAGGGGCCTGTGGAGGTTTGTAGGCCAGCAACGTCCCCCCACCTCCCAGTGACCCAAGTGGAGGCCCTGGTATTTGGGATTAATCTAGGTCTACAATTGAAATTTTGTAGCCTGGGTGGGGGTTCTCTTGGGACAAGGGTTGGCCTGGCAAGGGGCCCGTGGAGGTTTGCAGGCTGGCCACACCCTCCAGCAACCCAAGCCAAGGCCCTGGTACCTGGGATTAATCTATGTCTACAATTGAAACTTTGTAGCCTGGAGAGGAGCCAAGCCTTCTGCTCGCTCAGGGGTGGCAGCCATTTCTGTTTGAAACTTTGTAGCCTAGGCCTCAGCAGTCAGAAGGCTTGGCTTCCTGCGTTACCAGGGAAACCCAAGCTTCTGTTCTCTCCAGCTCAGTGGCTGATGCCATTTCTGTATCTTTTATAATTGAAACTTTGTAACATTGAGTGGAGGCTTAGGCAGTCCTTGGCTTCTTCTGTTGCCAGGGAAACCCAAGCCTTGCTCCTGCTCTCAATGGCAGCAGCCTTCTTAGTTGGGGTTTATTTGCATAATCTCCTCCTGATTGGATGGTGGGCCTGGCTGTGGGCATGGCTTGTGGATGTGGCGAAGGTAAGTTCAAATTTGCATGTTACTCTTTTATTAAATAGGATATATATATATACACACACATCCTACCTAATAAAAGAGTAATATGCAAATTCAACCATACCTTTGCCACACCCACAAGCCACGCCCACAGCCACACCCACCAGCCAATCAGGAGCAGATTATGCAAATAAACCCCAACCAAGATGGCTGCTGCCACTGAGAGCAGGAGGAAGGCTTGGGTTTCCCCGGCAACAGAGGAAGCCAAGCTTTCCACCTGCCTAGGCCTCCACTCAATGTTACAAAGTTTCAATTATAAAAGATACAGAAATGGCGGCAGCCACTGAGCTGAAGAGAACAGAGGCTTGGGTTTCCCTGACAACCTGCCATTGCAGGCCTAGGCCTCCATTCTAGGCTACAAAGTTTCAAACAGAAATGGCTGCCACCCTGGAGTGAGCAGAAGGCTTGGCTCCACTCCAGGCTACAAAGTTTCAATTGTAGACATAGATTAATCCCAGATCTCAGGGCCTCCACTTGGGTCATCGGGGGACGTGGCTGGCCTGCAAACCTCCATAGACCCCTCCCCTAGGCTGCCCCTCACCCCAAGGGAACCCTTACCCTGATATGGGACAGTCTTCAGGGCAAACCAGCTGACCCCCACCCATGCACCAGGCCTCTATCCTATCTAATAAAAGAGTAACATGCAGATTGACCATCACTGTCAACACACAAGATGGCTGCCCCCATGTGGTCAAAGATCCTGCCCCCATGTGGACACAAGATGGCCACCACAAGATGGCAGGCAGGAGAGGGCAGTTGGGAGGGACCAGGCCTGCAGGGGAGGGCAGTTAAGGATGATGTCCAGCAGAGGAGGGAAGTTGGGGGCAAACAGGCTGGCAGGGGAGCAGTTATACATCAATCAGGCTGGCAGGGTAGTGGTTAGTGGGTGATCAGGCTGGCAGGCAGAAGCGGTTAGGGGCAGTCAGGGAGGCAGGCAGGTGAGCAGTTTGGAGCCAGCAATCTGGATTGTGAGAAGGATGTCCTACTGCCCGTTTAGGCCCTATCCTAGGATCGGGCCTAAACGGGCAGTCGGACATCCCTCGAGGGGTCCCAGATTGGAAAGGGTGCAGGCTGGGCTAAGAGACATTCCCTGTCCTGCCCCCGCCCCCACGCACAAATTTTGTGCACCAGGCCTCTAGTCCTATCTAATAAAAGAGTAACATGCACATGTGACCATACCTTGGCTCTTGGTTGGCTATGCTACCAGTCAATTGGAACAGGGGGCGGAGCAGGGGGCAGGGTGGAGCAGAGCAGAAGGTGGGGCAGAGCAGAGGGTGGGGCAGAGCAGAGGGTGGGGCAGAGCAGAGAGTGTGGCCAGGAGACACAGGGCAAGGCTGGCAGGGGTGTGGCCACAGTGCAGTGAAAGCAATCAGCACCCTGTAAGGGTGGCCCACAAGGTACTTAAGGGCCGGCCCTCCTTAAGCTTATGGTGCCTGAATCACATGCAAATGAGCGCTTGAGGTCCCTGCATGCCCTCCAGCCTAGCATCCATGATGGGAGTGGGGGGCTGCTGCCAGTCTCTGGGGTGTGTGGAGACCCCGGTGGCCACCTCGGGGTGGAGAAAATTCACGGTGCCCTTGGTTCGTGCAAGGTATCGGGGGCTCCAGGAATTCTGGGAAATGTAGTTATCTTGATAGACCCACTGTAGGAGTGAGTTTAAAGTACTGAGGTAGGGGCAGGGGGGGGCAACGTGGAAGCGGCAGGATGGGGTGGGCTGGGCTGGGGTGGGGGCTTTAGGCCTTTGCTGGAGGGGGCTCGGCGGGCGTGGCGCGGGCGGGTTGCAAACCTGCTGGGAGACTGGCACCCAGCAGCTGCAAGCCTCGCCATGGGGGCACTGGGGCTGTGAGGGGCTGGATCTGAGACACAAACCAGCAGGGAGGCCAGCACTCAGCAGCCCCAAGCCCTGCCACTGCAGACCTGGGGCTGGGGGGTGGGAGAGGGTGGACTGGAGATACAAACCCGCAGGCCTGGCAGCCAGCAGCCCCAAGGCCCCATAAGTAGGCTCTGGGGCTGCTGGGGGGCAGGGGGCACGGCGGGCGGGGGCAGGTGAGACACAAACCCACAAGAAACCTATGGAAAGGGAGATAAACTATTATAACTTTATCTCCCTTTCCTCAAGATGAGAAAACTGTCCCTGGATTATTTAGTGATGTGGCCCACACCTTTCTACATACACAGGGTATGTTATGACCACTCCCAGAATGCCGTCTCCAGGGAATAACCTACTGTGGCAAATCATCTGAGAGAGGAAACAAGCTTTTGTTGGGTTTATTCTGAAGGTCAGAGAACATGCCACCCCCAACATATGCTTTATTGTTATATTGATGATCTTGAGCTGCAGATTCTTGAAAAACTGCAAGTGTATGCAGAGGATTTCACTGAAGTCTCCTGATCTGTCTAAAATTGGACCCCCCCCTAAAGGAGCTTAAATGTCATAGGTCCCCTTGATGGGAGAAGTGTCATCAGGCAGAGAAGACTGACTCCTGTCACAGGACATAACACCCAAACTTTGTTACAAACTGTTTCTCTTCACCCCCATTCATCTTTCCTAAAAATCATTTACTCTCCTCTAGGAGGCCTACATCTCCTGTTCCCTTTCCCTAGGAGGAAGGTATTTAAATCTGCATTCTAAGCCAGCTTGGGGAGTTATTCATTTTTCCCTGAGATCTCCCACATATACATGAGGTACACATGGTAATGAACTTTTGTTTTTATCTTGGCGATCTGTCTTTCATTACAAGGGCCTCCACTAAGAACTCAGAAAGGTTGAGGAAAACTATTTTTCTTCCTCCATAATTCTATCTTGGGAAATCAAGTCCCCAGCTGAACAATGAGGTTGGCTCAAGTATCAAGCGTTCCCAGCTGATGAGAGGGAAGATTCTAGGGAGAAATCAATGATATTGGCATCAAAGTGGGATGGAGGGCACACACATGGCTGATGGTGGGAGTTTAAAGTGGTTTGACATTTTTGGAGAATGACTTGGCAAATTTGATAGACATGTTCAAGGTATATCCAAGAGTCTTCTTCTAGGAATCACATCTGCTGAGATAAAGCACAAGCACTTAAGCCTTGGTCAGAACCCAGGAGGCTACTGCGGGCTCCCCTTCCACGATAGGAAAACCTGGGAACAACCTGTATTTTTAGGACAAGGTAGCATCTAAACTAATAAAAGGGTAATATGCTAATTAGACTGAACATCTTCCTGGCGACCTTCTAGACATCCTTCCCGACAAAGCCATGTTGGCAGGGCCAAGGCAGAGGAGGTTAGAGGCAATCAGGCAAGCAGGGGAGAGCAGTTAGGGGGACCAGACTAGCAGAGGAGAGCAGTTAGGGCAAACAGGCTGTCAGGAGAGAGCAGTCAGGGGGATCAGGCTGGCAGGCAGGTGAGTGGTTAGGAGCCAGAGGCCTGAGGGGTCCCAGATTGGAGAGGGTGCAGGCTGGGCTGAGGGAATCCCCCGCCCAAGCTTTTGTTGTCAATACAACAAAATAGCATACATATCAAATTGCACAAATTTCATGCACCGGAACACTAGTATATAATAAAAGCATAATATGCTAATTAGACCTGACGACCTTCCGGGTGAAGAGGGGCTGCAAGGGCCTAGCCCCTTGCACGAATTTCATGCATCGGGCCTCTAGTGTGTGTGTGTGTGTGTGTGTGTGTGTGTGTGTGTGTATGTGTGTGTGTATTCCCCCCAAATGTATATATACGCTTCTAATAATTATAAAGGCGGTGTTTATTAAAATACATTTCATTTTAAAAATTGAGCTATCAGCTGTTAAAATGTGTATACCAGGTGTACTAGTTAATAATGTGGATTTTTTCAATAGCTGGAGTTACAAAAATGTTGATATATATGCAATTTGATATGTATGCTATTTTGTTGTATTGACAGCAAGCTTCAAAACTTCATATGTCAGGAGAAACCAAGATGGTGGCATAGGTAAATACCTAAACTGCTGCCTTGCACAACAATTTCAAAACTACAACTAAAAGACAAAACAGACATCATCCAGAACTACAGGAAAGATGGCTGAGTGGAAATTCTACAACTAGAAGGAAAGAGAAAAGCACACGGGGAATCAGAGGAGCTGAAAAAGCCTGAGGTATGGAGACACACACATGGAGAGGATGGGGTAGCTGGTTGCCTGGCTGGCTCTCTCTAGTAGGAAGGAGACAAAAGCTCCCAACTGCACTGAAGCCCAGTTACAACTTCACTGAACCCCAGTTCCGGGCGAGACTCTTGGGACCCAGGCTCATACAGGGGGAATCTGGACTGTCAGGCGGAAACTCAGGAGAGCCATGAAAGGAAGAGGTCCACAGGCATGCACATGAGCGCACGCAAAGAGGACTGACTGTTGAGTGTGCCGCTGGCTTTCTCTAGTGGGAAGGAGACAAAAGCTCCTGACTGTGCTGATCCCCAGTTCTGACTGCGCTGAACTCCAGATCTGGGTGAGAATCTGGGAATCCAGATTCATTGGAGAAGAAACTGGGATGTCTGGCCGTTGGCAAAACTCAAGGGTGGCTTTCTCTCAGAGGTGCTTGCAACAATTACCCAGGGACACTGAGATCCAGAGGCCTCATAGGGCAGGGCTGAAGGGAAGCCAAGGCTGTCTGCTAAGCCTGAGACTCTGCCCCATCCAAGCTGAGCACAGAGGCTTTTGCAATTTTGAATGTCTTGTCTCATAAGGTTGTCTCTAGCACAGAAGTTATCCCAGCATAGACACAGCTGATCCTCACAGCCAATTGGCCTGGAGGTCAGTTCCTCCCAGTGATACCAATAACAATCAAGACTTAACTAAAACAAGGCTGTGCACACAGTCCACAAAGGGGAACACCAAGAGTGTCTACCTCAGGTAACTGGGGAGGCCGAGACACTGGGCTATATAGGCACCTAGCACACAAAGCTACCCTACCAACTCAGGGAGGCAGCAAAAATGCGGAGACAAAGAAATAGGTCACAAATTAAAGAAATGAAGGAAAATAAACACCTGAATATAGAATTCAAACCATGGTTATAAGATTTTTCAAGAATTTCCTAGAAAAGGCCAATAAATTTAGCAAGACCCTTGAGGATATGAAAAAGGACCAAACAGAAATTAAACACATACTGACTGAAATAAAAAATATTATACGGAGACCTAATAGCAGACTAGAGGAACACAAGAATCAAGTCAAAGATTTGAAATACCAAGAGGCAAAAAACACTCAACCGGAAAATCAAAAAGAAAAAAGAATCCAGGGGAGGAAGCAAGATGGCGGTACAACAATTTCAAAACTACAACTAAAAGACAAAACGGACATCATCTGGAACAACTGGAAAGCTGGCTGAGTGGAAATTCTACAACTAGAAGGAAAGATAAAAGGACACTGAGACTCAGAGGAGGTGCAGCAGGCAGAGTTGTGGAGACATGGAGACGCACACGAGTGGAATGGGCAGGTGGCTGAATATCCAGCTGGTTTTCTCGAATGGGGAGAGAGACAAAGGCTCCTCACTGCACTGATCCCCAGTTCCAGGCAAGTCACAGGGAACCCAGACTCATACAGTGTGAAACTGGACTGTCAGGAGGAAGCACAATGAGACTCAGGAGCTACAGAGATGCATGAGCTCATGGAGAGGGTTCATGGCTGGCTTTCTCATTCGGGAGGAAAACAAACCCCCTAGACTGCATTGTATTCCAGTTCTGGGTGAGACTTTGGGTATCCAGACTCATTTTGGGAGAAACTGGACTGTCTGGAAGTGGGCAAAACTTGAGGGTATATTTCCCTCAGAGGTGTGTGCAGCCATTACTGTGGGACACAGAGACCCGGGCACCATTTAGGGTGGGGCTGACGGGAAATCAAGGCTGACTGCTCAGCCCTGAGACTCCACCCTATCCAAGCTGAGCACAGAGGCTCTCCCAGCATAGACACAACTGATCCTCACAGCCAATTGGCCTGTAGGTCAACCCCTCCCAGTGATACCAACAACAATCTAGGCTTAACTACAATAAGACAGTGCTGCCCATAAAGGGGTGCACCAAGAGTGTCCACCTCAGGTAACTGGGGAGGCTGAGCCACTGTCCCCTAGAGGACACCAACCACACAAAGCTACTCAACCAACTCAGGGAAGCAGCTAAAATGCAGAGACAAGGAAACAGATCACAATAGAAAGAAATGGAGGGGGAAAAAAATGACTGGACATAGAGTTCAAAACCACAGTTATAAGGTTTTTCAAGAGATTCCTAGAAAAGGCTGATAAATTTAATGAGACCCTCAAGGATATGAAAAAGGACCAACTAGAATTTAAGCATATACTGACTGAAATAAAAAAATATTATACAGAGACCTAAAAGCAGACTAGAGGACGGCAAGAATCAAGTCAAAGATTTGAAATACAAAGAAGCAAAAACCACTCAGCCAGAAAAACAAAAAGCAAAAAGAATCCAAAAAACTGAAGATAGTGTAAGAAGCCTCTGGGACAACCTCAAGCATACCAACATCTGGATTATGGGGGTGCCAGAAAAAGAGAGAGAGCAAGATACTGAAAATCTATTTGAAGAAATAGTGACCGAAAACTTCCCCCACCTGGTGAAAGAAATAGACTTACAAGTCCAGGAAGTACACCGAACCCCCACAAAAAAGTAATCCAAAGAGGACCACATCAAGACACAGCATAATTAAAATGCCAAGAGCAAAAGACAAAGAGAGAATATTGAAAGCAAGAGAAAAACAGTTAGTTACCTACAATGGAGCACCCATATGATTGTCAAGTGATTTCTCAACAGAAACTATGCAGGCCAGACGGGATTGGCAAGAATATTCAAAGTCATAAGTAACAAGAACCTACAACCAAGATTACTGTACCCAGCAAAGCTATCATTCAGAATTGAAGGTCAGATAAAGAGCTTCACAGATAAGAAAAAGCTGAAGGAGTTTATCACCGCCAAACCAATGTTATATGAAATGCTGAAAGGTATTCTTTAAGAAGAGGAAGAAGAAGAAATAGGTAAAGATAAAAATTATGAACAACAAATACATATCTATCAACAAGTGAATCTATAAATCAAGTGATTTAAAAATCTGATGAACAGAATAAACTAGTGAATATAATAGAACCAGGGACATAGAAAGGAAGTGGGGGAGGGGGGGAGAAGCAATGTGGGGGGGTGTGGGAAGAGAGTGGACAAAATCGTACACCTGTGGATGAGGGAAGTGGGGGGAGGTAAGGGCAGAAGGAGGGTTGGGAACCAGGTAGAGGGGAGCTATGGGGGGAAAAAAGAGGAACAATTATAATAATCTGAACAATAAAGATTAATTAATTTTTTTAAAAAAAACTTCATATGTCAAACTTGCTGAAGGTGTTAATATCATAGATATTTTTACTCTTAAAAATGTTGAATTTTGTGCCAAAAAAGGGGAATTTGCTGGAAGTTTTAATTCATTATTTTGAAGAAAAGTGCTGCTGAAAGTTATTGTATACTTTGGGAAGCTTATGGTGAACATGCTCCATCTCAAGATACTTGTGAATGCTGGTTTATTAAACGTTTAAAAAGTGATCATTTCAATGTGAAAAATAACGTCCAGGTCAACCCAAAAAGTTTGAAGACCAACAATAACAAGCATTATTGGATGAAGATGTGTGTCAAACTCAAAAACAACTTGCAGAAAGATTAAACATTCTCAGCAAACAATTTCCGATCATTTACAAGCAATGGGAAGAAGTTTAAAGGAAGGAAAATGGGTGCCACATCAATTGAACGAAAAACAAATGGAAAACGGAAAAGTCATCAATAAAATGTTGCTTCAACAGCATGAAAGGAACTCTTTTTTGCATCAAATTGTGACTGACAATGAAAAGTGGATTTATTTTGAGAATCCAAACTCACAAAATCATGGGTTGATCCAGGTCAACCATCAATATCAACTGCAAGGCCAAATTGCTTTGGAAAGAAGACAATGTGTTTGGTGGGATCAGGAAGGTGTGGTGTATTATGAGCTTCTAAAACCAGGTGAAACTGTTAATAGTGATCGCTACTGACAATAAATAATCAATTTGAACCACGCTTTGATAGTAGAACGACCAGAATGGGCCAGAAGACATGGCAAAGTAATTTTGCTTCATGATAACGTACCATCACACACTTCAAAACCAGTTACAGATACATTAAAAAATCTTGCCTGTGAAGTATTAACCCACCCAACATATTCACCAAACCTTGCTCCTTCAGATTACCACTTGTTCCGATTGATGGCACACGCACTTTCTGAGCAGCACTTCAAAACGTACGAAGAAGTGGAAAATTGGGTCTCTGAATGGCTTGCCTCAAAACAAGAATAGTTCTATTGGGATAGTGTCCACAAATTATCTGAAAGATGGGGGAAATGTGTAGCTAGTGATGGATATTACTTTGAATAAAGCACTTCAGATGTTTCTCTTGAAATTGTCATGTTTTCTTTGATTACAAAATCCGTATTATTAACCGGTACACTTTGTGGGGACGCCTTGTTTATATACTCCCCCAGCAATTTCATTTGGTTCTGGGAATTTATCCTAGACAGGTGTGTTAAGATGTCTGGGCAAGGATGTTCACTCTAGCACTGTATATAAGCCTAAAACATTTGGGCTCCCATCTACACATGCCTATAATGAATTACTGAATGGTCATTAAAAAGGTTGATGTGGCATTACCTAAGTCCAAGACTTAACTGTTGAGTGAAAAGTGCATTATATTAACATATATAATTGGAATAATGAATTCATCCAATTAATTTTTATTGTGTACCTACTTTGTTGAGCACTGGGCATACATAGGATACTGAACAAAACAACTGTGGTCCCTAGAGCATGTGCATAGGTGCATATGTGAATACAAGCACTGAAGGTGCTTCCCAGCGACATTCTTCAGAATGCAGACAATCATGGTCTCTGGAATAGAATTGCAGTTTTTAGAAAATTTTATTAATATACTTTCTGTAGTGCCTGACATTCAGAATATAATTTATATTGACTATAATCCAAAAATCCCCCAATACAGCTATTTTCATTTTTGAGGGAAAATGTGACTTTGATCATTGATGACATGTTTTTCCAGGACTTCTGGGAAGGAGTACAGTGCATTCTTTTTCTCCGCTTACTGTGAAGCAGTTTTGCCCTAACCCCTCCCAAATAAACACAAAAAATTTAAAAGATAAATACTAGTTCTTTCTTTTCTTAGAAAATCCAAATCCATTTAAAACGTTTGTTTTCAGAAGCTTACGTTTACATGCATATGTCCAAGGAAGTATCTATCTCAATAAACCTCACATTCTGGCTCTGCCCTCTAATCCACTCCTATTGCAAAGCCAGTAATTTTTTCAAAATGAAAACCTGGTCCCATCACCCCACCCACACCTAAAACCCTACAGAGGTTTCAATTATTTCCTGTTGGTCTACATATCAAAACACTTTCCTGCAGAGCCTAGCAGGTCTGGCTGCCTTCCACCGCTCCAGCTCATTGGATGGGTTCCCTCTTTCCCCAACACTCCTCCTCTGCCCTTCTCGTTTGCTTCGATCCGGTCTGCACTTTGCACAAGCAGTTCCTGGTCTGTAAAGCTCTTCCCTCCCCCTGGTTAATCCCTAGATCATGTCCTCAGGGCAGCTTTCCCTGATCATTCTTCCTCCCCAACACTCCAACATCCTGCTAAAGATTCTCCTAGCTAGTATGTTGAACTCTCCTTCACAGAATTTGTCACAGTTTTAGTTTCTACACATGTGTAATTAATTACTTGATTATTGCACCTTCCATCAATAAACCGTTAGCTTCAGGAGGGCAGGGGCCATTTCTGGTTTTGCTCAGTATTGAGTTTCCAGCATTTAGTAATAGTGATTGACATAGCAGACGGTAAGGATTTGTCCGGTGAATCAGTAAATGAATGTGCAAATTTGCAACCACTAGGAACACACAACCTTGACCTTTCAACAAAAGATGAAAACGTAGATGAGAATTTTACTGAATAAATTAGAACAGAAATGTGGAAGAGTTCAAGTGTTGATAAATGTGTGCATGTTATTCCATGTAAGGCATTTCCATGGAGTATAGAGTTGTAGGAAGGTTGTTTTGAAAATTTTAAAATTAAAACTAAATAAAAACAATTCCAATTAAAACTACTAGGCCATTAAAATATACACAAATAAACATTGCTTTATCTGTGAAGATATGCTTTTAATTTAAAATTCCAAATTGAACAATAGCTAACCATTTTGTGAGTGCAGTTTTTCTCTATTCTGTTAATTGCAAATAGGAGTTCACCCCCTGAATTTGTAGAGAGATAAAGTAAAAAGTAAAATAGCTCCTTTGTATACATGAGTTGTACAAAAATAGATTCTTTTTGCAGAATAAATTTTATATAGGTTGCAAAGAATGAGAACAGTGAAGTTAGGAGTTTGATATTTATTTCATATTGAAAAAACACATACATTACTGATTTCGGTAGGAGGTCCATCCTAGCTATTTAGTTTGCAGGCACTGTTGGTTCACAGATTTATTTCCCTGATTGGCCCATTACTGAGGCTCTGTTCAGTTGCCACAGATTTGACCTCACCCACCTCTTTCATAAACTCTCAGTGCAAACCAGCTACAGCAGGACCAAGTTGGGGGGAAAGGGGCAGAGGGCCAGAGGTCCCCTGCTAGGAAGAAACGCCCAACAGGGCTTCCTAGCAGCTTCCTGCAGAAACCTCACAAGGACCCCAATTCTGCCTTCGGTACTCCCTTACCCAGAATTTGGAGGGACTATCGAAGTCAGAAAGTAAAGTCAAGGCATCAGTCTTGAGATGGGCCTTTACAAAAGAAATCCACCATCCCAAAGAGTTAGGGTGACTCTCCCATCACTCAAGACTGAGGGCACATTAAGATTGGGATAGAACTTCAAAGAAAAGAACACTTTCGGGCTAGTCCAGTGCTCTTCGGATGGGGGAGGGGAGGAGGGAGGAAGAGGGCGGCTCAGCCTTGGAGCAGTACAAAAAATTCCCGAGGGTGGGCAGATCACTGCTTAGGCAAATTCATTGGTATGCTTTCGACTTCATGTGCACTCTTCACCCCACGACTGAACTGATGCGAATGCTTCTCTCCCATAGCTCTCTTCTCCCACTTCCCCCCAAAGAAGGCAGTCTTTCTCCCCTCCCTAATGTGTGGCACTGCCCAGCCTGGACAGGGCCCAGAGACAGAGCCACCGTCACTACCTGGGAGCAGCATTCTGCCTCTCATCGTTAGTTCCCAGCTTTTCCTTCCACAAAACTGATGAAGGACTTAGTTGAAGGGTCAGTTGATCATTAAAAGTAATTTTCAACCATAGACCACTGAGGGTTTTTGCACATAACTTGGAAGGAGTTTAAAGAATGCGGCACAGCTGACACAAAATCCCTTCTATTCCCATCATCCATAATTTTTTATGACCAAATGTTCTCAGCACGTATTCAAAAGAATAAAAAGGGGAATGAAATGTATGACCATCCCTGTCTCACTGTGGCAAACAAATTCTTGGCACATTGATTAGATGGGAAAAACTCAAGTAATTAAGAAATGTGTTTCCAATAGATGTTTATGTCCTGTTTAATATCAATGTGCTCCTGTTGCTTGGACCAAATGAAGGCAGCATATCTGTCAGCTCCCTCTCTCCCCCCCCACCACTTGGGGGTACTGAGAGTCCCACTGTCAAGATGCAATCATTTAACAAACGATGGTGATGATACATTTAAAATCCTCAGCTTCAAGGAATGAGGATGAGGCTCTTCCAAAAAGTCAGGGTCAGGTCAGCTAACATAAGATTTGCTTCAAACTTTTAGGTGTTACTCTTGCAACAGGAGCCATAAAGATGGCTGTGCATTCACACAGCTGCTCTCAGAAGGAGTGGATTGGGCAGTGTGGGTGAGAAGGAAAAACTCATGAGTACCTTTGGATAACGTACTGCTTACGCACAGCAGCTCAGCAGAGTCCTCTGCGTATTCCGAGAGTCAACAAAAGTGGAGTATGTTGTTTTCCTGCTGGTGAGAAGAGATGTCATAAATTCTGCCTTGAGAAGTTTCTTGATTGTCCTCAGAGATATGTCCCCAGGCCAGCCTCAGGCAGAGGTGCGCTGTGCGGCTGTTACGCCTCGCTGGCCAGGGAGCAGTTAGGCTCACTGAACAAGCACAATTCAGGTACAGCTTACTTGTTTCTTCTGTTTAAGCAACCCAACCTAACAACCATGGCACCCTGTTATTGACTCTTTTTAAAAAATAGATTTTAAAGAGAGAGGAGAGAGAGGGAGATTTGTTGTTCATTTATTCACACTTTCATTGGTTGAGTCTCGTATGTGTCCTAATTGAGGATTGAAACACAACCTTGATTTATCAGGACGACACTCTGACCCCGGAAATACCCAAGGACTGTTGTTGATGCTTAAATATTTCAGGATTTTCAGGTTTACTCACAAGGTACAAATAAATGATCAATTTGTGATTTAGAGATTTCTTCCTTCTCATGTGCTCAGTTACTGTAGTTAACATGTTAACTTCCCCAAGGAAACCCACAACGCATGGACGGCAGCTCTACGTGCAGTTTATTGTAGAGGACTTTAGTTTTTATGTTGTGAGATTGAGAAAATGCCCAATATCTCTAGACCCTGTTCTCTCATTTGCAAAATGGAGTTGCTCATAAATTGGTAGTAACCTCGCAAGTCTGTTGTGAAAATGAATGAGATGGTCTCTGTAAAGCACAACTGGCTAGCTCAGTGCCTGGAAAATATAAACCAACTGGTTAATTTGCTCAACTTCCCGAACACGGACTGCATGTCGGGGCCTACTCAGTACCGGGATGTAGAGGGCTGGCACCCAGGGAAGGCACCCACTTGAGCATTTTTTAAATCAGTGTCAGCTGAATCCAAGGCACTACGCAAAGCCACGTCTTAGAAATGCATCCACCAAAAGGGCTGGATGTGTTAGTTGGTACTGACTTTAACTTGCTTCAGGTGTCAGGGGGAGGGCCCTTGAAATGTAGATTCAGCCCAGTCTGGGAGGGGTGAGGTTAGATCACAGTGGCAAGAAATTTTCAAAGTGATAAATAGCAAGAACCTACAACCAAGATTACTCTACCCAGCAAAGCTATCATTCAGAATTGAAGGTCAGATAAAGAGCTTCACAGATAAGAAGTTAAAGGAGTTCACCACCACCAAACCAATATTATATGAAATGCTGAAAGGTATTCTTTAAGAAGAAGAAAAAGGAGAAAGAGGTGTCTGCTTCAAACTAGAGCATGGATGGAACTGGAGAGCATTATGTTAAGTGAAATAAGCCAGTCAAAGAAAGATAAGTATCACATGAACTCACTCATTTATGGAATATAATGAACAACATAAACTGATGAACAAAAACAGATCCAGTGACAGAAAAGCATTGACTGTCAAACCTCAGAGGGATGGTAGGGGAGGGTGGGGGTAAGGGGAAGAGATTAACCAAAGGACTTGTATGCATGCATATAAGCCTAATCAATGGACACGGACACCAGGGGGATGAGGACATAGTGGTGACAGGGGGGAGGGGGGATTGGAAGGGGTAATGGGTGATGAGGACACATATGTAATACCTTAATCAATAAAGAAATTTTTTTAAAAGTACAGCATTTGGGGAGTGACAAGAGATGACATTGGATAAATCAGGGGCAAGGGGCAGGTGCATGTGGGAGGCAACCAATCCATGTATCGGTCTCACATCAAAGTTTCTGTATCTCCTTCCTCCCTCCCCTCCACTATAAAGAAGTAAACAAACAAATAAAAATCAATGGAAAAAATATCCTCAGGTGAGGATAAAATTTTTTAAAAAAAAACAAATGAAAAACAAAAAAAATTGTATAACAGGGTCATTTAATGAGCAGGTGCAAGAAGAGGCACACGAAAAGATTTCTCATTTGATAATCCTTATTCTCAAAAGTCCTTTTTTACATTTAACTTAGATCTTTCATACAGTAATCAAAGTCAATTTCTCTGTTCACTCCCCAGCTGAGGGAAAAAGCAGCTGTGCATCATCTTGTATATAACCACCCTCCCCATGCTTGAATACTGTTATTAAGAAACCTGGTAGTCTTCTCTAACTTAGTCTAAATAATTTCTGGCTCCTATTTTCCAACCCTTTAATCATCTCTGTGACTCCCTGTTGCATCCTTTCTACTCTCCCCACATCCCTCTTTAAGCTGTAGAGTCCATTTTTAAAGGTTGTACTTTTGAGATTCTCTTTGAGTATCATGAAACAATTTTCTTAAATGTCTTATATGACTGCTTTACATAGCCCAATGTTGGGCTTGGATTTACTCCACATTAAATACAGGATTTCCAATAAACCAGTTTATTTCATCGATTTAATTCGAACTAGCTAAGTTTTTGTATGTATTGTTCACATGAAATCCCTGTTGACTGTGGCATTTCAGAGATAATGCTCAGTATCATCTAGAGGGAATTCTCAGCTGGAGTGAAATAAGCTGATCTGCCCTTGCACAGGATGACAGAGGTTCAGAGTATTTTTTTTCCATCTCCCTTTTCTTGTTTTCACTATAAAATCAGATTACACTGTAAATATGAAGGAACTTTCTTTTTTCATGTATCTCGAATGTCTGTCTCCCTTACTTCACTGTGAATGTCTAATTCAAGGAAAACCCATTCAATGCTGCCTTAAGTTGAATGGACAAAGAAGGTCTTGGCCAGCAATGGCATTCTGAGGTATTGGTAGTAATTTAGTGATTGCTGAGTAGGTGATCAGAAGAATTCTGAAGCAGAGTCCTACATCATAAAAAATGCCAGTGCAAGTTGGAATTGTTGGGAATCAGAATTATGAATTGCTACAGCAAATTGTTTGCCATGGACATGGAACATACGCGAGGAGGTGCCGATAGCCCATACCGGCCACTGAAAGCAACAGAAGTTATGCCTTTGTTCCTATGCAATGCCTTGGCCACAGACTAGTAATGGACAACTCCCATAAGACAGAAAACAGCATTTTGTTCAGTTTATAGATCACATTGAAGACAACAGAAAATCTCAGAGATCATGACCCTACTTAAAAAAAAAAATCTATCTACCCACTCATTTTGCACAATTGCCCACAGTCTGTTTATAGTTCCTCTTGGAAATGGTGTGAATGCTGATCTGCATGGTTGCCACACACAGTTCTGAAATGTCATTGCAATTGGTTTGTGGTTCTTTCCTTGAAGCTGCTGAGAAAATAGTTTTGATTTGGCTTAAAAGTCAACAAAAATAAGAGACTTTAAAAAAATTAATTGAAGAATTCTCCTGACACTTTAAAAGCCAACCCCCTCAAGAAATCTTTCTTATGATGCTATTCTTAGTTGTTATCTGATGTCACATTGTCAAATGATGTATTGATAGTCAAATAATTGGATCACTAAAAAATAAATGACATATTTACTTGACAGAGATAGAGTTTGGTATAAAAGCTGAACTAAGCAGTAAGGAAAATTGAAGAATGAATATGTTGGGGATAAGTTCAAGCCCCTGAAATGTAGAAATAGTCCTGAAGAACTGAATATGCTTTCAATTGTAGACACTTTTGTTGTTCTGTGCTTCTTCACTTAATGTGAGCCTCCATGTGCAGGCCTTGGAGAACAGCCTCAAAGATAAATTAATGAAAAGTCAAATAGGTTGACCTACTCATGAGAGGTACTGCATCTAAAGCTCACAGTTAATGATGGGGATGAGCTCTCTAAGTGAGTTGAGAGAGAAAATTCTCAACCTATGTTCTATATTACTGAACCATTGACACGATTTTTTTTTTATCTTCACCTGAGGAAATGTTTATTGATTTATTTTATTTTTATATTTTTTTTTATTGATTTCAGAGAGGAAGTGCTGGGGCTGACTAGCAGCCCTAAGCGATGAATGAATGGATTACTATGACACAACCTTTACTGTGGAAAAAGAGGTTAAGGGATGGCCTGGCCAAAGGGAACATAAGCAGCTTGATTGCCTGCCTTTTATTGTAGTTTTTATCTTTAGATACAATCAGTAGGGTGAGTAATTTTGGGAGGACACATGTGTTTGCATTTTCCTTTAGGCAAGGGCACCCAAAGATTATGCATAAGGATTCCAGTAAACACCCGGGGGTATGCATGTGCAAAGACTTGTTTGGAAAGGTCAGGGAATAATTAGGAGCATTGCCTTTAACACTCCCCTAAATCTCCCCTAAGTCAGAATTTTGATAAACAGGGCAGGTGGCTTTCCACACACTTCCCTTTTCTCAGAATGTCCTCCTTACAACTTTCCAACCAAGTCTTGTGTGCTCCCCAACATCTCCCCCTTTTTTATTTTTCTGAATATAGAAGACAGAGGGAGACGGTAAACTTTCTGCTTTAGAATGTCAGGGTCTGTGAATGGTGTTTACTGCTCCAGTTCCAATTTTACAGACTACAAGAGAAACAAAAAGAGCAATGGTTAATTATCTGGGATGTGTAGAGTGTGAGTACACTCCGATAGTTGCTCAGCCTCCGCCATCATCTTCATCATTCCTCAGGTTATTCTGGGGGCTGTCTGGGTCCAGTGAAGGTGCATCGTTTGGGGTTGTGGAATCCCTAGGCCTAAATTCTTCATTTCTGGAAGAGAATTAGTCCTGTGCCATGCCATGATAGGTTTTAATCCGGCAAGGTAGAATCCACAGCGGCCCTGTGATGGTAAAAACACACGCATATCCTTTCCCTCATGTTCACAATTCATTGAGTTCCATCCAGTTATTAATGTCCACATCTTGCCACAAGACTTGTGGTTTCTGAGATGGGGTTATTGAGGTAAAATGCCATTCTACGGGAGATTGAAAACAATCATTCAAATTTTAAAAATTAAGGGTTAAGAGTGTGTTAAACAGTATTATAACAAGGTCCTTGAGTCCCATATCCCCCCTTCTTTGTTTTTCTAGTGTGCCCTTCAGGGCAGCATGGGCACATTCAAGGATGGTCTGCCCTTGTGGATTGTAAGGGATTCCTGTGGAATCCTGGATGGACCAAGTTCTGCAAGAGGCAGTGAAGCCAAGGCTGCTATAAGCAGGCCCAATTTCAGTTTTTATCTTGGTTAAAATAGCTACAATTGGAAACAGGTTTTATTGAATTCATGCAGAGAAACATATTGCCACTTATTAAGAATTGCCAAACACTGGAGGGACAGGTAGGGAGAGAAATATACTATTTACCAACTTGCCTTATATCTGAAAAACAAGAAGTTTGAGAATCAGTAATATTTGAAAATGACATGGAATCTTGTCCTTTCTGCAAAACACAATATTCCAGATGAACAATTAGAGCTATAAATGAAAGCATAATATGGTTATTATTATTTGAAAAGTGTCAAGGATTTATCTTGCCTTCCTTGAATTTACTGTGCATTGAAGCAACTAGTTAGTGAAGAAAATGTTTCTCTATGCAATTATTCCAGCTAGTTAACGAAGAAGTAATGGTAGAATATATTGCACTCATTTGCAAAACCCGATGGGCTATGTAATACAATATCCACTAACCCCATGTGGTTATCGAGCACTTGAAATGTAACTGGTCAGAATGAGATGTGTTATGACTAGTGGTTTGCTGAAATGTTTCATCACGGGCTCTCCAAGATGGAAAAAAACAGATGGAACAACTAGATATTTTAATATTGATTGGATGGTTGATGATATTAATAAATTATTGTTAATTGTCAGATCTAATAATGGTTTTGCCATTATGTTAAAAAATTCTCTTTTGAACCTGGCCAGCCTGGCTCAGTTGTTGAGCATCGACCTATGAACCAGGAGTTCACAGTTTGATTCCCTGTGGGTCAGGGCACATGCCCAGATTGGGGGTTTGATCCCCAGTGTGGGGCATGTTGGTATCAGCCAATCAATGAGTCTCTCTCATCATTGATGTTTCTATCTCTCTTTCTCTCCCCCTGAAATCAATAAAAATATATTTTTAAAAATTATTTTTTGAGATATGCACTGAAAAAATGTATGGCTAAAATGAAATTATGTATGGGATTTGATTCAAAATAATGCAGTTCCAATAGGGAGTAATTGGTGGGGGTGGGGATAGAGGTGAAGGGGCCTGAAGCCACGGTGAGCCCAAGGCTGAGTTTGGTCTCTGGCTGGTGATCATACAGGCCTCACTGCACCAGGCTTTCCACCCAGCATATCTTTACAATATTCTGTAATCAAAAGCTGAGTGTGGGCTCCAGCAATAGACTGCTTGGGTTTGAATCCTAGTTCTGCCCCTCACCCCAGCTTTTTAATTTTATTTTGAGAGCATGTTTATTACAGCTGGGACAGTAAAACAAGGGAGAGCCTAGGATGGAAGAAGCAACAGGAGAGAGGTGAGGTTGCCTTGACTCTCTAGAACAGTGGTTCTCAACCTTTATAATGCCTCAACCCTTTAATACAGTTCCTCATGTTGTGGTGACCCCCAACCATAAAATTATTTTTGTTGCTACTTCATATCTGTAATTTTGCTACTGTTATGAATCATAATGTAAATATCTGTGTTTTCCATGTCTTAGGCAACCCTGTGTCTTATGCGACCCTTCTAGCGGTTCTCTGTGTTGACCCACAGGTTGAGAATCACTGCTGTAGAGTAAGACCATCGGAAAACACAGATATTTATATTATGATTCATAACAGTAGCAAAATTACAGTTATGAAGTAGCAACAAAAATAATTTTATGATTGGGGGTCACCACAACATGAGGAACTGTATTAAAGGGTCACGGCATAAGAAAGGTTGAGAACCACTGCTCTAGAATGTCATGGGAAAGAAGTGAGCCTAAGTTTCCTCATCAATAAAATGGAAATATTAGCCCAGCCAGTGTGGCTCAGTGGTTGAGTGCTGACCTATGAACCAGGAGACCACAGTTCAATTTTCATTCAGGGCATATGCTCAGATTGTGGGCTCCATTCCCAATGTGGGACATGCAGGATGCAGCTGATCGATGATTCTCTCTCATCATTGATGTTTCTAGCTCTCTCTCCCTCTCTCTTCCTCTCTGAAGTCAATAAAAATATATCTTTTAAAATGGAAATATTAGTTGTATCTGCTTCTCCTTTTTCTAATTATTATTATAAGAGAGTTTATTTAGAAAGAGAGATCGTGGGAGTGAGCCAGTGGGCTGCGTAGGCTCAGGAAGCAATCACCGGGGCAGAAGAAGAGCCCTTGGAGCTCAGGAGAGAGGGAGGAGGCAAGGACCAGGTGCCTGGGGGAGCAGAGAAAGAGAAGGTGAGGTGTGCTCCCAGAGGCAGAGTGGCTACTGCCCCTTTTAACCTTATGACCCTGAGCAAGATACTGTTCCTTGGTTTCCTCCTCTGTAAAATGGAAATATTCATTGTATCTACTTCATAAGTCCTGATATTAAACCAATTGATGTAAAGGAACAGAGTCTCGAGGCTGAAGAGACTGATTCGAGTCCTTGGATCCAGCCCCCCAGCCCCAAAGCATGTCTTCAGGTCTCAACACCAGAATCCTCCTAACCGCCTCCCTTTCTGCCGAAACAAGTCCAAATGTGTGTCACTTGCAACTAACAGATAAACACACACTTCCAATCCAGTGTTCCTGAGATTGGAGGTGACTGTGCGGTCAGCTTTCTAGTTACTATTAGCCTCTCAGTTTGGGTGAGCTTAGAATTTGTTAGCCTTCCTTCTTCTCATTGCTTGATTGACTGTTAATCTTAAGAAGATCAAGAAGGTTAATTTGACTGCTCTATCATTTCGTTAGAAGTGAAAGATTTAAGGTGCTTTGTTATTTGTGCCCTTCATGTTCCCTGGTTATTCTCAGCTTTCCTTCTATTATTTCTTTTTTCAACCAAGATCTGTTTGGTTCACCACTAAACAGGCATGTGATCACCATAAATCACTATGTCCTCTTTGAAAAACTAGGGGACTTCATAGAGTTATTGTTTATCTATTTGTGAATCCTCACATAATGAGTTTTCATTGTTTATTTACTACTCACCAGCTCTGTCCTAGCTACCACACATTCATCAGAACAAGATGGGTGTCCTCTCTGTGGTCATGAGTCTCGCAGGGGAAAGACAGAAAGACCAAGTAAACTGAAAATAAGAAAAGCAATTTCAAACTGTGACCAATGTTATTAAGGGAACAAGAGAACAAGGGAACTTCACAAAAGGATATGTATAATATCCTGGCCAACATTGATAAGGAGCTAGCTTAGGGATGGTAGGGAATGAGCATGTACAAAAGCCTTTATAATTTTGGAGGAATTCAAAGCACCTTCTCACAATTTAGGACTGCTGGCTCCAAACTGTTCACCTGCATGCCTCCCTGATTGACTGCTAGCTTGATCACCCACTAACCATTCCCCTGCCAGCCTAATTGATGTCTAACTGCTCCCCTGCCAGTCTGTTTGCCCTCAACTCCCCTCCTTTGCTGACCTGGTCACCCCTAACTGCCCTCGCCTTCAGGCTCGATCGCCCCCACCTACCCTCCCTTGCAGACCTGGTCCCTCCCAACAGCCTTCCCCTGCTGGCCATCTTTGACCACATGGGGACAGCCCTCTTGTGTGTTGGAGTGATGGTCAATCTGCGTATTTCTCTTTTATTAGATGGGATGCCTGGTGCATGAGTGGGGACCAGCTGGTTTGCCCTGAAGAGTGTCCCAGGTCAGGGTGGGGGTTTCCTTGGGGTGAGGGGCAGCCCAGGCGAGGGGCCTGTGGAGGTTTGCAGGCCAGCCATGTCCCCCAGCGACCCAAGCAGAGGCCCTGGGATCTGGAATTAATCTATATCTACAATTGAAACTTTGTAGCCTGGAGCAGAGCCAAGCCTTCTGCTCGCTCTGGGCGGCAGCCATTTCTGTTTGAAACTTTGTAGCCTAGAGTGGAGGCCTAGGCCTGCAACGGCAGGCTGAAAGCTAGGCTTCTTCCATTGCCAGAAAAACCCAAGCCTCTGTTCTCTCCAGTTCAGTGGTTGCTGCCATTTCTGTATCTTTTATAATTGAAACTTTGTAGCATTGAGTAGAGGCCTAAGCCCACAACAGCAGGCAGAAAGCTTGGCTTCATCTGTTGCTGGGGAAACCCAAGCCTTCCTCCTGCTCTCAGTGGCAGCAGCCATCTTGGGGTTTATTTGCATACTTTGCTCCTGATTAGCTGGTGGGCGTGGCTTGTGGGTGTGGTGAAGGTACGGTCAAATTTGCATATTACTCTTTTATTAGATAGGATAATAAGACTTAGGGATGTTAGCCTAAGGCTCATGGGGTAGCAGAGGGTTTAAACCAGGGAGTGACATGATCTGATTTAAATTGTTCTACAGAGGTGTGGATAATGGAATAAAACAAAAGCCAAGGCTAACCCAAGACAGCAATGATGAAGGTCTAGATTGAAGGATAGCAGTGTAAAGAGAGAAATGTAGACACATAAGGTGTATTTTGGAGGCAGAAATTGTGAAGACCTATAAAATAACGAATTGAACAAGCTTAGCACTAACTACAAAATGCTATGTATACCTTGAGTTTTGCCATCACTGACTGAGCCGAGCTGCCAGCCATGGGACTTCATGGCAGCTGCTTTTTGAGTCTGTACTGCATTACCTCTCTTGTCCAGCCAAATCAGCCCTTTCACAAATTCTACCTTGTTCTTTATTTTTAAATATATTTTTATTGATTTCAGAGAGGAAGGGGGAGGGAGAGAGCGTTAGAAACATCAATGATGAGAGAGAATCATTGATTGGCTGCCTCCTGCACACCCCACATTGGGGATCAAACCTGCAACCTGGGCATGTGCCCTGACTGGGCATCAAACCCAGGACCCTTCAGTCCACAGGCTGAATATCTGTTCACTGAGCACCCGACTGGGGCTCTACCTTGTTTTTAAAACCTCAATACAAAGTCCACGTACTCAAGACATATACATTGAACAAAAGACATTGAGCTCTTCTCATAAATCTTAATAGACGACAGATTTGAATATAAATTGACCCAAAGCATAATTCATATGTTATTCTCATGCGGAGATGAACTTGCTCTATAAATGGCTCTTTAAATACAACAAAAGAGACGACAGAAGGTATATGCTGCATAAGCAGAGGCGTTGACGGAAAATGTCAGACAAAATCATAATTTGCACTGGAATTGAAGGTTACTGAGATTCAGTATATTACATCTAAATAAATAATAACAAGTTAACTGTGTAAAAGAGATTGAGTAACCATTGTAGCCCTAGACAGTTTGGCTCAGTGGCTAGAGGATCAGCCTGCAGACGGAAGGGTCTGGTTTCATTTCCGGTCAAAGGCACGTACCTTAGTTGCAGGCTCCTTCCTGGTCTAGGCCTTGGTCAGGGCTTGCAGGAGGCAACCAATCTGTGTGTCTCTCTCACATAGGTGTTTCTCTCCATCTTTCCCTCTCTCTTCCACTCTCTCTAAAAATCAATGGAAAAATATCCTCGGGTGAGAATTAAGAAAAAAAAAGAGCCACTATTGCATAGAAATATATCTTTTGATTTTAGAATATTTCTTTTATTAATAATCAATACTACATGAGATTAATCTTAGTAAATTTTCCTATACCTTAGTGAACCCAAATATGCTTCTATACAAACAAAACTAAAAAAAGAAAAAAAAAAGCTTCTTTACCCTTAGATTCTTTGAGGAGGTTCTGAATTCAGATAGATCCAACCACTCCCAAAATAATGGCGAATTCTAGCCTATCTGCCTACTTCAGGTCCCAGCCTTTGTACAAAGGATTAACATTTTCATTGTTGAGACTTTCTGCAATCTAAGTTTGATAGATTATCAGCAATTTAAAGAATCACCTCCACAACCCCCTTTGCTTTCCCTCCTCACCTTCCCCAACCCACCCTCTCCTCGCAAAACCACTTTCTCTCCCCAAGAAGATTCTGTGACTCATTTGTTTAAATGCAGGCAATAGTACCTGCCTTTCATCACACAGTTGCCAAGTATTTTCCGGTTGAGAAGCTTTTCATAAATTTTTGCCTAATAGTGTTTTTAAGTCCAGGTGTCTCTTTAAAATTTTTTTATGTGGCAAGAATTAATGTGTTACTCCTTCTCCTTCCCTGCGGCCTTTTCAGAGCACTTCTTAGTATGGGCTGGCTGAGCTGTGGCTGGGACCTGGAGCCTTTGCTTTCCTATGTAAGCTTTACCTGTGCTCATTAGCTGGATTGCCCACCCCTCCCCTCCCACCCCCCAAAGAAACTGCCCAAACTCTCCTGACAGGTCCCAGCATGTCATCAGGGACAGAAAGAGTTTCCATGCCATGACCAGAGCTGCCTTCAAGACACTTCTTTCTTCCAAAGACACACTCTTCTTAAAGGCTTTTATTTGGACAGGCCTCACTTTAATTCTGATTGCGCTCTGCTATTATTGCCTCTGCGTTAGACCTCCTTTCTCCCCATTGCTTGACTGTTTGGTTGAGTGTATGTTTTCTATCTCCGAGTGTTTTCTCAAACACAGAGATTTATAGGCTACATAATTTCATTGTCTCCTTCATAATGGGAAAATGGGAAGCAATTATGGAAGATATCGATCTCTGGTTTCTGATATGCAAGGTAGTCATCATTTCATATCTATCTGTAAAGCATATATGTATATTCCTTGACTGTGCCAAATTCCCCATTGTTCCTGACCCCCTTCCTCCATTTCTCTGACCAGATCTCACTAGCTGGATTGCCCACCCACTATTAGAGGAGCCACTTCTTGCAGGAGGTAGTAGCTCTCCACTCTGACAGTAGTGGTTTTCTGGGGATGATTTCAGTCCCTAACTGAAGCCTTGACTCTATGCCCTCCCCTGACAGTGAGTGCTGCAGAGCCTTCGTGCCAGCAGCGGGGTGCAGGGAGCCTGGGGAGCGGGAGAGGCAGCCAAAGCAACCCAAGTGGCCAAAGGTTCAGTCTCGGGACCTGGGTTCCTTCCAGTCTAAGCTAATGCTTCTAAGCAAGACACTTGGCTTCTCTGAGCCTTGGTGTCTTCTCGGGTAAGTAGGAATAATACCTTATGGCTTCAAATCAGAGTAGTTCATCAAGCAAGATACTAATGCTAATTGTTGCTGTAACTGAAAAGTAAAGGCAGTTGTTGTCAGTAAAAGGAGGGCCCTGGCTGGTGTGCTTGCTCAGTGGTTAGAGTGTTGGCTCGAGCACCAAAGGGCCTTGGGTTCAATTCCCAGCCAAGGGTGCGTACCTGGGTTGCAGGTTAGATCCTATCCCGGCCCCCATTAGGGCACATGCAGGAGGCAGCCAATCGATCTGTCTCTCCCACGTGTGTGTGTGTTTGTGTGTGTGTGTGTGTGTGTGTGTGTGTGTGTGTGTGTGTGTGTGTTTCTCTCTTCTCTCTCCCTCTCTCCCATCCACTCTCTCTAAAAAGATCAATGGGAAAAATATCCTCATGTGAGGATTAATAAAAAAATAAATAAAAAGTTTTCTTTTAAAAAATAAAATAAAAAATAAGAATTTAAAGAATTGAACTTTGGAGGCCCGGGTCCAAAAACACCTTGCCCTCATCTGAAACTACCCCCTTTCTATGGTTATATGCAGATTGACCATCTCTAAAAAACATAAATGTTTGTAATAACAGATATGCTGGGTCATTTGAAAGACATGCTCTGCAAATGTTCTGAACCCACTAGACATTTGCATATGGGTGTTCAATTAGAATGGTTAATGGGAAGTTCCGTTAACTCCACCGAGGGCACGAGAGTTTATTAGGAAAGAGAGAAGCCATGGTTTGGAAATAGGCTGTGGTTGAGGGGCTGGCACAGGCCCAGGTGGGCAAAGCAGAGAGGACATGGGACAGCACGGGACCCTGGGGAGGCAGCGACTGAAGAGAGAGAGACGGAGAAGGTGGCGATAAGAGAGACTTCACATTTTCTAGAATTTTCTTCTTTATATAGAAAACTAGTGGCCCAGCACACAAAATTTGTGCACTGGGAGGGGGGTGTCCCTCAGCCCAGCCTGCACCCTCTCCAGTCTGGGACTCCTCAAAAGGATGTCCAACCGCCCGTGGTGGGATCGGGCCTAAACAGGCAGTTGGACATCCTTCTCACAATCCAGGACTGCTGGCTCCCAACCGCTCACTTGCCTGCCTTTCTGATTGCCCCTTACTGCTCTGCCTGCCAGCCTGTTTCCTCTTAAATGCCCTCCCCTGCAACCCTGGTCACCCCCAACTTCCCTCCTCTGCCAGCCTGGTCACCCTAACTGCCCTCTCTGCAGGCTTGATTGCCCATAACTGCCCTCCCTTGCAGGCCTGGTCCCTCCCAACTGCCCTCCCCTGCTGGCCATCTTGTGGTGGCCATCTTGTGTCCACATGAAGGCAGGATCTTTGATCACATGGGGGCAGCCATCTTGTGTGTTGGAGTGATGATCAATCTGCATATTACTCTTTTATTACATAGGATAGAGGCCTGGTGCACAGGTGGGGGCTGACTGGTTTGCCCTAAAGGGTGTCCCAGATCAGAGTGGGGTTCCTTTGGGGTGTGGGACAGCCTGGGAAAGGGACCTATGCTGGTTTTCAAGCTAGCCATGCCCCTTGTTAACTCAAGCAGAGGCCCTGGTATCTGAGATATATTTATCTTCTACAATTGAAACTTTGTAGCCTGGAGTGTAGACAAGCCTCCTGCTTGCTCCATGGCTGCAGCCATTTCTGTTGGGATTTATTTATCTTCTATAATTGAAACTTTGTAGCCTTGAGTGGAAGCCTGGGCCTGCCAGGGTGTGTGGAAAGCTTGGCTTCCTCCATCACTGGGAAAACCCAAGCCTCCCTCTTGCTCCCTCAGTGGCCGTAGCCATCTTGGTTGGGGTTAATTTGCATACTCACTCCTGATTGACTTTGTGGGCATGGCTTTGTGGGTGTGGCTTGTGGATATAGCAGAGTGATGGTTAATTTGCATATTACTCTTTTATTAGATTGGATGGGGGAGGGGGATTGAGGGCAGGGCTCTCTTTCTTTCACTCTCGTCAGTGATGTGTGTAGGTCCCCAAATTCAAGTAAGCGGTGTACACCCACAGTCATGCAGGCTTCTGTGCACCCCCTGGGAACCCAACATCAGTGTTTCGGGAAGGAAAGTGTATTCCTGCTTCAGAGAGCCAGCCCTCTCTCTTTCTGAAGGTGAGATAACCAGCCAGCCAGCCTGTAAGTTACCTTTTCCAAAAGCGTAAGTAGTGGAAGCATAGCAGCTTGGATGTGAAGCTGTTTCCCATGGGGCTGTCCTGGATACTGCACCTGGATACTGTATCTGCATACCTGAGGTGTGTCTAATGGCCACAACAGCCAGCCTGACAAGAGCATTCACATAGACTTTGCCAATTTTAGGACAGCTATAGGCTAGTCCAGTGGTTGGCAAACTCATTAGTCAACAGAGTGGCAAACTGTGGCTTGTGAGCTGCAGTTTGCTGACCACTGGGCTAGTCTCATTGTGTCCAGACCCCTGGAAACCTTTCCCACAGCCCTAAAGTCAACCATTCACTTTAGGGAACAAGGGGCTTCCTTGAATATGCCCCTATGCATAATCTCATCTAGGAAAAGCACATCCATGTGGAAAAATAGTCTGGAAGCTTTGCCTGTGGCCAGGCCCACGGGGTATCCAGCCGCCATGGAGTATTTAGAAGCCCTGGTGCTCACAACTTAAAACCCAAACTGCAGGTTGGGTGAACCGGTTTAACAAGGACTGGGACTTTTTTCTGATAACATTTGGAATTTCTCCCATGGTAATTTTACTCAGATGAATGAATAATGAATGTTCTTACTAAGTGTCCCAACCCTCTTATCCCAGCTTAGGACAGCACCTCAGGAAAGTGTGTCCAGAAAAGCTCTAACTTGTGTTCCTCCTGGCCATTGGTCAGAAGCAAGGTGACTCTGATTTGTGGTCCTGACCAGGATGCTCGTCTCAGAAAAATCTCTAGACCAGATGAGGCATCAAAAGCACAGACATAAAGCAGGACTGTGGGAATTCATGGCTATGGCACCTGGGTCAAAGCTGCATCTGGCTGCCCTGCTCACTCCCTCCACAGCTCGTCTGCAGCGAGGAGGGCCAGGCCTGGTCACGGGACTCTGGCCCAGCGCCTGGGCTCCCTCCCAGAGAGCCCACCCGCCACCCACCAGTCCTTTCCACCAGGACACTAGGGCCTCCTACCAACCAATAATCAAGTCTCATTATTCTCACTTCCGAATTCCATCCACTTCTCCCTTCTCCACAATCTGTCTTAGTTCATTCCGATCATTATCCATCCCCTGAGTTATTGCAACAGTTTCCTATGGGCTTCCCTTGTACCTCCCGACCCTCCAATGCATTCTTCACGCTGATGCCTACTCTCTCCCGGTCATTCTCATTCTTAAAATGGTTATTGGATCCTCGTTGTCATCAGATTAACCTTGAGCTTGTCTAGTTGGCTACCCATCTCTAGCCTCCTCTCTTCCCTGGCCCAGCCTGTCCACTGTCCAATGAAGAAGCATGCCTCCCCTCATTGGGGAGAATACCTCGGGGCACAGAAATTCGCTGCCTGAGAATAAGCAATGAGAATAAACTTAGAGGACACAGCACCAAGACCTTGTGGAGACAGGGCATGTATTGAATTACCGCAGTTCCTGGATGCACCTCCCACTCACTATTTTGGATCATCCCTTCTTTCTCCTTGCTCCCCGTTCTAGCCCACCCCACCCACTCCTGTGCCTGAAATCCCATTGTGTAGATATCAGTTGAGAGGACTTCTCCCCAGGAAGCATACCCTCCCCAGGCCCCCAGTCCTCCCTGTGTGCCCTGCTCAGTGTGAAGTTCTGGGAGCTGAGCTCTGGGAGGTTCAGGAACCTTTGAAGGTACACTTCAAAGGTTCCTGGCCTGGCCCTTCCTGAAACCTGTTTTGCATAATAATTCAGGAGAATCCGCTTGCTTTCACTAAGAAGCTGCCCTGACCTGGTGGAAGTTCCTCATCCCCACTGTCTCCAGTCCCAAGTTTTATATCTATCTGCATATTAGGATAAAGGCTAATCTTAGCACCCGCCTCACTCATCACCCCACAGGCTCCAAGGCTTCTCCTTCAGGGGAGTTAATTCCCAGGTTCTGGCCAGTGCCCCAGGGCAAATGGCTCAAGGAAAGGGAAATTGGCTTATTGCCATGAAAAACATGAACTCAGCAGATTTTTCCTTCCTCCTAAATTTAACCTGGTGAAAAAGTGCAAAGCTTCGGAGACCCCTAAGACATCGCTGACAGCCAATTTCTCAATCTCTGCTCTCGGATCACAGAGGGCAAAGGCCTGCGGCTGCAGGACTCATGCTCCACCAGTAGGTGAAGGTGTTTCAAATTCGTAAAATACCCTGTAGATGTTCATTAAGGTCCATGCAAATCACCACATTCTCATTTCAACTTTGAACTGTCCACGCACATAAGACATGGAAGCATGCCTCCCCTTGGTGGGGAGAATGCCTTGGGACAAAAAAATTCGGCCAATGTGAGAATAAACAATGAGAATAAACTCAGAGCACACAGCACCGAGACTGTGTTCCGCTCTCAGGTCAGACCCCTGAGAGTCCATGGCCCCAACAGCCAACCTGACAAATGTTGCTGTTTGTACCCGGTGCCCTCCAGCTAAAGAGAGACAGCATTGCCTGTGAGTCCTAATTCAATCGCCCTGTTTCCTCTGTGGATATCATCTGAGGTTGGTTGAGAAGGGTGCCACAAAAACCCAAGTTTCTATTGCTACACAGTAGACAAGCTACCTATCTATCTATATATCTAAGCAGGTAATATATAAATTAGGCTGGGACTACATACCGGGTCAAGGCCAGACAAGAGGAGGTTTTGAGCTCAGGTGAGGCCTGGAGCAGAGACTGACCTAGACAGAGGCGCTGCTGCAGCTCGGTCCGCCCCAGAGTGGAATCAGGCAGGGGGCCGGGGGGGATGTTGAGTCAGGCATGGATCCTGGGAGCGGGGCGGGGCAGGGGGTAGGGACTCTGGAGATGCCTTCTCGCACAGCGGGAGGCGGGGCATGTCCTCGAGCCCTTTCAATCACGCACTGGGCCTCTAATATTAGAATAAACATGTTTTGGGGGGAAATTTTCAGTAGGCAGTGTTCTTTCTGTATTCTGGAAGGTCCATATTTTTATAACTATTGCTTGAGTACGTATATAAGAAACACAAGTGCTCATTTGAATGCAGCACAGTTAACCCAGTATTAAATAGTTTAGATGGACAGTAGCCTACCCCTACCACGTTCTCCCACTGTGATTAGAAGGAAACCCCTGAAGTCCCATAGTGAGGGATCTGGGTCTGCACCTCCCTCCTTGCCCAGTTTGCTGCCCTCACACTGCTTTTCTTCGGGTCCTCACACAGAGGGCTTCTTTCCTGGCCGGGCCTTTGCATTGCCAGTTCCTGTCTCTGGAATGCTGTTCCTCGTCTCTTTTTATGCTAGCTGCTTCTTAGAGCTTAGAGCTTAGTCTGAAAGTCACTTTCCTGGAAAAGCCTTGTTTGATCTCTATTTCCTTCTCTGCTGCTGTTTTTCAGAATAGCTCTGTTTTCCCTTCCCCAGGGCTCACTCACTCATTGTTATTTGTTTGTTGGGTCTTTCCTACTGGACTGTAAACACCTCAAGGGCAGGAACCACATCTAACCTGTTCATTGAATTCCCTGGTACATGCCAGGGCCTGGTCCATACAAGGCTCTCAATATATATTTTGTTGAATGAATGTCTGAATATGTGTATTGAAAAAAATATATGATGAAATCAGTTCTGTGCATTAAGTATTGCTTTAAGTGGATATGTATTTTATTAATCTCAGATAAATAATCTCATTAAAATATTAATATAGTGTCATTATTTAATTAGACATGCATAGATAGGCTACAGGTCAAAGATAAATTTCAATGGTTTTTTAAAAATATGTTTTTACTGCTTGGCCAGCATGGCTAGGTGGTCGACCTATAAAACAGGAGTGCTGGGGAGCACATGAGACTTGGCTGGAAAGTGGTGAGGAGGACATCCCGGTAAAGGGGAAGTGTGTTGAAGGCCACCTGCCCCGTTTATAGGAATTCCGACTTAGGGGAAACTTAGAGGAGTGTTGAAGGTGGCGCCCCTAATTATTCCTTGACCTTTCCAAACATGTCTGTGCACGTGCACACCTCCAAGTGTTTACTGGAACCATTATGCCTAATCTTTGGGTGCCCTTGTCTAGGGGACAATGTAAGCACATGTGTCCTTCCAAGATTACTCACCTACTTATTGCATCTAAAGACAGAAATTCCAATAAAAGCCTAACGAGGCAGACAATCAAGGCTGCTCTGGTCACCAGAGCCAGGCAAGCCCCTTAGCCCTCTCCCCCACAGTGAAACCGTGTCAGAGTAATCTGTTTATCCATCATTCAGGGGCTGCTGGTTCAATTCCTAGTCAGGGCACATGCCCAGGTTGCAAACTCAGTTCCCAGTGTGGGGCATGCAGGAGGCAGCTGATCCATGATTCTCTCTCATTGATGTTTCTCTCTCTCCCTCCCTCTCCCTTCCTCTCTGAAATTAATATAGAAAATAGGGGGAGGGAGAGAGTGAGAGAACATTGATGGGCTGCCGTCTGCAGGCCCCAACTGAGGACTCAGCCCACAACCTTTGGGTGCATGTGACTCAACCAACTGGCTGCACTGGCCAGGGCAACTTTCAATAGCTTTGAGAACCCCATCTCTCTGAGGATTGTTGGAAGTGATGTTAAGGGTTTGGAAGATTGTGTGGATTCTTGCTTATGGTGTGACATACCCTAGAAATTGCCTTTTCATTCTTTCATTCATTGTAAGAGCTTCTTGGTAAAAACATTTTCTTCCTTCCTGAGATTTTTTTTTTAAGCATAAGCAATATAACTCTTCTTTCTCCATAAATTCTAGCAAATTCAGAGATAGTTGGTTCTCATTATTTGAGGTTGACTTGCATGTAACAGTCACTGAAGTCTAACCTTTGCTTTTCTGTCATTTCATTTCCTTATTCAAATGCCTTATTTCCTGATTTAACCTTTATTGAACTCCTACCAGATGCTGTGGAGACAAAGATGAGCTCCCTCTAGTAGTCTAGGGCTCAACGGAGACCAGCACAAACAGTTCTAGTCAGCATGGTCTAGGGAGGGGGTTACGCCCCCAGCATGGTCTCAGCAACAGAGAGCTTTGGACGTTTCCTACAGGAAGTGGCACCTAACGGGAAGGTAGTGTAGAGCCAGGTAGTGGGGTGGGATGGGGTGGGAGTGGGTTGGGGCATGGTGTGCACAAAACATCAAAACAAGAAGCGTTGGGCTGTGTTCCAGAAATTATAACCCATTGTGTTTCTAGGGCTTCGACTCTGACTCTGGAGGATTGCAAACCGTGGGTGCTGGAGAGGGAGCAGGGTGAGGTGTCAGGTACCATGTGCCTCACAAGAGTTTGGACTTTATCCTTGGCCACGGGGACCCACCGGAGGGTTTTGTGGGAACTGTTGTTAATGGTTAATCTCTAAGAACATGTGAGCTGAAGAAATTTATGGAAATGACTTTCCATTTTTACGCTGCTCGCAGTTGGAAAATATGTCTTCAGAAGAAGCACTGTAAAGGCTCCCAATCTGGCCCCCTTTTAATTGTGTTTATTCCACATTGGAATGGGTGTTTAAAAGAGCAAGTCTGATCCTGTGGAGGAGCCATCTTTAGTCCTGGAGTTTATTAAGTAGAAAGACTAAGAAACCATCCAGTTATTCTTGGAAAATGTGCATGAATGTGTGGTATTTGGAACTCTATTTTAGAACCAGAATGTCATAGACATCTGGACACAAAAATTATGCAAGAAAGACCTTCAGAAATATGTTACTAATTCCCGGCTATCCCTGCACATAGCCCTGCCTGTGCTGTAGCTGGTATCAGTGCTGCTGCGGACTGTGCGGCTCTCACATGCGATGGTTTATTTTCTTAAGGTATTGTTCACAACTCACACCACAAACATCTTTATAGAGGTCACTAGGGGCCTGGTGCACGGAATTCGTGCACTGGGGGTGGGTGATCCCTCAGCCCAACCTGCCCCTTCACACATACTGGGAGCCCTCCGGCTGAGGCTTTAGGCCTTGGGCACCCAGCCATCGCCCTGCAATTGGGGCAGATAGCTGGCTCCATCCCAGCCCTGCCCCCCTACCCCTCGGGCCAGGGCCTTAGCCCCAGCCAGCTTGTCCCCAGCTAGCACTGGCCTCGGTCCCACCTGGCCAGGCGCGGGCCGCCTCGGCCATGCCCCCACACTCCTGATTGATTGGTGGGCAAGGCTGGTGGGCGTGGCTTGCGGGTGTGGTGAAGGTGCAGTCAAATTTGCATATTACTCTTTTATTAGATAGGACTAGAGGCCTGGTGCACAAAATTCATGCATTGGGGGAGGATGTAGAAGGGGGGTGGTGTCCCTCAGCCCAGCCTGCAAAGACACCAGCATCCTTCACCCTGGCCTCTAGCCAGAGGTTCCTTTCCTCCTTCCACACAGCCTCTGGGGAGATGCTTGTCCTGGGGCCTCCTCAGGGCCCCAGCACATGATGCCCTGTTGGATACTTGGGGGACTTGGGCTTTCTGGTCTGGCTTCCTCGCCTGGCATGGTTCCCATTTGCTGCCATGGGAGCAGTGCCTCAGGAGTTGCCCCTTTGGACCATACTACTTGAGAGTGTGTGTGTGTGTGGGGGGGGGGGTGGCTTCAGCGTCAGTAGTGTGCCCACGGGGAAACTCCCCAGCCAGCCCCTTTGCCTCTCTCCTTGCCCACACGGCTGGTCCTGCTGTCCCGGGGCATGGCATGGATGCTGTGTTAGGCCAGCTGGGGGCGGGGCCCAGAGGCTGAGTTCCAGCCCCTTTGCCTCTCTCCTCGCCTGTGTGGCTAGGCCTGCTGGCCAGGGGCATGACGAGTATGCTGTGCTTGGCCAGCTGGGGGCGGGCTGTGGACACTGTGCTGGGCTGGCCAGGGGCAGGGCAGGGCAAGGACGCTGTGCTCCGGCTCCTTTGCCTCTCTCCTCTTCTGTGCTGTGGTTGGCCCCGCCCCCTGCTCCTGATTGGCTGGTAGGATAGTGAAGGTATGGCCAAATTTACATATTACTCTTTTATTAAATAGGATGATAAAGCCATACCCAGAAACAAATGATGTTAGTGTTGATGACTGAACAAAACAATAGCTTAGGGAAAAAATGTACAAGGAAGGAAAAGGAGAAATGAACAAGCCAGCTGGAGAATTAGGGGAAACTGAGGGCTTTGTGGGGAATGGGATTCTAGTGCTGGCCTTTGTACAAATCTGTGTTTTAATCTCTACTGCACTCTAATATTATCACCCAAAACATGAAAAGTTATACTTTACTAGGGGCCTGGTGCACGAAAGTCATGAATGGGTGGTGGTGGGTAGGATCGCCTCAGCCCAGACTGTACCTTCTCCAATTAGCAACCACTAGCTCCTAATTGCTCACCTGCCTGCTTGCCTGGACGCCCCTCAATGCTCCTCCACTGTCCTGATTGCCCCTCACTGCCTCTGCCTGCCAGCCTGATCACCCCTAACTGCACCCCCCACCAGCCTGGTTGCCCCTAACTGCCTCCCCCTGCCAGCCTGGACACCTCTTACTATCCCACCTGCTGGCCTGGTCACCCCACACAGCCTGCTTGTTCAGTTGTTTGGTTGCCCCTCACTAACCCCTCTGCCAGCCTGGTCATAGGCAGCCATCTTGTGAGGGCATGATGGTCAATTTGCATATTGCCTCTTTATTATATAGGATAGTATTTAAGGCCTCTTTCTGTTCTAAACTATAATCCTATATAATAAAACCTTAACATGCAAATTGACTGACTGGCGGAACGTCTGGTAACTATAACCCGCACTAACGACCAGGGGGCTGACACAATGCAGGAGCTGCCCTCTGGTGGTCACTGTATTCCCACAGGGGGAGCACTGCTCAGCCAGAAGCTGGGCTCACAGCTGGTGAGCACAGTGGCAGTGGCAGGAGTCTCTCCTGCCTCCATTGCAGGCAGGCAGTAAGGAGCGAGGGGTCCCGGACTGTGAGAGCCCTGGACTGTGAGAGGAATGTCTGACTGCTGGCTTAGGCTCGATTCCCAAACATCCCTAAAGGTTCCTGGACTGCAAGAGGGTGCAGGCCTGGCTGAGGCTCCCCCTCAGTGCATGAATTTCATGCACCAGGCCTCTAGTTTATAATAAAAATCTAATATGCAAATTGACCAAACAGCAGAATGACTGGTTGCTATCATGTGCACTGACCACCAAGAGGCAGATGCTCAACACAGGAGCCTCCCCTAGTTTTCAGTGCACTCCCACAGGGGGAGCGCTGCTCAGCCAGAAGTCAGGCTTATGGCTGGCAAGCGCAGGAACTTCTCCCACCTCTGTAGCAGCGCTAAGGATGTCCTGCTGCCAGAGCAGGCCTAAACCATCAGTCGGACATCACCCAAGGGCTCCCGGACTGTGAGAGGGTGCAGGCCAGGCTGGGGGACTCTCTCCCCTCCCAGTGCATGAATTTTGTGCACCAAGCCACTAGTAATTTATAAGAGTTAAAATGTCATGAATGCAGCCCTGGATGGTGGGCTGTTAGTTTAAGCATCATTCCATTCGCAAAAAGGTGATGGGTTTGATCTTGGTCAGGGCACATGCAGGAAGCAACTAATCAATGTTTCTCTCTTTTCCTTCCTCTCTCTAAAAAACAAAACAACAAAACAAAATAAAAAATCTTCAATTAAAAAATATCATGAATTCAACTGCTATTAACTCTCTATGTACCAGGAGCAGTGCTCAGGGATGGTGTCTAAGAAAAGAGCAGGGTCCCAGTGGAGCTGAAATTCTAGTGGGCAGGGAAGACAGATACAACTACAGGTGAAATGATTGTAGTTAGGAGCAAGAGCTACAAAGGAAACAAGGTGGGGTCACAGTCCTCAGAGGGACTGGATGGCCCGGCGGCAACCTCGGAGATGAGCAGGGTGTGGCTGAGACCTGAGGACAGATTAGAGTCCAGATTTGTGAGGCCTGGGAGCCAGGCAGGCGTTCCTGGCAGAAGTGGAAGTGCAAAGACCTGGGTAGGGGACACACTAGATTTCCTGAGGAACACAGACAGGCCTGTGGGTTTGGCATATAGAAATGAGTGAAGGAGGGCAAGGAAAGAGCTAACCTAGGTCATGGGGCTCCCATTGGTAGAGGGAGGAGTTTGAATTTTATTTTCAGTGCAATATAATTTATTTAAAAATGTCACTTTGACCATTGTGTGGAGACTTGATTGCAGAAGCAAAGAAACCAATTTCAGAAGCTGCTGTAAAGTGCCAGGTGAGAGATCATGGTAACCTGGCCTCTGGGGGAAGGAAGGCCTACTGTGGGAGGGTGAGGTATTGGTCTGAATCCTGGTGTTCAGATGTCTTCCATGGTAATGCAACACTTTAGAAACTGACTCAGACTAATGAATTTGGTAACCTTGATTTGAATTCAGTAAAAAATGAAGGGGATCAGCCAGGATAAAGGTCATGCTGAATAAATGTCACTTTTAATGAAAATTTTTGTACTGGATTTGGAGTCAGGCATATTTGGGGATTTTCACTCAGGGTCCCAAATAAGTTGAGGAGAAATAATAGTGTACTTAGAAGAAAGAAATCAAGTGTCTTTAGGATAGCTACATAACTAGAAGGATTTCCAATAGATGTTGCTGTCCAGCTCTATAACACATGAATTTATTCAACAATCTATTTTGTGGGGCATTGCATCAGATCTTTTCAGGTCACTTGACTTTATTTATTTTTTAGTATATTTTTATTGATTTCAGAGAGGAAGTTAGAGGGATAGAGAGATAGAAACATCAATAATGATAGATAATCATTGGTCAACTGCCTTTTGCATACCCCCTACTGAGGATCAAGCCCACAATTGGGGCACATGCCCTTGACCAGTCCGCAGGCTGATGCTCTATCCACTGAACCAAACCAGTTAGGGCATGGTCACTTGACTTTAAATAACTCCTCTAAACCATTTTGCTGCAATAACAACTGGAACTATCCTTGAAAAATATGAGATATCAATTTCTACTGCTTTTTCACTTTATTTCTTTTTAAATTTCTTTTTAAATTTTTATTTATTGATTTGAGGGAGGGAGGGAGGGAGGGAGGGAGGGAGGGAGAGAGAGAGATAAACATTGATTTGTTGTTCCACTTACTTATGCATTCATTGATTGTTTCTTATATGTGCCCTGCCCAGAGCTCAAACCACCAGCCTTGGCCTATCGGGACTGTGCTCAAACCAGCTGAGCTACCCGGCCAGGGCTTCATTACATTTTGAAAGTCATACAGGGGAAAAAACTGGCCAATTACAGTAGAAAATCCAGACCTGTACTCTGTTTGGGGGCAGTTCAGGAATAATGGGTATTCTAGCTGCCTGTTTCTTATTAAAGGCATCAGCATGCTATATCAAAATGTACATTATAAGCACAGGCATGGCCCAAGTTCACAAGTTTCACTTGTATGCTGCTTACTTACAACTCGGGAATCCTTTTCCTGCAGCAACTATATTGCCTCCCAGGCCAGCTCACACTATCTGCTTAACCAGTGCACAGTCAAATGATGGTGGGAGGAACCAGTGGGTAAGGCCACTGGATGCGATAGTCAGGGCTTCCTCCTTCTTCAAGAGGAATGTGAAGAAGAAAAGCAGTTCCATGCTTTCTCTGGATCTAGGCACAGCGCTGAAAAATTGTTTCTCCATATGGCAGTTTTGGGGTTCTCCTGAACCCTGTGCTCCCAGATCACTTGGGCACCCACTAGTTGGTTGGACCCAATACTGCATCCTCCCCAAATTGCTCGTTACCCTTCAATTACCTGCCCCCTCTCCTAGCCCAAGCTCTCCTGTGTCTTTTGGTGTCTTTCCGAAGGTAGGAAAGCAATCTGATTGTCCTGAGCATCCCAAGCTTGGCTGCCTAGAACCCCACCTGATAGAAACCAGGTGCTCTAACAGGTGGAAGTCTCCTACCCAGTTTGGGGCAGGATACATTGAAGGGAGAAAGAATAGAGGTATCTATTTTTTTCCTATTTTCTCAATTCTAGAGCTTCAGGTTCTATAACAGCTCCATGTAGAAATTCCTTTATTCATTTTACCCAAGATAGTCATTTAAAAACAAGTAGCATACAATATACTAATTTCAAGTGTACAATACAGTGATTCGACACGTATATACCTTTTTGTGTGATTGCCACACCAAGCTGAGTAATCATCTCTCACTGTGCAAACTTATCACAGTATTCCTGACTGTATTCCCCTGACCTCCCCCTCCCCATGTTAACCTTACTGCAGTTATATGAGAGGATAAGATCCTCCATTTATAGGAGAAATGGGCACATCTCTACCCTTCTCAGGCACATTTGATTAAAATTCCTCAAGTGTAGGACCTACCCTTTAGCATGCCCCCCTGGTGAGCTTGTCCCCACGCAGGACTACATACCAGTTCTTCATCTCAGCTGCAAGCCACCTTCCTCACTTTCCACCCCGAGGTCTTTCCTGCTTGCTGCAAAGGCTTCCAAGACTGCCAGGGCACAGTCACTGCTTATGAGACGGCCCTGGTATGGACCCGAGATGGCCCTTGACTGTGCCTCCTATTCCGTGAGAGAGAGGAAGAGGGCCCTAGACCAATTTCTGTCTTTTGTACTGGTACTGGCTTCCCCGGAGAGGTCACTTCTGTTTTCTCTGTTCCTGTTTCCTCATCTAGCTGGAAGGTGTGTGGGGGGAGGGGGGGCACAAGGGTGTATATACCTATCTCATCTTCTCTCCCGAATTGGGGTCCATTCAAGATGCCATGTCTGATAACTCTCTGAATGAATTCAAAGTGCTGTAATTCTGAAACAGCTGTTTGTTGAGTCCTCACTATGTTCAGGCCCTGTGCTCAGTGTTGTGCATGGTTTATATATTTAATCAATAAACAAGAAGGTATTATTACCCCCATTTCACAGAAGAGCAAACAGAGGCTTAGATCAGTCCAATACTAAAGGTCCGAAGGATGCGATCACATTAAATTAGTCGCATGGCAAGTAAGTGCGGGGACCTCAGCCAGGAGCCCAAGCCTGTCTGGCTACGATGCCCGAGTCTTCACCCCTGGATTCAAAGACCTCCCATCCCACCATGCAAGTCGTATTACCTGCACATCTACTTTTATGGGCCCTAAATATTCTTCTCCCTAACACAGAGATTCTGAGTCTAATTTGCTGATTTTGTAGTGACTTACTCTCCCTACTTTGCTGCTCATATGTCCCACAGCAGTGTTCTCTGGAAACTGTAAGCTGATTGGAGACTAGGCCGTAAGAGAGCTTCCGGTGGTGGTCTCCATGTGGCCCCTCGCACCAATGGATAAATAGTCCTCCTGAATGTGTATGAGGAGGAGAAAGGATCAGGAATCAAGGCTGAGGGATGGGTGTGAGTAAATCTATTGGAAAGAATCCACAAAATAAAGATCCTTCCAGGAACAACTCGAGTGTAACCATGTCCAACAGGTCGGCTGGTGTATAGTTATGCACCCCAAAATGCTCATGCTGGGTGAAGATGACCTTAAAATCTATGTGGGTGCAAGAAAGTTTTGAGTCACCCACTGAAAGAGGCTCAGGTGGTGTGACAAGGATGTATGTAACTAGATCCACGTGTCAGAACAGGGCCCCAGAGGCTGCATCCAGGGTGAAAACCTGAATGAGAGGATGCATTGACCAAGTGCTTTCTCCACAAGAGCTGACACTGTGTAATGGACCAAGACCAGTGTACTTTGTGGGGTTTTGTTAATCCCTTACTGAGGACACCATGCTGTTTTTCCTTGGATTTTTAGAGGGAGTGAAAGGAAGGGGCAGAGACGGAGAGCAGTGTCAATTAGAGAGAGACACACATCAATTGCCCCATGCCTGCAACCGAGATATGTACTCTGGAACCCAAGACCCTTCATCTGTGGGCTGAGCCAAACCGACTAGGACAGGACCACGTGATTTGTTTGGCCTCTTCTGAGGTGTGAGAGAATGCAGACAATGCCCACGTTATGCCCGTGGTCAACATTGAGCAAGAACTCAGGCATCTCGAGAGTGGAATTAAAAAATAAACGCGGCCAGCTTGTGAGCCACACAGAGAAACCTGTGCACACACCGCTCTGAGCCTCTGTGGCCACGGGAATCATGGAGGGAGCCGCTTGGATGGCCACTCGTGGCTGCTGTAGCCAGGAACTCTCTGCCCAATGTCACTGTGAAGGTCACCTCCCACCTTCTGCTTTTTTTTGAGTCGGCAGAAAGGGAAGTGTTCGGAAGGGTCAGTATGAGAAAAAGTCAGCTCTTCATGTTTAAGTTTACCTCTTCCTCTTCAGGAACGTGTGCCAAGACCACCATGTGTCAAGTGCAGTCGGTACCTGGGAACTGTGGCCAGGTGCTTCCCAAATGCTCTTCTCCATAATAAAATCAGAACTGGAGTTGAGCTGTGTCTTCTCTAGATGAGACAGATGGTCACTGCGTGCTGACAGAACTGTGGCTGTCCAGATCTTATCTGGTGACTGCCTCGCTGCCTGGCCTACCTAGAAGGTGACTAAGAGGAAGTGACTAGGATAACCAGGTCAGCCAGGAGAAAGGCCACACAACCAAGTGGTTGGGGAAGTCAAGAATGAGGGGTCACTCCTAACCCAGTGTCCAAACAAAGCAGAACAGGAGGCAAGACCCCAAGTGGTGGGAGTGGGCAAGCCCAGCCCCAGACAGAAAGTGGGTGCAGTTGGCCCTGTGCTTCGGAGGAAGTCACTCCTGCAGAGTGACCTTCAGGCCACATCGAGACAATTTCCACAGCAGGAAGAAGGCCGTGTGGCAGATGAAGCCATTTCTGCACGTGAGACAGAGAATGGGTGCTCCAGGGGGCAGAGGGCTCTGGGGGACGAGGCAGTTTCGACTCCCAGCATCGCTTTCAGAAGCATTGGTATGAGCACTAAGCAACGTTTGAGAGTGTCCACGCCGAATATTGTTGAACTCAGCCAAAGCCTATTTCTACAGCATTGATGGTGCGATCATTCCTTAAAGTAGGCGTGCCATTTTGTGCCCGGCCAGGTGGGCAATGTCTGGAAGTCAAAATGAACAAGGCTACAGACAAGTGACCACAATGATCAGTGACGGGTTGTGAGGTCACATTCAAGGCACAGTGAACTAGGTTTGGAAAGAAATGCAATGTATTTCCTTCTGGCCAGAAGGAGAAAGGGGATTCCAGGCAGAGGAGGCAGCTGGGAGCAAAGCCTGGGAGGTATGAGTAGATTGGCCTGAACAGCAAGTTGTTGAAATATTGTGGAGCCACAGGAAGAGGTGGGACTTCAACAGGAGGGGGCTAGGAGCTGGTTGGTAACATTTAAAATAGGGAAACGAAATGATATTAAGACAAGCAGTTGTCATGACAATGAGCAGGAGAAAAGACAACCAGGGAATCTAGGTCCTAAATTGAGGCCCTCGTATGAGACCGGGAAGGAAACGCCGGGTGAGGACATCAGCCAGAATCAGCAGGGCTTAGTGACAGGCTTGTGTTTGGGGACGAGAAAGTGAGGAATAGCATAGATCACAAATTGCTGGCTTTGCAACACAGGAGCTCTTATTATATGTCTCCCTAAACCACCGCATATACATTATTCATCATGAGAGTAACGATGTGCCTGCATCACGGAACATCTCAGTTTCCAACTAACCTCTCGGTAGGAAATCACCCCCTCCCACCCCACCCCTACTGTTCTGGTCCCTTTCAGGCTGCGCTCAGGAAACTGTGATGTGTAGCTCCAGGCAAATAACATAGACAGACCCCGTGTCCCAGAGAAAACTATGGGAGCCTGGGAGAGAATTCAGCATGCACGTGATCCTTAGGGCCAAGGTCAATGCTATGTCACCAACAGCAGCTGTGCCCGAGATGTGTGCAGCCCAGCCTGGTTTTCATTAAGCAAATAAACGGGCTTTCAATAGCAAAAACGTAAAAACGCACTTCGTTACAGCATAATCAGAAGTTTGCACCTGACAATCAAGATGTGTATTGGCTAGATTCATAGTGACTTTTTTCTACCAGATAAAAATAATGAAGCAAGTGCGTGTTATTCTAAATAGATATTTTAGGGATGTTCGAGGGTTAACAAATGTATATGAATATTATTTCTCAGTTTGTGCCCCATAGGGTTTCCTCTGGCCCCTGTGCCTGGCTCTTGTGTGGCCCTGGGCAGGCATGCTGGCGAGGCGGTCAGGAGCTTACTCTGCAGTTGGAGTGTCAACTTCAAGCACTGGCGCAGTTGTCACTTCTGTCTCTGGCCACTCCATTGGTTGTTCCCATTACCTTGTCACAGACACATACGTAGAACTAATAACACCGGCATGATCTTCAAGGAGAGCCCAGGCCCAGCAGGATGGTTCCGCCCCAGGTGGTTGGGACCTCACCCAGAACTTCCCATTTAACATAGAGGGTGTGCACCAGGACAGTGTGTGTTTCTGAACAATTTCAGGTGATACTTTGAGAGATAGCCGTCCAAGTAGAAAGGAAATTCATTAAGGAAAAAAGAGACAGAGAAATGTTCAGGACGGTGAGAAGCTAAGCTGTGGCCATTGGGGATCAGGGGCTGATGAGCCATCCATTTAAGCGAGAATTGCTTTTTTGGTTTTCCTACCAGGATGACTTTGAGTTTCGACTGTCCGTTCTAAGAATGTATCCCTGTAATTAGAGTGTGCAGAGTAATTGGTCCCACCCTCCCTTTCTAGGATTCCAGGGCTTATGCTTGAACCCAAGCCCAAGCACACAGCAAACCATGTGACAAGGATGGACCAGGCTCATTTGGTGAAGCCCACCACCTAATCAAGCTCCAAACACCCTTCCCCTGATTGTTTTGTTTGTTAGGAAAAGAGAGAGAGAACTAGTACAAATTAGACACAAACCTTTTGGTTTTTTTAAATGCAAGATTATATTTTCTAATACATCAATTTATTAAAAACAAAACAAAAAAACAAAGCTCAGTAACAAGCAGTTGACTGAAATCTGAGCCCCTCAAAGTCTGGGTCCCAGCAAGAAGAAGCATTCCACGCCCAGAGACACTGCGGCGAAGAGACTTCTTACAGAGATTGGGGGGGGGGGCAGCTAAGGGAGCAGGAGACCAGCAACAGCAGGAAACATTGCCACTCTTGCCCCGGCCCTAGGAGACTGGAGGCTGAGCCAGACAGCTTCGGTGCCTACTGGGCCGGTGAGAAGGGGAGCCCTAAAAAGAGGCAGGAGGTGGTGTCAGGGGAGCACCCCCAGAACACATATCAGGTCAACTGCTCAGTCAAGAGGATGTGGCAGGAATGCCCGGCCTCGAAGAGTTTCCTCTTAGACTCTGTATCTCTTGCTGACGCCTCCCGCATTTGAATGGGAAGTCAAGGGTCCAGGGCACCATGACTGACCTGCAGGATCAGCTTCTGGGCGGAGCAGGGAAACGGAGGAGGTAGAGGGAGCCCCCAGCTCACTGCCCCTATTGCTAAGTGAATGCTGGACGCTGATGAAATGTTGATGTTGAGTTAATGAGTGCAAACTTCCTAGTAAAGTCCCTGGCTCGCAGGAAGCATTACCCCTAACCCTCAGCTACTTTCATGGCTACAGGCTCCGCCCTGGTGTACGAAGAAAGACAGAGGCTCATGGACTTGGAGCTGCTTCCTGGTTAGCAATTAGTGACAGAGCCCACACTCACAGCCAGGCTTCCAGATTCCAACAGCTCCAGTGCTGTGGGCGTGGTGCCTGCAGCATCTGATACGTGTGAGGGGATGTGTGGCATGCCTCCTTAATTCTACAACTTATTGCAGAAAAAAGGCACCTGTATTCTCCCAACCTGACTGAAGAGATCTGTAACCCAATCAACATCTTAGGTATGAAAACAGCAGCCACACTTCAAAGACAATTCTGCATGGTCAGCAGAAACAGTGCCCGTGGTGGCAGTGGTAGTGATGGTTAAAGTGGTCCAAGGTGTAGTAGATGTTCACCACTGTATTTTTTTCCAGTTTTGTACTCAGATAGTCCATGTCACCTGTTTTTAATTTCTTGTTCATTCCTTCAGATCTTTTTAAAACTCGGAACTCCTCCACTTTGGGGGATTTTGTAATGGGTGAGTTAAATTTTACGTAACTCTGCTGTCCCTGGTGTGACCATTTAAGGTTTTATAAGATCACTTAAAATGTATATATTGTATCCTAGATAACAATGCGTTTTCCTATAGCTGTTGGAGAATGTGTTCATCCCATTATCCTGCCCTGATGAAAAATTAGCCCTTCAGGTTGGAGGCAGGCATTGGCCACACATTCAGTTTGCTTGCATAAAATAAGACATCCAAGACATAAATATAGTTAGCATCTTATTTGTAACAGGTCAGCTTTTTTGGCAGCAGATTTTAAACAATGAGGTAGCATTTACCTCATTGTATTTTATTTATTTATTTATTTATTTAAAATATTTTTATTTTATTTTATTTTATTTTATTTTTTATTTTTTTATTTTTTTAATATATTTTATTGATTTTTTACAGAGCAGAAGGGAGAGGGATAGAAAGTCAGAAACATCGATGAGAGAGAGACATCGATCAGCTGCCTCCTGCACGCCCCCCACCGGGGATGTGCCCGCAGCCAAGGTACACGCCCTTGCCGGAATCGAACCCGGGACCCCTCAGTCCGCAGGCCGACGCTCTATCCACTGAGCCAAACCGGTCTTGGCGCATTTCAGTTTTTCAGATTTTCTGTTCACAGAGGGTATAATCAGTGCCCTGAAACTCCATGCTCACCTTCCCATCAGCTAATGACACAGGCAAGAAAGGTCCCTCCCAGTGGAGGGTTCCACCCTGTCCCACTACCTGCCAGCTTCTTTCTGAGGATAGGAGCAAGTCTCAGACCAGGGAACTAGAACCAGTAGCTCACACGAAGCAGGTTCCCATGCAGTCAAGGCCCAGTGTTGTCAAGAAATAGTCTGCAAAGCAGCAGAAGCCATGTGGAAGGAGAAGACCTTCCGCCCACAGGCGCTCTGTTCTCTCTCTCTGGCTGGTTAGAGCATTGTGGGCCCAGAAGCAATGGCCTGATTATAGCACAGGCTGAACCATGTACAACTGCCAATATCTGGCCAGTAGTTGATGGTCAGATGCCAGGTTGACTGGAAACAGCCTTTCCCTGGTGCATCGGACTAGTCCTAGTCCCAGGAAGCTATCCTGTAGCACCAATGTTCAGTTACAACCTCTTCAAACTCACCCCTGTGGACACATTGCTTTTCCACATTCTACAAATGAAGACCACTTCTGACTTTCCCCTCTTGTTCAAGTGCATGTGAACATCCAAGAAGTCTGCAAAAAACTGAGACTTTAAGGGATTTATGTGGTCAATTTTCTGGCATATAGTAAGTGCTCTCCCAAAAGTCAGCAGTGTGAGAAACTCTGATCACAACAGTAACATACCCTGTCACAGCCTTCACAGGTTACCTTCTCATCATTGAAACACATCATCTTGCTTAGTTTAGACTCAAATCACATAAAAACCCATTCCCGGCACATTCAGTGACATGTCCAAGTGCATTGCATGTGTTTTTAAGGTAGTATTGCATGAGGCTATAAGTACTTTTCCCGTAGAGAAGAGAGTGAACAAATATGTTGAAAACAAGGAAAGGATTTTCTATGCACTTGTATGAAATGGATATTAGAAATGTCATCGCTATGATGATTTCTCCTAGTGAGACTGGGAAATGGTTCCTTACACACAGATATCTGTCTCATGGTGAATGGACTTAAGTGATTAACAAAGACATATTGTATTTATAAACTTGGAAAGTTTTGAAGACCAAGATACAGAGTTAATTTTTAGTTGTTTGATATATATATTTTATTAATTTGAAAGAGTGAGGAAGAAGGAGAGGGAGAGGGAGAAAAACACCAATGATGAGAGAGAATCATTGATTGGCTGCTTCCTGCACACTCCCCACTGGGGATTGAGCCTGCAACCTAGGCATGTGCCCTTGACCAAAATCGAACCTTGGACCCTTCAGTCCACAGATTGATGCTCTATCCTCTGAGCCAAACCAGCTTGGACACAAGATACAGACTTTACAATTATAGTGCTATACTCAAATTCTCATTTATTGTCACTACCCCAGTTCTTACAATTGGGTGAGTTCCTTGAGACCTTGTAAGTCACTTTTCCTTGGATGTTATTAGTGCTGCTCTGAAGTACAAGGGAGAATGTGTGATGAGACCCAGGGCGCGGTGTGCGCCTGGCTGCAGGTGTGCGTCTGGCCTCAGTGTGGTACAGGCAGACACTTTTAAAGGGTCCACACAGCTGCACCAATCGAGCCCGTTTGCAAGACCCACATCTACAGACAGGCCCGGACTCCTCGACGTTGAGCCTCCCATGTAGAGGGAACTGTGGTTTCCCGGCAGCATGGCACCAGGTCAGAGGCTTCGCAGGCATGGCCAGTGGTGCAGGGGAACGCGCAGGTCTTCTCCAAGCTTTTATTTTCAGTAAATTCCGAGGTGGTTCCAGTGGGGCAGGTCCAGGGACCACTCCTACTCTGAGTAGCAAAGAATGAGGCACGTTCACCTTCTTGACCTACTAGACTCTCAGGCACAGGAAACCAAGCTCAAGCTCACCATCTCCCTCCCAAGCAGACCGTCTCCCCTGGAGCTCTGACTGGGCTCTGCCACCATGAGTTCTCCACCTGCCATACGGAAAGGTATGGCTCCTCCTTACCTCTCCCACTATTCCATCCAGATTGGTTTTGAACTTCTGACCTGTCTCTGTGTCCCCCACACCCACCCCTTTCCATTCACTGCTATTTCCAGACCAGGACTCCGGCCACCAGGACCTCCCTTCCCAGGCCTTCCAGTCTCCACTCCACCAGCTCCACCTCCAGCATACCTGCCTCACTAAGTCAGGTCTGTTTACATGGACATTGCTGAAACCCACCGGGATAGGGTCCAGATGCCCTGGCAGGGCTCTGGCTCCTGGCCCTGTTTTTGTTCTTTCCTCTGCTGTTCTTCTATGAGGCCTCATGAACCACTTGCACCGCCTGCCTGCCTTCGATGCTGTCAGGTCCCCTGACTGGTCCCAAGCTTCTGTTTCTTTAAGTATCACAGGAGTGCTGTGAAGTGCCTTCAGCATTCAGAGAGCCTCGGGCTTCATAACATGTGCCATTTCATAGGGTCCGGAGGCTAAGAAGGATTTCCACAGAGGCAAGTCTACATCATCCACATTTCCATATAGTCAGGCTTGTTCAACGGGCACTCATCATTAAAAAAAAGAGATCCAGGGAGTTAACAATTTTATTGAGTAGATTAATAACAGCCACAAAGCAACCCTTGATCTCACTGGTCCCCAACCACGCAGGGGCCTGGGTCATTCTTTCTGCCCTTCCTCTCCTGCACCGTGCCTGTCCCGGGTGGTTCCTCTCAGTGTCTCAACACTGAGTGTCTGGAGGAACAGGGCTGGCCTTCCCTCAGGAGGAGTCTAATCAGTGCTGGAGCCCTCTTTAGGACAAGAATCCAAGTGCTCAAACACGTATGACTTGAGGATACATTCCTGGGGCCTCTCAGAGGACCTTGGAAGGGGTCTTGTGAACGTGGGGGTGGGGGAGAGTCCTGAAGCTTAAGCTGCCTTAGCACATGGGGAAGCTGCCTCTGTGTCCAATGACTATTTCCTGTTGTTGTGATTGGTGATATTGTCCATGAGTGTGTCGGGATTCCCCCCACCTGCCAGGACTGGGACCACTGCTGTCCTGTTCTCCCAGCTGAGCATGGGCACCGGGTTTCCCATGCTCTGCTTTTAGGAAGCCCGTGTCCTTCAGACACGCTGGGGGGATACGCGTTTCCTGGGATTGCTAGAAACTCGGCTCCTCTGGGACGGGTCATTTTTTTTTAAATATATTTTTATTGATTTTTTTGCAGTATAACTTATAATTAATAGTAGTACATGTTTTCCTCTCCCCCTCCCCCTTATCCTCCCCCCAGCCTCCCCTACCCCCCAGCACATATCCCCACCCTCCCCCCTCCCCGCCCCAGTGTCTTTCATTAATTGGTTATGCTCATATGCATGCATACAAGTCCTTCAGTTGATCTCCCCCAGCATCCACCTCCCATCCACCCAAGCCTTCCCCCTGTAGTTTGACAGCCTGTTCAAGGCCACCCTGCCTCTATATCACTCTCCCCTGCTTCTTTCCTTCAAAAATACCTTGCCTCTGCATACTAGAAATAAATGTATAAGAACAAAAAATGTTTCAGTCTCAGTTTCAATGTCCAACTGTTCTGAGTCTCAGTTTCAGTGTCAAATAATTCTTTATGTATACATGTCAGCAATGATATCCAGATGGTGGACATATCGTGGCAATGCAAGATCCATCCTCTCTGGTTTGGTCCTGGGCTGCCTGCAGACATGCACAGCTTCTGACTGCTAGCATGGCAAGGTGTTGTCAGTGTCCCCCATCTCTGGACCATCCTCGTGACTGGAACAGATCCGTCAGTTCCTCACAGTCGCAGGAACCCACATGGTCTTGGAGTTGTTCTCTGAAAACACACAAACACATTCTCGACCAAAAGTTAACAAAGGGATCCTCTCTGCAAAATAGACTTGGGATTCTTTTTAATTTTTGCCTAAATGATTTTCCTTTGGCTTATTTTGACACCATGTGTGTTTTTTCATGGGTGTCCTGCAGTTGGTTTTACAAATGGAATTTACTTTACTGGAGTAAGAATTTTCTAGATGTATTTTACTTACTCGATATTTTTTTCCTTACATGATATTACCCCACTGCCCCCTCCCCTTTTTTTTTTTTATTAATGGGGGCTTTTGGAAATTTTATATTGCAGTCTTGGTAATTTTAAATTTTAATTTTTGCACACAAATATGACTGCTTTAGGTTCTTTGGATGTTAGGCAATTTTACAGTGAGATGAACTACTAATAGAAATTTGTTAATACTTTAGGAACAGCTTTTTGTCTAGTACACTAAAATTTTCTTGAGTATTCACTTATTTCACTTGGCCAATTTAAATTAAGCTGAAAACTTGATTAATATTTTCCTGTCAATTTTAATACTCAAGCAGAAATCTTAGTTTACCCTGTAAATACTAGTGGAAAGGAATATTCGCAATTTTGGGTAGGTCCTGAGCATTCCTGGTAATAGACTGAATTTAGATATAGAGCAGCTATTGCTGGCCGAGTCTCTGTCTGCGACCTGGGTCCCCGTATGAGTTGTGCTTGGGAGGCGAAGCAGCCGTGGGGGTAGGAGACCTCCCTCAGGAGGGGTGAGAATTCAAGCCCCTGCAAGGTTTGTGGGTGAGGTTCTGTGCCCCACCTTTGTTGACCTTTTACCTCTCTCCTGTTGGCCCCTCTGTGACTGTGCCTGTCTTAGGTTGTTCCTTCCCTGAGGAATCTTACCTGTCTCTGGCTAACCAGCCATCCTCCGGGGCCAAACAGGGTGATGTGAGGTTCAGTTCTGTCTCCTTTGTAGTCTATGCCCCCGTGGCCTCCACGTCCAGTACCTGCCTTGGAGTCCCCTCGCCTGCTGGCGGGGTCCCGGTACTGATCACATATCTCGGGGGACCCAGGTTTCTTCTCCAGAGAGGGCCCAGCTCACACCATTGGTCGAGATACAGATCCATGGTGCCAGCTGCCCAGAGGCTTCAGCCACAGCTGGAACTGAAAACTCAGGCATCAGCTGTGTGTATTTGGATAGTAAGAAGAAGGTCCCTCTTGGCAGAAAGGGCAAGAAGGGCCAATATAGAATGCTTGGATGCCTTCCCAGTGCCTTAATTCCTTCTGAAAGGGATTAATTTCGTTCCTATCCTTTTTTAAGATGCTGCCCAACATTCAAAGAATTAGTTTGTAAGTTTATTTGGGATAATTGTATAATATGCTATTGTCAAATATCAAATATTATAATGACATTGTAGAATAATATCATGTAAGGGTATTATGGTGTGGGACTGGTCATTTTTTGACAGCAGAACCTTCACCAGCTATTCTGCTGGGGAAGCTGGCCGTTTCCAGACTATACATTTGTATTTTGAAATGAAGACATTGCCTTACGACACCACCATCTCGAAGTCTTTACGATGTGTTCCAAATGTGTCCTTCTAATTGGAAACTTCCCTATGAGACCACAGCCTTTGAATTCAGTCTGTATTCTTTTTGATACTCTTCAAAGAAACTTTCGGATAGCTGGTTTTGCAAGAGGAAGCTCCCTTATGAAACTATGAGACACTGCTGTGGTTTCAGGTAACTTTGAAATATCCAAATATTTCACTGCACGTGCTTCATCAGAAAAGGTTACTGACATCCAATAGCATTTGCTGTTTGTTGTATTTGCTGAGTGGTGTGTGGTCTTCTGTTTAAAGTTGGTCCCCACCCAAGTCACTCCATTCTGCATTCTGCTCATATCTCTGCTTATGGTTTGTCCAGGCACATCCTGGATGATGGGTAAATCTCTATCAATGTAGACGCTTCTTCAATGATGCCACTGGTGGCAAAGACTCTTCCATTTCACCCAGGTTGTTAGATTCTAGCAAAACACTATGTCACAATAGACCACCTCCCTGGGTTAATTCTTGCATGCTTATCATCCTAAAGGGCTCCGCTCTGGGGAGCCCCTCAACCCTCAAACTCTCAGTGTTAGCTGGCCCATCCCCTTCCTCCACAAGCTCCACATTAGGGTGGATGATAGCATTAACCTTCCCTAAGAGATAATCTGTGACTATAAAACTGAGGGATTAGGGAAACTGTGTCCTGCCTGCCTTGTGCTCTTCATTCCCTTTACCTTGCATTTCCCCTAACCACGCCCAGCCCCTGGAGAGGGAAGCTTTGACTCATAGCTTTTCTTCCTACCACCCATAAGGTCTTGGCCGGTCCTTGCTGAGCCTCAGTGTCCTTGTCTGTATCCTGTAGATACTAAGAGAACTCCCCTAGGGGTGTAGCGCAAAGAAGGCCTTCATAATCAGCAGCTGTTGTCATCACTGTTGTGGTTGATTGCTTTCAAGCTTTCTCTCCAATAATTGTTTGTAATTATTGACAATTTAAAAATCACTGTCCAAAGCTGTTTTGCATTTGTATGCTTTACTTTTGAATTAGAGTTAAGTCTTCTGAAGGCCAGTCTCCTGTCACTCTATGTGCACTGCCACGTGTGTCCTGGACCCAAGGCAGTGGTGAGGGCAATGAAACTAGTCCCTGCCGTTTGACCTTGCACTTGAAAAAAGTATGAGACGTTTCTCCTGCTTCATGGAGGGTGTTCTGCTATTGCCGACTGCGTTATAGTCTCAGTGCCTCTTCTAGATTTGAGACTGCAGAAGCTTTCCCCAGGAGAGAGAGCAAAGGGAGGAGGAGCCTTCCATGTGTTTGCTTTCTATAAGATTTTAAGTCACCTAACTAGCGTTAATCCCCACCTGGGCTTAGTTTTAAGGCTCAATCACATGCTGTCATTGACCATGGAAGTCAACGCCTGGGGAAAACAGAGGTGACCCTCTGAGAACTAAACTGGGAATGGCCAGAATCAGGTGGGTGATAAGATTAACCCACCCTAAGAGATAATCTGTGAATATAAAATTGAGGGGATTAGGGAGCAGTGAGATTTTAACTGGAGGCTATCAGGGCAGAAGACTCTAGAAAGCCATTACCTAATCAGTTGTGTTACACCCTAACAAAGACAGGATGTGTTAATTAAGAACTGGGGGAGGTGGTCTACATGGAATTTTAAAGAAGGGAAAAGCCAGTAAGGCAGACTTGGGCACAGCTAATCAAATATTCTCCTGGAATGAAGCAGTCACGTGTAGGAACCGGCCACAAAAGAGCTATAGACAGGGTTCTCCAAGGAGGAACACGGGGCAAGTGTGGACAAATGCAGTGCAGTGAGCCAGGAAGCCGCGCAGGAGAGCGGGGTGTTCTGGGAGGCCAGGAGTTGGAGGTGGGAGTGAGGGAGCAGCTCTGCTCAAGTGGGCTGATGAGCCAATCTCAGAGGGAGCAGCGAAGGGGCGGGGGCAGCCTCTTGACCCGAGTGATGTGTGTGATTGATGGTGCTGTCAGCACTGTGGAGAACAGTGGGCTTGGACTAAGCAGAGAGAAGCCTGACCTTCGGGGGTGGTGGGAGAGAGAAGGAGCGGGCAGTGATGACTGACATAGTCATGGGTGTCAACAGTGCTTTTGACCAAATGGTGGAGGGACAGAGGGCAGGGAGGGCAGTGGGCTGGAGACCAGAAAGAGAAGGGACAACACCGTGTTTGACCGCTGGGCTCTGGCACTTCTGTTCACCAAGATAGAAGGTTGGGAAGATGCATCATTTTGTGTAGAAAGATGTTAAGTGTGAGGTTCCTTATGGGGCAGCCAGTGGGGAAGTCCAACAACTAGACACATACCTCAGTGGAACTCAGTCTGTAAAGCACCTGACAATGATTTTCCATGCAAATGGCTGCTGGCAGTGGCTCTCTCACCCGAGGGCTGTGGGCGAAGGCCCCGGCAGGCCTGCTGCTGGGGTGCTGGAACAGAAGCCCCGCAGAACTCAGCATCCCTGGCCCATGATCTGGCCAAGCAGCACCGAACCTCCCACCAGGCTGGCTTGCATGGAGGCAGAGATCACAGTGAATCCCGAGTTCTGCTTCTTGGGCAACTGGGGGTAATCTCCATCCAATCCCTCCCTTTACTGTGGCCATAAAGGCCGTTCACTTGCCCAAGACAACCCAATCAGACAGAAATGTAGACCTATAAGCATCTTGTCTTGCCACAAGGGAGAAAGGGAGCATGTGTTTTGAAAGTCCGAGTTTAATGCTGGGGGCTGGAGGGGGCTGGAGTGGGGGTAGCAGGAACCTCATTGGGACCCTCTCAAGCAGTTCCGTCCCCATGACCCGTGAGCCCAGGATATAGTGACCTCAGTGCTCACTGGCATTGACACACCCACAGTTTCATGGGGCAAACTATGCAAAGAGTGACCAGCACCATGGAGAGCCCTTAGCTCCCAGGAACCATCAGCTGCTGGGCCAGCCGGGCACAGAGCTGTGAGGAAGGAAGTCATTCTGCCAGCAAAGAGCACACTGCGCCCTGCACAGGCTCAGGGATGCAAACAGCAACTGGGCCTCCCAACCGCCCTGACTGCTAGGAAGCCGAGAACACAGCCTCAGACAAGTGCTGTGGGCAGGTCACCTGTGGCCTGGCATGCGGACGCTCTCAGGGCAAACAACAGGACACCAGGAAACAAGAGCAAGCCAAACAAATACTCTAGGACTAGATAAAAGATGTGGTCAGCTCGCAATTTGTGTAAGAGCCCAAGGAGCTTTGATGATCTCAGTGAGTCAGTGTGGATGACGAGGGCGCTAGAGAAGCGATGTGGGCTGGAGCGCCGCCGGCTGGGCCAGAATTCAGGGTTAGGAGGTGACCCTTATTTCCACCCGATGTTGATAAAAGTGGGACCCTATGTTTCAATTATGTAAGTTGCCAAGGTCTACTAAATGCTTATATTCTCCAGGTGATGGGCTACATGATCTCACAAATTCGCACAACATGCCTTGGGGGTATCCTGTCCTTGCCTCCTGTTTGTAGATAAGGACACTGACCCTCAGGGAGGCTGTGCCAGGAAGTGGGGGAGCCAGGAGCAGAGCCAGGGCGTCTGACCCACTCAGCTGGGAATGCTGTTCCTGAAATTCGCTTTTGAAAAACTGAGGGCCTGGAGAACACAGGGAGTCAGTGGGAAAATCCAGGAAACCTAACACACGAGGAAGGGCAATGGGTGGTGACCGAAGCCCGAGGATAGAGGCCCAGCACCACTCAGGGCAGAGCCAGACCAGCCATTTAAAGAACAGGAGGGAGATGAGAGTCTGTTTCAAGATGTCTTCTCTATAGAATAACTGTGTGTCCTCAGGGACCTGGCTGCCTGAGGCCAAGTGCCCACCTCTGCAGAGATTGCCACAGGAGGCCAACCATCGCCGAATAGGAAGAATCAAAAGTCCAGCCTCCCTTGTGAAACAGTGGAAAGGCACCTCTGTGACATGTTCCGGACATAGCACTTGTGTGGGAGGCGCTCAGGTCAGGCCTGTAATGCAGGAAGCACGAAGGAACTCAAGTGGGAGGAGATGCTGGGGGTTAGAGGGGGTGTGGCCGAAAAAATGTAGAACAAAAGATCTTGATCATCTCTTTTCTGGGGAAACCAGGAAGGTGACCGTGTCTGGATGTATAATATCTAAATGAAGCTCCTGTGTCTCCATTGTTGTACAACATTCTAAAGTAGGCTCTTAAGAACAAGGTTAATCAAATGACTTCTCCCACTTCTTTTTAAAAGTCAGAGCAGAGCCTTCATCTCACAATAAGTTAGGGTACCCTGTGACATCACAGATCCCATAGCTTGCCTTACTCTCCGCCTGCTAATCCCAGAGCAAACAGAAACCTCATGACCAGCACCTTCCCGCTTCTCAGCAAACTCTCCAGAAAGAAAGATATTGATAAGAACAGCAATGAACTGGTTTACTGCCCATTGTAAATTAACAGAAGTAATTTAGCAATTAAAACCTGGAAGTATTCATTGTTAGATTGGTAAGTATTGCTTGTATGTTGGCACTTTTCCTTGTCCTACAACTCTGGGAGCAGAAAGTCCGTATTAATCTAAGTGTAAACTAATAACAATTAATTAGTCACCTGAGGGCTCTCATGTCTGTTCATTAAGAAACAAGAACACAGCTTGTTGTGAATAGAGCCAACACTACAATTTTACTGTCTGGCTTTTTTTTTATGAGAGAGAGAGAGAGAGAGAGAGAGAGAGAGAGAGAGAGAGAGAGAGAGAGACTGCCTCTGCCACACACCTTGGGCAGGGATCAAAACCTGGGCATGTGCCCTGACTGAGATTCAAACTGTCAACCTTTTGATGCACAGGAGGATGATCAACCCAATGGCCACACCAGCCAGGGCCTCACTACCTTTTAACATGAATATCCTGGAAAACCCCAGACTCACTGACCTGGGTGAGAAGGACAGGTGGAGAAAGGCTGACAACTAGGAGCTGCCCCAGCATGCAGAGAGGCCATCTCTCTTCTCCATGGATGTGGACATCAGGGAAGTTGCAAAGTACACAGGACTTTTCAAAAATTGTACCAGAGCTCTCCTTTGGTAAAGTGGGACAAAGTTTAACTTTCTTAAATAAAATACACGTTTGCCATTTGGCACATTAGGCTGGCCCCTGGGCATCAGGGCTCCTGCCTGCCCTCCTCCAGTGCTGTGGCAGTAGGGCCCCTCACACCTTCTTGTCCCCACACAGTTCAGCCAAGTGAGAGAAAAAGTGGCCTGGAGCCTGGACCACACAGGGGTAGCGGTGATGGCCCTACTCTGTGCACATTCTTGAGAAGTCAAACCAATGGGCTTCATGCCCCATACGGCACACTGAGCAGTTGAAGCAGGTGAAGCTTGCCTTTGGGTGCCCACCTTCTCTTTTTGGGTGGCTGGCATGGACATGACTAGGTCGGGGATACGGGAGTGAGTAGAGACAGTCTCCTGGTGCTGGCTCGCTGTGTGCTGGAGGACTCACGGTGCTTGTGGGGCAGCCTCAGGACAGCGAAGGGGGGTCAGGGTGCAGCGCTCCTCTCCAGGGGCGTTTAGACCAGAACAGAAACAGGAGATGCTTCCGCGTGCACACACAATCCCACGTTCAGTGTGTGACCCAGACCCATCTAACTCCACGCGTGAACCAGCTGCCTCCTGGGCACTTCCACCTGGATGGCTCATGAGCACCTCCAACTGCTGTCGCAAGTCCAGGAAGAGTCTTGATTCTAAACCCACTCCTCCCAGGCTTCCCTTTTAGAACATGGCCCGCTTAGGATTTCTGGCTGGGCATCTGGAGTCAGCTTTTGCTCCTTTCTCCCCAGAACATCTGCATCAAAATCATTGGCAGGTTACGCCAGTCTCCATGATCAACTGCAGTCCTGGTCTGCGAGCAGTCCCCTTGTTTGCCACCACCTAGTGTGGGCATCTCATCTGGTTAGACCACTGCCAAGTCTAGCCTGCTGGCTTTCTTGCCTCCATTACCAATGCCCTGCCGTCCACGGAGCACACAGAAATATCTGTTTAAATGACAAAGGGTTGTCCTTTCTCTTGAGTTAGAATCCAAACTCCATCTCAGGGTCTGGAGCTGAGAACATCTGCTCACTGTCTCCCCTGCCAGAGATGTAAGCAGAACGCATGATGAGAAGGGACTTGACCTTGAGAGAAAAGCAGAGGCAGTGAAGAGGTTGCAGCAAGAAAGAGAGGAATGATGTTATACTTGCAGCAGCTGTGTGGCAGAACAGTGTGCGTGTGAAGAGCAGTGTGCAGAGTGGCAAGTGGGAGACCCCTCAGATAACCGTGGAGGTAGCATCTGCCAGATGTGGTGGTTAGGTGGCCTCAACATGCAGCCTGTGGTGGGAAGAACTAAATGGGTTTAAGGGATATTTAGGAGGTTGCATCAACAGTGATTTATGCAGGGAGAAAAGGAGAATGGAAACCCAGGGGACTCCTGTCTCTGACTGGGTAAGAAAGGATGGCATTGCCTTTGCTCCTGGGGCTGCAGAGTGAGGAGCACTCTTGATGGTCAGTGCAAGGTCAGTGCTTGGGACAGACTGAGTTTGAGGATCATGAGGGCAGAGGTAGCCTGTTGACAGTCAGAATCCTCCAAAATACATTTGACCTGGAAGTATAGATGTGTTGGGGTTTTCCTCTCTTCTCTACGACCAGCGTGGAGAGAGAAGTAGGGAGTAGAGGAGCTGGGGATTGAGAAATATAGAAAAGAATAGATGACACAGAAGTAGAAATAAAGCTGGGGCTGGGTGGAATCTCTGCTCTCTGATGGAGAGACAGGGAATTCCAACCCAAACGCAGCGTGTTAATTTATACTAAAACAGGAAAGGGGTTTCATATGAAAAGACTTAAAATCAAAGGAGCTTAAGTGGGCCCAGGCCCCACTCATTCCATCATTCCCGGGGCTCTGCTAAATCTACATTTCAAGGGCCCTCCCCCCCTCCCCCCACACCTGTAGCAAATTAAAGTCAGTACTGAGTAATGCATCCCCTTTGGTGGATTCGTTTCCAAGACGTGGCTTTGCCTGGCGCCTGGGATTCAGCTGACACAGATTTAAAAAAATGCCCAGGTCTCTTCCCTGGAGGCCAGCCCTCTACATAGGTGCTCAGTCTATGTGTGTCATTTGAAATATATAAATGAAGAATATTATGAACCACAGTATCAACAAATGGTAGCCGAAGTATCATTAAATATGCCAAGAATATTAATATTTATTGAGGTCCATTGGGGATGCGGGGGGCACAGAGGTTAAGAGTCACCAAGAGTCCCCACTTTGTGCCCTTACAAGTTGCTCTGCCTTTTGGAGTATCGGATTATTTACCTGTCAACTGGAACACTTCTTCCTACTCGTGGGGTTGGGCAGTGACTACAATGGCATGCGCGGTGCTCGGCATGCATGAAGGGCTCCATAGAGTTCATTTACTGCCACCCTCACCTCCAAAAGCACTCTGCCTGCACTCTGTGGGAGAAAGGAAGTGCTAGCCCCGACCCTCTGCGATGGTTAATTACCTTTAAAGCTCATTCTAGCTCAGGCTGGAAGGTCAGGCAGGGCTAATTTAATTTTTTTTCTGATACTACAAGACCTTATTTGGGATTAGAACTATAGGCATTCTGACTGAATTTACACAGATGTTTCCAAAGGGCTACCATGGTTTCACAAGCCCAGACATCTCTGAGCGAAGGGGATATGTGGACGAGGAGATGTCCCAGCTTAAATATGCCAACATCGGGAACAGCTGAGGCACAATGAAGGGCAAAAAAACAAACAAAAAAAATGTAGGAGTAGGAGGCTTAGACATCTGCTTGTAGGACAGGGTTCAAAGGTTTCAATGAAAAGGGCTTATTTACTTATTCATTGAATATATGGGGGGCGGAGAACCTTGGTTAATGAAATTACATAGGTTTCAGGTACAAGTCTGTAACACATCATCTGTATATTGTATTGTGTTGACCACCCCAAGTCAAGTCTCCTTCCATCGCCATGTACCCCCCTATACCCTCCTCCGCCTCCCCCACCTCCTTGCCCTCTGGTCTGTGTCAGCGTCCAAAGGCTCCTTTCTAATGGTCTGTGGTGCTATGTGAACAGGGAATGTTCGAGGAGACCCCTCTGCCCAGTGGGAATACTCTACCTAAGCAATTCCAACCTTTCTGGAAATTACAGAAGCCACTCACTCTGAGAGGAGTTTCCCAGCCTGTGACTTTATGCTGCTGGACCACTCCGTGGGTTAGCATTAACTACAAATGTTCTTAGTGCCAGCCTCACTCGCTGTGACATCTACCCTTCCTCTCTCTCCTCCTCGAGGTTCTGTTTTAGATCTAAACTATGTTTTTCTTCTCCAGGGTAATTATAAAGATAAAAGAGCAGGAGGGAGTGTTTATTTTATCCAGAAGACATGCAACAGGTTTGGTAAGTAATTTTCTCACTAATTTTGGCCCTAGCATTTTTTCTGACCTTTGTAGAAATCGGAAAGTTTGTGTATGACTGCCATGATGCCATTAATCTTTCTCCATTTGTTTAGGCAAGAAGAGTGGTTATCCAGTAAGTGGCAGCAAACAGCTTATCAGTTAATCTTTTCTGATTTTCTAGCTCTCAGGTTCTGGTGAATGAAGCAGAATCACTGACTGTTCATGAAAATGAACTTAACCCTAGAGGACACACACGGTGAAGCAAGTAAGACTGTCACTTCCTCTCCTCCAAGGCATTTATTTGTCTGGGCAGGAGGGTGTTCTGAGCACTGGACAGACACTGTGAGGCATATTCTTCAGGACTTCATCCTTTTTTAGTCACAAAGGACAGACTCTGATAACTTACTCTGATCAGTTTGAATTCATAACACTGCACTGCTCACAGTAAGGAATTGCAAAGTATTTGTTTAAAGGGAAATAAAAAGAGGAAAATGCTATGATTGTCATGGTCACTGCATGCCCAAGATTTACTGAGACAATCCCAGCTTCAAAGGTTCTATTTTGTTATTCCTTTCATTATCTCCTTGTTATCATACCATATATTCAGGCTTGGAAAATATATTCTTTAAAGATTCTCTGTGTTGTTAGGTACATGTTAATTAATAGTTCCAGAATAAGAGAAAGCATCTTTTTTTTTTTTAATCCTCACCTGAGGATATTTTTCCATTGATGGAATTTTTTTTTTAATTTTAAAAAAATTTTTTTTATTTTTTTAGGGAAAGACAGAGAAACATCATTATGAGAGAAACACATCTATTGGTTGCCTACTACATGAGCCCTGACCGGACCCGGGCCACCGAGGCCCCTGTAACCAAGGTATGTGCCCTTGACTAGAATTGAACCGGGGACCCTTTGGTCTGCAGGCTACCCTCTATCCACTGAGCCAAACCGGCCAGGGCAAAAGAAAGCATCTTCAAAATATTATGTGAATTAAAAGAAATGTTCCAGGAAAAGTAAATTTCTTTCTTACAAATTACGAGAAAGCAGTCTGAACAATCAGTTCCTGACATAGATCCATGATGATGCAGCAATTCTCCTATCATTGCAGTGGGGTTGGAACTAAGGGATTTTATGATTGTCAGACACTGAAATGTTTCTGATGGACATCTAAGAGGTAGCATTTTAGTGAACTCAATTCCTGTTGCTACTTCCTAGAATCTAAAAGAAACAGTGAAAAAAGTTCTGGAGTGTCTGTGAGAAAGTTGCTACTCAGGAACAATAGAATTATTTTTGTCTGTTGTTGATTTTGTTGTTGGGAATAATAAGATATTTAGACTAGATTTTATTCAAAATGGCCAGGAGATGACCTAAAAAATCACATTTAAATTAAAAAAGGTCAACATTTTTTATGACAATTTTAACGTGAAGTTCATAGACTGCTGAGATTAGATTTGGATTAAAAGTGAACCTTCAGATAGCCTCTCTAGAAATGGAAGTCATGGAAAATTTTGAAAAATTCCACCAAATTTTTGCATGCTTTTGAACTAATTTTGGAGACAGTTTAGCCTACAGAAATGCTACTTCCCTATTTACATTAAACTTGCCAAAGAATTCAGGGCTTATTAGGTACATTCTGATAAATGGATAATATTATATGTTTTGTAAGAAGTATTGGTGGTGTCATTTGAAGAGCATCCATTATGTTCTTCAATGACTGTCCAACACTAACATTGTTGTTAGTACAGTACTTTTCATCATCATGTGCACAGCACCAGGCAGCTTAATTCACTTTCCCATTTATTTCTAAGTAAGCTGACTTGCACAGAATTTCTGCATTCTTCCTTCCCCTGCATTACCACTGAGGTTTTATTTCTATGACACTGTTGGTACATTGAAGAGGTCAAAAGTGTGTGCCAATAGAATGGAATGTTTTTCCCCTTCCAGAACCTTCCTTTCCCTCCCAAGGCCAGGGGCAAGATCCAGACATTTTGGGTGTATTATCTGAATTTTCAACCTTATTTAATCTAACAGAAATACAGTGCTCACCATGACAAAGTGGAAAGACCAGAGGTTTATAATCACACAAATCAGGGCTCAAATTCCTGTTATGTTGCTCACTGCTTGCAACTACATCCCAAGACAGTAAGGACTCAGTTTTGACATCTGTAGTATGGGAACGACTATAAGCTCATGTAATATTTTTGAAGATCCAGCTTTAGTACTTGACTCACAGTGGGCTCAGAATAAATGTTAGCTGGTTTGTTTAAATGATAAACAGTAATTATAAGTGTACAATATAGAAGAGAGTTTAATGGTAATCAACAAGGCATCCTAGGTGCCAATGTAGTATGATCTATAGTGGGAAGTTTGGGATTTAGTGGCCAAAATGTCTCCATCAGATTTCCCATCAGTTGAGCATTATTTCTCTAATCTGTGAAAATGAGCATAATCACAGGGCCTCATGGAGTTCTTTGGGTGGAATCATGCTCATTATGTGAATATAATAGATCATAGTTCCTCTTTTCTTATTCTCCTTTAAATATTCTTATATATACAGCATATTCTCTGCCCAGAGACTAGCCTATAATTTAATATCACTCTCATGATGTTTGAAGGATAAGAGAAAGGAAACCACACTGAAAACAATTTAGGTTCTTGCTTATATTCCTGAGGAGAGAGATATATTTACAGTGGCAATAACATGTCTATATTGTCTATGGGTCTCAGCTCTGAGGCAGGTGGCTGAGGACTGTAAAGTGAATGAGGCAAAGACCCCGCTGTTTTGATTTACTGCTTGCAGCTCATTCATCCAACTTCTATAATTACCTGCCAACTGTGTACAGGCATTATACTAGGTGCTGGGCATGCAACTACGAATGGAACAGTTCTCACCAAAAGAGACAAATCATTACAGCAATGTGATAAGTAGTAAAATCCATTTAGTTACTTAATTAGGATTTACTGAGTTCCTGTTAGATACCAGGGGCACTGCTAGTGCCTGGATACAGCAGGAAAGAAGAGAGGCCCATCCTTGACCTGAGTAGGTCTATTGGGGAAGAGAAACAATTCCTCAAGTAGAAACAATAAAGAATTGTGATAAGGGAAGAGCCACAAGTGATCTTACAGAAAGGGGACTCAAGCCGATGTAGGATTAAGCAGGCCTCCTAAAGGAAGTGATGTTTAGGCTGGCACCGAAGGACAGAGGGATGGGGAAACAAAGTCCCAGGTAGAGGAAAGTGTGTGTGCACAGAGTTTGGCGTATCCAAGGAACTGACCAAAGTCAGACATGGCTGGACAGAGCCTGGAAGACGGGTAGATACAGATGCTGTGGAAGTTCAGAAGAAGGTGTACTTACCTGGCGATAGGAAAGGATGCCCAGGGGGAGGGAATCAGAACTAAAGAATGAGCATGTGCTCACCTGTAGGACAAAGGTGAGGCCTGTCTAACAGAGGGAAGGAATGTGTGTGCTGCCCAAAGATGAGAATGAGATGGTCCTGGAACTGAAGCTCAGCTATGGTTTGAATGAAAGACTGGGTGGTAGGCACAGTGATGGGAACAGGCAGGTAGGGGCTAGATCAGCAGGACTTGGTTTTAAGGAATTTGGACACAAAGCTGTGAACCAGGATGGGGATTCAGAAGAGAACTTGGAGAGAGTCGGATGCTAACACAATCATGTGTCTGGGAGAGTAATATGGAGGGTGGACTGCAGGGTAGGCCAGACTGGATGCCAGAAGGCCAGCTGGGAGCTCAAAGCCATCATCCAGGTGGCTATGACGGTGAAGGAGATGGGGATTATTTACATAAAATTGTGAGGACTAGATTAGATGAAGGCATGACGAGCAGGAGGGTCAGGGACGACTCTGATCATGACCCCAGTGTAAACATGGCTGTGGAAGGAAGAGCAGATGTTGGAGAAAAGACGGACCCTGCAGTCAAGAAGGTGGGGAATTCAGGTATCTGTGGACATCCAAGTGTGGACAGTCTGCACCCAGGGGACATGTAGGCCTGGGACTCAGAAGAGGAGCCTGAAGGTGTGGATTTGGGAGTCAACAACAGGAAGTGATCAATAATAAGTGGAAGAGTCAGAGTATATTGAGAAGATAAAAGTCCTTTCTTGAGTATGTCTGATTTTCTCGTTTTGCTAAATTGTGTGTATAATATTATTGTGTAAAAATTTAAACGTATTATTTCCAACGCTCTTAAACAGCAGGAGGAAAGCCTGCTGTTCTGAGAACAAGAGAAAGAATACTACTGGGCTGTACATTACTTTGCAGGCAAGAGGAGGAAAGGTAGACCAGAAATTTTTTTAAAATGGCCTCTATTTTATTTTATTTTATTTTTTACTTCCAGGAAATGGCTTCGGATAGCTGCCCACCAAAACGGGCAGGGACTAGGGAGAATGCTGACATGGTCAGGGACCACGCAGAGGGGAGTTGTCCAAAAATATCTTAAAAAGTTGAAATAGACCTACCAGCAGAAATGTTCTTAGCAGACAATGGGACAAAGTCATTGAACTCAGGTTACACATGGTTTTTCTGGACAATGACATAAATTGCACTGCATAGCATTATTTACAGAATGCAACACACTCCACAAGTTAATAGTTGTTACACCACATAGTGCTTGCTCACAGAGCTCAGTAAGCAAACAATATATAAACTCTACACTTGTCCAAATGCATTTGGAACCCCAGGAGACTCCCACGTTTGCAAATTTAACAAGGTTAGGCCCCCTCCAGAGAGCCATCACATGGAAATTTGTAAGAGCACATGTTTTCAAAATTAGTTCTTAGGTCAGAGGGAAAGATCATGGGTGTGGCCTACAGTGTTGATATGGCAAGAATTCTCTGTCTCTTTAGAGGAAATCAGCCAAGACGGATACGTCCCAATGGGTGTGTATGGCTACTTCCAGCCAAGGGAGATTGACTCACTTAGTGAGAGGATTGATTGGATATTAAAATGTTTTCCTTTTGTGATTCTTTTGACCCAGAAACATGCTTCCCATTTCTGTGACTCCTTCCAAACAGCTGCATAGATGAGAGCTGCCAAACAATCACTGTTCACTATAAATCAAAATGTTATGTTGCCCCAGTTGTGCTAGGATTTTCCGTTTGTTTTCTTTCTATCACAAGTGAAGTATAATCTGCCACCAGAATGATGATTAAAGGCATTCTACCAAAAATATTTACCCCATTCGTGGCAAGCACGTGTCATCTCTAACTTGGCTTAACCAGCCCTTGTGTAAGTGTCCTCTGCTGCTGTGTGATACGTAGTCATCTGAAATTTATTCTCTGATTCTCCTTCTAATTATAGCTTCATTTATCAACTACTCATTTTTAAGATGGTTATCCCTAGTGGGCTTGTGTGTTACAAAACATACTAGCAGTATTCATCTCAAAATAATAGTGTTTCACTCTTCCGAAGGGTAAATATCACACTTCCGTCTATATAATTTTTTCTCTGTATACTTAGTTGTATAACTTCTAACCTTTGCTTTCCAAAATTGTCTTCCTAACCCAACATTCTCCCCAACCTCACTCAAAAATCTCACAGCTCAGTGTGACGCTCTGCTCTATGCAGACTGCTGGCTGTGGCCTTCAGAACTCTAGGGCCTTGAGCATCATAAGTTCAATAGCACATAAGACTCTTGAGGTTTTTTTTTAATTTTTATTGGTTGATTTTAGAAAGAGGAAGGGAGAGAGAGAGAGAATAACATTGGTCAATTGTCTCTCTCGTGCACCTCCAAGGATCAAACCCACAACCTGGGTGTGTGCTCTGAACTGGAACTGAAACTGAAACCTCCACTTTTTGATGTGCAAGACAACGTTTCAACCAACTGATCCACACTGGCCAGTGCTCTCCTTGAGTCTTTAAAAAAAATTTTTTTTATTCCTTATTGTTTAAAGTATTCACATGTCTCCTTTTTCCCCCACTGACTTCTTCCCCAGCCGTTCCCACTCCCCATCACATGCCCTCACCCCCCTACTTACTGTCTGTGTCCTTGGGCTATGCTTATATGCATGATGTAAGTTCTTTGGTTGCTCTCTCACCACCCCCAACTCCTTAAGTCTTAAAAGCAGATTTAGGGATTTCAGTCCCAGAGATTATAACTTAGTCACTATGGGGTAGAACCCAGGAATGTACATTTAAAAAAAAAATCAAGTTGCAAAATCATAAAAATCCTAGAAGAAAACATAGGGAGTAAAATCTTAGACATCTCACGTAGCAGAATTTTCATTGATACATCTCCTAGGGCAAAAGAAACAAAGGAAAAAATAACCAAATGGACTACATCAAACTGAAAAGCTTCTGCACAGCAAAAGAAACCATCCTCATCAACATGATAAGGAGCCCACTACATGGGAGAGAACATATTTGATAATTATATATCTGATAAAGGGTTAATGGGAGGGGGAGAGGGGACATACGTAATACTTTCAACAATAAAGAATTATTTTTTTAAAATGGAACTGCCATTTGACCCAGCGATCCCTCTTCTGGGAATATATCCTAAGAAACCTAAAACATCAGCCAGAAAGGATATATGCACCCCAAGTAATTCTGAGCCCAAAGATCACAAATTGCAAAACCCTAAATCACTCCAAACTCTATAGGTAAGGATGCGGAGAAGGGTATAAGGTGTGACTTGTCTGTGATCGTTGGTGATCTAATTAATGTAACTGTCATCAAAGTGTTTCCACTGCTATTCTTCACATTCCTCTGATTATATTCAGAAAAAACTGGGTCAAACGAGATTGCCTTCTTAGGAAAAGAACCCTGCCATAAGGGAAGAGGCAGGGTTGGATATTTGTGAAAGAATTCACACACTGTTGCTCTGCAAAGTAGCTTAACCCAATGCTGACATATTCAAAAAAGCAAAAACCATAATAGTATATGAATAGTTATGTGTTCTTCTAACAATATTTGTGGACAGAGAGTAGACAATGAATGAATAAATGAATGAATGAATGAGTTACACAGCAAATAAATGAATGAGTGAGTCAGTGAGTCCTGCCCAAAGACAGGATGAAGAAGGTTCAGACAGTGTGATGACTGTCCAATGTACTTGAAAATTCCCACCCCAGCCTCTTATGATTCAGGCCTATTAGAGAGCAGAAGGGTGAGCTCATCCTTAGAAACATGGTTAGTGAATATGGTTCTATTATCTTAGTAGCTTCTTTTAAAAATATATATTTTATTGATTTTTTTACAGAGAGGAAATAGAAATAAAAAGAAGAGGGATAGAAAGTCAGAAACATCAATGAGAGAGAAACATCGATCAGCTGCTTCTTGCACATCCTCTACTGGGGATGTGCCTGCAGCCAAGGCACATGCCCTTGACCAGAATTGAACCTGGGACCTTTCAGTCCGCAGGCTGACACTCGATCCACTGAGCCAAACCAGTTTTGTCTAGCTTCTTTTTTATCCCTAGTAAATAGCTGGAAGATAGTTCAGATTTCAGTCATTTAGATAAAGAATCCTACATAATAATCCTATATAATAAAGAGGTAATATGAAAATTGACCCTCACACAAGATGGCCACCTTCATGTGGTCAAAGATGGTCACCACAACATGGACAGCAGGGGAAGGCAGTTAATAGTGACCAAGCCATCAGGGGAGGGCAGTTGGGGGGATTAAGCCTGCAGGGGGGGGGGGGGCAGTTGAAAGGACCAGGCCTGCAGGAGAGGGCAGTTGGGGGCAATCAGGCCAGCAGGGGAGCAGTTAGGCATCGATCAGGCTGGCAGGGTAGTGGTTAGGGGGTGATCAGGTTGGCAGGAAGAAGTGGTTAGGAGCTATCAGGAAGGCAGGCAGACGTGCGGTTGGGAGCCAGCAGTCCCAGATTGTAAGAGAAATCCCAGATTGAAAACGGTGCAGACTGGGCTGAGGAACACTCCCCATCTCCCCACCCCCCGGCCCGTGCATGAATTTCATGCACCAGGCCTCTAGTTAAGTTATAATTGAATTGTTTCTCTTCCTTTCTCTCCTTTCTTACCCTCCTGGAGGGGAAGGATATCAGTGTGGGTGGTTTCACTCTTTATCTGGTTGACTTTTGCTGATGAAGAGGTTACTTCAGTTTGTTTGGCTTCTTGATCTACTCATTCATCTGTAGTTTTGCTTCTAGTCAAAATGCAAAGCCATTGTAGTTCGTCACTCTTTAATGCCGGAAGATGGCAGGAAGCTTGGTTTCATTTGTTTTCCTCTTTGAAGTGATACCTCAGAGTGGGCAGGCAGCAGCAGCATTTTATTCTAGCCAGAAAGTGGGCTTCACCTCAGAGAACCGGCAGCCTATTGGGCTTGGCTTCTGCAGAATTATCGGAGGAGAAGGTGGATGCCTTTTGGGTGGTTCCAGAAAATTCTGAAGAAGCACACCAGTGAGTTCAGAAACAGCTTAATTTCAGATTTATAAAACAAAGCAGGCTTAGCTAAAATGTGCCGTGAGCCATGTGGATCCCTGGCCTCCCTCAGATCTTTCATCCTAATTTAAATTTTCTTCAATTATGAATGAAAGCGCCGACACTAACAAAAATAAGGTTCCTCTCCAAGATTTGGCAGAGAAGGCCACCAGCAACATCTTCAAGGTCCATGTCCTGGCAGGTGCGGCTCCATTGGTGAGCATCATCCAGAGCCCAAAGGTTCCTGGTTCAATTCCTGGTGAGGACACATTCAGGATTTCAGGCTCAATCCCTAGTAGGGGGTGGCAGGAAGCAGCTGACACATGTTTTACTCTCATGTAGATGTTTCTCTCTCTCCCGCCCATTTTTTTTTTCTTCTCTTTCTAAAAACCAGTTTAAGAATCTTAAAAAAAAACACAAAAACAAAAAAACTCAGTGCCAGTGAGTGTCAGGTGGGACCGGTGATGGAGTGAGGCAGGGTCCCGGGAGCTGCCAGAGCTCACGCTCACCTGTGCCTTGGTGCAAACCTTCACGCTGGTGATGTCCAGTCATTTTCAACAACCTACGCTTCCTACATTGTAACAAAATCTCCCCTCTGAAGCCAAAGCTTTTGAGTTCTGAAGTCCATAGTCGACTTCATTTTGTAAACAAAGTAAATTCGGGGTCTTTTGCCAGATTTCTGTATCAGCCTCTAGAATTACTTATGGAAAGAATTCTGACCTAGGGACTGTAATGTGCAATGTCTATGAAGAATGTTATCAGACATGTGAGGTCTCTTGGATGGAGCGGTGGAGAGGGGAAGGCACTATGCTAAACCCGACAGCCAGTGGACTAACATTTCCGCTGATGATATCGCCGTAGAAATGAATGCGAGGAGGCCAGATCACTTCTCTCTTCATAGCGCCATCTCCGTGACCTTCCTACGACGCACACCCATGCCCTCTCCTGTTTGTGGCCTTCAGTTGCCCACCACCAGCTTAAATCCAACTTCCTCGAGGCCCTGTATCCTCTTCCCTACTCATCTTGGCTGCTCCAACTTTTTTGCTCAAATCTAATGGAGCTAATGCTTATATACAATGAAATGCACAAAATTTATGTGTACGATTCAGTGAGTTTTGAAAAATGTATATACCTGTGTAATCAGGCTCCCTGCCAAGATCCAGAACATTCCATCACCCGTGAGTTTTCTTTGTGTCCCCTCCTTCTTAAAGGCCACAGGCCTTACTCTCCATCTCTACGGCGAGTGTCGCCTGTTCCCGGGCTTCCTGTTGGTGGAGCCATAGAGGGTGGACTCCTCAGGGCCAGCCCACATCCTCCTGTGTGTCAGGTGTTCACTTCTTACAACTGCTGAGGCATATCCCATGGCATAAACGCATCGAAATTTGTTATCTGTTCTTCACTTCTGGGAAATTTAAATTGTTTCCATGTTTTGGCTATTATGGATCAAACTACCGGGAACTTTCGTATGCATGCCTTTTAGTGGACACTGCTTTTATTCCCCTTAGATAAACAAACACCTAGAAGTGGGATTGCTGTTTGTTTGTTTGGAATTGCCAAGTGGTTTTCAAAGTGTTTGCACCATTGCATCTGCCCATCAGCAATGCCTGAGCCTTCCAGTTTATTCCACATGATGACCGGCACTTGGTGTTACTAGTTTTTAAAACGTTAGTTATTCAATTAGTGAAAATGGAGTCTCTATCATGGTTGTATCTTGCATTTCTCTGATGTCCGAGTGATGACTACCTTTCCATGCACTTTGACCGTTGGTAATCTTTTGTGAGGTGCCTGTTCAGGTCGTGCTCATTTATTCATTGGCTTGTCTCTGTATTACTGAGTTTGTGGGATATATATATATATATATATATATATATATTTTTTTTTTTTTTTTTTTTTTACAGAGCGGAAGGGAAAGGGATAGAAAGTCAGAAACATCAATGAGATTGAAACATTGATCAGCTTCTTCTTGCACACTCTCTACTGGGGATGTGCCCGCGGCCAAGGTACATGCCCTTGAGCGGATTCGAACCTGGGACCCTTCAGTCTGCAGGCCAACGCTCCATCCATTGAGCCAAACCGGTTTCGGCGAGTTTGTAGTTCTTGATATATTCTGGGTATATTGTTAAAGTTGGGTTAAATAAGAGAGAGAATAATATTCTGAGCATAGAGAAGACTGGTAATATACTGGGTTTACCCTCCCTTTCCTCCTCTGAACATGTATGATTTCAACTGGTGAAAGGATACATGGGCTACCCACACAGACTCTAGCTGCTAAATGGACATCCATTTTCTTATGCCCTCTGGTCCCTATTACCCACTAGATTCCTCTGTGACCTCATTTCTATTTCTATGAATAATATCTAACTTTCAAAAGTATTTAATTTTATTGGAATGCTTTAAAATGTTTAGAAATGACATTTTCTTTAAGAACCTACTTATGCTATATACCAGTTTTGTGGCAGGTTGTAAAGTACAGGTACCTTGTTGAGGTGTGGGAAGAGCCATCTTTAAGCTTTTGTTGTGTTGGAAGAAGTGAGTTCTTGACCTCCACCAGAACTTACATCTCACATACAATACGGCGAAGAACAGGACATTAAGAAGCCTGAGAGTGTTGTTATGCCAAGGAGAGCAGGAATCTCAGAATCCATGGGCAAATCAGGATTCTTCTGGCCAAAAAGAACAGTTTTTCAAAAAACCCACTACACATCCTCATGAAACAAGACTAGGCTGCATTTTAGGTAAAGTACAGAAGGTAGGTTAGGTCAAGGGGTACTTCCCTCTTGAAGCCAGACCCAATGTCACCTCACCCAGACGTGGCTGGCTTTGGCTTCAGTGCCTCTACCTTTGTCACCTGTGTGGCCTGGGAAAACTACTTCCCAAACCCTGACTACCTGCTTTTGTATTCCCTTTTTATGTTTCTGCCTCCCACCCTGCAGGAGGCCAAAGCTGGCTTTGACTTGTGACTCCACCACTTACTCTTTCATAATGGAGCCTTGTTTTACTGCTCACTATGTTTGTGTACCCAGCAAATAGCCCAGATCTAATAACTATTTAGAGAAGAGAGAAAAGGAGGGTTGGCTGGATGGAAAGAAAGGCAGTGGAGGACAAGACAGCTCGATGGCTTTTCCACAGCACTTCTCACCCCCACAGCGCCACCCTCACCCCCAGGTTCAGACAATGGGTGTGGCCAAATTCTGACTCAAGAAAGAAAAAATCAAAGTTTAATTATGGCAGTTGACAATGAATGATTGATAAAATGTATTGTGAGAAAAAGCATTGGTCTATATAGGGTGTGTGTGTGTGTGTGTGTGTGTGTGTGTTTTCAGAGCATGTTCTCTGCTGGTTTTATAAACAAAGTAAGAAACATCAAGGATGATAAGAGGAATAAATTGGAATCACAGAAAAATAAAGGTAATTATGCATATTGTTAAACATTTATTAAACAGATCAAATTTCATTAAGCCTCAATTTCCATAGATGCACTCTCCTGAAATAGTAGCTGCGTGTTTAAGTGGCCTTAGAAGTTATTTTCTCCCTTCTCACATAGTTTGGAATTTCTTCTTTCTTTCCCTTCTGATACCTGAGCTGCCTGCAAGTGTCAAAATTATTCACCTTGTCCCGATGCCTAGGCAGCAGAGTAGCTATGAGACAGAATAATGCTACCAAAGGGAGAGGTGCAGAGAAGGGAAGTGGGAAGAACTTCTGGGACACCCTCTTTCTCCTTCTGCTGCTCTCTGAACTCTACTTCGGCCTCCCAGTCATACCTATGCTTTTCCAAGTGTGGTCTTCATCACAGGGATCTCCAGGGGAAGCTTATAAAAATGTCGTTCTCTGAAATATGCCCACTGACTCAGAATCTCCAGAGTTGGGGCTGTGATATCTGTGAAAATTTTTAGGGTGGCCATCTGTTTGTTAGGTATGTTCATTATTGTATTTTTTGAATAAATAATATAGTCATGTGGTTCTAAAGTAAACCATTTCACAAAGGTATATGGTGAAAATTTTTTCTTCCACCCCTGTTTTCTCTCTTCACAGCTTCCCAATTCCTCATTATCAACAACTATAGCTATTACTTTCTTATTTATCTTTTCAGAACCCTCCTCTGTCTCTCTATCATCTATTTGTCTATCTATCTATCTATCTATCTATCTATCTATCTATCTATCTATAGCTCTCCTTATTTTCCACTCATTTTACACAAAAAAGGCATAGAAGCATGCCATGCACATTTCCCTCTGCTTTGCTTTATTAATTTATTAACATCTCTTAGAAATCTTTTCATATTAGTACAAGGGAGTTTCTAAATTTAACAACTGGCTATTTTTTCACTGAATGGTCATACTATGATATGTGTGTTTTTTACCAAAATTTATTCTTCATCTTTTTTGGTTATGTTGTTTTTATGCCATTCAGACTTTAAAACTCCTTTTATGAAGTCAAAATGATCCATCTTTTCTTTTATGCCTTCTGGAGTTGGAATTATATTTAGGGAAATGTCAATCATTTTTCTGGGCACTTTCACATACTACATTATCTAAAACGTGTTTTTGCTCTATAATTTTAGTTAGAAAGCATTGAACAGAATAAAATTATTACCATCCCATCAAGTGTTTTAAATGTATCTAGTATAGCTAAGTCCATTTAAGGTCATATAGGAATAACAATCCACCCCTAATTACTAGTTTATAGTTCTCTCTCTCTCTCTCTTTTAACACTTAAATCTTTGCTTTTGTGTTTTAGCAAACGTCCTGGAACATTCTTGTATAAATCAAAAAGTGAGCTGCTATCTTCCTCCTATCACCTCATAAAGTCTCATTCAGCTTCAAAGATCACTATTATCACCACTGTGGTCTGTATTTTCCTCTAAGAAGACTTGGTGTGGTATCAAGAAAAGCCCATTTCTATGCCTTTACAGGCAGTCTCTTAGGCAAGGGATGCTGCTTGTCTCAGGAACAGAACCGAGACATCTGAGTGCGTGCAAACACACCTTCTCTGCTTATGGTCTCAGTAGGCATTTTGAGCTCTCAGAACCTCAGTTCTTGGGTGGGAGACAGCAATGCCTAGCTCCACGCTGTGGTAAAAGCTAAACAATATTATGATATTAAGTGCATGGTGGAGTGCCTGAAACCTGGTAAGCAGTGGGTTACGCCAGCTGGTGCGAACCAGGTGGGCCAATTGTGAGCGGTCTTCCACCCCTCACTGTACCAAGAGAGGACGTAACAGGTGGTAACAGTGGGAAGGAGACAGGCTGGCAGCCCCTGGCGCTCAAAGAAGAAAGGGCGGAGGGCTTTGGGAACTGGCTGAAGACTTGGAATGTCCTCTGGGCTTTCTGTTGGCAAGAGGCTTCGGCCTCCCACAGCTGCTCACCTACCAACTCTCTGGCATTTTAGATTTCAGGCATGAGGTGATTAATAGGGTTGCTTGAGAGGGGTGAATAATGAAGAAATAAAATATCTATAAAAAGACCAATTTAGCAAAACTTTGTTTTTTTCTTTCTTTGTTGGTGATGCCCCGCCAAGACCTCCATCCAAACTTGGCTTCCTGCTCCTCTGCTCTGTGGCCCCCAGCTCCCTGGTGAGGTCACAAGCTGACTGTCAGTGCCTGCCCTAGCCCCCTGGGTGGCTGCTTGGGGCCTCTGAGCCATGAACATGAACCCCAAAAATGTTGGTCTCCTGGCTGCTTGGTCCAGACCAGTGAGGAAAACCTGCCCAGAAGCTCCTCTGAAACTGATCAGTCTCCACCTGGCAGAAAAAGCAACTGATCAGTCTCCACCAAATGCCTGGCTCCTAGCCAGGCCCAGCAACTGCTCCCTTTGTGAGACACAGTCTAGTGACCATGCAGTCAACATGAACATGTTGATTCTAGGTCATTTTTAAAGGCGGGTGGAAATCACAGTGTCATTATGCAAATTAACCATACATTTAGGATGAAAAAAAATGAGCTTAAAAACTTAAAAGAAATTGGTTGACTGCCAATCAAACATTCTTTAAAAAAAGTAAAGGCCTTGTCTAGTTATTACTATTTTTCAAATTACTAGTCCTTACTGCTATTAGTTTAGGGTGACAGATTTGGCAAATGGAAATACAGTCTCCAAATATTACGTGGGATATACTTATATTAAAAAATGATGTGCTGTTTATTTAAAATTCAAATTTAACTAGATGTTGTGTATTTTATCTGACAAGCTTAATTTAGATGCATTTTTCTTTTCTTTTTTTAAAAAAAATATATTTTATTGATTTTTCACAGAGAGGAAGGGAGAGAGATAGAAAGTCAGAAACATCGATGGGAGAGAAACATCGATCAGCTGCCTCTTGCACACCTCCAACTGGGGATGTGCCCGCAGTCAAGGTACATGCCCTTGACCGGAATCGAACCTGGGACCTTTCAGTCTGCAGGCCGACGCTCTATCCACTGAGCCTAACCAGTTCGGCTAGATGCATTTTTCACTATGATGCCAAAATCATGAGAAGGGCAGGATAACATTTTAAAACTCTGATGAGACAGTTAAATCTCTTTGCTGGATCAAAAGATAATACTGACTTTTGCTTTTTGCAATTCGTTCTCTACTAAAACCAATTTTATATTTTCCACCAAGCTTTAGAGCTAGGGTTTTCATTATTCTCTTAAAATATGTGTGAGGAAAACAATATGTATTGAGTACTTACCAGATGCCAAGCATCTTTCTAAGCACTTTAGATATTATGTCGCTTACAAATTCTTTTCCTGTATAATTTCAGTGTGAGAGGACTCGGCAGGATAAAGCTATTACCACCTGACCGGATCTTTCTGCTATGTGGAGTCAGGTCCTGTGCTAGACAATAGCCCTAATGGGGAATAACGTTTATTCCTTTATCTTTAGAGAAAACAGTCTTTATCTCAGACACTAATGCCCTTACGGCACACACTGTACCCGTTCAAGCTTGAGAGGAAAAGAATAGGTGAACTTTAACAAATGTGCTAATTACTCTTGCTTGTGGACATAATCATGTACTCAGCTCGCATTTGTTGAATGGATGTGAGTACCAGGCAAAGTTGCAGAGGCCATGGTCCCTGCATACACGTATGAACTTGTTCGCAAAGGACCTCCTAGGGTGTGAACACAACCGTGCCTTCCATAGGTCCTCCCAGGCAGGCAGTGGCCTGAGCGAGGGTGCCCGGAAGACTGAGCAGCCTGCACATGGACTCAGGTGACCCATTGGCACAGTCTGAGCATCTGAAGGATTACAATGGGAGCCGGAGGCGGGATTCTCGGTGAGTTAGAGTAATTACAATTTACAGGAATTGCACTAGTGACTGACACCAGACTATGCAACGCAAGCATACTTTGTGCTAACTGGACTGATAATATCACCTTGGTCGACAAATCCACTTGAGAATAATTTCACTTCCATTTTTCAAGTAGCCTGTCATAGGCAGACAGAACACTCCATGGTGAGGGGTGTAATGTGCTCGGTTTTTCTCCATGAGGGTGTTTGCAGGCATCCTGGTGGGAACCAGTTTGTTTGCTATGGTGTGTTGTAGAACAAAGACAAGAGATGCATGCTTTTCAAAGCTGCACATCTCACGTGTTCATCTATGTGAATCCTCCCGCCCCCCCTTACACACACACACACACACACACACACACCACCTACGGATCACCACAAACCTTATCAAAGACTAACCACACCGGGGTCACCTCCCACTATAATTGCTCGATAAGATGTATGTCTTAAAATCAGAGCTGATCTGACAATAGACTCTTACATTCGTGTTCTTAAAGTCACAGGTCCCAAGGGTGTCGGAGATGCTGAGCTGGACAGGTTGAATGAAACCAGATGTGTGGTGGAAAGTGAAGTACTGAGACAATCTTCCAATGTCACTTAAATTTTTAAAAATTAAGTTCAGATAATCAAGCTAACATGTTTAAAGACCAATTTCTCAGATTGCATAGCTAGTTGGTTTTTCCTCTTACACACATCATAATTAAAATGCCAAGAGCAAAAGACAAAGAGAGAATATTAAAAGCAGCAAGAGAAAAACACTTAGTTACCTATAAGGGAGCACCCATACGATTGTCAGCAGATTTCTCAACAGAAACGATGCAGGCCAGACAGGAGTGGCAAGAAATATTCAAAGTGATGAACAGCAAGAATCTGCAACCACCAATACTCTATCCAGCAAAGCTATCATTCAGAATTGAAGATCAGATAAAGTGCTTCGCAGATAAGAAAAAGCTAAAGGAGTTCATCACCACCAAACCAATATTATATGAAATGCTGAAAGATATTCTTTAAGAAGAGGAAGAAGAAAAAGATAAAAGTGTAAATTATGAACAACAAATACACATCTATCAACAAATGAATCTAAAAATAAAGTGAATTAATAAGCTGATGAACAGGATAAACTGGTGAATGTAACAGAATCATGGACATAGAGAGGGAATGGACTGACAATTCTTGGGGAGAAAGGGGGTGTGGGAAGTGCAGCAAGAGACTAGACAAAAATCATGCAACTATGGGAGAGGACAGTGGAGGGGGGTGAGGGCCGAGGGTGGGATGGGTACCAGGTGGAGGGGAGCTATAGGGGAAAAAAGGGAACAATGTAATTAATAAACTGAACAATAAAGATTTTTTAAAAAGGCAGAATGCAGAACAAGATGTCCGTGGGTAGGAGGGAGCAAGAGAATTCCTATGCGCTGTGATGAGAAAGCAGGTGAGATGCGTGTGAACATGGGCCCTTCTTTGGCATCCACCCTGATGCCTTCCATCTTTTTTGAATAAGTATGGCAAGGCAGTGGAGTCTTCCCTGCCTTGCCATACTTTAAGTAAACGTCCAGTTAGAATGAACTCACACTTCCTACTTATTTCCTGGTTATATTCTACTTGAGACTCTAATTCTATTGCCTCCCAACATTTTGACAATCATCAACTGAAGACTAATTAAGAGCAAAATAACTACCAGACATCCTGCCACAGTGGAATTTGCTTTTTTGTCATCTATACAGAGCCTCAATTCATTTTTTTTTTTTTTACCAAGCAATTAGTCTCTACTGAAGTCTTTTCTGTCCCTGTTCAATTTAATGCCACAGATCGAGAGAGCTTGCTTTGGCAGGAAACTGAGCAGCAATGCTCCTATTCAAATGGGTAAGGATCCGACGCAGGGCCCTCATTTGCAGCGTGCACCTGGGAAGAACTTTGTAAGTCACCTGGCCCACATTCCTCACTTCACTGAGGATGAACTTCCTGGTAAACTGAAAATTTCATATGTACAAGTTGGTTAAGACAAGCCATCTATCCCAAAGCACACTTATCACTTATCGGCTTTCAAAATACTATCTGTACTTAACCAGAAGTTTGAGTTCATTTCAAAGCATCTTTCCGAGGGAATGAGAAAGGTGAGTTCTAGGGTTAGAAATCACAGTGAGGCCTCCTCCCGAGGACAGGGATGCCCCTCCCGCCTCTGCACAGGAAGTGAGGGGGCAGGAAGCCGGCAGGCACCTCTGTACCACTCAACACCACGCTCACCAACACCTCCTTCACTGTGTGGCTCGACCTCCAGGTCCAAAGAGCTTTCATTACTGAGAACTGGTCGAATTTTAAGGTTTTTAAAGAAACAGATAAAGCAATGTTCACAACTGCACACAAGTTTGCTAAGACATTCAGCTCCAGGTATATATTCCAAGCAAACCTTTTTGCTTTTGTTTTTGTTTTAATGAGAGCTCATAATCACATCATTGGATGTGATAGGAAAAAAGAAATTTGCAGAAACACATGAATATACAGGTATCCTTTTTTTTTTTTTAAGAAATATATTTTATTGATTTTTTACAGAAAGGAAAGGAGAGGGATAGAAAGTCAGAAACATCTTTGAGAGAAACATCGATCAGCTGCCTCTTAACCCCCCCCCCCCCCCCACACACACACACACACTGGGGATGTGCCCACAAACCAAGGTACATGCCTTTGACCAGAATGGAACCCGGGACCCCTCAATCCCCAGGCCAATACTCCATTCACTGAGCCAACTGGTTTCAGCCAGGTATCCTTTTTTAAAAAAATCTATCATTGGAAAGATGGCGGCGGCCGCGGAGCTGACGCTGCTGGAGAAGTCCCTGGGGCTGAGTAAAGGGAACGAGTATAGCGCTCAGGGTGAGCGCCAGATTCCAGTTCTTCAAACAAACAGTGGTCCATGTCTAACAGGATTGGTTACTATAGCAGGTCATCTAGTCAAGGAAGCCAACAAAGAATATTTGCTTGGGAGCAATGCAGTAGAAAAAGCAATAGTTCAACAGTGGTTAGAATATAGAGTAACTCGAGTAGATGGAACTCCAAAAAAGATGATGTCCGCATTTTGTTGAAGGATCTTAATTCATACCTTGAAGATAAAGTCTATCTTATAGGATATAACTTTACCTTAGCAGATATTGTTTTATACTATGGACTCCATCGCTTCATAGTTGACCTGACAGTTCAAGAAAAAAAGAAATATTTTAATGTGTCTCGCTGGTTTTGTCACATTCAGCATTATCCAGGCATCAGGCAACATCTGTCTAGTGTTGTCTTCATCAAGAACAGACTATACAAATTCCCACTAGAAGCTATCCATGCCGTGCAGGAGAGATATTAAAAATATTTTGAATGGAAAGTGTATTCTGGACCAGAGGGCTAATGTAAATTGATATGTAGTCATTTTTTATTTGCTGAAGTTGATAAAAATGTTAAAGTATAAGCATGTCTTAATGTTTTATTTTTTTCTTTAGTTGAAATTTTGCAATTTTTTATCTTTATTGTTCAGTTTATTAATTACATTGTTTCCGCTTTTTTATCCCCCTATAGCTCCCCTCCACCCTGTACCTATCCCACCCTCCACTCTCACCTCCCCCTCACCACTATCCTCTCCCATTGTTGCAAGATTTTTGTCCAGTCTCTTGCTGTACTTCCCACAACCATTTTCTCCCCAAGAATTGTCAGTCCATTCCCTCTCTATGTCCATGTTTCTGTTATATTCACCAGTTTATCCTGTTCATCAGCCTATCAATTCACTTGATTTTTATGTTCATTTGTTGATAGATGTGTATTTGTTGTTCATAATTTTTATTTTTACCTTTTTCTTCTTCCTCTTCTTAAAGAATATCTTTCAGCATTTCATATAATATTGGTTTGGTGGTGATGAACTCCTTTAGCTTTTTCTTATCTGCGAAGCACTTTATCTGACCTTCAATTCTGAATGATAGCTTTGCTGGATAGAGTAATCTTGGTTGTAGATTCTTGCTGTTCATCACCTTGAATATTTCTTGCCACTCCCGTCTGGCCTGCATCGTTTCTGTTGAGAAATCTGCTGACAATCATATGGGTGCTCCCTTATAGGTAACCATCTGTTTTTCTCTTGCTGCTTTTAATATTCTCTCTTTGTCTTTTGCTCTTGGCATTTTAATTATGATGTGCCTTGGTGTGGTCCTCTTAGGGTTCCTATATATTGGGGTTCGGTGCGCTTCTTGGACTCCTAAGTCAATTTCTCTCACCAGGTGTGGGAAGTTTTTGGTCACTATTTCTTCAAATGGGTTTTCATTGTCTTGGTCTCTCTCTTTTTCTGGCACCCCTATAATTCGGATGTTGGTATGCTTGAGGTTGTCCCAGAGGCCCCTTACACTATCTTCAATTTTTTGGATTCTTTTGGTTTCTTGCTTTTTCAGCTGAGTGGATTTTACCTCTTTGTATTTTACATCTTTAACTTGGTTCTTGGGGTGCTCCAGAGCACTTTTAGGTCTTTGTATAATATTTTTTATTTCAGTCAGTGTATGCTTAATTTCTGGCTGGTCCTTTTTCATATCCTTAGAGTCTCCTTTATATCCTTGAGGGTCTCCTTCATTTCCTTGTAGGACTCATTCATTTCCACATTGGTCTTGATAATTTCCTTGAAGGTCTCGTTCATATCCTTGAGGGTCTCATTCATTTCCTTTGCAGTCTTGCTTATTTCCTTATAGGCCTCGACCTTTTGTTGGAGCCTCTTGAAAAACCCTATAACCGTGGTTTTGAATTCCATGTCCAGTCGTTTTTTTCCCTCCATTTCTTTCACATCTGATTTCTTTCCATCGTGGCTGCTTCCCTGAGTTGATTAAAGCTTTGTGTAGTAGACTTCCTACTAGGGACAGTGGCTCAGCCTCCCCAGTTATCTGAGGTGGATATGGGCTGCACAGTCTTGCTGAAGTTAAGCTCAGGTTAATCGTTGTTAGCACTTGGAGGGGTTGACCTCCAGGCCAATTGTCTGTGAAGTTCAGCTGTGCTCAGGTTGGATGGACGGAGTCTCAGGGCCAAGCAGACAGCGTTAGCTCCGCCCTGTGTGGCCCCAGGGACCCTGCGTCGGGGGCAATGATCACCAGCACCTCTGAGAGAGAGCTGCTGCTGAGCTCCAGTGGCTGCCAGGGAATTCAGAGTCTCCCCAAATGAGTCTGCACGCCCAATGTCTCACCCAGGGTCGTAAAACAAAGCAGACTGATGGTTTTCCGAATGAGAGACAAGTCGCAGAGCGCTCTCTATGTGGTCACCCAGCTGAGCTGTTCGTGAGCAAGCTGCCTTCTTCACAAGCCGGGAGAGCCCTGCAGCACCCGAGCTTCGGCGTGCCCTCCCACTGTCCAGTTTTCACCCCATGTGATAGTGGGTTCCCTGGACTTCGCCCAGAGCTGGAGAATCAGTCCAGTGGGACGTCTTTGTCTCCCCGTTCGAGAAAACTGGCCGGTTTTCAGCTGCCTGCCCTCTCCGCTGGCACGCGCTCCAAACCTCTCTCCGCGTGAATCTTTCCACACTGTCCGCCGCTGCTCCTCCGAGTCACAGTGTCTTATTTTCACTTTTATTTGTGGAATTTTCACTCGGCCAGCTTTCTGGTGATTCTGGAAGGTGTTTGTTCTTTCATTAAGTTGTAGTATTAAAATTGCTGAGTATGACAGCAAGATAGGTGTTTTACCTATGCCGCCATCTTGGTTCTCGGTCGACTTTTGAAGCTTTAACCCTCCTTCTCCTGCTCTTGGCATTTTAATTATGATATGTCTTGGTGTGGTCCTCTTTAGGTTCCTATATTTTGGGGTTCTGTGTACTTCTTGGGCTTTTAAGTCAGTTACTTTCACCAGGTGGGGCAAGTTTTCAGTCACTATTTCTTCAAGTAGGTTTTCATTAACTTGCTCTCTCTCTTTTTCTGACACCCCAATAATTCGGATGTTGGTATGCTTGAGGTTGTCCCAGAGGCCCCTTACACTATCTTCAATTATCTGAATTCTTTTTGTTTCTTGCTTTTCCAGCCGAGTGGACTTTGCTTCTTTGTATTTCAAATCTTTGACTTGGCTCTTGTGGCCCTCTGGACTGCTTTTAGGACTTTGTGTAATATTTTTTATTTCAGTCTGTGTATGCTTGATTTCTAGTTGGTCCTTTTTCATATCCGTGAGGGTCTCATTCATATCCTCAGAGGTCTTGTTCATTTCCTTGAGGGTCTCATTCATTTCCTTTAAGTCTCATTCATTATCTGGTTGGTCTTGTTTATTTCCTCATAGTTCTCATTAAGTTCATCGGCCTTTCTAGGAGCCTCTTGAAAAGCCTTATAACTGTGGTTTTGAACTCTATGTCTAGTCGTCTTTTTTCCTCCATTTCTTTCACACCTGATTTCTTTCCATGTCTCTGCATGGTGGCTGCTTTATGTGGTAGATGTCCTCTAAGGGTCAGTGGCACAGCCTCCCCAGTTACCTTAGGTGGGTACTCTTACTGCAATCCTTTATGGGTTGTACAGTATTTTTTAATTTAAACCCAGCTTGTTGTTGTTAGCCCTAGGAGGGTTTGACCTCCAGGCCAATTGGCTGTGAAGGGAGACTGTGTTCAGGTTGGATGGGCGGAGTCTCTGAGCTGAGCAGGCAGCCTCAGTGTCAGCTATGTCCTATGCAGCGCTCGTGCGCGCGCTCGCGGATCTCTGTTGGATGGGGATGGCTGCAGGCACCTCCAAGAGAAAGCCGCTAGTCTCTTCTCCTTGCCAGACAACTCTGCCTCTCCTCAAATGAGTCTGCACACCCAAAGTCTCGCCCAGGGTTGTAAAACAGGTGGTTTCTGGGATCAGGAGACAAGTTTCCAGGGAGCAAGTTGCGCGTCTGTGCTGTCACACAGTTTACTTGCGCGCAAACTTCTTTTTCCAGCTACCCGGTTTCTCCGCAGACTAGGAGACCTCTGCCACGCCCGTCTTCCAGGGTGCGTTCCCCGGACCTCGGACCTCGCCTGGTGCTGGGGAGTCCGTGTAGTGGGACGTCTCTGCCCTCCCCATTGGCGAAATCCAGCCTGGGTTGCTTCTCCAGCCCTACAGCCCGCGTGCGCAACCAGGACGGCTCCTAACTTGTTTCCGTCTTAAGTCTGCGCTCCTGCTTCTCTTCTGAGTCTCAGTGTCCCACCTTTACTTTTATTTGTGAAGTTTTCACTCAGCCAACTTTCTGGTGATTCTAGGTGATGTTTGTTTTGTTGTTATGTTGTAGTTTTTGAATTGTTGCGCGGGGCAGGACAATAGGTGTTTACCTATGCCACCATCTTGGTTCTCCCAAAATTTTGCAATTTTTTAACGTAAAAATTCAACTGCTATCAAAACTTGAATTATGATCAAGTTATAAATCAACTTGTTTTTATAGATGAAATTTATTTTAACAAAAGTTGCAAATCAGTGGCTTAATTTTAAAAAACGTTAGTCCTTTTAATGACTGACCTATTTGGCTATTTATTGACCTATCATATTTTAAAATGCATTTTCCCCTTATGAATATTTACCATTGTTTGTTTATTAAGATCTATAATAAATCATGCCAAGGATAAAGGGAAGACAGATGTGTTTGTTTTCAAATATTTATGTGAACAAGTAAATGTGGTTGAAAAAGTAAAAAAAAATAAAAATAATAAAATAAAAAATATTTATCATTATTGTTGAAAATATTACATATGTCCCCCCTTCCCAACTAGTCACCTTCTCCCTTTAAACGTCCCCCCGCTTCCCAAGGCCTTCATTGCACTATTGTCTGTGCCCATGGGTTATGCACATATGCATATAAATTCTTTGGTTAATCTCTCCCCGCCCCCACCCCCATCTCTACCCCAGGTATCCTTTTACGTTAAATAGATAGAGAATTTGGAAGTATAGACGTCCCTCCGTTATGAGTGGGGTATCTCTAAATGTTGAGTTTGTGTGTGCAATTTTTCTCTGGGATTTTGTTTATTTCTGTGATTTTTGCCCATGAATACCTAACCAGGAAAAAATGTTAACATGTTCCTCATCTGTCAGGAGCACGCGGATGTAAGAACAAGAATAAATAGGTCCTTCGTGTGGTGTTACACCAGCACAAAGACAAAACAGACAAGCAATCCTCTGGTTAAAAGGGTTCAAGACAACAGAATGTCATCACTCAAACTAGTGTCTTGGATCGAGAGTGGTGAAAACCAGTGGGAAATTAGGGGTCTATAAACAAGGGTGTTGTGTATTTGCATGAATTTCATGGGGAAATGTCCGTGATAAATATTATATAACCTCCTGTATATTATGAACCCATTTATGCTAGGAGGGATATACTATGCTCTTCAAAGTATTTTGCTTTATTCTGAATGTGGGATTATATGGAAAATATCACTTTCCTGTTTTAGGTACTATATCAGTTTGCTAGGCTGCCATAAATATCAGACTGGGTGACCTAAACAACAGAAACTTATTTCTCAGAATTCTGGGGACTAGAAGTACAAGATCAAGGTGTCGTCAGGTTTGGTTTTTTCCTGGGTCCTCTCTCCTTGCCTGGCAGCCAGCTGCCTTTTCTCTGCATCTTTACACAGGAGTCCCTTAATCTGTGTCTGTGTCCTAATCTCCTCCTCTAGAAAGACACCAGTCAGATTGGATTAGGACTGATCCTACTGGCCTTACTTGAACATAATCATCTCTCCAAAGATTTTGTCTCCAAATAGGGTCACATCTTGAGATACTAGGATTAGGACTTCAACGTATAGATTTCATGGAGGAAGGGAGGGCATAATTCAGTCCATTACATATTCTGTAGATTTTGTTTTTCATGAGCTTGCAATCAAGTTGAGGACAAACAGATAAGAAAACTAAAAGAGTGACTAGTGCAAGGCAGTAAGGAAGGAATGGTAAATTATGATGTGATAGGTCTAAGAAAGCATAAGTGAATGTGGATTTGGATAATCAGGGACATACCGGGAAGGAGCTGTAATTAGAACCAGGTCTTGAAGAATTGGCAGTCAGTGGACAGAGGAAAGAAGGTAGAACATTCCAGCTGAGGAGTAATATGAGAATGAGGATAAGAACAATGGTAGCGAGAATGGAGACTTTTATTTTATTTTTTCAAATATTTTTATGGATTTCAAAAAGAAAGAGAGAGAGAGAAACATCAATGATGAGAGAGAATCATTGATCAGATGCCTCCTGCATGTCTCTCCCCCAACCCCACAGGGGGATGGAGTCCGCAACCCGGGCATGTGCTCTGACCTGGAATCGAACCATGACCTCCTGGTTCACAGTTGGATGCTCAACCACTAGGCTAGATGAGCTTTCTTGATGGTGCACGTAGTACTTTATTTTTTTTAATATTTTTTTCTCTCTCTTTTTTATGGAGTACTTTTTTAATACAAAAATAAGGAAAAGAAAAAATATTTAAAACCATGTATTATAGGGAAAAATAATTGACTATATAAGCCGTTGCCCATAGTACAAAGTTGATGTCACTATCATAATAAGAAACACATCTTGTCATAGGAAATGTTTTAAAGCCCCGCTTCCTGCCTTGGGGAGAAGGGGAGGACATTGCTTCATCCTGCAGATTCAGGGAAGTGACATGCACCCTTGGCTCTCATTCCGAAGTGCAGACGGTGTTTCTGTTGGCGTCCAGCCTCGAGGAGCCGCCGTGGGACCAGGCTGTGGCCCTGAGGGGACAGGCTCTCCTGGTGACCTGCTGACCCCACACTGCTCTGCTCAGGCAGCATAGCCCTGGGTGACCTGGCCTGACGACACCCCCGAGGGCTGTCGAATTCTTCTCAGTTCCACCCTACAGAAACGTTTCTCCTCTGGTTTCAGACGGTGCTCTGGTCCCTAACGCTGAGGACTCTGATGGCATGTAGGGGGCTTCACTGTTGACCTCTGACACCCACCTAAGGGGAGTCAACGGAATGAGAGGACAGGGACACCACACAAGCACCCATCCGACTGAGGGCTGTGTCCACAGGTCGTGATGGGTGACTCGGATCCCCGTCAGACTCGCTGACTGCCACACTGTGAAGGACTATCACTGGTGTGCCCCAAGTCCATGGTCCTGCGTTCATGACTTACAGGTTCTATTGGGTTGGTGTTCTCCCCAAACACAAACTTTTCTTTCCTACAGTATGATCTTTTGGATCCAATCGGTTCTGCACGCAATTCTATTTTGTCACATTTGTTCTGCACAGAACCATCATTTCATGGAGATCTTGTTCTCTACTGTACTGGCTCCAAAAGGAATGTTACCTATCTGGGCACGTGGCCATTGTCATCACTTTCTCACCTTTGAATCACCAACATCAGTGTCACTGTAACCCAATATTGAGAAAATATAAAATAAATCTTTGTAGAACTCGTTTAAATTCTCAGCTCTTTTAAGGCAAATTCTTAGTTCCTATACCACTGAAATCTTTTGCTTCTTGCCTGAAAAAAGTCAACCAATGAATTATCTTTGTAAAATTCCAGAGAGAGTATCCAGGCTTTTTAGTATTAAAAAAGAAATCTCTTAAACTCCATGGTCCTCAATATCCTCATCTTTAAAATGAAGGGTTGAAATCAGGGCTGGCATGGCTCTGTTGGTTGGAGCATCATCCTTACATGGAAGGACGGCTGGTTCAATTCCCAGTAAGGGCACATGCCCAGCTTACTGGTTCAATCCCTGGTTGGGGATGGGAGGCAACTGATGGATATTTTTCTCTCTCACATCAATATTTCTCTCCGTGTTTTCCTCCCTCTCTCCCTTTCTCACTAAGATAAACAAAAACTAAACTAAAAAATAACAAACACATATCCCTGGATGAGGATTAAAAAATAATAATAATGTTGAAAATAAAATAAAATGAAGGGGTTGAAAAAAACAATCAAGCCTCATCTGGTTCTTTGACTTTCTGATTCATTCACAACTTACTTATTCCTTAATCCATGAGAACCAACTCCAACAATATATATTTGGGATGTTTCTAAGAAAATACATTTATCCATGAGACATAATACATGTCTTAATGAGCTTTTTTTTTTTTTTTTTTTTTAAAAAAAAAAAAAAGCACTTCCTCTTTCCAATAAAGAGCTTATTTTAGGTTCTGGTTCTACTACTAAGTCATCTGACCTTGGACAAGGGACCAAGGTGGCTCAGCTTCCACAAAACCACTGTCACTTCTCTCAGAAGTGGTTTAAATATTGAAATAGTTATGAGTTAAATGATTGAGAAGAAAAGAAAGAAAGATTTGGGATTTCTTTTCAAAATAACCCAGAGAGTGACAGTTCAGGTCTATTATAATGAAATGCCCCATGTGTTGACAATTACTCAAGTTCTGGTTTATTTCTATTGTCACTGTAAGGATAAAATTAGATAAAATGAACAAAACCTCTGAAAGTTTAAAAAAAATATCTTTAACATCTTTACCAATGCAGGATTTTTGTAGCAATCTTGATTGACATATATGTGAGCTAATATAGGCATCTCCCATGCTTTCTTTTCTTTTTTTTTACACCTCACTGGAGGATATGTTTTTATTAATTTTAGAGAGAGAAAAATCGCAATCAGTTGCCTCTCAATTGGGGATCAAATCCACAACCTATGTATGTGCCCTGACCAAGAATTGAACCCCCAAATTTTGGTGTACGGGACAATGTTCCAACTAACAGAGCCATCCAGCCAGGGCTCTTCCCGGTCTTTCTGATATTAGAAATGGCTAAACACGGTTATTTTCTCAATGCAATCAATTCTAAATTGAAAAATATTTGTCACCTGGCAGTATACCAGTATTTCACCTCTGGAGACTAATGTGTATTTTCTGAAGTATGCTCACCTAAATTGTCTAATTTAATCTTTGACAGGAAAGGCAGGTATTTGCAATCTCATTTTTCAGATGAGAACACTGAGACGGAGTATGGCTTTTCATTAGGCCAGAACAGTTTCTTAATTGTTCCACGTGTACCGTGCTTACCAGGATCTTTGAATGAGACGTATTTATTTGTTTTTAGTTCTAATCTAGAAGTTTAGAATTGTTAGTCCGATTTTAAACTGGGTTATGCTAGACCACATCATGTCCACACCTGCGGCTGCTGAAACTGTGGATGGTTGTGCTTTAGAAACGAGCCCTGAAGCCCCAAAAGTCCTTCTTGCTGCTGGGGAAGTAGGTTCAATCCAGGCCAAACTGGAAAATCGTGTTATGACCGTACTTGCTTGTCTGAGATCTAACTTGAGAAAAGGTTAATTGTAAATATTTCCAAAGGAATTTGGTCCTGAAGGAATGTGAAACAGTGGGTATAAACAGCCACGCCCTTGAGGAGAGCGTCCTGTGGCCAGTGTCCATGCGAGGCAGGGAGCATCAAGGCCCGGGGAGTTTCCAGAGTGGTGACAGGCCTGTCCTCTTCCCATGAGGCTTATGGGGATTTCTCCCATTGCGAATAGGCCTCAGGACTTCCCCAGACTCCGGAGGAGGAGGCACTAACGTGGGGATCCCCGGGTGTGGGGACTCCTAACGGTTCCATTAATCTGGGGTTCTTGGCCCAAGCTGCACTTGGGAGTTTATAAAATACTGACCCCCCGGGCCACCCAGACCAATGAAATCAGCCAGGCTCCGGGCCACAATCACACAGAGAAATGGGGAGTATGGAGGTTTGGGGCTGACACCATTTTCCTTCCTGTCCCTCACTAGCCCTCCTTGGGGTCCCTTCCAGGCTGCCTCTCTTGTGGGCATCAGCTCCTGGGAAATGATGAGGAATCCATTTACATGAAAATGTATGAAACTGATGACCCACAATGATCATGTTACTTTAGGACAAAGCCCAGGGAATTAAGCCTTAACTCCCCAAGAACCCCAGGCTCTTGCCGGACCTCAGTGTCACCTCCTTCACTACCCCCATGTTTAGGACACATGGCGACATCCCCAGAAGGCGCCTGCTTCCTCTGCCCACTGGTCATTATGCCTAGCGCTCCATTAGGCACAGCGTGTGCGGCCAGTACCCCTGGGAACAGCCTCCTGCAAAGCCCTAAAGAAGCAAAGAAGCAAAAGAGAAGCGCAGGGGGACACCCAGGGAAGTCTGCTGCTTGACAAGTGACCAGCAGGCAGACTAACCCTGCTACGCCAAAGCCAGCTTTCTTTCCCTGAGAAAGGAACGTGTGTCCGGAGCAAGCAGGGGGATAGGCTACGATTCAGGAGTAAAATAAGGAAGCGAACAGACATGCAGCGAAATCCTGCTTCACTGTACGACAAGGAGTCAAAACCAAGCTGTGTGTCTTGTGAGGTTTGAACCGAAGCTGTAGACGAGTGAGAGTGCGAGGGCTGAGTCATTTCCTGCTCTCGGTATGGTGCCCTGGCAGCGCTGCCCCAGCGGTGGGCAGGCTTCACACCACCCAGCGCCTGTTCCTATCAGGGCCGCCTCCCTGGGCATATCCTCCGGAGAACTCACCACGGGAGCACAGCAAGGCTGGGGCCTGTGGCTTAGCCCTCACCAGGGGAAACCAAAAAAGTTGTGCTTTGTGAGTGGCTACTTCAAATGTTTATGAAAAATCAACCTATGTTTGAGCTCATTGAATTGTAGTCCAGGATTCCGAATGTGACGAGCTAACTTACTTATCAGTGACCTCTGAGACAACGCAGGACACTGAGCTATGCTGCTAACTTGCCCCAAAGCTGTCTGTAACCTGTCATGAGAGAAGGAGGGTAGGAAGGCGATGTGACTGTAAAAATAAACTCTGTTCTAAGAGCTGACATGTGACTGAGGAATGGCGGCCATGGTCAAAGACGAGAACAAACAAGCAATCCTAGGAACACGTTAAACTAACCGAAACTCTTCTAGCCCCGACTTGGTGAACCAGCAGCAACACCAGCCAGGATGTTTTTAGATGGCCCTTTTGAGGTAAAAATAATTGGAGGTTATTCTATTCTTAAAAGTTTGGAAAGAACCTGTTGACATGTGGCTCTAACAAATTACAAATGCCCCGGAATTTTTGTTAGGAAAACATGCTGTCCCCTGAGATGGTGGCTCGTGGCTGCTGGGAAACCTCTGCAGCAGGGACCCGCCTGGCCTTGGACTGTTTTAGAAACGCTGGTTACCTGGCCTGTGGGCTAAGCCGGCCCTGCAGCCGTCAAGTTCACCTCAGCCGTGACCATGATGACTTTGCAAACTCACGAAGCCCCATCCATGTGCCAAGGATTGTGCCGCGGCCCATGTATTCTCACATAAGATTATCATTATCTTCATTTAGAGGAAAGCGCCTGTGTGGAGGCCTCACGTCCAGGTCTGTTTATTTCACATGTTTCTGCCTTTCACCACCACGCTGCCTTGTCTCCTGATGAAGACTCGTTGGCCGACGAAGACAAGGGGGTCTGCTGGAGCTGTAATGAAAGAGTATAGACATATGCAGTTTGGTTGTATTCAAATATCTCTCTAGCACTTTGTAACACTCAGAAGCATTTTATTTTATTACATTTTACTTTATGGGAGACAGAATAAAATAACCAAAATATATATTTTGATACAGGAGAGAAGCTTTACAATTTTGAGGCCAGCAAAGATTCTTCAGGACACAAGCTCCAATAATCATAAGTTGGTAAGTTGAACTTCACTAAAAAATTTCTAAATGTCTTCTCTTTAAAAGGAACCATTAAGAAAATAAAAAGCAATTTGTGTATTGGGAGAGAACGCTAACAACTCAGCAAGAAAACAGTAATCCAGTTAAAAGCTTGGGCCGATACCCTACCAAAGAAGCTATGGTGGCTGATGAGCAAAGGAGAAGACACTGAGCTGCGCTACTCGGAGAGCAGTGCACATTGAAGCCCCAGGAGATGCCACTGCACACCACTCGCAGCACCCAGATAAAAAGACTGAGAAGAGCAAGTGAGACCAAGGACAGAGGACAATTAGAACTCAGGCACGTTGCTGCTGGGAACAGAGAATGGAGCGATAGCTTTGCAAACAATTTGGCAGTTTCTTAAAAAAATAAATACACACTTACCGAGTACACTGAGTGGCCAGATTATTATGATCTCTGACCGCAGGCCAGAGAGTCCTGCCGCATGAATTTGGTTGGCCGGGGGGGAGGGGACATGGGCGGTTGGCCAGCATGCCTGCTGGTCGAACTCCTGGTCCAGGGGACAATTGCATATTAGCTTTTATTATATAGGACATACACTGAGGGGCCAGATTATTATGCGTTCAGAGACCATAATAATCTGGCCACTCAGTGTAAAAGTCAACAATTCCAGCTATGTATTGACTGAAAAGCAATGAAAACAGTCCTGCAAAATTTTGTTTGGGAATGTTCTGTTAATGTTTATTCCACTTTACTTGTAAGAGTCCCAACTTGAAAACAACCCAAATGACCATCAGCTGGTGAATTAATAAACAAGTTTTGATTCATCCTTAAATGAAATCTACTCTGAAATAAAAAGGCAGAGGCAACTGATACGTGCAGCACCCCGGATGAATCTCAAAAAAGCTGTGCTAAACCGAAGACACAAGACACAAACAGTAAATACTCGAACAACCTCATTTCTATGAAATTCTAGAAAAGGCAAACATACTCTCTAGTGATCTGCATCATCTGTTTTTCTTCTATACTGGGCCTTTCCCACTAGAATAACACATTTCTCTCTTTCATTCCCACCCTCATGGTTAAAAAGCTCATCAGCTGTTGCCTAGAGCTAGTTTGGGGAGACAAATGTACAGCAAAGAAAGGGGAGTGTGGCAAGTTTGACATAATAGAAACACTCTACACTTTCATTGTGGTGGTAATTATATGCACATAAGTTTCTAGACTCATCAACATACGCAAAATGGATATTTTGAATCACATATAAATTGTATATAATTATATAATATATAAAATATCATATATATATATAATTTTGTAAATGTATTCTCTTCAAAAGATACCATTAAGCCCTCGCCGGGTAGCTCAGTTCGTTAGAGCATTGTCCTGATACGCCAAGGTTTGGGGTTTGATTCCCAGTCGGGGCACATATATGAAGCAACCAATGAATGCATCATAAGTAGAACAACAAATTATTCTGTCTTCCTCCTCTTCTCTAAAATAAAAAAAGTTTTAAAAGATACCATTTATGTACAGGGTGGGGCAAAAGTGGGGTTACAGTTGTGACTCAGGAAACAGAGGGCTTAAAAGAGTGAACATCAGTGCTAAATGCCAGCTCTCGGTCCAGGAAACTGAGGACCGAGAGCTGGCTGCAGGGAGCAGCAATGCGATGGTCAATGGTAGCCTTGTTGACAGCAGTTGGGAGGGACCAGGAAAGAAGCCTTGTTGCAGAGGTTCGCTGAGAATGGGAGGGAGTTACTAGACAGTGGGTAGAAAGCTTCTCAAGGTTTCTGTGATCACAGGTACCGAGCCGTGGGGACTGGGGCGATGAAGAAGGAGCTCGGGAGACAGAAGCGGTAACAGGGCTGATGTCATGGGAGGATTCAGTAGAGAGAAGTGGACGATGGGGAGAGGAGAGAACAGTGTCTTAGGTGCGACACTGATGTACCTGAGGAGCAGGCACACCAGGATGGGAGAGACGCAAGACAGGGAAGACCATCCAGTAACACGTATGTTGTGATTGCCTGGGGCTCCCGGTGCAGCTCTGGCTCCAAACCTTCCCACTGCGGACCATTGTAAATAAAGAAAAACCTCCCCTGAACATCCGGGGACCGTGTTTGCTTGACCACTTCCCTCACTGTCAGGGGCTGCCCAGCACAAGGTTTACCACCAAGCGTCTGAATGTTGCAGACGCATCCTCCAACGTATGGGATGTGGCTTTTCCTTAAAAGCACCAGAAACACTTCTTTTTCTCCCAGTTTTGGTGTTTTCACATTTGATGAGTTCTTCTCCCCAGTACTCTCTGGCAGATGACACCACTTGAGCATACTTTTAGGTGCTGTTTTCCTGCAGCGTCCTCACTGGCCAACCCAGCTCAGGCCAAGAATCTGGGAGCGGCTGGTGCTGCTGGGCGTGTCCCTCACCAGGACATGGGTCAGGGAGCAGCCCTGTGGAGTCCACCAAAACCATCAAGTTAAAAAATGTTGCAAATAAAGCCACTGGAAAAGCAGCAAGAGTTACACCAGACTCTGACCTCCAGGTATGTCATTGGGTTCAGAAGGAAAGGATTGAGCAGAAAAGCCCCAGGTGTCCAGGGCTGCAGGGTGAAGCCCTAACCTGTGCCATCATTGTAGCCACTATGGCTGGCCCTGACCGCCAGGAGCATGCATATATTTTTAAAATAATTTATTGTTCAAATTTTTCCCCCATCGACCCCCTCCAGCTCCTCCCCCACTTCCCACCCCAAGCCTTCAGTATCCTATTGTCTGTGTCCTTGGGTTATGCATATATGCATACAAGGACTTTGGTTCATTACCTCTCACCCACCACCCTCCACCACCTTCTCTTCGAGATTCCTCACACTGTTCCATGCTTCCATGTCTCTGGATCCACTTCTTTCATCAATTTATTTTGTTACTTAGATTCCACATATGAGTGCGATCACATAATGTTTGTATTTCTCTGACTGAGTTATTTCACTTAGCATGATACTCTACGGTATCCCTCCATGCTGTCTCTAAGAGATTCTTCTTTTTTACTGCTGCATAGTATTCCATGGTATAAATGTACCACAGCTTTGTTATCTACTCATCTACTTTCTGATGGGCACTTGGGCTGTTTCCTGAGCTTAGCTATTGTAAATTGTGCTGCTATGAACATAGGGGTACATAAATTCTTTCTGATTGATGCTTCGAGTTTCTTAGGATATATTCCTAGAAGTGGGATCACTGGGTCAAATAGCAGTTCCATATTTAATTTTTTGAAGAAAATCCATATTATTTTCCATAATGGCTGCACCAGTCTGCATTCCCCCCAGCAGAGTACTAGGGTTCCCTTTTCTCCACATCCTCACCAGTACTTGTCATTTGTTTATTTGTTGATGGTAGCCATTCTGACAGGTGTGAGGTAATACTTAATTATGGTTTCAGTTTGCATCTTTCTGATGACCAGTGCCTTTGAGCATTTTTTCATATGTCTTTTAGCCATCCTTATGACCACTTTGGAGAAGTGTCTATTTAGGTCCTTTGCCCATTTATTAATTGGGTTGTCTTCCTTTTGTTAAGTTGTATGAGTTCATTACTTTGGATATTAAACCTTTATCAGATGTATCACTAGCAAATATGTCCTCCCATACAGTGGGCTCCCTTTTCATTTTGCTGATGATTTCTTTTGCTATGCAGGAGCTTTTTATTTTGATGTAGTCTCATTTGTTTATTTTCTCATTAGCTTCCTTTGCCCTAGGAATGTATCTGTAAACATATTGCTACATGAGATGTCTGAGATTTTGCTGCCTATGGTTTCTTCTAGGATTTTTATGGTTTCATGATTTACATTTAAGTCTTTTATCCATTTTGAGTTTATTCTTTTGTATGGTGTAAGTTGGTGGTCTAGTTTCATTTTTTTTGCAAGATTCTGTTCAGTTTTCCCAGGGCCATTTATTGAAGATTCCATGGAAGACCATACATATTTTGAAAGTCTGCGATTTTCATTCTTCTGAGAGTGTATTTCCAGTTTCCATGTGATAGAATTGACATGCAGACAGCTATAGCTACCGTGATATCTCTGGTTACTAACGCTTATATGAATCATTCAAAAACCTAATGATGGCCTTGTATGTGCCAGGCGTTGTGCTGGTCAGTGGGGATTCAAGGTGAGGAGAGCGGGCTCCCTGCAGCTAGAGAGACAGACAGGGGGAGAGTGGCAGTATAACATGACGATTGCAATGGAAGGGACTGCAAAGGTAATTAGGACATGGACAAGGAACCAGAACCAGCTGAAGGACCTGCTGAGAGGCTGCCAGAGGCTTCATAGACCGCAGGGCCACCAGACACCAAGCAGGTGACAAGGAGAGGCAGAGGGTCATTGCTGTACTGCAGAGAAGAAAGTGGGGTGTGGGCCAAGGCCCATGGCAGCCAGCTGTGAAGGCCACCAGGAGGCAGGGAGCAGGCAAGGGCCCATTGAAGGGTCCACTGGGGAGGAACACGGCCACATCTTTACCTTCCATGGGTTTCTGGTGAAGGAGTTGTGGGGTGAGTAGAAGTTGGGTTTTCCCAGAAACAGACCCTAAATCAAGGACTTGAGTTCAAGTAATTCTGTTAAGGAATGACCTGGAAGAAATGAGCGAGGAAGTGGGAGGGGCAGAAGAGAGGAAGTCAGAAGCCAAGCAAAGGAGAGGTTTCCAGTGAAGAGGGGCCTCTGCCCACCCCACCTAAGTCTGTCCCACTGAAGGCACAGCTGGCTCTGTGCTCGGCCACAGGCCACAGGAAATGAAGCCTTTGGGGCAAGTCCTGTTCTCCCTGTGGGTAGGCAATTCACTGACCTGTTGGGACCAGCACAGCTGGAGGGGCTGGGAGGGGCTGGGAGGGGCTGGTAGAACTAGGAGAGGTGAAAGCAATGTGAGCAAGACACCAACAGCACCCACAGGGCACTAATAGGAATAAAGTGGGACTTAAAAACACTTTTTTTGAAATTAGTAATATGTTCAATAGATAACACACCCCTATCCCATTCCTAAATTTTACCCCCTCTCTGACTGCCATTTTACTTCTGAATGAGTAGTGAAATTGTTGACACCCTTGTGCTAAATAGGTAAAGGACAAAAGACAAGGAGTAATCAGGGGTGAGGTGAGGACAGCCAGAGCACCATTAACTGGTCATAATAAACAATGATTCCTTTAAAACTGAGTCAGACACCTCCAACTGCAATCTTCCAAGTGAAAGAATATGTACAACAGTGGCATCGACCTGGCTTGAGATGGGAAACCAGTTTCCAGATGAGGGAGGATGAGGGCTGCACTGGGATCGAAAGGACTCGGGCTTCATTGAGCACCTTCAAGGGGCAGAACTGGTTAAATGTCAGTGATGAGCCAAGGAAGAGACTGGGTCTAGCCTGGGTGTCAGGGTGGATGGAAATATCATTATGTGAGACCAAAAAATATAAGAAAAGGAATACATTTGGAATGTGGAGAGGATGATGATCTCATAGTGTCTTACACATTTTGTACTTTGGTACTGAGACCCAAAACATCTATACTCATAGAGTTTGCAGCTATGTTAACATGACTTGATTTACATTATTAGAATCTGACAATTCCAAGAAACTCTTGCTGGTGAAAATGAGGTTGAAGATTGCTTTATTATTATAGGGACTTCCCCAACTCTGTCTTTCTGAACCGTAGACTACTCAGCTAACCCTCAGTAAACAGCCCCTTGTTGGGCAATCGATATTTCATCAGTGATTATTCTTCAAGATTTACTTGGAAACCTCTTCTTTGCTATGTCCTCCAATCTTAAACTATTACACCATGAATTTTGCCTAATCCTAGTTAGGTTCCCACCTTGAAAGACCCACCTATAACTGCATCCCCTAAACATCATAAGTACCCTGCCTTTGCCCTTCAGGCTCAGACACTATTAAGATTGTTAGATGGATAGCCTCTCTCACTGCAAAAAGCCATGAAGTCACTGCTTCAGTTAGAATGGCTTTGAGTGAAGTTCTCCTTTATAGACAGGCTGTTGCACTGGTACAGGGATTGGAGGGAAGGCATGTCCTCATAAGGTCTGAGATCACACTAATTCCTAGCAGAAGCAATGTAGGCTGATCTTGCTTCTCACACATTTTGGGAAGCTGGAGGCTAATGTTTATACTCCTATGCAAGGGCTGAATATACACAGACACCAAGGCTTTTGTTTCAACCATTTGCCATTTTAACTTAAAAAAAATTTTTTTTATTGATTTTAGAGAGAGAGAAAGGGAGAGGAACAGAGAGATAGAAGCATCAATGAGAGAGAAACATGGATCGCCTGCCTCCTGCACGCCCCACCTCGAGGATTGAGCACAGCCCGGAATTGAACTGGTGCTAGCTGAGCTCATGGGTTGATGCTCAACCACTGAGCTATGCCAGCCAGGTAGCTATTTGCCATTTTAAAGGTTGAGGAACCTTTGAAAAGATTGTGAAGGATCCAACGATACTTCCCAAACTTTCTCCCTGAAGGTAAAAAGGTAAACTGGGATATTTTGGAGTTCACTATCATTTGTAAAAAATAGAAATCCCATGAGAGCTCTTAAGAGGTGGGCTCCTCAGACCCCCAGGAAGGGCAGTGTTACGCCTTTTATTTTACAGACAACGGCTGCGTCTCCAGAGTGGAGGTGCTCTGAGGAATAATTCCATCTTGTCAGAGCTCTGCTCACTAAATCGTGGGTCGTCTGGACAGTATCTAGAGAAATAAGATTCTTACACTGTCAGCCACAGTGGCTGGGCAGCGTCTGCCATCATCCTGGCCCAAAATCACAATCTGAGGTGACAGTTAAAGTTGAACCTAGATGGACGGCTTTCAGGGGTGGGGGAGGGGGGTGGTCCTGCCTCTCAGTGGACATGTGGCCATATTTGGAGCCACTGAGGGTTGTCACTGTGGGGCCTGGAGCACAGGCTGCTGACAGCACCCAGCGGGCAGAGGCAGGCTGGTCGCAGCAGTGTGAGCCTCCTCTTCTGTCCCTCACCCTGCTCTTCCTCAGATCCTCAGTTTCCTTTTGAAGGCAATACCCTGTCTGCCATCCCAGGCTGGCCCTGGTGCGTGTTGTGTGTGTGTGTGTGTGTGTGTGTGTGTGTGTGTGTGGAGAGATGATGCTGCAGTGATGTCCAGGGTCATGTGTCTAAATCCTGTTAGGGTTTTGAAGTGATCTCCGACTTCTAGGAGCCTAACACTACCAATGGATCCCCTTTGTTTTATGAGAACCAGGTTCTCAGGAGCGACAAGTTGCTTGGTGACACGTCAGAATGAAGCTGCATTTCAAATAAGCAGATCCTGAGCCTCAGCATCACAGTGTTTACATGCTACAGCACAGCTTCTTACGGGAAACAGAAACACACCAGCTTTGAAACAACTCAGAGCAAACCCCACCCTGGCTTTACCGTAAAGAGTGTAAACTTTATAATGAGCCTGCTGCTGAGTTGGATTTGGAATTTCGTATTTTCGGTGAAGATCCTGTCCCCTTCTAACTCTGTAGTCAAAACAGAAGAAGACTGTGAATTAATAAAAGGTGTGCTAGTTAGTGTTTTGGTATTTGGATGGATGTGAAAAGGTGGTATATGTATGACTTCATCCCCTAAACAACCATTTTAACTTCTTTAAAGGACTGAAAATAGCACAAAAGCAAAGATGTGCATTTCAGCTGTATACAAAAATCAACAGGGTTTGGATGCAGGCGTTTAGATATGGGTAGGATTCATTGATAGAAATCTGAGCACTCCTCCTGGTTTTTCTGAGAAAAATCAATCACGTCAGCCAGATGAGGAAAACCAGGGGGAGTAAAACGTTCAAAGACTCCTTTTCCTCCCCCCTCCCACCCTCGTGGCCTGCAGGGTACTGGGGGGTGAGAGGCTTGCCTCTGTAGACAAGCCCCCCCCCCCCCGCCCCTCTTCCCCAAAGTCATTTATCAAAACCAAACTAACCCACGGGTTAAACTGGGCTTATTTGGCCAACACAGCCTCAAAACAAAACAGTTGTCTCTAGCCCATTGGAGCCCCTGCCTGTCCTGTGCCTACACCCTCCTCCCAGAAACTCTGACGTCTCCAGCTCCTCCAGGACACAGTGGGGAAGAGGGGAGGCCTCAGGGTCTGACACCTTATTCACACCTTGTTTTAAAGAGTCAGCTCTCTGACCTTGGCACTTCTTCCAGAAAAGTGAATTATTTCTTTCTTCTTATGGCCACATATGCCTCCCAGAAGCTGCCCCTTATCTGATGTGTTTTATTAAGAAGACCAGGTGTTCCTGCAGTGAGTTTTAGGTATCACACCCCGACAGCAGAGTCCAGAGGAAAACAGACCTTCAAGCAATTGTGTGCAAAGGCTTCACCTGCCTCTGTGAATTGAGTCTGTTTTCTGACATTAGCATACAGAGGCTAAGAATTTCCTCCTGAAATGTAAATAACCGATTTATTCACATGCCTTTCCTCCTCCCAACCCACTCCCGCTACCCCCTGCCCCCAGCCCAGAAGTTGTTATTGAAAGCTATTAAAATGGAGTTAACTGTTTATATCTCTGGACAACCGTGCACTTTGATGTTCCTGTGTTTGCACATGCCTAGGTAATTAGTCATTAGCATTTACAAGCGCCAACTACACCTGGGAGCCCCTCCAGTGTGTTCTGTGGGCGCGCGGGGAGTGTGTGTGTGAGAGGGGTGCAGAGTCTGAGTGGCTGTGGATCCGAAGCGCATCTCGCCCTCAGCGTGGATGCTCTTTCTCCCACGTGGGCATGTCCATGGCGGAACATGCTCTTGGCCCCTGTGGTGACAAGTCACACGACCCACTCAGGTAGGGAGCTGGCACCTTCGGCTGCGGGCACACAGGTCATTACGCGCGAAGCAGACGCTCCCGCAGCACCAGGTCAGTGCTTCCCGCCGCCCTCGCTGCACAATTCGGAGCGTTTTCCTGATTGTTTGACAGCAGCCAAATCCCAGCCGGATCTTGAACAGTTTACGAGAAGGCAGGAAGAGGAAAGATTCTTGCTGGTCCTGGGGGCCGATGGGAGCCCTTCGGGCCTAGGGTTTTTCTTTCCTTTTCCACCTTTCGGGTCTGGGTCGGCGCACTCCCATCTGTGCTGAATTCTGGAAATTTCCTGGACCGCAGACCCTGAGACCTGGGACTTGGGCAACGACCTGAGAAGGCAAGCGGGGGGCTGATGCAGGGCAGTTCCCCTTGAGAACCCTTCGCTCTTCCATCAGAAGCTCGGGGGGGGGGGGGGTCCTCTCGTCCCTCCCCTTCCGCATCCGAGGGTCTGCGGACTCATCTGACCTGGTTTTGTTTCAAAAAACCATCAGGGGCGACTGGCTGAGACCCCACGGGAACCCCATCCACAGCTCAGCCCCGAGTGCAGCCCTGGTCCGCGGACCCTGGGGGCGCCCTGGTCCCCCAACTGAGCAACCAATTGCTGGAGACTTTCACCATCCGACTGGGAAGCAGAGGAGGTTTCAGGAACCTGGGCACCGGAAGAGGGAATAAAAGGCGGCGCAGACGGTGAACTCCCAGGCAGTACCCCGCCCCCTCCCCCCCCCCCCCCGCCCCCCAAGGTCCACGTTCACAGCGGCGGCCGCTGCGCCTTCCAGGGCGCCCGCCAGGTTTGTTTGCTTTGGAAAGAGAGTGTAAAATATTCCGTTACTTCAGTAACAGTTAACGCTGCTTCCCCGCTGGCTGATCCGCAGGGAGCTCACCCAGTGAGAACGGGCCTCTGTAGTTCTGTGGGAGCCGAGGGAAACCGCAGGTGGTGGAAGTGATGGATCGCCCGCTGGAGGCTCTGTGCACGGAGCCCAGGGAAGCTGCCTGCCGCCCGGACAGGGAGTGGGAAACAGCTTAGCCAGGAATTCCAGGGCCTTGGCAGTCCTGGTTCTTGTCGAGGATACAGAAAGTCCACCTGGGATTCAGAAATTGCATCCCAGCAAAAGATGCAACATGTGAGTGCAGTGGTCAGGGGGTTGGAATTTGGAGTCAAACGTCCAGGCTTGAACTGGCTCTGTCCCGTGCTTGCCCTGTGACCTTGGAGAAAGTACCCAAATTTGGTTGCCTCAGGAGGGTAACGGTAGTACCCAATTTACAGGGTAATTGTGAAGATCAAATGAAATATTGCATGTCGAATGCTGAGAGCAGTGTCCTACACAGAAGAAACTCTGCAGAAACATAAATATCATTAATATTTAGATTAATGAAGCAGGGTGTGGGGAGGAGCTGATGAAAGTGCAATGGCCTAGAATTCATATGTGCATGATCATGGTTCCCTTTAAAGATTTTTCCCTAAGGTGAATATATTTACTGTACATTCAACCTATCCCAAAAGGGAATTGAGAATTCCTTTGCATTCCTAGCTGCAGGGTGAAATCTGACAGGTATTATCACTTTATCCATTCAAGCTTGCAGGGGCCTTTCCCTACTCCTATGAACTTAACCTTGGTGCCCGAGATGCCATGCCGCATAACAGCAGTAATGCCACAGAGGGACTGCAGACAGATAAGCAGCTCTCTCTCCCAATTGGGGTCTTCTGTTTCCCCCAGTAAATGAGGTAGCTATGCAATAAAGCTGCCAGGTATAAATGCTAAGTAATAATGGCTAAAACCAAATTTCTTTATATAAAGGCTAAGTGACGACCATTCATCCGTCCAACCATCTGACCGACTGACCAACTGGCTGGTATATATGATGCGCACTGGAAATTTAAAAATAAACGTTGAATTTTGAATTCGTGATGCATATAAAGCTCTCGCTGGCGCCAATCGCACACATGTGTTTCCGTCTGTCATTGTGGATCATGAATTTGGCTGTTTTTGTTGACATTTCTATTATAGAAAAAGGGTGGGCTCTCTGCTCTCAGACTAAGTTGGTTTTGTCTTTTCCAATGTCATCTCTGCTCTTCAGTTTTCTGATTCCTCGTTCTATTTAAAAAGAAGAGAGATTTGCCAGGCTGGAGTGGCTCAGGTGTTTTAATGTCATCCTGCACACTGAAAGGTTGCTGGTTCAATTCCTAGTCAGGCCACATACCTGAGTATTGGCTTTGATCCCGACTTGGGGAGTGTATGGAAGGCAACCAACCAATGTTTCTCACATTGATGTCTCTCTCTCTCTCCCCCTTCCTCTCTCTAAGATAAACAAACAAAAAACAGCCCTGGCCAGTGTGGGTCAGTTGGCTCAGTTGTTTGGAACATTGCCCTGTACCCTGAAAGGTGGATTCAGTCTCTAGTGAGGGTGTGTATGAGAGGCAACTCATCGATATTTCTCTCTCACATCAATGTTTCTTTCTCTAAACATCAATTTTTTTAAAATTTAAAAACAAACAAACAAAAACCCAAACAAAAACACCAAGGTAGTATCCTATCTAATAAAAGACAAACATGCAAATTAACCATACCTCTGCTATGCCCACCAAGCCAATCAGAGCAAGTATGCAAATTAACCCAATGAAGATGGCAGCAGCCACAGAGGTGGAGTGAGCAGGAGGCTTGGGTTGCACCCGGTGATGGAGGAAGCCAAGCTTTCTGCCTGCCCTGGCCAGCCCTGGCCTCTGCTCAAGGCTACAGTTTCAATTATAGAAGATAAATAAATCCCAAATACCTGCTCCTAGAAGGAGCTGAAAAAAGAAAAGGGGAGGGAAGGAGAGGGGAGAGGAGAGGAGGGAAAAGAAAAAGAAAAAGAAGGGGTTGGGAGCTTAGGTCCCTGGGGGCCATGGCCAGCCTGCAAACAGCCATCAGCCCTTCACCCAGCAGGAACCCCCAACCTGAAGGGGGTGTGGCCAGCCTACAAACAACCATCAGTCCCTCACCCAGGTTGGCCAGGCACCCCAGTGGGAACCCCCACCCTGAAGGAGCTATGGCCAGCCTGCAAACAGCCCTCAGACCCTCACCCAGGCTGGCCACACTCCTATGGCCCAATCCCTGTAAATGGACAGTTGAACATCCCTCGAGGGGTCCCAGATTGGAGGCTGGGCTGAAGGATCACCCCCACCCCATGCACGAATTTTGTGCCCCGGGCCTCTAGTCTTTTAATATAATGATAGGCCATGTTTTATTTTCTAATGAATTCTCTTCCTACCTCTATAGAAATTTCTGTTCATTTCTGTGAAAGTGTTAGAAGATCAGGTGTGTGAAAATGGGAAATCAGATTCACATGTTGTGATAGCCTGAATAGTGGCCCCCATAGATGTCCACATCTCATCCCCAGAAGAAGCAAACATTACCTGACATGCCTAAGGAATTCCACAGCTAAAGAATTCCTGGAGCTGCAAGGTTTGCCTGGGTTACCCAGATGGGCCCAATGTCCTCACAGCGTCCATCTGTCCATACGGGAAGGAGGCAGGACATCAGAAGGAAAGGAGGCGCTAGACTGCTGGCTTGGATGAGGAAGGAACCCAGCAGTGGGGAAGGCCCTGGAACAGAAGGCCCAGGAGGAGGGCAGCCCAGCAGAGCCACTTTAGACGTCTGACCTCTAGAACAACAAGCGAATACACTTGTTATGTATTAGCCATTACATGTGTGGTCATTTGTCATAGTAGCAATAGGAAATTAATACACATGATCTATGGGGGCTTTGGATCCTGGAGAAATAAACTATATTATAAAATTCCTTAATTATATAATTATTTTATACCTTACTCCTTACGTTGCCATTGTTGCTGCTGCTTTTAGGGGCTGAAAGGTTCTGAGCAGGTAAGAATCTGTACCCAGGTGTCAGGGTGAGAGGTGGCAGGCCTGTGTATAAAGGGGCTGTTAAGGCTGCCCTTATCACCCCAGGGCTTCAGGAAGTTAAGCTGGATATTGACAAATCCACCTCCAGGCTTCTGTCCTCTCTCTGCTTGGGTGTGTCCACTGTCTCTCACCTGCGTGCCTACTGCCTCTCACCTGTATGTCCACTGCCTCTTACCTGCCATCTTTAGGCCACAGGCAGTTCTGATCTCTAACCTGACTCATCCTGAAAGGGTTTATTTTCCTCTGTCACCCTAGCCAAGAGGCGCTCCAGTCCACTGTCCCTCAAATGCACATAGCCAAGGAGCTGGCTGATGGCCCAGCTGACCTGCCTTTGCTCCATGCCCACTTTGAGAGCTGTAAGAAGCCAAGCCAAGGGATAATATCCACCTGGGAAGGCTTTTAAATGAAGATACACACTTGTTTCTACACTCAGAGAGTAATGAATGTGCTCCAAGGAACCAGAAAGTCTAGGGAACACAGGCTTAATTCACTCTATGGGTATGGAGTTGCCCAGTCTGCTTTCTATCAAACAAACTTTAACAAATATGGCCTTTATTAGTATAAACATTGAGACAAATTTTATTAAATTTGTAAAGATGGGCTGCTGGGTTAGATAAGCCAAGTATTTTCTACATGAACCAATTCAAACTGGATCAAACCCTTTTGCCTAAATATCATGATCTAGAATGTCTATCTCTTAAACTAGTATTCTATGGGCCTAAAATCTTTGTGTTCTGGTTTTGCTGATTTGGTACTAAATAGTGAATTCCTTGATGCCTTGCAGAGTATTTTGTTACAGATTTTAAACCTGTTAGGTTGTATTTTAAAGAGCTCGGATTCTTGTTTCCGATTGGCAAGGAGAGGGTTTCAAATGTTGAGATGAAATTTGGTTTAATGAAAGGCGTAGTTGGAATAGAAAGAGCTCTGAATTTATCACCAGAAGACTTCAGTTCTTCTCTCAGTGCTGTGACTTCTTCCAGAGACATTGGCCAAATGCGTAACCTTTCTAAGACTTGCCCATATTCATGGCACCTGCCTTTTGAGGCTATTCTAAGGAATAAATGAAATGCTTTATGTGAAATGTGTAACATAAACCCTAGCACACAGGATGTCCTCAATCAACATTACTCATTCTTGTTATTTTTTTTTATCATTATTCACTGCATTTGCTCTCTCACTACATCACATAGAAGCCCAGAGGGACCATGGGCTCCGTTTACTCATTGAGTTCCTGCTCTGGGCAGAGCCTTGCAATAGTGCAGACACTCAGTGTGAGCACCTTCATAGGCAGTGCACCGGGTGAGGAAACAGGTCTGCTGCTCTAAATGCAGGTACAAATCTAAATACAGTTATGTGGCTCTACAGCAATAAGAAATACATATCAGTCCTAATCGGTTTGGCTTAGTGGATAGAGCATCAGCTTGCAGACTCAAGGATCCCAGGTTCAATTTTGGTCAAGAGCATCTACCTTTGTTGTGGGCACATCCAGAGTAGGTGTGCAGGAGGCAGCTGATCAATGTTTCTCTCTCATCAATATTTCTGACTTTCTATGCCTCTATCTTCCTCTCTGTAAAAAAATCAATAAAATATTTTTTTAAAGAAAAACAAACGCATATCAGCCTTCCCTCAAGTCATCAAGCATAACTTAAACAATTTTCCTGATTGACTAGAGACCCAGCACGTGAAATTTGTGTGCGTGTATGGTCCCTAGGTGTGACCTGCAAACAGGACCATCTTATCCAACTGGCCACAGCTAGCCCTGCCCCCCACTGCCACCCACCCTGGTGTCTGACGGCCCAGGGAAGGGACTAAGAGGTCAGCCATTCCTGCCTGCTCACCAGCCTCACCTCTATGTGTGGGGCAACTGGTGGGGTGAGGGTCTTGGCCTGGCACCACCCATGTCCCCTGCCATCCACCTTGGTTCCCTGTTTGCCATCAAGGGATCAGAACCTGCTGGCTGGGTAGAGGGACCAAGAGGTGGTGCCTCAGAGTGACTGACTGGTCATTCTGATCCTTCCATCATTAGGGTCAATTGGCATATTACCCTTTTATTATATAGGACAGAGGCCTGGTGCATGGGTGGGGGCTGGCCAGCCTGCCCTAATGGGGGGACCCAGATCAGGGTGGGAGTCCCTGCTGGAGGAGGGGGCTGGCCAGAGTGAAGGGCCACAGGCGGTTTGCAGGCTGGCCACACCCCTAATCAGGGTGAGGATGCCCACTGGGGGATGGAGCGCTCAGGGGCGAGGGGTCACAGTCATTCTGGTCTCTGGTCATTCTGGTCATTCTGCCATTTTGATCACTGGGCTTTTATTATATACTAGAGGTCCAGTGCATGAAATTTGTGCACGGGGAGGGCAGAGGATGTCCCTCAGCCCAGCCTGCACCCTTTCTAATCTGGGACCCCTCGAGGGATGTCTGACTGCCCAATTAGGTGCAATCCCAGTAGTATCGGGTCTAAACAAGCAGTCAGAAATCCTTCTCACAATCCAGCACTGCTGGCTCCAAACTGCTCATCTGCCTGCCTCCCTGATTGCCCCTAACTGCTTCTGCCTGCAAGCTTGATCATCCCCTAACCACTACCCTGCAACCTAATTGATGTCTAACTGCTCCCCTGCCAGCCTGTTTGCCCCCAGCTTTCCTCCTCTGCCAGCCTGGTCACCCCCAACTGCCCTCCCTTGCAGGCCTGGAACCTTCCAACTGTCCTCCCCTCCTGGCCATCTTGTGGTGGCCATCTTGTGTCCACATGGGGCAGCCCTCTTGTGTGTTGTAGTGATGGTCAATTTGCATATTACTCTTATCAGATAGCAAGATTTTAGAGAAATGGAGGTAGTGAGAGAAAAAGAGAGAAATCAGTTTATTGTTCATTTATTGATACATGCAATGGTTGATTCTTTTTTTGCATATAGTCACCTTTATTATAATTCATAAATACATTAGAAATGGATTTTTTAAATGACATTTAGTTTCTCATGGACTTTTGCTTTCTGTTCATTAAGCTATGTAATTAGAAAGCCAACTTTGAGGATGAAAAGGGCTAAATATCATTTTAGTTTCACTTTTTTAGTCTGACACATTCTGAAAAGTTCTCTGAGCCTTCTAGGTCCAAGGACCATACTGTCTCAATAGATCTGCCCACATTGGGCCACCTGGCCAGTGGGACATTCTATTAGTCTACAAGTTACCACAGACCTAGGGCTTTGACTGAGAATTTGCATTTCTATCCTGTTCTCTTTTTTACTCCAAAGAGCAGTTACTTATATTCCAAAATAGCTATCACTTTAGAGGACCCAAAAAGCATGGTCAGCTGCCAAAAAGGTGAGGCAGCTCCTCTTCTTTCCCAGATCAAGTTATTTGGAATCTTGACTGAAGGCAAAAGCCAGGTACACTGAGCAAAGGCCTTCCCCTGAAAGAATGATTGATTCTTGTATGTGCCCTGATCCAGGATCAAACCCCCAACCTTGGTATATCCAAATGACACTACCAAACAGCCACCAACCAGGGCCACCAAGCATAGCAACTGGAGCAGGCACCTTCCCAGGCTGCCTCACCAGGAAAACCTTTTGAAAAATGAAAAATTTATAATATTTCTTCATTGTCTATATAAAGTTGGTCTTTAAGAGTTATTACAGGTCCTTCAGTTTTTCTTGAAAATCACTGAATGAATAGTCACCTCTTAGTACCAGCTAGAGAATCAGCAGAAATACATGACATGACAAGTTTCAGTCCTCCTTAGCAAGTTAACATTTAAGTACATTAGACCAGTAGACAGCAACTCAAGAAATGGGTGTCATTTGTGTGGGAAATCGGAAGCGGGGAGGTATCACTGGGTGGAGATTGGTTTGGTTTTAAAACAATGACAAAAGCCGTAAAGGGAGAACCGTGATCAATCACTATGGCTGAAGCGGGACGTGGAGACCCGTGGGCTGTGGTCCTTTCAGAAACCACCAAGCAAGTGAACTTGAGAGACATGGCTTGACCCTGCTTTCCACCCAAACATTCTTCCCAATTCCGTATCTTTCCAGTGGCAAGCTGTTCTTATAGAAATAATGTGTGCTCATTTTTATGGAAAACTCAGGAAAGTAGAAAAAATAAAAATCATTGTGATTCAGTACTGCAGAGATAAGCACTCATACTAGTCTGTCCTTTACCTAGGAATTTCTAGAAAGGTTAAAAATTTCTCGTACGTGACTCAGATGGCAACTGAAATGACCCTGGGCAGGAGGCTGGTTCGGGCTCCCGCGTGCAGCTCCTGGAGGTGAAGTCATTCTCTAAGATAATTTCAAAACCTGAGGGGTTCACAGTCATTTCTGGTTCCACTTCTGGTTTCACTGAATTGAACCACAAATTCACCTGGCAAACTGTTCTTTTTTCTCTATTCCCCAAATCTAAAGGTTTAATTTTTCTCTCCTAAAACCACCACAAAAGGCATTTCTTTTTGTGGCAGTTTCAGGGGAATAAATAAAAATATTTAGCAGATTTTACCGAGCGTCCAGGGAAATGAAAGGGGTTCATAGTATGTGAGACCTAAACTGAAACTCGGGTTTCCTGAAATCATCCAATTCCTGGCAGGAAGGCTCCTCCCTGCAGGAGCCGCTGTGGGATTCCTTTAGAATCACTGTGCCAGCAGCTCCCAGGAGTGTGCTGGGATTGTGATTGCAGTTGCACCAAACATTTCATCTGTGGAAAGTGATCTGTCTACAGTACTGAACATCTCACATCCCCTGTCTGTCAGGCCTGGCTCTTTCCTCGGGGTCAGCCTTCTCTGCCCCTTTGTTGGCTACCTCTTACTCCTCCTTCCAGTGTCGCTTTCTCTTCCGTTAGAAAACCGCTGGGCCTGCTGACCCTCCCTGGGCATGGTGACTGACCTGGAGGAGACCGCCCCTCACCCCAGGACATGGTGCTCGGATGGGTCTTCATTGTGGGTGCTGTCCTGGACACAGAGGCTGCTGAGGTTTATCCTCAGCCTTTACCCACAAGAAACAGTGGACAGGCTCCAATTCCCACCCATCAGGACAACAGGAAACCTCCCAGACATGGCCAAATACCCTCTGAAGGGCAAAAGCACCCATAGCTGAGAATCAATAGTCCAAAACTGGTTTGGCTCAATGGATAGATCGTCAGCCTGTGGACTAAAAGGTCCCAGGTTCGATTCCAGTCAGGGGCATGTACCTTGGCTTCAGGCACATGCCCAGTGGGGGGTGTGCAAGAGGCAGCTGATGGATGTTTCTGACTTTCTATCCCTCTCCTTTCCTCTCTGTAAAAAGTCAATAAAATATATATATTTAAAAAAAAGAAAAAAGATGGGCATGGGACACAACCAGGTCAGTGTGGGCTTGCCCTCTCCCATTCCCCTTATGCCATCACTGCTCCCCATACTGTGCCCCCGAGGACTCCTGGGACAGGCGTGGTTCCCTGCAGAGTGCTCTTTCCTGAACATGGCTTCAGATCTGCAGAGTCCATGAAAACTCCCAAGGACTGGCCACCATGGCCCAAGGGCAGTGCATGACTGGATGGATTCCTCTGGCAGTAATGAAGCAAGATGGAGCCAACTCCCGGGAGAAGAACCTGTGAGGCAAGAGCAGCACTTGATGGGCGACCGTCCTGAGCGAGATCGCTGCGAGCTGGCCAGCCAAGGTTCCTGTCACTGTCAGCACCCAGTGTCACTGTAAAACATAACCTAATTAAGGGTGTGCGGGAGACAGGTGGGCAGGCCCGTGCCCGCCAGCATGCTGATGCCAGGCTACAAATAGCAGCCCAGCATGAGGTTGTTTTATATCCCAGGAAAGAGGCAAGTGCCTAATAAATGGCAGCTATTGGCATTAAGGAATCAATCAATGAGTCAATTTGCTTAAGATGCCCAAAGTGGAAATCTGTTTCTTCCTTTTTGTTTATAGTGTAAAATTTTATATTTAGAACTAGCCAGCTGGCCTCCGTTTAGATGATCCCGATTTTGTTGGCAACATCCAAAGTGTCATTTTCAGGAGCCACTCGAACATATGCCTTTTCTCCATCGGGCCTGACCATGGTGTTGACCTTGGCCACATCCGTGTCACAGAGCTGCTTCTCAGCCTGTTGGATCTGGCGCTTGTTGTCCTTGACTTCCGTCTTCCTGTTGTCTTCTCTTTTCTTCCTGGCTGCCTCGGGGATCCGGGGGAATGGATGGCATAGTGGTCACGCTTGCTTCTCCCGGGCGCTTTCCCGAGGATGCTGGGGCAGCTTGTGGAGCCTGTGTCTTCGTGGTGGGGAAGGGGTGTGGTCGCCTCTCAGTGCTGCTTTCTTCCCTTTGGCTTCAACTTTGGAAGGAGCACAGGGCTTCTTCTTTGCTTTCAGTGTCAACTTTGTAAAAAGCTCTGTTTTTTCCTTGCAGGCAAAACCCTCTCCACAAAAAGATAGGACGTCTTGAGAGAAAAAAAGGAATCTTTTTCTTAACCTTTCAGTTAATTTACACTCTATTTTTCAAGTTAAAAAAATCCTCAGACCTCCAATTGCTGCCATATAATGAGTGAATTTACTTATTACCATAAATAAATCTTAATAGTCAGGTGTAAAAAGTTTATGAAAAATAATTCATTAATCAAATATTTATTCTACACCTACTGTGTTGGCCCCACTCTTCTCATAGAGCACACAGGTTAGCGGCTGAAGAGATATTGAAAACTTCTGCAAATACAATTGATGGTACTGAGGCGTGCATGCTGGTATGGAAAGCTCTGGGTAGTTCATAGAGCCACTTGTGAGGATGGGATGTCTGCATGGACCTAACGAAGGCAAGTGTGTTTATGCTGGGATAGCAAGGCCTGGAGAATTGTGGGGGATGAGTCAGGAGGGACAGCAACACTGACACATTCCAGCAAAGTCTCAAGGAAAGAAGACGTGCGGCTTCCCATTGCAAGGCACCGTGAGGCCAGCTTCTGGAACGGAAGCAGGTGAGGGACAAAAGGACACATGATGAATCCTGACAACCAGGCAGGAGGAAGGCCATGCAGAGCCTTGTAGTCTTAAGGATCCAGGCTTTTATCCTGAAGGGGAGGGAAAGCGTTAGTGGTGAGGAGAGACTATGACAAGCAGATGTGCTTTAGTGGGAGACTAATAGGCTGTCACAGAATCCATTGGAGAAGGGATGGCCCCTGGGCTTGGTGTGGGGACAGCAGCAGTATGTAGTGGCACATGCACTGAGAAGTATTTAAGGAAATTTCCTGGTGACCAATTAAGACTTGGCGATGGGGAGACAGCGCGTAGTAAGGAAGAGGCCAATGGAGGCTAAATCATCAGTGACTCCTAGGTTTCTGACTGAGTGGGTGGTGGCAGCCTCAGGAGGACACTTGGGAAGACAGATGCAGGAATAGGAAGACCGTGAGTCCCATCTTAGAAAGCACTGACGTTCACATGGCGATTTGGAGATGTCCTGTGGGCACATCCTGTCAACCAGGCCTGGACAGGTAGGAAGCCTGGGAGAGGCCTTTGCTGGAGGAAGGAGCTAGCGGGTCCCTGGCATGAAGACAGTCCCGGCAGCCTTGGCATAAGGTCGCAGAAGGGCTGGGAGAGTGGCATGAACAGAGGGACCCATGAGACCTTGGGAAGTGCAATATGGAAGGAGCTGCTGAGGAAACTGAGGAACTGCCAAAATTAGGTGGGTTGTGGGGAAGCGTGGGGGGCAAATAACATCACAAAAACAGGGAAAGACAAGGTGTCCCAGAGCAGTGATTGGCTGCATCAGACTTTGGGAACTTGATCTTTCTGTCTGGATTTAAGCTCATTAGACTCAGCGGCAGAGCAATTGCCCCACAGAGGGAGGCCCAGGCCAGCCAAGCGATCACACCCTACGCTTGTCACCCACAGAGGGAGGCGACCGAAGAAGGGAGAGTGGGTACATTGCTGCACAGATGGCAAGTAATGCCAGCAGCAGAAGCAGGGCCAGCTCTCAGCAGCCAGGGGAAGGAAAGCCCCAATAGGCCCTAGTTACCGGCCAGGTCTAGGGACCCTTACCCAAGGAGTCCTGATTGGGAGCACAGGTGGGGCTGAGGGACACACACCCACTCCCCCCGCCCCGTGCCCCTGTGCATAAATTTCATGCACTGGGCCTCTAGTATAGAAATAAAGTTGAAAAGGTCAAGTATTGATTTAAAGAAAAATTTAGCTAATGCTTTCAAATAATGATTTAGAGGTGTATTTTAATTTAGTTATTTACCTGTATGTGTGTGTAGGTGTATATATGTAGGTATGTGTGTATAGATAGATGTGGCTGTTTAGAGAATCTGATGGACCTTTCATGTTTTTCCTTCTTAATCCCTTAAAAGCAACATAATATCACTATGACGTGTGTGGTAAAGAAGATGACACCATCTGCAAAAAATAGATTGTGGTTACAATGCTTGAACCATGCTAAACAGTGATTGAATCTGAACAAACTAGGCTGGACCTCCATCCTCTTTTTTTTTAAAATATTTTTTTATTTATTTCAGAGAGGAAGGGAGAGTGAGAGAGAAAGGGAAACATCAATGATAGGAGAGAACCATTGATCCCACTGGGGATCAAGCCCACAACCTGGGGGGGGGTGCCCTGACCAGGAATTGAACCTTGACCTCTTGGTTCACAGGTTGACATTCAACCACTGAGCCATGCCAGCTGGGCCTCCACCCTCTTGATTCTACCTAGCACTAGAGCCAGTGTCCAAATTCCGTAGACCCCCTCTGAGCAGCTGCTTCCTCTCAAGAGTATTAGCTAAATGCCCAGTTCCCTCTCCAGGGAGCCCAGGCTCAAGCCAACGACATTCCCCATGCAGAGTGACCGCCGGTGCTGAGACCTCCATCTTACCTCTCCTCTTGACATGGCTTTACCAGTAAACTGCTGGTAATAAGGTAGTTTATCTGGTTTTATTGCTCTTAATTTTATTACCTGCCCAATATAATCTTGGCTGGAGCTCCCCTGCTTGGAGGCAGATAAGAGCTTTCTGTCTAGGAGAGCCCCACCCAAGGAGAGATTTTTGCTTTCTGGGTTGTAGACTCAGGCCAGGCCAATAGGCTCTGGCTCTGGTCCCTCTAGCAGCCTAACTTAGAAGCTCTCAGCCCTTCTAGAATCTTCTTTTCTGGCCTGGAGACAATCCAGAGGGTGGAGATCCAATGAGTCAATAAATAGAAAGAGCCAGAGACCAGAGGCACTTCTCCTTCCCCTGAAGGTATCAGAATCTGTATGAGATTTGACAGCTTCGATGGGAACCACTCAGAACTATTTGAGGTGCTTGTTGGGGGGAAGACATCCACCAGCCAGTGCTGGAGCTGAGCTCTGGTAAATCCCCCACAGCAGTGAGTCAAGTGACCTGCTAAGGCTAAAAGTGAGGGTGGGGGGTAAGAAGGGGGAGCGGGAGTAGACAGCAGGTGGAAAAGGAGGAAGTGCAGTCTTAGGGCTAGTAAGGAAGGGTGGAGCCCCCTTCCTGGCTCTGAGCCCACCTGCCCCCTGGCCTTTGCTCCCTCTCTCACACCTCACCCACAGGTCATGCTTTCACAGGCACCTTTTAAACCTCAGAGAGAGATGCTTTCTGATACCTTTTCTTTAAATCCACACTTCGGGGTGCTGGTGCCTATGTCAGTTTGGTTTTACTCCTGCTGCTCTTTCTTGACGTCTCATGGAAAATTGATTTTCTCTTCCTCCTTTGCTATCCCAGCCCCAGCCCCAGTCCCATCCTGAATCTGCTGCTGGTTTGACCATCGCTGCAGGCCAAGAAAAGGTGGGTGGGCAGGGGCAGTCTCTGCTGGTGCTGTGGGGCTGAGCCTGGGGAGTTCCGGGGGCAGACATTGAAGGAGGATGTAGCCCACAGACCTTCTCAAAAAGCTGCAGAGAGCTTTAAAAAAAAGTTACCCTGAGAATAATAAGAAATACTCATTCTGAGGAAGAACAGTATCTGATGCTCTGGAAAACCCACCAGTATAATGAGGAAGGAACATGCCAGTGATGCCCAACTAGAAGTATCTGGTTGCATTTGCTCTTTGTTTTCGAAGGTATGCACATTTCTTGTACTTTGATGTGCATGAGGGTTTTCGGGGAGGGAAACAAGAATTGTGTACAGTGATTACCTCTGAGGAAAGGGAGAGAGAGGGGACAGCTTTTTGTTGTACATTTCTGTACTGTTTAAATTTTTACTCTAGTGCATATATTGCCGTAGTAATAAGAGCATAATAATATAAGAGTTTTAAAACTTTTTAAAGAGAAATAAGTTTCTGTCCCTTGGTGATTTCCCAAGAACATCAGTATGATCTAAATGGAAATTGAGGCTGAATAATACAGAAAATTCTGTCTTAACTGATAAGTTGAGCAACTTATAATAATACCATTTTGAACACTTATCAAATGCCATGACAGTTGTCTCTGCTTTAGATGGCTATTTAATACTTATCATCATCAAGGGAGGTAGCTACTTTGCAGACCCTAGTTCATGATGAAGAACAGGCTTAGGGAGGTTACATAGTATTCACCAGCTCACAGTTAGTAATGCACAGGAACCAACCCCTTCAAGAGGCTCGCTACCACCAAATCCCCAAATCCTAGCCAAGTCCCTGGTGCAATAGGAAGACACAGACATGTTTATGGAATACAAGAGTAATGTCTAATGTAGCCCTCTGCCCTTAACTACTACATCAACTCCCCTCGGAAGCTTTACTGAGGGGAGACAAAGGCACTGTGTCACACACTGGCAGGGGCAGGCTCAGTTCCTGGATCCAAAGGGCATGGAAGGAGCCCCCAAACCTACGGTGAGCCCTCCTCTCTGAGGACTGTATTTATTGTCCGCTGGTTCCTGCTCAGGAACCGAACTCCATCCTCACCCTTCACCTCCTGGGAGCATAAAGACATTTTTGTTTTTCCTAACTGACTTTTGACCCTAGCAGTCCATTCAGTCATTCAGTCATTAAGTACTTACAGTCTATTGAGTACTTACCACCTCAAGGCATGGAAGACTTAGCAGTGGAAAACATAGATAGGTATCTGTTCTAAAGGAGGCAACAGACAAAAGAGGAATAAAAATTAATAAATGAGAAAATATCAGGTAGTTTAAATATTTTAAAGAAAAACATGGTGCCACAAATCTTTATTATTATAAAAAATGTAATATTTATTTTTCTAAATTCTTTTTTTAAAGTTATTGGATGAAAAGATGTATTTAGACCCTTGCCTCACTCCATAAAAAAATAACATAAAGTGGATCAGAGACAAAAATGTAAAGGTGAAACCTATAAAACTTTTAGTGAACAAGATAGAAAAACAATCTTTGTGAATTTGACTTAGGCAAAGATCTCTTAAATGCAACACCAAATGCAAATACATTAAAGAAAAAAATGATAAACTGGACTTCATCTAAATTTAAAACTGTTGTGTTTTAAAATACACCATTAAGAAAATTAAAAGATAAGTTGAAGACTGTGAGAAAATATTTGCAAATCATATACCTCAAAAAATACTTTTATCCACAACATATAATAAACTCTTACAGTTCAATAGTAAGGAAAAAAATCCAATTTTTAAATGGGCAAAAGATTTGAATGTATGTTTCACTAAAGAAGATACATGAATAGCTAATAAGTTCATGAAAAGATGCTTATCATCATTAGCCATTAGGAAAATGCAAATCACTTGTAATACCACTATAAAGGCTGTAATTTAAAAGACAGATACTCATTCTGAGACACATGATTAAATTGTCAAAGTTAAAGGCAAGGAGAGAATCTTAAAAGCAGCAAGAGAAAAATAACATGTTCCTTTGCTTTGTAAAGCAAAAATCTATAGTATGTACACAAAAGATAAAGGGAACTATGCATACCACTACAGAAAATTATTAAATAAGAAAGTAATTAAGTAAGACAGAAACAAAGGAACCCCCTTAATCAGCAGGTTTCTGTTGTTGATAATACTGACTTGAGGATATTTTTTTCCATGGCTTTTTAGAGAGAGTGGAAGGGAGTGGAGGACAGAGAGGGAGCGGGGGACATCAATGTGTGAGAGAGACATTGCGTAATTGCCTCCTGCACATGCTGTGTTGGGGAACAGGGAGCCAACCTGTAACCCAGGTACATGCCCTTGACCAGTAATCGAACCTGTGACCCTTTGGTATGTGGGCTGATGCTCAAACCACTAAGCAACACCAGTGAGGGCCATCAGCAGATTTTTCAACAGAAACTTTGCAGGCCAGGAGGGAGTGGCATGATATAATCAAAGTGCTAAAAGAAAAAAAAAACCTGACAACTAAGAATACTCTACTCAGCAAAATTGTCCTTCAGAAATGGAGAGATAAGTTTTCCAGACAAGCAAAAGCTGAAGAAATTCAGCACCACTAGATTGTCCTTAAAAGAAATATTAAAGGGACTTCTCCAAGCTGAAACAAAAGGATGCTAATTAATAACAGGAAACATGAAATTACAAATTGCACTGGTAAAGGTGAATATTTATTAAATTTGGAATACTCTGATGTAGTGGTGGTGAGTAAATCACTTACAAATTTAGTATGGAGGTTAAATAACAAATCATTAAATATAACTATACATTAATTTATTAATGGATACATAAAGTAAAAAGAGATAAATTGGGACATCAAGATCATAAAATGGGGGAAGAATAAAAATGTAGAGCTCTAGTATGTGGTCAGAGCTCTAAGTTTAAAATAGACTGTTAAAAATATAAGATGCTTCATGTAAGCCTCCTGTTAACCACAAAGCAAAAATCAATAGTATGTACGCAAAAGATAAAGGGATCTATGCATACCACTACAGAAAATTATTAAATAACAAAGTAATTGAGCAAGACTGAAACAAAGGAACTACAAAACAGCCAGAAAGCAATGAATACAATCACAATAGTAAGTCCATCCCTATCAAGTATTACTTTAAGTGTATGTGGACTAAATTCTCCAATGAAAAGACATAGAGTGGCAGAATGGATAATAAATAAATAAATAAACAAGATCCAAGTATATGCTGCCTATGAGGCACTCGTATCAGCTTTAAGGGCACACACAGACTGAAAGCAAAAGAATGGAAAAAGATATTACATACAAATGAAAACCAAAAGAAAGCTGGGGCAGCTATACTAATGTCAGACAAAATAAGCTTTACGCCAAAGGCTGCAATAAGAAGCAAAGAAGGTTATTACAGAATGATAAAGAGTTCAGTCCAACAAGAGAATATAACATTTGTAAATATTTATGCACCCTATATAGGAGCACTGAACCATAGCAAGACAAATATTAACAAACCTAAAGGGAGAAATAGCCACATAATAATAGTAGGGAACTTTCATAACCCACTTTCAACCATGAAAAGATCATTCAGACAAAATTAATAAGGAAACTTTGGACTTAAATTACATGTTAGGTTAGGTAGACTTAACAGACATTTACAGACATCCATCCAGCAGCAAAATACATGTTCTGCTCAAGTGCACATGGAACATTCTCCAGGGTAGATTCTATTGTAGCCACAAAACTATTCTTAATAAATAAAAGAATCTTTAAAGCATATCTTTTCTGACCATAATGAGCAGCTACATTATTATTTTAAAACCATTTTGACAAGTAAAATGGCAAATTTAGAAATGGTTCCACATCATGATTTTTAAATATATATTTTTATTGATTTCAGAAAGGAAGGGAGAGGGAGAGACATAAAAACATCAATGATGGAAAGAGTCGTTGATTGGCTGTCTCCTGAACACTCCACACTGGGATCAAACCCATAACACAGGCATGTGCCCTGACCAGGAATCAAACCATCACCTCCTGGTTCATAGGTCGACACTCAACCACTGAGCCATGCTGACCAGGTTACACCATGATTTTTGAAGGAGGATTTTGTCTGATTATTTACTATTGATTCCAGAAAGTATAGTGAGCATAAACTATATGAACAAATTCAGTTGTTAATTGGGGGGGATCATCTCACTCACTGAAAAAAAGACATTGGTTTCATTGTAAAAAGTAACAAAGTGTAGACAAAAATAGTAGGGCAGATCTTCTGGGGAGAGGAACCAAGATGGCGGCATAGGTAAACACCTATTGTGCTGCCCCACACAACACAACAATTCCAAAACTACAACATAACAACAAAACAAACATCATCCAGAATCACCAGAAAGCTGGCTGAGTGAAAATTCCACAAATAAAAGTAAAGGTGGGACACTGAGGCTCAGAAGAGTGGCAGAGCGCAGCCTTGAAGATACGCCCGGAGAGAGGTTCAGAGCCATGAGCGCTCGCGGGCTGTAGGGTGGGCAGCAGCAATCCCGGCTGAATTTCTCCAACGGGGAGGGCGGAGACGTCCCACTGCACAGATTCCTCAGTGCCAGGGGAGGTCCGAGGTTCAGGGTATGCACACTAAAAGCCAGGCGTGGCAGAGGTCTCCCAGTTTGAGGAGAGTGCGCTAAACTTGGAACAGCAGTTTGCACATAAAGTGCACGACAGCACAGAGAGGACACGTGATTTGTTCCCTTGTTTGGGAGACCACCTGACTGCTTTGTTTTACAACCCTGGGCGAGACTTTGGGTGTGCAGACTCATTTGGGGAGAGGCAGAGCTATCTGGCAACAGGTGGAGATCAGCGGTGGCTTTCTCTTGGAGGTGCCTGCAGCCATTACCACCCAACACAGAGAACCGCGCACGGCATAGGGCGTAGCTGACGCTGACGCTGCCTGCTCAGCTCAGAGACTCCACCCATCCAACCTGAACACAGCTCACCTTCACGCCCAATTGGCCTGGAGGTCAAACCCTCCTAGTGCTAACGACAATTAGCTGAGCTTAACTCCAACAATACTGTACAACCCATAAAGGATTACAATAAGAGTATCCACCTCAGGTAACTGGGGAGGCTGAGCCACTGTCCCTTAGAGGACATCTACCACACAAGGCTAATTGACCAACTCAGGAAAGCAGCCACAATGCAGAGAAATGGAAAGAAATCAGGTGTGAAAAAAAATGGAGGAAAAAAGACGACTAGACATAGAGTTCAAAACCACAGTAATTAGGTTTTTCAAGAGGCTCCTAGAAAAGGCTGATGAACTTAATGAGAACTACGAGGAAATGAACAACACCTACGAGGAAATGAACAAGACCAATGAGGAAATGAATGAGACCTACAAGGAAATGAACAAGATCTATGAGGATATGAATGAGACCCTCAAGGATATGAAAAAGGACCAACTAGAAATTAAGCATACACTGACTGAAATAAAAAATATTACACAAAGTCCTAAAAGCAGTCCAGAGGGCCACAAGAACCAAGTCAAAGATTTGAAATACAAAGAAGCAAAATCCACTCAGCTGGAAAAGCAAGAAACAAAAAGAATCCAGATAACTGAAGATAGTGTAAGGGGCCTATGGGAATACCTCAAGCATGTCAACATCCGAATTATGGAGGTGCCAGAAAAAGAGAGAGAACAAAGCAATGAAAACCTACTTGAAGAAATGGTGACTGAAAACTTCCCCTACCTGGTGAAAGAAACTGACTTAAAAGCCCAAGAAGTGAATCTAAAGAGGACCACACCAATAGACACATCATAATTAAAATGCCAAGAGCAAAAGACAAAGAATATTAAAAGCAGCAAGAGGAAAACAGTTAGTTACCTATAAGAGAGCACCCATACAATTGTCAGTGGATTTCTCAACAGAAATGATGCAAGCAAGAAATATTCAAAGTGATGAATAGCAAGAATCTACAACCAAGATTACTCTATCCAGCAAAGCTATCATTCAGAATTGAAGATCAGATAAAGAGCTTCGCAGATAAGAAAAAGCTAAAGGAGTTCATCACCACCAAACCAATATTATATGAAATGCTGAAAGATATTCTTTAAGAAGAGGAAGAAGAAAAAGGTAAAAATATAAATCATGAACAACAAATACACATCTTTCAACAAATGAATCTAAAAATCAAGTGAATTAATAATCTGATGAACAGGATAAACTGGTGAATATAACAGAATCATGGACATAGAGAGGGAATGGACTGACAATTCTTGGGGAGAAAAGGGGTGTGGGAAGTGCAGCAAGAGACTGGACAAAAATCTTGCAACAATGGGAGAGGACAGTGGGGGGGAGGTGAGGACGGAGGGTGGGATGGGTACATGGTGGAGGGGAGCTATAGGGGGATAATAAAGGGGGAACAATGTAATTAATAAACTGAACAATAAAGATAAAAAATAGTAGGGCAAAAAGCAATAGAATCCTATTTCTACTTGATTTTCAATCTCCCTTATAAAAAAAATTACTCATAGGGAGGAACCAAGATGGTGGCATAGGTAAACACCGATATTGCTGCCCCATACAACAATTTCAACACCACAACTAAAAGACAAAATGGACATCATCCAGAACCACCAGAGAGCTGGCTGAGTAAAAATTGCACAAATAGAAGGAAAGATAAAAGGACACTGAGACTTGGGGGAGCTGTGGAAGGCAGAGGTACAGAGCCGCGCTCAAGCAAATAGGGCAGACAGCTGAATACACAGCTGGTTTTCTCGAACGAGGAGGGAGACAAAGGCATCCCACTGCACTGAGCCCCAGTTCCGGGCAAGTCTCGGGGAACCCAGACTCATACAGGGTGAAACTGGATAGTAAGGAGGAATCACGCTGGAACTCAGGAGCTGCAGAGGTGCGCGAGCTCTCGGAGAGGGCTCGTGGCTGGCTATATCGTTCAGGAGGAAAAAAAAACAAAAACGCCAGACTGCTTTGTCTTCCCATTCACGTTGAGTCTTTGGGTGTCCAGACTCATTTGGGGAGAAACTAGACTGTCCAGCAGCCGGCAGAACTCTGGGCAGCTTCCTCTCAAGGGTGCGTGCAGCTGTTGCCACAGGGCACGGAGACCTGGGAGCCGTTTCGGACAGAGCTGACAGGAAACCGAGGCTGCCTGCTCAGCCTGGAGACTCTGCCCAATCCAAGCTGAGCACAGCAGCTCTCACAGTGTAAACACAGCTGATCCTCACAGCCAATTGGCATGGAGGTCAACCCCTCCCAGTGATACCAACAACAATCTAGGCTTAACTACAACAAGACTGTGTGGTCCATAAAGGGGTGTACCAAGAGCATCCACCTCAGGTAACTAAGAAGGCTGAGCCACTGTTCCCTAAAGGACACAAAGCTACTCAACCAACTCAGGGAAGCAGCCAAAATACAAAGACAAGGAAACAAATCACATTTGAAAGAAGTGGAGGGAATAAAAACGACTGGACATAGAGTTCAAAACCACGGTTATAAGGTTTTTCAAGAGGTTCCTAGAAAAGGCCAATAAATTTAACGAGACCCTCGAGGATATGAGTGAGAGCCTTGAGGATATGAGCGAGACTCTGGAGGATATGAAAAAAGACCAACTAGAAATTAAGCATACCCTGTCTGAAATAAAAAATATTATACAGAGACCTAAAAGCAGACTAGAGGACTGCAAGAATCAACTCAAAAATTTGAAATACAAAGAAGCAAAAATCACTCAGCTGGAAAAGCAAGAAGCAAAAGAAATCCAAAAAATTGAATATAGTGTAAGGAGCCTCTGGACAACCTCAAGCATACCAACTTCCGAATTATGGGGGTGCCAGAAAAAGAGAAAGCAAGATACTGAAAACCTATTTGAAGAAATAGTGACCAAAAACTTCCCCCACCTGGTGAAAGAAATAGACTTACAAGTCCAGGAAGTGCACTGAGCCCCAAACAAAAGGAATCCAAAGAGGACCACACCAAGACACATCAAGAACAAAATGCCAAGAACAAAAGACAAAGAAAGAATATTAAAAACAGCAAGAGGAAAACAGTTAATTACCTACAAGGCAGCACCCATACGGTTATCAGCTGATTTCTCAAAGGAAATTATGCAGGCCAGATGGGAATGGCAAGAAATATTCAAAGTGATGGATAACAAGAACCTACAACCAAGATTACCCAACAAAGCTATCATTCAGAATTGAAGTGCTTTGCAGATAAGAAAAGGCTAAAGAAGTTCATCACCACTAAACAAGTATTATATAAAATGCTGAAAGGTATTCTTTAAGAGGAGGAGAAAGAAGAAAAAGGTAAAGATAAAAATTATGAACAATAAATACACATTTATCAACAAGTGAATCTAAAAATTTGATGATCAGCCGAAACTGGTTTGGCTCAGTGGTAGAGCGTCAGCCTTTGGACTGAAGGGTCCCGGGTTCGATTCCTGCGGGCCCATCTCCAGTAGGGGGTGTGCAAGAGGCAGCTGATTGATGTTTCTCTCTCATGAATGTTTCTGACTTTCTATCCCTCTCTTCCTCTCTGTAAAAAATCAATAAAATATATTTAAAAAGAAAAAATCTGATGATCAGAATAAACTAGTGGATATAATAGAATCATGGGCATAGAAAGGGAATGGACTGACAATTTTGGGGCGGAAAGGGGTTTGGAAGATGCAGGAGAGACTGGACAAAAATCGTACACCTATGGATGAGTACAGTGGAGGTGGGGGAGGTAAGGGCAGAGGGTGAGATGGATACTGGGGGGATGGGAGCTATGGGGGGGGAGGGAGAGGAACATTGTAATAATCTGAACAATAAATATTTCTTAAATTAAAAAAAAATTACTCATACCCTGAATAGTCAAAACAATCTGAGACATCGCTCCCCCTGATTTCAAACTGTACTGCAAGAATATAGTAATCAAAACAGTATGGTATTGACATAGATCAATGGTACATATAGAGCCAATTAATTTATAAAAAAGGAACCCGAAATATAGAATGGGAAAAGGACAGTCTCTTCAATAATGGTGTTTGGAAAATTGGACAGTCACATGCAAAAGAATGAAACTGGACCACTATCTTATACCATAAACAAAAACTAACTCAAAATGGGTTCAAGACTTGAATGCAAGACCTAAAACCATAAAACTCCCAGAAGGAAGGGAAACATAGGCAGCAAGCTTCTTGATATCAGTTTTGGCAGCAACTTTTTTGGGTTTGACACAAAGAGCAAAGGCAACAGAATTAAAATAGGTGAGATGACATTAAACTGAACAGTTCTAGTTCAATGCAGAAAAGAAAACTATCAGCAAAATGAAAAAGCAACCCACGGAGTGGGAGAAAATATTAACAAATATCTATGATGGGGATTAATGTCCAAAATATCTGAAGAACTCATACAACTCAATAGCAATAAAACAGAAAAACAAAAAACAAACCCCACTCTAGCTGGTTTGGCTCAGCAGATTGAGCGTCAGCTTGCAGTTCTGGGTTCCATTGCAGTCAAGGGCACGTACCTCTGTTGTAGGATTCTCCTTGGCCCAGGTGCTGGTCAGGGCTCATGCAGGAAGCAACCAATAGATGTGTTTCTATCTTTTCCTCTTCCACTCTCTCAAAAAACAAAACAATAAAAATCAACGCTCTCCCAAATAATCCAATTTTAAAAATGGGCAGAGAACCAGAATAGACAGTTTTGCAGAAAAGACATTGTTATTTTAAGTGTTCAATATCAATAATCGTCAGAGAAATTAGAATTTTAAAAAAACTGGGCAGAGGCTCTGAATAGACATTTCTCAAAAGAAGACATATAGATAGCCGATAGGCATATGAAAAGATGTTCAAATTAAAACCACAATGAGATAACCCCTCACACCTGTCAGAATAGCTATTGTCAGTAAATCAACAAAGAGCAAGTGCTGGAAAGTATGTAGAGAAAAGGGAACCCCATGCACTGCTGGTAGGAATGTGGACTGGGGCAGCCACTGTGGAGAACAGTATGGAGTTTCCTTTAAAAATAAAAAAGAGGAGGAACTAAGATGGCGGCAGAGGCAAAACACCTATCTTGCCGTCATAATCAGCAATTTTAATACTACAACTTAATGAAAGAACAAACACCTTCCAGAATCACCAGAAAGCTCGCCGAGTGAAAATTCCACAAATAAAAGTGAAGATAAGACACTGTGACCCGGAGGAGCGGCAGCGGACGGTGTTGAAAGATTCCCCCGGAAAGAGGTTTGGAGCGCACTCCGCGGAGAGGGCGGGCGGCTGGAAACCGGCCAGTTTTCTCGAACAGGGAGACAAAGGCGTCCTACTGGGCTGATTCTCCAGCTCTGGGCGAAGTCCAGAGAACCCACTATCACACGGGGTGAAAACTGGACAGTGGGAGGGCACACCGAAGCTAGGGGGCTGCCAGGTCTCCCAGCTTGTAGAAAGGCAGCTCGCGCGAACAGCTCGGCTGAGTGATGGCGCAGAGAGCACACCGCGACTTGTCTCTCATTCGGAAAACCGTCAGTCTGCTTTGTTTTACGATCCTGGGTGAGACATTGCGCATGCAGACTCATTTTGGGAAAGTCTGAATTCCCCGGCTACCGGCAGCCTGTGGAGCTCCGCAGCGGCTCTCTCTCAGAGGTGGCCATTGCCCCCGGCACAGAGTCATAGGGCGGAGCTGACGCTGTCTGCTTGGCCCGGAGACTCCGCCCATCCAACCTGAGCACAGCTGAGCTTCACAGACAATTGGCCTGGAGGTCAACCCTCCAAGTGCTAACAACGATTAACTGAACTTAACTTCAGCAAGACTGTGCAGCCCATATCCACCTCAGGTAACTGGGGAGGCTGAGCCACTGTCCCTTGTAGCACGTCTACCACACAAAGCTAATTGACTAACTCAGGGAAGCAGCCACCATGCAGCAACATGGAAAGAAATCAGATGTGAAAGAAATGGAGGAAAAAAAACGACTGGACATGGAATTCAGAACCACGGTTATAGGGTTTTTTAAGAGGTTCCAACAAAAGATCAAGGCCTATAAGGAAATAAGCAAGACCACAAAGGAAATGAGTGAGTCCTACAAGAAAATGAAGAACACCCTCCAGGATATGAAAGAGAGCTTCAAAGAAATTATTAAGACCAACGTGGAAATGAATGAAACCCTCAAGGATATAAAGCAGACTCTCAAGGATATGAAAAAGGGCCAACCAGAAATTAAGCATACACTGACTGAAACAAAAAATATTATACAAAGACCTGAAAGTGCCCTGGAGCACCCCAAAAACTAAGTTAAAGATTTGAAATACAAAGAGGTAAAATCCACTCAGCTGAAAAAGCAAGAAATCAAAAGAATCCAAAAAATTGAAGATAGTGTAAGGGGCCTCTGGGACAACCTCAAGCATACCAACATCCGAATTATAGGGGTGCCAGAAAAAGCGAGAGGCCAAGACAATGAAAACCTATTTGAAGAAATAGTGACTGAAAACTTCCCACACCTGGTGAAAGAAATTGACTTAGGATTCCAAGAAGTGCACCGAACCCCAATATATAGGAACCCTAAGAGGACCACGCCGAGGCACATCATAATTAAAATGCCAAGAGCAAAAGACAAAGAGAGAATATTAAAAGCAGCAAGAGAGAAACAGTTGGTTACCTATAAGGGAGCACCCATACGACTGTCAGCGGATTTCTCAACAGAAACGATGCAGGCCAGACGGGAGTGGCAAGAAATATTCAAAGTGATGAACAGCAAGAATCTACAACCAAGATTACTCTATCCAGCAAAGCTATCATTCAGAATTGAAGGTCAGATGAAGTGCTTTGCAGATAAGAAAAAGCTAAAGGAGTTCATCACCACCAAACCAACATTATATGAAATGCTGAAAGATATTCTATAAGAAGAGGAAGAAGAAAAAGGTAAAAGTGCAAACTAGCAACAACAAATACACATCTATCAACAAATGAACATAAAAATCAAGTGAATTGGTAGGCTGTAGAACAGGATAGACTGGTGAATATAACAGAGACATGGACATAGAGAGGGAATGGACTGACAATTCTTGGGGAGAAAAGGGTTGTGGGAAGTGCAGCAAGAGACTGGACAAAAATCTAGCAACAATGGGAGAGGACAGTGGGGAGGGGGAGGTGAGGGTGGAGGGTGAGATAGGTACAGGGTGGAGGGAAGCTATAGGGGGATAAAAAGGGGAAACAATGTAATTAATAAACTGAACAATAAAGATTAAAAAATAAATAAAAATAAAAATAAAAAAGAGGAGAACCAAGATGGCGGCATAGGTAAAACACCTATCTTGCCATCATACACAGCAATTTTAAAACTACAACTTAACAAAAGAACAAACACCGTCCAGAATCACCAGAAAGCTGGCCGAGTGAAAATTCCACAAATAAAAGTGAAGATAAGATACTGTGACTCGGAGGAGCGGTGGCGGACAGCGTTGAAGATTCACGCAGAGAGAGGTTTGGAGCGCGTGCCAGCGGATAGGGCGGGCGGCTGAAAACCGTCCAGTTTTCTCGAACGGGGGAGATAAAGACGTCCCACTGGACTGATTCTCCAGCTCTGGGCAAAGTCCAGGGAACCCACTATCACACGGGGTAAAAACTGGACAGTGGGAGGGCACGCCGAAGCTCAGGTGCTTCAGGGGTCTGCTGGCTTGTGGAGAAGGCAAGCTTGCGTGTGAACTTGGGAACAGCGCAGCTGCCTGACCTAGTAGAGAGTGCTCTTGACTTGCTCTCTCATTTGGAAAACCGTCAGACTGCTTTGTTTTACGACTCTGGGTGAGACGTTGGGTGTGCAGACTCATCTGGGGAGAGACTGAATTCCCCGACAGCCGGTGGAGCTCGGCAGCAGCTCTCTCTCAGAGGTGCTGGTGGCCATTGACCCCAGCACAGAGTCCCTGGGGCCCCATAGGGTGGAGCTAACGCTGTCTGCTTGGCCCTGAGACTCCACCCATCCAACCTGAGCACAGCTAAACTTCACAGATAATTGGCCTGGAGGTCAACCCCTCCAAGCGCTAACAATGATTAACCTGAGCTTAACTTCAGCAAGACTGTGCAACCCATATCCACCTCAGGTAACTGGGGAGCCTAAGCCACTGTCCCTAGTAGGACGTCTACCACACAAAGCTAATTGACTAACTCAGGGAAGCAGCCACCATGCAGAGACATGGAAAGAAATCAGATGTGAAAGAAATGGAGGGAAAAAAACGACTGGACATGGAATTCAAAACCACGGTTATAGGGCTTCTCAAGAGGCTCCTACAAAAGGTTGAGACCTATAAGGAAATAAGCAAGACCGACAAGGAAATGAATGAGTCCTACAAGAAAATGAACGAGACCCTCAAGGATATGAACAAGACCTGAAAGGAAATGATCAAGACCAACGTAGAAATGAATGAGTCCTACAAGGAAATGAAGGAGACCCTCAAGGATATGAAGGAGACTCTCAAGGATATGAAAAAGGACCAACCAGAAATTAAGCATACACTGACTGAAATAAAAAATATTATACAAGATCTAAAAGTGCTCTGGAGCACCCCAAGAACCAAGTTAAAGATTTGAAATACAAAGAAGTAAAATCCACCCAGCTGAAAAAGCAAGAAACCAAAAGAATCCAAAAAATTGAAGATAGTGTAAGGGGCCTCTGGGACGACCTCAAGCATACCAAGATCCAAATTATAGGGGTGCCAGAAAAAGAGAGAGAGCAAGACAATGAAAACCTATTTGAAGAAATAGTGACTGAAAACTTCCCACACCTGGTGAAAGAAATTGACTTAGGAGTCCAAGAAGCACACCGAACCCCAATATATAGGAACCCTAAGGGGACTACACCAAGGCACATCATAATTAAAATGCCAAAAGCAAAAGACAAAGAGAGAATATTAAAAGCAGCAAGAGAAAAACAGATGGTTACCTATAAGGGAGCACCCATATGATTGTCAGCAGATTTCTCAACAGAAACGATGCAGGCCAGATGGGAGTGGCAAGAAAGATTCAAAGTGATGAATAGCAAGAACTTACAACCAAGATTACTCTACCCAGCAAAGCTATCATTCAGAATTGAAGATCAGATAAAGAGCTTCGCAGATAAGAAAAAGCTAAAGGACTTTACCACCACCAAACCAATATTATATGAAATGCTGAAAGATATTCTTTAAGAAGAGGAAGAAGAAAAAGATAAAAGTGTAAATTATGAACAACAAATACACATCTATCAACAAATGAATCTAAAAATTAAGTGAATTAATAATCTGGTGAATAGGATAAACTGGTGAATGTAACAGAATCATGGACATAGGGAATGGACTGACAATTCTTGGGGAGAAAGGGGGTGTGGAAAGTGCAACAAGAGACTGGACAAAAATCGTGCAACTATGGGAGAGGACAGTGGAGGGGGGTGAGGGTGGAGGGTGGGATGGGTATCAGGTAGAGGGGAGCTATAGGGGGAAAACGAGGGACAGTGTAATTAATATAATGAACAATAAAGATTAAAAAAATAATAAATAAATAAATAAATAAATAAATAAATAAATAAATAAATAAATAAGATGACTTTTGACCCAGCAATTTCACTTCTGGGTATTTATTCAAAGGAATCCAAAACACTAATTCAAAAAGATAGACACATCCCTCTGTTCACTGCAGCATTATTTACAAGTATAGGCCCTGTGCACAAAATTCATACATGGGGAGGGTGTCCTTCAGCCTAGCCTGCATCTTCTCCAATCTGGGACCCCTTGAGTGATGTCCGACTGCCTGTTTAGGCCCCGTCCCTGTAGTATTGGGCCTAAACAGGCAGTCAGACATCCTTCTCACAATCCAGGACTGCTGGTTCCAAACTGGTCACCTCCCTGCCTCCCTGATTATTCCTAACCACTTCTGCCTGCCAGCCTGATCACCCCCTAACCACTCCCCTGCCAGCCTAATGCCTAACTGCTCCCCTGCCTGCCTTTCCCCCCCAACTTCTCTCCTCTACAGGCCTGTTCCCTTCCAGCTGCCCTCCCCTGCTGGCCTGATTGCCCACAACTGCCCTCCCTTGCAGGCCTGGAACCTCCCAACAGCACTTCCTTGCTGGCCATCTTGTGGTGGCCATCTTGTGTCCACATGGGGGCAAGATCTTTGACCACATGGGGGCCGCCATCTTGTGTGTTGGAATGATGGTCAACCTGCATATTACTCTTTTATTACATAGGATAGCCAAGGTATGGAAGCAGCCTATGTGTTTGTCAACAGATGAATAGATAAAGAAAATGTGACATATCATACACAATCTATCATATAAAGACAGACAATGACATAAGTTGGCCAAAATATAAAAAGATAAGCACATATATTTTAGTGTCTTCATATCTTATTGGTGAGAATGCAAAATGGTGCAACCATTTTGAAAATCATGGCAATTTCTTAAAATATTAAACATTACCATATGATCCAGTAATTCTATTCCTAGGCATCCAACCCAGAAAAATGAAAGCATAGACCACAGGAAGAGTGGCACTATTATTCATAATAACAAAAAAGTAGAAACAGTTCCAAATGTCTGTCAGCTGGTAATTAGGTGAACAAAGTGTGGGAGAGCCATATAATGAAATCCTACTCAGCAGTCAAAGAATGAAATAATGACTTATACAACACAGATGAACCTCAAAAACACTGCAAAGTGAAAGAAGCCAGTCACAAAAGGCCAAAAATTATATAGTTCCATTTATATGAAATGTCCAGAATAGTCACATTTTTAGATACAGGAAGTAGACCAGTGGCTACCTGGGGCTTGAGGTAGGAATGGAAATTAATGGCAGATGGACAGTAAGGTCTTCACGATGTGATGGCAAAATTCTAAAACCGGATTAAGGCGATGGTTGTACAAATTAATCAAAGGTAGTTTGTGCATTGTACATTTAAACCGGTTGCTGTCATGGCATATTAATGTGCCTGAATGATGTTATTAAAAAAAGATGTACGGGCTTTGGAGTGAGATATCACAATGAGTTCACTCTCAAATCCCATTGCTCAAGAGCAAATTAAAACAAAAAATTTCAAAGTGAAAAGTTCTTAGAAGAACGCTTCACTGGATTTGGGCTCTATTTTCGTGGTAGAGAGAGGAGAGCCCTGGTGAGTGAACTGGTTGGGCTTCTGAAGTGCACTCCTCTCCTTCTACCTGGGTCTCAGCCTCTGGCCTTGGCAGGGGGGTGGGGGGGTGGAGGCTGATGGGGTGCCCACTGCCCTCCCCACTCCCTCACTGGAATTGGCCCCCTCTTGATTTACTTTATTGTTTTGGTTTGCCCTTCGTTTTCCTGCCCCACCTCCTTCTCTACTGTCCCTGCAGCCCCTCCCGTCCTCCCTTCTGCTGCAGAAGGGTTCTCCTCCACTCCCCTGGGGTCCTGGGAGCGGGGTGGGGTGCTTCTGGCCAATGGAAAGTGCTAGAATGTGATTTCATTCCAGTTCACCCTGGCTGGGCAGGAGAAGATGGGAGTCCTTGCACAATTAGGGGGAGTAGTTTACAGCCTGTTATTGTTACTCTAACATTATCTGACTTTTCAATGAAACAGGATTAATAATTGACCAAGTTGGATGAAACTTTCACTAAAGTACTTTCACACCTAGTGGGGAGAAAAGGAGGCCTATACAGCAAGCATTTCAAGGAATTAGAAAGGAACACACCTTCTCCGATGTTAATTTTCATTTCTCTCAAACATTTTCAAATTGGAAGAAAGCATAGCTCTTTGTGAGGCAGGGACTATTAGAACTTTTTGAAGGTATTACATTATTTGTATCGTTTTTTCTAACTGCAAATAGTGACACAACTGAATAATAAATTTATCTTAAAGCCTGATGGTTATTTACAGCCTATAGAGGAACTTTAATGAATAATCGTAGACTTCCTTCACTTCCAGGGGCCTGTGTGGAAAGAACATTGGTAGACAGAGGTTCCTGCTATGGGTGGTAATTACACAGACCTCGAGTGATTAGGCCTATTAATTGTGTGAAATGTAACCAGGAGAAAAATGCATGCCACGAAGTAAGTCTAGCGTGGCTGCAATTGAGTGTAATTACAATCCCTCCCGTCTATAGGAAAAAATCTCAAAGTCGGCATTTCAAAATTGAGTTTTAAGTAACTTTTTAGTAATGTGTAATAGCTTTTTGGTTATTTACCAGCTAGGAATCTTGGTGCTTTACTTAACCGGATGTGACTCCAAAACTCTTTTTACTCAATGTTTTCTGATACCACTTTTTGAAACACACACACACACCCCAGCCTAGTGGTGCTGGTGCAGTTACCGTTTAACAGGGACCCACCCTCGCAGGACAGTTCAGGCTCCAGCCCTCCTGCTGAATCCGACCGGAGGCCAGGACCTGTTCAGATCCCCTCTGAGCTGACACTTTCTGAGTTGTCATCAGTCTCATGTGCCTCTTCACCTCCACCCCTCACCTTGAGCTTCACACACCCAAAACCAGCTCCTCTGCTTCCTGCCCTAGGTAAACACAGCTGTTCTGTCTGGGGGGTCCTTCTCAAATCTGAGTCTCCAGGCCCACTCCCTCCTCCCCTGCAGGCCTGCCTTCTGCTGTCTCACAAGGCAGAGAGATGAAGCATCTCCCTCAGCTGGCTTTCACCTGCTCTGAAACCCTCCCTCCCCTCCCCAGGAAGTTTCTGGCAGAGCCGCATTCATCGGGCAGTGGTTTCCCACCTCCCTCTTTCTTTAGCCACACGCTCACCCTCTTAGACATTCCACCTGATCTTTCGTCTCCATAGGCATACTTCCCCACACACACACCTCTACACACACAGAACACTCTAAGAAGGCAGGCAAAATGGGTATATTTCTTACTATTTTGATATGATAGACAACAAAATAGAGTGAAAAGGACATGGGGTTCAAAGCCCGCAGGTGATGCCCTGAATCTTGATTGCTCCTTACCGACCAGCTGAGTTACCTAAAGGCAGTGACTTAACTGCTGGGAGGCGGTTTTCTCGCCTGCAGAATGGGGGGCTCCGTGAGATTGAATAAACGGTATACATTCAGGATCGAACCTTCAGAAAGCATTTGGTTGTTTTCTGCTGCTTTTCTCCTCTGTACCCATCAGTGTCTCCATCACTGCCTCTCTGAAGAGTGGGAATAGTTGGCCCCTGGGCCGTTCAGGGGCCATGGACTTCGGGTGGGTGTCTGACCTGGGCTAGTCGCTCTAAGAGTTCCTCCTGCTCTGTAGGCTGAGGGCCTCATTCAGCCGACCTTAGTGATTTCCAAACTCAGAGTTTCTGGTGCCCGTGGGGTGAGACCAGGGGAAGCTGCCTGGGTAATTCTCCCATGTAACTAACAGGACATCACTGGCCAGCGCCTACCCCCATGACTTGGCTTTGGTCTCTATTTCCTTTTTACCTGTTGACCTTGCTACAGCCTCACCCTCCATGCACTAGAGGCCGACCTGAGCCTCAGTTGGGTCTGTGCTCTGGGAGATATACAATCAATGGGAAACATGTATGAAAAAGGGATACCTATTATTGAATATGTGCCATGTTTCGTATTTATTAACGGTGTTTTATGATCAGACTTCATAGCCGTTGTTTTGCAGCCGTTGAAGTAACAGCTGCCACTAAACTGATCAGGATGGATAACATATGTTGATATGTGTGTCTCCTGGTTGGTACTCACTCAGTTTTCCTTTTGAATCAGTTGGGATTTGGGTGTAAAGAAGGAAAGAAGTAGAACCAAAAAAAGAAAAAAATATCTGTTAAGCTGCTCTTGAAGTTCAGAGCACAGATGAGCCATGGGGCCTTTGCTGGCACCCACAAGACCCCCAGGGGACACTGGAGACACTGAAGTGGGGGAGAGAGTCAGTGTATGTGATAGTTGACTTTAGGGAGGGGAGAGGGAGGCTCCAAAGCCATTAAGAAAAAGCAGCCATTAAAAGAGAGAGACTAGAAAATGAAAAATAAATTTAAAAAGGAAGAAAAGAGAGAATAGAAAGGCTCTATTACCCATGCACTAGAAGAAGTACACAGTGATGTCCCGGAGGCCTGGAGATGTCCAGTGAGGAGTGCATCCTGCTGAAAATGCAGATGCCCAGGCCCACCTCAGGAATCAGGTGGGGCCAGAAATTCACTCTTCAGTGTGTCTGGATCCACTCGGAGAAGGACCAATGCCTCTCATTTTATAAGTAAGTAGCCCCCCACCTGAAACTGTAAGCTCATTTGACAACAAATTTCTTTATATTTTTACTCTTGACCTTACCACATGGGAGACAGGAAATTATCTTTTATTGCCCAAAGACTGAGCTAGAAGGACCTAATTAAATTAATAAAATTCAGTTCAAGCTAAGCCACATTGGTGTGCAATGGGTTCTGCTGCAGGGATGTGGGGAAGAATGATTTTGTTAATGTACTGTATGGATGGAAAAAAGGCCACTTGCTAACCAGACTAGTTCAGGGAAGGCCTGCATGGTGGTTTTGCAAACTCTAAGACCTACAGTAACTACAAAGGATGGTCTGAAGTTAAAAATTTAACTAAAAGCAGTTTATAATAGGTAGTCATTTCCTAGGCCAATATCTTCCCTGACAAAGATCAATTTCTGATCTTTACCCAGCCTATTGTCTTTTGCATCTAAGATAACACCTGTGAAATATCTGGGTAACTTGTATCTTCCCTTTTTCAGGACCCCTCAGGACCCAACAACTGGCACCAGGGCAAACCCCAAATTCCCTCATTGTTATTGTTGGTATTAATTGTCCTGTATACACCTATGTAAAAGAAGAATGTGTCCATCATTTTACTTTTGATCCAATCCCAGAGATTTTCCTGCTTTGCTTTCTCCCACCTCCCTAATTGATCACCAATGGATTTTTAAGAACTCTTTATTGTTGAGATTATTACAGATGTCCTTCTTTTCCCTCTCATCGCCCCCCCTTCACCCAGTTCATGACCTATCCCAGATCTTCACCACTCTATTGTCTGTGTCCATAGGTAATGTATATATGCATATATGACCTTTGTTTAATTCTCTCTGAGAATCATCAGTCTGTTCCATTTCCATGCCTCTGATTCTATTTTATTCACCAGTTTATTCTGTTCCTTAGATTTCTTATTTGTTTATTTTGATTTTTAGATCCAATTGTTGATAGGGATGTATTTGTTGCCATTTTTTGTTCATATTTTTTCTTTTTCTTCTTCTTCCTCTTCTTAAAGAATAACCTTCAACATTTCATATAATACTGGTTTAGTGATGATGAACTCCTTTCACTTTTTCTTGTCTGTGAGATTCTTTATCTGACCTTCAATTCTAAATGATAGCTTTGCTGGGTAGATTAATCTTGGTTGTAGGACCTTGCTATCCACTTTGAATATTTCTTGCCACTCCCTTCTGGCCTGCATAGTTTCTCTTGAGAAATCAGCTGATAGTCCTGTGGGCATGCTCTTGTACTAGTAGGTAACCAGCTGCTTTTCTCTTACTACTTTTAAGACTCTCTCTTTGTCTTTAGCCCTTGGCATTTTAATTATGATGTATCTTGCTGTGTTCCTCTCGTTTGGGATTCTCTGTGCTTCCTGGACTTGTAAGTCTATTTCTTTCATCAGGTAGGGGAAGTTTTCTGTCATTATTTCTCCAAATAGTTTTTCAATATCTTGCTCTCTCTCTTCTTTAGGCACCCATATAATGTGAATGTTGGTATGCTTGAAGTTGTCCCAGAGGCTCTTTACACTATCTTCATATTTTTTTATTCTTTTTCGTTTTTTGCTCTTTTGGTTGGGTGTTTTTCACTTTCTCATATTCCAAATTGCTTATTTGATTCTTGGAATCCTCTACTCTACTGTTGAATCCCTGTGTGTTATTCTTTATTTTAGTTGGTATATGCTTAATTTCTGACTAGTCCTTTTCCTCTTTTTTGGAGGTTTCATTGTCTCTGCATTTTGACTGCTTCCCTGTGTTTGTTTCTATGTGTTGGATAGAGCTGCTATGTCTCCTTGATTTGGTAGAGTAGCCATGTGTAGTAGGTATCTTATAGGGCCCAGTGGCTCAGCTTCCCCAGTCACCTGAGGTGGGAGCCCTAGGTGCACCCTTTGTGGGATATGTGCACAGTCTTGTTGTAGTTGGGACTTGATTGCTATTGATGTCACTGGGAGGAATTGACCTCCAGGCCAATTGGCTGTGATGACCAGTTACAACTACAGTGGGAGAGCTGCTGTGCAGGAGATACCACTAAGGAACAGAACTTGCTTCCATGGGGCTTTGGTATTTACTGAGTCTGATCCTTGAGTATGTTACTTATGGATGTGAAGAATTGTAATCTGGTATGGTCTCACATTGACCACTAGGTACATTGGCTCTTGGGTCTCCAGGGAGGTGCAAAGTCAGCCACTGCCTAGGGCCATCCAGCAGAACCTACAGAGTGATTGCAGATTCATCCTCTTTGTATCAGATTTAGAAGTGCCCAGATGAGGCCCAACTATAAAGCAAGGCAGGCTATTGCTGGTGTCAGGTCTTGGGCTTTTATTGATAGGTTTGGGGGTCTCTGACCCAGCTGTAGTTTGTTTGAGAGATTTTAGCTTGAGCAAGGACAGGCCTTTCATAAGCTAAAACTGTTGTAGGCAGATTGGGTGGGGCTGTAAATTGGATGAAGTGGGGTTTTAGGGAATCACCAGAGTGGAATAAACAGAAATGGCTGCTGGTCAGCCCTGTGACTAAGGAGGTCCCAGCATAGAAACACTGATCCCTGTGAGCATCTCTGTCTGGGAGAAAGCCACCTGCAAGTTCCTGCCCAGATGCCAGACAATTCAGTTCTTCCTCATATATGTCTGTGTTCCCCAGAGCCTCACCCTAGTGCTGGAGTTCAGAGAAAGCAGGACCTTGTAAGTTCAGTTCATGGTGGAAGCCTTTTAAGAGGACTAGCTGGGTCTTCAGCAGCCTCTGTGTCTCTGAGCTCCAATCTGCAGTAGTTTTTACAACCCATAGTTCTTACTGCTATAGGGACTTCTCTTCCCAGCTCTGGAGCCCTGGGCTGGGGGTCTAGTGTGGAACTGGGACCCCTTTCTCCTCCAAGCAACCTCCACAGAAATGACCTCCCTCCTGATTGAAAAAGTGGCCTTGTGGGTCCCACGCCTCCACACCTTCTACCAGTCTCAGTGCGCTTTCTTCTTTACTTCTCTAGTTGTAGGGCTTCCATTCAGCCAGCTTTTCCAGTGGTTCTGGATGATGGTTGTTCTGTATTTTAGTTGTAATTTTGATGTGGTTGTGGGAGGCAGAGAATACAGGCATTTATCTACATTGCCATCTTAAAATCTTCTCTCCAGTGAATTTTATGTAATCCACTTATGTCTTCTCCTTAATTTATAAAAACAAGGTAAAAACTCACCATTCTCTGGAGCATTATCCCAATACACTGATATTTTTAAAAATATATATTTTATTGATTTCTTACAGAGAGGAAGGGAAAGAGATAGAAAGTCGGAAACATCAATGAGAGAAAAACATTGATCAGCTGCCTCTTGCACACCCCCTACTGGGGATGTGCCTGCAGCTAAGGTACATGCCCTTGACTGGAACTGAACCTTTCAGTCTGCAGGCTGACACTATCCACTGAGCCAAACCAGTTTTGGCAAAACATTGAGATTTTGCTTCCTGGCAATTATTGATAGTTTAGCTAAATAAACTCACAAAAATTCTTTACGGGTTTGCATGTTTTTTTTTATGATAACAACAAAATTTAGACATTCAGCAAACAAGAACAGCAGTGTGACATATTTGTAGTACAACCACCTTCACACTCCTGGAAACAAAGCCCAAGACAGCAACGCCATAGGAAAGGAGGGTCCAAGTGATGGTTTCATTCATTCAATAAGTTTTTATTCAATACCTATTATGTCAGATACTGTTAGACAAGAGATTCTAAAGTGAATAAAATTTCTATTGCTAATTATTGCTACAATGACAATCACATAACTATATATATAAATACCAGGTTAATATGACCACCTTAAACTTATACAATGTGATATGTCAAACATATTTCATTTGAAAAATAAAGTTTCTGTCATCATGGGATTTGCATTCCATAATAAGTCAGCAGTTCCCCCAATCCTTATTGAATATGTTCTGTGTGTTGAACACTGAGCCAGACACCAGGTTAGGAGGATTAGGTGAGATGCTCTCTCCAGAAATGGTGATGCCCATTATTCAGCAAATGCTCATTCCTCAGGCATTCAAGATGCTTCAGACACCGAGGTCACAGGGCTGGTCCTGACACGTGGAGTGAGACTACAGAGAGGAGTTTAACACAGATTCCAGTACAACATGGAGAGTTTGAGAGCTCAGGGGCAGGGACAGGCAAGAAATGAGCTTTGAAAAATGCTGAGGCTCGACTGTGGGAACACCATGGTCAGGGGCTTGGACTTCACTCCATGGCTGTGCAGTCCTTTGAATGTCTTTGAGTGGGAGGGTGGCCTGATCAGATGTGTGTTTCAGAAGGTTACTTGAAGATAGGCAGGCCCATTAAGAAGCTATTATAACACAGGGTGTCCCCTCCCCCAAATGTATACATACTATATGTATCAGCTGATAGCTCAATTTTGAAAATGAGATATATTTTAATAAACACTGCCTTTATAATTATTCAAAGTGTGTGTCTGCATTTGGTGGAATACCCTATGGCCTAGACAACTGATTATGAAAGCCAGAGGTAGAATGGTGACAGTGATAATGAAATGAGAAGTCAAATTCCAGAGTTCCACAATCAGAAATGGCAAATAGAAAAGGGAGGATGTGGGGGGAGAGAGGAGGAACTGAAACTCTAAGACTGAGTTTGGAGTCTGTGAAACTCGGTTTGGTTTCAGGGGGGTGGGCTGGGTTTGAGGTCGCCTGCTCCCTTTGGCTTGCTGTGAAAAAAAGATGCAGTTGGAGTATTTACGAACAGTTGAATTACAGGCTAGGAGTTCAGAAGCAAAGATGGAGCTGGATGTAGAGATAAATTATGGGGAAAACACATGACCGAGGGATGGCCGTGGTGAAAGGACATGATGAGGGGTCCATCATGCAAGCAGCGGCACAAATAGAACAGAATGATGTCATGGAGCCCTCCATTTCCAGAAAAATACACGAGGTCAAAGATGAGAGATCAAGCATGAAGAATGCTCCTGTCAATAATTTCATCTCTCTCGTTGATCTAAAAGTAACCCACATGCTGGTGACCCTACTATGTATCTCCCATCCAGACCTCACCTCCGAAGTCCATCCCGTTTGCCCATCCATCTAAATAGAATGTACAGACTCACCTCTGGGCAGACACTGTGCTTCTTGTTCCACCAGATCCCATGGTCTTGTCCCTAGGAGCTCCCTACACCCCGAGATTTTACAGACAGGATCATAAAGACTATAACACATAAGAGGGCTCTCTCTCCCCTGCCCCCAACCCAGGTGCCAGGAGGTCAGGAACACTTTCTAGAGGGAGTGACAGCTTAGCTGAGACATGAAGGAAGGATACAGGGTAAGAACAAGGGGAGGGAGGAGCACTCTCAAGTCTAGAGGGAGAGAGGAGGTGTTCTCTATGGACTGGAAGCAAGAGTGAGGCCAGGTGAGTCCCAACACGAACCACGGACAGGCAGGAGCCCTGGAAGATGTGTGAGTTACTTACAGGGTCATAATTACTTATGACAGCAACACTCACAGGGCGCTTACTCTGTGCACTGACCAGGTCTTCAGCATTTGATTTGCATGAACAAATCTCTACACTCCTCCTAGGCGGTGAGCACTACTCGACTCCATTTATCTGACACTACATTGCTCCCGGAGAGTTTTGAGCAGGAAATCAGTCTGAGCAGATGTCCTCCCTTGAAACATGGAGTCATTATTATGGCCCCACCCCAAACCGGCCTCTCCTACATTCTCCATCTCAGCTCTGCCCCCCCCCCCAACCCTTGCAGGCCCTAGGCTGGAAACTGGGACACTGCCTTCACTGCCCACCTGTACCACTCAGAACCCTTGTCACTTCTTTCTACTCACTCTCAGCTATTGGGTTCAGGGCCTCCTGTCACTCACGTAGACTCTGCCACAGCCTCCTTCTCCCTGGCTCCTGACCTCCTCAAGGTGAGTACCCTCCTTTCAATCCTCCTCTTTCTAAAATTCAAACATGGCCCCAGGCTTGTGGGTGCAGCTGGGGCACCCCACTTCCAGCACGAGGACACGCTGTCCAGGTGACCGGTTAACAGCCGGAGTCAATCGGTACTTCCTGCACACTGGGCTTTTCTCCCTTTACGTGAATTAACTCAGCTCTCACAGTAATCACTCCTGACACAGTTGGGGAAACTGAGGCACGGGAAAGTTTTTTTTTTTAAAGGACACAGAGTTACTGGGACTGGGTGGGTACCATGACTCCAAGGTGTATGCCTCTAACCTCCACTCTAAGCTGTTGAGGAGGGGGAGTAAAGCAGGCCCAATGATGTTTGGGAGGAAATGAAATGAAACCCAATTCAACCCCCCTGCTGTGACAGCACCCCCGTGCCCCCGCCACCCTCTCCAACACATACCTGAAGAATCTAGCTACTCAGGGGGCCCAGCCCACCTTTTCTTTTTTTTTTTCTTTAAAGCATTACAAACAGTAGTACATGTTTTCCTTTTTTCACCTATTGTCCTCCCCGCAGCCTCCCCTACCCCCCAGCACATGTCCTCACCTGCCCCCCACCCCACCCCAGTGTCTTGTATCCATTGGTTATGCTTATATGCACACATACAAGTCCTTCAGTTGATCTCTTACAGCCCCCATCCCCCCACCCTCCCCAGTCTTCCCTCTGTAGTTAGACAGTCTGTTCAATGCTTCTTTGCCTCTATATCAATCTTTTCCCCCTGTTCCTTTTCTTTAAAAAGATCTTGCATCTGCATACTGGAAATAAATGTATAAGAACAAAAAATGTTTGAGTCTCAGTTTCAATGTCAAATAGTTCCTTATGTGTACATGTCAGCAATGGTATCTGGATGGTGGACATAGGGTGACAATGCAGGTTCCACCCTCTCTGGTTTGGTCCTGGGCCACCTGCAGTGACACACAGCTGCTGACTGCTAGAATGGCAAGGTGTCATCAGTGTCTTCCATCTCCAGACTATCTTCGCGGCTGGAACACACCTGTCAGTTCCTCATTGTTGTAGGAACCCATATGGTCTTGGAGTTGTTTTCTGAAAATACACAAACATATTCTCGACCAAAAGTTAATAAAGGGATCTTCTCTGTAAATTAGACTTGGGATTCTTTTTATTTTTGCCCAAACGATTTTCCTTATTTTGACATCATGTGTGTTTTTCATGGGTGTCCTGCTGTTGGCATTACAAATGGAAGTTACTTTTCTGGGTTAAGAATTTTCTAGATGTAATTTACTTACAGGATATTTTTCCTTACATGATTTACCCCACTATCCCCCCCCTTTTTTTTTATTAATGGGGGCTTTTGGAGATTTTATATTGCAGTCTTGGTAACTTTAAATTTTAGTTTTTGCACAAAAATATGACTGCTTTAGGTTCTTTGGATGTTAGGCAATTTTACAATGAGATGAACTACTAATAGAAATTTTAGTTAATACTTTAGGAACAGCTTTTTTTCCAGTACACTTAAACTTTCTTGAGTATTCACTTATTTCACTTGGCCAATTTAAATTAATCTGAAAACTTGATTACTATTTTACTGTCAAATTTAATACTCCAGCAAAAATCTTAGTTTACCCTATAAATATTAGTGGAAAGGATTATTTGCATTCTTGAGTAGGCCCTGAGCATTCCTGATACTAGACTGAATTTAGATAAAGGGCAGCTGTTGCTGGTCGAGTCTCTGTCTGTAACCTGGGTCCCGATCTGAGTTGTGTGTGGGAGGTGAAGCAGCCGTGGGGGCAGGAGACCTCCCTCAGAGGAGGTGAGAGTTCAGGCCCCTGCAAGGTTAGGGGGTGAGGGCCTGTGCCCCACCTCTGTTGACCTTATAGTTCTCTCCTGTTGGCCCCTCTGCAACTGTGCCTGTCTTAGGTTGTTCCTTCCTGAAGAATCTTACCCATCTCTGGCTAACCAGCCATCCTCCAGGGCCAATCAGGGTGATGTGAGGTTCAGTTCTGTCTCCTTTGTAGTCTATGCCCCCATGGCCTCCATGTCTAGCACCTGCCTTGGGAACCCCCTCGCCTATTGGTGGGGTTCTGGTACTGATCACATATCTCAGGGGACCCAGGTTTCTTCTCCAGGGAGGGCCCAGCTCACACCATTGGACGAGAGACAGATCCATGGTGCCAGCTGCTCAGAGGCTTCAACCACAGCTTGAACTGAAAGCTCAGGCAACAGCTGTGTGCACTTGGATTGTGAGAAGAGTGTCCCTCTGGGAAAAAAAGGGCAAGAGGAACCAATATAGAATGCTTGAGTGCCTTCCCCTGGCCCACCTTTTCCAGCTCTCCCTCCAGCTCCCACGAGCCCTCAGTTTCCCCACCCCCCAACTCATGCCATCCCCAACAGGGTATGTTCATCCCACACCCCTCCTCTGGACTGTGAAACCCCTTTCCTCTCCTTTTGCCCACTGCCTCACCCCATTCAAGGACGGGATGGCCCCACCAAGATAGTGGTGTCTACTGCCTGCCGAGTGGGCCTGCTCTCCCTCCCGTCTCGCTTTCCCCACCTCTGCTCAGCTTTACTTATACCAACATTGTAGCTCAGGTTTTTTTTCTTGAGACTAAGAGAAGAGGTCTACATTAGTTCCACTCATTCAAGTCTTTCAGCTCCTACATGGCAGGCGCTGGCTAGGTGTGGGACAAACAGTCCTGAGGTGGCTTTTCACTGGCCACAGTCAGAGGCCCCGGAAAGCCAGATGCTCCCCGGTGAAAGGGCAGAGCAGGATTGACTACCGTGTCAGTCAATGGGAATACAGGGGTATGCTGGTCACATCCTGTCCAAACCCTGGCTGCACCCTGCCTTTGCGTCACTAGCCCCAGCCATCACCCAACCAATTGAAATAGGCCAACTCAGTGGTTCGCTTCTGGCCCCACCTCCCTATAAAATCACCATGTTTTGGGGTATTTTTGCTCTTTTGCATCCTGCCGCTGTGTCGGTGGGGGCAGAGGGCCAAGCTAGCTTGAATGAAGGCTCTTTTGCTTTTGCATCGGACTCGGTTCCCTGGTGGTCTCAGGGGATCTTGAAATCTGGGCATAACATTTTGGGGCTCGTCTGGGATCCCCAAGACCCACGAGGGACCCTGACCCAGAGAGCCTGACTGACCGCAGTAGGTGTTTGTCTCTGTTCTGTCCTGTGTGGAGGACTTGGAAGACATTCCGATCCTCCTGTCTGGAGGGACGTGGAATCCCCTCACCCTGGAGGGATGTGGAATCCCCTCACAAATCTGAGACGAGGTGGGTCACTTCCGCCAGTCGGCGTGAGGCCATTGTCTGGAGGGACATGGAACCCCCTCACTCTGGAGGGACGTGGAGTCCCCTCACCCTGGAGGGTCGTGGAGTCCCCTCACAAATATGAGCTAGCTTTCAGTTTTGCTTCCATGGAGTTGGAAGACAGTTTGTTTTTTGTGGGCCCTTGTTTGTCTGTTTGTGTATCTCTAGTTTATTCTGTGGACTTACTGGACGGATTATGGGACAGACTCAGACTACTCCTTTAAGTATTATGATTGATCATTTCAAAGAGATTAGAGAAAGACCCAATGACCTCAGTGCGGAGGTCCAGAAGGGCCGGCAGACCTATTCTTGCTTTGCAGAAGGAGTTCCTGTGGGAAGCCTGCCCTGCTCGGAGAGAGCAGTCTGCCTCCATCGTCGCTCTGAAAAGCCAGCGGGGCTCATTGATTTCAGCAGTTTTTGCATGTCCTATTCATCACTGAGGAGAGGGAGAGGATCCTTCCCGGAAACTAGTTCCAGGTGCAGACAGGAATCCTACACCTTTTTTCCTCTAACTAGGCCTGAATGGCATTTCAACATGGCAGAAGGTAAGGCGAGGCTCCAGGTCTACTGCCAGACTCTAATGGGGGGGGGTCTTCGGATGGCTACTAAGAAGCTGACTAATTTGGCTAAAGGAAATTTAATTGTACTGGATAGAGGCCAGACCATCTCTGAATTCTCCTCCAAAGCAAGAAGGATGTGGGGGAAGGGAGCCACATGGCAATCCAATATGGACACCACTCCCCAGAGGGCATCCGGGTCTCATCCTCACCATGTGTTTTTTTTAAACAGGTAGACAGGCTTCCTATCATTTAGCCATTTTAAAGAAAGAATGTGATAATTTGCATTTGAATATCTCCAGGCTGGCCACTCAATTCCCCAGGTGAAGGAAAATTTTATGGCCTTTTTAAAAGTTAAGTGGCAGCCTGGGCTTGTTAACCAAATGATAAAAACTTGTTTAATAATCTGAGTAAAATTAAGATTTTCAGCAAAATGAAAACGCCAATGCTGATTGTAGGAAATGCCTGACACCTCTGAGATGAGCTTGTCAGAATGTGAGATCAGGCACTTTTCAAGCAAGTTTTGTGGTCCTGTGCCACAGGGAACTTTAGGATTAATTTTAGGGAGAAGTGGAGACACCCTTAAGAGGAATAACTGTTCTGCCTGGAGTCATTGATTCAGATTATGAAGGAGAAATTAAAGCTAAGCTAGAGGGTAATCATGTTATGTAAATTACTACAGGGCAAAGGTTTGCTCAGATACTACTTGTACCTTATGTTGAACAAGGTGAGTCTATGTAATCCCTTCCACTGTGTGGAAGGCCTCTTGGGTAGGCACTTAAGCATTCTATGTTGGCCCTTTTGCCAATTTCCCACAGTGGTTGTCTGCGTTTTCTGTACCTGCTGAGGTTAAAGTCTTGTGGTGGCTGGTACCATGGATCTGTCTATGACCCAATGGTGTGAACTGGGCCCTCCCTGGAGAAGAAACCCGGGTTTCCCAAGATATGTGATCAAGTGCCAGGACCTCGCCAGCAGGTGAGGGGATCCGAAGGCAGGCACTGGGCATGGAGGCCAAGGGAGCATAGGCTACCAAGGAGACAGAAATGAACCTCACATCACCCTGCTTTGCCCCTGAGGATGGCTGGTTAGTCAAAGATGGTTAAGATTCTTCACAGAGGAACAACCTAAGACAGGCACAGTTGCAGAGGGGCCATCAGGAGAGAACATGGGGGCCAACAGAGGTGGGGCATAGAACCTCACCCACCCCCCCAGCATTTCAGGGGCTTGAATACTCACTTCTTCTGAGGAAGGTCTCCTGCCCCATGGCTGCTTCACTTCCCATGCCAAGCTCAGATCAGGACCCAGGTAACAAAGACTTGGACCAGCCCAGATCAGAACCGAGGCAACAAACAGAAACTTGGCTAACAGCAGCTAGCACCAGGAATGCTCAGGGACTACTCAAGACAGGGTAAACTAAGATTGTTGTTAGAGTATTAAATTTGACAGTAAAATAGCAGTCAAGTTTTCAGATTAATTTAATTTGGCTAAGGTAGGAAATGTACAGCAGGAGAAGGACTTTTTTTCTGGATAGGTAGAGGCATACCCAACCAAGCATGAAACAGCTCAGACGGTGGCCAAGAAACTGCTAGAAGACATCCTACCCAGGTATGGATTTCCTGCTATGATAGGGTCAGACAACAGGCCAGCTTTTATTTCACAGGTAACACAGGCAGTAGCCAAGGCTATAGGGGCAGATTGGAAATTACACTGTACTTAGAGGCCCCAAAGTTCAGGGCAGGTAAGAAGAATGAATAGAACTCTAAAAGAGACCCTTACAAAATTAACCGTGGAGACTGGCAGGGACTGGGTGGCTCTCCTTCCATATGCCCTTTACCGGGTTAGGAAATCTCCCTACATCCTGGGTTTTAGATAATGTTTGGCATGCCACCCCCTATCATTCCCAACCTCAAGGCCAAGCTTCTTACTGAATTTGTCTCTTAAGAGGGCTCCAGAGGACATTTGGCCACGCCTACGTGATGAGGCTGGCCCAACCCCTACGCCTTGTCAGTGCAGACCGGGAGACTGGATTTTTGTCAAGAGGCACCACCAGGAGACCCTTGAGCTGCGTTGGAAGGGCCCCTACATCGTAGTGCTGACTACACCCACCACTCTCAAGGTAGATGGCGTTGTAACCTGGGTCCACCACACCCACGTCTGCCCAACTGATCCCTCTGCAGTCCGGAAGGACCTCATCACACAATGGAGCAAGCTCATTCGACCCGCCTGATGTCGGTAACTCTGTTGACTCTGTTCACTGTCACCCACACTGCCAGGAGTCCACCCTTTTTCCTGGCAATAGTCATGGCCTGCCTCTGTATTCATGCAGCAAGAAGGCCTATGTGCAGCCCTCGGGGAAGAATGTTGTTTTTATGTTGACTATTCAGGAATAATAATGGAAGGCAAGGTAGAAATGCAGTCCATCTCATGATTGAGTCGTAAGTTCCAAGACAAGGGGGGAATGAAAGGGCAGAGCGGAATTGACTACCGTGTCAGCCAATGGGAATGCAGGGGTATGCTGGTGACATCCTGTCCAAACCCTGGCCTCACCCTGTATTTGCATCACTAGCCCCAGCCATCACCCAACCAATTGAAATCGGCCAACTCAGTGGTTCGCATCTTGCCCCACCTCCCTATAAAATTGCCATGTTTGGGGGTATTTTTCCTCTTTTGCATCCTGCCACTGTGTCGGTGGGGGCAGAGGGCCAAGCTAGCTTGAATGAAGGCTTTTTTGCTTTTGCATCGGACTCGGTTCCCTGGTGGTCTTGGGGGATCTTGAAATCTAGGCATAACACCCTCCAGGTCCCATAGCGCAAAACACAGGATTGTCATGGTCTGTCCACACCTCTCTCTTCACCTCAAGGCCCAGCTCAAGGCTGGGGCAGTTTCTCCCCGCTGGAGTCCGTGGCCCAACATGCTGCCCAGGAAACGGGCATGACTGGGGGCGCTTTGCAGTACTCCAGCTCCCACTGCCCACATCCACCCATGATGCACCCCCACTGCATCTCATTTCATCCTCCTAGAGGAGGAGAGAGGAGCTAGGACTCTCCTTTTCCAAAATAGGAAACTGGAGCACAGAGCACTAGAGGACATGTCCTAAGGCACTCAACATGGAAAATACGTTCCTTTCTGTCTTACTTTAGCCAGAGCCCAACTCCCTCCATCCCATTAAACTGTCCAGTCTCTGTGTCTGGCACACAGTCCACATGTTGGAAAACGCCTCCTCCCTACAGATCAGGAATGGAAGAGCATAATTCTCTTTTATGCTCTCACGGGTTTTAAAGGAGCCTCATCCTGTACCTGCTGGGCATGGGATAGGGCAGTGGCCAGCAAACTGCAGCTCACGAGCCACATGTGGCTCTTTGGCCCCTTGAGTGTGGCTCTTCCACAAATAACACGTGTGGGCGCGTGCGATTGAAACTTCTTGGCCCATGCACAGAATTCAGTTTTCGGCCTGGGTGAATCTATTTTGAAGAAGTGGCTTTAGAACACTCAAGGGGCCAAAGAGCCGCATGTGGATCGAAAGCCATGGTTTGCTGACCACTGGGGTAGGGGAACTGGTTCAAAGCAAAGTCAAACTTCTCTCTTCCATGGGCAGTTTATATTTTTGAAGTATTTACATTTCAGTCATTTAAAAAAAAAAAAAGCTTTTGTTATGTGAGCTTTGTACTCCCACTTCCCTACACCCCCACCCCCAGTCCTAGATTTAGATAAGCCAGGAGCCAAACCACCTGGGAGATTGCAGAACAATTGGCCTGCAGGTGGGGCTTCCTGAAAGGCTGGTGTATTCTTAGGGTCACCTGAGCAAGCGGGCTGCTTTCTTCGCAGAACCTTCCTGTTCTCCCTGGGAGTTTCTCTCCCTCTCTCCCTACCCTCACCTATCTCTGCTCCTGCCGACTCCCCAAGAACACATCCCAGTCCACCGCTGGGCTTGTTACCCAACACTCCAGGACTAAGATGGGGCAGGGCAAGGCACTGGGCTCCCTCTCTTGGGCACCCCCGATATCCCTCTTGGCAGACTTGCTCTCTCTCCAGTTCTCTCCCTGTAAGCAGCAGGCCTTTGTTCCCTGGGGTCCTGCCACAGTCCCAACCTGCCTCCGGAATGCTTTCCAAAGTACACCTTACTTTAAAGATACTCCGAACAGAACATGGAAACAGCTTTCCTTGACTGAAACTACAGTGTTTTCCAAAGACAGGCCCCAATAACTGTATTAGTATTAACTAGAAACGTAATAGAAATACATGTTGACAGCTGTTCATCCACCCGATGTTAGCGTTGAGCATCTATTACATGCTTCCTGGTATGGTACTAGGCACTGATGAGTCACAAAACAACAGACACTTTCCTTAAGGAGCAGGAGGGCTTCTGGGGGACAAGTGCCCACATGAGGCCCCAGGGCATGTTGAAGGCACCAGGGGTGGGGGGAGCTGAGGAGGGGATCCCCCAGGGCATGTTAGAGGCACCAGGGGTGGGGGAAGTCCAGGAGGGACCTCCCCAAGTTCCTCTCCACCTCCCATGATCTTCACCTAAAGCAAAGGCCACAACCCCGCCATCTCCCTGGGCTTCAAGCTCCAAGTGTTTCTTCCTGGGATATGGCTCAGTCCTTGATTCACTCATTCACTCGTTCATCCATGTAACCAATGCATTTTGAGCAGGCCGGTGAGGAGGGTCTGCTCTGGGCGCTGGGGAAGATATGGGCAGAGTGAGCCCTCCTGGTGCCAACACTACCAGGGCGGGGGACCCCAAGGGTAACCGTGTCACCCAGCAAACAGCAAGCTGGGGTGTGGGGGCTGAGGGAGCGCAGGCCAGGGCTCTCGCTGCAAGGAGGGTGGCTCTGGACAGGAGTGACTCCTGTCTGGTCACCTGAGCAGAGGCCGGGCAGCGCCAGGATGTGGAGTGGATTTGCCACACTTGCCAGGCAGAGGGCATGGTCTCGACTGTGACACCAACAGGCCTGTGGGCAAGAGAGGCCGAGTGCCAGGGCCTGGCATTCTGGCCTCACCCTCATCATTCCTCATCACCCCACGTGGGCTCCCCTTTTGGGCTCCAACAGGAGTTTTATCAGATTCTCAGAAAGCACTTTTGGTCCCAGAGTTCCGGGAACTTCAGAGTCGCTCCCACATTCTTTCCCTGGGTTCCCTGCGGGCAGAGAAGTTTCGAGGTCCGGCCTCTCTGCGGGCCGGGCCGGAGCGGGGATGGGGTGTCCCCTGCACCTTGAGTCTTGTTTTGTTGTAAATACAAAAGATTACATGCTTTTAAGATATACATCCTTCGTTGTTCACTGGGACGTTTTGGGAAATGTAACCAGATGGCTAAATCTACCCTTTTTAAAAATATATATTTTATTGATTTTTCACAGAGAGGAAGGGAGAGGGATAGAAAGTCAGAAACATCCATGAGAGAGAAACATGGATCAGCTGCCTCCTGCACAACCCCCACTGGGGATGTGCCCTTAACCAAGGTACATGCCCTTGACTGGAATCAAACCTGGGATCTTTTAGTGCGCAGACCGATGCTCTATCCACTGAGCAAAACCTCAGGGCCAGCTCCACCCTTTGACATTCTGATGCGCTTTTTATGTGGGTCCGGGGTTCTCCACCCCACCCCTACCCCCACCCCCAACCCCCTCGCCTTCCCGCCCTCCCTGGCGCAGGGATCCCTGTGGTCCGGATGACAGTGTAGAGTCTGAATGGCAGGTTCAGGGCGTGGCCTGGCCCACTGGCTGGGGGAGGGGGCTCAAGGAAGGGCAAGCCCCAGTGAGGCGGTTTCCGCAAACCTGAGTGGAGTACGTGCTGAGGCCGGAGCCTTTGGGCTGGGGCCTCTGGACAGGACATTCAACAGTTTCACCATAAAACTGCGCACGCCTAGGAGACTGGGCCAGACCTCGGGGCCTGGGGGTGCCGGCTCCAGTCTGCGGCCCTCAGGCCAGTGCAGGGCTGAGCCCACCACCCACCTTCCTGCCCCTGCGCCCGAGGGCCACGCACCCACATTCCTACCGCTAAGCCCGAGGGCCACGCAGGGCCTGGGCCTGCGCTGGCTGCCAGAGCCCCCGGGGGGTAGGGGTGCAAGACGGGCAGGTTACGGAAGGGGGGCTAAGGGGTCAGGCCCCCACACTCACCCCTGAGGCCTAGCTTTTCGCCTGGGTACCCTCAGGGTCACTGGCCGGCTGGGGAGGAAGGGCCCGGTGTAGGGCAGCCCAGCGTTGAAGGTACAATAAAGACCGACTTGAAAGCAAACTGTCATGCCTAAGATGGAGGAATTAATTATCCTTAAACACTAGCAGTCGATTAACCGTGTTTTACAACAAGTATATACACAGTCATTGTGGCCTGCTCTATGCCTTTTCTATCTTTTATTCATATCTGACTTGAGTTCTGTCTTCGATAGTAGAATTTTAAACATTTTTACTTTATAAGCTACAAAATTTAGCAGCAACATGAAGCCTCTGGTGGATATATGTTACTGTTACGTTATTCTGTGCACTGGGAATTTTAGAAAATAAAATATTCTTGTGACCTCCCCACCCCACGCTCCTCCTCAGAGGCTGTCCCATAGTGAGGAGGCGGCTTCCTAATGAGTGAGTCAGGTCTTCCCTTTCTGCCTCAGTCTACCTTCCTGTGCCCTTTCCCTCTGGCCACCCCCTTGCCAGAAGCCTTCACAACTCCCCAACTCTCATCTCACCAATCCAAATCCTGCAACCCAGGCCAGCAGCAGGGGGTCTTTCCAGGTTGATTCAAATCCCCTCTCAGAGCCTCTTCTTCATTTCACCACCAAGGCGAGGCAAGTCCTGCCAAGCTCGGCCGTGTGCCTAGAGGTCCCTGTGATGGAGTGAAGGCTCGCTCAAACAGCCCAGCCCGCAGAAAATGAGCGTGCTGTGTCCCCCGGTGGACCTGCATCAGATCTATCGATTGAGTGACTTATTCTTAAATTTACCAGCACTTTCCTGTTGGCCCATTTGCTGAAGTTCATAGCTGTGCTCAGCACTGCCTCCCCTTGCCCCTCCTAACACACACACACCTCCTGCACATCCTTCCACGCTGACCATTTTCTGGGTGTTTGTATGATTGTCAGATGAATGGCTGTCTCCCATAGTCCATGAAGGGGTGCTGTTGGAAGGCCTCCAGCGCGGGGCCTTACATGCGTGATGGCCGATAAAAGAATACATTTCAGAGAATACAAGCCCGGGTGAGATGTCACCTTTTCCATTTTTCTTAACAGACCTCAGCTGCCGGTCTCCTGGAACACAACTCAATCGGTCTTGTTCCGTGGTCATTTGTGAATAAATGTCACCTCTTCACTGGCACCGGGCGCACAGAGTGTGCATGTATGCGAGTTTAGGCATTAAATAAGGAGAAAAAGTGTGGAAATGGAACACGCTAGTAAGCGATGATGCTCTGAGCATGAAGCGAGCCAGTCACGGCTACGATGACCTGCGAGGGGATGAGGACCCGAAGGATCGGAGAGCCAGGGGTGGCATTGCCAAGAAACTGAAAAATTAACTGAGAACTTCAGAAAATCAGTTCAGAGTTAGCAGGCACTCACTCTACATAAATGCAATTGTATGGCATATCTGTGAATACTGTGTTTTGAAGATGATTTTTAAATATTTGTAGGCATTATTGTGATTTTGTACAATTTTTACTTTCAGATGCTAATTACTATCATCCCCATCAGATTATAATACACTACTCTATGGACACTCCCAGGCAAAGCCGCGTCTTTCACACCGCGGTGTGGTCCGTGTCCCAGGACGGGGCGTGACTCACAGACCAGTGTGTCGCCAGCCAACACTCTCTTCTCAGTCATTCTCTTCGGCTGCATATCAGATGTATGGAGTGCACATACAGTTGTCAAAAATTGGTGCTATTTAGTCTCAGTAATGAACTTGAAATCGCTAGCGTGCATTTGTTGAAACTGCTCTGTAAAGTCTGCTACCTTTTACTAACTGCTGACAACATTTTTGGCTGTTTAGTACTAAGTAGAATTCTGTAGCTATTACCTATATAAGCTCTCCATGTTTACCGGGAATAAAAAGGAACACTTTTAAGCAAAAAGAAGGAGGAAAAATAAAATATGGTCCAACTACCCAGTGATAGCGATTAACAGTTTGGCATGTAGTTGTCTATTCTTCATGTGTGTGTGTCCCCTCTTAATTAACACAAGTTTCCCTGCTATTTTAGTTACTGAAAACCTTTTGTAATGCCATGAAACAGAGAAGGGATTACCTTAGACACCTGTACTTTAAAATCATATTCATTTTGCAGGGTGGAGGGGCTCAATGGAGAGAGGGGGAGACACCTGAAATATTTTTAATAATAAAGATAAATTAAAAATAAAATCATATTCATTTTACGGGTTGGAAGGGCTCAATTGGGAGAAACGGGGGGCATCAGCAATACTGTCAAAATAAATTTAAAAATAAAATAAAATAAAATATCTATTTGATAAAAAAAAAACTAATCCTCAAACATCAGCACCCTGTAGCACAAGCCCTTCATTCAACAGTTGCCCAAACTGCAAGATTCTGTCCTAAGAATGTAGCTGGCCTATAATTACAGCCACTGAAACTATGAGGCCTTTGGGTCCCAGAATATAATTCATGTTCTTACTTGTCTACATCCCAGTGGCATAGGACTCCAAACCTTCCCTGTGTGCTAGATGGAAAAATAGGCCACAGGAAAGAGTGACATTAGAGAGATAGAGGTTCGAAACTGTCTGATAATGTTTGTATCAGATTGATAACAGAGTTCGTACTGGAAAAGTACTTTTAACTAAGAGTCAGAAAACTGCATTTTAATTCCCACTGTTTTTACACAGCATGTGACCTGGGTAATTTCTCTCTGGTGATTTTCTCATTTGTAAAATGATAATGATTTAATTTTCCATTCTTATTTTCATTAAATCAAATGAAACAGAATAGGAAAGTGCTTTTTAAAGAAAATTCTAAGAATAGCAATATTTTATTGAGCATCTTTTTTTTTCCCCCATCCTTCTACCCCTCCCCTTTGGCAATCATCAGCTTATTCTCCGTATCCATGCTTCTCTTTTGTTTGTTCATTTATTTTGTTGCTTAGAATCCACACATAAGTGGGATCATGTGACATTTGTCCTTCTCTGACTTATTTCACTCAGCATAGTCTCCAGGTCCATCCATGCTGTCACAAATGACAAGACTTCATTCTTTTTTATGGCTGAGGAATATTCCATGGATATATGTACCACAACTTCTTTGTCCTAGAATGTGGAAGTACTTTTTACCTATGGAGTGTCATGCGAAGTGAGATCTTGAGAGAAAGAGAGAGGGGAGAGAGAGAGATAGAGATAGAGAGAGAGAGAGAGAGAGAGAGAGAGAGAGAGAGAGAGAGAGAGGTGTCCAGAGAAACTCTGCTAGTCTATGTGTGCAGTTCCTTGTCTCTCCCTGCCTGGTGCTGTCTCAACTGGCATTGATGTTTTGTGTGTGTTCATGTCACTCTTGCATGTCTCCTTCACACAGCTGTTGAATTTTCCTGTCGTCCTTGGTCTCCTTTTCTGTTTCCCCCACTAGTTAGTAAGTTTTTAATGAGCAGAACGGAGTCTGTCAGCAGGAGGCTTGGGGGCACGTTAGCCCCGCTGTCCATCAGCCCCAAGACAGGCTTCCGCCGCCCTCTCATGCAGACTTCGCCAGCCAGGTTAACTACCTCCTCCAGCCCCTCCAAGAGGTGTTTGTTTGTTTGTTTTTTATCCTTAGTGTTGATGTAATTTAATTCAATTTTTGTTTGTTTTTAATACTCACCTGAGTTTATTTTTCCACTGATTTTCAGAGAGTGTGAACAAGAGATGAAAACAGAGAGAAACATTGATGTGAAAGAGATTCATTGACTGGTTACCTCCTGCACGTACCCTGACCAGGGCCCAAACCAAGGAAGCAGCCTGGAACTGAGGTATATGCCCTTGCCTGGAATCAAATTCGGGACCTTTAATCCACAGGCCAATGCTCTATTCATTGAGCTAAACTGGTTAGGGCCCTCCAAGAGTTTTTATTTTATTTTATTTATTGACTTGAGAGAGAGAGAAATATCATTTGTTGTCCCACTTATTTATGCACTTATTGGTTGATTCTTGTGTGTTCTCTGACCAGGGATCGAACCCAAAACTTTGGTGTATGGGGACGACACTCCAACCAACTGAGCTACCCAGCCAGGGCCATCCAAGAGTTTTAGATCACCAGTAACCTTCATGTTTATATCTCCAGACTATAAAATTCGGCCTAGCAGAGTACATTATAGACAGTCAGTGGCAGTTGGTGAGGGATGCGTGGATGAGACAACGGGTGTATTATATCAGTCTCTAAGGAGGCTCTCTCCCTTGTCAACTAAAGCCTCTTCTTTTGTGTGAATTTATGAAATCTGCTCACGGACCATTTTGAGTTTGATTATTCAAAAAGGGCCACAATTTGTGAAAACTGATGATCTTGCTGAGAAAGAACATGAATAAGGGTCAGGCCCTTCGCTCCTGGTGACGTTCCCAGCCCCAGCTCCTCAACACAGGCTGGCAGTGTTAGTTAGGTATGCTGAAAAGTGTCAGTGTCTGGGACTATTGAGTCATTCTTCGATATCCACTAAAGATGAGAACCTTGAGCCTGTCCATTTGTAATTCGTTTAAAGCCTTGGAAATGTCTGTGCTGAGGTGTTGATAGAGGCCAGAGAAAGGCAGGATGCCTAGTTGAGAAAACAAATGCCCAACCACTCCCACTGCCATAGATGGTGACAGGGTGAGGGGATGTTTATCGGAGATGCAAGAATAAATATGAACACAAAGCCCATTAAATAGTGTAATTTCAAAATGCTGGCAAGAAGGGGAAAAAGAAAAAGACTTTATTTGGAACAGAATACAATTTCCAAAAATAGACCCACACTTACATGGTCACTTAATTTTCGACAAAGGTGCCAAGTTAGATAATTCAATGGAGAAAAAAATAGTCTTTTTAACAATAGATACTGGAACCACTGGATATTCTATATGGAAAAAAATAACCTTGATCCTCACTTCACACCTTTCAAAGATGAACTCAAAATGGATTCATAGACCTAAAAGTAAAAGCTAAAACTAATTAAACTTTTAAAGAAATTTGTTGTAATACTAGACTGGAAAAAGACGACGTAAGCAGGACACAAGAACATAAACTATGAATAAAAATGATGAATCAACTACATCAAGGTTAAAAATTAGTTTTCTTAGAGGTAAGCCACAAAACTAGATATATTTTTGCAAAACATATATCTGACTCAATTTATAAAGAACACTTACAACTCAGTAATAATATGAACCATTGAATAAAAAGTAGGCAATGGACTAAAAAGCAGTGGTGGGGCCGGGGGGGGGGGGGGGGGGGGGAAGGCCGCACCAAAAGATTGGAACAAATACTTCATTAAAGAAAATATGTGAGTAACAAATAAAAACAAGAACTAGTCATCAGAGAAAAGCAAATTAAAACCACAATGAGCTATTTTGAAGCTATATTATTTAGATACATAAAAGCTTAGAATTGTTATATGTAATGGCATCATTCTTTTTTCTTTGGATTTTTTAAAAATTAATTACATTCTTCCTCTTTTTTTCCCCTTATAGCTCCCCTCCACCTGGTACCCATCCCACCCTCCGCCCTCACCTCCCCCACACTGTCCTCTTCCATAGATGTATGATTTTTGTCCAGTCTCTTGCTGCACCTCCCACACCCCTTTTCTCCCCAAGAGTTGTCAGTTCATTCCCGCTCTATGCCCATGATTCTGTTATATTCACCAGTTTATCCTGTTCATTAGATTTTTAATTCACTTGATTTTTAGATTCATTTGTTGAAAGATATGTATTTGTTGTTCATAATTTTTATTTTTACTTTTTTCTTCTTCCTCTTCTTAAAGAATACCTTTCAGCATTTCATATAATACTGGTTTGGCAGTGATGAACTCCTTTAGCTTTTTCTTATCTGCAAAGCACTTTATCTGACCTTCAATTCTGAATGATAGCTTTGCTGGGTAGAGTAATCTTTGTTGTAGATTCTTGCTATTCATCACTTTAAATATTTCTTGCCACTCCCATCTGGCCTGCATAGTTTCCTTTGAGAAATCTGCTGACAATTGTATGGGTGCTCCCTTATAGGTAACTAACTGTTTTTCTCTTGCTGCTTTTAATATTCTTTCTTTGTCTTTTGCTCTTGGCATTTTAATTATGATATGTCTTGATGTGGTCCTCTTTGGATTCCTATAGTTTGGGATTCTGTGTGCTTCTTGGACTTTTAAGTCAATTTCTTTCACCAGGTGGGGGAAGTTTTCGGTCACTATTTCTTCAAATAGGTTTTCATTATCTTGCTCTCTCTCTTTTTCTGGCACCTCTATAATTCGGATGTTGGTATGCTTGAGGTTGTTCCAGAGGCTCCTTACACTATCTTCAATTTTTTTTTTATTCTTTTTGCATTTTGCTTTTCTGGTTGAGTGGATTTTGCTTCTTTGTATTTCAAATCTTTGACTTGATTCTTGTGGTCCTCTAGTCTGCTTTTAGGTCTTTGTATAATATTTTTTATTTCAGTCAGTGTATGCTTAATTTCTAGTTGGTCCTTTTTTATATCCTCAAGGGTCTAATTCATATCCTCAAAGGTCTTATTAAGTTCATCGGCCTTTTCTAGGAGCCTCTTGAAAAGCCTTATAACTGTGGTTTTGAACTCTCTGTCCAGTCGGTTTTTTTCCTCCATTTCTTTCACATGTGATTTCTTTCCATGTCTCTGCATTGTGGCTGCTTCCCTGAGTTGGTCAATTAGCTTTGTGTGGTAGATGTCCTCTAAGGGATAGTGGCTCAACCTCCCCAGTTATCTGAGGCGGATACTCTTGGTGCAGCCCTTTATGGGTTGCACAGTCTTGTTGAAGTGAAGCCCAGATTATTGTTGTTAGCACTAGGAGGGTTTGACCTCCAGGCCAATTGGCTGTGAGGATCAGCTGTGCTCAGGTTGGATGGGTGGAGTCTCCGGGCTGAGCAGGCAGCCTTGATTTCCCATCAGCTCCACCCTTGCAGCACCTGGGTCTCTGTGCCTGGTGGTAATGGCTGTACCCACCTCTGGGAGAAAGCTGCCACCAATCTCTACCAGCTGCTGGACAATTCAGCCTCTCCCCAAATGAGTCTGCACACCCAAAGTCTCATCCAGGGTTGTAAAACAATGCAGTCCGGTGGTTTCCCTTCTTTATTTTTTTTTCTCCCAAATGAGAGAGCAAGGCACGAGTCCTCTCTGCACGCTCGGGGGCTTCTGCAGTTCCCAAGTTTACACGCCCTCTCCGCAAGCTCACAGACCTCTGCAGCACCCGAGTTTCAGTGTGCTTCCTCCTTACTGTCCAGTTTCACCTCGTATGAGCATGGGTTCCCCAGACCTCGCCTGGAACTGGGGAATCAGTGCAGTGGGACGCCTTTGTTTCCCTCCTTGTTCAGGAAAACCAGCCTCCCGCCTTATCCGCTCATGTGAGCACAGCTCCAAACCTCTGACTCTGCACGTATCCTCAACTCTGCCCTCTGCCACTCCTCTGAGTCACAGTGTCCTATCTTTACTTTTATTTGTGGAATTTCCACTCAGCCAGCTTTCCGGTAATTCTGGATGATGTTCGTTCTGTCATTAAGTTGTAGCTTTGAATTTTTTGTGTGGAGCAGCAAGATAGGTGTTTACCTATGCCACCATCTTGGTTCCTCCTTGGCATCATTCTTTAATTTTTGAATAATTATATACAATGTTGTAAATATATTCTCAGAATAATATTTATTAAATTTTAAGATATATTTAAGTATATACAAATATATTTAGATTTTGTTTGCTACATATAATCTTCTTTGGGATTTTTATATTAGTTTTAACTAATAGAAATGTTTAGTAAGAAACTTAATACATGTCCACAAGAATGGCTAAAAGTTAAAAAGACTCACAGTAGCAAATGTTGGCTCGGACATGGAACCTTTGGGACTCATTCATTGCCGGTGGACACACTAAGGGCACAGCAGTTTGGAGAATGGCATCGCAGTACCCATAAAGTTAAAGATATGGTTAGCCTATGATCCGGCAATTCTGTGTCTAATTAATTCATTACCCAAGTGAAATGAAAACGAAGGGTACTGAAGTTTTGCCATCCCCCAAAATGCCTTTGAAAAATTAATTATAATCTGGCTATTAAAAACAGAAGACTCAGCCCTAGCTGGTTGGCTTAGTGGATAGAGCATTGGCCTGCAGACAGAAGGGTCCCAGGTTCGATTCCAGTCAAGGGCACATGCCCAGTTTTCTAGCTCAATCCCCAATTGTGGTGTGCAGGAGGCAGCCAATCAATGATTCTCTCTCATCATTGATGTTTCTATCTCTCTCTTTCTCTCTGAAATCAATAAAATCTATTTTAAAATCAAAACAAAACAGAAGACTCAGAAAACTTTGACCGTTCCCCTTTCCTTCCCCAGGTCATTGGAAGGGACTCTGCTTATTCACATAAGGAGTTTGCCTTCTCCGATGTGAATTGGGTAAAGCAGATGGGGAGCATTCACACTCATCCTATTAGCTGAATTTCCCACGGGCCCATTGTTTTTGGGTTGCCTAACAGGAATCTGATTGCAAGAGTGTTCTGCTCTTGCTCAGCTACCTGTGAGTTGTCTATTGCCCCTTTGAAATTCCAGACCCCTGTCCACCTTTTTTGTCCACAGTGGCATATGAGCCTCAACTACCCAATGCGTTTCAGATCTCAGTTTTATGACACTCCCCAACCTCCTGTGTCCATGCATAATCATCAATCTTGGACTTTTTCTCCTGTTGATCTGTCTCTGTTAATTTAGTTATTAGCCCATCTAGAAGGACTTGCAAGGTGGAAGTAAAATGATTTGGTTAAGCCCCCACTAAAATGTATGTCCACATAAAAACATGAGCATGAATTCTTAATAATGGCCAAAAACTAGACAACACTCAGTGTCCATAAATAAGACAATGGATAAAAAGACCAAGGCTGTGGTATATTCATAAAACAGACTATTGTACAGAGTAAACCAGGAATGAGCCATGGCGTCTCAGAAGCATGATGCTGGCACAGAGCACAGAACGTGGCTTGGTTTGCTCTTCAACCAGATTGCTCAGGTAGCAGTTTGTACCTCCTGTCCTAGCATTTTGGTCTCAGGAAAGTGACCATTGGATGAATGAGCTGCAGAATCCATCAGAGGGACACTCTGGAATAATACATGCTGCTACCCTTCCAAATGTGCCCCAGGAGTCAGAATCCCATCAGCCTCTCTTTCAGGAAGACTCCTACATGTGTAACTAAAAACATGGACAGATCTCAGAGCGATCCTGAAATATAGCACACAGGTCACATTAAACCATTTCTGCAAAATTTAAAAGCATGCATATGATGCTATATTTTGATGGCAGAATCATATCTATCCTATCTAATAAAAGAGAAACATGCAAATTGACTGTACCTCCACTATGCCCACAAGCCACACCCACCAGCCAAACAGGAGTGAGTATGCAAATTAACCCAAACAATATGTTGGTTAATTTGCATACCCAGGCACAGAGTGAAGACTGAAGACAGCATAGAAGAAAGCCAAGAGCTGCAGAAGGGAGGGAAGCTGTGGAGAAGCAAGCAGGGCTGCGGGGAAGCAGGCGGGTCTGCGGAGATGGGAGGGAAGCAGGCGGGGGTGGCGGAGAAGGCCGCCGGAAGCCCTATTCTTGCAGAAATCTTCCTGCAACAGGCCTTAGTCCTATCTAATAAAAGAGTAATATGCAAATTGACCATATCTCCCATCAAGCCATGCCCACCAGCCAATCAGGAGTGACATGCAAATTTACACCCAACCAAGATGGCTGCTTTGCTTTTTCTGGCCTTGGGTGGCCAGGGAGCTGGGGCAGAGCCAGCCAGAAAAATCAATCCCATGGTAGAGCGATCACTGGGTTTCCAAGGCCAGAAAAAGCCTCTTGCCAAAAGGCTTTTTCCGGCCTTGGGCAGGGGGTGAGCCCCAGTATGTGGGAAGGGGCAGGTTGGGTAGAGGGACCACCCACCCCCAGTGCACGAGTTTCATGCACCGGGTCCTTAGTATATATATAAAAGCCATTCAACTGTTCAACCATTTGACCAGTAGCTATGATGTGCACTGACCACCAGGGGGCAGACACTCAATGCACAGGCATGGAAACATGGAACAGTCTGATGAATCTCAGAGGGAAGAGGGGGGAGGAAGGGTGGGAAGAGATTACCTGAAGATCTTATATGCATACTAGTGGCCCGGTGCACAAATTCATGCAGCGGTGGGGTCCCTGAGTCTTGTGAGGATCGGGCTGAAACTGACAGTCTGACATCCCCTGAGGGGTCCCAGATTATGAGAGGGTGCAGGCCAGTCAGAGGGACCCCACTGGTGCATGAATCCATGCACCAGGCCTCTAGTATACTAATAAACGTATAGATGCATGGTCAGGAAATATATGTACTAACCTCAGGGTGACAGTCACTTCTGGGGAAAGAGAGGAGTTGGGGTGAGAAAAGTAGGGTGGGGACATCAATGACATTAGTCTATTTACTACCCATCCATATTAAATAGAGACCTTACACAGGTAAGGGAAGTAGATGATATGTGTGAAGTTGGCATTGGGGTGGCTATTCTGTTTGAAACTTTTTATAGTCAACCACAATCTAATTATTGAGACTGAGGTCCGCCTTTCCAGGCTGGCCAGCCCTGGTCCTCGTAGCATCTCTTCCAGCTCTGCTGGCCTTGGGGTATTTGACAGAAGAAGATAATCACCATGTACACCAAGCATCTTCTTAGTAGCATCTTGAGGAAGGAATATCTCCTTTCCCTCATGGCAACTGTTCCCATGAGATTATCTATTGATTACCGTATCTTCCCTTTCCTGACTACCAGTGTCTATCAACCTGTAATTTCTGGGACCAGAGCTCCAGTCCACCACGGGTCAAGTCCAACCAGTCACATCTAAATCATGTCCCTCTTTGAAACAAGAGTCTAACCTTCTCCCTTTTGGGAGAAATACAAACCGAGGTTAGGTGACGATCCCATGTGGACACTCACTGGCTCTGCCTGTCATCAGCAAGGGCTGACATTGGCCGTGGACGTGCCTAGAGAGCATGCTAGTCCTGGAGTCTGATGTTTTTTATGGTACACTTCCAACTGGAGTTTGTAAGGCTCGTTCTTTTTTAGAGGATTTTTTTCAAGTCATGAGATGCTTTTCTCCTTAACCATTTATACAACCAATACCATCAGAGGTACCTGTAGCTTTGGATTTTTGCTTTCGTTTTTTAATAATGCAGCCAGAGACTTGGTCACCAGATGCTACTCTCGTTGCCAACAACCGTTGGAAAGAAACCATTTATCTGGAAGCAGCATCTAGAATTTTCAAGGGAGCGTTTCATGTCAGCGGGTGAGGAAGTTGCTGTATCTGGGACACTGGATGACTAGGAAGAACACAATGTACAGCGTACCATAAAAAACATCAGACTCCAAGACCAGCATGCTCTCTAGGCACGTCCACAGCCAATGTCAGCCCTTGCAGACAACAGGCAGAGCCAGTGAGTAGTGTCCACATGGGATCGTCACTTAACCTCGGTTTGTATTTCCCCCAGCATAACACCCTTCAGTACAGCATACAATTCATTCATTGGTTTGTTCATTGTCCATGTCCTCAAACACCCTTTGGCTCAGGGGGAGCAGGAGTTCAGTCTATGCTGGCCACTGGTACTCACTAAAGGGTGCCCATGCCGCTGCGGTGCTCAAACATTGGCTTTGGCTGTGAGTTCCTGCCTCTCCTAAGCCTGGTCTACGAAGAGATGACCCTGATGATAAAACAGACATGGCTGCTCTTTATTGAGGGCTTGCAACACTGAACCACTCTGGCCCAGGCTCACTTCCTTTCATGTTTTAACCACCCCTGCACAGAGCCATTAGTCCCACCTTGCAAATAAAAACATGAGACTTAAAAACTTTGAGAGATCACACAGCTGCCAAGAAGCAGAGCAGGGATCGAATCCACCACATCGGTCTCCGCCACTGCCTCCAGCACCACTCCCTGGGAGAGTGATGTGTAGGGGAAAACAGTTAGGACCAGTCACTTCCAGTGCCCTTTGCCCACAGCTGGCTCCCGGGAGAAGTCACTGGTCTGCCCCTCCTGGGTCTAGCCTTGTCCTTGCTCCTACCACTTGCCACAGGACCTTGTCTTGGTATCCGATACACTCACTTCTTCTGTTAAATTGATTTCTGAGAGAGAGAGAGAGAGAGAGAGAGAGAGAGAGAGAGAGAGAGAAACATCAATGACGAGACAATCACTGATTGACTGCCTCCTGCATACCCCACACTGGGGATGGAGCCTGCAACCCGGGCATGTGCCCTGACCAGAATAGAAACTGGTTCATAGGTTGACACTCAACCACTGGGCCACACCAGCTGGGCCAGACGCATTAACTTCTTGAAGTCAAGACGTGATTGTGATGCTCTTAGAAGTGTCCTTGTGTAGAGGGAGGAGCTTGCGTTTTGGAGTCCTGGGTCCTGGGTTCCAGTCCTCCCTGCGTGAGATGGGAAGGGACTCGACCCTCTGGGCTCAGGTTTTCACTGGTACAAGGGAAATACGACACCTGCCTTGCAGTTATGGAGAGTTACAAAAGATTCCTGCAATACATATTTCACATGATCACTTAAGGAACAAACCAACATTCTTTTTTAATTTTTAAAAATAATTCTTATTTCTCAGTGATAGTTGGCATTGAGCCAGGATTTTTTTTCCCTGTTAGGAAAAGGTAGAAAGGAAAGAGAAAAGGCATTTAAGATCTCCATAGCAACTAGTCTTGTTTGCATCCTGCAACCAGGAGGGGGTGCGGGGCCAGGGTAGTTTCTCTTCAAGACCCCCTGCCCTGAGCCTGTAAGAAGCAGAGGAAACAGTGGTGGGAGGGGAGGTTTGAAGGTGCCAAGGTAACCAGAAGGGTCCTCTTTTGCTCACCATCTGTGGAGCTGTTTGCACATCCTGGTAGTTACAAGGTTACAGTTTGTGGACTGTCTTCTAATTTTTTTCTTGGTGTTACTTGTTTGGTTGTATAATTATTTCTGGCTTTAAACGTTTTTTAAAAAGGCAACTGAAGGCCATTGATAGATTTAGGAAAAAAAGCACAAGAGGTAAATGGGCACTGGACAGGTAAATAGAGTGTTAGACTTCTGGTTATAGCTATTCTTTCCCATGTTTTGTACTGTTTTTTAAAACAATAATGAAGAACACCGAGAAGTGTGACCCTCCAGCCCTGGAAGAGCAAACGCCATCGGCCCTCTTTCCAGACCTGAAACTGGCTGGTAGAGGGCTCTCAGACACAGGATGAGAAAGCCGTATCTTGAAATGACCTGGAATTCTGGGGACATTCTTGGCCGAAACACCCAATCCCAGGGACAGCCCCGGGCAGGATTGTGAAAGAGGCTACGTGTCTCTGGGCGCCTCCATTCCTGAACCCCCACCCTGGCCTTTCAACATCTCCTCCCCCAGGCACCTGGCATTCTCCCTAAGTCACCTCTCCCAGCACCAGACACACACCCTGCATGCAAATGTTACTGAGAGTGGACACAACCCCAGAAGAGTTTGCTCCCAGAAAGTCAGCAGGGAGGGTGTAAAGAAAGGCCAAAGGAATCAAGTTCGAGGAAAGATCTTCCACAGGCCTGTCAGCAAGCCCCCAGCCGTGCTGTGCAGGCAGCAAGCAGACACGTGTGGAGTGGACAATACAGCTTCCCGTCCACTGTGTCCTGTACCAGGCAGGAGGACCTGTTCTGTGGGGGGAAGGACGGACTGTAAGAACCAGTACCACCTGCCAGCCGGGTGGGGGAGGGGGTACGGGAAGGTCAAGGTGTCCTCTGAGCTAGGACTGTGAGAAGTGAGGGGTGAACAGGAGGTTGTGTGGGGAAAGGGAGCAGCAGGGCCCTAGCCTCCACCCTCTGACACTCCCTGTCGGCCAAGTCTGGACCTCTCAAGTTCTAAGACCTTAGGCCAGGTCTGGCCTCAGGGGGTCCCAGACTCTGGTCCCGTGGCGGGGGTCTGCCGCCTGCCTTCTCTGCTCAGTCGACGTCTCCTCGTCCTGCAGACCCGCATCGGGTCCACCTTCCCTTGAAGGCCTTCCTCAGCTTCTGGGAAGTGATGCTGCTCCTCTGCCCGCGCGTGACACCGTCCGCATTTGCTAAAGCACTGGTCCTCCTTGGGCATCCCACATGTCCTGAGAACGCTCACCGCAGGGTGAGCTGTCGCCCTCGTCATCGAGGTCACAGGAGCGAGCAGGTTCCAGCAGGCTGAGTCACCGCTGCTGGCCATCGCAGGCCGGACGGCAGGACAGGGTGGCCAAGTCAACAACCCAGGTCTGCCCCCACTGGAGGGGCCTCGCTTTGCAGGGGAGTGGGTTCATGGCACAATGTTTGGCTACTTCATGATCGGCCTGAGGACAGACCCCATTTCTGTGTGAGGGGGAGGGTCCATCTGGGGAGCACAAGATATATCTTTGTTGAGTGAAGAGGGATGAATTAGTCAGCCCAGTCCTGGGGGGCGGGGGGTGGTTTGTGAGCAGGGCCTTTCCAGGCCACCTGCTCCATCTCACCCGATCTGGCACCAGAAAGGGCTGCCGCACTCCACTCTGCCGGCTTCCCACTGCCGGCACTCGTAACCATGCTGGTTTCCACCTGAGGGAAGGCACGGGGCAACCATGGAGCGACAGGGGGCAGGAGGCAGAAGCAGGAGCCCCGCCCAGCTCTTTTCCATCCTCTCCTCTGCATCTCCTTGTCTGTTCCCCTCAGACACACAGACCCCCGACCACCAGGTTCCCATCCCTCTGAGGGATGGTCCCTGAGGCACTGAAGGAGGTGCTGCACTCAGGGTCCAATGGGGAGAAGGAGGAGGGTGAGGTTGGGGGACTGAGATGGTCAGGTGATCAGGAGAGGGCCACTGCCTGGTGGAGGGTGTACCCCGAACTCAGAGGCTGCCCTGGGACATGACTGGGTGGATCCTCTGGGTCTGTGGGAGGGAAATGCTATGGCTTCTCATGCTTAGAGATTATGTTTTCCTTCCAACCTGGAGGAGGACATATTCACACACATATTTTAGTTTCTAAAGGGCTTTCCGTATAGGCCACCTCAGTATTTTTTAAATATGTTTTTATTGATTTCAGAGAAGAAGGGAGAGGGAGAGAGAGATAGAAACATCAGTGATGAGAAAGAAACATCGATTGGTGCCCCCTGCATGCACCTTACTGGGGAGCAAACCCCCAGCCCAGGCTCGTGCCCTGACCTGGGATTGAACCGTGACCTTCTGCTTCACGAGTTGACGCTCAGCCACTGAGCCCCACCGGCTGGGCAGACCATCTCAGCATTAGACTAGGGGTTGCACCTTGTTGCCACCCCATCATCCTCACTCACACAGCATTCAGCACCCAGGACGTGCCAGGATTGCCAGGGGCCTGGGGACCCGAAGCCCTGGCCCATCTTCAAAGAGGCTGTGGTCCAGAGAGAGGCAGATGGGGAGGTGGAAGCAGCTTTGGGAGCCAAACAGGTGCCAAGGAGGCTGCGCAGCGGTGGATGGGGAGGCTCCGGGGTGAATCACAGTGAGCCAAGACTCAGTGACTTGTTGAGTTGTTTTTCATTGGGGGCAGTTGGCTGTGGGGAGGAGGAGAAGAGTTCTTGGAATTGAATTATTTTATTGTGCAAACTTGAAAGCAATTCCTTGTTATTTAAGGGGGATGGAGGGACAGAGGCAGAGCCCTGAGCATGGTTTTGTCTCCACAGAGGCCGGTGGGAGGAGACCTCTTCCTGGGGCAGAGCCGCCTACCCAGCTACCCACTCTCCCGCCTGGGACATCTCCAGCCTCTACTCCTGTTTGAGTCACCGAGGAGGGAAGCATGGCCCCGGGCCTCGGAGTGACACAGTGTCACACCAGGTGATCTCTCCGAGGCTGAATCTGCGCAGCTTTATCAGCCTTTTCCATCTCGGCCTGCTTCCCAGCATGTTTACCTCCAGAGCTGAAGGTTCTCGATGGGGTTGGAGTCAGGCCAGCGAGCTCTGAGTGAGGCTGAGGATGAGGGAGCCCCTTGGGCAGGGTGGGGCGGTGCGAAACGCCCTTCTTCCTCCCTCCGTGGAGGGCATTTCTCTGCTCCGTGTGCAGCGTCTTTCCCTGGATGGAATGTGAATGGCCAGCAGCATGGCTGGGGCACAGCCTTCATTTGTCAGGTCCTACATGGCCCCACACTGTACCATCTCAGACACAATGTTGGGACAGAGATGTGAAGCAGATGCCTTCAAACTACACTCAAGAGAATAAATAAGGAGTCAGAACAATTAACCTTTGTTAGAACTTTGCAGTTTACTAAGAGGTATGTCACTTCATTCCACTCGGCAGTTGGCCCTCCGCACCGACCAGGTGTCTCCTCATCTTAGGAAGAAAGCAGGGCCAGCGGGGTTCAGCCACGTACTCAGGAGGGCACGTGTGCTTATTACAGCAGGGCACCAGCATTGTGACTGCCGGGCCATCACCGACACCACTCACCCAACCCGCAGGAAGGAGAAGCCCCGCCCCCATTGTATGACACATGGAGTCCACATCCTCTTCTACTCACAATTTCCAAACCAAGTAAGGATAATAGATTTTCAGATCATGACCCACCCCCGGGTCCCCTTCTTCCTCTAGAACCAACTTCGTCAGGAACACAAGTGAAACAAGCAGTCACTTTAAGGAATACCTTCCCCACCATGGCTGTGGGGTGGGCCATGACTCTGTAGGCACCTGGGGGTGTGTAGGACACACAGTGGGGCTATGGGCTGGGCCATGACTCAGTATGTGCTTAGGGGTGTGGGACACACAGTGGGGCTGGCCTTTGTTTGAAACCCTGACTCCCCTCTGCCCCACAATGGACGAGGCCTCAGATGTGTGGCCTCGTACCTTCCTAGTTCCAAAGAGCCTTCCACCCAGCTTGGACAGCCCTCATATAAAAATGTAACAATTGCAAATAGAAAACCAAATAGACACACTACTGCCTGTCTTTCAAACACATGAGCACATGACAGAGAGGCGCTATTATAATTCCTTGCTCAGAGAATTTTTGGTATTAACATCCTCCTCACTCTGCCACAAAGTGAACTCAAGGTGAATTCCCAGAGGCTAGTGGGTGTTTGCTGCTCGGCAGTATTTATTGACCGGTGGGCTGACCCTCCAGCCCCACACCTGGGGCAAAAAACAAGAGTCAGGAGAGGAAGCAGACCCTGAGTCGGTTGAGTGAGGATGGGGCTGGGGTGCTAGCGGGTATGTGCTCCAGAGGATTTTAAATTTAACCAAGGCTGCTGTAGGGGAGGTTGGACCAAGGCCATAGCCTGGAGATGAATTCTGAATTCCGAGTTCTGAGAGGGAACACTGGGTGGGTGGGAAAGAGGTGGTTGGAGGAGCACAAACTGAGTTCTGAGAGGGAGGATAGGGTCCCTGAGAACAGGCGTCAGATCTAGTTTACTTCTCCTGGAACTATCCTGGCTTTGCCCTGGCCTTGTGGACATCATTTAATCCCACCTCCCCTGTTTCTTGTCTGTAAAATATGAACAGCAGATGCCCATGTCAATGGCTGTTTGGTCTTAGCTTAGATCAGGCAACGTGTGTGAAGTCAGTTGTGAACGGGAGTCCGTAACTAAACACACCTGGATGGAGGTGGGCATGCTTGCGTAGGTGCCCGCATGGCTGGGAGGGCACAGTGAGCACTCCCAAGAGGAATGGCTGGAGGAGGGGGAAGAGCTTAGCAGACTCTCCGTGGGCAGGAAGTTGGGAGAGCATTTCAGGATAAAAAGAGGAGACAAGAGGAGGAGGTGCTTAAATGAAGTGAGGGAGGGTATCAGCAGGATCAATCTTATGGGGCATCCTGGGAGGACTAGAGGTCAAAAGGATTATCAGGGCATCTTGACTTGTCCCTGAGCCTCTACCTCCACATGCAGTTACCAAGTGAAAGGGTCCTCTCTTTCAAACCCCTGCAGACTGTGCTCTGCGGACAAAAGAGTGCTTTGTGAAGAGGGGCGGGATCAGGGGCTCTCTCTGCCTCTCTCTTTTTCAGATGGAAAACTGGAGCACATATACCACCCTGATGGAAAGGACCAGCAGAAAAGGGAGAGAGAGGCTACTTGTAACTGCCATACTTTGCCAAACACAATATGCCATCAATTTTAAGATGAATAACTGTTTTGTAGATCACTCTGGAGAAAAATGATTGCCACGTTACAATGTCTCATTCTGATTTCCCAGATGGAGACATGGGGGTAGAAATGCAGCATCAGAGCAGAAACAGGCACTACTGAATCCACGTGAAAGGTTAGCCATCACCAACCGAGTGTCAAAGCCATTGTCTAGTGGTCCTGGTCCTTCATAAATAATAATTTATTTAATACTTGAAGCAACCCTGTGAGATCAGTACTGTTGTCACCCACTTTACAGACCAAAAAATGGAGGTACTCAGAGGTTAAGAAACTTTCCCAAAGTTAATCAGTGGAGATGCAAACTGCCAACCTGGCCACCTACCAAGCACACCCTAGTCTGTTCTTCTCAGCACCAGGGTGTGTGTGGGCCCACAGTCAACGCTGGATGAATGAACAAATGAGTGTGTGAATGAGTGGAAAAAACAATCAAAGCTAGGCTGCCAGCATAGGATTTAGCCTAAGTGTCTCCGCCTGTCCCTGCTCCCCTCAGGAAAAGGGACAGCATGTCTTCTGTAGGTTCAAGGTTGTAGGGCACTGTAATGTTCTCAAGGAACTGAGAAAGCAAGAGCAGGGAGTGGGTGTGGCATGTGGGAGGGAAGACACATTGCAAAAGAGTCAGCATGGCGATCTTGTAGCTGCTGCTCTGCTGTTGAGCTAACTGGCCTTGAGGAAGCACCGTGTGGTGGGAGAGAGCGCCACCTACTGCGTGGCCATCAAATGCGGGAGAGGTTCACCAGGACGTGCAGCCTGAGGGAGCAGAGAGGATGGGCTGCAGAAAGGGGCTCAAGGAAGGGCCAATCCACCCGCAAAGGGTCTTGAGCTAAAAGCCACATTCTTATCCAGGCCACTTGAAAGCTAGTAGCTTAGGAAGCCGTCTTGGGAAGAGGTTGAAAGTCAAGCCCTGCTTGTCCTCAGCCCTGAGGACTCTGCTGACTTCTGAGGCCTGACCTGGGGGGGCCATCCAGGCCATTGTCACACTCCACACAGTGGAGGACGGTGCTCTCAGGGAGGAAGAAACCCCACGGGGACTGAGTTTCTCTATGTGCATTACAAAAGTGCCCATTGCATCACCGTTCATTTGGTCGATAATGGCTGAGCCGTTACTAGCTGCCAAGCACGCCCCTGACAATGAGAGAGCAGCCCCTTGGCAAGGTGGCATCCAGGTGCCCGCTGCCAGGAGCTCACGTGGAGGGAGGGAGGCCCTGATGGAAAATGAACAAACACCCCAGTAATTTCAGATCAAATGATAATAAAACCAGAAGGCAGGGTTAGAGTGGTGTGTCATTAAGAACTACCAATGGTCTCGTAAGATGATATTACTCGCATTCTGCAGGCTCAGAGGTCAGGTGAGTGTGTGGAGAGGGAGCGAGTGAGCGAGGCCTGGGCTGGTGGGGTTTCATTCCGTGCCTCTGGGGCCACAGCGGGCTCCCCGGCCTGGGGCTGCCGAGGTAAACACAAGCTGAGCTGCTGAGTGCTAGCCATATCGGCAGTGCATTGGCCAAGGAAGCCACTCTCTATATCCAGAAACTGGTGTGATTTTTTTTCATTACATGAGCCCTGTGTTGGAGGACACATGGGCTTCCTTGTGCTGCCCATAAACTGCCATTTCCAAGGGGTGTTCTGGGGTGTTGGGTCACATGGTGTCTGGCCAGTGGCCTGGGTAACAGGGATGTGGGGGTCCCTGGAGGAAGGGCTCCTTTTGTGTGAGCTAGAAGGATGTCCCACCACCCCTCGTGTCCCAGGCAGGGTCTCCACATTGTCCCAGCCCCCCTTGGGCTGCGCGGAAGCCAGAAGGGACATGTGTTTCCTGTCCTGCTCGGGGCCAGGCCAGGGTCACGAATGCAGGTGAGCAGGGCGCTAAGGCCCTCCAGTCGGATGAGGGCTGAGAATTTATTGTAGTTTCCAAGCACAGGGTGGGTGTGCCTTGCAGCCAAGCTCAGCCAGACAGGAAGGCTGAGTCTGCTGAGTCCACTGCAAAGCCCGCTGTCCTTGAACCCACGGAGGACAGGGGCCACGTGTCACCCACACACAGGTCCTGAGCATGCCGCAGGCACCGTGAATGCCAGAGTGACCAGTACAGACCCCACTCACCACTCAGAGCCTGAACTCCTTCCAAAAACAAGGCTCCGTGTCCTGAGCGCTCACTGAACGTGAACCAGTCGTGAGCACTTTGAAGAAATAGCCCATCAGGAGACAGAACGCAGCCAAGGCCAGTGCTCAGGCTTTTAAAATGATGTCTGCTGGGCTGATGATGCCAACACTCCCCTTGCGGCCTTCTGGATGATTGGGGTCATCTGCATCCTGCTCGCATCTGTGATGAATCATCCCCGAATGTTCCCCTTGGTGAGCCCCTGAGGGGACCTTCCCAGCGGAGCGTGGGGGCTGTGCTTGCCACTCCTCCCCTCTCATCTCCTGAGTCCTCAAGCCCAAGACAGAGTTCCTGCTGTCACTTCTCCCTCCTGGGCAGACCGGACACCCTGGAGGGAACCCTGATGAGGAGGCAAGTCCCCTTCCAGGAGGGACCCACCTGTCTGGACACTTGGCACATTTCCCATTGACTCTAGCTTCTATTTTATTATTATGGGTTTTTCATGCTGACTGGCGTGACCTTATCTCTGCCTAGAGCTGCTTGTTGACTATGACAATGACATTTCCTCTGGGACATTGTCCAGACGGCAGGCTGTGGAGAGTTGGCAGGTCTGAGCCAGTGGGGGTTACAGCCCGGCCACGTGGCCAGTGAGCGCGTGGGGCGAGGACAGTGAGGCAGCCCTAGGTGGGTTTGCAGAAACTCAATCTGGGGTGGGGGGCAGGTGTGGATGGGGGACAGGTGTGGGTGGGGCGCTGAGGGGCACAGGACCTGGAGGGGACCTGAGACATAGGCCACTCGCTTTAGTTCAAGAACCCGGCTCCTGTGCTACCAACCGAGGGTCCTCTTAGGCGCCTCATCCACCTTGAAATGTTAGACCCACACCCCCACCCCAACTTCACCCCACACACCTCTACCTTTTGGGGAGGGCAAAAATCATTTTTAAATTTTTATAATTTTTAAATGGACTTTTTTTTTTTGCATACAGAAAGCTAAATGTAATTAATGTAGGCAGCTCAATGGACTGGGAGACCGTGTGTGCAAGGAAAGCCATCGACACAGTCTATACCATTAGCTTCATCCGTTCCCCAAGAGTCTTCCTGCCCTTATGATCAGTACTCATACCTTTTACTCTCTGCTTTTGGTGAAAAAATAACATGCCTGTCCCCCCGGGATGAGATGACGCCATGTGGGAAGGTTTGTACTATACTTTGTGCCTTTCTGACAGCCTCCATATATCCACGGATTCGTAAATATTCATTTGAATACAAGGTCCTTTTCAAAATCATCTTTCCATCCTAAGGTACGGGATAAGTGAAGCATGGGAGTATGTATGTACATTTGTGGATACTTAGGTTTCTTTGATATAAACAGGTGTACGGATTTTGGGAAATTCAGATATGCAGTGAAGTAAGCATTTAATTAGCTGTTAATTGGAGGGAAAAAAACATGACACTGGTCTGTGAGAATTGTCCTCGTCCAAGCCCCCACACAAGGATGGCAGCCCTGAGCCAGAGGGCCCAGCAGTGGGGTGAGTCATTCCCCACACAAAGCCCGTGCTCTCCATCCGCCACTGCCAACCTGTCTGCATGGCATGCAGAAGACCTGCTGTGAAATGCTGCCTTCGCTCTTGCATCTCAATGGGGTTTTCTACTAAACTGATTTTGCCTTCAGCTCAGGCACACAGTGGACTCTGGCCCCTTAGGAATAGAGATGCTTCCTTTTTATTTTAATCATAATTATGAGGTGACATGGACGGGGTGACATCACATCCACATGATGCAAGACAGCCAGGGAGAGGACCAGCTGGCTTTTAAATGGCATCAAAATGAAGCTGGGCATCTTGGTTTTTGGCTGTAAGAGTAAGGAGCTCATAAAAAACACATCAGCGAAAATAATTTATATCACGCACATTCCTTTTCTTCAATGGTAGCATATCAGAATAACCAGCAGTGGGTGGAAATTCAGACATGAGTGAAGCTGGCAAAGTAGTGGGTCAGAAAACTAGGCTCTAAAAGATGGGACAGCGTTCATGCTGCTGGCCGTCTGCGGAGCTGAGGAGAAAGGGAAGACTGGAGGTTCTGAGGAGGTGAATAACACACAGGAAAGCTCCTCTGGGCCAGACCTGCGCATCTGCTCTTAGGAAATCAAAGCTGACTCATTTGTATGTTAGAAACCTAACAGTCATCATTCTGAGCACATTCTACTTAGTCATCAGGGTAGCAATACTTGCCCCTTATTGCTCTCGCTCCATTCTCAGGTAGGGGTGGTGCTAAAGTTCCACTCAAAGGCGAGGGACCTGCGCAGCCTGCAGTTAGTGCATGACCAGAAATCCCATTCCTAGGAACCGACCCAAGTGAGATGGAACCACACATCTACACAAAAACTTGTCTATAAATATTTATTGTTAAAAAATATTTCTTCTATTGATTTTTAGAGAAAGAGGGAGAGGGGGAGAGAGAGAGAGAGAGAGAGAGAGAGAGAGAGAGAGAGAGAGAGAGAGAGATCAGAGAAAGTGATAATCTATGGCTGTCTCCTGTGCATCCCCTATTGGGGATCAAGCTTGCACCCCAAGGCCTGTCCCCTGACCAGGAATCAAACTGGAAACCCTTAGGTGTACCCGAGTATGTTCAACCAACAGAGCCACACCAGCCAGGGCTTTTCTACAAAATAAAAAATCCTATCTAATAAAAGAGTAATATGAAAATTTGACCGTACGTTCGCTACACCCACAAGCCACGCCCACAGCCATGCCCACCAGCCAATCAGGAGCAGATTATGCAAATAAACCCCAACCAAGATGACTGCTGCCACTGAGAGCAAGAGGAAGGCTTGGGTTTCCCCAGCAACAAAGGAAGCCAAGATTTCTACCTGCCATTGCCTGCCTAGGCCTCCACTCAATGCTACAAAGTTTCAATTATAAAAGATACAGAAATAGCAGCAGCCACTGAGCTGGAGAGAACAGAGGCTTGGGTATACCTGGCAACAGAGGAAGCCAAGCTTTCTACCTGCCATTGCCAGCCTAGGCCTCCTCTCTAGGCTACAAAGTTTCAAACAGAAATGGCTGCCGCCATAGATCGAGCAGAAGGCTTGGCTCTGCTCTAGGCTACAAAGTTTCAATTGTATACATAAATTAATCCCAGATCCCAGGACCTCTGCTTGGGTCACTGGGGGGCGTGGCTGGCCTGCAAACCACCACAGGCCCATTGCCCAGGCCACCCCATGTTCCAAGAGAACCCCCACCCTGATCCAAGACACCCTTTAGAGCAAACCAGTCGGTCCCCACCCATGCACCAGGCCTCTATTCTGTCTAATAAAAAAGTAATATGCAGATTAACCATCACTCCAACACACAAGAGTGCTGCCCACATGTGGTCAAAGATCCTGCCCCTGATGTGGACACAAGATGACCACCACAAGATGGCCAGTAGGGGAGGACAGTTGGGAGGTTCCAGGCCCTGCAAGGGAGGGCAGTTGTGGGCCATCATGCCAGCAGCAGAGGGTAGTTGGGAGGGACCAGGCCTGCAAGGGAGGGTAGTTGGGGGCAATCAAGCCTGCTGGGGAGGGCAGTTAGGGGTGACCAGGCCAGCAGAGGAGGGAAGTTGGGGGAAAACAGGCTACCAGGGGAGCAGTTAGACATCAATTAGGCTGGCAGGGTAGTGGTTAGGGGGTGATCAGGCTGGCAGACAGAAGCAGTTAGGGGGCAATCAGGGAGGCAGGTAGGCGAGCAGTTTGAAGCCAGCAGTCCTGGATTGTGAGAAGGATGTCCGACTGCCCATTTAGGCCTGATCCTACCAAGATCAGGCCTAAACTGGCAGACGTACATCCCTCGAGGGGTCTCAGATGGAGAGGGTGCAGGCTGGGCTGAGGGACACCCCCCAGCCCTCCATGCACAAATTTTGTGCACCAGGCCTCTAATATATATATACATACACACACATAAACACACACACACACACACACACACACACACACACACACACACATAGGATCGGGCCTAAACGGGTAGTTGGACATCCTTCTCACAATCCAGGACTGCTGGCTCCAAACTGCTTGCCTTCTTGCCTCCCTGATTGCCCCTAACTGCTTCTGCCTGCCTGTTTGTTCACCCCCTAACCACTACTCTGCCAGCCTAATTGATGTCTAACTGCTCCCCTGACAGCCTGTTTGCCCCCAAGTTCCCTTTTCTTCCTTTCTGGTCACCCCCAACTGCCCTCCCTTGCAGGCCTGGAATCTCCTAACTGCCCTCCCCAACTGGCCATCTTATGGTGGCCATCTTGTGTCCACATGGGGGCAGGATCGTTGACCACATGGGAGCAGCCCTCTTGTGTGTTGGGAGTGATGGTCAATCTGCATATTACTTTTTTATTAGATAAGATAGAGGCCTGGTGGATGGGTGGAGGCCAGCTGGTTTGCCCTGAAGGTGTTCTGGATCAGGGTGGGGGTTCCCTTGGGGTGTGGGTGAGAGACCTGTGGTGGTTTGCAGGCTGGCCATGCCCCACAGTGACCCAAGCGGAGGCCCTGAAATCTGGGATCAATTTATGTTCTACAATTGAAACTTTGTAGCCTGGAGTGGAGCCAAGCCTTCTGTTCACTCCGTGGCAGCAGCCATTTCTGTCTGAAACTTTGTAGCCTAGAGTGGAGGCCTAGGGTGCTAGGGCTTCAGAAGCCTGGCTTCCTCCATCACCCTGGCAACCCTAGCCTCTGCTCTCTCCAGCTCTGTGGCTGCCACCATTTCTGTAGGGATATATATTCTATAATTGAAACTTTGTAGCATTGAGTGGAGGCCTAGGCTGGCAAGGGCAGGCAGAAAGCTTGGCTTCCTCCATTGCCGGGGAAACCTAAGCTTCCCTCCTGTTCTCAGTGGCTCCAGCCATCTTGGTTGGGGTTTATTTGCATAATTTACTCCTGATTGGCCGATGGGCATGGCTGTGGGCATGGCTTGATCGGAGATGTGGCCAATTTGCATATTACTCTTTTATTAGATAATATATATATATATATATATATATATATATATATAATCTTTATTATTGAAAATATTACTGATGGCCCTTTTCCCCGTTGACTCCTTCTAGCTCATACCCATCCCCCACCCCAGGCCTTCACCACTTTATTGTCTGTGTCCATGGGCTATACATAAATGCATACAAGTTCTTTGGTTGATTTCTTCCCATCCACCCACTCCCACCTTCCCTCTGAGATTCGACAGTCTGTTCCATGCTGCTTCTGTGTTTCTGGATCTATTTTGTTCATCAGTTTATTTCATTCATTAAATTCTACATAAGAGTGAGATGATGTGACACTTGTCTTTCTCTGATAAGTAACAGTTTTTAATAATAGCCAAAAAGTGCAATCAACCCCAAAATATATAAATTGGCAACTTGGTAAGTAAATGTGGTATATCCATACAATGAAATATTGTCCAGCAATAAAAAGGAACAGAGTACTGATATAGGTTACAAATTGAAAACATGTTAGCAAAACCTGTCATTCATAAGAGGCCCCATATTGGATGATTCCCTTTCTATGAAATGTTTAGAATAGATTTATAGACAGTTAATGGATTAACGGCTGCCTGGGGCTGTGGGGGCAGGGAAATCGGGAGGGAATGCTGATGGGTAAGACATTTCTTTCTGAGATGATGAAAATGTCCTAAAATTAGATTATGGTGATGGCTGCACAGCTCTGTGCCAAGGCTGAAAAGCACCGGAAAAAGTTAAGGGCCCTAATCACGTGGACCTAAACTCATGCTTAGTGGGCAGGGTGCTTTAAAAGGGGTGGGGGTGGGGGGTCGGCTTGCTTTCCTGGGTTTCTCCAAAGGAGGGACAAGGGGTGGGTGTGAAGAGCTGAGCTAACTAACCTTGAGGAGCAGGAGGATGAAGAGTGAGATGGGGGTAGTGTAGAAAAGAGGTTGGCAGAGAAAGTCAGTGCTTTACTCTCCTCTCTGGGGATCCTGGTTAGCTTCACGTGGGAGCTGCCAGCCGCTGACCTGGAGCCCAAGCCCTCCTGTCTCTCGGGCAGCCACCGGACAGCCACTGGGCAGCCACCTTCCCTCCTTTAAGGCATATGCCACCTCCCGGCCTAGTCCTTGACCCAGTGTGATTCCCCTTGGCTGCTGTGGGACTTGGGAGCACAGAATTGGTAGCGAACAGCAGAGGGCGCTATTAGCATGTGAAGTCTGGGAGGAGGAGCCCAGCAGGAAGTGGTTGGATGAGTGGGCGTTGGGAGATTGCATCTAAGCAATCAGCCAAGAATAACAGGCTTTAAATTTGGAACACAATCTTCACATCTTGAAATAATGACTTGGCACTTCTTGAAATAATGATTTGGCACACGTTCCACTGTATGAAAATAAAACCAAACTCCAACAGTTCATTCCTAGAGCGGTGATCTGCAGACAGTCCGGACATTTCTTTCATCGGATGTGTATTTGAGGGATGAAAATGTCTTTTGCACAGGCATTGAGTAGATGTTCTGGTACAGCTTAAAGCCGTCATTTCAATGTGCGTGCTGCTATCGATGGATCTTAAAAATGAAAACCGCGTCATCCGCACGCACACCCATCACGCACACCCGCAGCATGCCAGGGGATGGGACTCCAGGACGCAGTGCCGTCGGGGACTATCTGACAGAGAAGGGGGTGGGGGAGAGTAGCGGGGGGGGGGGGGGGATTGTTGGCTTTTTAATTTAGTTTTCCTGCCAACTCCAAAGAGTGAGAACATAATATAGCTGGATTTATTCAGCGCATGCGCGTTCAAGGCACTGTGCTAAATGCATTCCAGCAGTGATGTAACAGCATCTACTCCCCAGAACTTCTGTTAAATGCAGAATCTCAGGGGCCCCTCAGACCCACGGACTCAGAATCTGCATTTTAGAAAGATTTGGATGCACATTAATGTTTCAGAGTTACCTTTCTGCTATGTATGATCTTGTTAAATGCCCAGAATCATCCCCAAACCAAGGTTTTATCATCTCAATTTTAAAGTGGTAAATGGAGGCAAAGAGAAGTTGGGCAACTTGTCCAGTGCAAAGTTGCTTCCACGCCCACAGCCTTGCTCATATTGCCTAAGTGTGCCTCTCCTATACCTTCTTCTGTTTGCAGATGCATAAACAGATGCATAAACATCTGCCTTGCTATCATATTGCTTAGTCACTGAATACAAATGTAGTTGAGATCCTTAAAGTAAAAGCACATCTAATAGGTCACTCACACAGAGTCAAGTGTAAGCGTTCCTTTCATGGGAGTATTTTCTTTACCACAAGTACTATTTATCACAAGTGTGTTTTTATGTTTGTCTCACATACTTTTAACACACCAGGCAGACTCCTACCCCAGGGCCTTTGCACTTGCCCCACAGATCTTCAGGCCTAGCTCTCTTCCTTCCTTCAAGTCTCTGTTTAAATAGTACATACTCTACAAGCCTTCCTTGACTATCTTATCTGACATTACAACGGTCCTTTTCTAATAAAACACTTTAGGAAATTAATATAAATAACAAAATAAAAGGAAATAATAAAATAAAAAGGAAAGAAAGATTACCAAAATTGAAGCAAAAGAGAAGACTTTATTCAAAGCTGAGAAAGCCATGCAAAGAGAAGTTGACAGCTAAAAGGAGAAAAAGATCTACCCCTCTCTCACCTTCTGGTGGCCAACACACCAAAACTCTGAAAGCAGGCAATGTCTCTCCAGAAGAAGGACTAAGTTTGACCTCTGTGCTACCCTCAGGTTGCCCATGACTTCCAGGTGGGCCATGAACAAATGAAAAGCAACAACACACAAGCTATGAAAAAGTTCTGCAAACCCTGATGTGCCAAGGTCAACACCCCAGGGACAGCAGCAGCCGTCCCAGATGCTAGCCACCACGATGCTTTGAATGCTGTCAACAAAGCTGTGATTGCCTAATGGAATCTAGCTCACTAGTTTTTTGTTTTTTTTTTCATTTTTTAATCTTTATTGTTCAGTTTATTAATTACATTGTTTCCACTTTTTATCCCCCCATAGCTCCCCTCAACCCTGTACCTACCCCACCCTCCACCCTAACCTCCCCCTCCCCACTGTCCTCTCCCATTGTTGCAAGATTTTTGTCCAGTCTCTTGCTGCACTTCCCACAACCCTTTTCTCCCCAAGAATTGTCAGTCCATTCCCTCTCTATGTCCATGATTCTGTTATATTCACCAGTTTATCCTGTTCATCAGCCTATCAATTCACTTGATTTTTATGATCATTTGTTTATAGATGTGTATTTGTTGTTCATAATTTATATTTTTACCTTTTTCTTCCTCTTCTTAAAGAATATCTTTCAGCATTTCATATAATATTGGTTTGGTGGTGATGAACTCCTTTAGCTTTTTCTTATCTGCGAAGCACTTTATCTGACCTTCAATTCTGAATGATAGCTTTGCTGGATAGAGTAATCTTGGTTGTAGATTCTTGCTATTCATAACTTTGAATATTTCTTGCCACTCCCGTCTGGCCTGCATCATTTCTGTTGAGAAATCTGCTGACAATCATATGGGTGCTCCCTGTAGGTAACCAACTGTTTTTCTCTTGCTGCTTTTAATATTCTCTCTTTATCTTTTGCTCTTGGCATTTTAATTATGATATGTCTTGGTGTGGTCTTCTTTAGATTCCTATATTTTGGGGTTCTGTGTATTTCTTGGGCTTTTAAGTCAGTTCCTTTCACCAGGTGGGGGAAGTTTTCAGTCACTATTTCTTCAAGTAGGTTTTCATTATCTTGCTCTCTCTCTTTTTCTGGCACCCTAATAATTCGGATGTTGGTATGCTTGAGGTTGTCCCAGAGGCCCCTTACACTATCTTCAATTATCTGAATTCTTTTTGTTTCTTGCTTTTCCAGCCGAGTGGACTTTGCTTCTTTGTATTTCAAATCTTTGACTTGGCTCTTGTGGCCCTCTGGACTGCTTTTAGGACTTTGTGTAATATTTTTTATTTCAGTCAGTGTATGCTTGATTTCTAGTTGGTCCTTTTTCATATCCGTGAGGGTCTCATTCATATCCTCAGAGGTCTTGTTCATTTCCTTGAGGGTCTCATTCATTTCCTTGTAAGTCTCATTCATTTCCTGGTTGGTCTTGTTTATTTCCTCATAGTTCTCATTAAGTTCATCGGCCTTTTCTAGGAGCCTCTTGAAAAGCCTTATAACCGTGGTTTTGAACTCTATGTCTAGTCGTCTTTTTTCCTCCATTTCTTTCACAGCTGATTTCTTTCCATATCTCTGTATGGTGGCTGCTTTATGTGGTAGATGTCCTCTAAGGGTCAGTGGCACAGCCTCCCCAGTTACTTGAGGTGGGTACTCTTACTGCAATCCTTTATGGGTTGTACAGTATTTTTTAATTTAAACCCAGCTTGTTGTTGTTAGCCCTAGGAGGATTTGACCTCCAGGCCAATTGGCTGTGAAGGGAGACTGTGTTCAGGTTGGATGGGTGGAGTCTCTGAGCTAAGCAGGCAGCCTCAGTGTCAGCTATGTCCTATGTGGCGCTCGCGCGCACGCAGGTCTCCGTTGGATGGGGATGGCTGCAGGCACCTCCAAGAGAAAGCCACTAGTCTCTTCCCCTTGCCAGACAACTCTGCCTCTCCCCAAATGAGTCTGCACACCCAAAGTCTCGCCCAGGGTTGTAAAACATGTGGTTTCCGGGACCAGGAGATAAGTTTCCAGGGAGCAAGTTGTGCATCTGTGCTGTCGCACAGTTTAAGTGCACGCAAACTTCTTTTTCAAGCACCGGGCTTCCTTGCAGACTAGGAGACCTCTGCCACGCCCGGCTTCCAGGGTGTGTCCCCCAGACCTCGGACCTCGCACCTTACCTGGCACTGGGGAATCTGTGCAGTGGGACGTCTCCACGTACCCCGGATCTCGGACCTCACCTGGCGCTGGGGAATCCGTGTAGTGGGACGTCTCTGCCCTCCCCATTGGCGAAATCCAGCCGGGGTTGCTGCTCCAGCCCTACAGCCCACGTGCGCGACCAGGACGGCTCCTAACCTGTTTCCCCACCATATTCAAGGCTACGCTCCTGCCGCTCTTCTGAGTCTCAGTGTCCCACCTTTACTTTTATTTGTGGAGTTTTCACTCAGCCAGCTTTCTGGTGATTCTGGGTGATGTTTGTTTTGTTGTAATTTTTAAATTGTTGCGCGGGGCAGAACAATAGGTGTTTACCTATCCTGCCATCTTGGTTCTCTCTAGCTCACTAGTTTTAACATATTAAGGTTTTCTGTGACCCAAGAAAAAGTATTATAACTGTGTCCCACATCATGTGTGTGCAAGCATGCACAGATGAAGACACACGCCTGCCTTATTTCTCTCCTCTGCTTTATTTTCCTCAGTAGCACTTTAAAAAAAAAAATCTTTATTACTGAGAGTGTTACAGCTGTTTCCCTTTTCCCTTCCATTGTCCCCCTCAACCTAGTTCCAACCCCACCCCAGGCCTTCACCACCCTATTGTCTGTGTCCATAGGTAAGATCTTTGGTTAATCTCTTCCCACCGCCCACCGGCCCATCCCTCTGAGATTTGTCAGTCTTTCTATGTTTCCATGCCTCCAATTCTATTTTATTCACCAGTTTATTTTGTTCATTAGATTTCTTGTTCGTTTATTTTGATTTTTAGGTTCAATTGTTGATAGATATGTATTTATTGCCATTTTAGTGTTCATATTTCTCCTTCTTCTTCTTCTTCTTCTCCTCCTCCTCCTCCTCCTCCTCCTCCTTCTTCTTCTTCTTCTTCTTCTTCTTCTTCTTCTTCTTCTTCTTCTTTCTCCTCTTCCTTCTCCTCCTGCTTCTCCTCCTTCTCCTCCTCTTCTTCTTTTTTTTCTTCTTCCTTTTCCTCCTCCTCCTTTTCTTAAAGCATATTTTTCAACATTTCATATAATACAGATTTGACTGACTTTGAATTCTAAATAAGAGCTTCTATTTTTTTTTAATATTTTTTATTGATTTTTTACAGAGAGGAAAGGAGAGGGATAGAGAGTTAGAAACATCAATGAGAGAGAGACATTGATCAGCTGCCTCCTGCACACCCCCCACTGGGGATGTGCCCGCAACCAAGGTACATTCCCTTGATCGGAATCGAACCTGGGACCCTCAGTCCACAGGCCGATGCTCTATCCGCTGAGCCAAACCGGTCAGGGCTAAATGAGAGCTTCTAAATGAGAGGACTTATAAGCTCTCATTGGTTGTAAGTCCTTCCTTTTCATCACTTTGGATATTTCTTACTACTTCCTTCTGGCCTGCAAAGTTTCTGTTGAGAAATCAGCTGACAGTCATATGAGCACTCCCTTCTAGATAACTGCTTTTCTCTTGCAGCTTGTAAGATTCTCTCTTTCTCATTAATAAACCTTGGCATTTTAATTATGATGTGTCTTGGTGTGAACCCTTTGGGTTCCTCTTGTTCAGGACTCTCTTAACTTCCTGGACTTGTAAGTCTATTTCTTTCAACAGGTAGGGGAAGTTTTCTGACATTATTTCTTCAACTAGGTTTCCAATATCTTGCTCTCTCTCTTCTCCTTCTGGCACACCCCTAATGCAAATGTTGGCATGTTTGAAGTTGTTCAGGAGGCTCCTTGCACTATCTTCATATTTTTTCTTTTTGCTCTTTTGGTTGGGTGTTTTTCGCTTTCTCATATTCCAAATTGTTTATTTGATTCTTGGCATCCTCTACTCTATTGTTGAATCTCTGTAAATTATTCTTTATTTCAGTTAGTCCCTGCTTAATTTCTGACTGGTCCTTTTTCATGTCTTTGACATTCTCACTAAATTCCTTGAAGCTCTCATGAAGATGCTTGAGTAATCTTATAATCATTTTTTAAACTTTGTATCCAATAGTTTTCTTGCCTCCATTTCTTTCATATGTGACACGTTCTTTGTCTCTGAATGTTGGTTGCTTCCCTGTGTCGGGGGGGGGGGGGGGGGGGGGGGGGGGGGGGGGGGGGCCTCAGGCAAGACACCTAGAGCATTCTTTAAATCTTTGTGCTGACTGAATTCAAGGCACCTGGAAAAAACAGGTCTTGGAAAAACATATTCACCAATGAAGCTGGATATGTTATCAGCTTGGCTTAACTTTGCCTCAGGTGAGAGGGCCTTGGTATGTAAATGCAGGCTTGCCCTGGGAATTGGGGGTTGAGTAGGGCCTGGGCTCACAGAAACTCCTTTGATCCTAATGTTGGAGAAACCCCTTTGTATTGTGGAATATAAATAAATGCAGCTTCATGGGCTCAGTGTGGCTGTTCTCCATGAGAGGGAGAACAGATGCCTATCTGGCCCCAGCTTTTTATTCCTACTTCTGAGTCTTTTTCTTTTATTCTTTACTAGTGGCCCGGTGCACGAAATTCGTGCGTGATATAAGGGTATTAATTAGAGGAAATAATTTAATATTGCTATTTGCTCTTTCTCTATAATAGAAGTATCAGAGACTAAAGAAAATTAGTAAAATGTATATGAAAACCTTCCTCCTGTCAGAGTCTGGGTGCACCACGGGGCCCAGAATCAAGTCCCCACTCACCACATGTGCCTCAAAATCACATGAGACCCAGACTCCGCACCCCCCACCCCCCGCATTGGGGCAGATCCAGACCCTGTCAGTACCACTCTTGTCAAGCCACCCAGGGCACAGTGTGTCCTCAGGTCCCCTGACCCAGCACCAGGATGGGAGGCATGGCCTGAGGTCCCCCATCAAGTCCCACCAGGTTGGAGACACGACCTAAGATCCCCTGTCAAGCCCCGCTGGGTAGGGGGCATGGCCTGAGGTCCCCCATCAAGCCCCACCAGGCAGAGGAGCACAGCCTCAAGTCCCCCAGCCCAGCACCGGTAGGGAGGCTCAGCCTCAGGTCCCCCGTCAATCCTCAATGGCACAGGGGCACAGGCTCAGGTCCCCTGTGAAGCCCTGCTGGGTGGGGGCACAGCCTGAGGTCCCCTGTCAAGCCCAGCCAGGCAGGAGGGGCACAGCCTCAGGACCCCTGGCCTGGTGCTGGGGTAGAGGGTATGGTCTGAGGCCCCCCAGCCTGGTGCCAGGGTGGGGGTGTGGCTTGAGGTCCTCTGTTAAGCCCTGCCAGGTGGGGGCGCAGCCTGAGGTCCCCTGTCAAGCCCTGGCAGGTGGAGAGAACAGTCTGAGGTTCCCTAACCCAGCAACAGGATGGGAAGTGCACGTTGAGGTCCCCTGTCAAGCCCTGCTGGGTTGGGAGTGTGGCCTATAGTCCCTTGTCAAGCTGCACCAGGTGGGAGGCATGGCCTGAGGTCCTCCAGCCTGGAGCTGGGATGAGGGGAGCAGCCTGAGGTACCATAGCCCAGCACCAGGGTGGGAAGCACACCTTGAGGTTCCCTGTCAAGCCCTGCCGGGTTGGGGGGCTTGGCCTGTGGTCCCCTGTCAAGCCCCTCTGGATTAGGGGAGGGTATAGGCCTCCCGCCCCTCGCACTGCGGCCATACCCCCCTCCGGCCTCCCATCCAGCCGCCAAGACCACCTCACGCTCTCTGAGAGCAGGTATGCATAGGGAAGGCTGAGCCAGAATAATTGGGAGAGGGTGATGGGAGCCAGCATCCTGGGTGAGCTGGGTCTCACAGCCTCTCTGCTTCAGCTCCCAGCACCCCAGACGTAAGGAGTAATGCTTTCACAGAGGCCTGGCAGGCACTGGATATGGTGATACCTTAAAAACAGAAGAAGCCCCTTTTAACTCTGGCTAGAAGTGCGTTGGGAACTTATGGTCGGGGGAAGCAGCCCAACATCAGGGCTGAAATAAGACCTTGGGAAGCCTCCGGAGGGGGCAAACCAACAGTAAAAGGCATCTTTGAAACAAAGACATTTGAACGTACAGTGGATATTAGGTGATATTAAGGAATTACCTTAACTTTTCAAGGTGTGACAATGGCTGAACATTTACTTCTTTTTTAAAGATACTCATCAAAGGATATTTAAGTGGGAAACAACTTTCTTTGAAAGTATGGTGGTGTTCTGGCCCAGCCCTCTCTGCACCACGGATGCTTCAAGGACCCAGCCTTTCCCGCTGGCTCCCTAGGCCCTCAAAAACACCCTGTGCAGAGGCGTGGTCCCTGCTTCGTTCCCTGCCCCCGCCAGTGTGAAGCTAAGCGTTCCCAGCTGGCGCTGGCCTGAAGTGCTTCGTTCCTGCCTGCACTGGTGTGAAGCGAAGTATCCCCACAGGTGAAGCACTTGAGGCGCTGACATGGTGAAGGGAAGTGTTTACTCGCGTCCAGGCAAGCCATGGCCACGCCCCAGTCACGCCCCCCACTCCTGATTGGCTGGTAGCATAGGCAATCAGGAGCCAAAGTACGATCACATTTGCATGTTACTCTTTTATTAGATAGGATTTTTCTTAATCCTCAGCTCCTCCACTCAGAAATTGAACCCACTCTCTCTCCATGCTGGATGTGGGAGAGAGAGAGAGAGAGAGAGGGAGGAAAAAAAAACACCCCTAATACCTGTGTTCATTTCTATGTATTAGGTAGAGCTGCTATGTCTCCTGGTAGAGTGGCCTAATGTAGGTGTCTTGTAGGGCCCAGTGGCTCAGCCTCCCCAGTCACCTACGGGACTCAAGGTGCATCCCTGTATGGGTTACATGCACAGTCTTGTAGTCGAGCCTTAATTGCTGTTGGCATCTCTGGGAGGAATTGACCTCCAGGCCAATTAGCTGTGAGGACCAGCTGTGACTACAGTGGGACAGCTGCAGAAAACACCCTTATGGAGCAGTAATTGCTTCAGTGGGCCTTTGGTGCTCACTGAGTCTGCCTCTTGAGTGTGTCACTTGTGGATGTGTAGAGTTGTAATCTGCTATGGTCTGAAGCTGTCCACCAGATGCACTGGCTCTAGGGACTCCTGGGAGGTACAAACTCAGCCACTGCCTGGGGACACCCTGCACAGCTATTTGTATTGGGTGTATAGGTGCCCAGGTGAGGCCCAGCTGTGAAGCAAAGCAACCTGGAGCTAGGGCTGGTCTTGGACCTTTTATCATTAGGTTTGGGACATGCTGTCACCAGCTTCAGCTTTTTTGAGAGATTTTATTTTATTTATTTTATATTTTTTATTGATTTTTTACAGAGCGGAAGGGAGAGGGATAGGAAGTCAGAAACATCGATGAGAGAGAAACATCTCTCTGGTCCCTTTGGCACACAGGCATGCATGCAGCTCATCCCAGACCTGCATCGGTCAAAACACAGCTAGCTCTAAAAATAAGGAGGTAGGCCCTGGCTGGAAGTAGGCCAACTGGTTCGCTTCCTGGTCAGGGCCCTTGCCCGGGTTTGGGGTTTGGTCCCTGGTCAGGGTCCATGCAGGAGGCAATGGGTTGATGTTCCTCTCTCACATTGATGTTTCTCTCTCTGTGTCTCCCTTTCCCTTCTTCTCTCTCTACCATCAATAAAAATATTTTTTTTAAAAAAAACCACAAAAAACAAAAGGAAGGAGAACGGGAAAGAGGAAGAACACACATGTCTTCCATAACTCATTGGAAAGTCTTAGGACCTGCTCAAGATGCTCTCCTCATTGATCCCAAATCCCATAGCAGTTTCATATAGGCACCAGCTACTCGCTCTCTAACTGGAGAACCTGCCGCTTAGCCTAAGCATGTTCCCAAACCCAAAGTCAAAAGCTCAGAACTCCAACCTCAAATAATCCAACCATAGCTGCTCTCCAGCAGCGGTAACTGTGTCCCAGGCCCATGATGGAAGGTCCACAGCTGAGCAAGTTCTCTCTGAACAAGCCAGGTGGACTGGGCAAGGTGAGAGCTGGAAAGGGCAAGGGGTAAGATCTGGAGAGACAACGCAGCCCACGCACAGGCGGATCCAGGACAGATGGGCTGGCTTCTGGGCTGTGGTTTGGAGGGCAAAGAGAGTCATTATTGGCTCGGGGTCTGAGGTGGGCCACTCTTGGAAGGAACTTGGTTGGGAACAAACTGGCTGCAAACTTGAGTCCTAGGGAAGAGGCCCTGCAAGTGCACCTGAGGGTGGACAGTCTTTAACAGAGGTCGGTGTGGAGGGGGGCTTCTCTGTGTACAAAAGAGTGAACTGACATAGCATCAGCAGTGCGTCCGTGAGGCTGCCTGGGGTCCAGCAGGTGGGCAGTGACACCGAGCCTCTGTCTACACAGTGGCAGCAGTGGCTCAAGCGCAGGGCACGCTGGGGCAGCACTGTGATGTGGCCCAGTTCCAGGGCACGTGCCCGGCCCCGCTGGGCTGAGAAGGCACTTTGCCCCAGACCCTGTTGGACAAGCCAGAGCAACTTCACTGGGTGTTCCACAGGCACATGGGGCAGCAACCTGGAAAAAAAGCTGAATTCTTAAAGGCAGAACGTGCTAAGCTTTTCCACATGTTGGCATGCATGTAATAGCATGTGTAAATACACACAATGCTGCTCACCACCAGAGAGCCATCTGGGGAGTTCAGGCTGGTTCCAACTGTTCGGCTACCCCAGGGCTGAGGAGTTCCATCCTGAAGTTAACCCGTTTGGGGTGCAAGGAGCCCAGGGAATTATTTGTGGAGGGACAACTACAAAAAATTGGGGATATTCACTGAGGCCTAGATTTTAAAATGTGTTTAACCTTGTTTTCTGAAACCTCATTTACCCTGGAGATCATCCCATTTCCTTAAAGGATGGTCAAGCAGTGTTCACAGCCCAGCCTCCGCCCTGTCCCTCTGGCTCCAGAGTGTAACTATCGCCAATGCTTAGAAAGTGAGGAGGTCTCTCCTCCTTAACACTCGCCCTCTAGGCCCTTCTTGATATCCAGACACAGAATCTCCCCAATGGAAAGAGCCCCCCACCATCAGAGTGATGGATCCATCTGTCGTTGAGTGGGAACCTTCATGCTGGCCAGCTTCTCTTTGGTCTCCAAGTTGAGGAAAGAGCTGGCAACTCCTCCTGTGATGTGGAAGGATGAGAGTCACTGTGGTGACAAGAGGGTAAGACAGTGGGTTTAGAAGGGGTGCCAGTACTTTGGCTGCTCAGTTTCTGAGACACCTCCTTTCAGAGTCTCTGAGAAGGTTTCCCAGCCCTGCCTCCTGACCAGGGTCAAGGTCCAGGCCACCACGGAGCAGCCCTGCCTGCCCGTCACCACCCTGTCTCAGGTGGAGTCTTGGCAGTTTGCCTGAACTCCAGCTGTAGGCCTGGGTCAGGACAAGCCATTTGACAGAAATGCCCAATAGTGGAACGTTCAATAAGTAAGACTTTTCCAGCCAATCAAATATGCTGTCCTCACTGTGGGATTTATGGCCCTGAGGAGACTTAACCTTGGCGATTGCCAAGTTTCCCCAGAGGAAGTTCTTGGGAGAGGGGTCGGGGGAGCGCTCCAGGGAGCCTGTTTTCACAGGAGGCCGAGGCGCAGTCGCCTGAGCACTGGGAGGAGGCCTCTTGTTTACCATGGGACCCACTCCTCCAAGCCCTGATTCTGGGCAAATAGTATAAAGATGAACATCAAAGAGAAAAAACAGATAGGAGAGGAAGGAACATAGAGGGAGGGAAAGAAATGAAAGAGATGAAACCACCAACATCTCACATGGGACAAGTGAGAAACTAAAAAGCAATAGATGAGATGGTCAGAACTAGTATTTCCAAATTCAAGAATAAAAATGTAAAATATTTTGGAAGGCGATTTTCCAATATCTAATAATATTTTAACAGTTCATACCCTTTGACTGAGAAACACACTGCTCAGACTTTATCCTTCAGGTAGAGTCACATAAGTGCATAAAGATATGTGTTCACAGTCATCCAAAGCAGAATTGTATTTAAAAATGAAAAATTAGACACAACCTGAACTCCTCCAACCAATTAAGTCCCTGACTCAGCCTCGGCTCTCCACCTCTGCCCCAGAGCCCGTCCTTTGTCAGGTTGTCAAGGACTTTGCTCCTACAGTCACCTCATCATAAATCACCATTTTTCTCTCTCAACTGGACCAATTTGCATTAGTAGGAAACATGATGTCATTGTCATTAAAAAATACAAACAAAAAACTGAGCAAGGCTCTTCCTTGACTTTGTTCAATTGCTCCATCATTTTCTCAGCTTCGAGAAAACCCCTCCGTCAGTTTTCTCTTCCAGATGTTTCTATTCCCATGACTCCCATCTTCTCATTAACACCCGACTCCAGTTTTTGTCCCCGCCACTTTTGGGGCCGAACCCTAACTCTAATCATTGACCTTCACTTCCTATAGCAGTTTCCAGTCCTCATCTCACTTTCTGTGTCAAAGTGTTGGGCTGGGTAGAGCTTTGGAGACCCATTCCTGTTATTGCATTTCTGTTATTCCTAACGACGGCTCCTTCTTCACACTGTTCTGCCCTTTCCCACTACTGAGTGTGGAGAGCCCTGGGGACCAAGGCCCTCTCTGCCTCAGAACTTGTATCCTCTTCCAAGTATCATCCCTCCCATGGCTATAAATATATCCACGTGTCGAAGACTTCTAAATCGTATGCCCAACCCTCCTGTCACCCCTGGGAGAACTCCACCATCTCAATATGCCCACGGTGATGTCTAATAGGTCACTCAATTTTGCCATGTCTAAATCAGGGCTCTTCCTTTCCCCCACGTCTCCTCTCATCCCTACTAAAAACCTTTCGGGACTAAAAAATATAAAAATAAATGAATACCTTTGGGGACTTTTCGCTGCCCCTAGAATAAGTCCTAGATCTCTCTAGTGTCTTAACAGGCCAAGCTCACATCCCATCCCTGGCCCTGAATGCCAGCTCTTCCTCTCCTGAATGCCCTCCAGGGCACCCCTCATCCAAGCTTCTGAGAGTTTACTTACTTCCCGGTTCATTCTCTTCAGGAGATTTGCTCGTGAACAACCTAGAATAAAACTCTAGCATCTGTCCGTGCTTCCCTTCTCACATGCTTTCCAGGCCCTCTCATCTTGGGGATCTCCCAGCAAAGACGGGGCAGAGAGAAACTGAGTCCCAGAAGCTCGTGGGCTCCTGGAGTCCCACGAGCTTCTGGGACTCAGTTTCTCTCCCTGGTCTAAGGTTTAGTTTCCTGTGTCCTTGAGTGACAGGTGGTTTCAGAGCTCCAGGTCAAAGGCACATTTCCTTCCACAACTGCACACGTTCCGTGCATCCTGAACATTGCAGAATTGGCCGTGGCAGCAATGATTCTGGACCTTTCAAGGTCAAAGGTCAAAGGCCACATAGCCAGCTCAGCACCTTCTTCCCCCTCCCTTCTCCCTCCCTTTTCCCTCTCACCCTCCCTTCTTCTCCCCCCCCCCCCTTCCTCCCTCCTTCCAAATATGTTCTCATCCAAACTTCAGGAGCCAGAGTCCAGCCTGAGGAAGTACCACCTTGCCTCCACAGTGACATCGCTGTCCTGCACGAGGACCTGGCCACCTAAATGTCTCATTCTATCGCCTCCTGGATTAAAACAAGTCCAAAGTGCTCGAAAGGGGATTGAGACTGTGTGTCTCCTGCTCTGCCCCCCCCCCCCCCCCCCCCCCCCCCCCCCCCCCCCCCCCCCCAGGCCTCTGCCTTTACTCTCTCCTTCCCTTTCTTTCTCCGAGTTTCCTGTTCCTGAGGTTTACAGTTGCTGGAACCTCAAACCCCTGTGTTCCTTCCAGGTTTCCTCCCCTCCAGGATGTGAATAAACAGCATTAACGTGTTCAATTGCGGGTTTAAAGGCCGCAGCCAGCGCGTCAGTGGGGTGCCCGTGTCTGTGTTCCTCGAACCTCCGAGCCAGTGAAGTGCATTTGCTTGGGCAGCAGTCACAACCAGGCGGTCAACACTGCTTGAATTCCTAGGAGGAGCCTTCACCTCCAAACTCTGCAAATCTAAAGCAAGGCTTTTATACTTCCAGGGCTCTCAGGTAGTAACAGGAAATCCGGCACTAAAAATAGCAAGAATGGAGCAAGCCAACTTCATTACAGAGGACCCCAAACAACCCAAATTTTGCAGGCCTGATTGTTGGCTTCCAGCAGTCCCACAGGTAGGTCTCTCAAGTATGCTGTTGCACTTTCGTTCTGTTTGTCTTGGAAATTCCCTCAGGAACAATAAATTCCTTTGTTTAATGATTGATACACACTAACGAGGTACTACATTTTTCTAAAGAGTGATAGAATGAACATGGCTGCTGGAGTCATAGTGCACTGAAGGAATGTCCACTCCCTGTTTATCAGATGTTGTCACCACAATCAGTAACAACCACACCCTAACTTAAACACATTTGTTCCTCTCAGGGGCAGAATTGCTTCTGGGTACACAGCTGAGGGGGGTTACTGTCGAACTAAGTCCCCTCATTTGTTAAACAGGCACGTGGGGTGGATGGAATGATGATTCCTCACAGATGTCCACATCCTAACAGACACCTGAGCATGTAGAAGGGAAAAGATAAGGATTTCAGCACACAGGGAGAGGGCCTGGCCAGGGAGCTCAGTTGGTTAGAGCATGGTCCAGCTATTGCCAAGGTTGTGGGTTCAATCTCCAGCTATGCAAGAATTAGCCAATGCTTCTGGCTGGTGTGGCTCAGTGGCTGAGCATCAACCTATGAGCCAGTTGGTGATGGTTCTGTTCCTGGTCAGGGCACATGCCTGGGTTGCCTGCTTGATCCCCAGTAGGGGTTGGGGGTGGGGCATTCATACAGGATGCAGCAAATCCATGATCCTCTCTCATCATTGATGTTTCTCTCTCCCTCTCCCTTGCTATCTGAATCAATAAAAAAATTAAAACAAAAAAGAATCAACCAATAAGTGCATAAATAAGTGGAACGACAAATCAATGTTGCTCTTTCTCTCTTCTTCTTCCTCTTTCTCTCTCAAATCACTTTTAAAAAAGAGAGATAGAGAGAGAACATAGGGAGAAAGACATAATTTATGGAGCTGGGTAGTTTACATAATGGCATGTCCACGGCAAGCTTGGGAGGTGGGCTCCTTCAACTCAGAGAGGTTAAGTAACCTGCCCACCATCACACAGCTAGACAGATATTAAGTCCAGATTTAAATCCCTGTTTGTCTGACTTTAAAGCCCATGATTTTTCCAGCATTCCTTTAGATTTATAAGAGAAAGGGATTGAAATTTCCATCTTGAAACACTAGTTTGGTTTCAGAAGACATCTTATACAGTATATCTTTATTATCAAATAATCCTTCTGCGTGAAATGCTGCCCATAGTTCACAGTGCAGTGACCCAGTGGATGCCACTCTGCAGTCCTGGTCTATTTATTATTTTGTAAAGCACTTTTACAAACTGCACCATGACCCTTCCAGAGGCGCCCAGAGGGCCGAGGTTGCTCCTTCTCCCTTCTGCTGATAAGAGCTCTGAGCTCCTGGCCGCGCCACGTAACCCGTGTCTGATGACAGCAGAAAGTGGCTCCTGGCTCCGCATTTCACTCCAGGCCCCTGGCACTGGTCTCTGGGAGTGTCCTTCCCATCACGGCCAGAAATGTGCTTTGCAAACATCTTCCAGGGCAGAAACTGGGCTGTGGTCAGCTAGCAAGTAGGCATGTAGGCAAATGAGCCCGGAAACCGTGTGCTGAGCGTGGGAGCTATTTTGAGGTCAAAAGCCAGCCCTTCTCAAGCTGCAGGAGGCCCCCAGGAAGGCTTAGGGATCGCCTCCACGGGTCTCAAGCAGTTCTGCTGAAGGCTGTTGTGTTCTGTGACTTGCTTACTCCTGTATCTTGTGTGCTAGCAAACACACAGGCTATGGAAGGTGCTGGCATTTTATTTTTAGATTTAATAGTGTAAAAAATACAAAACAACTATATTTCTTTTAGAAGTTCTTTTGTATAAACACCGTAGTTTCTTTCCCCGCCCCCCCCCCCCCCCCGCCCCCCCCAGCTGGGTAGCCTGTGTTCATTCATTTCCAGGAATTTTTCTTTACACAATATAAACTAATTCCTGCAATGGGAAGATTAAGTCCACAGCAACCAGCCCCCCTCCTTTGGAATTAGGTACCATCCCCTGTCCTCCCCTGGGGACACCCACAATCAGTCAAGCAAACCCACTGAGCACCCCCTCACTATTCACGTAAGTTTACATGCTTTTCTAAAATGTGCACAAATTGTTCAGGGAACCCTGAATTTTGCATTTACTTGTTTATGATTTCAAGTGTTACGTTAAGGTCCCATTGATGTTTCTTGTATATTTTCATCTTCAAGTTTGTTTGTTTGTAAATATATTTTTATTGGTTTCAGAGAGGAAGGAAGAGGAAATTGATGGGCTGCCTCCTACATATCCCTACTGGGGATTGAGCCTGCAACTCGGGTAGGTGCCCTTGACCTGAATCAAACCCAGGACCCTTCAATCTGCAGGCCAACACTCTATCCACTGAGCTAAACCAGCCAGGGCCATGAGTTGTTTATTTTTAACCCACGATCTTGAAATGCAAAACTCATTGAATTTTGTGCTTGGTTTTATTTTTTAAAAAACCAACAACTCATATTTCTAGTCTCCTCTTCCCTTTCTACTTACCTGCTGTGCATTCACAAATATAAAGGTTCTGATTTCTGAGCATTTTCATTGCTTGAAATTTTGAATGAATTGGTGCTTAAAATAGTAGAATGAGACAAATGATTGTCTACTACACCCATACACACTTAGCTGGCCACAGTGAGAACACACTGTTAGCAGAGTATTTACAAGCAAGTGACTGTACTTCATTCTAAGAGACATTTTCCCACATTTTACCATTTCTGAGATTGAGATCGGCCTTCAGCCGTGTGGTCAGAGCACTGTGCTTTTCTTTCTTGGCGTCTGATAGACACCGACGCTGCATCATTAACATGGTAGCATCTTAGACTCGAATAAATACAATAGATACGAGGACTGTCCACATGTTGGGCAGACGACCTGGTGTAATCCTCCAAGCAATCCCATGGCATGGGTGCCATTATTCTCCACATTTCACAGAACAAGGGCCTAGATGAAGGAAGGTGCCCCATTGCCTGTTGGCTCCACCACGGGCTGCGCAGGCTGAGGACAACCAGCCGGGGTGGGAGGGAGGCTTCGATTCATAACTTCCATGATATAAAGACTCAGTGTGGCCAGCAGCAAGGCACCAACAGGAAGTCAATGAACATAGAATTGGGAAGAGAGGCACCAGCACGTGAAACACGTTACCAGTTAGAAGTCACCCAGGAACACACGTGGCATAGGTGCCCCTCAGAAGACCCCGTTAGCTGCCTTTGCCTGCCTCAAACCATGCCCAAGCCCCATTAGCTTAATCTAGACCCAGTTACCCCTGAACCCTACCTCACACTTACTATTTCCAGTTATCTGAACCAGTAAACCCCTTTTTTCCTTTAGTTCTAATTGAATTTCTATCACTTGAAATCAAGAGCATTGAAGCCCTGGCCAGCATTGGCATTGTCCCGTGCACCGAAGGGTTGCCGGTTCGATTCCCCATCAGAGGACATGCCCAAGTTGCAGATGGTCAATGTCTTGCTCTTCCTTCCTCTCTCTTTATCTCTCTGTAAAATCAATTAAATATATATATATATTTAAAAAGAAAACTGATGAATACAGCAGAGACTTACAAGATGTGATAATTATTGTTTAAACTTTGAAACTCCAGTATAATCACAAGCAAAAGGTTTTAATCATGTGAATGATATGGTCAGCGTATTTAACTTTCTTTGGCTGGTCCTGAGTCGGAAGCAGGATGAAAAAAATAAGGAAGCTGGTAGTAGCTGCCCAAGTCCTGACTGTCCTGGGCTGTCTGCCGCAGGGCTGTGGGTGGCCTCTTGGACTGGCAGTGACTCAGGGCGTCTTGTCCTAAGTGGGCTGGCCTTCACCCATTTCTATATTCTCTGACTTTTGAGAAGTTGACCAACTCAGGAGATGATTGAGATCTAGATCTTTGATTTTTGGGAGTTGTCCAGCTGTCTCCACAGCAAAGTGTTGAGAGATCTCCTTGGCTTTTTCTATGTTATCATGATGACCACACAGCCAGAGCGTGACTGAGCAGATGTGTTTTAAACTGAAGAGAATACAGTGCACCATGTCATGGCCACTATGACAAAAATCAGAACATCTGCCATCACCTGTAAGATGCTTCAAAACCAGGAACCCCACAGCCCAACCCAGGACAAGGAAATAAGTCCCATAGGCCTGGAGGCTCAAGTTAAGTAAGCCAACTAGCTTCATTCCTTCAGATGGGGCATAGTCTCTTTATCTAGCTTTCTTTCTTTTCTTTCTTCCTTTCTTTCTTTCTTCTTTCTGTTTAATATATTGTTATTGATTTCTGATAGGACGAGAAAGAGAGAAACATTATTGATGGGAGAGAATCATTGATCATCTAGCCTACTTTCTTGATCCAAGTTCAGCAAGAAGTATTAGCAATGATCAAAATGCCCAGGACCAATGAGCAGGGACTCTGGAGCCATGCTGCTGTCTGTTCCTACTTGTGTCAAAGGGCAGTGGCTGATCTATGTCCCATCGCGGGCAGAGTGGTGCTGCCATAACGTCCTCCAGAGCTGGTGAAATGTTTGCCACAACCGTTTCATTTGTATGGACTTCCACGTTGAACAGGATGACGCTCCAATTGACTGAGCCACCCGGCTAGGGCTAGACATTTCTTAAAATCATGTCCTCATTGGAACATGAAAATCCTTATTTCATTAAAGAAACTGAAGTTACGTTCCATCAAGAGCTGCTTTCAGAACATGGCTTGTTAAGAGATGTTAAGCATTTAGCATTTTCCTCAAACTTGTTCAGCTCCCATGACATAATCTAATAGACATAGAACTCATAGGGGATTAAACACACACAAGGAAGATGAAATGGTGTATGGCTTTCTTAACAAAATCAATGCTGTGAACCACTTCCTGTGATGGTTGCGGGATCTCCATCTGACTTGCATTAGCGTGAAGTGTGCTTCCCAGCAATACTCATCTTTACATGCTTTCCAGGTTGTTTATTTCACCTTCACAGTCTTCAAATCTGAGAGAATGCAAGGCTGTAATGCTTTCATTAGCAATTAAATGCTAATTACCTGAGGTTAAATCAGTACTTCTCCCAAACTGGCTTTGGTTTCTTGAACCTCCTAACTCTGGGTGGTAACTTTTTCAAAATTGTGATATCACGTGCTCTTACTTGTTTGACTAGACAGCCGGAACTGCCCGGTAGGGTGGCCAGTCAGCAAATGAAAACACAGGGACCCATTAAGAATTTGTATGTTGTAAATATTACAGGGGCTATACTTACACTAAAAATTATTTATTGTTCATCTAAAATTCACATTGAACTGGGTGTCCTAGATATTATCTGGCAACCCCAGACTCAGGCTCCTGCGTGCCCCTGGGCTGGGCCCAGGCTTTAGAATCTGCTCACCTGCGCCTCTCATCTGGGTGAACAGTCCTTGGGGCCAAATGGACACGCCCACCCATTTCTACCCCCTCCTTATACCCTGCACTGGGAACTTGCAACTAACTCCCAAACCTTCCTCCCTCTGGACATTCATTTTAACCTTTCCCCCAGGACAGAGTTTTTTGTTTTGTTTTGTTTTGTTAATTTTCACCTAAGGATACTTTTTTCATTGATTTTTAGAGAGAGTGAAAGGAGTGGGAGTTGGGCTGGGAGAGAGTCATCAATGTGAGAGAGACACATCAATTCAGGTCCATGCCCTTGATTAGGATTGAACCTTCCACCCTTCTGTGTGTAGGCTGCCACTCTACCCACTGAGTAATGCCAACCAGGGCTGTGTGTGTGTTTTAAATGAAAGGAGTTATTTTTATTTTTATTCTTACCTGAGGACACACACCCAAAGACATGTTTAGAGGTAGGAAGGCGTGTTAAGAGATAGGAGGAGAGACAAAGAGAGAGGCTTGAAGCATCCTGAATGGGGATCAAACCCAGAACCCATGTTTGTGCCTGGACCAGGAATGGAACCAGCAAACTTTTGGCGCACAGGACAACACTCAACCAACTGAGCGGTACCGGCCGGCCGGCACAGTCTGTGTGTTTTCTGCTGGCTGTCGGGGGGGGGGGGGGCCAGTGAGGGCTGGGACAAGTTTCCACTTACCATGCACAGCTTCCATGTCCTTTTGGCCCCTTGAATATTTCCATTTGTTTTGATTCATCTGCGTTAGGGGGAATTTTCATGTAGACATTTTGCAAACAAATGGGTGTTTGTAAAAAGAAACTGTAAAAAGAACCCACATTGCCATAAACAGCAAGGACACTGCAAAGTGAATCTAGTGTCTTCCTCATGTCTTAGGCCTTTGAGGGGGCAGCTCAGCTCATGATGGGCGTAGTGCTGGCCGTTCTCTAGGGTCCATGAGTGTGCAGACCCCAGTCTGTTGGTTTCAAAAAGAACACAGCCCCAGTTGTATGTGCAGTTTCGGGTTTGTCAAGAAAAAAAGAAAAGTAAGTAGAAGGAAGACACAAGAGAAAAGCAGGCTTCTGTGGAAATTCCCTGCACTGGGCGTTTGTGGTGTGGACAGTGCTTACTTAACCTCACAGAAAGAGTAAGTTAATATTTACCTGTGGCTCGGGATTACATGGGCACACCTGTGTTGGACATAACTAGAAGGGATTTTTGAAAAATGGCTTGTTGTTTGTTAGGATTGCATTTGGCTCCATGTAACCGGAAGCCAACTAGAGCGGCTTCAAAATGTCAGGGGTCGCCTTGGCCCAGGGCTGGGTTGGTTGGAGTGTCGTCCTGATGCACCAAAGTGGAGGATTCAGTCCCTGGCCAGGGCACATACAACCATCAACCACTGAATGCCTAAAGAAGTGGAATAACAAACCAATATCCCTCTCTTCCTTTCTCTCTCTCCTCCCTATCTCTGTCTCAATTAAAAAAAAAAAAAAAAAGCCAGGTGTTTATTTTCTTCGATGCCCCTGAGGACCCAGCTTCTTTTATTTATTTATTTATTTATTTATTTATTTATTTATTTATTTATTCTTTAAAGTATTACAAATAGTAGTACATATGTTTTCTCCCCCCCCCCCATTGTCCACCCCCTAGTCTCCCCTACCCCCCCGGCACATGTTCTCACCTGCCCCCTCCCCTCGCCCCAGTGTCTTGTATCCATTGGTTATGCTTATATGCATGCATACAAGTCCTTCGGTTGATCTCTTACAGCCCCCGTCCCCCACCCTCCCCAGTCTTCCCCCCGTAGTTAGACAGTCTGTTCAATGCTTCTTTGCCTCTGTATCAATCTTTTCCCCCTGTTCCTTTTCTTTAAAAAGATCTTGCATCTGCATACTGGAAATAAATGTATAAGAACAAAAAATGTTTGAGTCTCAGTTTCAGTGTCCAACTTTTCTTTTCTTTTTTTTTTTTTTAATATATTTTATTGATTTTTTACAGAGAGGAAGGGAGAGGGATACAAAGTCAGAAACATCGATGAGAGAGAGACATCGACCAGCCGCCTCCTGCACGCCCCCTACTGGAGATGTGCCCGCAGCCAAGGTACATGCCCTTGCCGGAATCGAACCCGGGACCCTTCAGTCCGCAGTCTGATGCTCTATCCACTGAGCCAAACCGGTCTCGGCTCAATGTCCAACTTTTCTGAGTCCCAGTTTCAATGTCAAATAGTTCCTTATATGTACATGTCAGCAATGGTATCTGGATGGTGGACATATGGTGGCAATGCAGGTTCCACCCTCTCTGGTTTGGTTCTGGGCCGCCTGCAGCGATGCACAGCTGCTGACTGCTAGAATGGCAAGGTGTCGTCAGTGTCTTCCATCTCTGGACTGTCTTCGAGATTGGAACAGACCTAACAGTTCCTCATTGTTGTAGGAACCCATATGGTCTTGCAGTTGTTTTCTGAAAATAAACAAACATATTCTCGACCAAAAGTTAATAAAGGGATCTTTTCTGTAAATTAGACTTGGGATTATTTTCCTTTGGCTTATTTTGACATCATGTGTGTTTTTCATGGGTGTCCTGCTGTTGTCATTACAAATGGAAGTTACTTTTCTGGGTTAAGAATTTTCTAGATGTAATTTACTTACAGGATATTTTTCCTTACATGATTTATCCCACTATTTCCCCACCCTCCTTTTTTTATTAATGGGGGCTTTTGGAGATTTTATATTGCAGTCTTGGTAACTTTAAATTTTAGTTTTTGCACAAAAATATGACTGCTTTAGGTTCTTTGGATGTTAGGCAATTTTACAGTGAGATGAACTACTAATAGAAATTTTAGTTAACATTTTAGGAACAGCTTTTTGTCCAGTACACTTAAATGCTCTTGTGTGTTCACTTATTTCACTTGGCCAATTTAATTAATCTGAAAACTTGATTACTATTTTACTGTCAAATTTAATACTCCAGCAAAAATCTTAGTTTACCCTGTAAATATTAGTGGAAAGGATTATTTGCATTCTTGAGTAGGCCCTGAGCATTCCTGTTACTAGACTGAATTCAGATAAAGGGCAGCTGTTGCTGGCCGAGTCTCTGTCTGTAACCTGGGTCCCGATCTGAGCTGTGCGTGGGAGGCGAAGCAGCCGTGGGGGCAGGAGACCTCCCTCAGAAGGGATGAGTTCAGGCCCCTGCAAGGTTAGGGGGTGAGGGCTGTGTCCCAACTCTGTTGACCTTTTAGTTCTCTCCTATTGGCCCCTCTGCGACTGTGCCTGTCTTAGGTTGTTCCTTCCCTGAGGAATCTTACCTGTCTCTGGCTAACCAGCCATCCTCCAGGGCCAAGCAGGGTGATGTGAGGTTCAGTTCTGTCTCCTTGGTAGTCTATGCCCCCATGGGCTCCACGCCCAGCACCTGCCTTGGGATCCCCTCGCCTGCTGGCAGGGTCCTGGTACTGATCACATATCTTGGGGGACCCAGGTTTCTTCTCCAGGGAGGGTGCAGCTCACACCATTGGGCAAGAGACAGATCCATGGTGCCAGCCACCCAGAGACTTCAACCACAGCTTGAACTGAAAGCTCAGGCAACAGCTGTGTGCACTCGGATTATAAGAAGAAGGTCCCTCTTGGCAAAAAGGGCAAGAGGGGCCAATATAGAATGCTCGGGTGCCTTCCCAGTGCCTTAATTCCTTCTGAAAGGGATTAATTCCTTTCCTGTCCTTTTTTAAATTGCTGCCAAACATTCAAAGAATTAGTTTGTAAGTTTCTTTGGGATAATTGTACAATATGCTGTTGTCAAATGTCAAAAATTATAATGACATTGTAGAATAATACATTGTAAGGGTATTATGGTATCACAGGAGGTTAAGTGGGGCTTAGCCTAAGGACTGGTGTCCATAGGAGATGATAAGATCTAGACCATGTCAATTCAATCTCAAACTAGCTGCCAATTTTTTTTATAACTTTATATAAACTTTGTCAGGGATGTAAAAACACAAATTACTTACCTTAGTTCAAGAGGTCAAATATATTGACTTTCCCCCTTACTCCCGCCACCCCCCGCTTACCCTGAGGTCTGACATTCTGATGGACTTTTCTCAGTGTCTGGACCCATTCTTGTTCATCAGTCAATGCCGTTCATTATATTCCACAAATGAGTGAGATCATGTGATATTTACCTTTCTCTGCCTGGCTAATTTCACTTAGCATAATGCTCTCCAGCTCCATCCATGTTGTTGCAAATGGTAGGAGCTCCTTCTTTTTTACTGCAGCATAATATTGCATTGTGTAGATGTACCATAGTTTTTTAATCCACTCATCTGCTGATGGGCACTTAGGCTGTTTCCAAATCTTAGCTATGGTAAATTGTGCTGCTATGAACATAGGGGTACATATATCCTTTCTAATTCGCATTTCTAGTTTCTTGGGATATATTCCTAGATGTGGGATCACTGGGTCAAATGGGAGCTCCATTTTTAGTTTTTTTTTTTGAGGAAACTCCATATTGTTTTCCACAGTGGCTGCACCAGTCTACAAGCCAACCAGCAGTGCACGAGGGTTCCTTTTTCTTCGCATCCTCACCAGCACTTGTCGTTTGTTGATTTGTTGATGAAAGCCATTCTGACAGGTGTGAGATGGTACTGCATTGTCCTTTTGATTTGCATCTCTCAGATAATTAGTGACTTTGAGCAGGTTTTCATATGTCTCAGGGCCTTCCTTTTGTCTTCTTTCTAAAAGATTCTATTTAGGTCCACTACCCATTTTTTTATTGGATCATTTGTCCTCCTTTTATTAAGTTGTATGAGTTGCCTGTAGAAGCTTGAGATTAAACCTTTATCACCGATAACATTTGCAAATATGTTCTCACATACAGTGGGTTTTCTTGTTGTTTTGTAGATGGTTTCTTTAGCTGTGCAAAATCTTTTTATTTTGATGTAGTCCTATTTATTTATTTTCTCTTTAGCTTCCATTGCTCTAGGAGCAGTATCAGTAAAGAAGTTCTTTCGGCATATGTCTGAGATTTTTCTTCCTGTGGATTCCTCTATTATTTTTATGGCTTCCCATCTTATGTTTAAGTCCTGTATCCATTTTGAGTTTATTTTTGTGTATGGTGTAAGTTGGTGATCTAGTTTCATTTTTTTGCATGTATCTATCCAATTTTCCCAACACCATTTATTGAAGAGACTGTCTTGACTCCATTTTATGTTCATGCCTCCTTTGTCAAATATTAATTGAGCATAGTGGTTTGGGTCAATATCTGGATTCTCTATTCTATTCCATTGGTATATATGTCTGTTCTTGTGCCAGTACCAGGCTGTTTTGAGAACAGTAGCTTTATAATACAGCTTGAAATCTGGTATTGAAATCCCACCAACTTTGTGCTCCTTTCTCAGGATTGTTGTGGCTATTTGGGGTCTTTTTTTATTCCAGATGAATTTTTGGAGAATTCTTTCTAGGTCTGTGAAATATGCTGTTGGTATTTTAATGGAGAGTGCATTAGATTTATAGATTGCTTTGGGTAGTATGGACATTTTAATGATGTTGATTCTTCCAATCCATGAACATGGTATGTTTTTCCAACTGTTTACGTCTTCCTCTATCTCGTTTTTCAGAGTCCTGTAGTTTTCTGTGAATAGGTCTTTTACCTCCTTAGTTAAGTTTATTCTTAGGTATCTTATTATTATTTGGTGTGATAGTAAATGGGATTGCTTTTTTAGTCTCTCTGTAAGTTCACTATTGGTGTATAGAAATGCCATAGATTTCTTGGTGTTAATTTTGTATCCTGCTATGTTGCTGAACTCATTTATTAAGTCTATTAGTTTTTTTATGGAGTCTTTTGGGTTTTTTATGTACAATATCATGTCATCTGCAAATAAGGATAGCTTTACTTCTTCTTTTCCAATTTGGATGCCTTTTATTTCTTCTTCTTGTCTAATTGCAATGGCTAATACTTCCAGTACTATGTTGAATAGGAGTGGTGAGAGTGGGCATCCCTGTCTTGTTCCTGTTCTTAGGGGAAATGGTTGTAATTTTTGCCCATTGAGTATGATGTTTGCTGTGGGTAGGTCCCAGCTTCTTTATGCGTGTTTCCTCTGCAGAGGGGTTTGCTTTCATCCTCTGCTAGCAAGTGGTCATTGGCTTTCTAGACAGGAAGGAGGAAGGTGAAGGGTAAAATAATGTTGCCAACTCTGTCTTCTTCTTAAATGATTTCTTTTTTTAAAAAATGTATTTTATTAATTTTTAGAGAGAGGAAGGGAGAGGGAGAGAGAGTTAGAAACATTGATTAGAGGGAAACATTGATCAGCTGCCTTCTGCACACCCCCTACTGGGGATGTACCCGCAACCAAGGTACATGCCCTTGTCCGGAATTGAACCTGGGAGCCTTCAGTCCACAGGCCGACACTCTATCCACTGAGCCAAACCGGTTAGGACATAAATGATTTCTTGGAGGCTATGACTAGCTAACTTTGCTCACATCACACTGGCCTCTAATGTGTAGAAGAGCCAACCCCAGCTGCAAGGGAGGCTGATTGGCCAGTGTTTCTGCTGGATACTGCTTGCCCAAATAGTGTCTGGGATCTCTTAGGAAGGACATTGGAAAGCAAGATACTGGGTAGGCCGTTAGACTTCTCTTTCACTGGTGGACAGCAAATGCATTCTTTAAAAAACTAGGCATTTTTCCTTCCAACATACATAACAATCAAGCCCATTTCCACACAGCACATTAAATATATATGAATAGAATACACAATATTTCTAGCCCAGCTGACATGGCTCAGTGATGGAACCAGGAGGTCACAGTTCAATTCCCATGTGGGGCATACGCCCGGGTTGTGGGCTCTATCCCCAGTGTGGAGTGTGCAGGAGGCAGCCGATCATGATTCTCTCTCATCATGGATGTTTCCATCTCTATCCCTCTCTCTTCCTCTCTGAAATAAAAATATAAAAAAAAACAATATTTCTAACCAACATTAGTGCTATTGATTTGTCCACAAGTTAGTCCATAGGGTGGGAGATAGTCTCTCCAGGTGTTACTGCTATACCGTAGATCTAAGCAGCAGCTAGTCAAAAGTTCTTTACATAATGGAATTCCTGCCAATGCCAAAATTTACTGTACCATTACACTTCAAAAGTAAGTTTAAAAAGCAGAGTATTGTGCATCTTTGTTACAAACACTGGATTGTTAGCAGACACAATATACCTCATTTTGAAATGCAAACATAAAAGCTAAACTTTCAGTATTTTTCAATGCATGCTCTCATAAAAGGCATGAAAACAAGGCCAACATGGCCTTTGACCAGCTGGGGCTTATCAACTAAGAGGCTATAACCTAGTAGGATGTCTGGCTGTAGCAGTGGCCTGATGGGTGCCAGGAGTGGCACCCGGCAGGAGGCAGGTGCAGTGGGTGCAGGAATCAGAGGGAGGTCTCCTGCATTTGCATAGGGCAGCTGCATGGTAGAGCCGCTATACCAGGAGAGCTCTGCCGGCTGAAAGTCAAGGCCAGGCTAGGGTGGAGTCTCCAGGTAACACCGGAAGAAGTTGCATCACCAGCAGACTCAGTTGGCTTATGAAGCCGACATGCCACCTTAGAGTGACAGAACCAGCGTGCCTTCGTGGAGGATGAGTAACCGCAGTTCTAATGGTAATAACTACAAGTTCTGTTCCAGGCCCTTCAAAGTGTCCTCTTGGTCATTGGACACCAAACCTCAAAGTGCATTTCCAACAGACCCTGCCTATAGTGCTGCAGCTGATTAATTTAATTCATTTAACCCTGCACTCAGAACAGTTCTTATTGCAGGAAAACCTTCCTGATTTGTCGCAGGAAAAGGCACGCTTTCTGTGAAAACATGGACATGAAATTTGGAGATTCGGTGTCGTTTTTGCCTTTCAGACCCGCTGAAGTTGGCATGGGGATGATTTCCATCAGAGGGACTACGGAGACGGCAGGGCAAAGGCATTTCTCAAGACCCTTCCGTGCGTCCTACTCTACCTGAGCGCAGGTGCTAAGGAGGCGGGGAGGCAGTGCTGCTGCTTTGGAGGAAACCGTCTAGAAATAACTCGCGGGTGGGACGCCACGCCTCCCGCGGCCCGCCCGCCCGCCGCCGCCCCGCCCACCCGCCCGCCACCGCCCGCGGCCCCGCCCCCGCGGCCCCGCCCTCCCGCCGCCTCCCGCGGCCCCGCCCTCCCCGCCGGCCCGCCCGCCGCCGCCCGCGGCCCCGCCCCCGCGGCCCCGCCCGCCCTCCCGCCGCCCCGCCCTCCCGCCGCCTCCCGCCGCCCCGCCTCCCCGCCGCCTCCCGCCGCCCCGCCCTCCCGCCGCCTCCCGCCGCCCCGCCTCCCCGCCGCCTCCCGCGCGGCCCCGCCCTCCGGACCCGCTACGTGGCGGCGCACTGGACGGCGGTCAGGTGGTTGGGAGGCTCCGGACGCCTGGGGTTGGGGGGGCGGGGACTCAGCGCCAGTGGCGGCGGAGCGAGGAGGAGCCAGGAGGAACGGGCAGCGTGGTCGGAGCGGGTCAGGCGGCGCGGGGAACGGGAAGTGGCGGCGATGGAGCGCGGCGAGCCAGGTGAGGGCGCGGGGTGAGGTGGGGGGCGCGGGCCCGGATGGGGAGCGCGGGCCCAGCAGGTGCGCGGCGTCCTCGGCGCCGCCCGCACCGCCGGCGGCAGCTCCGGGTCCGATCGCGCTTCCTGCTTGACCAGGCTGGATGAGGGCGCTGGCGGCCGGAGGCACCGAAGCAGAGAAGGTTCTAGGAGGCGGCGACCGGCCGAGCTGCGTTTTGGGTGGAAGGCGGCGCGCAGCGAGTGCCGCACAGCTGTCTCTTGTAACGGATGGAAAGTGAGGCACCGGGGTCCGGGTCCTTTCGCCTCTCAATGTGGCAGCAGGACCCGTCTCTGTCCTCTTCTGGTGGACGAGGGGTTTTGTTGGTGTTTGATCTCATGGCGATGGTTGGGGCGCAGACTTTTAACATGCCAGGTGTCCGCAGCCCTGTGGTGGTGTCTGTGGGTTTGTTTGGGGGTGGGGCGAAGGCGGCTTTTCATAGGAAGGGTCTTTTACCCCTCAGCATGCAGCTCCACCACACAAAGCCCAGCCTGTTCCCACTGCTCAGGACGCACACATGGTTCCGAAAGCTGGATGCGGCACCAGTGCCTTGCGGGGATCCTTGTTTGAGGTGTGTGGCCTTGCACGGCAGGTCCAGCTTTCAGGGTTGCTACCTCCTGGAGGAACTGTAACAGATGCGCAACACGCTTTAAAAATATGCAGAAATGCTAAAAAAACACAACCGAGAACAACCGGGCCAATTTAGAAAATTGGGGTAGAAATGACTGTTTTGAGCCTCAACTCAACAGTTTTCATTTTTTGCTTATTACCTACCCTCCAGTATTTTCCTTCAGGTTTATGTGTTTTATGTAAATAAAACCATATTTCATTGATACAATTTTGTATGTTACTTTTGAGAAGTTGTAAGATTCTTTGGAGCCTTCCAACCCTTACTTTTTCACCCATCCCTCAAATTACTCTCACACTGAGCACTTACAATATGTAATATCTATATATGTAAAATACACACAAACACACACACACACTGTCTACTTTTTAACTTCTTGAAGGGAGAGAGGCATGTCCTTTATCTTTGTCCAAGGTTGGATAACATGGTGATTTGCACATTAGTAGCCATTCAAATGTTCAAGTCAGAAAACTCATCACCACCCTGTTGTGTGTTGTGAGGAGGAGGCAGGGCCACCATGTAAGCCAGCACTGTCCTAATTTTGAATGGGAACAATTGGGGTGTCAAGCCTCAGCATGCACTTTTGTTCGTGTCTTCCATTGCCATAGTTAACATGAAGTGTTTAGAACAACCATGCTTGGTACTTGTCAGTAGCTGTGTCTGACTTAGGTGAGTAGAAGGACTAACTTGATTGGATTTTGTGTTCTAGCTCCTTGGTAAGAAGCAGCTGTTAGTGCGATGCAGTGTTCCAACTGGCTGCCGCACTCTGCTTGGTTTTTGTAGGATGTTGTGTGTGTGTGTGCGTGCGCGCGTGCGCCTGTGTAAGACATACTCATGTTAGTCTTTTTTTTGTGTGTGTGTGTTTTTAAATATATTTTTAATGATCTCAGAGAGGAAAGGTGAGGGAGAGAGAAATAGAAACATCAATAATGAGAGAAAATTAATCGGCTGCCTCCTACATACTGGGGGTTGAGCCCTAACCAGGGCATGTGCCCTGACCAGTAGTCAAACTGTGACCTCCTGGTTCATAGGTTGACCCTCAACCACTGAGTTGCACTGTTAATCTTTGCTTTTAATCGTTATTCCTCTTCTTCAAGTGGAGGGTGTGGTCTCAGAATAACAGGTGAGTCACCTGCTTGGGAAAGTCAGCAGGCTCCCTGTGCAGCTGTGCTGGGTGACGACCACGTAGCCTTGCCTTACGCTGCTGGTTCCATCTGCCTGTCTCTTTTGCCTTTTTATCTTTATGCTCCCACGGCGCACAGTAGGTGCTCAGAAATGTCTGGGGGTTACCTGCAATGAAAGGGAAAATGCAGGAGCCCCTTTCAGCTGTCAGAACTGCTGGTGAATTTCCAAGTTGGATTCTTGATTCCTACTTCCCCCTGTCTCCTGCTCTTTTTTCCTCTGTAATTTTAAAGGAAGTGGAGTTGTGTGGTTAGGTGGAGAAAGTTGCTGATGAGGCTGTGCAGGGCTTGGGGGAGGGGTGAGTTAATGTGAGGTTTTGAGCTGGTGGAGTGGATGGCTCAATCTTCAGTGACTCAGGGAGATGCCTGGCTTAGCGTGGAGGTGGAGCCTAGAATTATAAGCCCTCCTACTCACTAGCAAATAATGTTGGCTGAAGCAAGGCTTATCACACTCTGTTTGGATTTTGAATTACAATTATTTTGCATAGTTTTTAAAACCAAATCAGAACATTTTTACTCAGTATGTGTGGACTTCCTTGCATTTATCTCTCCCTTTAAAAACACACTTCTAGATGCAAAATTAAATGCCCTGCCTCTTGTCATAAATGCATTTCTCTATTGAGTCAACTAGTCACTAAGCGTTTTTGTGTTTGAATTACACACACACACACACTTTATTTTAAGGGGGGAAGGAAGGCCAAAGAAAATGGGGAGGAGGGGAGGCTGAAAGAAAACGGTGACTCAGTAAGATTTCACTGTGAATTTAGCGTTGTAATTATGCCTGAGAGAGAACAAAAATGTGAGATGTCACTTAAAAGTCAAGCAATACGAGACACTGGGTGACAGGGAAGGCCTGCTCACGGGTCTTTAGGTTCTCGATTTCTTTGGTCACTCTCGCATTCCATATGGTGCTGGTGTCTTTGTTAGCTCACACTCACTTCCTGCAATTTATTTTTGTGCAGAAGCCTACCTGGTCCCCAGAGGAAAGCTTAAGTGGTAGAAGGAGGGGTCATGAGTGGTTAGCAAGATCTCAATGCAGAATTATTCATGCACACAGTCTATACAGATAACTCCAGTTCAGAGCAAAAAGGACACCCAGCCCCCTGACCTTCTGTGCTGAGTATTTTGTTGTAGGTACGTACAGATTGTTCATTACTTATGTTTTAATTGTTGGCTGAATTTAACCTCCCTCCAGAGGCTCTGCCAAATGTTATTTAAACTTAGTGGGGGTTAGCTGTAGAGAAGCCATAATGTTAGTGATGTATTTTTATTAGTAAATGTCCAAGAGATTTAATTTAATGCTTAGTGGAAGTTAAAAAAACGTCTGAGTTAAAAGTACTTTTTTGGTGGTTGAGAATAGTTCATTTTAACAAAATCAGTAAATACAGATGGAGAAAAAGAAAATCACATGTAATTCTACTCTGAAAAGCCCTAAGAGCATATTGGTTTATAGCCATCCACCTATCTAAATTTCTCAATAACTCCCTAAGTAATCTCCTTCAAATATTTCATTTTATTTCTTGCCTTAAAAAAAAAAAATCCTTACTATATTTTAAAACACTTTTCCAGCATCATTTTGACTAGCATGGCCAGGTAATTAATGCACATAACACAAAATTCAAAATGACTAAAAGGTCCTGTCTCCTGGGCTATATCTCTTGGATGGTAATGCCACTGCCATTACCAGTGTCTTCTCTACCCACCAAGAGAGTCTGTGTATGTAGTTTCACATACACTTTTATTTAGATAACATAATGCTGTATGCACTTGTGTGGCTATATGACATACACAAATTTAGTGCCTACTTTCACTTAAATACAGTGTGTTTTATTTTTTTTATTTTTTGATCATGACCTGAGAATATTTTTCTATTGATTTTCAGACAGAGTGGGAGAGAGAGAGAACTGTTGATGTGAGAGAAACACATTGATTGGTTGCCTCTTGCATGTGCCCTAACCAGGGCTGGGGCTGGGGCTGGGGCTGGGCCTGGGCCTGGGCCTGGGCCTGGGCCTGGGCCTGGGCCTGGGGAGGAGCCTGCAACTGAGGTACGTTTTCTTGATCGGAATCAAACCCAGGACCCTTTGGTCCACAGGCCGATGCTCTATCCACTGAGTCAAACTGGCGAGGGCTAATACTATGTGTTTTAGAGGTCATTTGACATGTAGAGTGGCTTCCTTTTAATGACTATTTATAGATGTGTATTTGTAGATGTATCATGTTATTGAGGAGAACCAAAATTTTGCCATCCCAGATATGCTTTTTGGTTTATTGATTTTAAACTTGTTATTAAAAAAAAAAAAAAAAAGACTCGCAAAGCCCAAGTGCCCATGAGCAGATGAGTGGATAAAAGAAACAAAACACACCTCTGATACATTTATACAACGGAATACTATGCAGCTGGAGACAGCATGGAGGGACCTGGAGAGCATTATGAAATAAGCCAGTCAAAGAAAGATAAATACCATATGATCTCGCTAATATGTGGAATGTAATGAACAAAACAGAACCAGAAGCATATGGAGATACAGGGAACAGACTGACCAATGTCAGAGGGGAGGAGAGGAGGGAGAGTTGCATAAAGAAGGTGAAGGGATTAGCCAGTAAACATATGCATAATCCTTGGACACCGACCATAGTGTGGTGAAGGCCTAGGGGGTAGGGATGGATGCTAAGGGGAGGGGATGGGGAAGTCTGCAGTCAAGTCAGCCTTAAAATTTTAAAATAAAAACTGTGCCGGAAAAAAAAAAAAAAAGACTCTGAAAGAGCTCTGAACCTCCAGCTGCCTAAAGACATTCAGGTAGAAAAACCTGCTTAAAGGAGGGAACATCACCTAGCCCAACCTGTTGGTTGAACTTCCTTCTAGGTCCCATTGTTTCTGGGTGCCCCAAAGAAAAGTTACTTACCACATGTTTGCTCTTTGTCTATGTATAAATTACCTGCTTTCCTTTTTTTCAGAAGGGGCCCCTGCCCCCTTCTCTTTTGTCCAAAGTGGTATACAAGCTGTAGCTGCTCAATGCAACAACTTTGGGTCCCCTAGTCTTATCATGTACATTCGCCATAAACGTTGGACACTTTCTCCTGCTGATCTGTCTCATATAAATTTGATGATCAGCACAGATAGAACTTGGAAAGTGATTTTTTGTGTCCCCACATTATGTACTGTAAGGGTGATATTTAACTTGTTCCCTACTGATGGAGGTTTAGGTTTCCCCTGGGCCTTAAAACAAAGCTGCAGCAAATAGATGTGTATCCATGCCATCCCATAAATGTGCCATGTGCCTGTGGGAAGAGTTCTTAGAAGAATGTGATTGTTCAGTTTAACAGTGTGGAATCCTGCTCCAAAGAAGCGGTGCCAATTATACATCCCCAGCGACTTGCCAGCCACGCCTCCCTGCAGGGAGTTGTCACACTTTGTCATCTTTGCTTATCTCATAGGGGAGCAGGTATATGTTTAATTATGTATTTTTCTTAAAGTGAAGGTGATTGTATTTCATTTGATAGGCTTAAGACTTGTATTTCATTTTCTATGAAATGTCTGTTCATATACTTGGCCAATTTTACTGTTGTGTTATTGGTCTTATTCTTCTTGATTTGTAAATGTGGCCCCTGTCCATGATATTAATTACTAATATATTTTTCCTAGTTTGTTGTTCCTTTTTTTGACTTTATAGTGTTTTTCCCCCCAAGCAGAAATACCAATTGATGGGTTTTTATCTTCAGCTTCCAGCTTTAGACTCATTCCTAGAAATGCCATCCTCATTTGGTATGTATGTTTTTATGGTTTTAGTTTTTACATTTAAATCTTTCATCCATCTGTAATTAATATTTAATATTTAAAAAATACGTTTTTATTGATTTGAGAGAGAGATAAAACATCGATGAGAGGGGAACATGGATCGGCTGCCTCCTGTAAGGTCCCTTACTGCGGACCCGTGCCCCTTCCGGAAATTGAACCAGTGACCTCTTGGTGCATGGAATTATGCTCAATCTACGGAGCCACACTGGCCTGGCTGGTGTTTATTTTGATAAAAAGTGTGATGTGTCTAGAAGAGTAATATATACTCTTCAGTATTGTTCAGAAAAGCAACAGGCTGTGGTAGCACCATGGGAAGGGAGCAGTAGGGAGTGTGTCTGCCAGAATGTGGCCGTGTGTCAGTCCTCATGGGTTATACGTGTTTAGGGCTAAGAATGTTAGACTTGAAGTTATATCTGGGTGGAATATTGAGCTTCATCATTTTCTGGTTATGAGATACTGGATAAGTCACTAAACCTCTCTGAGGCTGACAATATCTCATGATAACGTAAGAAACGTTCAAACCTGTGAAAAATTTTTGTGAGTTTGAGCCAAACTTGACAAATGCTGGGAAGCAGAACCTCAAGGGATTGAGATAATGCTCAGGAGAAGGCAGTTTTGCACCTTGTTTTATACAATTACAATCAAAGGAGGAGACAGAAGGGGGTTACATGAAATCCATTAGTGATAAATTAGGGAGGCGGGAGAAAGCAAAGTGGGAGCAGGGGGAATCTCTGGGATTGGATAAAAAGTAAAATGATAGATAGTCAAAAAGTAGCTCAGTAACAGTGAGGGAATTTGTGGTCTCCACAGAGTGGTGCCTGTGAGGGGTCCGGAAAATTATTTTGACAATTCCAATGTTATGTAATTGTAAATTTCAAAAGACAATAGACAGGCTCAGTTAGGGTAGAAATTGACCTTTGTCAGGGAGGTTCTGACCTAGGACATGACTACCCACCATACACTGCTTTTAGTTACAACGTTTTAATTTCAGACCATCCTTTGTGGTTCCTCTAGGTCTCTTTAAGTTTGCAAGGCCGCTGTTCAGGTCTGCCCTGAGCTGGTCAGGTTAGCATGTAACCTCTTTTCGTCCACACTCACATATTAGTGGAAATTAAGGAAAAATCTGTGATTAGCACTGGTACTATATCCAGAATATCTCAATATCTTACAACCAGAAAATGATGAAGCTGAATTTTCTATTCAGACATTCAAGTCAGTACTTATTGTGAAACTGAAGTTAAGTTATTTCTGTAAAATGCTAACCTAGTGGTTCCCATTTCAAATTAAACACTTCATTTCTTTAGCAGCAAGTGCAAGCATACAATGAGGCCACTACATTGAAATGGGTGTGTATGGCTGGATGACCGTGGCTGCTGAGGCAGTGGACAGTTAGGTCGGGTCCTCTGTAAGGAACATGGGTGGTCTTCAAACTTGGACTTGAAGGCTAAGTAGGAAATCTTTATAAGAGAAAGAGGGGCATGGAAGAGAATTGGGAGTGAGATCTGGGGTGCGGGTCTGAGGTAAAAGGGATTGGAACTGGGATAGAATCTAGGAAAAGAAGAGCAGATGCAAGAGGGAGGGTTTGCGCTTGGGTGGGGTCTGTCCCATTGGAGCCCTGGTCACCCAGAGCTGCATAACAAACCGCCCCCATACCTTGTGGTCTAAAATGGCAGCATGGGAGGTCAACCCCTCCAAGTGCTAACAACAGTTAATCTAGGCTTAACTTCAACAAGACTGTGCAACCCATATCCACCTCAGGTAACTGGGGAGGATGAGCAACTGTCCTTTAGAGGACATCTACCACACAAAGCTCATCAACCAACTCAGGAAAGCAGCCACCATGCAGAGACATGGAAAGAAATCAGATGTGAAAGAAATGGAGGGGGGGAAAAAACGACTGGACATAGAATTCAAAACCACGGTTATAAGGCTTTTCAAGAGGCTCGTAGAAAAGGCCGAGACCTACAAGGAAATAAACAAGACCTACGAGGAAATGAACAAGGCCTGCGAGGAAATGAACAAGACCTACAAGGAAATGAATGAGACCTACAAGGAAATGATTGAGACCCTCAAGGATATGAAAAAGGACCAACCAGAAATTAAGTGTACATTGACTGAAATAAAAAATATTATACAAAGACCTAAAAGTACTCTAGAGGACCACAAGAACCAAGTTAAAGATTTGAAATACAAAGAGGTAAAATCCACTCAGTTGGAAAAGCAAGAAACCAAAAGAATTCAAAAAATTGAAGATAGTGTAAGGGGCCTCTGGGACAACCTCAAGTATGCCAACATCCGAATTATAGGGGTGCCAGAAAAAGAGAGCAAGACAATGAAAACCTGTTTGAAGAAATAGTGACTGCAAACTTCGCACACCTGATGAAAGAAATTGACTTAGGAGTCCCAAGAAGCACACTGAACCCCAATATATAGGAACCCTAAGAGGACCACATCAAGGCACATCATAATTAAAATGCCAAGAGCAAAAGACAAAGAGAGAATATTAAAAGCAGCAAGAGAAAAACAGTTAGTTACTTATAAGGGAGCACTCATACGATTGTCAGTGGATTTCTCAACAGAAACTCTGCAGGCCAGACGGGAGTGGCAAGAAATATTCAAAGTGATGACTAGCAAGAATCTACAACCAAGATTACTCTATCCAGCAAAGCTATCATTCAGAATTGAAGATCAGATAAAGTGCTTCACAAAGAAGAAAAAGCTAAAGGAGTTCATCACCGCCAAACCAATATTATATGAAATGCTGAAAGATATTCTTTAAGAGGTGGAAGAAGAAAAAGGTAAAAATATAAATTATGAACAACAAATACACATCTATCAACAATTGAATCTAAAAACCAAGTGAATTAATAATCTGATGAACGGGATAAACTGTTGAATATAACAGAATCATGGACATAGAGAGGGAATGGACTGACAATTCTTGGGGAGAAAAGGGTTGTGGGAAGTGCAGCAAGAGACTGGACAAAAATCATGTAACTATGGGAGAGGACAGTGAGGGGGAGGTGAGGGCGGAGGGTGGGACGGATACCACCTGGAGGGGAGCTATAGGGGAAAAAAGGGGAACAATATAATTAATAAACTGAACAATAAAGATTAAAAAAAAACAGATTCTGCTAAGGGTTTAGTGAGCTACCAGGTTGATGAACACATCCATGTCAGGGGGGTGGCCCAACCCAACTCCTTGGGGACAGAAGTTCCTGCCTTTGGGCCCTTCCAGATTTCACCCTCGGTACTTTCTCACCTGGCTATTCATTTGTTTCCTTTATTATATAATAAATTAATAAATGTGTTTCTCTAAAAAAAAAAATGGCTGCATGGATTGTGGTCACAGATCTGTAAGGTGGCTGGGCTCAGCAGGGGCAGCTGTCTGGGCTACTCAGCCTCAGCTGGAACACTTGCAGCCTGTGGCTGGGATCATCCAAACAACCACGAGAGGGCTGTTGTTCTGGGAAGACACGGACGGCTGGAGGTCAGGCACCTTCTCTCCCCGTGGTCTCCGGTCCACACAGCCTGTTTGTTGAGGGCTGTTTGCTTGCCTGCATTGAGTGTTTTCTCCGAAGACCATGCTGTTGGCCCAACAGCAGGCTGCTCAGGAAGTTAGCTCAGGGCTCTCCTGGGAGAGTCTTAAGAGAGAGGCAGGGGACAGCTATGTGGCTTTTTATGACCTGTGTCAAGTCACATGGCGTTACTTTTCTCTCGTTCTATTAGAAATGGGTCCCAAAGGATGGCCCGATTCAGGGAGGGGGGATTAGACCCCACTTTTGGTGGGAGGAGTGTGGACTGTGTGCATGTTTTATGGCCACGCCATGTCCTTGTGGTGCATGTGCATGGGAGTGAAATCTGGGTCTAAGAGAGGAGTGGGCAGACTGTCATGGTTTGGGGACCTTGGCACAGGTGATGTTTGAAGCTATTAAGTTGCTGAGATGATTTCGAGGAAAAGTGGAGCAAATAGGACATTTCAGGGAGGGGAGGGTAGAGGCCAAGCAGATTGAGGGGAATGTAGCTGTTGGCCTTGGGTAGTCATGATAATGCTGAGAGATGCAAGCCCATAGATTGGGTGGGGGTGCGGAGAAGAAGGGAAGAAGGCCTCGTGGATTTGGGGCCTGTAGAGTGGTAAAGGGAGGCAATGCAGAAGGTCAGACTGCCCTTTCCAAAAGCCCGTGGTGTTCGGAAGGGAAATTTGGGGTAAGTGATGGTGATTTGCTTGCCTGTGCTTGATATTTGTATGTGTTTGTGAAATTAGCGAAGAAAGTGGAGGCGAGGGGAAGTATTGGGCTTACTGTTCTATAGTATATGCCACGGATTTTAGCAAAGATGTGTTTAATGCAAAACGTATTTGAATAGTCATATCTAGGCTTTGACCTTCAAGCAGTTCCAGTCTCTAAGCAACAATTCACTTTAATGTGCAAGAGCCTTGCAGACAGTAAGAGCTTGTTAAATATTAGCGGGTGAAAATAGTGTCCTGTCCCTGGGTGAGATGCAGGTGAGCTGAGAGGGTGACATTTGAGGAGCGCTGTGATGTTTTCCCTGCCGGTGGTTTCTCAGGGCAACATGAGGTCCTAGGCTCCCTTGGGCTGTGGGTCTGTCTTGTACGTGGTTATTTGTCCTGGCTTCTCACACTTGGGAGATAATTTTCATTCCCAGTGCCTGCCCCAGACTGAAGAGTCAGTCTGCTCTTTTCTTGGTCATGGTTGAGAGAGGCATACCTTCGAGGTCTCTCTGGTTGAGAAATGGTTTTGACTGCTCCTTGCTTTTGGGCTGGAGGAGGATGACTTGGCAGGTTCCTCCCGGTTTGGGGGTCTGTTTCCCAGGTGACAGCCCCTTCCCCAGTGCTGTGCCTAGTGGCTCTCTCCGTGGGCTCTCTCCGAGGGCTCTTCCCGTGGGCTCTTTCAACAGCCACACTTCTCCTCCTTCCTGCCCGCAGCCTCTCTCTCTTTTCCTGTCTTTTTTCTCCAACAAATTCCGTTTTCTTCTTTTTCTTTTTATCTTTCCCCAGTTGGGCCAGAAAGTTGTTTTTGCTTTCCTTTTACTGAAGGGATTTCATGGACCCTTCTTATTAGTATTAAATTTTTTTCCCAATAAGAATTTAAAAAAACCCTCTGAAAATGGATTTCCTAGTGTTTTATTTGTTTATTATTAATTAATTACATTGCTATTGCAAAGCTAATTTAGGTCTCGTGGTGTGTGTGTGTGTGTGTAATGACTCAAAGTTTAGAAAATATTTCAAATTATTAATTGGAAATTTTCAAAAATCATACTTTATCAGTTTAACTTTTTGGGTTTCTGTATAATTCTGGGCAGAGTAGAAACACCTGGAAGCCATATAATTTTTAGAAGCGTTAGGAAACCTGATGTTTCTTTTGAAGTTAGTGCCATGCCTGGACGGGACTGTCGCATTGTCCCTGTGGCTGACACCAGCTCCAGGTGCTGGCCCTCCCTTGGCCTCAGACTCGCAGCACACTTGCCCACAAGTAAGATCAGGGACCCAGGCCCATCCCCGGCTTCTGACCATGTGCCCATCTGCTAGTCCCCTCATCCTTTGGAGAATTTATCATGTGGGCTTTTCCCATTAACACCGTATGTCATATTCATGTTCTCTGAGCTGAACAAAAGGAAAATGTCCCTGTGTCCTTCGCAGAGGACAGTCCTGCTCACTGTTCTGTGGAGGCTGGAGGGGTGAAGGCAGGGAGCAGCAGGGGCTGTGTGGCAGGGGTAGCCTGTGTGGCCTTTCAGCTTGAGGAGTGAGAAGCCCCTCGTTCTTTCCACCAGTGTGTGCAAAGTGAATGAATTTGTTGGTGATGCCACACTGGGTCCTGCCAGCCACAGATTGTGGGAGGTGAACCCCTTATTTGGTTCCTGCTCTCGGCATCACCCTGAGTGGCCACCACACTTTGGTGTTTGTTTTTTGGGGAAGCAACTGTGGCTGTCATTGAGCCCCTCCAGGTATAGGCATGTGTAAAGCAGCTGTACTCATTGTATTCAGTATTTTTCTGTGATTTGCAGTAATTCTTACCTTTTTTTTTTCATAAGCTTAATCTGAGTGGAAAAACATGTATAAACACTTCTTTTTAATAAGAGCCTGGTGACCTTGGAATCGTAAGCACCCTTTCCCCATCTCCCCCTTGGTGTATAAGCATCATTTCTTTGAATGTAGATGTTAATTAAGGGGCCATCACACTGATGGAAATATGACCTCATTCCAATGAAAGTGAAAACCAAGGCAGGTTTGCTGTGTTTGCCCCGCCCCCTCTGTCTTTCCAAGCACCCCCATGAGTCAGTATCCAGGCTTTTAATCACAGCACTGGCTGGAGACACAGATCTCCAGCTCGGGTTTCCCTGTGCTGGGAACAGAGACCTGCCTGAGGCTGTCACAGAGGGAGCAAGTCTGGGGAAAGCTGGTGCCAGCACAGCTGTGGACAGTGTGGGGTGCTGGGTTGAGCGTTGCGTAGGAGGGGGTAGGCCCAGCCACATCCCAGACCTGGTCTTGGTGACAGTGTCAATGAGGAGGGAAGCTGGCCTGACTCCTGCAGGCTCCTGGAGGGCGGTGGGCATAGCGGCCCCTCCTCTCTAGCTCAGCCCTCTGCCTATGGGTGGGGATCAGAGTGGGGGTGGAACTGGAGGTTCAGGGTTGACCTGCTCCTGAGGTGAGGGCTGTGGAGAGAATAGAGGCAGGTTCACTCTGCCTCCTTCCCTGGGGCATTGACAAACGTCAGCTCCAGCAGGTGCCTCCAAGGCGGGCCCAGTAAGGTGGCTTCCCACTGGTGCTCAGTCCTGGCGCAGGCTCTTGTTCATGTGGAAAGCTGTGTCTCAGGAAATGCTCAGACCTCTGGCGAATCTGCATATGAAACCAGTCCAGTCCGGTGTCTGCTTTAACAACTTGCGTTCTAGTTCTCTTTGGAATAGATGTAGTACCAGGGTGGAGTACAGGATTGCCTTGTGACCAATCACAGAACTCCGCACGTGCTCAGTTAAGTCTGTTCCTTCAGAGGTGAGGGATAAAAGCCTCATTCCTAATAATGGGTTTAGCAGCTATACTTGATGTTCAGCTGAGGCTTGGCACTGAGAGCTAATCTATTCATCTCCAGACCTTTGTTATACGCTCCATGTCAGGGCAAATCTTTTTTTCTTTTAATTGGATATTTCTGCTCTGTGAGACTAGAACAGTGGTCGGCAAACTCATTACTCAACAGAGCGGCAAACCGCATGTGGCTCATCAGCCGAAGTTTGCCTACCACTGACTGGACTGGAATAACGCTCTTCATTTTCTCTGGGTACAGGACCCAAGCTTCTTAAACGGATACAGCTAGACATCTGGTCTTGTTAAAGGAAGAAGCGCCTTGGCAGAAATATCCAATTAAAAGAAAAAAAGATTTGCCCTGATATGGAGAGTATAACAGGTCCGGAGATGAATAGATTAGCTCTCAGTGCCAAGCCTCAGCTGAACATCAAGTAGAGCTGCTAAACCCATTATTAGGAATGAGGCTTTTATCCCTCACCTCTGAAGGAACAGACTTAACTGAGCACGTGCGGAGTTCTGTGGGAACCCAGGAGGGGAGGCGTTCAGGTTAAGAGCAGGGGTAGTTTTTCTTGGGCCCGAGGTTGCACACAGCTGCTTCCTTGTCCTTCTCCAGTCACTTCAGTGTGGGTTCCGCTCGTATCAGAGACCAACAGGCTGTGATGACCTCGAAATACCCAGGACAAGAAAGCCTGACACTGGAGTAGCGATGTCCCCAAGAGTGTCTTTTGTCTTCAGTGAAATTTGAAGAGTTCTTTTTATAAAGAGTGAAACTCTTACTTGATGGTTAATCACAGAGTTGAGATAAAAATACCTAGGCCACTGGTTCCCAACCTTTTTCTGGCCACACCCCACCTAATCATCTCTTAAATCCTGAAGTACCAGCCCCCTCCCTGACATAGAATTCCTATTCAAAAAGTGAACTATTCACGTGGAGGAAGCCTAAAAGGCCATTAACTTGGTCTAAACAAGCTTCCAAAGAACATGGAATCCACCAAAGAGAAAAATAAAAGAACAAAAGGACAGTTGAAGTACTGAGGAAGAAATCACTAAGAAATTGTTTAAAAAAATAATAATATGAAGTGATGTGAAAAAATAACAAATAAAGTTTCAAAACATAATAGAGAACCGAAATGCATAAATATGTCAAAATATATATTTATATACTGTATATGAGGCCCCTAGGATCATAAGAAATGCGAAAAAGTCACTGCTAATAACTCATTCTCTAATTGCCCCCATTAGGCATCACATTGCCCCCCTGTGGGGCATGTGCCCACGTTGAGAGCCACTGTTCTAACCTGGGGCTAAACCAGAGCTGCTGGGCATCTTGTAAAATGTGCCTTCTCCACCCCTCACAAGTTCCACCGGATATGGGCTCAGGCTGCTGGGTATGGGGACTGAGGGGGTGGGTAAGGTGAGGGGAGTGAGGTGTGGGAGCTGAGGAGGGGTGGGTGTGGTGGCTGAGGGGGGTGAGGTGTGGGAGCTGAGGGGGGTGAGGTGTGGGGACTGAGGGGGTGAGGTGTGGGGAGCAGTGCTGTTCAGCTGTTTTCCCCTCTCAGACACTTGATTGATAAGAATGGTCCTCGTTAGCAATGGAGGCTATGGGTCCAAACTTCACTTTTTTATGGGAAGTCATAAAAAAGAGAGTTCTTCAATCTGGACTCAAGATTTATAACCAAAAGCAGCCTTCCTGTGCCCTCCACCTCCGAAACCGGTTATTACTCTTCTTCCGTTCTGTCCCTGCAGTGATCAGGTTAGGTGAGTCCACAAATCTTAGGTAGTCACAGGTGAGTTGTATGCACAAGTAAGTGGGTGTGACATCATAGCTAACCGTGATGGCTAACCTCTGACACATGTGTCAGCTCTGACACACATAGCCATTTTCGATGACATGTGGCCACATGCAGTTGCATACAGACAAGTATGGGGCTGCATGCCAAGGATGAAACATTAGCTGTAGTGTAGTGTAGACACTCTGTGCTGGAGGTCTGTAGGCCAAAACAACTGAACTCCGGCACAGGGTGTCTAGCTCTGGGACTTCTGGTTAGGCTTTTAGGGGATTTTTGACCTCACCTCCGGCCAGCGGAGCAGGGAGCAGCAGAATGCCATGGGGGGATGCATCTCTGGGGGCCCTGTGATCAGCATTACCAGCAACCACATAACCATAGCAACCATCATCCAATCTACTGTTCTGCAGTGTCCTGGATTTCTAATTGACCATCATTACTGAGATATGTGAAGGGGACGCTGGGAGAGGTGAGGGCCTGTGCTATGGGTGTCATTTCCCCCCATTAGAAATAGCGGCAGCCATCTTAATTTATATAAGGATCGCCATTTTGCAGCATAGTGCAGACTCCATTTCACCACTATTACTGTTGTGCATCCTTATTAACCCCATTTCTGCTTATTAACCCTGCCCTTTCCTAAAAGTTACATGCACCATCTTGTGGTCAGTTAGGCTAGTTAACCCCTAATTGCCTGCAGGGATAACAGGCTATCTATAATTCTATCTTCTGTCACTGCCCCTCTGATGGAGAACCCAAAAAATAAAAAAAACAAGGTTAAGTAAAGGAAGTGGTAGTAGCAGTAGCTGACCCTTTCAAGAGACATGGACCCAGATGTATGGCATTATAGAAAAAAATGGCAGATCATTTTGCATCCTATGTACTGAAACGGTAGTAAGCAGAACGTGGAATATAAATAGACATTTTGAAACTAATCATTCCCAGCTCTTGAAAAAAGTGAGGATGAAAGGAATACAAGGAAGGAATACATTTCCAGGCAGCTACACTTTTATAAGAGCCAATCTAATTTCATCCTTAAATTTATAAAAGGCTCTACAAATTTAACATCTGCAAGTTTGAGCATTGCTCACTCCATAGCTCAGCATGGAAAAGCACTCATGAGGGAGAATTTATTAAAGCAATTCTCCTAAGATGTGCACCAGTTCTATTTCATGATATGCAGAATAAAGATGCAATTATTAAGAGAATATCTGAGTTACCACTCAGTAGAAATATCATAAAAGACTGAATAATGAGACTGAACACAAACATATAACATCAATTAAAGAGAGACATAAGTAATTGTAAATAGTTTTTTATCTCTCTTGATGAAACTACTGATGTCACATCACATGCTCAGTTGGCCATTATTGGTCGATATTCTGATGGTCTCACAATGAGAGAAGAGTTGATAAAGTTAGTATCAGTGCCAACAAGTACATCAGGAAGCAAAATATGTAAGGTTGTTATACAAACATTCCGTGACCTAAGCATTGATATCTCTAAAGTTGTGTCAGTGATGGGGCACCAAATATGGTGGGGGAAGAAACAGATTTGTCAAATTGTTTACGGAAGCTATTGGACATCTTATTGTGCCTTTTCATTGCATTATCCAGCAGGAGGTTTTATGTGCCAAGGCAGGATTCACCAACTTAAACGACTTAATGTCAGTTGTTACAAAAATAGTTAATTTAATAGCTGCTCGCCCCCTTCACAAGCGAGAATTTTCTGCACTTAACTGGAGGTTGATTCCACCTACAGTGAACTGCTAATGTAAGATGGTTGAGCTGAGGCAAAGTTCTGGAGCACTTTGTGGAGTGCTTTGAAGAAATTAAGGTATCTCTTGAGGATAAGGATCTGGGAAATTTTTTTGGGCTCAATGATGATAAGTGGGTCAACACCCTGATATTTTTTACAGATCTCTCTGTTCATATTAATGAACTGAACTTAAAGTTACAAGGTTTTGGCAAAAGTATTGACATCATGTTTGGATACATAAAAGCTTTTGAAAGTAAACTTAAAAATTTCAAGCAAGATGTAGAAACTAAAGCTTGTAAGTATTTTCCTCTAGTAACAGAGTATTTTGAGAAGGCCAGTGCAGCTGTACAAAATGAAATGGAACCCTTGCATATAAAGTACCAGCATGTGTTAGACTCGTTACTTGACCAGTTCAGTGATAGATTTAATCAATTTAGAAGCCTAGAACAGACCACAAAAATAATTAAGTATCCTTATGTAGTAGTCTACAGTAGTTTGGAATTAAATGGTTTCCAATGGATGCAAATTGATGATTTGGAGATGCAACTTGCAGAATTTCAAGACAGCATCTGGGCTCAGGTGTTTGTTGACTTTAGGTCAAAGCTCTAGAATCTGGAAAGGTGCCCCTTGGAGAATCAAGAGGAGTGCCACTGTGAACAGGAAATTTGGAGTGCCTGGAACCGATTACCAGACATTTTTAGCACCCTGAAAAATTTAGCAATGGCTTTACTCACAATTTTCCCTCTACGTACTTTTGTGAGACCGTATTCTCAGCGTTAAATAATATCAAAACCAACAAAAGAAACAGATTGGCAGATGAAGTTAGTAGCGCTTGCTTGGGCTTGAAGTGTACAAAATACCAACCTTCAATTGAAGGTTTAGCCAATGAAATTCAGCAACAAAAAAGTCACTAATAGGCAGGTTAGTTAAAGAATTCCCCTCCCCCTCACTCATCTTAGTTCACAGCACCCCACACAAGTTAAATAATATCAAGACCAACAAAAGAAACTGACTGACAGATGAACAAAAGAAGTCACTAAGCAGGTAAGTTAAATAATTAGTTTTTTATTATTATATATTACAATTATACATTTTTCTTATTTAAACTATAAATATCGCGAAATTATTTTTTTCTCGAAGTGACACACCACCCAACTTATGCTCGTTTTTTTGGGCAAATTTTGACACACCAAGCTCAAAAGGTTGCCCATCACTGTCTTAGCACCACCATTCCTGGTATTTTGGATCTCACAGATTGTCAACATTAAAATTACGGAGTTGGCCCAGTCTGTGTGGGTCAGTGGTTGAGCATCAATGTACAAACCAGGAGGTCACAGTTCCATTTCTGATCAGGGCACATGCCTGAGTTTCGGGCTCAATCCCCAATTGGGGGTGTGCAGGAGGCAGCCAATCACTGATTCTATCTCATCGTTGATGTTTTTTTGTTTTTGTTTTTTTTTCTCTCCCCCCCCCCCCTTCCTTTCTGAAATCAATAAGAATATATTTTAGAAAAATAAAATTATGGATTGTCATTTTCTTGTTTTAAAAATAAAAGGCCAGTTTTCAAAAACATAAGTATGAGATTTTTAACACTTCTTTACCCTCTCCAGAGTCAGGAGGAATATTACCTCAGAATAATGGGCATTGCTTTTAAGTTTAATTTTGGGTGGAAAAGTTTTTTGTGTGTTTTTTTTTGCCTCAGATACTGATTTAGTGTGGAGTTGTCCTAATATGCTGAGGAACCTATTTTTTTTAGAAACCTTGATGTCTGGATTGGTCTTTCCTGGCTTGTCATATCCTTCAAGATGTTCCTGAGTGACATGCTAGGGTGGGGATGGGATTTAACGTGCCCCCCTGAAGGAGGAGGAAGAATCTCAGGACCCCTCCAGCCACTCATTCCCACCCTTTGAGCATCTGCCATGTGCCAGGCCCTGAACCAGATCCTGGGTGAGAAGAAGAAGGGGTCCTTGTAGATTGGCTCTTGCTGATCGTGTGAAAACAGTCCAGACGTCAGTGGCACTGCTCAGAGATCACCTGCCTTCAAAGACCTTACCTTTGGCCATCATTCTGGCCACGAGCCTGGCTTAAACAAGCTCCCCACTGTCCCTTTGAGCTTCTTGGGAGCACCTGCTTTTAAAGCAAAGATGCCCTTTCCGTCATCAGGAAACTTGACTACCGTTACCTCCTTCTGCTTTGGGATGTGAAAATGCCCTAATAAATGATAACGATTTGTGCTCATTCTAACAGAAGGGCTTCCCAGATTTAGAACGAACCCCTCTAGGAATACTGCAGCCTGAAACAGGCATGTGGTGTGTGGAAACAAATTACAAAATAACCCACCGAGTAACTCATTGCAATGTGAATTCTTTCCCAACAACCAAGGTCTAAGGGGCTTGCTAGGTTTTAAAGAGGTAAAGTGCTGTATTAGATTTTTGCTTGGATGTGGTCCTGAGGCAATTGGGATGACCTGAGAAATTGGAAGAGCCTTGGGTTCTGAATGGCAAGTAAAGAAGCGGACAGTGAGGCCTTGTGAAAGTGACGGTCATCTGCCACCCCCAGGGGACCCCTCGAGGGCACTCCTTTTCTGGGTTAATTTGGGAATCTAATTGAAAAGGGGCTTTTGCAGGGAGAGCAGAGGCCTCAGCTTTGGGTGCGCATCTAATGAACTCCCCGAAGGAGCACTGTTCTAGACCTAATACATATTTAATGTCGGGGAGGTAGCTGGCCTTCCTGGGCTGGAGGGCTTGCTACGGTTGTTATGGAGAGGCGGCAGGCCTCAGCTGTGTGAGGACACCTGGGCCTCAGGGACGGGGAGGGCCTTTAGACCTCAGCCAGCTTGCAGAGACCCTGGTTGTGCTGAGTATCAACCCGTTGTCCTGTCCCCCATAAGGAGATGCCCACTGTTCAGCATGCAAACCCCAGAGGAACCTTAGTGTTTTTCAAGTTCTGCATTAGTTTAGTCACAAGTGGCTTCCTATTGCAGAATCCTAGCCTCATATATTGGGAAAAATCAACATGTAGATTATTTACTACGTGTTCGTAGTATTATCATGAGATTCTTCATGGTAGATGAAAGAACAAAATATTACAATACCTGTTTGCTGGACAAGGATTACTTTCATTTAAAGAAGTATGAACTCCTAGGTTGAGTTGGATATAGTTTGAATTAAAAAAAAAAGCTTATTATAGAAATTGTTACCTGTTATTTAAGCTTTGGAATCTCTTAGATGAATTTCATCATATAGGTTAACCCAAAAATGAACTAATATGATATTTGTCACCGCTTAAAAATTTGATCTCTGTATTGCATAAATGTGATGAGAATATAAATAACATTTTTAAAAAGTGTTTTGCTGCTTTCTGTCTGCTTTGGTGCCTAATACAGGGGAATATATTAGAATCTTAACCACTTAGCACATGTACTTAATGTTGAAATTGATCTGTTCAGCCCCTCATAGTAGGTGTTTTTAGGTTGGGTTACAGGATACCTATAAGTTCTAGAAATGGTCATTTCTAATTAATTGATCAGTTGGTTGCTTTTAAAGTGGTGGGTATTGTGCTAACACTGAAGCTTAAGCAAACAAAACCAGAAATGAATGAATGGGTGGCTCCAACCCGAGGGAGGTGCAGGGAGGTGCAGCCAGGCGGGGGAGGGATATGCCTTAGCCACATAAGTTAAGTGGGGTGAGACACGTAATCAGCCTGGAGCATGCTGTGAGTGGCCTCTTGCTAAGCTGTAATGAGTTTGGTCCCAGAGCAAATGTATGTTCAAAAAGATCTATACTCTTACATTAAGGCTTGATGTAAGTGCAGAAGCGAATTTGAGGGCTTTCTTTCCAACCCTGGAGCCCCTTTTGGGATTTGTAGCAACAAAGACAGAGAGGTGCGCTGATGGAGTCCTCTAGCTAGAGCCCACCCTGCCCGGGGCTCAGGTCTCTGTCTCGGCAGCGGCTCCCAGGGCAGGAGGTGGTGCACAGATGAGGAGCATCTTCTGGGCAACTCACATAAACTTGTGGTGGGTCTCATGAGCCCTACTCAGCAGCTGCCTGGAGAGCAGTACGGTTCACAGGTGGGGGATCCGAGTCTGGGGAGTGGGGCTTTCTTCCGGGTTGTGTGGTTCCTCTGTGTGGACTCGGTGTACAACAGCCAGGCCTCACTCCCATGGTCACGCTCCCTGGCACTGCCATCGGCTGCTGGAAGCCGCCCTGCTTTACCGGTGCTGTTCTGTCCACCCCTGCAGTGCCTGCTCCCCTCATTACCACCCTCTCCCGAGGGTCATGGAGAGGTGGTGGAAGGGCAGTGTCCATGCTGCCCAGTCTGATTTGGTCTCTAGCTGCCCCCATTTTCTGAATGTGGAGGTAAATGCAAGGAGGCTTCTCCGCAGTTAACCAAGTCTTTACTGCTGGGGATCAGCCCAACGCTAATGTCTGGCAGTTTCACTCCGTAGTTTTCTGTACACGTGTGGGGCTGAGCAGGCCAGGCCCAGTGCCCTCAGCTGTGGTCCCCGAACAGGCCAGGCCCACTGCCCTCAGCTGTGGTCCCCGAACAGGCCAGGCCCACTGCCCTCAGCTGTGGTCCTCAAACAGGCTAGGCCCACTGCCCTCAGGTATGGAGGTGAACAGGCCAGGCCCACTGCCCTCAGCTGTGGTCCCCGAACGGCCAGGCCCACTGCCCTCAGGTATGGAGGTGAGCAGGCCAGGCCCTCTGCTCTCAGGCGTAGACCACTCTGAGTTCGGTTCCTGCACCCACAGGAGCTGCACCTGCAGAAGCAGAAGTCTGAATCTGATCATGCCAGGCCCGCTGCTCTCAGGTGTGGAGCTGGGCAGGCCAACCCTGCCACCCTGAGGTGTAGTCCCTGAACAGGCCAGACCCACTGCTCTTAGGTGTGGTCCCTGAGCAGGCCAGGCCCGCTGCTCTCAGAAGTTGGAGAGCCGAACTGGCCAGTGTGGGATCAGGCCTCTAAGCATTTACAGCGCAGGATAGAATGACCTCTGCTGATTAAAGAGTGACCTGTGAACTTGACTTCAGAGACAGGAGGCAGTAATCCTGGTGATTGAGTGTCCAAAACATTTTTATAAAAGAAAAGTCGTATGTAACCAGTTCATACATAGAGTATGTGCTGGATTGTGTGTGTGTGTGTGTGGTGTGGACACAGGTGGTCATCCCTGTGGGTGTTTTTTGCCACTGGGAAGCCTTAGCCATTATCAGAAAACTTACTTTCCAGAAACTCAATCTCTTTCAGGCCATTAAAGGCTCAGAGACTGATGAGCACGCCAGTCAGCGCCTGTGTCTGAGAGTCAGTGTTCCTGGGGAAGCAGCGGCCGTGGAGCCAGTGTGTGTGTCACAGGGGGACCAGGGCTGGGAATCTCCAGGGCCTTGGCATACAACAAAGGCTCTTTTTGTTGCATTGAGAGCACAAAATAGGCTTCTTTTCTCTTCTTGTTTCCAGTTTGATGTTACGTTGGCATTGCTGATGGTGACAAAGAGCCTGCTCTCGGAGCTGGCAGTGTGTGGGTCCAGGAAAAAAGACCAGAGGCCGAGCTGGGCTGGGGATTAGCCTGAGGACTGTGGGGACACTTGGGAGGGTAGGAGAAAGCCATTCTTTTTTTAAATTAAAAAAAATGTGTCTGATTGTTGACATTAGTACAGATATCTCCTATTTCCTCTCTTTAAACCCCCGCCCCACCCAGTCTCCGCTCTCCTCTCCCTCTGGCCTCACCACAGTGTTGTGTGTCCACAGGCTGTCATATATGTCCTTTGGCTAGTCTCTTCACCTTCTTCCATCTGTCCGCCCACTCACCTCTCCTCTGACATCTGTCATTCTGTGCCATGTCTCCATGTCTCTGGTTCTGTTCGTCAGTTTATTTTATTCTGGTAGAGTGCATTTTGTTGGCCTGAGGTGCTGTCAGAATCTACCCTGCTCCTGCCTTGTTGTTTAGCAAGGTATTGCTTCCCCTAAGGGAGGGCTTCAGCTATGCCCTTTCTGTTCTAGATCACACAGTGCATGTGTTTTATAGTGTTAGATGTTCTAAAAGTTTGCAAGACTGAAACTCTGAAAAAAAATTTTTTTCCCATAAAAACACTATCCTAGATGCTGATGGGCATGGGTTTTTTTGGGGGGGGTGATTAAATGTTCTAAAATTAGGTCTTGGGGATAGTTTTCCAACTCTGTGAATAGACTAATAACTACTCAATTGTGCCCAGTATATGAATTATGGCTCTGTAAAGATGCTACTGTATTAAAAAACAAAAAACTGTCTTAAATGTTATCTAGAAAAATCTCATTCTTCCCTCCTCCTCGCCAGTCTCTTGGACATAGCAGTGTTCAGTACACACACGAGACAGGATGTTGAGTAATGGAGTTGAAATAATCCAAGTAGCACAGGTAGGGGAGGGGGCGGCAGGGCTGCAGTGTGGTAGGGTAAGCTCCAGGGGGCAGTGCAGCAGCGGGGTGGGCAGGCTGGGCCAGGAGCGGTCTTCTGGCAAGGGAGAAAGACGGTGGATGTTGTCAGGGTGCCACACCCAGTGCAGACCTGGGTGGAAGGGGCTGGATGCAGGTCAGATGTAAGTCTTGTGTTTGAAAGTTGGGGATGCTAGTATTTTGTTCAAATTCTGGTTACCTTGGCCTTCTGGATCTGGAAGCCATGTAATGACAGAGTAGGCTGGAGGCCTGACAATGGATACTTTAGGAGATTCAGGGTGGGGGGGTGAGCCACAAGATCTTCATTTTCAGAGTGTTGGTGTCTTTGAGTAGCCAGGTGAAGAGCCAATCAGGTACCCAGACTGATGAAGGCCAAGAGGTGTGATGTGGCACAAAGGCAGAGCCCAGGCCAGATCCCAGCAGCTACCAAAGATCTGGTTACAAGCTTTGGGGTGGGGTGTTGAGTGACTTTATGGGGTTCATTTTCAGTTTTTTCATTTGTGTATTCTTTTGTGTGTTTTTTTTTTCTTTTCATTTTTCTTTTTTGATTACAGTGTATGTTCAGTGTTATTTTGTGTGGTTTCCAGGTGAACAGCATTGTGGGAAGATACTTCTTTTGTTTTGGTCAGTGTCGATGCGGAGTATACTTTCATTTCCTGTCTGTGTTGGAGGCCGCCCCATACCTTCAGTCCAGAGCATAGACCACTCTGAGTTCAGTTCCTGCGCCCGCAGGAGCGGCACCTGCAGAAGCAGAAGTCTGAACCTTATGAAACCATGCTTTCCTCCCCACGGGCATGCAGGTTCTCTTCTGCAGGTTTTTATTCAGTAAGGTTTCAGGCTGAAGATTCTGTCACTTTTGGTATCTTGTTGCCAAAGAGTCACCTTTTTAACATAGTCGTCTACTGAATGAGGCCTCCCCCATCCAGAGGACATTAACCCAAACTGGGAGGGGTCTGCTGTTGAGGGCTCTGACCAACCGATTTTTGTACTTTTGAAAAATAATGCATATCAAGGCAAAGGAGTTCAGGCGGTACAGAGGAGTGTACAGTTACAACCAAACGCTCACCCTCGACCCATTTCCCAGGCACAGCTGCCCTGATTAAGCCCTGGGTGTTCTGGAATGGTGGGGGAACCTTTTTTCTGCCAAGGGCCATTTGGATATTTATAACATCATTCTCGGGCCATACAAAATTATCACCTTAAAAAATTAGCCTGCTGTATTTGGATGCCTTGGGTAGGTCCAGACCAAATTATTTCAAGGGCCTTATATGAGCTGCAGGCTGGATGTTCCCCATCCCTGTTCTAGAAACATCCATGCAGGTCATGTGTATAGCTATTTTAAAAATCCAGATGGGAACAGATCATACACACTCTTCTGCACACTGATTGTTTTAACTAACATGTACCTTCTTGGATGTTTTCCTTCTCTTACACGTGTAGATAGCTCTTTTTAGAAAAACAGGTTTTTTGAGATACTAGAGGTCCAGTGTATGAAATTCGTGCGTGGAGGTAGGGGGTGTCCCTCAGCCCAGCCTGCACCCTCTCCAATCTGGGATCCCTCTCATAATCCAGGACTGCTGGCTCCCAACTGCTCACCTGCCTGCCTTCCTGATTGCCCCTAACTGCTTCTGCCTGCCAGCCTGATCACCCCCTAACCACTCACCTGCCAGCCTAATTGATGTCTAACTGCTCCCCTGCCAGCCTGCTTGCCCCCAACTTCCCTCCTCTGCTGGCCTGGTCACCCCTAACTGCCCTCCCCTGCAAGCTTGATCGCCCCCAACTGCCCTCCCTTGCAGGTCTGGTCCCTCCCAACTGCCCTCTTCTGTGGGTGGGGGCCAGCTGGTTGCTCTGAAGGGTATCCTGGATCAGGGTGGGGGTTCCCTTGGGGCATGGGGCGGCTTGGGTGAGGGGCCTGGCCACACCCCCCAGCGATCCAAGGGGAGGCCCTGGTATCTGGGATTTATTTATCTTCTACAATTGAAACTTTGTAGCCTGGATCCAAGCCAGTCCTTCTGTTCGCTCAGTGGCAGCAGCCTTTTCTGTTGGACTTTATTTATCTTCTATAATTGAAACTTTGTAGCATTGAGTGGAGGCCCAGGCAGCAAGGACAGGCAGAAAGCTTGGCTTCCTCCATTGCCAGGGGCAACCCTAGCCTCTGCTCTCTCCAGCTGTGTGGCTGCCGCCATTTCTGTTGGGATAATTGAAACTTTGTAGCATTGAGTGGAGGCTTAGACTGGCAAGGGCAGGTGGAAAGCTTGGCTTCCTTCGTTGCTGGGGAAACCCAAGCCTCTCTCCTGCTCTCAGTGGTGACAGCTATCTTGGTTGGAGTTTATTTGCATATTCGCTCCTGATTGGCTGGTTGATGTGGCTTTTGGGTATAGCGGAGGTATGGTCAATTTGCATATTACTATTTTATTAGATAGGATAATTTGCAATCAATAATTATCATACAGTTTACCTCAAAATTCATTCGTAAGTGTAAGATTCAGTGGTTGTTAGTAAACTTGCAGAGCCCAGCCACTGTCTCCAAGACCCAGTTTTAGGCCGTGTCCATTAGCACTGTGTCTGTTTTCTGTCTTACCATGTTCTCACTCCGGGCAAGCACTACTCTTCTTTCTGTCTCTATTAATTGATTTTACTCTTTTTACTGCACCGTGGCTCATTTTGTGGAAGTACAAAGATGTGTTTCACTGGTCTCTATTCAAGCAAACTTAGTCTTTTGCTGATTTTTATTTTGCTGCCTTCCTACTTCCTTTTTAAAAAATTGACAAGGTTGAAAATTTGCCTCCAAGTGAGAGTTGGTAACGGTGATAAGGAATTTGAGTACAGGCTGTGGGCTGTTGGATTTTTCAATCCCTAGCTGTAGGACTGGAAGAAGTGTAGGGCCTGGGTAATGAATTACCTACATTTGAATAGAAACTGCCCGCGGTCCTCCATGATGAGGTGGAAGCCCAGGCATTAATGTGTTTTCTGGATGTGCAGAGTGGAACTAAGCATTGACATGCTTGGCCAAGGGAAGTGTCTGATGCCAGCTTTTCCTTTCTCACATTTGTCTCTAAAGAGGACTTCAGGATTGCTGCATGTTCTGGAGTGTGTCTTGGGGTTTATTTTTCAAACTGTGTGTTGGGTTGTGGATTCTGACCAGCTGCTTTTTAAAATGAGGTGGAACAGAAGAATAGTAAATGTCTTACCTGTTGTCTTTAACCTAAAATAAAAAAAGGCAAAAATGAGAGGCGATAAGCATTTATTTGGGATCACAGAATTGCAAATTGGGGAGATTACCCGAGCAGAAGAAAGGGATTCTATTGGTGCTAACAAGCTGAGAGCCACTCTTGCTGGGCCTGGCAGGTTACTCATGCTCTCCTCAGATGAAGCCATCTTCAGCAGGCCTCCTGGGCAGGATGGGCGGTCCTGCCTGCTCAACAAACAGCTGTTGGCAGGTGCTGTTGGGTTGGCCCAGTCCGAAGGTGCAAGGAGCGAGTCGGGAAGGTAGCTCCTCGGGGATGGCTCCACTGATGCCAGCTGTCACTATAATGCTGAGCTTCTAGTGGTAGGTTTTGTGTGTGTGTGTGTGTGTGTGTGTGTGATGTAAGTATCTGAAGTGTTGAAAAGTGTGTGCCTTAATGGTTACAGTTTCTCAATTTCAGTCCAGGGAACAAATATTACATTCAGGCTTCCTGCATCTGAGCTGTTTAGAACCCTCCCAGGTGAGAAGACAGGACAGAGCGTCCATTGGCTCTGAGATCAGCTGGGAAAGTGAGCCAAACTTGTCTGGGAGAGTGGGAGCTGGAAAAGAAAATGCTCATGCAAAATTCCTGTGTGAGCTCATTTCTCTATCAAAATAATGTTGATTCCAAAGGTCTAAAGAGGAACCTTTGTATGGATGTTAGTGTATCAACTATTCAATTTTGGATTTTTTTACTGTAACAAGATATACATCGAGACTAGGGAGGTCTTCAGAACATGTAATTTCATCACACCTTGTAGTTGGAAGTACTAGGAATTGCACTGTGACCTTTTGGCTCATAGGTTAAACGCTCAACCACTGAGCAACATTGTCTGGGCTTGAATTTTTTTTTAAAGAGTTTTTGTTCTGAGACAAGCTGATGTGAGTAGTAGGAACCACCAAGAGCTTTTTTTTCATTGTTAATAAACCCATGGACATTTAATGTAAGTGAGGAGATGATGAGAATGAGCTGGGATCTTGCTTATACATTTAAAATCTTAAAAATAAGTGAAGGGACATATCAACCCAAATTTACCTTCAAGTTACAAGACATTCAAGCCAACCTCATAGTTTAAACTTTTAAATGATCCCATCCTATATAATAAAAGAGTAGTATGCAAATTGACTGTCACTCCCAAGATGCAAGATAGCCGTCCCCATGTGATCAAAAATGGCTGTCTCATGTGGACACAAGATGGCCACCACAAGATGGCCTGCAGGGGAGGGCAGTTGTGGACAGTTAGGAGTGACCAGGCCTGCAGAGGAGGGCAGTTGGGGGCGACCAGGCCTGCAGGGGAGGGCAGTTAAGGGTGACCAGGCTGGCAGGGGAGGGCAGTTAGGGGCAATCAGGCTGGCCAGGGAGTAGTTAGGCGTCAATCAGACTGGCAGGGGAGTGGTTAGGGGGTGAACAGGCTGGCAGGCAGAAGCAGTTGGGGGCAATCAGACAGGCATGCAGATGAGTGGTTGGGAGCCAGCAGTCTTGGATTGTGAGAGGAATGTCTGACCTGGATCAGGCCTAAATGGGTGGTTGGACATCCCTTAAGTGGTTTCAGATTGGAGAGGTTGCAGACTGGGCTGAGGGACTTCCCACTCCACTCCCCCCACCCCGAGCACAAATTTTGTGCACTGGGCCTGTAGTCATTTATATTTTTACTAGAGGCCCAATGCATGAAATTTGTGTAAGAGTAGGCCTTCACAGTTGCGGCTGCCTGGATCCCTCCCTCACAGCTGAGGGGGTTCCTCGATCCCGCAGCTGCAGCCCTGGAAGGACATCTGGAAGGACATCCGGCATAATTAGCATATTACACTTTAGTTATTATAGATGGTTGGACTGTGTGGGTACCTGTCCAGAGTACACCAATGTTCATGGCCAATCTGAGCAAGGACACAGCAGTTGTACTGTACGCACTATGCAGGCGTACCTTCCTTGAACCCAAATATTGATGTCACTATTTGACAGGAAGCCTCTTTTGTTTAAGTTGGTATAAAGATGTGTTACTGACCAGCTGGTTTAAGCTGCTTTACTAGCTGCTGTGTTTGCTGGACTGTTTTATGTGACAGCTTTGTTAGTGGCTGCCTTGTGAGGCTGCTGTGGAGAACAGTTTTGTCTGATGGCTCCTTGTTAACAGTGGCTACTTGGTCTGCAGTGAAGCCTGTCTTACATGCCTGTGACTTCTCATGTCTTCTCTGTCCACTACCCAGCATCCACAGTCCCTGGCAGAGAAGGACCCCTGCTTCCACAGACTATAACACTCCCCAGGATGCAGTCATTCTGGTATATTCCATCCTCCCTTACCCTCCAAAAAATCCAGATGGAAAATGATCTGGAGAAATTTGGAAAATATGAAAAAAGTGAAGAAGCAAATGTTTTAAAAATTATAGCAAATTTTGATGGAAATGGTAAAACTTTCATTGATAAATTATTAATACTTCCCGTAAGATAGGTAGATGAAAGGATGTGTACCTGAAATTCACAGTCAAATATTTTACTTATTGCAAATAGAATACATAAGGCATCATGATGTGTCTTTTCCTCCTGTGCATAAAGTATGTTAGAATAAATGCTAAAGGTAAAATTTTATTTTATTTTATAAATTCTTAATCTAATATATACAAAATGGACAAATTCCAGGTGAAATAATAAAAGCTGACACATTGAAGGACATTATAAATGAGATAGTTATTTCTTCTTTTTATCCAGTAAGGTGGTAAGATCATCTATAGTACAATGGACAGTGGGCAATTTGTGTAAAATAACCTTTGACGTTTTTCAGCAGCTCTCTGATTTTTATGAAGTTTTTTTTAGTAAATTTATTTTAAAAAATTAAACAGCACAGGGAAGTATTAACTGAAAAGCAGAAGCATCCTTATCTACTTCCCTGATCACCTGGTCCCATTTCTGAGAGATAATAGCTGCTAAATGCTTCATATTTACCTTCATATTGCTTTATGATATATCAACGTGTGTGTGTGTGTGTGTGTGTGTGTGTGTGTGTGTGTGTGTGTGTGTAGAAATTTCAAATGGGTCTGTATTTTTCAGGGTCCAGGTCACAGGGTAACTCCTGTGACAAATCAGCATTTCAGTGGCTCCAGATAATGAAAGTTTAGTTCGCACTCACACGGTGGACCAGTGTGTGGTGCTGGTCATGGTCTTGCTCCTTAGTGGCTTTGTGTGAAGGAGAACCGGGTGACACAGGCTCCTCCTATCTGCTGACTGTATTCCCATCTGTGGAAATGTGAGAAAGAGAACATTAGAAGTCACAAGGGAGGTTTCCATGGGCTGGGCCTGAGAGAGTAACAGGGCCCATTTGCACCTGGGTTGCAATAAAGGAAGCCCTAGTGCCACCATGAAGGCCTGATCACTAGTTCTTAAGAGAGAGCTGTCATGAGGTTTTAGCCAAATTAAATAATTTGCTTGGTTTCCAGTTTTCTAAGCTATAAAATGGTAATGATAAAACCTCGTCGCTCATCGAGATTTTTTTTCTGAAGGCCTAAATACGATAGTATATTCGAAGGGCAGGGGAATATCTAGGGTAGAAATAATAATGAGAAACGTAATTCCTCTCATTTTAATTTTATAATGACTGTGTCTTATTACCCATAGCTCAGCTGGAAATCAGTGGAAATATTCCAAATGAATAAAGAAAGGGATAAATAAACTCGGACCGGAGGCCTGTCTGTAGGCAGGCTGCCTGCTTGAAAGGTGAATATGGTGATCACCCAGTGCAGGTTTGGGATCTTGCAGGCAACCCGGCTAGGTCTGGGCTTGGTGTGCTTTGGGACTAATTTTAGACATTTGTACTGAGATTATAATCCCAGTAGGAAGTCCCTGTACAGATGCAGGGGCAGATAGTGATAGTACCTGTTCCAAGTGCCCCCCGAGACTTCCGAGGTTAAGTTTGGCTGTTCTGCTTGGGGTGGTGTACTTTTTTGTTTTTTAATATTTTCTTATTTATTTCAGAAAGGAAGGAAGAGGGGGAGAGAGAGAGAGACAACACAGGCATATGCCCTCACCAGGAATCTAACTGTGACCTCCTGGTTCATAAGTTGACGCTCAGCCACTGAGCAACACTGGGTGGGGTGGGGTCGTCTACTTTTATACAGTGTTTTTGTTAGTTTTATAACATGGAGTCATGAGGATTCATGAATGGCTTCATTGAGAAGGAACAAGGATTCTGAGAGCTTCTTTGAAAAGTAAATGTGTGACCATTGTCTTTTAGTTGAATTGAATAAGGTGGCCTCTTACCTTGCATGGAGAGAAGGGACCCTTTACCTTGTTGTCACCTCTTGGTGTTTGGGGTTCCTGTCACATCTTGCATTTTCTGGAACTGTGAAGGGTAGAGTTGTGCTGTGTTCACCTTAAATAACTCCTTGTTTTAAACAGATTATTTGTTCTTGGTGAGAACTGGTAGTGTTGACTTTTAGTCATCTTGGTAATGACCTTGTACCTAGAAGGCTAGATTCACAAATTTTGTGGGTTTAGAGGAAGAGAAACCCAACATAAATAAATTTGAATGTTTACTTTAGTGCAGATTTTTAAAAAATCTTTATTGTTCAGTTTATTAATTACATTGTTCCCCCCTTTTTTATCCCCCTATAGCTCCCCTCCACCCTGTACCCACCCCACCCTCCACCCTAACCTCCCCCTCCCCACTGTCCTCTCCCATTGTTGCAAGATTTTTGTCCATTCTCTTGCTGTACTTCCCACACCCCTTTTCTCCCCAAGAATTGTCAGTCCATTCCCTCTCTATGTCCATGATTCTGTTATATTCACCAGTTTATCCTGTTCATCAGACTATCAGTTCACTTGATTTTTATATTCATTTGTTGATAGATGTGTATTTGTTGTTCATAATTTTTATTTTTATCTTTTTCTTCTTCCTCTTCTTAAAGAATATCTTTCAGCATTTCATATAATATTGGTTTGGTGGTGATGAACTCCTTTAGCTTTTTCTTACTGCGAAGCACTTTATCTGATCTTCAATTCTGAATGATAGGTTTGCTGGATAGAGTAATCTTGGTTGTAGATTCTTGCTATTCATCACTTTGAATATTTCTTGCCACTCCCATCTGGCCTGCATCATTTCTGTTGAGAAATCCACTGACAATCGTATGGGTGCTCCCCTATAGGTAACCAACTGTTTTTCTCTTGCTGCTTTTAATATTCTCTCTTTATCTTTTGCTCTTGGCATTTTAATTATGATGTGTCTTGGTGTGGTCATCTTTAGATTCCTATATTTTGGGGTTCTGTGCACTTCTTGAGCTTTTAAGTCAGTTTCTTTCACCAGGTGGGGGAAATTTTCAGTCACTATTTCTTCAAGTAGGTTTTCATTACGTTGCGCTCTCTCTTTTTCTGGCACCTCTATAATTCGGATGTTGGCATACTTGAGGTTGTCCCAGAGGCCCCTTAAACTATCTTCAATTATCTAGATTCTTTTTGTTTCTTGCTTTTCCAGCTGAGTGGATTTTGCATCTTTGTATTTCAAATCTTTGACTTGGTTCCTCGTAGTTCTCATTAAGTTCATCAGCCTTTTCTAGGAGCCTCTTGAATAGCCTTATAACTGTGGTTTTGAACTCTATGTCTAGTCGTCTTTTTTCCTCCATTCTGATTTCTTTCCATGTCTCTGCATGGTGGCTGCTTTATGTGGTAGATGTCCTCTAAGGGTCAGTGGCTTAGCCTCCCCAGTTACCTGAGGTGGGTACTCTTACTGCAATCCTTTATGGGTTGTACAGTATTTTTGATTTAAGCCCAGCTTGTTGTTGTTAGCCCTAGTAGGGTTTGACCTCCAGGCCAATTGGCTGTGAAGGGAGACTGTGTTCAGGTTGGATGGGCGGAGTCTCTGAGCTGAGCAGGCAGCCTCAGCATCAGCTACGTCCTATGCGGCTGGCGCGCACGGGTCTCTGTTGGGTGGTAATTGTTGCAGGCACCTCCAAGAGAAAGCCGCTAATCTCTACCCCTTGCCAGACCACTCTGCCTCACCCAAATGAGTCTGCACACCCAAAGTCTCGCCCAGGGTTGTAAAACAAAGCAGTCTGGTGGTCTCCGGGACCAGGGGCCAAGTTTCCAGGGAGCAAGTCGCGCGTCTGTGCTGTCGCACAGTTTATGCGCGCAAACTGCTTTTTCAAGCAACCGGGTTTCTCCTCAGACTAGGAGACCTCTGCCACGCCCAGCTTCCAGGGTGCATCTCCTGGACCTCGGACCTCGCCTGGCACTGGGGAATCTGTGCAGTGGGATGTCTCCACGAACCCCGGATCTCGGACCTTGCCTGACACTGGGGAATCCGTGCAGCTACCCTCCCCATTGGCGAAATTCAGCTGAGGTTGCTGCTCCAGCTCTACAGCCCGCACGCAGCCACAGCTCCTAACCTGTTTCCACGTGTATTTTCAAGGCTGCGCTCCCGCCGCTCTTCTGAGTCTCAGTGTCCCACCTTTACTTTTATTTGTGGAATTTTCACTCAGCCAGCTGTCCGGTGATTCTGGGTGATGTTTGTGTAGTTTTTGAATTGTTGCATGGGGCAGAACAATAGGTGTTTACCTATGCTGCCATCTTGGTTCTCTCTCTTTAGTGCAGATTTTTTGTCGTTAAGTACCACACGGCTGCTATTTCTAGAACATAAGACATATGGTCATTAAATAAACCCTGCTTACTGAGAAATATTTGTCTTTGTTGTGTGGGGGATTTTTTTGAGGGGTGGGGGGCTGAAATAATTACAAGAAATACTGTTTTTATTTTTTAAAATATTATTGATTTTAGAGAGGAAGGGAGAAGGAGAGAGAAATAGAAACATCAATGAAGAGAAACATCGTTGATCAGCTGCCTCCTGCACAACCCACAGTGGGGGTTGAGCCCACAACCCAGGAATGTGCCCGGACCAGAGATTGAACCGGTGGCCTCTTGCTTCATGGGCCAACACTCAGCCACTGAGCCATAGTGCCAGGCAACTTTTGGGTTTTGTACCTTAGAGCAGTCATCAGTTAAATTATGAAAATGACCCCCTATAGGTTTTGTGACATTTTTATTGGGTATATTTACTAATGTTTATCTAAAGCTTTTTATTCCATCTGGAATTTCTGTCGATGGGTTTGTCTTTGCTGATATTAACACTTGTCATATATAAATTTCTTTGTGTACAGGGATGTTTTGGACTTAAATAGGTTTTATTGATCTGTGTATCTCTTCTTTTTTAAAAAAAGTTTTTCTTATCCTCACTGGAGGATATGTCAAAAAAATTTTTTTAATTGATTTTATAGAGAGGAGCGGAGAGAGAGAAAAAAATTGACCTGTTGCCTACCATAGGCACCCTGACCAGAGATCGAACCCACATTCTGGATGTATGTCCTGACCAGGAATCGAGCCCACACCTGTGGCCTTTCAATGCACAGGATGATGCTCCAACCCCACTGAGCAACATGGCCAGATCTGGGTATCTCTTCTTAGGCCTGTGCTGTGTGGTTTTCATTACCACACAGAGCTCTTACACTTTTAACTTTTAAAAAATGTATATATTTTATTGATTTTTTACAGAGCAGAAGGGAGAGGGATAGAAAGTCAGAAACATCGATCAGCTGCCTCTTGCATGCCCCCTACTGGGGATGTGCCCGCAGCCAAGGTACATGCCCTTGCCGGAATCGAACCCGGGACCCTTCAGTCCGCAGTCTGATGCTCTATCCACCGAGCCAAACCAGTCTCGGCCTCTTTTAACTTTTTTTTAAAAAAATTATTTTATTTTACATGGTGTTAAACAAATTTTAAGTGAACATCAAGGAATAAAATAAAAATTGAAATTTCTCTTACTTTTTAAAAATATATTTTTATTGATTTCAGAGAGGAAGGGAGAAAGAAAGAGAGAGAAATAGAGAGGAAGAGAGGGAGAGAGAAATATTGATGAGAGATTCATTGATTGGTTGTCTCCTGCATGCTCTCCTCTGGGGATTGAGTCCACAACCTGGGCATGTATCTGACCAGAATCAAACCTGAGACCCTTTAGTCTGCAGGCAGACACTATCCACTGAGCAAAACTGGCTAGGGCTGAAATTTCTCTTTCTTTAATCCATTCTCCATAGTCTCTCCCTTTCCAGTTTTAGTTACTGTTAAATTTCTTAATTTTTTCCCTCCAGAAAGTTTTTATCTGTGTTCCAGCACACACACTTACCCATGGGCAAAAGTGTGTTAAAATGGGACCATGATCTATATACTATATATAGTATTATTCTTTACCTTGCTTTAAAAAACAATTTTATTGAGGGAAAATTCTCATACTATTCAACTCACCCAAACTGCAATGAGATACCACCTCAGAACTGTTAGAGTGACCGTTATCCACAAGATAAGCAATGACAGGTGTTGAAGAGGGTGTGGGACCAAGGGAACTCTCATCCACTGCTGGTGGGAATGTAGACTAGTACAACCACTATGGAGAGCAGTCCAGCGACTCCTCAAAGAATTGAGAAGAGAGCTACTGTACAATCCAGCCACTCCTCTCCTGAATACCTCAAAACCATGTATTTGCAAAGACATATGCACCCCTATGTTCATTGCAGCATTAGTCTCAGTGTCTAAGACATGGAAACAACCAAAGTGTCTTGTGATAGAGGGCTGGATAAAGACGATGTGGTATATACACACAATGGAATAATATCAGCCATAAGAAAGGATGAAATAGCAACATTGGCAACCGCATGGATGGACCTGAAAACATTGTGCTAACTGAAATAAGTCAATCAGGAAAAGCTAAGAACCATAGGATTTCACTCACATGTGGGATAAAAAAATAAAATTCATAGACACAAACAGCAGTGTGATGGTTGCTAGAGGGAAGAGGATGGGGGGGACAAGAGGGTCCTAATATATGGTGACAGGAGAAGCTTTAACTTCGGGTGATGGGCACACGGTGCAATACACAGATCTTGTAACATAGAAACTCACACCTGAAACCTGTATGTTCATGTTGACTAATGTCACTCCAATAAAATTTAATAAAAAACAAAGCACACCAAACTATTCATTTTAAATGGAAGTATTGAAGGCATCCACCATCTTCCTGCTTCTCTTCCTCTGTTTAATCTTCATTTACAGAGAAAATGCTATAAGAAGGCAGTTTCTGTTTTTGTTTAAAAGTTAAAAGGGACCAGTTTAAAGCATTTGCCTTCCTATTCAGCTTGTCATGATCCCCAGGTCTCTGGCACCTTCGGAGCTGGTGTCCCTGTCATTCGCCCTCTACAATTCTTCTCCTCTGATTTTCACATCTCAAAATTTGAAGGCCAGATTTTCCCATGGCCGTGGTAGGCAAACTGTGGCTCTTGAGCCACATGCGGCTCTTTGACCCCTTGAGTGGGGCTCTTCCACAAAATACCACGGCCTGGGTGAGTCTATTTTGAAGAAGTGGTATTAGAAGAAGTTTAAGTTTGAAAAATTTGGCTCTGTTGACGAATGAGTTTGCCGACCACTGGTCCAAGGGGATTATCTTTCTAAATTAAATTCTCTGATGGAGACGGAATTTGGAATTAATCTCTGTTTTGATCATCATGCTGGTTAAAAATCAAGGCTGCTCATGGCAATTCTGGGGCCACATTTGCCTTCTTAGAAATCCATGGGAAGGCCGAGACCGGTTTGGCTCAGTGGATAGAGCGTCGGACTGCGGACTGAAGGGTCCCGGGTTCGATTCCGGCAAGGGCATGTACCTTGGCTGCGGGCACATCCCCAGTAGGGGGCGTGCAAGAGGCAGCTGATCGATGTCTCTCTCTCATCGATGTTTCTGACTTTCTATCCCTCTCCCTTCCACTCTGTAAAAAATCAATAAAATATATTTTTAAAAAAATCCATGGGAAGAACGAGGGCCACTGTGGCGGTTGTATCAGACAGCGATGGGTTTGCCATCTTGCTTGGCTGTTTTCACTGTATTTTTCCAAGGAAAAAAAAAAGACTTGGAGGATCAAGTGTAGGCCTTGAACATGGTGTCCTACAGAATTCTGTATTGAATAAAATAGATGTATTTTTCTGTTTTAGAAAGATATTAGAACCCTTGCCTGTGGGGGAACACTCTTTGAAGATGATAATACTCTTCCATAAATTTAATGATACTCTTCATTTAGCAAGGAAGCACACATTCAATTGATTTTTTTTAAAAAAATTTTTTTAGAGAGTGGAAGAGAGAGGGAAAGACGGAAACATTGATGTGAACATAGATTGGTTGCCTCCTGCATGCACCCCAACCAGAGTCTTGGCTGGGAAGGAGCCTGCAACCAAGGTACATGCCCTTGACCAGAATCAAACCGAGGACCCTTTGGTCCACAGGCTGATGCTCTATCCACTGAGCAGTACTGGCTAAGGCAGAAGCAGACATTTGAAACACTACACTGTTTTAAAAAATGCACTGGAGGAATTTAACCACATCTGCCCGGGTGGGTGTCTCCTTGGAATTAACAATGGAGTTTGATAATTTAGTCATCATTTCTTTAACATGCACTCAGACCTGCCCTGGAAGCTGCATATGACGATGCTCTCTGTGACTGCTCAGGTACTCATGGCTGGTAATAGCCCAGCAGGTGAGTCTCAGCGCCCTGGGGATTTCCCCAGGTAGAGTCTGTACTGGGTGACATTTAAAAAAAATTAATTTTTTAGAGCACTTGTAGGTTTACAAGTTGAAATTGAATAGATAGTACTGAGAATTCTCATATCTACCCCTCCACCCAGTTTGCCCTGTTAGTGTAGTGCATATGTTAAAATTGATTAACCAATATTGATGCATTATTGTTAACTAAAGTGCATAATCCTATATAATAATTCTATGTAATAAAAAGCTAATATGCAAATTGACCAACCAGCAGAATGACCTGTCACTATGACTCAACACAGGAGCTACCCTCTGGTGGTTAGTGCATTCCCACAGGGGAGCACCACTCAGCCAGACCTGGGCTCGTGGCTGGTGCGCGCAGTGGTGGTGGTGGGAGCCTCTCCTGCCTCTGCAGCAGAGCTAAGGATGTCCGACTGACAGCTTAGGCCCGCTCGAGCAGGCCTAAGCTATCAGTCAGACATCCCCTGAGGGCTCCCAGACTGCAAGAGGGCACAGGCCTCCTCCCCCTCCAGAGTCCATGAATTTTGTGCATTGGGCCTCTAGTTTACATATAAATGTTTAATCACCATGCTGTACACCTAAAACTAATATAATATTAAATGTCAGCTATAACTGGAAAAAATGTAGGAAGAGCAATAAATCAGTTTGGTGATTGGTTAGTATTCTTAGCCATCTGATGTAAAATGATGAAACAGTATACCTAGTTCTTGACTTCTCTGTGCTGGATGGCATGACCAGAATTGGGTGATTTCAGTGTTCTGGGTACTTTCCTGGAATGATTTCTCCACTCCCTGCCCCTCCCATGCTGCATCTTCCGATATCCTGTCCTTCCCCACAGAGAGAGAGAGCTTTCTAGAATAAACACCATTATATGCTCTTTTGATAAATACCGATTTGGCAGTGATGTTTGATAAAACGGAGAAAAGTTGGTAAGGAGCGCTCACAGCCACAAATCCAGGTGTCATTAGTCAGATGTGTAATGTTGTGTTCTCAGCTGCAGGCCAGGAGCCAGGCGGCCTGCAGCCTCCCAGCCATGGATTTGGTTTCGAGATGACTGTGGCATGACATTTAACCTTTAAATAAAGGAAATATGGGAAAAAATTGTGTTAAAAAGGGAAAGGATGGGAAATGTCATTAGAAATGGCATTTCTTAACCAAAAATAGGTTCAGATAGAAATGCTCTACATTTTATTGACACTATGTCTTAATAAAATTTAAGATAAAATGGGCAATTTTTGTGCTGTGTATTTTTTTAATGGCTGCCCATGGGAGAGGCCTAACTAAGTTATTAGGGTTTAAAGCCCAGCGGCCTCCATGTCTAACTTGCTGGTGGAGTGTTTGGATATGTTGGTTATGCCTGAGCTTGCTGACGGTGGGAGCTCATGGCCAGATGTTAACTTTAAATGAGAGCCTGCTGGTCGGAGCAGCTCCTGCACTCCCTCGAGCTTCTAGCTGCTGGTAATAGCTATGTGCTCGTGGGAGCTTTTCCTAATTAAAATCTGCTCCCCAGTTTGTTTATTCCCTTTAGGCTCTGACATTGGGTGTGTTTATGCCCCCTCCTTACGGCCAGTCAACAAAGGGGAAACATTTGGCTTGGAAGAAACCCCTTGACCTCCCCATAAACTCACCCGCAGAGCCCCTGTGCGCTCTGTTTTAAATAGGTTACCACTCATAGATGGAGTAGCCTGCTCTCACTGCTTCCTTCTGGGCCATCCTCCAGACTGTGTGTATGGCTGTCCGTCCAGACTCTAAGTAATCCCTGCTGAAAAGGCCAGGCAGGCGTGTGCCCTGTTGTGACATAGCCAGTTCTGTCTCCTGGTCTAAACTTTCCCACTTTGTGGCCCGTTAGGATGGCAGGAAAAAAGAAGCACACCCTCCAGAAGCAAAAACTCTTGCCATAAAATTTGTGTCTTTTTAAAGAGATACCTATTTAGGAAGTGTTAAGACTACAGGTCTTGAGAGCTTGCTCAGGCTTTATCCTGAGGCTGACACTGCTGCACGGTCTAAAGCAGGCATCAGCAGTCTCGCACCCCCCACTGTACAGTGGGGAGGGATCTTCCTTCAGCACGGTCCCCAGTTGGTCTGTGAACATGTGAAAGTGGGAGAACTTGGCTCTGAGCCTGTCGTCATGGAAACCACCAGGGTGAGGAGGGACCTGAAAACTGCAACAGATATTTAAAAATGAAAAATGTGGATGTCGCATTAGTGACCTGCTACCTAAGGAATAGCGAGCTCTTGCTATGATTTCCTGTTGTGCTAACAAAACTCTCCAGTCAGAGCAGGAACGCCACCTGTGCAGGAGGGCGACCTCCTGGGGTAGTGAGGCCTCTTTGTACTTTTGGGATCCAGCTTCCAACTCCCTGGTGATGGAGAATTCGGGCATTTTTTGACATTTGTCAGTAGGTCCTGGTTTTTCCCATTAAAGGCTCAGCTGGAAAATATGTTTGAAAATAGGTTGAGGGGGAATAAAGCCTTTTTCTCATTATAACTCCTGCTCTTCAATATTTCAAAAATCATTTTAAAGGGAAAAAAGGCCCCTGGCTTGTCTGTGGGACACAGAATCGATTTCAGTTATTTTGGGAAGACAGAAAAGCATCCCGCGAGGAGTTTGGAGTGCCTGCCAAATGAGACTTCCTTGCAAGTCCATCGGTCAAGCAATGTTTAGCCTTATAATTGGACAGTCAAATGGACACAAAAATTAACTGTTCCATATGGGCCCTTTGGTTTCTATTTTCAATGATGTATAACTTTGCTGTTCTTAATTAGGTTGGTGGTTAAATTGTCCTATATTTATCCAGCTGTAACTCCTTCCCGCTGGCTGCCGTGGTAACTCGTCCCTGTGTCTGATATCAGCGCCTGCCTCTCCAGTTGGGTAATGACATTGTCCGTCTGTGTGCACTTTGAGGCCTCACCCCCACCCCCACGAGAATTTTTGTACCTGTTAAAGCTTTTACATCAGACCATCCCTTAAGTATCTTTCAAAATCAGGGAGAACCTATCCAGACCTATTTGAGTGATGTGTTAATGGGCAGGTGGAAACTTAATATTCTCTATAGTGGTTGGTGCTTCCTACATTTCCATCTGCAACAGCTTGAGTCATCTAATGGGTTGTTGCTCTGTAGTGTGCACTTTGCTGCCCAGACTGAAGACTGAGTTGCCCAGGTGCTCCCTCTGCTGACGCTGCCGAGCATAGGTACTTTCCTGGGGTTGTGTGACATAGATTTCTCGCTATAGTTTCTTCCTTCCTTCCTTCCTTCCTTCCTTCCTTCCTTCCTTCCTTCCTTCCTTCCCTCCCTCCCTCCCTCCCTCCCTCCCTCTCTCTCTCTCTCTCTCTTTCTTTCTTTGATATTTTCTTTTTTTAATCTTTATTGTTCAGTTTATTAATTACATTATTCCCCCTTTTTTTATCCTCCTATAGCTCCCCTCCACCCTGTACCCATCCCATGCTCCACCCTCACCTCCCCCTCCCCACTGTCCTCTCCCATTGTTGCAAGATTTTTGTCCAGTCTCTTGCTGTACTTCCCACAACCCTTTTCTCCCCAAGTATTGTCAGTCCATTCCCTCTCTATGTCCATGATTCTGTTATATTCAACAGTTTATCCTGTTCATCAGAGTATTAATTCACTTGATTTTTAGATTCAGTTGTTGATAGATGTATATTTGTTGTTCATAATTTTTATTTTTACCTTTTTCTTCTTCCTCTTCTTAAAGAATATCTTTCAGCATTTCATAATATTGGTTTGGTGGTGATGAACTCCTTTAGCTTTTTCTTATCTGCGAAGCACTTTATCTGATCTTCAATTCTGAATGATAGCTTTGCTGGATAGAGTATTCATAGTTGTAGATTCTTGCTATTCATCACTTTGAATATTTTTTGCCACTCCCGTCTGGCCTGCATTGTTTCTGTTGAGAAATCTGCTGACAGTCGTATGGGTGCTCCCTTATAGGTAACTAACTGTTTTTCTCTTGCTGCTTTTAATATTCTCTCTTTATCTTTTGCTCTTGGTATTTTAATTATGATGTGTCTTGGTGTGGTCATCTTTAGATTCCTATATTTTGGGATTCTGTGTACTTCTTGGGCTTTTAAGTCAGTTTCTTTCACCAGGTGGGGGAAGTTTTCAGTCACTATTTCTTCAAGTAGGTTTTCATTAACTTGTTCTCTCTCTTTTTCTGGCACCCCTGTAATTCGGATGTTGGCATGCTTGAGGTTGTCCCAGAGGCCCCTTACACTATCTTCAATTATCTGGATTATTTTTATTTCTTGCTTTTCCAGCCGAGTGGATTTTACTTCTTTGTATTTCAAATCTTTGACTTGGTTCTTGCAGTCCTCTGGACTGCTTTTACGACTTTGTGTAATATTTTTATTTCAGTCAGTGTATGCTTGATTTCTAGTTGGTCCTTTTTCATATCCTTGAGGGTCTCATTCATATCCTCATAGGTGTTGTTCATTTCCTTGTTAGTTTTATTCATTTCCTCATAGTTCTCATTAAGTTCATTGGTCTTTTCTAGGAGCCTCTTGAAAAGCCTTGTAACTGTGGTTTTGAACTCTATGTCTAGTTGTCTTTTTTCCTCAATTTATTTCACACCTGATTTCTTTCCATGTCTCTGCATGGTGACTTCTTTTCTGAGTTGGTCGATTAGCTTTATGTGGTAGATATCCTCTATGGGACAGTGGCTCAGCCTCCCCAGTTACCTGAGGTGGATATACTTACTGCAATCCTTTATGGGTTGTACAGTATTTTTGAAGTTAAGCCCAGCTTGCTGTTGTTAGCCCTAGGAGGGTTTGACCTCCAGGCCAATTGGCTGTGCAGGGAAACTGTTCAGGTTGGATGGGCGAAGTCTCTGGGCTGAGCACGCAGCGTCAGCATTAGCTACACCCTATGCGGCGCGAGGGTAATGGCTGCCAATAGAAAGCCGCCGCTGGTCTCCCCTCCTTTGCCAGACAACTCTGCCTCTCCCAAAATGAGTCTGCACACCCAAAGTCTCGCCTAGGGTTATAAAACAAAGCAGTTCGGTGGTCTCAGTAACGAGGGAGCAAGTCGGGTGTCTGTGCTGTAGTGCACTTTACGTGCAAACAGCTGTTCCAACCCACACTCTCTTCAGACTCAGAGAGCTCTGTTGCGCCCGGCTTTCAGCGCGCGTACCCCGGACCTCGGGCCTCGCCTGGCACTGGGAATCTGTGCAGTGGGGCGTCTCTGCCCTCCCCATTAGAGAAATCTAGCCGGGATTGTTGCTGCCCACCCTACAGCCCGTGCGTGCCCATGGCTCTGAACCTCTGGCTCCGCGCGTATCTTCAAGGCTGCGCTCCGCTGCTCTTCCGAGTCTCAGTGTCCCACCTTTACTTTTATTTGTGGAATTTTCACTCAGCCAGCTGTCCGGTGATTCTGGATGATGTTTATTTTGTTGTTATGTTGTAGTTTTGAAATTGTTGCGCGGGGCAGCATAATAGGTGTTTACCTATGCCGCCATCTTGGTTCCTCCCCTCACTGATTGCTATAGTTTGTTTATTTTGGCTAGTGCACTGGTTGGCAAACTCATTAGTCAACAGAGCCAAATATCAACAGTACAACGATTGAAATTCCTTTTGAGAGCCATATTTTTTTAACTTAAACTTCTTCTAATGTCACTTCTTCAAAATAGACTTGCTCTTTGGGGCCAAAGAGCCGCATGTGGCTTGTGAGCCGAAGATTGCCGACCACTGGGCTAGTTGGTCTCTTTCTCTCCAATTATTACACATTTATAGGTCATGCAGAACAAAGAGTTTTGGAATCTTCTTTTTTTATGGACTGTCTCAAGAATATCTTTCCCTGTAAAGCATATACATGTACTCACTATCATGTTAATGTTTATGTCATTTTCTATGATGTGGTTGTTCTATTTAGCATTTAAACCATCCTCTTTAGCAGGCACATGTGCTTTTTTTCCTCCACTTCACGTAGCACCAGAATGACTATCCCTGTGCGCATACCATTCATAGTTGACTTGCGAAGTTGAGCTGGATGAGTGGGTAGGAATTTGACAGGTAGAAATACAGGGAAAAGAGTCCCCAGTTTGAGAAAATTGTCTTGGCCGAGTTCAAAATGTGTCTGAGAAGCAGGAATATAAAGTTTGGCTGAAATGTGATTTAGATAATAGTGGGAAGTGGTTGGAAGTACTGAAATGATAGAATCCTACCTGAACCATAAGTGGAGTCACATAGAAATGTGTGTGTGTGTGTGTGTGTGTGTGTGTGTGTGTGTGTAAAAGGCTAATATGCAAAGTGTCCCCATGGGAGTTTGACCAGGAGACCAGGAGTTCTATTGCTCGCTATGACATGCACTGACCACCAGGCTGTGGTGCAGAACGAAGGAAGGCCCCAGCCGGCAGCTGGGGGAGAGAGGCCCTGGCTGGCAGCCGGAAGACCCTAATCTGCCCTGATCACCAGCCAGACCTAGGGACACTACCCTTGCACAAATTTCATGCTCCGGGTGTCTAGTTTGTTTATAACTGGGAAGCCAGGACAGCTGGCTGGAGTGGCCCAGATGCAGCTGTGCCATCCCTGACCTGTCTCTGTGTCTTCCTCTGCCCCTTCCCAGTCTCAGCATGGTTTGTCTGCTGCCTGGTCACCTGGTAGAGCAAGCGCCTCCTGACCTCTCCAAACAGAGTCCCTCTCTCTCATTACTCCTCCTGGGAACATCAGGGGAGGTCTGGAAGAGGCGCTGTTTGGGTCAGATATCTGCCCTTAGAGCAGTCCCTGTGAGCAGGGGATGGGGAGCCTGCAGGGGATGGATCTGAAGCACAGCCCATGCCTGGAACGAGGGACCTGGTAGGGACTGTGGGTGCTCTCCTGCATGTGAGGTGGAATTCCTCGAGGAAAGGAGGGTGCTGGGTAGACACACATGAGGCTTCTGTCCCATCACAGATGTGGGCGGATTTCTACCTAAACACTCCAGGTCAGCTGAACATGGCCAGTGACCCAGAGAGGAAGGCCATGAAGGACATGGAGTGCAGGTTGGGTAACAGGTCTGGTGGCGCCCTATAGAGTGGGGGAAGACGTGGGGACCTGGTCACAGGAACATTGCAAGGGGACACGGTAAACTCAGTCTGGGCCCTGTTGCTATTGAAGTACCTTTGGAACGCCCACATGGCAAAGTCTGGCAGGACAGGACTAAATCTTTCCTTGTGTTTCCTCCTTTGGGCCCATGGCAGACATGGAAAGAGCTGCCACCAAACCAGAGGCTTCTCCCTGGAGCCTGACTGCAGTGGTAGATGTCCCGAGTCCCCCCTTAGCCTGTTTCTATCTATGGTGCGTCCTAAGCACCATCTCCAGACTGATGTTTATAAAACTTCTACCCTGTCTCTGCCTAGGTCAGACACCTTCCCGTGGCTTTTTTGCACATTGAAGTGTAAAAGTTTGTCACTCGAGATCTTTAGTGGTCTGTCCCCAAGCTACATTCCCATTTTTGGTATCTTACAATTCCCTTCTCCTTGGTGTGAGACCTTAAGTCAGCTGGGTTTCTGCCAGTCCATTGACGTGCTCCATGCTATCCCGCCTCCCGCTCTGTCCACTCTCTTCACCTGCTGGAATGATTGAGTTGGGGACCTGACTGGAGACCGATGGCCAAGAGGCAGGGTGTTATATAACCATCCTGAGATTGTACCTAAGCAGGTGGAGTAGTAATTTCAGATATCACTTAAATGCGAAATCCTCATATTATATACTGTGGAGAGTGGCTACAGCATTTGGATAGGTTCAAGACTTGGACTAATAGAGAACACAGTTCTCTTGTGGCAAAGTCACATGCAGGTCCCAGCTTGGAGGGCAAAGCTCTCCTAGCACAATTATAGCCAAAGGCTATAGTTGTAAGCTTGACCTTATGGTCCGAACCTGTGCTCCCAGGTGCAGCAAGTGCTGCCAGAAAAAAGCAGATGGATATAATTGAGTAGATTCGAAACCCGCTAGAACATTGTAAACATCTTGGCTACGCCCTTTCTTTGCTTCATGAAATCTGACTATAAAATAAAGACTCGGCTTGCAGGCTGTGGCACTGTCTCTCCATCAGAGAGCAGTGTCCCACCTAGCCCCAGCTTTATTCTCTTGTCTGTCTTTTTTAATCCTTCACCGTGCCCCCCACCCCCCAGGTTCACCCCTGGCCATGCTTAGCTTGACACAATACACAAGATCTTCTTCATTCCACATTGATCAATTAGACCTTAAGAGCAGGTACCACAATGGAGAATCGGTGCCAAGGAGGACGAGGGCTTGGGGGGCAGGAGCACGTCCTGTTGTGTGTGTTGCTGCTGTGGACGAGGGAGCTGGGAGGGGAGAGGGCTTCCAGGAAGAGGTGGTGTTTCTGCCTAGGTCTTGAAAGATGAATGAGCCAGAAGGAGAAAAAAAAGTGGCACTTCAGACAGGATGCCGTGTGGCCTTCACGACTGCAGATTAAGGGCTGGGGGTTTGGAGGGATGGTGACAAGTGTGGAGGTGACAAGTGCTTACACTGTCAGTATTGCTGTCTCTGTCTTAGCTCAGGCTGCTCTAATAAGTGACCGTGGACTGGATGGCTGATGATAGTGACACTCATTTCTCACAGTTCTGGAGGTGGCAAGTCCAAGATCAGGGTGGATCTGATTCCTGGTGGGAGCCCTTGTCCTGGTTGGCAGATGATTGTTGTCTATTGTGTCCTCTGTGGTCCAGAGAAACTTGCAACACTGTGGCTCTAGGAGGGAGAGCGGGTATGGGGAAGCACTTTTTCTACCAGTTAGAGACCAGTACATGGGATGCTCAGAGGACGGGGACCCCATTAACCACACTTTGGTCCAGGGACAGTCCTGTGGTGCCTGTCCTATCACATAGGAGGTCCTGTGGATCTCAAAAAAACAGAAAATTCATTCTTTCAAACAGTAATAAAAATCATTCTATGTCTAAATATGGAATGAACAGCCTCTATAGTTGTCCACATTTGGGGTCCTTTAGGAGAAAAAATATAGATTGTTTGTTTCTAAAATTCAATTTTTTAAAAACTTAAGCAAGATAAAGACTTGCCCAAAATAGAGTACAACATGAGAATTAAAAAAAGAAAAAGAAAAAAAAAATATGGGCCAACCAGTGTGGCTCAGTGGTTGAGCACCCATCCATGAACCAAGAGGTCACTGATTAAATTCCCAGTCAGGGCACATGTCCCAGTTGTGTGCTTGATCCCCAGTAGGGGATGTGCAGGCAGCAGCGAATTTATGTCTCATTGATGTTTCTATCTCTCTATCCCTCTTCCTTCCTTTCTAAAAAAATCAAAAACATTTTTTAAAAATAGAATATAAATCATGAATTGGGACAAATACAGACTGTCTTGGTGCATAGATAGTGAATACATTAGACACGGTCTTTTTCTTTTTAGCGCTTCAAATATTTTAGGTTTTCTGTTTGCTTCCAGTTGAGGGAGAATATATTGTGTTCCCTTTTTGTTTGGTAGATTTGAAAAGGTAGGATGGCTTTCTTATTGTTCTGCAGTGACAGACCATGCCCACCTAAGGAGTGGCCCTTCTCTTTACTCCTCAATAGCAGTTGAGCCATATGGGTGGAAGCATGCGGTGGGTTCCTGGGGCGAAGGCCCCAGTCCTCGAGGTGTAAAGAAAAGAAACTGGTGTAAAGGAAATGAATTTGTTGATGTAGACATTTTGTCTGATGGGCAGACTGTGTGCACTTTTCTTGCACCTTTGCCCACAGATTTGTTGCGCCTGCAGAGGCGTGGCCTGTGTTCAACAAAGGCGGTGCAGGCACACTGGGTGCTCGGCCTTCAGAGTTGATTCTTCTCTGTAGGACATGTGACCAAAACAGGGTCTTTCAAGAAGAGGTGGGGAGGGCTGGGGAGGGCAGGCAGGTCAGACTGAGGTTTTGTTAGACCAGCTCAGACTTAGATAAAATGATAGTGGAAATACAGCTTTAATTCTGTACCAAGTTGTACTTAAGAAAGCTGATCTTGAACGCAGAAAGTGTGGCCTTAGAAGTGCGCTCTGATCCCTGGAGAGATGCTGGCCCAGATGGAGTGGCTGGATTACTGCCTGGTAATCCTCCTTGTCCTGGAGGATTAAGTCTGCTGGGGCCATTTTGGTCAGCTGACTGGTTAAAAACACACAAAACAAACCTGGTTGTTTCTTGAGCCAGTGCCAGTGTGGCCTTGCTGGAACTGTTTGGCACCTGTGGACGGATCACAGCTGGCCCTCCTTTGTTGACCTAAGAGAGCTGCTCCCCTGCTGGTTCCTGGTTCTGTTGCCGCCCTCCCCACCTCTTCACCCCCAGCAGCACCTGGGGAGCCGCGGCAGGGGCAGCACCTCCTAGGCTGCTGGGTGAAGTCGTTTATTGAATGGCTGTGTGACTGCGGGTGTGAGGCTCCGGGAAGGAGGCTCCTCTGTAAACCTGTGGACTCCTCGGCAGGTGGGGGTGTGGCCCGCAGCTGAAGGACACTGGTGGTGGCCAAGCCATGCTCTCTGCATTCTGGAATGGACCTGGGGGCGATGGAGCCCGAAGAGGACTACCAGTCCCCCTTTGATTTTGCTGCTGGAGTGAACAAAGAGTACCTGTACCTGTCTCCCAGGGGGCACCTGTCGCCTCCCCGGTCGCCTGTGCCACAGAGACTCGGTAACCACCAGTGTCCCGAGTTCACTTGGCTGAACTGAAACCTCAGTTCAGGTTTGCCTGACTTTGAAATGATCTGTGTGAGGAGGGACTGGGTGTTGCTGTGTAGAAGCCTGTGGACAGAGCTGTTGCAGATCCAGGCAGAAACAGAGCTACTGGATGTGTAGTGTGTGTATGTAAGTGCAGAATTGTGCGTGGGCTTTCGATTTCGCTGTTTATATGAGTGTAAGAGCTCTTCTGATCACTCGGAATTCATGAGCTGATAAACAATCTAAAAGGGAGGCTTAGGCCTTTGTTCCCAGTTGCCTGTATAGTTTCTGAAGACATCTATTCCCAGGTTTTGTCTTCTCTAAGATGACAGCATTCCAGGTCCTACTTAGGCTGGAGATGGTCCTGGATTTTGTTCTGGAACAAAACACGAAGAACAACATTTGGAAACACCCCGGCAAGAGGTCTTTTTAAATAGAAAAACTCAATGCGGCTGTTCTTTTGGCCATTCCTGCATCTGCTTGCACCAAAGTATTCTGAGGCTAGGGTTGCGGTTGGGTCAGGTTCGAGTGTCCTGTGGGCCAGGCCACCTTCGGGGTCAGGGTTCGAGGATCCTGAGGGCTGGGCTCCCATCGGGGCTCTGGCGCAGGAGCACTGGAATGCACAGAGTGGGGGGCAGCCTGAGCACCACAGGGCAGTTTGCTTGTGTCACAGCTGATGATTGGCCACAGAGAAATGACCTCATCTGTAACTTACTAGAGAAGTGAGCTGATTTTCTTAGAAGTTCATTTTCTCCTTAATTTGCTCTTTGTAAGCTGAAAAAGGGGGTGATCTAAGAAAAAATGGACAGGTATGCAGTATGAAACCTAGTTGTCCGTGTTCAGGTTGCAGTTTGCAGCCTTCTCTGATGGTTTGTTGGTAACCTGTAGCCCCCATGGAGTGTGGTCTAGGTGTGCAGGAAGGGAAATGTAATGTGGAGGGGGCAGCCAGAGCTGGTCTCTGGAATTGCTGCCTGGTGCCGCTTGGACCACCTCGGACCCGTTGCAAAGGAGTGCCTTCCCTATGCTTGGTGCCTAAGGATGGGCCATTCATGCTGACCTCTAGCCCTGTGTGCAGGGGCTGTCCCAGAGCAGCATGGGGAGGGAGGGAGAGTTTGTGGTCGGGGCCAGTGTGAAACGGGTGCAGTACCTGACTTTAGATTGAGGTTGGGGTCCACGTAGCCCCAGGAGGATTTGTGGTGCTGGTGTTAGTTCTCAGGGTCTGTCTCAGCTCCTTTCACTTCCCTGTTGACACAGTTGCTATCATTGGATGTTTTCTGTTAGAACAAAAGCAGTTGGTAGGGTTGGGCACCTTGCCAACAATTAGTATTTCAGTTTCCAGGAGCAGCCTGTAGGGGTGTGGGCTCACAGGGTTAAACACAAAATTATGAAACAACAAAATGACCAATAGAAACCAAAGTCAGGTGCCCTCGAGGGCTCAGATTGAGAGGTTTGCTTCAGTTAGAAAAAAGGAGAGGAGAGAGCATTAAAACAAACCAAAGTCATCATAGCCACCCTCCAGTAAGAACAGCTTGGTTGTCAAACACGCAAACGGAAGCACCTGGCTTGGTCCTCTCAGTAGGCCCCAGTCCCTCAGCGCACAAGCGGCCACTGTCTGTTTGAACATCAGTTGATGCAGGGGCCTGGGTGGAATGGCTCCCTGGTCTTCCCTGTGCTGGTTCTCGTGGCTTCTGTGTAGGGGCTCTCAGGCCGATGGACCATCCATCCATTTACAAGCTCCTGTGGCTGTTGGCCACTATGCGTTTTCTTAATCAGCAGATGAGAAGAACTCAAAAAAGAACTGATGTTCAAAGGAATCCTAATCGGAAAGGTTGGGAACATGGATCTGAAACACATATTCTTTGATGTTTACCCAAAATGCCATCAGGGGGCCAATGAGGAAATGATGAGATTTAATCTGTGGGCAGAGTGTTCCTGAGAAGCAGTCTTTGTTCAGGGTAGGATGAGGGCCGGTGGCTGGAGCAGAAGAGGTCTTTATCGCCGGGCCGGCTGGCCCCTGTTCAGAAGTGCCTTAGGCTTCTTTGACTCCCAGTCCTCATCAATGCACAGGTCAGCAGCTGGGGCAGAACTTATCCTTCCCATGTGTGATGAACTCTGAGATTTTAAACTGTTCCATCATTTCTTTTGAAAATGGGTTTCACAACCCATAGTCTGAAAAACATTGATTTCTAGTAAGTTTCAAAATCTGGAATATAAGCTCCATTAGATGCCAGTCTTCCCCAGCACCTGGAATAGTGCTTGACATCTGTAGCGCAACACATTTGCTGAATGAATGAATGACTGGATGGATGAGTAGATGGATGGATGCATGAATAAATGGATGAAAATGGCAAGGGCTAGTTCACACTCTGGTCCATTTTACAGATGTGAACATTGAAGCCAAGAGCGGTGTTGTGAACTCACCACATCACAGAGCTCAGTTCTTAAGCCAGTGTTTGATTGGTTGTTTTTTTCTTTAGTTCCCACTAGTTTGGCCTCCGTGGTAGGGATATTATAGAACAGATATTACTCACTCGAGGGATAACCAGTCCTTTGATGAGGGTTACTGGACTAGTTGATTCTTGTGCTATGTGGACCTGGACACTGTGTCATCTGCAGTGGCCGATCACAGGCATGCCCATGGGTGGTAGCTGGGCCGTTTTCTCTTTCCTTCTGTAATCACCTACAAGGATAATTTCCCAAAGGATACTTACATCAGATCTCTGTTTCTTTAGGATTGTCCAGCAGGTTGCAGTCCTGGTTTATTAAAAAGCAAACTTAGGTTGTTTCTCATGATTTCAGGAAATAGGAGTCATGAAAAAACCTGACATACATAATGCAGTGATTTAAACCTAAAAGCACTGGAAAAAACTTAACACACAGAATGGAAATTCCTTAGCTCAGAGGCCTTGTTGTTGCTGTTTTACTTCCAGATGTGGTGACCACATCTGGAAAGTTTTCCATGATGGCAGAGGTCTTAGTTAGCAAACTTGTTGATGGTACACTGAGTAAAAATCAGTGCAGAATTGGAGAAACGTAGACCCTCCTTTTTCCTAGAGAGGAAATTTAAGGGTGGAAGTGACTTCCTCTCTGGGAATACCCCAATCTCTTCGTCACTGACCTTTCTCTTCTCTTTTGTAGGGTGCCCCATTGTGAGTTTTGTATTTGGTTAGGGTTGTGGGGGATGATGGCTCCGAAGACATTGCCTAAAATTTTTTATTTTTTTAAGATGAAGGAGATTGCCCTAACCGGTTTGACTCAGTGGATAGAATGTTGGCTTGTGGACTTGAGGGTTCGATTTCCAGTCAAGGGCATGTACCTTGATTGTAGGCACATCCCCGGTGGGGGTGTGTGCAGGAGGCAGCTGATTGATGTTTCTCTCTCATTGATGTTTCTAACTCTCTCTTTCTTCCTCTCTGTAAAAAAATCAATAAAATACATTTTTTTTAAAGATGAAGGAAATTTAAGGGTCTGTTTAAGAATATCTGGAGGAGCCCTGGCCAGTGAGGCTCAGTGATTAGAGAGTTGGCCTGAGCACCCAAGGGGGCAGGGCGAGTTCCATTTCTGGTCAAGGGCATGCCCCTGGGTTGCAGATTCAATTCCCTGCCCTGGTCAGGGTACCTGCTAGAGGGAACCAATCCATGTGTCTCACGTCGGTGTTTCCCTTCCTTTGTTCCTCCCTCCCTCCCTTTCACTTTCTAAAAATCAGTGAAAAAAATATCATCGGATAAGGATGACAACAACAATTGTTTAAGGCAGTGGGGCTCGCAAGCCACATGTGGCTCTTTGGCCCCTTGAGTGTGGGTCTTCCACAAAATACCATGTGCGGGTGCGTATATACAGTGCGATTGAAACTTCATGGCCCATGCGCGGAAGTCGGTTTTTGGCTCTCAAAAGAAATTTCAGTCATTATACTGTTGGTATTTGGCTCTGTTGACTAATGAGTTTGCCGACCACTGGTTTAAGGAGTGAATTAAAAAAAGAAAACCTGGAGGAGGCAAGTCAGGCATTTGGAAATATGTGCTCTGCCTTTGCCATCTTCCCCCCCGCCAACTGACTATGTGGGGGCCTCTGGAGAGGACCGCTGTGCGAGGCCCTCTGAACATCCTGGGATTCTGTTACATTCGGAAACAAAGACCAAGGCCCAAGAATGGGATCCCAAACACAGACCTAGGAGGGGAAAAATACCTTTACCTGGTGAGCTTTTTGGATGTTACTACCGGAGGTATTTGGACCACAGTGTTACCTCTTTTTGTGTCTCTTGGTTTAAAAAAGGGGGCGCATATTTTCCTCTTGTTTGTGCTTAAATAAAACAATCTGTAGACACTGGAGTTTCTTATTCCTACTCTGGTCTTAAAACATTATTGCCTCTTTAAGACTAAGAGGTGGATACAATTTTGTTGACAGAACTTTCTGGGGCTTGATTATAACTCTAACCAATTAGAGGTTTCCTGTTGGGGTGACTGAATTCATATTGTTCCTTCTGTAACACCATGGGTACCTGCCCAGACTGCCATGGCACGCGTGGCTCTGTGACTTGAAGGTAGGGCCTGCTCCAAATATAATGGTACTTTGATAGGTTATGAGACAGAAGTTGTATTTTTTCTTAGAAAAGTGACATTTTTAGTATTTTAAATAGAAAAACCTTGGTAGTTTTTACCACTTAAATGAGAATGAAATGTATAAAATAAAAAGCTCGAGCTGTAAGGTAGAGAAGGAGAAAGACTGAATTCTTATCTTGGCCCTCACTCAATGTGGCCCTTCCTGCAGTTCCTGTTCAGGGAGTGTTGCTGGTGGCGGGGTGCCAAGCCCTGGCAGGAGGTGCCACACGGCCGAGGAGGTGGGGTGGGGATTCAGTGCTGGGGCCTGTGTCGCCCAGCCTTGAGGGCTGGTCCTAAGAGCGGTAGCTGGTACTCATAGGATGTTATACCAGAGCAGGGCCTGGGTCACAGGAATGGGAAATCCTGTAAGGGCAGGGGACACCTCAAATGGACTAATTAAATGAGATGAGGAACAGTTCTTGGGCATGGTCACATGGGACGTCTCCGAGGCTTCCAGTTCTGAGCCTCGGTCTGCCCTCTCTGCTCTTCCGGTTCCCACTCGCCTCCTGGGTCTCCTGCCCTCTCTGGGATACAGTTCATCTCCAGCCCCACCGTCCACCTCAGCTCAGGCTCACTGCTTCTTGCTCAGACTCTTGCCCCCAAAGCTCCCTGATGCTCTCTGTCCCCTCCAGCCCACTGACCACCTGCCCTTAAGTGAGTCTCACTTTGACCTGGCACCCCCTCCCCTTAACTCCTCCCATTCCCCATCTGCTCATGGAACTGTGTCTCCTGACACGGGAGCCCACCCACACCCACTCCATCTCATGCTACTCCCCGCAGCCATGCTTTGGTTTTTGTAAGGAATGTATTAACTCAAAAGGTAAAATAGGAAAAAACCAAGATGGTGTCATAGGTAAATACCTAGGCTTTTGCCCCACACAACAATGGCTCTTCCCCTGGGATTCCGCCTGCAATCCAAGCTTTCCCCATAAGGATCTGGTTCACCCGGGTTTTAAGTGCAAACTGAACTGGGTCAGTGCAACCTGGAGTTTTTGTCTCCTTTCCACCAGAGCACCCCTGCCAGGTTCAGACACCCTGTCCTCTCGAGAGTGTGAGTCTCCACCTTACTTGGGCTTTGCAGAGGCTCTGATTATCCGTGTATTCTTCTATGACCCTCCAATTTCATATCTTCCTATCAGCCGGCCTTCCCGTGGTTCTGGACAGTGTCCATTCTGTCCTTCAGTTCTAGTCTCGTAATATGATGTCATCTTCACTTGGTTATATCTGCAAAGACCCTGTTGGGGCTCAGGCAGTCTAGTGTACCCTTTTTGGAGGACACAATGCAACCCAACACCATCTAATTTCAAAGTTCATGCTTGTCTCTTTCCATTCTTTAAAAAAAAAATCTCTGTCCTCAGTTTCTTCTCTGTATAGTTTGAACTTAGTGATGCGAGATTCTGTTCAGATCTAAAATTGCCTGACAATGGTTGAAAAGGTTTTTTCTAAAATGGTTTTTTTTAATTGACTTCAGAGAGAGGAGGGAAAGGGAGAGATATATAAACATCAGTGATGAGAGAGAATCATCGATCGGCTGCCTCCTACACATCCAACACTGGGGGTTGAGCCAGTAACCCAGCATGTGCTCTCATTGGGAATCGAACCATGACCTGGTCAACCACTGACTTATGCCGGCTGGGCACAGCTGAAACAGTTTTCATTAATGGGCACAGAAAGTCTTGAAGGAAGCAGTTGGTCTTAATTGGGTGAAAAGTCAAGGATTGCTGGGGTGGCTGTTCCCACATGGTGGGCCTGGGCTACAGTAGGTGCTCACTAGACTGCCCCTCATGGCTTCATGGTAATTGTAGGTTCGAAATTCATATGTAAAGGCTTTGTTTCCTTTCCTGGCTGACGTTTTGGGGAGTGTGGGGGAGGACATGGCTGTCTGTGGGAATATACAGAGAAACTTCACTTGAATAAACCCTTACCCCATCAGCCAGTTCCCATAGAACATCTGTTAGCATCGGCTCTGATCCAGGCCCTGACTGAGGAAGAAGACGCGTTCAGATGGGAATCTTCTCCTTCCTCATTCTCCCCAGCTTTCCTTGCGCATCACTCACACTCTTGCTGAAGCCTGAAGAACTTGCTTCTCAGATGACTAAGGAATTCCTCGAAGTTTCAGCACAGCTAAGGCCCCACAGGAATTTTTTTCACTTCTTTTTAAACCTTAAAGATTTATTGTCTTACAGTTCCCAGGAGTGGGTAATTGGAAGACTCCACAGATTTCAAGAGGAACCATTGTTTTATGTTCCATTAAGTGGGGGAAAATTGCTTTAAGTTAAACTGGAAAAAAAAAGTTTATTTTTACTTAAGATTTTAATTTTATGCTCATGAACATCCTTTCAGATTTGCTCAGACACATACATTGGTTATAACCCTCCTGTCCACCCTTTTTAAAGAAAAATAAGTGGAAGTTTTCCAGAAACACATTCATGTGCCCTAACTTACCGGAATTGCTTGTCAACTGGGAGTAATCCGTGTTTGTTTTATTTATTGAATGAATGGGAAAACCCCTGTGATGTAGCCTTTATTAAGAGAGTGGTCTCTATGGTCTGAGCCACTCCCACTTGTTTTGTAAATTTTGAGTAGGGTTGCAGGTGATAAAACAACTCCACTCCTCGGACTGCTTACCTGGCAGCTTGTACAGTGCACCTCAAGTTCACTTACCTGGCAGGTTGTACAGTGCACCTCGAGTTCACAGCTGTGTAAGGCAGAACTGTGCCTTAGATTTGATGGGGACGAAACTCTGGTCTCTGTCCACCTTCTCCATCGCCCCCTGGCGGTGGGCTCACCTGGCCCCAGTGGACCCCAAACTCTGCAAGGAGGACCTCATGAGTGAAATTGAAGACAGGCAGACCATCTGTGTACACAACTAGAAGAAGAATTGAGGAAGTGGCTAAAATGTTAATAATCTGGTGGAACAAATTGTCCATAATCAGTCACTTGGGCTCGATTGTGGTACCTGTGACTTTTAAGCCAGGGATCTCCCTGCGTCCCCACACCCTATGGGGAAAGCCTGGCTCTCTGCGTCCACCCTCCCTCTGGACTTGGCCTTTGACCCCCCTGCTCATTGGACTCTCTCTAAGAATAAGAGGAAGAGGTTAGTCAGAGAGAGACCTGCGTTTGAATGTCACCTCTGTGCGCAATTTGCTGATCTCAGAGGGCCTCAACTTCCTGACAGAAATAAAGACCCACTCTGGGTGCCGGTGGGTAGGTCTTTTGTTTTTATTTATTTTTTATGAGATAACTTGGAAATCTCCCTGGTGGCTTGTTAGGCATTAATAAACACCCATCATATTTCATCCTCTGAGTTTTAAAAGCAGTTTTCCATCATATTTTGAGGGGAACTCTTAAAGTTAATATCCAAGTAAGAATTTTTGCGATTACTTATAGTTTTGAGTAATGGGTATATACAGCAAAATGTTTCATTTCCCAACTTTCATGTTGCGAGTGAGAAATTAGTATCTTTTCTCCCCAAAGCCGGATTTCATCTCTACAGTAAATACTGCTATCCCACTGAGCATAGGGGAAACAGGGCAACAATATTAGCTAGAAAATCCCCTAAGGCAGCAGTCAGCAACCATGGGCCATTGGTTGGCGGCCGCTGCTCTAAGTCCTCGTGGGGACCTACAGGTGTGGGAAATGGCCTGTTTGGACCTGATGGGACAGTTGCTTTTGATCTCATGTGCCAAGTTTTTGTACTTTGTCAGGGTCTTACTTATTGTTGCTTCTAGAAGCTTCCCAAGTCTGATCTGTTAGCCCTGGCTCTTCATTTGTATTTTGGAAATCAATGATTTGAAGCATGTGCTTTCGAATCAAACCATTGAGATCCCACACCCTAACCGCACCGTGTTTTCCAATGTGACCATGGGCAGGTTAACTTCCACGAGATTCAGGTGCCTCGCCTGCAAGTGGCAGGTGACCCCCTCCTCACGGACATGCTGCCTGTGAACGGTAGACCCCTTGGACTACTCTGCTCGGAGAGGGCAGCCTGCACTCTGTGGTGGCTGTGGTGGTGAATAGTGTTCCCAGGTCACTCCTGCTGTGGCGCTGGTGATCTCAACATCCTCAGGCCTGTTCTCCTTCCTGTCCTCTACTTCTATGATTTTCCTCCCATGGAAACCTCGCCTTTAAAGAATAATGCTGATTGTTTGCTGCCACCTGCAGGCTAATATGGGGAAAGCAGGACATGTAATGTGCTAACTTTCTTCAATTCTGAATATAAAATCTCAAGGTCATCTTGGAGGCTCCAAGGCCAACTGGGGGCAATCCCATGGCCCCATTTTCTGAGATATTCTTTTTCCCTGGTACTCTAACGAAATACAGGAATGATACTTGAATCCCTTTAGATTCTTTCTGAAATTGGGCAGCTATGCATAAAGCACTGTTAATAATCAGATACTGAAGTTTCCTGCTTAAGTAGATTTGCAAAAGGCTACTGATGAAAAAATATGAGTCTTGCCGAGACTGGTTTGGCTCAGTGGATAGAGCGTCGGACTGCGGACTGAAGGGTCCCGGGTTCAATTCCGGCAAGGGCATGTACCTTGGCTGTGGGCACATCCCCAGTAGGGAGCATGCAAGAGGCAGCTGATCGATGTCTCTCTCATCGATGTTTCTGACTTTCTATCCCTCTCCCTTCTGCTCTGTAAAAAAATCAATAAAATATATTTAAAAAAAGAAAAGAAAAGAAAAAATATGAGTCTTGCCAAAACTGTTTTGGCTCAGCGGATAGAGCGTCGGCCTGTGAACTGAAGGGTCCTGGGTTCGATTCCGGTTGGGGGCGTGTGCCTTGGTTGTGGGGACATCCCCAGTGGGGGGTGTGCAGGAGGCGGCTGATCGGTGTTTCTCTCATCGATGTTTCTGACTTTCTATCCCTCTCCCTTCCTCTCTGTAAAAAATCAGTAAAATATATATTTATTTATTTTTTAAAGAAAAAATATGAGTCTTTGTTATTTAAGCCATGGTTTAGCATCTAAGTGTTGGGGTTTTCAGGGTGTCTTGTTCTAGTTGGAAAAGTAGAAAGGTCTGAGGAAAACATTAAAAGTAAAACTGTTGCCCTGGCTGGTATGGCTCAGTTGGGTGGGTGTTGCCCCTGGGCCGAAAGGTTGCTGGTTTGATTCCTGGTCAGGGAATATACCCGGGTTTGGGGCTTGATCCCCGGTAGGGATTATGCAGGAGGCAGCCAATTAATGTTTTGCTCTCAGATCAATGTTTTCTTTTTCTCACTCTTCCTCTCTCTCAAAATCAATTTTAAAAAATCTTAAAAAAATAAATAACGTTTATAAGGAACTCTCATCTGGTTCCTTCTGTGGTGCCAGTATGATTGCTACCTGCATGCTTGTCTTCCATTTTCAGCCTCATATGCCTTTGTAAGGTAATCTGTGTCGGGATGCATTTGCAAGCACATGTGGACCCTGGATGGTTTCTCACAGCACCTTGCAGTGCCTTGCCCACAGTTTGAATCTCCCGCAGTTGGAATCCGTGCTGTGTCGCTGCTGAAGAGCGGCGGGGGTTGGGGGGAGACAGTAAGGCCTTAGTGCTGAACTGCAGCATGAATTTGTCTTGACTGAAAGATTTTAACCTGGGGAGTGACATGATCAGATTTCTATCCTAGAAATAGCACCCAGGCACCCTGTTCACAGCTGCTTCAGGGGAACCTGTGGAAGCAGTATTCTTCGAGCCTCACCACTGCTGACTGCCCCTCCCTCCCTGGTGGTGTCTGCAGGAGAGGGCTCCCTTGGTCTGTTGGCCCCTCCAGTTTGTGGCTTCAGTAGTTTCATGTGTATTACCTGTGATCCTTTAGTGATTCTGTGAACACCTTTCAGTAAGCACTGTTTCCATATTTTTATGCTAGTGGTTGATGCCATTATAATTACTAGCTACCATTGTGCAGTTAACATACAATAGACTGTGTGGCAAGTGTCCATGTACCTTTTACCGGATGTACACGCATGTGTGTCATTGACTCTCCCCTCCCTGTAGCTTGGCTGCTCGCTGGCACCTGTTGAACCAGAGGTGGTCTTCCTTCTTCCTGTCCACCTGGCGGCTAGTCTGTCATTGGCTGCGGGCTCCTTGTTCTGGGGGGTGCCACATGACTGCCGTGACTAAGCTGGCATTTCCCAGGGATGATGTGGGGCGGAGTGAGGAACAGCCATGGTGTCTGTGATGCTCACTTGTCCCCCACATGAAAGGACCTGCAGCCGTGAGAGACTGAGCACACGCACCTGTGACATGGAGGCATCTCTGACATGGGGGCACCTATGACATGGGGGAGTAACTGTTACACGGGGTTAACTGTGACACGGGGGGTAACTGTGACATGGGGGGTAACTGTGACACGGGGGATAACTGACATGGGGGTAACTGTGACACAGGGGGGTAAGTGTGACTTGGGGGTAACTGTGACACGGGGGATAACTGACATGGGGGTAACTGTGACACAGGGGGGTAAGTGTGACTCGGGGGTAACTGTGACACGGGGGGTAAGTGTGACTTGGGGTAACTGTGACACGGGGGTAATTGTGACATGGGGGGTAACTGTGACATGGGGGATAACTGTGACATGGGGGTAACTGTGACATGGGGGGTAACTGTGACATGGGGGTAACTGTGACATGGGGGGTAACTGTGACATGGGGGATAACTGTGACATGGGGGTAACTGTGACACGGGGGGTAACTGTGACACGGGGGGTAAGTGTGACTTGGGGTAACTGTGACATGGGGGTAATTGTGACATGGGGGTAACTGTGACATGGGGGTAACTGTGACATGGGGGATAACTGTGACATGGGGGATAACTGTGACATGGGGGTAACTGTGACACGGGGGGTAACTGTGACACGGGGGGTAACTGTGACATGGGTAACTGTGACATGGGTAACTGTGACTCGGGGGTAACTGTGACACGTGGGGTAAGTGTGACTTGGGGTAACTGTGACATGGGGGTAATTGTGACATGGGGGGTAACTGTGACATGGGGGGTAACTGTGACATGGGGGATAACTGTGACATGGGGGATAACTGTGACATGGGGGGTAACTGTGACACGGGGGTAACTGTGACACGGGGGATAACTGTGACACGGGGGATAACTGTGACACGGGGGGTAACTGTGACATGGGGGGTAACTGTGACATGGGGGATAACTGTGACATGGGGGGTAACTGTGACATGGGGGATAACTGTGACATGGGGGGTAACTGTGACATGGGGGGTAACTGTGACATGGGGGGTAACTGTGACATGGGGGGTAACTGTGACATGGGGGGTAACTGTGACATGGGGGTAACTGTGACATGGGGGGTAACTGTGACATGGGGGGTAACTGTGACATGGGGGATAACTGTGACATGGGGGGTAACTGTGACATGGGGGGTAACTGTGACATGGGGGATAACTGTGACATGGGGGTAACTGTGACACGGGGGGTAACTGTGACACGGGGGGTAACTGTGACATGGGTAACTGTGACTCGGGGGTAACTGTGACACGTGGGGTAAGTGTGACTTGGGGTAACTGTGACATGGGGGTAACTGTGACATGGGGGGTAACTGTGACATGGGGGATAACTGTGACATGGGGGATAACTGTGACATGGGGGATAACTGTGACATGGGGGGTAACTGTGACACGGGGGTAACTGTGACACGGGGGATAACTGTGACACGGGGGATAACTGTGACACGGGGGGTAACTGTGACACGGGGGGTAACTGTGACATGGGGGGTAACTGTGACATGGGGGGTAACTGTGACATGGGGGGTAACTGTGACATGGGGGGTAACTGTGACATGGGGGATAACTGTGACACGGGGGATAACTGTGACACGGGGGATAACTGTGACACGGGGGGTAACTGTGACACGGGGGTAACTGTGACACGGGGGATAACTGTGACACGGGGGATAACTGTGACACGGGGGATAACTGTGACACGGGGGGTAACTGTGACACGGGGGGTAACTGTGACACGGGGGGTAACTGTGACACGGGGGGTAACTGTGACACGGGGGGTAACTGTGACACGGGGGGTAACTGTGACACGGGGGGTAACTGTGACATGGGGGTAACTGTGACATGGGGGTAACTGTGACATGGGGGGTAACTGTGACATGGGGGTAACTGTGACATGGGGGTAACTGTGACATGGGGGATAACTGTGACATGGGGGATAACTGTGACATGGGGGGTAACTGTGACATGGGGGTAACTGTGACATGGGGGGTAACTGTGACATGGGGGGTAACTGTGACATGGGGGGTAACTGTGACATGGGGGGTAACTGTGACATGGGGGGTAACTGTGACACGGGGGATAACTGTGACACGGGGGATAACTGTGACACGGGGGGTAACTGTGACACGGGGGGTAACTGTGACACGGGGGGTAACTGTGACATGGGGGTAACTGTGACATGGGGGTAACTGTGACATGGGGGATAACTGTGACATGGGGGTAACTGTGACATGGGGGTAACTGTGACATGTGGGTAACTGTGACACGGGGGTAACTGTGACACGGGGGGTAACTGTGACACGGGGGGTAACTGTGACACGGGGGGTAACTGTGACACGGGGGGTAACTGTGACATGGGGGGTAACTGTGACATGGGGGTAACTGTGACATGGGGGTAACTGTGACATGGGGGTAACTGTGACATGGGGGTAACTGTGACATGGGGGGTAACTGTGACATGGGGGATAACTGTGACATGGGGGTAACTGTGACATGGGGATAACTGTGACACGGGGGGTAACTGTGACACGGGGGTAACTGTGACACGGGGGATAACTGTGACATGGGGGGGTAACTGTGACACGGGTAACTGTGACACGGGGATAACTGTGACACGGGGATAACTGTGACATGGGGGTAACTGTGACATGGGGGGTAACTGTGACACGGGGATAACTGTGACACGGGGATAACTGTGACACGGGGGTAACTGTGACACGGGGGTAACTGTGACACGGGGGTAACTGTGACACGGGGGGATAACTGTGACACGGGGGGATAACTGTGACACGGGGGGGTAACTGTGACACGGGGGGTAACTGTGATACGGGGGGTAACTGTGACATGGGGGGGTAACTGTGACATGGGGGTTACTGTGACATGGGGGATAACTGTGACATGGGGGGTAACTGTGACATGGGGGGTAACTGTGACATGGGGGATAACTGTGACATGGGGGATAACTGTGACACGGGGGGTAACTGTGACACGGGGGGTAACTGTGACACGGGGGGTAACTGTGACATGGGGGTAACTGTGACATGGGGGATAACTGTGACATGGGGGATAACTGTGACATGGGGATAACTGTGACATGGGGGGTAACTGTGACATGGGGGGTAACTGTGACATGGGGGGTAACTGTGACATGGGGGATAACTGTGACATGGGGGATAACTGTGACATGGGGGTAACTGTGACACGGGGGGTAACTGTGACATGGGGGGTAACTGTGATGGGTAACTGTGACACGGGGATAACTGTGACACGGGGGTAACTGTGACACGGGGGTAACTGTGACACGGGGGTAACTGTGACACGGGGATAACTGTGACACGGGGGTAACTGTGACATGGGGGATAACTGTGACATGGGGGGGTAACTGTGACACGGGGGGTAACTGTGACACGGGGGGTAACTGTGACACGGGGGATCACTGTGACACGGGGGTAACTGTGACATGGGGGATAACTGTGACATGGGGGGATAACTGTGACATGGGGGATAACTGTGACATGGGTAACTGTGACACGGGGATAACTGTGACATGGGGGATAACTGTGACATGGGGGTAACTGTGACACGGGGGGTAACTGTGACATGGGGGGTAACTGTGACATGGGTAACTGTGACACGGGGATAACTGTGACACGGGGGTAACTGTGACACGGGGGTAACTGTGACACGGGGGTAACTGTGACACGGGGATAACTGTGACACGGGGGTAACTGTGACATGGGGGATAACTGTGACATGGGGGGGTAACTGTGACACGGGGGGTAACTGTGACACGGGGGATCACTGTGACACGGGGGTAACTGTGACACGGGGGATAACTGTGACATGGGGGGATAACTGTGACATGGGGGATAACTGTGACATGGGTAACTGTGACACGGGGATAACTGTGACATGGGGGGTAACTGTGACACGGGGGGTAACTGTGACACGGGGGATAACTGTGACACGGGGGGTAACTGTGACATGGGTAACTGTGACACGGGGATAACTGTGACACGGGGGTAACTGTGACACGGGGGTAACTGTGACACGGGGGGTAACTGTGACACGGGGATAACTGTGACATGGGGGATAACTGTGACATGGGGGTAACTGTGACACGGGGATAACTGTGACATGGGGGTAACTGTGACATGGGGGGTAACTGTGACACGGGGATAACTGTGACACGGGGGTAACTGTGACATGGGTAACTGTGACATGGGGGGTAACTGTGACACGGGGGGTAACTGTGACATGGGTAACTGTGACACGGGGGGTAACTGTGACACGGGGGGTAACTGTGACATGGGTAACTGTGACTCGGGGTAACTGTGACACGGGGGGTAACTGTGACACGGGGGTAACTGTGACACGGGGATAACTGTGACACGGGGATAACTGTGACATGGGTAACTGTGACACGGGGGGTAACTGTGACACGGGGGGTAACTGTGACATGGGTAACTGTGACACGGGGGGTAACTGTGACACGGGGGGTAACTGTGACATGGGTAACTGTGACACGGGGGGTAACTGTGACACGGGGGTAACTGTGACATGGGTAACTGTGACACGGGGGGTAACTGTGACACGGGGGGTAACTGTGACATGGGTAACTGTGACACGGGGGGTAACTGTGACACGGGGGGTAACTGTGACATGGGTAACTGTGACACGGGGGGTAACTGTGACATGGGGGGTAACTGTGACATGGGTAACTGTGACTCGGGGTAACTGTGACACGGGGGGTAAGTGTGACACGGGGGTAACTGTGACATGGGTAACTGTGACACGGGGGGTAACTGTGACATGGGGGTAACTGTGACATGGGTAACTGTGACACGGGGGGTAACTGTGACACGGGGGGTAACTGTGACATGGGTAACTGTGACACGGGGGGTAACTGTGACACGGGGGGTAACTGTGACATGGGGGTAACTGTGACATGGGTAACTGTGACATGGGTAACTGTGACACGGGGGGTAACTGTGACACGGGGGGTAACTGTGACATGGGTAACTGTGACACGGGGGGTAACTGTGACACGGGGGGTAACTGTGACATGGGTAACTGTGACTCGGGGTAACTGTGACACGGGGGGTAAGTGTGACACGGGGGTAACTGTGACATGGGGGTAATTGTGACATGGGGGGTAACTGTGACACGGGGGTAACTGTGACATGGGGGTAACTGTGACATGGGGGATAACTGTGACACGGGGGTAACTGTGACACGGGGGTAACTGTGACACGGGGGTAACTGTGACATGGGTAACTGTGACACGGGGGGTAACTGTGACACGGGGGGTAACTGTGACATGGGTAACTGTGACACGGGGGGTAACTGTGACATGGGTAACTGTGACACGGGGGGTAACTGTGACACGGGGGGTAACTGTGACATGGGTAACTGTGACTCGGGGTAACTGTGACACGGGGGGTAAGTGTGACTTGGGGTAACTGTGACATGGGGGTAATTGTGACATGGGGGGTAACTGTGACACGGGGGTAACTGTGACATGGGGGTAACTGTGACATGGGGATAACTGTGACATGGGGGGTAACTGTGACATGGGGGTAACTGTGACATGGGGGGTAACTGTGACATGGGGGTAACTGTGACATGGGGGGTAACTGTGACATGGGGGTAACTGTGACATGGGGGGTAACTGTGACATGATGGTAACTGACACGGGGATAACTGTGACATGTGGGGGTAACTGTGACACGGGGGGTAACTGTGACACGGGGGGTAACTGTGACACGGGGGGTAACTGTGACATGGGGGATAACTGACATGGGGGATAACTGTGACATGGGGGATAACTGTGACATGGGGGGTAACTGTGACATGGGGGTAACTGTGACATGGGGGATAACTGTGACATGGGGGATAACCTTGACATGGGGGATAACTGTGACATGGGGGATAACTGTGACACGGGGGATAACTGTGACACGGGGGGTAACTGTGACACGGGGGATAACTGTGACACGGGGGTAACTGTGACATGGGGGGTAACTGTGACATGGGGGGTAACTGTGACATGGGGGGTAACTGTGACATGGGGGTAACTGTGACATGGGGGGTAACTGTGACATGGGGGTAACTGTGACATGGGGGTAACTGTGACATGGGGGTAACTGTGACATGGGGGTAACTGTGACATGGGGGGTAACTGTGACATGGGGGATAACTGTGACATGGGGGGTAACTGTGACATGGGGGGTAACTGTGACATGGGGGTAACTGTGACATGGGGGGTAACTGTGACATGGGGGGTAACTGTGACATGGGGGGTAACTGTGACATGGGGGATAACTGTGACATGGGGGATAACTGTGACATGGGGGATAACTGTGACATGGGGGATAACTGTGACATGGGGATAACTGTGACACGGGGGGTAACTGTGACACGGGGGGTAACTGTGACATGGGGGTAACTGTGACATGGGGGTAACTGTGACATGGGGGATAACTGTGACATGGGGGTAACTGTGACATGGGGGTAACTGTGACATGGGGGTAACTGTGACACGGGGGGTAACTGTGACACGGGGGGTAACTGTGACACGGGGGGTAACTGTGACACGGGGGATAACTGTGACATGGGGGATAACTGTGACATGGGGGATAACTGTGACATGGGGGGTAACTGTGACATGGGGGTAACTGTGACATGGGGGTAACTGTGACATGGGGGGTAACTGTGACATGGGGGATAACTGTGACATGGGGGTAACTGTGACATGGGGGATAACTGTGACATGGGGATAACTGTGACACGGGGGGTAACTGTGACACGGGGGGTAACTGTGACACGGGGGATAACTGTGACACGGGGGTAACTGTGACATGGGGGATAACTGTGACATGGGGGGGTAACTGTGACATGGGTAACTGTGACACGGGGATAACTGTGACACGGGGGTAACTGTGACACGGGGATAACTGTGACACGGGGATAACTGTGACATGGGGGTAACTGTGACACGGGGATAACTGTGACACGGGGATAACTGTGACACGGGGATAACTGTGACACGGGGGTAACTGTGACACGGGGGTAACTGTGACACGGGGGGATAACTGTGACACGGGGGGGTAACTGTGACACGGGGGGTAACTGTGATACGGGGGGTAACTGTGACATGGGGGGGTAACTGTGACATGGGGGTAACTGTGACATGGGGGATAACTGTGACATGGGGGGTAACTGTGACATGGGGGGTAACTGTGACATGGGGGATAACTGTGACATGGGGGATAACTGTGACACGGGGGGTAACTGTGACACGGGGGGTAACTGTGACACGGGGGGTAACTGTGACATGGGGGTAACTGTGACATGGGGATAACTGTGACATGGGGGATAACTGTGACATGGGGATAACTGTGACATGGGGGGTAACTGTGACATGGGGGGTAACTGTGACATGGGGGGTAACTGTGACATGGGGGATAACTGTGACATGGGGGATAACTGTGACATGGGGGATAACTGTGACATGGGGGTAACTGTGACACGGGGGGTAACTGTGACATGGGGGGTAACTGTGACATGGGTAACTGTGACACGGGGATAACTGTGACACGGGGGTAACTGTGACACGGGGATAACTGTGACACGGGGATAACTGTGACACGGGGGTAACTGTGACATGGGGGATAACTGTGACATGGGGGGGTAACTGTGACACGGGGGGTAACTGTGACACGGGGGGTAACTGTGACACGGGGGATCACTGTGACACGGGGGTAACTGTGACATGGGGGATAACTGTGACATGGGGGGATAACTGTGACATGGGGGATAACTGTGACATGGGTAACTGTGACACGGGGATAACTGTGACATGGGGGGTAACTGTGACACGGGGGGTAACTGTGACACGGGGGATAACTGTGACACGGGGATAACTGTGACACGGGGATAACTGTGACACGGGGATAACTGTGACATGGGGGGTAACTGTGACATGGGGGTAACTGTGACACGGGGGATAACTTTGACACGGGGATAACTGTGACACGGGGATAACTGTGACATGGGGGTAACTGTGACACGGGGATAACTGTGACACGGGGATAACTGTGACATGGGGGTAACTGTGACATGGGGGGTAACTGTGACACGGGGATAACTGTGACACGGGGGTAACTGTGACATGGGTAACTGTGACATGGGGGGTAACTGTGACATGGGGGGTAACTGTGACATGGGTAACTGTGACACGGGGGGTAACTGTGACACGGGGGGTAACTGTGACATGGGTAACTGTGACTCGGGGTAACTGTGACACGGGGGGTAAGTGTGACACGGGGGTAACTGTGACACGGGGATAACTGTGACACGGGGATAACTGTGACATGGGTAACTGTGACACGGGGGGTAACTGTGACACGGGGGGTAACTGTGACATGGGTAACTGTGACACGGGGGGTAACTGTGACACGGGGGGTAACTGTGACATGGGTAACTGTGACACGGGGGGTAACTGTGACATGGGGGTAACTGTGACATGGGTAACTGTGACACGGGGGGTAACTGTGACACGGGGGGTAACTGTGACATGGGTAACTGTGACACGGGGGGTAACTGTGACACGGGGGGTAACTGTGACATGGGTAACTGTGACACGGGGGGTAACTGTGACATGGGGGGTAACTGTGACATGGGTAACTGTGACTCGGGGTAACTGTGACACGGGGGGTAACTGTGACACGGGGGTAACTGTGACATGGGTAACTGTGACACGGGGGGTAACTGTGACATGGGGGTAACTGTGACATGGGTAACTGTGACACGGGGGGTAACTGACACGGGGGGTAACTGTGACATGGGTAACTGTGACACGGGGGGTAACTGTGACACGGGGGGTAACTGTGACATGGGGGTAACTGTGACATGGGTAACTGTGACATGGGTAACTGTGACACGGGGGGTAACTGTGACACGGGGGGTAACTGTGACATGGGTAACTGTGACACGGGGGGTAACTGTGACACGGGGGGTAACTGTGACATGGGTAACTGTGACTCGGGGTAACTGTGACACGGGGGGTAAGTGTGACACGGGGGTAACTGTGACATGGGGGTAATTGTGACATGGGGGGTAACTGTGACACGGGGGTAACTGTGACATGGGGGTAACTGTGACATGGGGGATAACTGTGACACGGGGGTAACTGTGACACGGGGGTAACTGTGACACGGGGGTAACTGTGACATGGGTAACTGTGACACGGGGGGTAACTGTGACACGGGGGGTAACTGTGACATGGGTAACTGTGACACGGGGGGTAACTGTGACATGGGTAACTGTGACACGGGGGGTAACTGTGACACGGGGGGTAACTGTGACATGGGTAACTGTGACTCGGGGTAACTGTGACACGGGGGGTAAGTGTGACTTGGGGTAACTGTGACATGGGGGTAATTGTGACATGGGGGGTAACTGTGACACGGGGGTAACTGTGACATGGGGGTAACTGTGACATGGGGATAACTGTGACATGGGGGGTAACTGTGACATGGGGGTAACTGTGACATGGGGGGTAACTGTGACATGGGGGTAACTGTGACATGGGGGGTAACTGTGACATGGGGGTAACTGTGACATGGGGGGTAACTGTGACATGATGGTAACTGACACGGGGATAACTGTGACATGTGGGGGTAACTGTGACACGGGGGGTAACTGTGACACGGGGGGTAACTGTGACACGGGGGGTAACTGTGACATGGGGGATAACTGACATGGGGGATAACTGTGACATGGGGGATAACTGACATGGGGGATAACTGTGACATGGGGGGTAACTGTGACATGGGGGTAACTGTGACATGGGGGATAACTGTGACATGGGGGATAACCTTGACATGGGGGATAACTGTGACATGGGGGATAACTGTGACATGGGGGGTAACTGTGACACGGGGGTAACTGTGACACGGGGGTAACTGTGACATGGGGGGTAACTGTGACATGGGGGTAACTGTGACACGGGGATAACTGTGACATGGGGATAACTGTGACACGGGGGATAACTGTGACATGGGTAACTGTGACACGGGGGGTAACTGTGACATGGGGGGTAACTGTGACATGGGTAACTGACACGGGGGGTAAGTGTGACTTGGGGTAACTGTGACATGGGGGTAATTGTGACATGGGGGGTAACTGTGACATGGGGGTGACATGGGGAGTAACTGTGACACGGGGGTAACTGTGACATGGGGGTAACTGTGACATGGGGATAACTGTGACGTGGGGGGTAACTGTGACATGGGGGTGACATGGGGGGTAACTGACATGGGGTAACTGTGACATGGGGGTGACAGGGGGGTAACTGTGACATGGGGGAGTAACTGTGACATGGGGGGTAACTGTGACATGGGGGTAACTGTGATATGGGGGTAACTGTGACACGGGGGGGTCACTGTGACACGGGGGGTAAGTGTGACTTGGGAGTAACTGTGACATGAGGGTAATTGTGACATGGGGTAACTGTGACATGAGGGCACCTATGACATAGGGATGGACAGGCGGGCTCTGACACAGTATTAGGATTTAAGGGGAATAAGGAGCTTGGTGAGCAAGATAAACAATATGTAAACGTGGTACTTTAAAAAACTTAAAGTAATGTAAAGAAACCATGATAAACAACCTACTAACGTTTTAAATAAAGATAAGAGCAGGAACAGTGCTGTGCTAAGTTCTTTTGGAGCCTGTGGCAAAATTTGGGTATTTGCTTCATCGTGGATTCTTTGAATTAACTTTGATTTTTACAAAAGATTACATTAAAGAGTTAAAATTACTCATAGTGAATTTATTGGTGCCCCCTTAAATTTTGCACGGGGTGTGGGGACTCATTGGGTGGTGGGTGGAGGCTGGTGTTGTGCAGGAATGCTGGGACTCTGGGCTCTTCCTGCAGGACCAGCAGGGTGGGCGCTGCTGCGACTGGTCTTGAAGAATGTGGAGAGATCACATGGGTGCTGGTCTTTCCTCTGAATATACACGTTAGGGATTGCTAAGGAGACCTGGATAATACACACACACACACACACACACACACACACACACACGTGTGTGTGTGTGTATATATATGTATATGTACAGGATGGGGCAAAGTAATTTATAATTGTGAGTATGCAAAATAGTTTATTCTTTTTTTAAAATAAATTTTATTGATGTTTTCACAGAGAGGAAGGGAGAGTGAGAAAGTTAGAAACATTGATAAGAAAGAAACATCAATCAGCTGCCTCCTGCACACCCCCCACTGGGGATGTACCTGCAACCAAGGCACATGCCGTTTTGACCAGAATTGAATCCGGAACCCTTGCGTCTGCAGGCTGACACCCTATCCACTGAGCCAAACTGGTCAGGGCCACAGTTTCTTCTTATTATTATTTAACTAGAGGCCTGGTGCACGAAATTTGTGCATGGGCAGGGTCTCTAGGCCTGGGCAGCGATCAGGGCCCATCTATGGGGCGACTGGTGGGGTGATTGGAAACCCCACTCTCACCTGCCTTGGCTGGCCTGGTGCTGCCTGCTCATCAGCCCTCCCCCCAGTGACCGGTGCTGCCAGTCGCCTCCTTCTCTGGGGCAACCAGTCCCCCCCCCCCCCCCACCTTGGTTGGCGGCCTGGTGCCGCCCACTTACTGGCTTCACTCCTTGTTGCTGAGGTCAGGACCTGTGGCCTGGGGGCAGCTCCTGCATTGAGTGTCTGCCCCCTGGTCATAGCGTTCAGTTGATTTGCAAATTAGGGTTTTGATTATTGTATTATTTTCCATACAAACAACTGTAAACCTACTTTTGCCCCACCCTGTATTTGAGCATGCACCACACACACACACACACACACACACACACACACAAAAGCTACGAGAAGGTGTTTCCTACACCCACTCCCTAGTGGAAGGAAACAGGCCATGTGCTCAATGGTTCCCCCTTGCCGTGGGTTACAGTGTGAGTTCACAGCCAGAGGAAGCTAGAGCCTCTGAGCACTCCCTACACCACCCCCCTTCCTGAGAATTACTAGTGGTGCGAGTCACTGGTTTAAAATTGGAAGCCTTGCTAAGATTTAATTCCTGGCCTTGTCACTCCTCTGCTTATCATGACTTGAAGAGATGAGCAGAAACTGAAAAAATGCTCTGTTTTCTAAATTCCAAATTTGACAGAGTTGAAGCTGGTGGTTTTTGGTGGTTAGCGCCAAGTGTCCTGTGGCCCTTTCTGGGCAAACTAGGTTGGTTCAAGGGGCAGACAAATGATTCATGGGTCCACCCTCATTGGCTTGATTCTGGCTTGGGTTGGGGTTCAGACATAAAGGAAGACTATGCTTAACTTGCATGTCTTACAGCCTTTCTTTGTAACCCCGACAAGGTCTGCTGAGAACACACCCAGTGCCCGAGGCTGGAGAGGATGCTGCTGCCACAATCAGTGTCCCGGAGACCCTGTCCGAGGAAGAGCAAGAAGAGCTGAGGAATGAGCTCGCAAAGGTACGGGAGCATTCCCTCGGGAGCTTGCTGCTCTGCGCTTAGAATAAAGCGGTTTGGTTTTCAGAAGCAGTTGGTGACATCTTACAGTCAGGTCCAAGGGGGAGAAAGCAGCATGTGTTCACTTGTCCTTGAGCGGGAAGAGCAGGTAGGAGAGAGAGAATCACTTTGTTTTTGCACGAATGAAGGGATATATGGGTAAAGTGGGTCTAGGAAGTAGGGTGATGAGGAAATGGATGAGATGGGTCTTCCTACAGTTAATACCCTTGGTTTTCTGTCTGCATCCATGACTTCGTGCTACCCTCAGCTGTGGTTTGGATATAAGCACCTTTGAACCTGCTCTCTTTCTCTCTCTGAAAATTAACCATTTATAGTGTACAGTTCAGTGGTATTTAGCACAGTCATAATGTTGTGCAATTGCCACTTCTGTCTAGTTGCAAGCATTTCCAGCACCTCCAAAGGAGACTCACATTCATTAAGCGGGCACTCCCCAGGGTCCCCCTCAGCCCCTGCTAATCTGTTTCTGTGGATTAACCTGTTCTGGATATTTCATAGAAATAGAATTTTTCAACACGTAACCTTGTCCCTGGTTTCTTTTATTCAGCATGTTGTGGGCGTCCTTCTCCTGTCGCGTGTGTTGGTCTTCACTGCTTTTCATGACTGAATGATGGTCCATCGTCTGAATCTACCGTGTTTTACTTATCCATTCATCCATCCATGGACATTGGGGTGTTTCCACCTTTTGACTCACAGATACTGAGAAACACTTGTGTAAAAGGACTTGTTTGCGTGTCTAATTTCAATGCCATTAGCTGTAAGCTTGGAGATGCTGTGTCATATGGTTATTCCACAGGCCTCTTTGGGGAGCCATCAAAACTGTTTTCCGCAGCAGGGACACCATTTTACATGCTCATCATTACATCTTTGTGGCCAGCGTTTGCCATTTTCTGTCTTTTTTATTATAACCATCCTAGTGAGTATTAAGTGATACCTCGTTGTGGTTTTGATGCTGTTTACTAGTGACAAATGCTATTGAGCATCTTCTCTTGTGCTTATTAGCCATTTGCATATATTCTTTAGAGAAATGTATATTTAATCCTTTGCCCAGTTTTTCAAAAATTTTTTTTGGTCTTTTTGTTGTTGAGATAAGAATTCTTTATTAGATTTGCAAGTGTGTGATTTTTCAGATGTTTTCTTCCCTTCTATGTGTTGCCTTTTCTTTCTCTTCATTGTGTCTTATTGCACAAAAGTTCCACATTGTGATGAAGTCCAGCTATTTTCTCTTTAATTGCTTGTGTTTCTGGTGTTATCTTAGAACTTATTTCCAAAACTCAGATCATGAATACCTATCTATCCCTGTGTTTTCTTCTAAGATTCTCAGTGTATATTTAAGCCTTCGATCTATTTTTAGTTAATTTCTGTTTATGGTTTGTTGGCTTACAATTGCTCGTAGTACTGTTTTCTTTTAACCTGTAAGGTCAGTAGTGATGTTGCCCTGTTCGTTTCTGATTTTAGTTATTTGTGACTTCACTTTTATTTGTAGTCATTTCAGCTAAAGGCTTGTCAGTTTGATTGATCTCTTTAAAGAACCGGTGGGTTCCTTGATATTCTCTGTTGATGGTTCTCTGTTTTGCTTACCTTCACTCTTATCTTTATTACTCCCTTCTGTTAGCTCTGGGTTGAGTTTTCTTTTCCTTTTCTAGTTCCTTAAGGTATACTATCATGTTGATTTGAGATCTTGCTGTTTCCTAAATGGAGGCCTTTAGAGCTGTCAGGTTCCCTTGGCGCACCCTTTTCACTGCACCCGTAAGTCTTGTGTTGTCCATCTGAACCTAGATAAGATGGACAAGTTCCTAAAAACACATAAATGATCATAACTGATCCTCCAAAAAATAGAAAATCTGGACAGACCCACAACATGTAAAGAGATGATATCAGTAATCAAAAACCTCCCAAAAAAGTACAAGATCAGATGCTTTTACTAGTGGATTTTACCAAACATTTGGAGAATGAATGCCAGGGAATTCTTCCTCACTCATTCTAAAAGGCCGGGAAAAAATCAAACACATGTCAGCCTCATCTGCCCTGCTTGTGCTCGGGGCTTCTCCACCGAAGTCTTTCTAGCTCTGCTCCCAGGGTATTTCAGTGCCTGAAGCCAGATCCTTGTGGGAGGCCTCGATGAGTCAAGCATCTGGTTTTGGGGGCGGGGAGGGGGTGGTGCGTGGAGGGACAGTGACTGCCCTTGGAGTCGGGCCCACTTCCCACCACCTCCCTAAGGCAGGTCAGTCAGCACAGGGACTTCCTGAGGACTGGCTGCTCAGAGAGACAGATTTCTTTGTGGCTGTGTCTTTGGTAGGCACGGGAGCTGATGTTTCCAATACAAATATAGGTGGTGTATCCAGAGATGTTGGATTTTGTGCGTGTTTTGGTGGGAGCTGGAGATTAGCTTGAGTTGAATATGCAAATACCGGGTTTTATGGGCATTCCAGTAGAAATGTCCAGTAAGACATGTGGGCCAGAGGTCAGGTGAGGGGTGTTATGATCATGGGAAAATTACCTGTGTAAAGGTTTGAATTCTGAGCCTGTGAGACAGCTGAGTAAGGATGTACTGGGACAGGGAGAGGGTGAGGGACAGCTGAGGACACCGTCACTTGGAAATCGTCAGAGAGGAAAGAGAAGCCTCGCCAGAGAGAGGAGCACGTCACCAGTTTATTGACAGCATGTCCTCTGTTATCTAGAAAGAGACAGACACAATGGATCAAACAGTGTTCAGAATGACTTGAGAATTTTGAGCATAGTTTTGCACTAACAACCTTAACTCATTGAATGACCTTGCTGTGTTCTCACCCCAACCTCTTGCTGGCAGGTGGAAGAGGAGATCCAGACTCTGTCTCAGGTGTTGGCCGCGAAGGAGAAGCACCTGGCGGAGATCAAGCGGAAGCTCGGCATCAGTTCCCTCCAGGAGCTCAGGCAAAACATTGCCAAAGGGTGGCAGGATGTGACAGCGACGCCTGCGTAGGTCCCCCGGGGCCACACGCTGGTCTAGAGAATTAAAGGGCGCCTTACTCCTTTAGTCTGGGGAGGGACTAGAAGACAGTGAGGACGAGTTTGCAATTTTCTTTGTACTAAGCAGGGCACTTTCCCCTCACTCTCCTGTGACTTCGGCCTTCCAGAATGCTGAAGGGACTAGAAGGAAAACCATCCTCAGCATGAGTCGAGGAAATACCATTTAAGTTCCAAAAGTGTTCTGTTTGGACTTGGCAGATCCAAATGTGTCGTTTTAGTTCTCAGAATAACGGGATAGAGTGGTGGTGAGAGAACCCGAGACCAGGAGATGGGATTAGGGCAGTTGTGAACGGGGGAGGCAGGATCCTTCTGCCCTCCTCTCTACTTCCCAGGAGACTTTGGGATCACCACCTCTGACATGTGCTGGCGGCAGAGGCCCAGCCTTAATCTTTCAGTCATTTTGATCACATGATGCGTTTTGTTTCCCACACGAGGAGGAGCACAAATCTAGCAGTAGATTCCGAACTGTGCTCTTAGTCACCTGCATTCAGTCTGATCTGCTGAGCTGGGGACCCACAGCAGCGAGGCACTGATCTGACATGACGGCACCAGGGTGCCGACCTCCAGGGCTCCCCTTCTGCCCAGACATGGCGGCAGTGGGTGGACATGCAGAAACTGTGACGCTGCGTTTGTTTTTCATATTGGTCGTGAAAAGGTCGTTCTTTCCTATAATGTGGGTTCTGGACCCCTTTGCCGTGGGTCCCGTATCCTTTTGTTTTGTTGTTGGTTTCCCTTTGCTAATCCCTGGGGAGATGAGAGAGGGAGGCGGTGAGTCAGACCTTTGTGTCCCAGCAAACAGCACAGTCAGGTGTCACAGTTACTCTAAATATCAGACCTGGAGGTTCTCTGTGGAGCGTCCACCAGCCCTTAACTGGTGGCTCTGCAGACGTGCAGCGTTCCAATATTCTTTATGCTCATTACCCATGTGCATTTGGGTAATGAAGTGCACATGGGCCAACTTTGCTTCTGGCCCCTTTGCAGGAAGGAACTTGTAGAAGGTGTGTGAGGAATTTGACTTCATCTTTGTTTTATTTGGCTTCCCTGGCAAAGGTGAGGGTAAAAGATGTCCTTCCAGCCTCTGGCTCATTGTCACTATTGCTCCAGGACTACTTTTAGCCCTCGCCCTAACTATGGCCCTTCTGTCTGGGCAACGCAGAAGGTTGTGTCCACAGTGATGGTTAAGGATTTGGATGCCGTGATGAGGATGACCCGGTGGTTGGGAAGGATTTTAGATGTTTAGAAATAAAGGTTAGCTTCCCTTTCTTTGATCTGTTTGTTATAATTCCACACAGATACAAAAAGACATCCGAAACCTTGTCTCAAGCCGGACAGAAGGCATCGGCTGCTTTTGCATCGGTGGGATCGGTCATCACCAAGAAGCTGGAAGACGTAAAGTAGGTCCTGTTTTTTCCGGCTCGTTCTGTGGCCGAGGCAGATGGCAGTGTGCTGTGGTTGCCTCAGTGCCCCTGCTCTGGTTCCTGGTGACCCTGGGTTCTGTGCCAGGGCAGCAGCAGGCCTACAAACCAGGGCCTGCAGGTCCCCCAGGTCATGCCCTCTAACCTTTAGGTATAGTGTTCATAGTAATCACCTTATGAATTCATTTAAGGTTCTTGAACAATTCTGGTTGTGAACTTTTGTCCTTTGAGTCCTTCCTGATAATATCCAGTTGGTATGCTCCTTGTATTCAGATTGTATTTGTGGGCTGAGCCTAGTGTCTCCCTGGAGGTGAGTGCATGCATGGCCTGAGACCTGCTTGCCTCTCTGTGGTGCGTTTCCACACAACAGTGACACGGTACCACACTCACTTGTGCATTGCTATGCACTCATTTATAAGCTGTATCTATGTTCCTATTTATGCCCAAATCTTGGTTTTGCACTGTTGCTTTTTGTTTTGCATTTCTGTTTTAGTTGAGTCTGTAGAATTTTCCTGGCCATGTTAATAAACCTGCTTCCCATGTATGGCCCCACCATGTGGATTAGAGTAGCACTGGAAAGGATGAATGTGGCTTAATTGGCTGCGCTTCTGTTGGCATGAAAGATTTGTTTTAAAAACAAAACCCTTAGATTGCATGACTCTGTGCTTTTCATTTGTGGGGACAGATTTTTACAACCAGAATTTTGTTGGCTGAATAACTTTGGCAATCTGGGCATTAGCCTTTTGTACACTAAACTCCAAAGAACTTGTTCTTTGTATCTATTTTGCCATCGTCCTGAGCCTAAGGTGGTGAGTGCAGCATCCTTGAACCTGCTCACGATGACAGACCCCTCTCACGCTCTCAGCTCCTGTCATGCTGACTCAGCTGGATGGTGTTTCAGAATCCAGCTCAAACCTGACTTTGGAGAAGGGGGTGATTTAATTGTTTTAGATTTACCCTAACTTCCTTTCTTTTTTAATGCTGGCTCTGGCTTCTTGCAGATTGCAAGCCTTTTCCCACTCCTTTAGGTAAGGAGCGCTCACGCCGTCAGGCGGCTCAGCAGTCATCTGACGCGCGAGCTTCCTCAGCTTGTGGTGCCGAGTTGGATGGTCATGTTCGTCCGCTGCCTGACTTTCTTGCGTTTGGATTACTTTTCTCTCTGGAGCTGTTCCTGTCTTTAAGGAAGGGTTTCTTGTAGACCATGGATAACGAGTAAATGAAAGAACTGTTTGACATTGTGGTTCAAGGGCTGTGCATACGATTTAGACATTTCTTTTTTACTGTCATTATTGTAAAGAAATATCTCTGTCATGGCGTGCAGAATCCCTCCCTTCTAACATCTGGCTTTGTGCAGTGCTTTCATTCCTTTGGTGCCCTCGTAAGGATGTGTCTGCCTGCTCCCATGTGCACTCATGCCGGCCTGGCTCGCACTGGCAGTCTTCGTCTCCTACAGCATACCCGAGTGTCTTTTATGTATGTGGTAAAAGATACATGCGATAAAATGTGTGTATGGTAAAACACACATGAGATAAAATATACTAATACTCTGTATTTTTTAGTACCTGTTTTACTAGCTTAAAGTTTTTACTATTTATTATTTCTTTTCCGTTGTTATATTCTTTAACTGTGCACTCAGGGATGTTTCCCGGGCGTTAAAGGGAAAATAAAGACTAGTGGGACAAAAGGGAAAGCCCTTCAAAAAGATGTCAGGTCAGACGGTGCCTTCCAGAAGGAGCCACTGCGATGCTGAGGGCACCACTCACCTCCCCGTACAGATGGCTGAGCGTTAGGTAGGAGGCCAGGGTGGAGGGTTCCCCAGAGAGCAGGTGGAAGGCTGAATGGTCGCCATCTCCGTCCTGCCATGTGAAAGGTCTTCTCCGTCACTCACTTTCCAGCTATTTATCTTCTTAAGCAAACGGGGACCTAGGGCCGAGGCCCTTCTGTCCTAGAGACACAGCCCTGCAGGTCAGAGTAAATGACAGGAATAAATGAAGTTTAAATATTGAACCATCTAAAGGTAAGACTGTGCTTTAAAAAGCAAGAAGTCAGTGATAGGAGGGGATTCTGTATCTTCAGTGTTAAATTTAAAAATGGTGAAAGTGATAAGAGACTGGAAAAAAAATACAAAAAATACAAAAAGCCAATTTAACCAAGAATTGTTTCTTGGAAAGGATAAACAAGATTAATGAACCATTAGCCAGACTCACCAAGAAACAAAGAGGACACAAACAAAATCAGAAATGGAAGTGGAGACACTACAGAAATACAAAGGATTGTAAGAAAATACTGTGAACCATATATGCCAACAAACTGGACAATGTGGATGAAATGGGAAAATTCCTAGAAAAATACAATTGTCCAAAACTCAATCAGGAAGAATCAGAAAACCTGAATAGGCCAGTAACAACTGGTGAAATAGAAGCAGGAAAAAAAGAACAAACAAACAAACAACAACAACAAAAAACCTCTCAGCAATAAAAGCCCGGTCTGGATGGCTTCACAGGAGAGTTTTACCAAACATTCAAAGAAGAACAAACACCTATCCTCCTCATACTATTCCAAAAAATCCAAGAGGAAGGAACAGTTCCACGCTCTTTTTATGAGGCCAGCATTATCCTAATTAAAAAACCAGATAAAGACACTACTCAATAAGAGAATACAGGCCAACATCCCTGATGAACAACAAATTTTAACAAATTGGGTTCAGCATTGTATTAAAAAGATCATGCACCATGACCAGTGGGATTTATTCCAGAGATGGAAGGCTGATGCAATACCCACGAATCAATAAACATGATACATCACATAACCAAATGGAAAGACAAAAGTCACATGATCATATCAAAAGATGCAGAAAAAGCATTTGACAAAATCCAATACCCATTTTTGATAAAAACTCTCAGCAAAGTGGGAATAGAGGAAGTATATCTTAACATGATAAAGACCATATATGACAGTCCTTACAGCCAACATCACACTGAAAGGGCAAAAACTAAAACCATTTCCCCTCACAACAGGGGCAAGACAGGGATGTCCACTTTCACCACTCCTGTTCTACATAGCACTGGAAGTCCTAGCCACAGAGATCAGACAAGAAGAAATAAAATGCATCCAAATTGGAAAGGAGGAAATAAAACTCAATATTCTTAGATGACATGATATTGTACATAGAAAACCCTAAAGACTCCATCAAAAAACTATTACATTTAAAGAATTTGGCAATGTAGCAGGATACAAAATTAACATCCAAAAATCAGTGGCTTTTTTATACACCAATAATGAATTCTTAGAAAGAGAAACTAAATAAACATTCCCATTTACCACTGCAACAACAACAAAGAATTACAATACTTAGGAATAAACTTAACCAAGGAGGTAAAAGACTTGTACTTGGAAAACCATAGGACATTGAAAAAAGAGATAGAGGAGATGTAAATAAGTAGGAGAGTATACTTTGTTCATGGATTGGTTAAATTAACATAATTAAAATGTCTATACTATGCAAGGCAATCTATAGATTCAGTGCAATCCCTATTATAATACCAACAGCATATTTCTCAGATCTAGAACAAATACTCCAAAAACTTATATGGAACCAAAAAAACCTGTATAGCTGCAGCAATCTTGAGAAAAGAACAAAGTTGGAGGAATCACAATACCAGATACCAAGTTATACTGCAAAGCCACTGTAATCAAAACAGGAATATAGATCAGTGGAACAGAGCAGAGAAGACCCCAGAAATTGACCCAAACCATTACACTCAATATTTGACAAAGGAGGCAAGAGGCTCAGGAATAGAAGTACATATTAGAGTAACTTTGACCCCCTCAACCTCAAAAAGTAGATAATTCTTCATAGTGCCATAGGAGCATGCTTCTAAGAACTGACTTCTGTTTATTTTATCATGTGTCATCACCAGTGTACTAACTTCAATTTTCTCTTTTTAATGCTGCCTTAGTATTCGCTCCATTCAGCATTCAATTAGCATGCCCGCTATGAGGTAAAGTATGTTTTTACAAAGTGTTGTTGGTCTCCTGCTTTCTTATCTTTGTTGAGATGATCACCAGGAACTTTCTGAAGTAGAAGCCAGAGTTCTCCCTAAACAAGCCGCTGCTGCAGGCAGGCTCTGGGTCAGTTTTCAGCTGCTCCTCCTTATCAGATAGGAATGGGTGTGAGAGCTCCATTAAATGCTGTGATTTCTTAAAACAAAATTATTTGTTTTATTTTGTGAATCTATTTGTTTTATATCTGAAATCTATTTCATTGAAAATATGACCATGCCTCATCAAATAAACCCTTTCTTCTCACGAATGCTGGTGCCGGACCTCTGTCCACCATAGCTTAGTCACACTCCCCCCTTCCCCACCCTCTGTTTCCAAGTCCCTCATCCCACGGGGACGTTTGGACCCACTCATGACTTAATTCTGTCATCTTTCATCAGGATGCCCTTGCAAATCCTATATGTTAGGGCCCCACCTGCCTCTCTAGAGGCTTAAGTGTCAGTGGGCACAGAACCACCTGGATGGCTTGTGAAGGGCCCCAGCTTGCCACCCCCCTAGAGTTACTGATGCAGAGCTACACTTTGGGACTGGCTGCCCATTGCCACTGTGGAAGAAGGAAGGCCCTGTCCCCTCCCTCACCTTCATCTTGGTAGCAGGAAAGATATTCAAGGTTGCGTGGATAGTAAACTGCAGCTATCTGATGGGAGCAACCAAGGCACTGTGACCCCCTCTGGATTAATGTGGATGGGCATGAAGGCATGGGAGGGGCTTTGCCAGGTTTCCCCGTCTTTATGAAGCTCCCTGGGAAGCTGATCCCTGGTAGGGGACAGCCTCCAGTTGGCCTGTCCTGCTTGATGATGTGGATTCACGCAGGAGTTGTGCCAGGAGTCGTGGACTTAAACACGAGTTCCAGAGCATGGTGCCTTAGCCAGACTAAACTGACCTAGCAGGGACACGTTGGTTGGGGAAGTGACAGAGCTGGTGTGTCACCTGACTTGTTTTGTTATCACACATATATCTCCATTTCTATGTCTCCATTTATTTGTTCCTGGGCCAAAGGCATCACTGTAGACATCTTAGAATAGAAGTGGACAGTTTTCCACCTGTGTGTGTGCCTGCACACCTGTGGGGTGGACAGATATCTTTTGCTGAGAGTAATGGCTACGAGGAGTACAGTCAACTAATGATGTTTTCAAAATTGTGGCTTTCTTTTTTTACTATATATATTTTTTCTCTCCGTAGAAACTCCCCAACTTTCAAATCATTTGAAGAGAAGGTTGAAAACTTAAAGGCAAGTAGAGAGGTGAACATGGTTTTTTTGTTATCTTGTTTGCTTCCTGAACTCTCTTTGGTGTGGGTAGATTACTATTTTTAAAATATTTAAAGAACTTTAATAACTTTATTATTTACATGATTAATATGTTTAAGGGGGTTAGTTTTAATCCGTGTCCTGGATGTTTTGAGTGTGTGTTGTAGCATGGTAGCATCCTAAATGCTGAAAAGAAATGTGTAATTTCTTAGAGTCAGCTAAGTTTGTGTTTCATGATATCTCTTCCTTTTTGAACTTCTTAAAAAGTCTAAAGTAGGGGCGCCCAAGCCTGCCGGAGGCGATTTTGGGGACGTTTTGAATTCAACTGCCAGCGCCACGGCCTCGGCTCTTCCAGAGCAGACGCAGGCGGGCCCGTGAGGTGCCGCCTGCTCATCGCTGCCAGATGCTGCCAGCGAGACCCAAGCACATCGTGTCGGCGTCCATCACCGTGAATCCCCACCCCGCGTGCTTACGTTTAGCCTGTGCATTCCTTTGACTAAGTAGTCTGTAGGTTAAACAAATAAAAATATCTTCTCCTCTGTCCCTGGGAAACACCCTTCACTGTGCCTTTCAGGCCCTTGACATAGGAAGCACCATTACACAAACACCGGTGGCACCTGGCACCCTCGCTGGGATGATTAGAGAAGAGGCAGGCTGTCAGCATGGCTTTCCTGCTTTCCCAAATCGCTCTGGATCTGGGGTGCCAGTTTGGTCTTTGCCTTCTATATGATTTTCTTTTCCTCCTTTTTCAAGCCTCTGTATGTTTGATTTCTAACTAAAATTGCTCCTTTAAGTTTTCTGAATCCTGGTTATTAAAAGTCTTGGCAAAATTTCCTTCACCTCCAAGGGAAGAACTGCCAGCTGCAGACATTGTGGAGCAGACATTGTTTGGGTGTGAGGTTATCTTATGTCTTGGGTGTCTGAAGACAGAAGACTAAGTACATCAGCTCTACGTCCTACTAGTTATTCTATATATAGAAAAGCCTAAGCAATCGTTTGTACCAAATAACCAAACGACCGGTTGACCAGTCACTATGACTTGCACTGACAACGAGGGGGCAGACACTCAATGCAGGAGCTGTCCCCATGGTGGTAAGTGTGCTCCCACAGCCAACCTCCCACGGCCAACCTCCCTGTGGCTGGCCAAACTCCCTCGGTCCCTGTCCATCTCCCCCTCCCCCCTCCACCCCTGTCAGCAAGCCCCTATTGGCCCGGCCTTGATTGGGACTGGGCAAGATGGACTCGATTGGCCATGATTGCTGGCCAGGCCTTGGGACCCCTCCCATGCATGAATTTGTGCACCAGGCCTCTAGTAGTTTTATAAGTGACAATATGTACAGTAAGTAATTCTAACTCCTTAGTGACTAGAGAGTGGGACCCCATTTGTGACAATAGTCGTTTCAGTGCACTGGTTCTGATGCCACTTACATCACTCTGTTTTTCACTGGATTAAAGAAGTTGTGTTTTACATTATGCAGGACAACATTCTGAATCAAGCATATTGTATTATCAGTAGGTTGATATAGGAACACTCTCATCAAATAACAATTCAAAAGCCAGGAGTTTTTTAGATCTAGTTAGAGGTAAAAAATGCTAAAATCAGTCACATTAGGGGAATCATTCCTGTCTTCATTTAATTCATTTCCCACCATTTAAAAAGAAGAAGCACACAGAGTTATCTAATATAATTTGAACAGATTTTATACTAAGGGGTTGGTGATAACTCCATAGGATTTAATGCATTAATAAAAATCAATTCACCATTTTCTACTGACATGTTTTCAGTGTGTTAGAAATTATTACATGATTCTGCAGACACGTGCCCTGCTTCAAACACTTGCTTGTCAGGTCTGAGTGCACCAAATACTCTGGAAGGAACTGCATGGAGGCATGTGCTCTGCTAATTGTAACAGCTACTGATTCGTCACCACTACCTTTTCTTTTTTCTATGTATGGTTATGGCTTACAATGTGGTATTTGTTATTTATCAAGTTGTGATAGTTTTATTGTTTATGCCCGAGGTTAATTGCCAAGCTTGGAGTGAACTACAGCGTTTTTAAAAAGCATGGCTAGATTTACTTTGACAGAAATTATCTTAGGAAACCACATTTGAAAATGCATAAGTGTTGACTTCTAAAGTAACATGCTGCCCGTCTTGATTATCAGAGCTTGTTAGCACTTAAGATGCAATAGGAACTCTGCGCTATTATGTGTAAAAAGCCTAATAAATTCTGTGTGCCAATAATGTAGGTCTCAATGTTACTCTGAGACCAATGGTCTGCAAACAGCTTGTGGTATTAAATCATTAATGGGTGTCTCTGCTTTAAATCATTGCTTAATGGGATCAGGCTAGCATATTATAAGTTATTTCCTTATAGAGAATTTAAGGCGAAGGTCATTGCAGCATTGTCCCAGAGGAGTAGATCTGTAGAAATATGTTTCTTTTTTAAATAGAAATGTTGTGGCTACTTGGCATAACTATTAAGTTATATTTTTCTACCAACTATGTCAACTTTAATTTTTTTATCACAATATCTTTTCATCATATTGTTTCTTGAGCATCCTGCCATTACTATCTTTTCAATAAGGCAAAATGGAGTAAGATGGCAATTTTTTTAGTTACATGAAATATCCTCAAGTCTCTTTAGCTTATGCAGAGAAGGGATAGAAATGGGGGTAGAACTGGGCTGGGTGTACGGGGGTATAGGCGATGGCTGTGAAAGGAGAAATCAGAGAATCACTACACTTAATCTAAAATCGATTTAATCTGCATAGTAAGTTGCCTCTTAAATGAAGTGGTCAAAAGTAGGGGGAGGGTGAATTTAGAAAAATAGAAATGGATTTAGAAATAGTATTCAAAGTGGTCTTTGTGGAGGATTCCATGTTATGAACGCACAGCTCCCTCTTGTGTTTTATGTTTGACACTAAGAAAACAGCAACTTGAGAGCAAACTCAGATATTCAAAGATTCAAGAAGCTTCTGAGAAGAAAATCACCTCTGAAGTGTCCTTTTTACAAAGGAACTGTCCTTGGTTTATGGAGTTTGTGGTAATAAACCAAGAATTCTTATGCTGATGAGGCCAAAGTAAGAGCAAACTCACTGGATTATCATCTTGGTAACTCAAACTACTGAGATAGAGGAAAGAGCATGTTTAATTTGGGATCACTATTTCTGGATCTGTAAATCAAGAAATGCACACTATTTTTCTTTTGTATAGCATTTGAAAACAATAAAAATTCTATACTTTGGGTTTGCGTCTTTTTGTATGTATCTCCTGAAAGGTGGGACAGCTTCTCTTCAGTCCCTCCATGGCCTGGACATGGAGAAGAACAAGCAGCTACCAAACAAAACTGAATCAATGCATCAAACTGGAGGCTGTGTGCTCTCCCCCGAGAGCCTTCGCAGGTGGATGTGTTGTGTATGTGCCAGAGGGGTGCTAGGGAAGGCCCTGTCAGGATAGCATCTACTTCTCTTTTAAAATAATTTTATTGAGGCATAATTGGCATACCAAAATGGCTCGAATTTAAATGTACAGTTTAATGTTGCAATACACACACACACACACACACACACACACATATATATATATATACATACATACACACACATTCATTCACTAAATGATCACCATCGAAACAATGAACCATATTTGCCGAACCGTTTTGACTCTGTGGATAGAGTGTCAGCCTGCGGACTGAAAGGTCCCAGGTTTGATTCCGATCAACGGCATGTATCTTGGCTGCGGGCACATCCCCAGTTGGAGGTGTGCAAGAAGCAGCTGATCGGTGTTTCTCTCCCATCGATGTTTCTGACTTTCTATCCCTCTCCCTTCCTCTCTGTGAAAAATCAGTAAAATATATATATATAAAAAGAAAAGAAACAATGAACCATATCCATTGTCCCCCTCATCAGTTTCCTATGCTCTTTTGTTACCTCTCCCTCACGCCTGTCTTCTCCTTAGCCCATCTCCAGCCATTAATTAATACAAGATTGTTGGGTAGAAGATGGTTGGGCAGCTTAATTCGTAAACACTTGTTCGATATGGTATTGGGCTCGGTTTTGAAGAGTGTGGACAAAATGTGAATTAACATTGGGGAAAAGAACACTGAGAAAAATTATGAGTGAGGGTGGGGTGGAGCTTCTGGTGGAACATATTTAAGCACATTCTGAAATCTCTCAATCCTCTAGAAAGGACTGTAGTAAGTAGAGATGACAAGAGGTCTTGGGAAGATTAGAGTTTTTGAAATGTAGGTGGACTGGCCGCTGAAGAGCCAGAGACCAACTGGATGTCTTAGGCCGGTGTTGGCCGTCCAACAGTGAAATGGGGGTGTAGACACTGAACAAAATTGCTGTAAGTCAACTCAATAGCTTATCACCGTGATGGCGAACCTATGACACGTGTGTCAGCACTGACACGTGACACGCGTAGCCATTTTCAGTGACACACGGCCGCATGCCTAGAAGCACATTTCATCTTTGGCTACTGCATGGCCAGGTGCAGCAGCCGAGGATGAAACATTTGCTGTAGTGTAGAAACTGTGCCAGAAGTCTGTAGGCCAAAACAACAGAACTCTGGCACAGACCGTCTAGTTCTGGGACTTCCTGGTTATGCCATTGGGGGATCTTTGACCTCACTTCCAGCCTGTGGAACAGGGAGCAGCGGAATGCAGTGGGGGACGCATCTCTGGGGGCCCTGTGATCGCCATTACCAGCAAACACATGACCACAGCAACCATCATCCAATCTGTTCTGGGGTGTCCTGGATTTCTAATTGACCATCATTACTGAGATAAGTGAGGGGGAGGCTGGGAGAGGAGAGGGCCTGTGCTATGGGTGCCATTTCCCGCCATTAGAAATAGCGTCAGCCATCTTAATTTATATAAGGAGTGCCATTTTGCAGCATAGTGCAGGCTCCATTTCACCACTGTTACTGTTGTGCATCCTTATTAACCCCCATTTCTGCTTATTAACCCTGTCCTTTCCTAAAAGTTACATGCACCATCTTGTGGTCAGTTAGGCTAGTTAACCCCTAATTGACTGCAGGGCTAACAGGCTATAATTCTATCACTGCCCCCCTTGATGGAGAACCCAAAAAATTAAAAAAACAAGGTTAAGTAAAGGAAGTGGTAGTAGCAGTAGCCGAACCTTTCAAGAGACATGGACCGAGATATATGGCATTATAGAAAAAAATGGCAGACCATTTTGCATCCTATGTACTGAAACAGCACTAAGCAGAATGTGGAATATAAATAGACATTTTGAAACTAATCATTCCCAGCTCTTGAAAAAAGTGAGGATGAAAGGAATACAAGGAAGGAATACATTTCCAGGCAGCTACACCTTTATAAAAGCCAATCTAATTTCATCCTTAAATTTATAAAAGGCTCTACAAATTTAACATCTGCAAGTCTGAGCATTGCTCACTCCATAGCTCAGCATGGAAAAGCACTCAGTGAGGGAGAATTTATTCAAGAAACTCTCCTAAGATGTGCACCAGTTCTATTTCATGATATGCAGAATAAAGATGCAATTATTAAGAGAATATCTGAGTTACCACTCAGTAGAAATATCATAAAAGACCGAATAATGAGACTAAACACAAACATATAACATCAATTAAAGAGAGACATAAGTAATTGTAAATAGTTTTTTATCTCTCTTGATGAAACTACTGATGTCACATCACATGTTCAGTTGGCCATTATTGGTTGATATTCTTATGGTCTCACAATGAGAGAAGAGTTGATAAAGTTAGTATCAGTGCCAACAGGTACATCAGGAAAGCAAAATATGTAAGGTTGTTATACAAACACTAAAGGCCCAGTGCACGAAATTCGTGCATGGGGGGGGGGCCGGGGATATCCCTTAGCCCAGCCTGCACCCCTCTCTAATTTGGGACCCCTCAAAGGATGTCCGACTGCCCGTTTAGGCCCGATCCTGGTAGGTAGGATCGGGCCTAAACGGGCAGTCGGACATCCTTCTCACAATCCAGGACTGCTGGCTCCAAACTGCTCACTTGCCTGCCTTCCTGATTACCCCTAACCGCTTCTGCCTACCATCCTGATTACCCCTAACCACTTCTGCCTGCCATCCTGATCACCTGCTAACCACTACCTTGCCAGCCTATTTGATTTCTAACTGCTCCCCTGACACCCTGTTTGCCCCCAACTTCTCTCCTCTGCCGGCCTGTGCAGGTTTGATCGCCCACAACTGCCCTCCCTTGCAGGCCTGGAACCTCCCAATGGCCTTCCCCTGCTGGCCATCTTGTGATGGCCATCTTGTGTCCACATAGGGGCAGGATCTTTGACCACATGGGGGCAGCCCTCTTGTGTGTTGGAGTGATGGTTAATCTGCATATTTCTCTTTTATTAGATAGGATAGAGGCCTGGTGCATTGCTGGGGGCCAGCTGGTTTCCCCTGAAGAGTATCCCAGATCAGGGTGGGGGTTTCCTTGGGGTGAGGGATGGCCTGGTGAGGGGTCTGTGGAGGTTTGTAGGCTGGCCACGCCCCCCAGCGACCCCAGCAGAGGTCCTGTGATCTGGGATTAATCTATGTGTACAATTGAAACTTTGTAGCCTGGAGCAGAGCCAAGCTTTTTTCTCGCTCGGTGAAAGCCATATCTGTTTGAAACTTTGTAGCCTAGAGTGGAGGCCTAGGCCAGCAACACAGGCTGAAAGGTTGGCTTCCTTCATTGCCAGGGAAACCCAAGCCTCTGTTCTCTCCAGCTCAGTGGCTGCTACCATTTCTGTACCTTTTATAATTGAAACTTTGTAACATTGAATGGAGGCCCAGGCAGGCAATGGCAGACGGAAAGCTTGGTTTTCTCTGTTTCCGGGGAAACCCAAGCCTTTGTCCTACTCTCAGTGATGGCAGCCATTTTGTTTGGGGTTTATTTGCATAATCTGCTCCTGATTGGCTGGTGGGCATAGCTTGTGGATGTGGCAAAGGTACAGTCAAATTTGCATGTTACTCTTTTATTAGATAGAATTCCGTGACCTAAGTAAGCATTGATATCTCTAAAGTTGTGTCAGTGACGACAGATGGGGCACCAAACATGGTGGGGAAAAAAGATTTGTCAAATTGTTTACGGAAGCTATTAGACATCCGATTGTGCCTTTTCATTGTATTATCCATCAGGAGGTTTTATGTGCCAAGGCAGGATTCACCGACTTTAACGACTTAATGTCAGTTGTTACAAAAATAGTTAATTTAATAGCTGCTTGCCTCCTTCACAAGGGAGAATTTTCTACACTTTTACTGGAGGTTGATTCCACCTACAGTGGACTGCTGATCCTATCTAATAAAAGAGTAACATGCAAATGTGACCGTACCTTGGCTCCTGATTGGTTATGCTACCAGCCAATCAGGAGGGGGGGCTGGGGCCAGGTGACACGAGGCAGGGGGGTGGGGTCGAGGTGCACGGGAGGCCGGCGGGGGGTGTGGCGCGTGGGACGGGAGGGGCCGACCTGCACATTGCTTGGGATGGGAGCCGCGCAGGCGGGAAGGGAAGGGCCTGCCGGCAACGGGTGGGGCTGGCCTGCGCACTGGGTGGGACAGGAGCTATGTGGGACTGAAGGGGCGGGATGGGAGGGGCTGGCCAGCAAGCTGGGAGGGATGGGAGCCACGTGGGACAGAAGGGGTGGGATGGGAGCCGCATGGGACGGCAGCCACACTGGACTGGGTAGGGGGCGTGATGGGGGGACCAGCCAGCGCACCAAGCGGGACAGGAGCCACGTGGGATGGGAGGGGCCAGCTGGTGCGCCACGTGAGACAGAAGCTGCGTGGACAGGAGGCAGGTGAGGCCGGCTCGTGCGGCTGCTGAGTGTGAGTGCCCCCGGAGCTGGGCAGTCGCCACTGGGGCTAAGGCGGGCTGGGGCAGAGCCAACCAACAGCCCCATTCCAGGGTGATGGCTGGGTGCCCAAGGCCTAAAGCTTCGGCCAAGGGTGAGAGGACAGTAGGACATCCCCTGAGGGCTCCCAGTACGTGTGAGGGGGCAGGTTGGGCTGAGGGATCACTCACCCCCCCAGTGCACAAATTTTGTGCACCGGGCCACTAGTGTACAATAATGTAAGATGGCTGAGCCGAGGCAAAGTTCTTGAGTGCTTTGTGGAGTGCTTTGAAGAAATTAAGGTATCTCTTGAGGATAAGGATCTGGGAAATTTTTTTGGGCTCAATGATGATAAGTGGGTCAACACCCTGACATTTTTTACAGATCTCTCAGTTCAAACTGAACTTAAAGTTACAAGGTTTTGGCAAATGTATTGACATTATGTTTGGATATATAAAAGCTTTTGAAAGTAAACTTAAAATTCTGAAGTGAGATGTAGAAACTAAAACTTATAAGTATTTTCCTTGAGTAACAAAGTATTTTGAGAAAGCCAGTGCAGCTGTACAAAATGAAATGGAATCTTTGCATGTAAAATACCAGCATGTTTTAGACTCATTACTTGACCAGTTCAGTGATAGGTTTAATGAATTTAGTAGCTTAGAACAGACCATAAAAATAATTAAGTATCCTGATGTAGTAGTCTATGAAAGAACAAAGCAGAACTGGCTGTCCTCCATCTTGCGGAGCTGGTCAGCCTGACCCCCTCCTCCTCCCCTGAAGGGAGTGACCACAGGAGCACCAGGAATGTCCTAACTCCCCCAACCACTGCCCTGGAGTGGACCAATGAAGTTACAGGAGCGGCTTAGGTCCTGATAAGGTCACATCACAAAGATGTTCCCCCTGCGTTGCTACTGACCGACCATTCAGGGACAGTAGGGGACGGCTCTGATCTTAGAATATGGAACCCTAACCAAAGTGACCAATCTCTGTAACCCACACTACTCTCCTAGGCCCACCCAAATGACCAGTTCTTATAACCTTTGTCTCCCCAAGCTCCCGCTCTCCCTGGTCCTACCGCTGTGCCGGTAAGGGGGCTGTGAGAGCCGAGCCCGGGCTTGAATAAAGACTCTTTTGCTTTTGCATTGGCTGGCAGCTCCCTGGTGGTCTCTGGGGATCTTGAAATCTGGGCATAACAGTCTACAGTAGTTTGGAATTAAATGGTTTCCAATGGATGCAAATTGATGATCTGGAGATGCAACTTGAAGAATTTCAAGACAGCATCTGGGCTCAGGTGTTTGTTGACTTGAGGTCAAAGCTCTAGAATCTGGAAAGGTGCCGCTTGGAGAATCAAGAGGAGTGCCACTACAAACAGGAAATTTGGAGTGCCTGGAACTGATTACCAGACACTTTTAGCACCCTGAAAAATATAGCAATGGCTTTACTCACAATTTTTCCCTCTATGTACTTTTGTGAGACCGTATTCTCAGCGTTAAATAATATCAAAACCAACAAAAGAAACAGATTGACAGATGAAGTTAGTAGCACTTGCTTGGGCTTGAAGTGTACAAAATACCAACCTTCAATTGAAGTTTAGCAATGAAATTCAGCAACAGAAATGTCACTAATTGGCAGGTTAGTTAAAGAATTCCCCCTCCCCCTCACTTATCTTAGTTCATGGCACCCCACACAAGTTAAATAATAGCAAGACCAACAAAAGAAACCAACTGACAGATGAACAAAGAAGTCACCAAGCAGGTAAGTTAAATAATTAGTTTTTGGTTTATTAGATACAGTTATATATTACAATTATACATTATGGTTATTTAAACTATAAGTATCACAAAATTATGGTTTTTTTTTTCTTGAAGTGTCACACCACCCGAGTTATGCTCAGTTTTTTGGCGAATTTTGACACACCAAGCTCTAAAGGTTGCCCATCTCTGTGTATCAAGAAGTGCTCAGTGGAATAGGGAATATCCGGGAACCTGACAGTGTGTATTTGGGGTTCCAACAAAGACCTGAAGAGCGGGCGGGGTGGGGGTGGGGGCAAGCCTTGCGGCCACCTGGACACACGCGCAGGCGGCGGGACAGCTTTTTAGCAGGACAAGGCCCAAGGGCGAAGAATGCTTTCCTCGCTAAATGAAGTGGGCCAAGGCCAGCAGTCCTTTAGCCAAGGACTTAGTGCCGCCAAGTTCCCAGGCTCCACTCCAACTCTGCGCATGCGCGGAATACACCGGGCCCTGCCCGCAGTGTTGTGAGGTCAATGGGCGGGACGACGGAAGCCCCGCCCATGACCTGCGCGTTGGGGAGAGGTTGAAGGTCAGAGGTTTATTCTGGAGCGGTCATGGCAGCGCTGTGTCGGCCCTGTTCTGTGACTGCCGAGAGTCGTTTCCTGCGCGTATTTTTCTTCTCTCGGTTCTATGGAGGTTCGGGTAGTGAGAGTGGCTCCGGGAACCAGAGTTCCGAGTCCACGAAGGACAGAGCGCGCCCGGGCGGTTTCGCGAGCGCTCTGGAACGGCACTCAGAGTTGCAGAGGAAGGCGGAGCTCGGGCCGTCACGGGTGAGTTGCGGGAGCCAGTGACGTGGGAGGCGGGGCCTTGGCCGTGGTTGGGCGGAGCCCGGGGTGGGGGCCGGGCCTGGTGTGAGGAGTGGAGAGCGGAGCTGGCATTCTTCTTGGCCCTCTGGACACTTTGAACAGAGCGCTCGCTGTTATAGTTTCTTCTTCTCTTGTTGAGTTTTTGCGCGGCATTTACATGCTGGACCTTCGCGCGAGTCTTCTGATGCGGTCTAGGGCGACCCCTGGACTCGAAGGCATATCGGACTCACACCAGAGAGGCTGGACTCTGCTGTCTTGCAGCTCCAGTGCGATGCTTGGTGCTTGGCGTGCAAGGTTCTTCATATTTGTTAATTCATTGGTTAGATGAATGAGAGAATTAGTCTCTATGAACTTGGGCACAGCAATCTAAGCTGTCAGGGCCTCACTTTTTTGTAAATGACAAGAAAAAAATTCCCATCTGATTCAGGCAATACTTTTGTAAATACGATAGAATTACTAGAAAAATGAAGTGGAAGAAGTAAACATAAATGCAAGCCAGATTAAAAAAATATTAGATTAAGCAGGTGTGAAATTGGATGTCTGGCAATGTTAAGTTATATTAAAAAAACAACAACAAACAAACCGCAGTTTCTGTACTTACTATCTCTTTGGGATCCAGTACCAAACAGCTCACAGACTGGTGGTGTCCTGGATTATAGGAAAAACTGACTGGCATCCAGCACAGTGCTGACTCAGTCTGTGGGCTGTCAGTGTTTGCTGAAGGGATGAATGAATGAATAGTACACATAGTGCATATTTGAGTTTCAATTGAGATATCTGTGTAACTAGTCAAAAACAGTTGTACAAGTGCGAATAGTACAGTTATGAGCTCATCCAAAATAATAATTGATCAAAAACAGTTGTAAGAGTAATAAGGTAAACTGAACATAACACTTGTTTGAATTTTAACGTTAATTGGGAGTGCTTTCCTGACATCTTTAGGATGAGGAAAATGAGCAGTTATTAGGTGTTGAGAGTCAACTTTGTGAAAGGGCTTTCACTTTACTTTTTGAAATTTCTAAATCTTTTTAATTGAAAGTGTCCTGAGATTACAAGATGAATAAAATTCCTCTTTATTGTGTGGTCGAGATTAAAAAAAATTCTTTATTGTTGAAAGTATTACAGGTGTCCCCCTTTTCCCCCCCATTGACCCCCTCTAGCCCGCCCCCCTGCCCTTACCGCCCCATTAGCAACATCCTGTAGAGTGGGGCTGAGGGCATGCTCCCTAAGGCCACAGGTAGCCTGAGACTCAGTGTACCCATCCAGTGGGTGAGTCAGGGATGGGCCCCTGCAACTACTTTCTTCTCCTGACCTTGCAGATCACCTCCAACTACAAGCACCTGAGAGCCTCAGTGTGCAGGCAGCCTCCTGTGGACACGAGCAGCTGGCTCCGGCTGGTGGGTTGTGTGAAAAAATTCCCCAAGATTTTTTTGGGGGAAAAAATTAAGTTTACTAAGTAATATTTGCTTACTTTAAAAAGAATTTAAATAGCACTGAAGGTTATTGTAGGATATGTAAAAGCTCCCTTTTTTCTTTTACTCATTTTCTCAAAGCTGGAGGGTGTATTGTTTAAATAAAAAAAAGTTTTGGTGTTTTAAAAATCTTTATTGTTGAGAGTATTTCACATTCTGCCTGACCCCCATTATCCTCCTCCAATTTCCTCCTGCCCCACCCCAGGCCTTCACCATATATTGTTTATGTCCATAGGTAGTGCATATATGCATATAAGTTCTTTGGCTAATCTCTTCCCATCTTCTCCCCTCCTTCCCTCTGAGATTCCTCAGTCTGTTCCAAGTTTCCATGCCTTTGGTTCTATTTATTTATCAATTTATTTTGTTCATTAGATTCCTTGTTCATTTATTTTGATTTTTTAGATTCAATTGTTGATAGATATGTATTTATTACAGGCCTGGTGCACGAAATTAGTGCACTGGAGGTGGCGGGGGCAGTGTCCTCTACCCGGTCTGCACCCTCTCGCTGTCTGGGACCCCTCAGGGGATGTCCACCTGCCAGCTTAGGCCTGATCTCTGCTGAGTGTACACTGACCACCAAGGGACATCCCCTGTGTTGATCATCTGCCCCCTAGTGGTCAGTGCACATCATAGCAATTGGTTGTTCTGCCAAATTTTCTGCTGTTTGGTCGATTTGCGTATTAGGGTTTTATTATGTAGGATTGTCATTTTATTGTTTATATTTTTTATCTTCTTTTTCTTCTTCCTCTTCTTAAAGAATACCCTTCAATCATACAGTTTGGTGATGAGCAGCACCTTTAGTTTTTTCTTGTCTGTGGAAGCTCTTTTTCAGACCTTCAATTCTATAATGATAACTTTTCTGAGTAGAGTAATCTTGGTTGTAGATCCTTTTTATCTATCATTTTGAACATATTTTGCCACTCCCTCTGGCCTGCAAAGTTTCTGTTGAGAAATCAGAAATCTCCCTTGTAGGTAACTAACTGCATTTTTCTCGATGCCTTTAAGATTCTCTCTTTGGCCGAACCGGTTTTGCTCAGTGGATAGAGCGGTGGCCTGCGGACTGAAAGGTCCCAGGTTCAATTCCGGTCAAGGGCATGTATCTTGGCTGCGGGCACATCCCCAGTTGGAGGTGTGCAAGAGGCAGCTGATCGATGTTTCTTTCCCATCGATGTTTCTGACCTTCTATCCCTCTCCCTTCCTCTCTGTGAAAAATCAATAAAATATGTTAAAAAAAAAGAAAAAGATTCTCTCTTTGTCTTTAACTCTTTAACTTCTGGCATTTTAATTATGATCTGTCTTAGTGTGGGCCTCTTTGGGTTCCTATTATTTGGGACTCTCTACACTTCTTGAACTTGTAAGTCCTTTTCTTTCACCAGGTAGGGGAAGTTTTCTGTCATTATTTCTTCAAACAGGTTTTCAATATCTTGCTCTCTCTCTTCTTCTTCCGGCACCCCCATTATTCAATGTTGGTATGCTCGAAGTTGTCCTAGAGGCTCCTTACACTATTTTCATATTTTTGGATTCTTTTTTTCTTTTTGCTCTTCTGATTAGGTTTTTTTTTGCTTCCTCATATTCCAAATCATTTATTTGATTCTCAGAACACTCTGCTGTTGAGTTTCTGTACATTATTCTTTATTGCAGTTTGTGTATGCTTAATTTTTGACTGATCCTTTTTCATGTATTGATGTGCTCACTAAGCCCCTTGAAGCTCTGTGGGAACCACGGCAATGAGAGTACAGAGGCCTTGTTCATACACCAGGATGTTCAAGGCTGTTGTCATGAGCCCAAATGGGATGTCCAAGGACTCTGAGCCTGGGAATCATAATCAGGCTAAGATACCAGGCGGGTGCAAGAACACATGGTACACTGTGCCCTTCTGTAACCCAAATAATTGATGTAACCCAGCAGCTAGCCTTTTTTGTCTCTGGAATAATATACAAGTTACTGATAAGAGTCTGCTAGAGAGAACAGCTGGGCAAAGCAGAGTGTGTGAAGAAGCAGAGGTGGCAGACATAGACTGTAGCTTCTATGTTTGCAAGAGAGGCTAGAGAGCTCAGATGGGGAGCTGAGAGTTGATACTGCTACGATGTAAGGCTAAGAGCTCACAGACATATCAGATTTAGCTACCATGTTAATCAGCCAGTGTGCTGGAAAAGGAAGACAGAAGAAGCTGCTGAGGCTGAAGCTCCAAGGGAGAGCTCAGGTACTATTGCTATGTAAAGCTAGGTGTCTAGAGGCAGCATGTGGCTGCTCATATAATAGCTGAAGGTACAGAGATTAATGCTGCTTTGTGGCAAAGATGTATCTGTTCACCAGCCCAAGTATAGCTGCCTACTTGTTGTATGGACTTTGCTGTGGAGAAATATTTTGTCTGATGGCTATGTGGCCAGTGGCTTTGGCAGTAAAGACCCATTTTTATTTTATTTATTTTTTTATTTTTAAAACTTTTAAAATTTCTTTATTGATTATGGTATTACATATGTTTCCTCATCCCCCATTACACCTTCCCACCTTCCCCCCACCACTTATGCCCTCACCCTCTGGGGTCCGTGTCCATTGTTTAGGCTTATATGCATGCATACAAGTCCTTTAGTTGATCTCTTCCCCTTACCCCCACCCTCCCCTACCATCCCTCTAAGGTTTGACAGTCAATGCTTCTCTGTCTCCTGATCTGTTTTTGTTCATCAGTTTATGTTGTTCATTATATTGCATAAATGAGTGAGATCATGTGATACTTATCTTCCTTTGACTGGCTCATTTCACTTAGCATAATGCTCTCCAGTTTCAGCCACGCTCTAGTTTGAAGCAGCCACCTTTTCCTCCTTTTTCTACTTCCTCTTCTTAAAGAATACATTTCAGCATTTCATATAATACTGTTTTGATGTTGATGAACTTCTTTAGCTTCTTCTTATCTGTGAAGCTCTTTATCTGCCCTTCAATTCTGAATGAGAGCTTCGCTGTGTAGAGTAATCTTGGTTATAGATTCTTGCTATTCATTACTTTGAAAATTTCTTTTTTTTTAAATCTTTATTGTTCAGTTTATTGATTACATTGTTCCCCTTTTTATCCCCCTATAACTCCCCTCCACCCTGTACCCATCCCACCCTCTCCCCTCCCCTCCCCCTCCCCACTGTCCTCTCCCATTGTTGCAAGATTTTTGTCCAGTCTCTTGCTGTACTTCCCACACCCCCTTTCTCCCCAAGAATTGTCAGTCCATTCCCTCTCTATGTCCATGATTCTGTTATATTTACCAGTGTATCCTGTTCATCAGATTATTAATTCACTTGATTTTTATATTCATTTGTTGATAGATGTGTATTTGTTGTTCATAATTTATATTTTTACCTTTTTCTTCTTCCTCTTCTTAAAGAATATCTTTCAGCATTTCATATAATATTGGTTTGGTGGTGATGAACTCCTTTAGCTTTTTCTTATCTGCGAAGCACTTTATCTGATCTTCAACTCTGAATGATAGGTTTGCTGGATAGAGTAATCTTGGTTGTAGATTCTTGCTAGTCATCACTTTGAATATCTCTTGCCACTCCCATCTGGCCTGCATCGTTTCTGTTGAGAAATCCCCTGACAATCGTATGGGTGCTCCCTTATAGGTAACTGTTTTTCTCTTGCTGCTTTTAATATTCCTTCTTTGTCTTTTGCTCTTGGCATTTTAATTATGATGTGCCTTGGTGTGGTCCTCTTAAGGTTCCTATATATTGGGGTTCGGTGCTTTCACCAGGTGTGGGAAGTTTTCGGTCACTATTTCTTCAAATAGGTTTTCATTGTCTTGGCCTCTCGCTTTTTCTGGCACTCCTATAATTCGGATGTTGGTATGCTTGAGGTTGTCCTAGAGGCCCCTTACACTATCTTCAATTTTTTGGATTCTTTTGGTTTCTTGCTTTGTCAGCTGAGTGGATTTTACCTCTTTGTATTTCAAATCTTTCACTTGGTTCTTGGGGTGCTCTAGAGTACTTTTAGGTCTTTGTATAATATTTTTTTATTTCAGGCAGTGTATGCTTAATTTCTGGTTGGTCCTTTTTCATATCCTTGAGAGTCTCCTTTATATCCTTGAGGGTCTCGTTCATTTCTTTGTAGGACTCATTCATTTCCACGTTGGTCTTGTTCATTTCCTTGCAGGTCTCATTCATTTCCTTGCAGGTCTCATTCATTTCCTTGTAGGTCTTGCTTATTTCCTTATAGGTCTCGACCTTTTCTAGGAGCCTCTTGAAAAGCCTTATAACTGTGGTTTTGAACTCTATGTCTAGTCGTCTTTTTTCCTCCATTTCTTTCACACCTGATTTCTTTCCATGTCTCTGCATGGTGGCTGCTTTATGTGGTGGATGTCCTCTAAGGGGCAATGGCTCAGCCTCCCCAATTACCTGAGGTGGGTACTCTTACTGCAATCCTTTATGGGTTGTACAGTATTTTTGAATTTAAGCCCAGCTTGTTGCTAGCCCTAAGAGGGTTTGACCTCCAGGCCAATTGGCTGTGAAGGGAGACTGTGTTCAGGTTGGATGGGCGGAATCTCTGAGCTGCATAGCAGCCTCAGCTACGTCCTATGCGGTGCTCACGCGTGGGTCTCTGTTGGGTGGTAATTGTTGCAGGCACCTCCAAGAGAAAGCCGCTAGTCTCTATCCCTTGTCAGACAACTCTGCCTCTCCCCAAATGAGTCTGCACACTCAAAGTCTCGCCCAGGGTTGTAAAACAAAGTCCGGTGGTTTCCGGGACCAGGGGCAAGTCGCCAGGGAGCAAGTTGCGTGTTTGTGCTGTCGCACAGTTTACGCACGCAAACTGCTTTTCCAAGCAACCCGGTTTCTCATCAGACTAGGAGACCTCTGCCGTGCCCGGCTTCCACGGTGCGTACCCTGGACCTCAGACCTCCCCTGGCACTGGGGAATTCGTGCAGTGGGACGTCTCCACCCTCCCCGTTGGTGAAATCCAGCCGGGGTTGCTGCTGCCAGCCCTACAGCCCGCGCACGCGGCCACGGCTCCTAACCTCTGTTTCCACACGTATCTTCAAGGCTGCACTCCGCCGCTCTTCTGAGTCTCAGTGTCCCACCTTTATTTTTATTTGTGGAGTTTTCACTCAGCCAGCTGTCCGGTGGTTCTGGGTGATGTTTGTTTTGTTGTTTTGTTGTAGTTTTTGAATTGTTGCGCGGGGCAGAACAATAGTTGTTTACCTATGCCGCCATCTTGGTTGCTCTCCCAAGACCCATTTTTATATACCCACAACATCGCATGGCTTCTCTGTCTGCCCCACCACTGAGAATTGACTTGTGTCTCAGTGAGCAGAAGATAAAGGAGGAACTTGGACTAAGTTCCCAACCATTAGTACAGAAGGCAGGGTTTGAGAAGGAACCAGCCCTGGTGAAGTCGGGAAGAATTTAGAATATATAGATTCAGAACAACTCAGAGTGACAATGCTGAATGGTGCTCCTGCTGGCTCTGACAAGCTCTCATTAAGATCTTTGATTATCCTTATAACCATTGTTTTGAACTCTGTATCTAGTAGTTTGCTTGCTTCCATTTCATTTAGTTGTGTTTTTTTTTGTTGTTTGTTTTTTTTTGGAGATTTCTCCTGTTATTTCATTTGTGACCTATTTTTTTGTGTCCACATTTTGACTGCTTTTCTGTGTTTGTTTCTATTTAGTAGGTAGAGCTGCTGTGTTTCCTGGAATTGGTAGAGTGGCCTTGTGTAGTAGATGTCCTGTAGGACCCAGTGGTTCAGCCTTTCAGTCACCTGAGCTGGACACGCTAGGTGCACCCCTGTGTGGGCTGTGTGCACAGTCTTGTTGTAGTTGAACTTCGATTACATTGGCATCACTGGGAGGAGTTGATCTCTGGGCCATTTGGCTGTGAAGACCAACTGTGATTAGAGCAGAAGAGCTGCTGTGCAGGAGACACTCCTATGAGGCAGATTTGCTTCAGTGGTACTTTGGTATTTACTGAGTCTGCCCCTTGAATGTGGTGCTTGTGGATGTGTAGAGTTGTAATCTGTCCACCAGGTGAACTGGCTCTAGTGCCTCCTGGGAGATACAAAGTCAGTTACTGCCTGGGGCCACCCAGCATGAGCTACAGAACAATCTACAGATGGCTGCTACTTGTGTTGGGTTCGGAAGTGTCCAGACGAGGCCAAGCTGTGAAGCAAGGCAGCTTGCTGCTAGTGCTGGGCTTTGGGGCTTTTATTGATAGGCATGCTGACTCCAGGTGCTGCTTGTTTGAGCTATTTTGGAAAAGTCTGAAGCTTGAGCTAGGACATATGGAAAAGCTGCTGCAAACAGCTTGGATAGGGCAGCAAATTGGATGGGTGGGGTCTCAGGGAATTATCAGGGTGGTGGGAACAGTGTGATCCAGGTTGATGTAGCTTCTATGTGTGCCTGCAAGTCAGCTCTGTGATGGGGAAGATGTCAGCATAGGAACAATGCACCCTGTGAGCACCCCTGTCTGGGAGAAAGCAGCCTGAGTACTTGCCCTGGTGCCAGGCAATACAGTTCCTCCCCAAATGCCCCAGGTTCCTTTCAAACTGCTGCCCAGCACTGGAGCCCAGAGGGATGAATATGAGTAAGTCCATGTAAGTAAGTAAGTAAGTAAGTAAGTCCTTTTAAGAGGAACTTCCTGGATCTCCATTAGCCTCCCTGTCACTCAGTCACAATCACCATTTAAAAAAAAAAAATAAATCTTTATTGTTCAGATTATTATAGGTGTTCTTCTCCCCTCCCCCCCCATAGCTCTCCTCCACCCGATCCCCCACCCCACCCCATGCCCTTAACCCCTGCCACGTTCTTCATCCATAGGTGTGAGATTTTTGTCTAATCTCTTCCCGCACCCCTCACACCCTCTTCCCACTGAGAATTGTCAGTTCATTCCCTTTCTATGTCCCTGATTCTATTATATTCATTAGTCCATTCTGTTTATCAGATTTTTCATTCACTTGATTTTTAGATTCTCTTGTTGGTAGGTATGTATTTGTTCTCATTTTTGTTGTGCATAGTTTTTATCTTTACCTTTTTCTTCTTCCTCCTCTTCTTAAAGAATACCCTTCAGCATCCTATCTAATAAAAGAGTAACATGCAAATGTGACTGTACCTTGGCTCCTGATTGGCTATGCTACTAGCCAATCAGGAGCAGGGGGCATGACCAGCAGGATGGGAGGCGAGGCCAGCGAGGCATGCGGGGGCGTGGCCACGGTGCAGTGTGCTTGTGGAGGCGGGACTGGGCGGGTGCCACAGGGTATCGGGAACAGCAGGAATTCTGGGAAATGTAGTTTTGAGCTCTGTGGTGAACATGTTGGGGCTGTGACCTGGGTTTAGGCAAAACTTCAATTAAAGCTGTGAACTCTCTGTAGGAGAGAGTTTGAAGTACTGAGCATGGAATGTGGAAGCGACCCGGGCGGGGGGAGGGGGGGGAGGCAGTGGTGGCAGCGCCCTGTGGCCCCCCCAGCCACTTGAGTGCAGAAGCGGGTGGGTGGGGGGTGGTAGGAAGGGGCGTCGGCGTCAGCTCTTTTTTTTTCTTAGTTCACAGCTTTAATTGATGTTTCGCCTAAATCCAGGTCACAGCCCCAACATGTTCACCACAGAGCTCAGATTATGGGTCAATTCAGTGAAAATGGACAGAAAAAATCACTAAGGAACAACAGCTTCCTGAATCTATTCACTCATATCCTATCTGATGCAGAAATGCAGAAAATTACTGTCAGACACATCACAGGATCAAAGCCTTTGCGTCCAGGAGAAGCTTAAAAGGACACACACTTTTCCATTTTCTCTGCTCTTCCCTCCACAGGATTATCTTCTGAAACAGCGAGTTCAGAGTTCTCTGGTGATTGCAAGGACCTAGGTCCTCATTGCTCCTACCCCACCCTCTGCTGCTCCTTGAAATAATCGATCATCCCTCTTTTGGGGTAAAGGAAGGGACACATTAAAGAAGTCTTCTCTAAAGGGATGCTTATGAAAAAAATGTAGAAAGGACTACAAGAGAAGAGTGTTTTCTTTAGTAGACAAAGCAGCTCTATTAGGCAACAGGTTTGGGAGCCCTGACAGCCTGAGCCCACGCTGGCTACCTACAGGGGCGCTTGCACTTCCACCACGCTTCTCTGCTTTACATTGCAACATGGTCTTCTTAGTGAACCCAGTCCGTAATAAAAAACTCCTGAACTACACTGTGTTTTACAGATGGTTTTTTAAAATTGAGGCTTTAGGCCTTGGGCAGGCTGGGGGTGAGCCATCAGTTGGATATCCATAAGGGCTCCCAGTATGTGAGAGGGGGCAGGTTGGGGCTGAGGGACCCACTCCTACCTAGTGCACGAATTTCATGCCCCGGGCCACTAGTTTCATATAATCCTGGTTTGGTGGTGATGGACTCCTTTAGTTTTTCTTATCTGTGAAGCTCTTTATCTGACCTTCAATTCTGAATGATAGCCTTGCTGGGTAGAGTAATCTTGGTTGTAGATTCTTGCTGTTCATCATTTTGAATATTTCTTGTCACTCCTGTCTGACCTGAATAGTTTCTGTTGAGAAATCAGCTGACAGTCATATGGGTACTCCCTTGTAGGTAACTAACTGTTTTTCTCTTGCTGCTTTCAAGATTCTCTCTTTGTCTTTTGCTCTTGGCATTTAAATTATGATGGGTCTTGGTGTGGTCCTCTTTGGATTCCTCTGGTTTGGGGTTCTCTGCGTTTCCTGGACTTATAAGTCTGTTTCTTTCACCAGGTAGGGAAAGTTTTCTGTCATTATTTCTTCTAATAGGTTTTCAATATTTTGCTCTCTCTCTTTTTCTGGCACCCCAGTAATTTGGATGTTGGTACGCTTAAAGTTGTCCCAGAGGCTACTTTGGATTCCTTTTTCTTTTTGTTTTTCTGGTTGGGTGTTTTTTGTTTTCTCATATTTCAGATCTTTGATTTGACTTTTGGGGTTCTTTGATCTACCATTGAATTTCTGTATAGTCTTTATTTCAGACAGTGTATACTTAAGTTCTGACTGGTCCTTTTCCCTTTTCTTGGCATTCTCATTAAGGTCCTTGAAGGTGTCACTAAGCTTCTCGGAGGTCTCACCAAGTTTCTTGGTGGTTTTTAGAAGATTTTTGAGTAACTTTATAAACGTGGTTTTGAACTCCATGTCCAGTAGTCTGCTTTCCTCCATTTCTTTCACTTGTGATATGTTTCTTTGTCTCTGCATTTTGTTGCTTCCCTGTGTTGATGGAGTGGAAGAACTCTTGTTCTAGAGACATGCCTTTGGGGCAGGACTTGCTTCAGTGGGGCTTTGGTGCTCACCAAGTCTGCCTCTTGAATGTGTCACTTATGGATGTGAGTAGTTGAATTCTGGTGTCGTCTCACAGTGACTTCTAGATACACTAGCTTCTGGATCTTCAATGGGGTGCAGGTCAGCTACTGTCTGAGGCGACCTAGCAGGAGCTACAGTGAGAACTACAGTTTTCTCCTCTTTGCTTGGGGTTTGGAGGTTTTGGAGCTGTCTGGCCAGAGCTGCAGTTTGTTTAGATTAAGCTGCGATAGGGCAGGCCATGTATATGCAAATGCCGCTGCACACAACTCAGGCGGGTTTGCAGATTGTGCAGGGCGGAGTCTCAGGGAGTCACTAGGCTAGGGTGTGGCAATCAGCAATGGCTCCCAGCCAGCCCTCTCTGCATCTCCTCGTTTCCAAGTCCCTGTATCCCACACCCCCACACATTGAACAGTGATTGCTGCACACACCTCTGCAAGAGAGCCACCCTTACTTTTCAACCCAATGGCAGACAGTCCAGCTTCTCCCCATAGGAATCTGGGTTGCCAGCGTCTCCCCAGAAACGGGGGGTTCAGAGTAATCGAGAGCTTGTTTCCCTTTGGGTTGAAAAAAGCAGTGCCCCCCATTGTCTGCTGCCAGCCCGGTTTTCGCGCCTCCGTACCTGAGCTTTTCGGCGCTTGTACATGGCTCAGTGCTCTTTTTTTCTTTCCTTCTAGTTGCAGAACTTCCACTTGGTCAGCTTTCCTGTGGTTCTGAGTGATAGATGTTTAGTCTTTTAGTTGCAGTTTTGAAATTGTTGTGCAAGGCAGCAGTTTAGGTGTTTACCTATGCCTCCATCTTGGCTTCTCCTCTCCCCACTGGATTTTAAAGCTTGAAGTTATGGGAACTTCTCTTCCCAGCACTGGAAACTGGGCTGAGGGATGTGGTCTGGGACTGGGAACCCTTGCTCCTCACTGGAGGCCTCCACAACTGAGCTATCCCTCCCCATTAAAACAACAACAACACATGTAGGTATTGGACTAGCCTGTTCCATGCTTCCTACTCATCTCAATGTGCTTTGTTCTTTACTTTTCCAATTGTAGAACTTCCATTCAGCCAAATTTCAGGCGGTTTTAAATGATTGTTGTTCTGTATTTTAGTTGCAATTTTGATGTTGAGGGAGGCAGCAAGTGCTGTGTTTACTTACTTTGCCATCTTCCTGAGATCCTCTTATATTTTTAAAATGGCAATTTCCAGAGATTTTATATATACACTAGAAGCCCCGATTCATGAAGATTTGTGCTAGAATGGTCTTTCCTTTCCCTGGCTGCAGGCACTGCCATTCCACTCTGGCCCAGCCCTTTTCCGCTCAGGCCCTGGAGCTGCCTCTTTCTGCTTCAGGAGCCTCCTCTTCCCTCTCTGGCCCTGCCTTCCCATGCTGCCAGAGGCCCTAAGAGGCCAGTGGTGGGGCACAACGCCTGGCAAGTGTTCCACCCTGTCACTTGGTGGCTGAGTATGCAAATAACTCCCGATTGGGTGGTGATATAGCGGAGGTACGGTCAATTTAAGGTTTGTCTATTATTAGGTAAGACTAGAGGTCCAGAGTATGAAATTCATGCACTTGGTGGTGGTGGGGTGGTCCCTCAGCCCAGCCTCCGTCCTCTCCCAGTCTGGGACTTTTCGGGGCTGTCTGCCTGTTGGCTAAGCTGGCAGTTGGACATCCTTCTCGCAATCCAGGATCCCTTGTTCCTTACCACTCTCTTGCAGTGGAGGTGGGGGAGGCTCCTGCCACCACTGCTGCACTTGCCAGCTGTGAGGCTGGCTTCTGGCTGACTGGTGCTCCCCCTGTGGGAGTGCACTGACCACCAAGGGGTAGCTCTTGCGTTAAGTGTCAGCCCACTGGTGGTCAGTGCGCATCATAGTGACTGGTTCTTCTGGTTGTTCTTCCTTAATGATCGCTTAGGCTTTTAATATGTAGACTAGAGGCCTGATACATGAAATTCATGCTAGGGACTCGACCCTCGCAGTCCCAGCTGTATCTGGAAGGTCATCTGGAAGGATGTCCAGTCTAATTAGCATATTACACTTTTATTATTATAGATAAGCTCATTAAGCATAAGTGTAATTATACTTAAAAACACATAGATTGGCTCATATACAGTTTTGAAGTACATTATTACTGTTTCAGAGTTTAAACTTTGGATCCAGCAAATGTTGGTTTGAATTATGGTTCTATTATTTACTACCTTGTTTCCTTGGAAAATTACTTAATATATGTCTATCATTCCCTTTTAAAGATATTTTTATTAATTTCAGAGAGGAAAGGAGAGGGATAGAAAGATAGAAACATCAATGATGAGAGTCATGAGAAACCAAGATGGCAGCATAGGTAAACACCTAAACTGCTGCCTTGCACAACAATTTCAAAACTACAACTAAAAGACAAATGGACACATCCAGAACCACAGGAAAGCTGGCTGAGTAGAAAATCTACAACTAGAAGGAAAGAAAAAACCTCCCAGAGAATCAGAGGAGCTGCAGTAGGCTAAGGTACGGAGACGTGCGCGTGTGGAGAGGACTGGCAGTTGAGTGTGTGGCTGCTTTCTCAAGTGGGAGGGAGACGGAAGCTCCCAACTGCGCTGAACTCCAGTTCTGGGTGATACTTTGGGAAACCCGAGTCATAGGAGAGAAGCTGGACTATCTGGCAGCTGGCGAAACTCTAGGGCAGCTTTCTCTTAGAGGTGCTTGCTGCGATAAACAAGGTGCACTGAGACCCAGGGGCCTCATAGGTCAGGGCTGACGGGAAGTTAAGGCTGTTTGCTCTGCACTGAGACTCCTCCCCATCCAAGTTTGCAATTTTGCAAGTCTTGCCTCATAGGGTGTCTTTAGCACAGAAGTTCTCCCAGCATAGACACAGTTGATCCTCACAGCCAATTGGCCTGGAGGTCAATTTCTCCCAGTGATATCAACAATAATCAAGACTTAATTACAACAAGGCTGTGCACACAGTTCACAAAGGGGTGCACCAAGCGTGTCCACCTCAGGTAACTGGAGAGGCTGAGCCACTGGGCCCTATAGGACACCTAGCACACACAGCTACTCTACGAACTCAGGGGAGCAGTGAAAATGCGAGCAATGAACAGATCACAAATGAAAGAAATGAGGAAAGAAACGACTGGATATAGGTTCAAATCACGGTCATAAGGTTTTTCAAGAATTTCCTAGAAAAGGCCGATAAATTTAGTGAGACCTATGAGATATGAAAAGGCCAAACTAGAAATTGAAATAAACACTGACTGAATAAAAATATACAGGGACTGACAGCAGCCTAGAAGGACCGCAAGAATCAAGTCAATATTTGTAATAAAACGAAGCAAAAAACACTCAACTGGAAAAGCAAAAAGCAGAAGAAATCCAAAAATTTGAAGAATAGTGTTAGGAGCCTCTGGGACAACCTCAAGCGTACCAACATCCCAAATATGGGGTGCCAAAAAAAAGGAGAAAGGAAGAGAGGAACCAAGATGGCGGCATAGGTAAACACCTATGTTGCTGCCCCACATAACAATTTCAAAACTACAACTTAACAACAAAACAAACATCATCTAGAATCACCAGAAAGCTGGCTGAGTGAAAATTCCACAGATAAAAGTAAAGATAGGACACTGTGACTCAGAGGAGTGGCAGAGCGCAGCCTTGAAGATACGCACAGAGAGAGGTTCGGAGCCTTGTGCGCGAGAGGGAGTAGGGAGAATTTAGCCTGCGGGGGGGTGGGCGGCAGCAAACTCGGCTGGTTTTCTCCAATGGGGAGGGTGGAAACATCCCACTGCACTGATTCCCCAGTTCCACATGAGGTCCAAGGTCCGGGAAAGGCAAGCTAAAACCCAGGTATAGCTGAGGTATGTGAGTTTGAGGAGAGTGCTCGTAACTTGGAACAGCAGTGTGTGTATAAAGTGTGCGACCATGCAGAGAGGACTCGTGACTTGCTCCCTCGTTCGGGAGACCATGGACTGCTTTGTTTTACAACCCTGGGAGAAACTTTGGGTGTGCAGACTCATTTGGGGGAGGCAGAGTGTCTGGCAACGGGTGGAGACCAGTGGCGGCTTTCTCTTGGAAGGGCCTGCAGCCATTACCACCCAACACAGAGACCTGCGCGCTGCATAGGGCAGAGCTGATGCTGCCTGCTCAGCCCGAGACTCCACCCATCCAACCTGAACACAGTTTACCTTCACAGCAAATTGGCCTGGGGGTCAAACCCTCCTAGGGCTAACAACAAAAAGCTGGGCTTAACTTCAACAATACTGTACAACCCATAAAGGTTTACGTAGAGTATCACCTCAGGTAACTGGGTGAGGCTGAGCCAGTGTTCCTTAGAGGACTCTACCACACACAATTTAATGAACCAAACTCAGAAAGCAGCCACAATGCAGAAGAAATGGAAGAATCAGGTGTTGAAAGAAATGGGTAAGAAAAAAGAAGATAGACATTAGAGTCAAACTTAGTTATAAAACTTTTTCAACGAGGGCTCCTAGAAAAGGGACAATGAATTAATGAGAACTACCAGGAAAAATGAACAAGATCTACAAGGAAATGAACAACACCTAGAGGATATGAAAAACGGACCAACTAGATATTAAGCTTACACTGTACTGAACCAAATATATACAAAGACCTAAAAGAGTCCAGAGGACCGCAAGAACCAAGTCACGGTATTGAAATACAAGAAGCAAAATCCACTCAGCCGGGAAAGCAAGAAGCAAAAGAATCAAAATAATTAAAAAGATAGTGTAAGGCCCTCTGGGAAAACCTCTAGCATTACTAACATCCGAATTATAGGGGTGCCAGAAAAAGAGAGAGAGCAAGATAATGAAAAACGTACTGAAGAAATGGATGACTGGAAACTTCCCCACTGGTGAAAGATATTGACTTCTTAAAAGCCCAAGAAGGCACAGAACCCTAAAATATAGGAATCTAGAGAGGACAATTAAAATTGCCAAGAGCAAAAGATAAGAGAGCATATTAAAAGCAGCACCAGAGAAATAGTTAGTTACCCATAACGGAGCACCATACGATGTCAGCAGATTTCTCACAGAAACTATGCAGGCCAGACGGGCGTGGCAAGAAATATTAATAGTGTATGATCAGCAAGAATCTACAACCACAATACTTATCCAGCAAAGCTATCATTCAGAATGAAGATCAGATAAGGTCGCAGATCAGAAAAAGCTAAGGAGTTCATCACGCCACCCAAACAATATTATACGTAATGCTGCAAGATCTTCTTAAGAAGAGGAAGAGTAAAAGGTTAAAATATAAATTATGAACAACAAATACACATCTATCAACAATTGAATCTAAAAATCAAGTGAATAATACTCTGATGAACAGGATAAATGGTGAATATAAAGAATCATGGACCTAGAGAGGGAATGGACTGACAATTTTTGGGTAGAAAAGGGGAGTGGGAAGTGTAGCAAGAGACTGGACAAAAATCATGTAACTAGGGAGAGGACAGTAGTGGGGAGGTGAGGGCGGAGGGTGGAATGGGTACCGGGTGGAGGGGAGCTATAGGGGGAAAAATGTAATTAATAAACTGAACCATAAAGATAAAAAAAACAGCAACAACAACAACAAAAAAAGATAGAGGAAGGTACTGAAAACGTATTTGAAGAAATAATGACAGAGAACTTGCCCCACCTGGTGAAAGAAATAGACTTACAAGTCCAGATAGTGCACAAGAACTCCAAACAAAAGGAATCCAAAGAGTACCACACCAAGACAGATCATAATTAAAATGCCTAGAGCAAAAGACAGAATATTAAAAGCAGCAAGAGAAAAACAGTTAATTACTACAGGGAACACCCCATACGGAATTGTCAGCGGATTTCTCATCCGAAACGATGCAGGCCAGACGGAGTGGCAAGAAATATTCAAAGTGATGAACAAGCAAGAACTACAACCAGATTACTTACCTGCAAAGCTATCATTCAGAATTGAAGGTCAGATAAAGTGTTTCACAAATAAGAAAATGCTAAAGGAGTTCATCAATACCAAACCATTACTATATGAAATGTTGAAAGGTATTCTTTAACAAGAGGAAGAAGAAGAAAAGTGTAAATATAAAAATTGTGAACAACAAATACATATCTATCAAGTGAGTCTAAAACTCAAGTGAATCAAAAGTCTGATGATCAGAATAAACTGGTGAATATAATATAATCAGGGGCATAGAAAGTTATTGAACTGACAGTTCTCAGGGGGAAAGGGGTGGGGGGTGTTTGAAGACACTGGACAAAAATCGAACAATTATGGATGAGTACAGTGTAGGGGAGGCAAGGGCAGAGGGTAGGGTGGGAACCGGGTGGGGAGAATCTATTGGGGGGGGGCAGAAGAGGCAGAATTGTAATAATCTGAACAATAAAGATTTACAAAAATAAAAAATATGAAATAACTATTAAAAAAAATGATGAGAGAGAATCATTGATCGGCTGCCTTCTTCACACCCCCTTCTCCCCTCTCCCTCCCAAGAAATCAAGCCTGCAACCCAGGCATGGTCGCTTGACTGGAATTGAACCTGGGTCCCTTCAGTCTGCAGGCTGACGCTCTATCCACTAGCCAAACCAGCCAAGACTCATTCCCATTTTTATAAAAGAAAAACCTATGTCATTGGCTTATTGAGATTAAATGAATTAATTATGTAAACACAGCATAAGTCCCTGAGAGTTAGTAAGCCATATATTTTAGTTTTACTGAAAATTGCTATTTTTACTTAAGTAGGTATATCTTCAAATATTTTTCCTTCTCATTACATATGTGTTGAGTATATATATTTCTTTGAAAAAAATATTTGCTTGGTATTCCATGGCATAATTTATTTAACCAGGCTTTCATTAATGAGCTTCTAGGTGTTTTTCTGTTTTATTTCCCCTTTAATACAGACAGTGCTTCAGTGAACATTTACATTTTTACATATTTATGTATTATATGCTGGGTCAAAGTGTACACACAATTTGCATTTTGATAGAGCCTGTTTGTGCTACATTCCCAGTGACAGTGCATGTTTCCTCACCCTTTATCCATGTGGGGGATTATAAGTGAATTTTTTTATATCAATTTGATATTTTTATCAAAATGGCATGTATGCTTTTTTTACTTAATAAATTTTAAAAAAATGTTTTTATTTCAGAAAAAGGAAGGGAGAGGGGGAGACAGATAGGTAGAAACATCAGTGATGAGAGAATAGTCTATTGGCCGCCCTGTATGCGCCCCCTTCTGGGGATTGAGCTCACAACCCAGGCATGTGCCCTGACCAGGACTCAAACCTTGACTTCCTGGTTCATGGGTTGATGCTCAACCACTGAGTCTTACTGGCCAGGCAAATGGTATCAATTTGAACTCATAAAATACAACTATATCAACAGAAAACTACATGTATGTTATATATAGTAGGGCTCTATGTAAGATTAAGATTCCATTTGTAACATGGCTTCTGCTTAAAAAAATTTTTTTTGGAAGAGAAACAGTTTAGTGTTGTTGAACAAATCTTTTTTTTTTTTTTTTACCTTTTCTCTTTCTCCTGGAATTAGTGTCCCTGCCTGAAGATTCCATTGGAAAAGCCGCCTCTTTAATTAGGCCTTTGTCATCTCCCCAATCAGATGAAACTGCTTTTGAATGTCGAGGGCTTTGTTTTATACTATCTTTATGCTATACACACAACTCTTAAGTTATATTGAAGTCATTGTGAATTTGTTTTATCCTCTTTTCTGTATTATGTTAGGGGTCATTTTTATTCACCCTTTTTTTAAAAAAAATATTTTTATTGATTTTTTTGCAGTATAACTTATAATTAATAGTAGTACATGTTTTCCTTTCCTCCTCTCCCTTATCCTCCCCCCAGCCTCCCCTACCCCCCAGCACATATCCCTACCCCAGTGTCTTTCATTCATTGGTTATGCCCATATGCATGCATACAAGTCCTTCAGTAGATTCCCCCGCATCCGCTCCCATCCACCCAAGCCTTCCCTGTAGCTTTTGACAGCCTAGTTCAAGGCCACCCTGCCTCTATATCAATCACTCTCCCGGTTTCTTTCTTCAAAAATATCTTGCATCGCATACTAGAAATAATGTATAAGAACAAATAATTTTTCATTCTCAGTTTCAATGTCCAACTGTCTGAGTCCCAGTTCAGTGTCAAATATCTTTATGTATACATGGCAGAATGGTTCAGATGGTGGACACATCGTGGCAATGCAAATCCATCCTTTCTGGTTTGGTCCTGGGCTGCTGCAGAATGCACAGCTGCCGACCGCTAGCATGGAAGTTTGTCAGTGTCCCCCATCTCGGGACCCTCCTCGTACTGAAAAGATCCATCAGTTCCTCACAGTGCAGGACCACATGGTCTTGGAGTTGTTCTCTAAAAAACACACAAACACATTCTTGCCAAAAGTTAACAAAGGGATCCTCTATGCAAAATATACTTGGGATTCTTTTTAATTTTTGCCAAAATGATTTTCCTTTGGCTTATTTGACACCCAGTGTGTTTTTTCATGGGGTCCTGTTTTGCGTTTACAAATGGAATATACTATGGAGTAAACGAAATTTCTAGATGTATTTTACTTACTCGATATTTTTTTCCTACATGCTATTTACCCCACTGTCCCCTCCCCTTTTTTGATTAATGGGGGCTTTTGGAAATTTATATTGCAGTCTTGGTAACTTAAATTTTATGTTTGCACACAAATACGACTGCTTTCGGTTCTTTGGATGTTAGGCAATTTACAGTGAGATGAAACTACTAATAGATTTTTTAGTTAAATGTTTTAGAAAAGCTTTTTGTTCAAGTACACTAAAATTTTCTTGAGTATTCACTTATTTCACTTGGGCAATTTAAATTAAATGAAAACTTGATTACTATTTTACTGTCAATTGTAATACTCAAGCAGAAATCTTAGTTTACCTGTAAATTACTAGGGAGTAAGGGGATATTTGCATTTTGAGTAGGTCTGAGCATTCTGGTGATAGACTGCATTTAGATATAGAGCAGTATTGCTGTCCGAGGTCTCTGGTCTGCACCTGGGGTCCCATATGAGTTTGCGTGGGAGGGGAAGCAGCGTGGGGTAGGAGAACTCCCTCAGGAGGAGTGAGAGTTCAAGCCTGCAAGGTTTGTGGATGAGGGTCTGTGGCCCCACCTCTGTTGACCTTTAGTTATATCTGGTTGGCCCCTCTGCGACTGTGCTGTCTTAGTTGTTCCTTCTGAGGAATCTTACCCGACTCTGAGCTAACCAGCCATCTCTCCGGGTCCAACAGGGTGATGTGAGGTTCAGTTCTATCGCCTTTGTTGTCTATGCCCCGTGGCCTCCACGTCCAGTACCTGCTTGGGGTTTCCCTCGCCTGTGGCGGGGTCCGGTACTGATCACATATCTCGGGGAAACCAGGTTTCTTCTCCAGAGAGGGCCCAGTCACCCCCATGGTCGAGATTACAGGAAGACCCATGGTCGCCAGCTGCCAGAGGCTTCAGCACAGCTTGAACTGAAAACTCAGGATCAGCTGTTTGTGTTGGATAGTAAGAAGAAGGTCCTTCTTTGGCAGTAAGGGCATGAAGGGTCATATAGAATGCTTCGGATGCCTTCCAGTGCCTTAATCCTTCTGAAAGGGATTAATTTCTTTCCTATGCTTTTTAAAATTGCCTGCCAACATTCAAAGAATTAGTTTTGTAATTTCCTTTGTATTATCTTAAATGTGGGATAATCTAGTTTGTAAAATACATTTTGATTTGTTTGTAAGGTTTATTTGGGATATTGTATATTATGCTGTTGTCCAATATCAAATTTTATAATGACATTGTAGAATAATATCATGTAGAGGGTATATGTGTCACGGGAGGTTAGCGGGGACTAGCCTACAGACTGGTCTGCATAGGATTATGACAAGCTCTAGCCTTGTCAGTCAATCTCAAACTAGCTGCCATTTGTTTTAATAACGTTATATAAACTTTGTCAGGGATGTAAAAACACAATCACTTACATAGTTCAGAGTTCAATATATTGACTTTTCCACTTCTCCACCACCTGCACTTACCCTGAGGTTTGACATTCTGATGGGACTTTCTCAGTTCTCTGGATCCATCTTGTTCATCAGTCTGTGTCATTATTTATTCCTCAAATGAGTGAGATCATGTGTATTTGTCTTTCGCTGCCTGGCTATTTTACTTAGCATAATGCTCTCCAAACTTCCATCCAAGTTGTTACAAATGTAGGAGCTCCTTCTTTTTTTCTGCGGGACGTAGTATTACCATTGTGTAAATGACCATAGTTTTTTAATCCACTCTTTGCTGAGGGCATTGGGCTGTTTCAAATCTTAGCTTTGGTTAAATGTTGCTGTACTATTGAACATAGGGTTAAATATATATTTCTAAATTCGCCTTTCTAATTTCTTGGGGTATATTCTAGAAGTGGGATCACTGGGTTGAATGGGAGCTCCATTTTTAGTTTTTTTAGGAAACTCCATATGTTCTCCACAGTGGATGTACTAGTCTACATTCCACCAGCAGTGCACGGAGGGTCCTTTTTCTCACATCCTCGCCAGCACTTGTCGTTTGTTGATTGGTTGATGTAAGCCTTCTGACAGGTGTGAGATGGTACTACATAGTCATTTTGATTTGGCATCTCTCAGTAATTAGGACTTTGGAGCAAGTTTTCATTCATGTCTCTGGGCGCCTTCTTTTGTATTCTTTGAAAAGATTTATTTAGGTCTGTGCCATTTTTTTTAGTGGATCATTTTGTTCTCTTTTATTGAGTTGTGTGAGTTGCCTGTAGTGCCTTGAGATTAACCTTTATCACTAATAACATTTGCAAATATGTTCTCCCATACAGTGGTTTATTGTTGTTTTGGTTGATGGTTTCTTTAGGTGTGAAAAAGCTTTGTTTCTGATGTAGTCCATTGTTTATTTCTTTTTAGCTTCCATTGCCCTAGGAGCAGTATATCAAGAAGTTCTTTGGCAGATGTCTGAGATTTCTTCCTGTAGATTCTCTATATTTTTATGGTTTCCTGTCTTACGTTTAAGTCCTGTATCCATTTTGAGTTATTTTGTGTATGGTGTAAGTTGGTGTCTGTATCATTTGTTTGATGTATCTGTCCAATTTTCCCAACACCATTATTGAAGAGACTGTCTTGACTCATTTTATGTTCATGCCTCCTTTGTCAATAGTAATTGAGCATAGTGGGTTGGGTGATATCCGGATTCTCTATTCTATTCCATTGTTCTATATGTCTGTCTTGTGCCAGTTCCAGGCTGTTTTAGAACAGTAGCTGTGTATGGAAATCTGGTTTGGAAATCCACGACTTGGTTTTTCTCAGGATTGCTGTGGCTATTCGGGGCTTTTTTTTGTTCAGACTGAATTTTTTGGAGGTTCTTTCTAGGTCTGTGAAATATGCCATTGGTATTTTAATGGAGAGTGCATTAAATTTATAGATTGCTTGGGGTTGTATGGACATTTTATTTATGTTGATTCTCCCAATCCATGAACATGGAATGTTCTTCACCTGTTTACATCTTCTCTATCTCTTTTTTCAGTGTCCTGTAGTTTTCACGACTAGGTCTCTACCTACCTTAGTTAAGTTTATTTCTAGGTATTTATTTTTTTCGGTGTGATGATGGTAAATGGGAATGCTTTTTTGTCTCTTTCTTCCTGTAAGTTCACTATTAGAGTATAGAAAAGCATAGATTTCTTGGCATTAATTTGTAGCTGCTACGTTTTGCTGAACTCATTTATTATGTTACTAACTTTTTTATGGAGTCCTTCGGGTTTTTTATGTACAATATATGTCATCTGCAAAAAGGATAGCTTTACTTCTCTTTTCCAATTGGATGCCTTTTATTTTCTCTTCTTTGTCTAATTGCAATGGTCTAATACTGCAGTACTTATGTTGGAAAAGGAGTGTGTGAAAGGGGGGCAACCTGTCTTGTTCTGTTCTTAGGGGGACTGTTTTTAGGTTTTGCCCATTGAGTATGATGTATGCTGTGGTTATCATATATGGCTTTTATTATGTTGAGGTCTGATCCCTTCTATTCCTACCTTATTGAGAGTTTTTGTTAAGAAAAGGATGTTGGATTTTGTCAAATGCTTTTTCTGCATCAATTGATTTGACTATGTGATTTTTATCTCTCAATTTGTTTATGTGTTGTATCACATTTTGTTGCGGATATTGATACCATCCTTGCATCCTGGGATAAAATCCTACGTGGTCATGGTGTATGATCTTTCTGATGTAATGCTGGATCCGATTTGCTAGAATTTGTTGAGGATTGTTGCATCTATATTCATGAGGGATATTGGCCTGTAATTCTCTTTCATTGTGTCCGTCTTTATCTGGTTTTGGTAATAGGGGTGATGCTAGCTTCATAGAAGGAGTTGGAAGTGTTTTCCATCCTCTTGAATTTTCTGGAATAGTCTGAGGAGTAATAGGTTTTAGTTCTTCTTGAATGTTTGATAAAACTCCCCTGTGAAGCCATCTGGCCCTGGGCTTTTGTTTGCTTGGAAGCTTTATGATGACTGCTTCAATTTCTTCCACAGTATTGGTCTATTGAGTTGTTTAGATTCTTCTTGATTGAGTTTTCGGAGGTTATATTTTCTAGAAAGCATATCCATTTCCTCCAGGTTGTCCAGTTTGTTGGAGTAGAGTTGTTCATAGTAATTTTTTTTAACAGTCCTTTGTATTTCAATGGGGTCTGTTGTTATTTCACCTCTTTCATTTCTGATTTTATTTATTAGTGTCCTCTCTCTTTGCTTCTTGTGGTCTGGCTAGAGTCCATCAATCTTGTTTATCCTTTCAAAGAACCAGCTCTTGGTTTGTGATCTTCTGTATTGTTTCTTGGTCTCTATGTCATTTATTTCTGCTCTGATCTTTACTATTTCCTTCTTCTGCGGTACACTGGGCTTTTCTTGTTGCTTTCTTTCTAACTCTTTGAGTTGTTGGGTTAGATAATTTATTGCCGCTGTTTCTAGTTTTTTGCGGTAGGATTGTAGAGCTATGAACTTCCCTCTCAGAACTGCTTTCACTGTGTCCCATAGATTTTAGATTGTTGTGCTATCATTGTCATTTGTTTCCATGATGTTTTCTATTTCTTCCTTAATCTCTCTAGTAATCCAGTCATAGTTTAATAGCATGCTGTTTAGTCTCCATCGTGTTCGATTCTTTGGATTGTTTCTATTGTAGTGATTTCCCAGCTTTATGCCACTGTGATCTGAGAATATACTTGATATGATTTCTATCTTCTTGAATTTAGAGAGACTTTGCCTATGACCCAACACATGGTCTATTTTTGAGAATGACCCATGGGCACTTGAAAAGAATGTATATTCTGTGGCTTTGGGGTGAAATGATCTGAAGATGTCAATTAATTCCATCTGGTCCAGTGAGTCATTGAGGATTGATGTTTCTTTACTGATTTTTTTGTTTAGAGGATCTGTCCAATGGTGATAATGGGGTATTAAAGTCTCCTACTATGATTGTATTGCTGTCTATCTCTCCCTTGATGTCCTCTAGGAGTTTTTGTATATATTTGGGTGCTCCTGTATTGGGTGCGTATATGTTTACCAGAGTTATTTCTTCTTGTTGGATTGCTCCCTTTAGTATTACGAAGTGGCCTTCTTTATCTCTTGTTATGTCCTTCACTTTGAGATCTAATTTATCAGATATAAGTATGGCTACCCCAGCTTTTTTTTCATTTCCATTCGCCTGAATAACTTTTTTCCAACCTTTCATCCTCAGTCTGTGTGCATCTTTTTTTCGGAGGTGGGTTTCTTGTAGACAAGCAGATACATGGGTTGTGTTTTCTTATCCAGTCTATTACCCTATGTCTTTTGATTGGAGCATTTAAAACTGTTTACATTTAAGTTATTATTGATAGGTACTTATATGTTGCCATTTTTGTTCTTTAACCCTGTGTTCCTTCTTCGCTTCCTATTTCTTTTTACAGCAGATCCTTTAGCATTTCTTGCATTGCTGGTTTGGTGGTGACGAATTCCCTTAGTCCTTTTTTATCTGTGAAGCTCCTGATTTGACCTTCAATTTTGATTGAGAGCCTTGCCGGGTATAGTATTCTAGGATTCAGACCTTTCCTTTGCATGACTTTGTAAATTTCATTCCACTGCCTTCTGGCCTGATAGGTTTCTGTTGAGAGATCACTTGTTAGTCTGATGGGGGTTCCTTTGTAGGTGACTTTCTGTCTCTCTCTGGCAGCTTTAAGATTCTTACTTTGTCATTGGTGTTTGCCAATTTAATTATAATGTGTCTTGGTGTAGGTCTTTTGGGGTTTATTTTGCTTGGGACTCTGTGAGCTTCTTGGATTTGTGTGGGTTTTTTCTTTCCTATATCAGGAAAGTTTTCTGTCATTATTTCTTCCAACAGGGTTTCTGTTCCTTGCTCAGTTTCCTGTCCTTCTGGAAGCCCAATTATACGGATGTTGTTTTGTTTCATGTTGTCCCAAAGTTCCCTTAGGCTCCCCTCCTGCTTTTTAATTTTTTTTCTAGAAGCTGCTCTACTTGGTTATTTTTTCCTACCTGGTCTTCTAGCTCACTGATGCAATCCTCTGCTTCTTCTAGTCTACTCTTAATACTTTCTATTGAGTTCTTTACTTCAGCAATGTCACTTTTCATTTCTTCTTGGTTCTTCATCATTTCTTCCTGGGTCTTCCTCATTTCCTCTTTGTTCTTACTCATATTATCAGATTTGTCTTCCATTCTTTTCAGCCACCTTATGACCATTACTCTGAATTCTTTCTCTGACAGGTGGTTAACTTCCATTTTGTTTACCTCCTTTTCTGGTGAGCCTTGCTTTTCTTTCATATGTGGGCTGTTTCTTTGTCTTCCCATGGTCTCTCTTCTCTGTGTACCTGGTTATGTAGTTCTCACTCTCCTGCGTTGATTTAAAGGCACAAAATACAACACAACCAGGTGCAACGCACCAGGCACCTAACTGGAATGTAGTAAAAGTAATGGTAATTCCAAATAAAGGTGATTGCCAGAGAAAGGCAAATTCGGTGATAGGTGGGAAAAAAGAAAGAGAACCTCCTCCAGACACACACAGACACACACACACCCACTCTCACACAAAAAGAAAGAGACCCCCCCACCCACACACACTCACAAAAAAGGAAGACAGGAATGCCAAAATGATAATGGGAAAAGGGGGAGAAGAGGAAAAAAAAAAAAGGAGTAAATTATAAATGTGGGGTGAAAACTCCTATAGGACAGCTCCTAATCCGAACCAAAACCTGCAACAAGTACCTGGAGATTGATACAAATTACATACAACTACTAATATCAAGAGAGGTGAGGGAACACTGAAGCAAAAATCTATCTCAAAAACAATGCAAATGAGGACAACAAAACAAGAAACAACACCAAAAATAAAAATAACCCCCCCTACAAGACAAACCAAAATAACAGAATAAGGAAATCAATCTCATAAACCTGCTTAAAAAATCGATATAATCAACGGTCAAGTAAACAACAACAACAGGACAGGGATAAACACACTTTAAGAAAGTGAAGTCAGAGAAGTGAGAGGTATATATGCACTTGGAGAAGGTGGTTGGAGATTAGATATATCAGTGGGGTGAGATTTTAACAGGGGGTAAAGGGAAAGAAATCTAGGTAAATCTAAAGCGGGAAAAGTGTAAGGGAAACAAGGCACTAAATAGGGAAAGGTTAGTAAGAGAGTGGTGGTATAAAGGTGAAGTTGAGGTAGAGTAAAAGATACTAAAGAGTAGATGAAAATAGACTGTATTCCCAAGGTCGAAGAGAAAATATAATCAATTCCCTGTCACATAAGAGTCAATTTGTGATTTGGCCCCTGGGTGGCAGTGTTTCTAGATTGACTTCTGGGTCTATTGGTCCTCTCTATCCTGAACTAAACAATACTGCCTCTCTAATGGTGACTGCTGTTTTAGCAGCCAGGACCCTCCCAAAATCTTCCGGGTTTCCCTCCTTTGTCCGGTACAAATTGATTGTGCTCCAGGGATTAACTCTGCCACCAGCTCCAAGGGCCCTCTCCCACGTTTACCACAGATTTTATTTCAGGTGCAGATCTCCAGGTTTTGAGTTCCAAGGTGCAGATCTCCCAGACTGCCAGCCCCCTCAGTTTCGCGCCCAAAGTACCCCCAGGGAAATCTGACCTTTCCGTGCTGGAGTTTAGAGCTCCCTGCGCTCTGCATGCTTCCTCGCGTCGATACAATTGGCTCACTGTGTTGCTTTTTTCCTGGGGAAAGATATCTCTGGGACATCATCTTGGTTGGTGTTGAGAGCACTGGTGTTTTCTTCTCTGAGAGGTCCAGTGGTTCAGAGGAAGACTCCACAAGGTTCCAAGGATCCCTAGGGACAAGTGGGCCCAGTGGATCACACTGTCAGGCCACCAAGGATTTTGCAATAAGGAGCCAACAGTGATGACTTGGCTCCACGAAATTACAGCCCACCGGACTAGAGCGCTGGCCTCGGACTCCGCTGGTCACAGATGAGTTGAGGGGCGGCAGTGTGGCTCCCCCACCATCCCCTTTCTAAGCTCCACAGCGGAGCTGCAGGTGCCGCAGCAGCTGCCCCCCTCCGGCCTCAGCCTTTATTCACCCTTTAAAAAAAAGAAAAAAAATTTCAATCCTCACTCAAGGAGTAAGGATGTTTTTTCCCATTAATTTTTTTTAGTGAGGGAGAGAGAGAGATAAATAGCTATGTGTGAGAGAGAGACATTCTTCACTCAGCTTGCCTCCCAAACTCATCCTGATCAGTATGGGATATTGAAACTGCAACGCAGATATGTGTCCTGGTGAGCAAGCCGACGCTCCAACCCCTGGGCCACTCTGGCCAGAACTCATTCATTATTCCCCCTTTTCATTCCTTGCATAATGCCTTACACATAAGTAGGGATTGAATATATATTTGTTGATTTGAATTAGAATTAAATTTTATGATTGAAATTGTACTCATTGATTTTATTCATATCCTAAAAGTCCAGATTTTGTGTCTGTATGCACACCTCAAAAGTAAGTGATATTCGGCCCAGCCGGCATGGTTCAGGTCAGGGTTCAATCCCAGCCTGAGCACATGCCCCAGTGAGGGGTAGGCAGGGGCAGCCAGTTGGTGATTCTCTTTCATCCTCGATGCTCCTCTTTCCCTCTCTGAAATCAATAAAAATATATTTTAAAAAACAAATAAGTATTATTCAGTAAGAGCCAAGCAAGTTATCCTTAAAAGGAACTTTCCCCTGCAGGTAGGAATTTAATCATGAATTCCTTATCCTCAAATTTCTGTGAACCTCAAGTTTAAATGACATGAAATGCCATTGTTTTGTGTGGAGGATTGTAGTTGCCTTTTTCCCATTTACCCACTTCTCTTTCCCTTGCCTCATTTTTATTTTTTTCATTTTTTTCAGGATAGGGACCAAGTTCTTTTCATTTTTGTGACCAACATATAGAGGACCTAGTTTTATATATATAGCTATCTTTTTATGTGTGTATGTATGTATACATATATGCTTTAAAAAAAAAATCCTTACCCAAGAGCATTCACCCTTTTTAAAAAAATGAAAAAAAAAATTCAATCGTCACCTGAGGAATAAGGATGTTTTTTTCCATTGATTTTTAGAGAGAGTGGAGAGAGGGAAAGAGGAAAAAAATATCTATGTGAGAGAAATGCATCGATTGGTTGCCTTCTGCATGCTCTCTTACCAGGACCTGGACCGAGGAGGAGCCTGCAACCAAGGTACATGCCCTTGACCTGAATCGAACCCGGTCCCTTTTGGTCCACAGGCCGACTCTCTATCCACTGAGCCAAACCGGCTAGGGCTATTTTTTGTCTGACAACTTTTTCTTATTTCTTTTATCAAAAAAATTTTTTTTAAATCTTTATCCCTCTTGTTGGTAGAGATTTATAGAACTTGGTAAGCCAGTTGGGAGCTCATCACCCATTTTATAGCCACAAGGTGGCAGAAGTGGAGCAGAGAATTGGTTTTATATTTTTTAAGGGTAGAGGGTGGCATATTATTCTTCCGCACATTGAAAAAATGGTTTGCAAGAGTTTTTAAGACCACACAATAGAACATTTTATTATTTTAAGATGGAGAATAACATTTACTATTTTAGCTTATTTACTTGGAATACTGATATACAAGACAGTTTATAGTTTCATTTTAGTGATAGATTTTATGCAAATGTTTTGTAAATGTTACTTTTTCCTTTATTTTGGAAATTGATTTCAGAGGAAGGGAGAGGGAAAAAGAGACAAAAACATCAATACGAGAGAGAATCATTGATTGGCTGTCTCCTGCATACTCCACACTGGGGATAAGCCCACAACCTGGGCGTGTGCCCTGATCAGGAATCGAACTGTGACCTCCTGGTTCATAGGTCGATCGATACTTAACCACTGAGCCATGCCAGCTGTGGGACATTTTTATTGGCATTTTTTATTTCAAAATGATGGAATATCCCAGACCACAGAATATTTTAATCAGAATATTTATATTTATATATGTATGTGTGTGTGTCTGTGTATCTGATTTACCGGGAAGTTCCAAAATATAGCTTATTTAAAGGATTTTCTTTCTATATAAGGGGAAATGCTCATATTTTGAATATGTTTTAAGTCTGTTAAATTCATGTAGCAATATCATATAGTTTTATTTAACCTTTTGTTTTCTCACCAATTTTATATTGACAACCTTAAAAATTATATCAATATTTAAAAAACTAATATGTAATGGAATGTTGAAAAATATTTGTGTGTAATCATAGTGCTGCTGGTTTTACATTAGTGAATTCTAGGAGCATTATTTCTGAGTTTGTAATAAAAATCTTCTGAAATCTTTAGTTTCAAAGTGGAATCTAACATTTTCAAAGCATGTTTAGAAGAAATGACCAGTTAATATAAAAGTAATGAAAGAATGTATTGCAGTAGGTATGAATATCTAGGGAAAGTAAGTTTTTGTCGACACCAATAAAATGTTTATAAGTAATACTATACATTTTCTAAAATAAAAAATGAATATATTCTACATCTATTTGTTTTGTGGGTGATAATATGATTTATTTCTGAGCAGTCAGACTCTTATAACTTCTCAAATTAGCATTATCTTTTACTATTTTTATATCTTTCTTGAGATAATATTTATTTATATCTCATTTTTGCTTGAAAATCTTGCTCTCCTTTTTTTAAAAAAAAAAAATTTTTTTTTTTACAGATAGGAAGGGAGAGGGACAGAGAGTTAGAAACATCGATCAGCTGCCTCCTGCACACCTACTACTAGGAATGTGTCCTCAAACAAGGTACATGCCCTTGACTGGAATCGAGGGGACCCTTGACTGGGCCCCCTCAGTCTGCAGGCCGATGCTCTGTTCCCTTTGTTTTATTTTGATTTTTCTTTTAAATGTCATATTAAATTTTTCTTTTATTTACATTAATTTTTGTAACATGATTACAACTCTTGGGTTTGTTTTGATCAGCATTAAATAATGGGAAATAAAGGAAACTCCCATTTGAGTGGAGCCTGGTTTGTAGGGTAGGGATTTGGGAATAAAATTCAACAGTGTTGATGCAGTGTAAAGCTTTGGGTACTCTGGTGTTGGCAGTTGGCAGAGGATGCATGAATGGTAGATGCCCCATCTCGGAGTAGGCTGCTCAACAAGTCCCTTGGCCTAGTTGAGACATTGGGTTCTCCCATAGGAAATAAATGCAAACTGAGCAGAGACTATTGATACCAGATAAATGTAAACATACATTCATATAAAAACCGGTACACAAATGTTCATAGTAGCTTTACTTGTAATAGCACAAACTGGAAATAGTCCTGATATCTTTTCAGCTGATCAGTGGTTCGATAAACTGGTCCATCTGTGCCATGGAATACTGCTTAGCAATACAAACAAGCAGTTGATTCACATATCAGCTTGAATGAATCCCAAGGGAATCATGCTGAGTGAAAAAAGCCAGTCCCAAAGGGTTATGGACCCTATGATTCCATTTGAGTGACATTCTTGAAATGACATAATTATAGAGATAGGGAACAGATTAGTATTACTGAAATTTAGGGATGGGGTGGGCAGAAGAGAGATGGAGAGCAAAATGTAGTGTTAGAACTGTCCTGCAACTGGACTGTGGTGGCAAATACATGAGCCTTCCCATGTGATAAAATTGTATAAAATCCGAATGCTATGGGTGTAATGTTATACTGTGTCTTACAAGATGTTACCATTGGGAGAACTGGGACAAAGGTGCGGGGATCTCCATGTATTTTTTCTTACCATTGCATGTGTATTTACAGTGGTCTCAAAATTGGAAGTTTAATTTAAAAAACCATTTCATTAGTCTGTCAGGCCCAGCACTGGAAAGACCAGTAAAGTCCATAAGCACAATCCCATTATTTCACATCATTTCCTGTAAAATGATTTCTTTGGTTAGAAGCAGTGCTGTGTAGCATAGCATGACAATGACTATGAAATTCTCTTAATTTATGGATGGTGGTTTTGATGGAAGCTTTGTGGGCAGGAAAGGCAAATCCATATTCAGAGTGTCTATTCCAGTGATAATATATTCATTTAGAGTGGTCTGTGTAACCATCCTGCCACCAGGTGGCCGGCTGATCTTCCCCAGGAGTGCTGCTGTATTGAAAGCTTAGTGCTGGTCTCTCCTCTTGGTGGTTGGTCATTTAGCAGTGTTGGGTGAGTATAAGGCAGTGTTTCTGGATCCATACATTTCCTCCATCCCACAAAAATTCAGAGTCCTGCAGCCTTGGCGAAATTTCTAGTTGTCCGGTGGTCCAGGACATGTTGAGATACCCCTCCAGCCCCTACCACAGAAGCACATTTCTGCTGCCAGGCCACTGTGTTCTTGAACCCATTTGCGAGGGGAAAGAGCTTGACTGATGTCCACAGGGCTGGTTATCTTGTTTCCTGATTATTAAGCTTCCTCTCTGCTGAAGAAATCATTCCCATGTGACTTGTTCATTTTTCCACTCTGTGTCCATTCAGAGAGATCTATGGTAGCTACATGTCTTTCCCAGACCACTTGTCATCTATTTTCCAATTATGTTACTTCCAAATCCCTGACCATCCAGCAAAATCATGGGTCACTTCACACAAATCAACATAGATTCTTACCTTGGCCCTGTCTTTGTCCAGGCAAAATGATCATTTAGGTGAACTGCTCATTGTGGCTATGCCTTCACCACTGTCCTTCAGCCACCTGAGAGTCACCTGGAGAAGCTTGTCCTTTCCATTTTGCGTTGGCACGAGGCACGAGGCACAGATACGTCCAGGCAACCCCACGTGCTAAGTTGTAAAGGCCAAGTGGTAGAATAGTCTGCCTGGTGGCCTGGACCTATTGCAGAGCCTTGTCTTATTCTGGGCCCCAGTCAGAATTGCAGCTTTTTGGGTCACTTGGTGTAAAGGTTGGAGAGGCATGTTCAAAAACAATATTTGTTGGCTCCAAAATTCAGGCCCTGGTGAGCATAGGTTTGAGAAAAATGTAAGTTTTAAAAAAGTAATCAGCCTGCATTATTCGTTCAGTTTTCCCTCAGTAACTCTAGTATGTAAAACAGCTAGAAATTGATAGCACAAAACAATTAAAGAAGCTATTTTCCTTTGAATAAAATTATAACAGGTTCAAGCCATTAAAAATACTGTTCAGCTTGCTAATTGCAGGACCCTTAATCATTTTTATCTTAATGTGTGAAAATTGTATTACAAGAACAGTCGCTCTCCTTAAATCTGAATTGGAAGGCATATTTTTGCAGGTGGTCAGTACTAAGAATAAGTCCGTCACCTCCTGGGATACCCTCCTCACAGGCTCAGACTTCCCTCTTCCCCAGGCGGGAGGCTTTGTCCAAGGCCACTCCAAACCCTGCTCAGAGTCCCGGTTTCACTCCGGCCACCTGGCCACGCTGGCTCCTCTTCACGAAGTAAAATGAAAAAATGAAGTTGAAGAGTATACCAGGTTTTTTAAAGCAAAATCCTATGTAAATCTCTTTTAGGATTGCTACAAAATATAAATATACAGCAAAATGACTTAAATTTCCCCAGTAAGATTTTATTATACCCACTGTCTTTTATCTTTATATTGAATTATATGCACATAAATACCTCTTTTCAAAATTGAATTATATGCACATAAATACCTCTTTTCAGGGCTCTCTGAAAGGCGTGGAATCCTTCGCATCTATGCTGAGACATTCTCCTCTCACTCAGATGGGACCTGCCAAGGATAAAATTGTTGTTGGGCGAATCTTTCATATTGTGGAGAAGGATCTTTACATAGATTTTGGCGGCAAGTTTCATTGTGTGTGTACAAGACCAGAAGTGGATGGAGAGTAAGTACAGTCATTTCCCAGTGCTTTAATAGTGTTTCCATAAAGTTGAGATACTTCGAAAGTATATTATTGGACTTTAGTTGGTTTTAAAAAAAGATAGAAAAAAATATGCTTATTTCACTGATAATGCCAGTTTGCCAAGTTGGGGCCAGATTCATGTCTTCTCAAAGCAGTGAAAATAGTTTTGGGGAAGAGTTGTTTTCCCAAATGACCAACAACAGTCATGGTGTAAGCCCTGTTGTTCTCTGTTTCCACAGACTAGTTCAGTGGTCGGCAAACTGCGGCTTGCAAGCCGCGATTTGCAGCTCTGTTGACTAATGAGTTTTCTGACCACTTAAAAACCTTTTAATGATGTACTAATGTCTTTAACCTGAAGTCAAAACTTCTGGGTAAGGGTAATGCCTTAAGCAGTGGTCGGCAAACTCATTAGTCAACAGATAGGCAAACTGTGGCCCGAGAGCCGCATGTGGCTCACGAACCGCAGTTTGCCGACGATTGGTCTAGTAGTTCTTTCTAGTAGTGTGCTCAGGGTGGGGGCTCACTGCAGCCGGACTGCACTTGCCTGGCTGCCTGCTTCCTTCCCCCTCCTTCTGTGACACATGCTCTGATGCTGGGAGCACAACTACAGCTCTGGGTCTATGGATAGTTTTTCTGAGAAAAACTTTCTACTTAGCCAATTCTTTGTTGTGCAGTTTCCAATTTATCTTGGGAAGGAGGGTTATACTCTTTACAAAATAGTTATCCAGTCTCTTGATTTCTACACGTAGAGATGCTTTGGTTCTTTCAGAAACCTTCCTCTGGGTCTCTTACAGCTGCCCGTCACTTAGCTTTGAAAGTATACTGATCTTCTGACTACAATATTTTATTTTATTTTTATTTTTATTTCAGAGAGGAACAGAGAGGGGGAGAGAGATAGAAACATCAATGATGAGAATCATTGATTGGCTGTTTCCTGCACACCCCGTACTGGGGATTGAGCCTTTAACCTGGGTATGTACTCTGATGGGGAATTGGACACGGACCTCCTGGTTCATAGGTGACACTCAACCATTGGGCCACGCCAGCCGGGCTACAATATTTTCAAGTATTGTTTCAGTTATGTTGCCTTTCTACTTGAATCCAAACCAGAATTTGAAGGTGGGAGATACTTAATTCAAATCTTATCTGTAGCCTTTATCATTGGTGGAAAGATGACAATACCAAATGGGAAGCGATGAGATCCAGCGGTCTCTGGTCTCCCTGCTGCATGCCAGCAGGTGTAGAAGACATGACTGAATGCAGCAGCTGGACACATGTTTGCTCTCTGCCTTCATGTCAGGCTGCTGACTGCACATATTCTGACAGATTCCTGCTCTGATACATTTATTTAAGTGACTTTAAGATGTCAGTATTTACCTAATTTGTTTATTATTCATCAGCCTGACATTTTTAAATCCCTTTTGAGAACCATTTTTCTTTTTATTTAAGAGTTGTGTGTAGTTGAATCTATTCTACTGTAGGATCATTTAAATATAAGATACATGCAAACTCAAATACCCAGCTTAACAAAATGATTTAATTTTTTTATTATTGCTTTCAATGAGTTCAGTGGCCTTTGAAACTTGGAGTAATGGATAAGATCAGAAATCATTTGGGTTAATCGAGTATCCGAATGAGTGAGGCACAAGCCTTTTAATAAGTTCTATAACTTTTTCAAATTTTACATTAGTTTTTTTTTTTTTTTTTTTTTGAGAAAAACTTGTTTATTAACTGACAGTGACTGATACAGGGTAAATGAATAATTATTTACATTAGTTTTTGATTATGGCTTAAATAAATGGTTTTGGCCTTTGTCCCAGGAAGTGCTAGAGTTGTGCAGAAAGGCTGCTGCGATTGCTCTGGGGCGGAGCAGCTCTGCATTCAATATTTAAAGTGTGGGGAGTGGTGGTGGATATTTCTACTATAAAAAAGTAAAATGTTTGAGAAACATTTTTAAAAGAAAAATTAGTTCTAGAAATACACTACATTAATAGTAACATTCAGAATATAAACTAGTATTTAGGCATATTCAGAAGTGTGATCTAGTTAGAGTGAATTGCAAAATAGAAATATTATAAGTAAATTTCGAGATTTTTAGAGGTGTGGATGGGGCCTAATTTTTACAGTACCAACCTCAAAAGTTATAACTTAAATTGTTTTTCTTTCATATCAGCTTCTGTCTTGAAATCAGAAATTATATTGTAGCAAATCAGAATGACTCTGGCAATAACTTCTGGTAATTAATTGAGGTAATGACTTGCTGAGTTAATGAACATTCTCTTCTTTTCTATAAAACCCACTGATACCAGTACTACATGGACAATTAGAAAGTAGATGTCCTCTACTAACCTGGGCACTTTTTCTTCTTCCAGTTGAAGTATATCTTTAGCAAAAGCTAGTGTGTTTGTTCCAAAATCTGTTTATATTCTTATTAAATAATATATTTGATTATTGCCTAAACTAATAAAATATGAGTACAGAAAGGGTTTTTGTTCTTATGAAATATAATTTTGGAAAGACTTCTCATAAAGGAGATATTTTGTTTTTAAACAAAATTGTTACTGAATTTGAACGAGTAAACCATAAAGATTGGAGGGGTCAGATCATAGAAATCTGAAAGGAATTGCTCTCTAAATGTCCTTCTGTCCCTGTTTTACACTGAAATGGCTGCCTCTGGCCATTGCAGACTCTGCCGTTGGGATTGTTTGTGCCAGGAGATCAGCACTAGGCCCCAGGGAGTGAGCCTCCACTCAGGAAGAAGGCCTTGTCCCATAATAGGACATGTGCGTGAATCGCTAAGTTAATGTCTTTGCAACATATGAGTATACTTTTTATCGAGTCCTCACTTCAGTCTACTTTCCCATGAACCATCCCTATGAGTCAGAGAGCTTCTGCTACTTAAGAATATAAAACACTCTGCCCATCATGTGAAGCTGCCTGCCCTTTTCTTTAGACATTTTTCCTGTGTCAATAATGCAGCATAGTCCTAGTGTGGATTAAGATCCCTTTCCATATCCCATGTGATACTCATAATAGCTAGGTTTTTTAAAACCTACATTGGACTTTATGTATGTCATCTGATTTATTCCTCCTTAAGAAGCATAGAAAGTGGCAGCTATTACCTCCATTTACCAAATCAAAAAAATGAGTCTCTGAACATGAAGCACTCCAGTCATACAATTGCTTATTACCAAGGCAGGGGCTCCGACCTACAGTTGTCTGTAACCAATGCGGAGAATGTTCCCTTCACTCTCAAGTGCTGTTCTCTAAATCCTACATTCTAGAGTTCTTTTTATTTTTTATTTTATTGATTTTTTACAGAGTGGAAGGGAGAGGGATAGAAAGTCAGAAACATGGATGAGAGAGAAACATCGATCAGCTGCCTCTTGCACGCCCCCTACTGGGGATGTGTCCGCAGCCAAGGTACATGCCCTTGACCGGAATCGAACCCAGGACCCTTCAGTTCACAGTCTGACGCTCTATCCACTGGGCCAAACTGGTCTCGGCCATTCTAGAGTTCTTAATATCTCAGAAAAACCTCCTAAAACAGTCTCACATAGGAATCATTTTAATATAGGAACCTTGAAGGCATGTGGTAATGAAGCTTGATGGAGGTCTGTTAAAGAACGGTAGGTCACCTGTTACAGTGTCCTTAGTTATGGTGTCCATGGTTATGGTACACTGGGGCCCTCGGTGGTGTCCATAGTGTGCTTGGATAGCGTTACCAGCAATTAGCTGATGAACAATGGGTCTAGGTTTTGTTTCAGAATGAATGTTTTATCATAATTATAGTGATACCTGTGGTTACAAGAACTTAATGTCTGGCAGTTATTAGTAGCTTAGAGTTAGGATCCCTGTAGTTACTTGGGAATGATAAGTTTATTCTACAACGAGTAGAAAGTTGACTCTTTATAGATGTAATACTTAATTTTTAATTATTAGATTGAGTCTTTTTATAAAACGTCATCTACTTTTTTTGAACATTGTTAGACCTAAAGTAGTTTAAACTGTGTTTTTTGGTCTTTGTTTTTGGTGACCAGGATCAAAGTAATAAACATTAATTTCTGTGTTGTATCATAATTCAAATAATTCAATATAGAATTATTGCTCCTTAACCACATAACCCCCAGTTATGTAGTTTTTGTGTTTCACCTATGGGTATCATCTTTCTTTTTCTGTTGCTGCTCCTGTGTTTGCATTTTTAGCTTAGACCTCTTAATTTCTTCTTCTAATATTCTGATGCCTGGGAAACCAAATTTGTTGTGCTGAAAAAATAAGAACAACTGGTGCTTGAGTACGAACCTTGCAGCCTCTTCTCTAGGTGAGGGTGTGCACTTGGGCTTCAACGTGCATTTTGACAGCTGCAGCAGTCCTCGGCTTACCTCTGCATGGGTTCTGTGGGGACTTGATGCCACCAGATAACTGACTTCCTGAAGAGTGAGTTGCAGTCCTACCTGTGTTGACGGCTGTTCACTGAGCTCTCGATAGGGTTTGTCACATATCAGAACAGTGTATGCTGAACTATTCAGGTATTGAGTGTGTTGGACATGAGCAGATACTGTGGTTGAGACCGTAACACCTCCAGCAGGACCAGTAGTGAAAATAATGGACCACAAGTACTATTTGAGGTGGTACCAATTCCTACAGTGAATTTGTAAGTAAATCATTAAATTTCTTAAGAACATCATTAAGTTCAAAATATTGCATACTTTGGTTGGCATGGGATATACCTATAATACATTTTATGAGTCTCAAGAATAAGCTGTTTATTTTATTTTTAAATAAAGTGAGTCATGTACATTGGGTCATGTACAGTTTTTCCCGGAGTCAGCAAATATTTAATGAGCCACCTGTGTGTCTGATGCTAGTGATGTACAGATTAAAGGCAACCCTTGCCCTCAGGAAGGTGGGGATAGAGAGTGAACATACGTATTTAACAGGTTTCCTGGCTTCGGTGGGGATTCGGAGAAGAGGGGATCACTGAACCTGTCAGCTTGTGCCAGGAGGTTTCCCAGAGTAACTAACATGGAACTGAATTGTAAATGTGATGGTAGGAGATAGAAGTGGGGGAGGTGGAAGGGAGCAGAATACTTAGCGAGAGAGAGCCTAGCTCTGCTGGGAACTCAGGTGGCTTCCTTGCCTTAATTATATTATGAGAATTATGTGAATTACGCCTGAGGATCAAAAAAAGGATTTTCGTTAGCAGTTTAGGGGCAGGAGGACCAAGTCTTGGTGACTGAGTAATTATGGGTCGTGAGGCAGAAGGAATGATGTTTGGTTTCAGAGGTAAATGAACGTGGATAGTAAATTGGATTGTATTGGTTGGGTAGATGGGGGAGGGGATGTATTATATTGACATTTTTGCCAGCTTCAAAAATTAAAATGCCAGATTTAGACCAGTTTGATTTTCTCATTCCCATTCATGATCATAATACTTTTGGTTACTATCAGTTAGAAATATAAAATGCTGAAATATAAAATCCTTATGGTTAAATCATGCTTATCTTTTGGCTAAAGAGCCAAATTCTCTAAATCTTTTCATTAAGTTGTATTTAATTAAAAAAAAATATATATATTTATTGATTTTTTACAGAGCAGAAGGGAGAAGGATAGAAAGTCAGAAACATCAATGAGAGACATCGGTCAGCTGCCTCTTGCACGCCCCCTACTGGGGATGTGCCCGCAGCCAAGGTACATGCCCTTGTCGGAATCGAACCCAGGACCCTTCAGTCCGCAGTCCGACGCTCTATCCACTGAGCCAAACCGGTCTCGGCTAATTTTGGTTTTTCATTAATGGTATACATTTCTGTAAAACCCCGAAGTTCAGTTTTATATTTTAAATATATTTTTGTTGATTTCAGAGAGGGAGAGGTAGAAATAGCGATGAGAGAGAATCACTGATTGGTAATCCCCCTACTGGGGATTGAGCCCTGCAACCCATACATGTGCCCTGACAGCAAGTGCCCTGACCGGGCATTAAACCCTGACTTCTGAGGTTCATAGGTTGGCGCTCAACCACCGGCCCACGCCAGCTGGGCTGAAGTCCAGTTTTATAAGTGAAGTCCACTTATTTTTTAATGTGTTCCTGAAGATTACATCTTTTAAAACATTATTTCTGCACTGGCATCTTTGTCACAAAACACATGATTGACAGCTCTGAAACTGCAGTTTCAAAACAAGCATGATTGGCAATTCTAAGGTAAAAAAACTAGCACATGCACTGAATATTATTTGTACTTTTGTTTGACAATAAGGTGGAATAAATAAGTTGATTTCCCAGGCTTTGTTTCTGTTTCAGGTTGTGTGAGGTTTCAGATCAAATGAAGAGTGAATGGATGGATGTTGAATGTTTCAAAAACTAAAGTTTTCAAGGTGTATTTGTGGGGGAATAGAGAAAATAAGAATTTGAATGAAGTGATTCTTTTTATCCCAGTGGATGTTGTACACCATTAAAATGTGTGTTTGTTTTTCAATAAATTGGTGATTGAAAATCATTATATTAGATTTTTATTAAAAGATCTCTGGTTATTTTTTAGGATAAAAGAGCATCTATTACATTTAACCTTTTAGTAAGACACCTTAAGAATATGTATAGTCCTAGCCAGTTTGGCTCAGTGGATAGAGAGTCAGCCTTTGGACTGAAGGGTCCCAGGTTCGATTGCGGTCAAGGGCATGTACCTTGGTTGTGGGCACATCCCCAGTAGGAGGTGTGCAGGAGGCAGCTGCTCAATGTTTCTCTCTCATGGATGTTTCTCTCTCTCCCTCTCCCTTCCTCTCTGTGAAGAATCAATTATATATATATATATATATATATAAATTATAAAATATGATCTCAGAAATGTTCTGAGTTCATGAAACACTTGCAATTCAGTCTTTGACTATCATTAAGATATAAAAGACAAATTAAAAAACCCTAAGCTCACAGAGACAGGGAACCGATTGGCGGTTGCCAGAGGGAGAGGTTAGCGTGCAGATTTCTAGTTGTAAAATAAAGAAGTCATGGTGACTATAGTTAATAAACTGTGTTGCATATTTGAAAGCTGCTGAGAGAGTAGATCTTAAAAGTTCTCATCACAAGAGAATATTTCTTGTGTAACTGTGTGTGGTGACACATGGTAACTAGATTTACTGTGGTGATCATTTTACAATATGTACAAATATTGAATCATTACGTTGTACACCTGAGACCATTATAATGTTATATGTCAATTATACCTCTATAAACAAGTTTAAAAAATTAATAGCATTAGTGGTCACCCCCCTGCCCCCAGGATATATGGCATAGCAATATTTTATTGGATTGATTTATTCTATTGGTTTCTATTTGATTGGTGTGCAAACTTGATTTGCTTTCATGTAGCATGTTCACATATGTATAGCTGTATTATTCCAGAGATTGTGTAAGTTTATATGTCCAGTAAGGTTGTCTTGTATACCTTCCCAGGACTGTAAAGGTTAAAAGTGAATCTGGAAACTATGATGGTGGCTGCTTGTTAAGGAATGCAAGCAATTAAGTGTTCCCACAAAAGCTTTGAAGTTAATATCTTAATAGGACAAAGAGGAAGAAAAGTCAAAACTGCACTCCCACAATTGGTTCAGGCTGTAGTTCTATTGAGTTAAGAGTAGGTTTAAAAAAATTAAGAACTATCTTAATTGGAAGCTTGAGTTCTATTTTAGTTTGTAGAATTTTGTATTAATTTAGATTGCCACTTGATAATATCTAGAGACTTTCAGAGACCCAGAATGTCAGCAAGTATTTTGTAATTTGTGATTAATAGGAATAATGATATCTCACATTTGTTGAGCACTCTCAATGCTAGGCACTTTGCTAAGAGATTTGCAAGCATCGTTTTCTTTAGTCTTTACTAGTCTGAGGTCCATACTGATAGAATCCTTACTTAAAAACACTAAGGAAAGAATAACTCACAGGGCTTTTAAGCAAAGTACCCAAGGACAAGAGCTAGTATGTTATCAGACCTGAGACAGTGTGGCTCTAAGTCCATGTTTTATGCAAACCAAGGACAGTTCCAGGTGTATATGTGGTTTGTTCATTTTCTCAGCAATATTTATTGAGTACGTTAATTATAGTGTGCCTATTGCAGTCAGGAAGGATCGCATGTTATTTTTAGGAGAGATACATGGAACACAGGGGCACAGGAATGCATGAATAAAGGCTAAATGAGCGATAGGGTCAGGTAGGCATACAAGTGTTCAAAAGGGAATGAAATTCGAGAAATGACAGTTGAAGTGGTTTTATAAACCAACCAAATAAGGGCCTCCTCAAAGCGATAAAACTTGAGCTAGATTCTGAAAGCTCGAGAAAGGGTGTTGGGAGGGTGAGCAAGGCACAGATTTGAGAGAGAGCTGGGCAGGGTTGTATGAATTATCTGCAGCTGGGTAGCATATTCTCCAAAACTTAGAAGCTTACAACAGTATCCATCCTCTCACACAAAGGCTGAGGGTCAGGAATCCAGGAGTGTCTTAGCTGGACAGTTCTGCCTCAGGGTTTCTCTTGAGCTTCAGGCAAGATAGTGGCCAGGGCTGCAGGCGGCTGCAGGTGACCGGGTTGCAGGATTTGTTTCTAAGGTGCTCCCAACATGCTGGTTGTGGGCAGGAGGCCTCAGTTCCTCGTCACATGGGCCTCTCCAGTGGACTGCTTGAGTGTCCTCACACATAGTTAGCTTCCCCAGAATGAGTCATCTAAGAGAGAGCAAGTTTGGGGCAGTTGTGATGTATTTTATGATCTGGTCACACATTGTCACCTCTCTCATATTATATTCATTAGGAGCAAGTCACTAAGCCCAACCCACACTCATGGCAGGAAGGGTGTTAGTCTGCACCTTTTAAGAGGGAGATGTGTACAAAATGTGTGCACATATTTTAAAAGCACACAGTGGTCAAGAGCTTGCAGCTTGGCCGAAGTTTTAGTGGGGTAATGAAATACTTGCTTTGCTAGACAGGTCAGAATCCTTAAAGGGAAATTCTGAATTTCAGCTTAAAAAGTCCTGACAGTGGAGAGATAGAGGAGTGGCATTGGGAATTGGTCTTTTGGACGATGAGCTAGCAGTGTTGTGTGAGAGGCATGGGCACAGCAAGTCCAGTTCTGAGGCTGCTGTACAACTCTGGAAGGGCCATTTCAAGGGCCAGTTTGGGGCTGGCCTAGAGTGAGAGGTGGGAAAGGAAGCTACGAGAGGATGCTCAGAGAAATGACAGGTTTCCAGCCCCAGGGACTGAAAAATAGAAGTCCTAGCAGTAGGGAAGTGGGGTAGAGTTCGGCTGTAGAATAACAGACCTAGAATTAGCAACTTCATATTGGCCTCTTTCTTTACTTCCTGCCTTTATCAACAACAAAACAAACAAACCAAAAACCAAGGGCCGCAGCATGATTGCAGTTGTGGGTTTGGCCACATGAAGCGGGGAGGGACTGGTTGAGCAGGTTTATTTCGCAAAGTGAAGTGCAGGTGTGAAAATAGCAGGTGGGAGTCCAGGGACCTTGCCAGGCGCTGTCAGGATGTGTTCTCAGTGTTTAGCCTCAGCCAGTGCTCTCAAGACTTGCATTCATTTCTGACTTCTCTTTGTCTTTTTTACTCCTAGCCTCTTGTTCCTCTCTTCCACCTCCTTAGCAGGTAAATCAAGTTCCTCCATTAGGTTTAATTTGCATGAAGTTGCTGGATTTAAAAAAAATACAGTTGAATAATTAAAATTTATGCCGAAACCTGTTTGGCTCAGTGGATAGAGCGTCGGACTGCAGACTGAAGGGTCCCAGGTTCGATTCCGGTCAAAGGCATATACCTTGGCTACGGGCACATCCCCAGTAGGGGGCGTGCAAGAGGCAGCCGATCGATGTTTCTCTCTCATCGATGTCTCTGACTTTCTATCCCTCTCCCTTCTGCTCTGTAAAAAAAAAAATCAATAAAATATATTTAAAAAAATTTTATTGGACACAACCAGATACTCCCTAGATTTCCTATTCTCTATCTTAAATTTTATTTGATCATCTTTTCTAAAGAGATTAATAAAATTAAAAAACATTTTATCTGTTTCTTCTTCAAACTATTGTTCTATTCCTCTGTCCCCCAGATTGCCCTGGTTTCTAAATTCCCATTTGTTCCTCAGTTCAGCCCCCCTGGCCCTCCCTTGCCATTGTGCGTTTGTCAGGAGCCTCTAGCCACCTTCCTTCCCACAGCTACATCACGCTCTATACTAGGCAACACTGCCTTGCCAGTTCTTTTTTTTTTTATATCATTTTATTTTATTATTTTTTTAATTTTTATTGTTCAGTTTAGTAATTACATTGTTCCCTTTTTTTCTCCCTATATAGCTCCCCTCTACCTACTACCATCCCACCCTCCGCCCTCACCTCCCCCCCACTGACCTCTCCCATAGTTGCAAGATTTTTGTCCAGTCTCTTGCTGCACTTCCACACCCCTTTTCTCCCCAAGAATTGTCAGTCCATTTCCTCTCTGTGTCCATGATTCTGTTATATTCACCAGTTTATCCTGTTCATCAAATTTTTAATTCACTTGATTTTTAGATTTATTTGTTGATAGATGTGTATTTGTTGTTCATAATTTATATTTTTACCTTTTTCTTCTTCCTCTTCTTATAGAATATCTTTCAGCAATTCATATAATATTGGTTTGGCGGTGGTGAACTCCTTTAGCTTTTTCTTATCTGCGAAGCACTTTATCTGACCTTCAATTCTGAATGATAGCTTTGCTGGGTAGAGTAATCTTTGTTGTAGATTCTTGCTATTCATTACTTTGAAAATTTCTTGCTACTCTCATCTGCCCTGCATAGTTTCTGTTGAGAAATCCGCTGACAATTCTATGGGTGCTCCATTATGGGTAACTAACCTTTTTTCTCTTGCTGCTTTTAATATTCTCTCTTTATCTTTTGCTCTTGGCGTTTTAATTATGATGTGTCTTGGTGTAGTCATCTTTAGATTCCTATATTTTGGGGTTCTGTGCCCTTCTTGGGCTTTTAAGTCAATTTCTTTCACCAGGTGGGGGAAGTTTTCGGTCACTATTTCTTCAAGTAGGTTTTCATTATCTTGCTCTCTCTCTTTTTCTGGCACCCCTATAATTCGGTTGTTGGTATGCTTGAAGTTGTCTCAAAGGCCCCTTACACTTTCTTCAATTATTTTGATTCTTTTTGCTTCTTGCTTTTCTGGCTGAGTGGATTTTGCTTCTTTGTATTTCATATTCTTTGACTTGGTTCTTGCAGTCGTCTGGACTGCTTTTAGGTCTTTATGTAATATTTTTTATTTCAGTCAGTGTATGCTTAATTTCTAGTTGGTCCTTTTTCATATCCTCGTGGATCTCGATAATTTCTCGTAGATCTTGTTCATTTCCTTGTAGTTCTCATTAAGTTCATTGGCCTTTTCTAGGAGCCTCTTGAAAAACCTTATTACTGTAGTTTTGAACTCTATGTCTAGTCATCTTTTTTCCTCCATTTCTTTCATACCTGATTTCTTTCCATTTCTCTGCATTGTGGCTGCTTTTCTGAGTTGGTCCATTAATTGTGTGTGGTAGATGTCCTCTAAGGGACCTCCAGTTACCTGAGGTGGATACTCTTACTGCAATCCTTTAGGGGGTGGACAGTATTGTTGAAGTTAAGCCCAGCTTATTGTTGTTAGCACTAGGAGGGTTTGACCTCCAGGCCAATTGCCTGTGAAGGTAAGCTGTTTTCAGGTTGGATGAGTGGAGTCTCCGGGCTGAGCAGGCAGGGTCAGCTCTGCCCTATGCTGCGCGTGGGTCTCTGTGCCGGGTGATAACGGGCTGCAAACACCTCCAAGAGAAAGCCGCCGCCGGTCTTCACCCATTGCCAGACAACTCTGCCTCTCCCCAAATGAGTCTGCACACCCAAAGCCTTGCCCAGGGTTGTAAAACAAAGCAGTCCAGTGGTCTCCCGAACGAGGGAGCAAGTCAGGAGTCCTCTCTGCGTGGTTGTGCACTTCTGTTCCCAAGTTTACGTGCAAACTGCTGTTCCAAGTTTATACGCACTCTCCACAAGCTCGCAGACCTCTGCCACACTGGGGCTCAGCGTGCTTTCCCACTACCCAGTTCTACCCTGTGTGAGTGTGGGCTCCCCGGACCTTGCCCGGAACTGGGGAATCAGTGCAGTGGGACGCCTCCGCCCTCCCCGTTGGAGAAAACCAGCCGGGTTTGCTGCCGCCCGCACTCTCCGCTGGCGCGCGCAGGACTCCAAACTTCTCCCCGTGTGTATCTTCAACGCTGCGCTCCACTGCTCCTCTGAGTCACAGTGTCCTATCTTTACTTTTATTTGTGGAATTTTCACTCAGCCAGCTTTCCAGTGATTCTGTAGGATGTTTGTTCTGTCCTTAAGTTGTAGTTTTGGAATTGTTGTGTGGGGCAGCAAGATAGGTGTTTACCTATGCTGCCATCTTGGTTCCTCCTCCAAAATTTTTTTTTCGCCAGTTCCCTTTTCTGAAATTGTCATGAAACTTCAACATCTCGGTTCTCTGTCTACTTCCCTGTACTTTTTAACATTCCTCTAAAAGTGATGCACAAGATTTAGAGGATAAAAATGGTAGGGAGGAGACACAGTAGTTTTTGAATATGCTGGGAAGTTGAATAGGGCAAGTATCTGGAAGGACATGGGAGTGGATGACAAGAGGCTGGATTCTAACCCTGGACTAATTGAACCAAGAGAATTGTTCAAAGGGCTGTATTTTGGCTTCGCTGGCATGGCTCAGTGGTTGAGATTCAGCCTATGAACCTGGAGGTCACGGTTCAATTCTCCGTCAGGGCACATGCCGGGGTTGCTGGCTCTATCCCAGTGAAGGGCATGCAGGAGGTCAATGATTCTCTCTCATCATTGACGTTTCTCTCTCTCTCTCTCCCTGAAATCAGTAAAAATGTATTTTTTAAAAAAGAGCAGTGCTTTGGAGTGCCTCTGTTTTAAAAGCCAAAGTATTATCATAATTGAAAAACAACTCTGTATGCTGATAAATTACACTTATAAATGTCTTCATTCATATGTATCCCTTTTTCTTTTATTTGATAAATTAGGAATCAGTATAACCCTATACTTGAAAATGTGATTCTTTATTTTTAACTTTTAATTTTTAAGTTAAGATTTTTCCATAAGTATATTACAGCTAGGTTTCTTTTAAAGTTGAATTCAGAACCTTAATTTGGACCTAAAATAAAATAGTTTGTGTTTCTTTTTGAAATGCAAATTAGCTATTAAATATGTATAATTGGATCCTTAACTAGTACTGATTGAGCATATTGTAACTGTTCATAGGGATTTTATGTTGTTGCCCACGTCGTTTCTTTAATTTTTTAAGCAAATCTCTTCTTGATGTATTTTTCTTGAAAGTGTTTTCTTTTATATACAGTTCTTTTTCAAAATGGGGTGAGCAACTATTTGCTATGATATATAATGGAGCGAGCTATACTTCTCTTAGTGTGGAATATAGGATTTGAAATTATTTGGCTTCCAAACTATATTGCTATGAATGCACATATTTTGAGACTTAGTATTTTTATTAGATTTAACCTTATTTCAAAAGTTCTATTTTACTCACCACTCATTTTGTTTGGTTATACTGATTTATTTTGTATTTATTATAAAGATATAGGTCAAACTATTTTTGAAAGTTAATAACTAAACATAAACTCTTTAAGTCTGAAAATCATTTTTAGTTATAAAATATCTTTTTTCTTTTTAAAAAAATACATTTTATTGATTTTTTACAGAGCGGAAGGGAGAGGGAGAGAGAGTTAGAAACATCAATGAGAGATAAACATCTATCAGTTGCCTTCTGCACACCCTCTACTGGGAATGTGCCCACAACCAAGGTGCATGCCCTTGACTGGGACCTTTCAGTCTGCAGGCTGATGCTCTATCCATTGAGCCAAACCAGCTAGGGTGAAATACCTTTTTCCTAATTGCCTTGGTAAATATTTTAATCTTCCTGTTTTTTGGATGTAATTTATTTAGAAACTTTAATTCTGAATTTAGCTTGTCTTTCAAATATAATGCCTTCACCGTGAATTTTTAAAAGTTCTTTATTTTATTTATTTCACTGAAGGAAACATATGAAGTTTGAAGGAACTCGTCCAAAAGTAAAGCTCAGAGCATATGCTAGTTTGTGATATAAGGTCTCTGTGTTAGTAATGGTCTTGATGGTGATGATGTTCATGACTAAAAGTAGCAGCAGCCACTTCCTAAATTTTAGGACTGTTATGAAATTCTCCCCCAAAATAATCTGAAATCACTTTTAAGAAAATAAACATATGCTATGTCTTTTGGCAAAAATAATTTTATTGTGTGGCATAGTGCCTTGCAGATTATAAGTTCACCATAAATATTCATTGCTTACTTTTTTGATAGACAGGAATCACAAAAGCATTTAGCTAACAACAGTAGGGTGTTGCAATTATTGTTTGAGATATACTGTCTTGGAGTTTTATTGGTGTTATAAAGGAATAAAATCACCTTCATTAAAGATGATTGAGTATTCCTGTTTCAGTAAAGAATTGAGAGCCATCTAAGTTTTGAGAAGAAAAACAAAATTAATGTTGACTTCAATGAAAATTTCTTATTTTCTAGAATTGAAAATTAGGAGCTACATGTTCTTATCTTCATAGTTGTCTAATCTATCCTATATAAAAAAAGAGTAATTTGCAGATTGACCATCACTCCAACACACAAGACGGCTGCCCCCATGTGGTCAAAGATCCTGCCCCCATGTGGACACAAGATGGCCACCACAAGATGGCCAGCAGGGGAGGGCAGTTGGGAGGGACCAGGCCTACAAGGGAGGGCATTTGGGGGCGATCAAGCCTGCAGGGGAGGGCAGTTAGGGGTGACCAGGCTGGGAGAGGAGGGAAGTTGGGGGCAAACAGGCTGGCAGGCAGAAGCGGTTAGGTGCAATCAGGGAGGCAGGCAGGTGAACAGTTTGGAGCCAGCAGTCCTGGATTTTGAGAAAGATATTCAACTGCCCTTTTAGGCCCGATCCTACCGGGACCTGGCTTAAATGGACAGTTGGACATCCCTTGAAGGGTCCCAGATTAGAGATGGTACAGGCTGGGCTAAGGGACATCCCCTGTCTCCCATGCACGAATTTTGTGCACCGGGCCTCTAGTATATATAAAAGCCTAAGTGATTGCTATGACCAGTTGACTAGTCACTATGACACGCACTGATTACTATGGGGCAGATGCTCAACACAGGAGCTGCCCCCTAATGGTCAGTGCGCTCCACAGCCAACCTCCAGTGGCTGGCCAACCTTCCGTGGTCCCTCCCCTTGGCTGGCCGGACCCAACCTGCCCAATCAGGATTGGGTGAGATGGTCCCTATTGGCCCTGTTTGCTAGCCAAGCCAAGGGACCCCACCCATGCACATACTCGTGCACTGGGCCTCCAGTATTATCAAAATAATTATGTGTGTTATGTGCTGGTGACTTGGCTCAGACTTCTGGTGACATGATGAGTGAGTGACTTTACAGCTCTGCTCAGCTCCTGTAGACTCATGCCTATGGCTTCTTTCATGGAGTCAATCCATCTCATATTTGGTCACCTTTTCCTGCTGCCTTCTCTTTTTCCCAGCATTGTTGTCTTTTCCAAAGAACCTTGCCTTCTCATTATGCGCCCAAAGTAAGACAACTTTATTTGTCCTTTTTGCCTTCAGTGATGTTTCAGGCTTAATTTGCTCTAAGGCCCTTTTGTTCATCTTTCTAGCAGTCCTGTGTATCCCTAGAGTCCTCCTTCAACACTTATTTCAAATGAATGATGTTTTTCCCTGTCAGACTTTATTGGACAATAAAGACTTTCACATCCATATATAGTGATTGGGAAAATGAGGGTGTAGATGGTTTTGGCTTGGTCTCTCATGATGCATCTGTGTATTATTAGGTTTTCTTTTCTAATTCTTCCATCATTGCCCTTCCGAGTCTCAGCCTTCTTGTGATTTCTTGGCTGCTGTCTCCATTTGAATTGATGAGTGAACCAAGGTAAGCAATCTTTAACAATTTCAATGTGTTCTCTGTTAGAGTTGTGTATTTTTTCTGTAGTCAGATTTTATCATCTTTTTTTTAAATCCTTACCTGAGGATATGATTTTCATTGATTGTGGAAAGTGGGGAGAGGAAGAGGGAGGGAGAAAAGGAAAAAAGGAGGGAGAGTCTTTGAGAGAGAGAGAGAGGGAGGGAGAGAGAAAGAGAGCGGGGGCGGGGGGGGGTTTATGAGAGAAAAACATCCAATTGCCTCCTGCAAGAGCCTGGACTGGGCATTGAATCCAAAATCTGGGAATGTGCCCTGACCGGGAATTGAACTGCAACCCTTCTACACACAGCCAGGGCAGATTTTTTTTAAAAAATATATTTCATTGATTTTTTTACAGAGTGGAAGGGAGAGGGATAGAAAGTCAGAAATATCGATGAGAGAGAAACATCGATCAGCTGCCTCTTGCACGCCCCGTACTGGGGATGTGCCCGCAGCCAAGGTACATGCCCTTGACTGGAATCGAACCCGGGACCCTCAGTCCGCAATCTGACGCTCCATCCACTGAGCCAAACCGGTCTCGGCAGCCAGGGCAGATTTTTGTCTTGGTGTTCAAATCCAGTCCTGCTTTGGCATTTTCTTCTTTCACTTTCATCAGAAGTTATTTCAAATCACTGCTACTTTCTGCAAGTAAGATGGGATCATCTGCATCTCTCTAGTTATTGATAGTTCTGCCAATTTCCACTCCTTCCTCTGAATTTAGCCCAGTTTTTTGTATATGTTCTGCCAGAGATTGAACAAATAAGGGTACAAATGCACCCTTGTCTGACACTTTGCTTACAGGAAACCATTCTGTCTCCATATTCTGTCCCCACACGCCTGCCTTTCTCACCAACTTGAATATCCCACATTTCTGTAGCTCTCACTATGTTGAATTGCCTTTCTAAGCATCATTGGCTCTGAAGAGAGAATTTCTGAATTTGAATCCTGGTTCTGCCTCATATTAATTGCATGATCTTGGGCAACTTGCTTAACTTCATGGGAGCCTCACGTCTTTAAAATGGATGAATGAAAACAAAATAAAATGGGTGAATGAAATAATAGTACTTACTTCACATGATTGGTGTGGGAATTAAATGAGGTCACCATAGTCTTTATTATCTTGAAAAGCTGATATTTTGACCCTTTTCTACATGTCAAGCAGACACTGTACACCGTGCCTCCCTGACATGCCTACTTCACAGGTGAGTAGAGACCCTCAGGGTTTGTGGCTTTCCAGATCCCTTTAGCCTTGTTTCACTGTGCATGGCAGAAAGCTTGATGACTGTGGCTTCAACATATGGAGACTTACTTTTCTGGCATACAAATTCTGGACATTTGGTGGCTTCCGGGGTCTCTTCAGCAACTTGGCAGCACCTGGCTGGCTTCCTGCGTCTTGCGCTCTGGGTACAGCATGTCTGTGTTTCCCACAGGAAGATACCTGGAGGGACAGTTCGCTTATCTGTCTCTAGAATCCTCTTCCAGATTTCAGTACCTGTTCTTGATTAGCTCTGTGTAAGATGCCCCTCCCAGGCTCTGAGGAAGGCACTGCAGACCTTATGAATTAACAGTATTTTGCATTTTTCAGAATAAAAATTACCTTTTTAGGGTGGCTGAATTTTGAAGGTAAAGTTGTGTGCCCCACCCTATCGTCAAATAAAAATATAAAACAAAGCAAAAATTAGTAACTGAATGCTTTTCATATTACTAAGATATGTTTGTTTTAGATAATTACTGATAACATTTTCAACTTCCTATAGTAAAGAAAACGTAATGCCGCAGTTAAAGTAATGAGTTTTTGTCTCTTTCCATTCTAATTATTATGATTTAATTCACGAATAAATGAGTTTGTTCTTTGCTTATTTCCTAAGGGTGGCTATTCACTGATTTCATTTTCTGGCAAATTATGTCACGATTCTTAGAAGCTGCTTATTTATTTATTTATTTATGTATGTATTGTTTTGGTGGTTTTATTTATTTGGTGTTTGTTTTTTTTCCAGAGATGGTGGTAGGGTGAAGAATGGGTGAAATTAGATCATAATTCAAATTTTCTGTTCACTTCTCAAATATATAACCATAGCTTATTCTTTTATTCTGTCTTTTCTATATTTGATGTAAATTACATTGATTTTTGTAGAGAAAGGGTAAGATCCAGTAAGCTGTGAACCAGGAACATTATTTACTCTTGTAGGCATGGAGATCGAGGCTGGAGGAGTTACGAAAGCCGTGCAGAGTCAGTAACCTGGCATACCTTGGAGCGGTGGTTGGAGCCAGCTTGCTCCGCAGTGCACTATGGGGATGCAGTCCCGAGCAATCTGTCCACTGAGGACAGCTTTCTGTTTCTTTTAAAATACAAATGACATGTTCACATCAAGTCAAACACACCTCTAACTATCCCTTTTTACATTTCAGCAACCTTTTGTTGTAATAATTTTTTGTAAAATAATTAAGAAATATTATCTATAATTATAAAAGCGTAATAAACTAATTAGACCAGACAGCTGAGCGACTTTTTGGACAACCTTGCGGACGAAGCCAGGGCTGCGAGTGCCGAGGTGGCTGCAAGGGCTGAGCCCCTTGCATGAATTTTGTGCATCGGGCTTCTAGTTAAGTATAAGCCATAGTTGATCTTAGGCCACACTCTGATTTCTGTTTTACCAAATCACTTATCAGAGACATTATCAAGTAATTTTATCTAAGGTAAGGTAAATTCAGCCATTGGCTAATGCAGTGATGGCTGTTCCCACATTGACCTTTCTAGTCTGAATTTCAGAGTATGTCTTTTTAACTCATAACATTGCAGTGTGGTCGTTTTACATTTCTGTATGTACTAGAGGCCCTAGTGCAGAAATTTGTGCATGGATAGGGTCCCTAGAAGCTGCTGCTGCTGCTAGCTACGGGGGGCCTCCCTTCCCCTGGTCGCCTGCTGCTGCCAGCCCCACCACCTGGGCGAACTCCTGGTCAAAGAGACAATTTGCATGTTAGGCTTCTGTTATATAGGATAGTTCTATTTTCAGGTTCATTTTTTTGAATTAGTTAATTAACCAAGCAAAATATTTCTAGTTGCATTTAAAATAGATATTGATTTCAAAAAGGAAGAGAGAGGGAGTGAGAGAAATATCAATGATGAGAGAGAATAATTGATCAGTTGCCTCCTGCACACCCTGCACTGGGGATCAAGTCTGCAACCCTGGGCATGTGCCCTGACTGAGAATCGAACCATGACCTCCTGATTCATAGGTCTGTGCTCAACCACTGAGTCACACCAGCTGGGCTCTAGTTGCATTTTTATAGTAGAAAAGAAAGTAGAAAAAGTATATGTACATCTGTCATTGTAAATATCATCAAATGCATGTGCTCTGTTACGTTAAAACTTTGTGTGGTGGTGAATGTGAGCTAGACTAATTGTGATAGTTGTTTCACAGAATATACATATCTTGGGTCATTACAGAGTACACCTAAAATTGATGTTCTATGTCAGTTATATCTCAATTTAAAAATATGCTGCTAAGACTAAAACACATACACACACACCCACACACACGCACACACCAAAAACCCCCACAAATTTCAAACATCTACCAGTCATTTTGGTGAATGTCCTCATTTTTTCATCTGTACTCAGATTTTTGTTTGTTTATGGTTTAGTCAATTTTTTTGCTATCCAGGAAGCACAACTAATAAAAGAAAGCAAAGTCCCATGTTCAGAATATAGTTTTCTGCATAGTTTATAAAGTTGTCCAAAACATTAGACAATAGCTCTTTAATATCTTTATATGGTTGTAGATGCTAGCTTTTATTTTGTTTTCCAAATCAGCATACTGCATTTATGTAGCCATTGAATACCCTACCCATCAGCTTTTTATCTTAAAGACTTTTTTTTCCTAATGAGTGAAAGTGTAGATATCACCTGACTACATAAATTCTAATTTAGTTTTTGGGAATATTTGATTTGTCCTTTTTATTTATGTTTAAGATTTCCCAGTATTGTAGAATGTTTGACATGTATCTGTAGCCCATGTATAATACTTTCATATGACTTAAGTAACGTATTTACTACATGGTAACCCTTTTTAAAATAGCATTTTAAAGCTCTCTTTCTGTGTTCTGAACTCTGCATCTGAATTTCATGTAAAAATAGTGTGTAGTTTAAAAAAATGTATTTATCAATACTTAAGTTTTTTTTTTAATTACCTATTAGCAGAGAATAAGGAGTTTGTACTCATGATCTGATTAGTTGTGATTTTATTTTTTTTTTTTATTTTTTTTTTTTTTATTGTTCAGTTTATTAATTAAATTGTTTCCCCTTTTTTATCCCCCTATATCTTCCCTCCACCCTGTACCTATCCCACCCTCCGCCCTCACCTCCCCCTCCCCAATGTCCTCTCCCATTGTTGCAAGATTTTTGTCCCATCTCTTGCTGTACTTCCAACACTTTTCTCCCCAAGAATTGTCAGTCCATTCCCTCTCTATGTCCATGTTTCTGTTATAGTCACCAGTTTATCTTGTTCATCAGCCTATCAGTTCACTTGATTTTTATGTTCATTTGTTGATAGATGTGTATTTGTTGTTCATAATTTATATTTTTACCTTTTTCTTCTTCCTCTTCTTAAAGAATATCTTTCAGCATTTCATATAATACTGGTTTGGTGGTGATGAACTGCTTTAGCTTTTTCTTATCTGCGAAGCACTTTATCTGATCCTCAATTCTGAATGATAGCTTTGCTGGATAGAGTAATCTTGGTTGTAGATTCTTGCTCTTCATTATTTTGAATATTTCTTGCCACTCGCGTCTGGCCTGCATCGTTTCTGTTGAGAAATCCGCTGACAATCGGATGGGTGCTCCCCTGTAGGTAACCAACTGTTTTTCTCTTGCTGCTTTTAATATTCTCTCTTTATCTTTTGCTCTTGGCATTTTAATTATGATATGTCTTGGTGTGGTCCTCTTTAGATTCCTATATTTTGGGGTTCTGTGTACTTCTTGGGCTTTTAAGTCAGTTTCTTTCACCAGGTGGGGAAAGTTTTCAGTCACTATTTCTTCAAGTAGGTTTTCATTAACTTGCTCTCTCTCTTTTTCTGGCACCCCAATAATTCGGATGTTGCCTTGCTTGAGGTTGTCCCAAAGGCCCCTTACGCTATCTTCAATCATCTGAATTCTTTTTGTTTCTTGCTTTTCCAGCTGAGTGGATTTTGGTTCTTTGTATTTCAAATCTTTGACTTGGTTCTTGTGGCCCTCTGGACTGCTTTTAGGACTTTGTGTAATATTTTTTATTTCAGTCTGTGTATGCTTGATTTCTAGTTGGTCCTTTTTTTTATCTGTGAGGGTCTGGTTCGTATCCTCAGAGGTCTTGTACATTTCCCTGAGGGTCTCATTCATTTCTTTGTAAGTAGCATTCATCTCCTTGTAAGTCTCATTCATCTCCTTATAATTCTCATTCATTTGCTGGTTGGTCTTGTTTATTTCCTGGTAATTCTCATTAAGTTGATCAGCCTTTTGTAGGAGCCTCTTGAAAAGCCTTATAACCGTGGTTTTGAACTCTATGTCTTGTCGTCTTTTCTCCTCCATTTCTTTCACACCTGATTTCTTTCCATGTCTCCGCATGGTGGCTGCTTTATGTGGTGGATATCCTCAAAGGGACAGTGGCTCAGTCTCCCCAGTTACCTGAGGTGGGTACTCTTACTGCAATCCTTTATGGGTTGTATTCAGTGTTTTTGAATTTAAACCCAGCTTGTTGTTGTTAGCCCTAGGAGGGTTTGACCTCCAGGCCAATTGTCTGTGAAGCTCAGCTGTGCTCAGGTTGGATGGGCGGAGTCTCCGGGCCAAGCAGACAGCGTTAGCTCCGCCCTATGCAGCCCCAGGGGCTCTGTGCCGGGGGCAATGGCTGCCAGCACCTCTGAGAGAGAGCCGCTGTGGAGCTCCACCGGCTGCCGGGGAATTCAGACTGTCCCCAAATGACTTTGCATGCGCAATGTCTCACCCAGGGTGGTAAAACAAAGCAGACTGACGGTTTTCCGAATGAGAGACAAGTCGCAGAGCGCTCTCTGCGCCGTCACGCAGCCGAGCTGTTCGCGCGAGAGCTGCCTTCTCCACAAGCCGGGAGACCCGGCAGCACCCGAGCTTCGGCGTGCCCTCCCACTGTCCAGTTTTCACCCCGTGTGATAGTGGGTTCTCTGGACTTCGCCCAGAGCTGGAGAATCTGTCCAGTGAGACGCCCCTGTCTCCCCGTTCGAGAAAACTGGCCGGTTTTCAGCCGCCCGCCCTCTCCGCGGCGCGCGCTCCAAACCTCTCTCCGGGCGAATCTTTCAACGCCGTCCGCCGCTCCTCCGGGTCACAGTGTCTTATCTTCACTTTTATTTGTGGAATTTTCACTCGGCGAGCGTTCTGGTGATTCTGGAAGGTGTTTGTTCCTTCGTTAAGTTGTAGTATTAAAATTGCTGATTATGACGGCAAGATAGGTGTTTCATCTTTGCCGCCATCTTAGTTCCTCCTCTGATTAGTTGTGATTTTAAATACAAGAACTTTCTGATGGGTAGGGATGTAAAATGGTGCAGCCACTTTGAAAAATATTTTGACAGTTCCTTAAATACTTAAACAGAGTTACCATATGACCCAGCAATTCCACTACTAGGTATGTGCCCTAAAAAAATGAAAACATGTTCACTCAAAAACTTGTACTCAGCCCTGGCTCATGTGGCTCAGTTGGTTGAGTGCACCAGAAGGTTCTGGGTTCATTTTCCAGTCAAGGCACATAACAGGTTGTAGGTTCAATTCCCAGTTGGAGCAACCAATCTGTTTCTCTTTCACATTGATGTTTTTCTCTGTCTCTTTCTTCCTCTTTAAAGTCAATTTTAAAAATTAAAAACAAAACAAAACTTGTTTACAGATGTTTATATATGTATTATTCTTAATGACCAAGAGGTGGAAATAACTCAAATATCCACCAACTGATGAATTGATAAACAAAACATGTGTGTTTGTGTATATAGTCCATACAGTGAAATATTATTCAGCCCTTAAAAGGGAGTGAAGTACTGAGACATGATACCGCATGACCACCTTGAAGACATCATGCATGTCAATGAGAGGAGCCAGTCACAAAGGCCTACATACTGTATGGTTTCATGTCTGTGAAGTGTCCAGAATAGGCAAATATTTACATGTAGAAAGTAGATTAGTGGTTGCCAGGGATGAAGGGTTATGGCCTGAAGGGGTGATGGTTAAAGAATACAGAGTTTCTTTTTGGAGTAATAAAAGTTAAAAAATTGATTGTTGTAATAGGTGAAGCTTTAAATGGGTGAATTGTATGGTATGTAAGTTATCCTAATAAAAGAGTATCATGCAAATTTGACCGTACCTTCCCTACACCCACAAGCCACGCCCACAGCCATACCCGCCAGCCAATCAGGAGCAGATTATGCAAATAAACCCCAACCAAGATGGCTGCCGCTACTGAGACCAGGAGGAAGGCTTGGGTTTCCCCGGCAACAGAGGACACCAAGCTTTCCGCCTGCCATTGCTTAGGCCTCCACTCAATGCTACAAAGTTTCAATTATAAAAGATACAGAAATGGCGGTAGCCACTGAGCTGGAGAGAACAGAGGCTTGGGTTTCCCTGGCAATGGAGGAAGCCAAGCTTTCCGCCTGCTATTGCCGGCCTAGGCCTCCATTCTAGGCTACAAAGTTTCGAACAGATATGGCTGAGGCCATGGAGTGAGCAGAAAGCTGGGCTCCGCTCCAGGCTACAAAGTTTCAATTGTATACATAAATTAATCCCAGATCCCAGGGCCTCCACTTGGGTCACTGAGGGGCGTGGCCAGCCTGCAAATCTCCACAGGCCCCTCGCCCAGGCCGCTCCTCACCCCAAGGGAACCCCCACCCTGATCTGGGACACACTTCAGGGCAAACCAGCTGGCCCTCAGCAATGCACCAGGCCTCTATCCTATCTAATAAAAGAGTAATTTGCAGATTGACCCTCACTCCAACACACAAGAGGGCTGCCCCCATGTGGTCAAAGATCCTGCCCCCATGTGGACACAAGATGGCCAGCAGGGGAGGGTCGTTGGGAGGTTCCAGGCTCTGCAAGGGAGGGCAGTTGTGGATGATCAGGCCAGCAGGGGAGGGCAGTTAGGAGGGACCAGGCCTGCAAGGGAGGGCAGTTGGGGGCTATCAAGCCTGCATGGGAGGGCAGTTAGGGGTGACCAGGCTGGCAGAGGAGGGAAGTTGGGGGCAAACAGGCTGTCAGGGGAGCAGTTAGGCATCAGTTAGTTTGGCAGGGTAGTGGTTAGCGGGTGACCAGACTGGCAGGCAGAAGCGGTTAGGGGCAATCAGAGAGGCAGGCAGGTGAGCAGTTAGGAGCCAGCAGTCCTGGATTGTGAGAAGGATGTTCGACTGCCCGTTTAGGCCCGATCCCTACTGGGATTGGGCCTAAACGGGCAGTCGGACATCCCTCGAGGGGTCCCAGATTGGAGAGGGTGCAGGCTGGGCTAAGGACATTCCCTGACCCCCGTGCATGAATTTTGTGCTCCGGGCCTCTAGTATATTAATAAAAGAAACTTTTCTGTGTAAGAATGGCAACATAAGTGAGTCAAAAGACTCAATTTCTTTGTGTTCTAGTTTTGTCAACTTGAGCAATTCACACATCCTCTTTGATCCTCAGTCCCATTGTCATGTTGATTTTTTTAGAGCCTTCCCAGTTCTAAAATCTGTGATTTTAATGTTGGGGAAATGATCTGATTACAGCTGTCAACAAATAAGCATTTAGGCACACTGATTACTCTTATTCAACCGGTTCCCACATTGCAGGCCTGCTGGCTCAGCAGGACTAAGCCTGTAGCCCTCTTCTTCCCTATGTTGGCTTCTAAAGGAAAGCTCCTTGTTTGTTTGTATTAAAGAGCATTTTCCCAAAGTTACTGTCCAGTGCAGTTCACCTCATTTCTTAGCCCAAACAATGCATGTGGTGCCACACAGTCTACTCTACTGTCTGTCACATAGCGTCAGTTACTCCGTTAGAAAGCATGCTTAAGAGCAGCCCTTGGTCACTGAGACAAGGGCCTCAGCAAGTAACCACTTACTTTATTTATAGCAGTGTGTGTTTTGGATTTATAACATTTTATCTGTTATAGACATAGTGTGTTATTTGCTTGGTTGCTTTATAATTGTGATAGTTTCATGCCACCCACTGTAGGCTGTTGTGCAGTGCTCTTTCTAACCACAAATTCAGGAGTTATTTTTCTGTGGTTCAGTCATACACAAGGATTGTATTGCAAGAGTTGACAGAGCTCAGGTTCTATAAACAGTTTTTTTTGGAAGAAATCTAGCAGAGCAACTAGATTTTAGGTGCTGAAAACATTGGGGGGCAGAATTCAGATGCACAAAACACAATTTGTTGGTCATAAAATTGTTGAACATCTTACTATAAATGTCAGAGGAGGAATTTACCAAATGTTCTCTAATTGGAATATGGTAGCAGTCCTTTCAGTAGGACAGAGTTATAGGAATTTTCCTATTCCTAGAGCAGGGCATATTTAGACTTTTGGGGTCATGGGCCCACTTGAGAATACGTGAAAACACCTTGTCAGTGTAGGCAAATGTATGCATGTATATTTATGCACACCTTTGCATGCAATATTAGGGGGGGTTCTCACACTCCCTTAACACACCCATGGACCTAAAGAACCATGATCTAGAAATAAGGGAACAATATAGGTTTTATCTACTGGAGTCTTCTAGTGGCAATTTGGAGTTGGGGCCATGTGGTCCTGATGGCAGTGTGTAGGATGCTGGCCTTGGTGGAAGATAGAGGTTGTCCCCATGATAAGATACCTGGCTCTTTTTTTTCTTCCACTACTGTGTCCAAGAGTGTACAGTAGTAGTGCTCTGTCAGCATTTGCCAAGTAAATGAGGAGATCCAAGGAGAGGGTGTTCTCTGGAAGAGCTCTCTTATTTCCATATCTCGCTGTATCTTGTTTCTATCCTTTCCATCTGAATAGCTGATATTTGAGAAGAAAAAAGTCAGAGTCTACCTAGTGATACCCCAGTTGTTCGCTTTAGATCCGAGCATCAGCTGAGTGTTCCTGTGTACATCTCTCCTTGCACAACCATGCTTTTCTCTTATCGCAGATGGCCAGGTTTTCCTATTGCTTTGCCTTTTCCACTTCAGGTATTACTTTTGAAATTAGAGAAAGAAAGGGCAAGGTTCATAAAAAGGTTTTATATTGTTTCTAGTTATTTTGAAAACCTACAAGATTTTTTGAAATATATATTTGGCTGAAATTTCAGTTTTATAAGTGATGAAAATTTTGTTCTCCAATTTAATTTTTGTTTTTCATTCTTTCTTTATTTAGAAAATAATGACCCAAAGCTAGAACCAATACTTACTTCTTTGAAAATCAAATTGATAGCTCAGATTTCCAAGTTGTTTCTGCCTCTCTAGTGAATGACTTCAAAAGACAGTCTAAATCTTTTCCATAGAAATGACTTTTTTTCTTAAATAGCTTTAGTAGATCATCTTCAGTCACCTTTTGAGAAGTAAATGAAAATAAGTTATATTGTTAAATTACTTTTTTCAAAGTTTTGTACCACAAATAAGAAAGGGAATTCTTAAATTGATCGGAAACTGACATAATGACTAATTGCTATAATCCAGGCAAATATTTTGCATGCATTAGCTCACTAACTAACAATTATACTGGGCACACACTGTTATTATTCCTGTTTCACAATGCAGGTAACTAAGGGCACAGAGAGGCAAAGTGACTTGTTCACGGCCATGTGTTCTTCACTCATGTTTCCAATCTTGACGGTCTGGTTGCAGGGTCGGTACTGTTAACCACCACACAGACTGCCTCTTAAACTCTAAGGCATGAATAAATGCTAAAGGCAGTCAAGGAATGCTTCTCAGAGGCAGTTACATTTGAGCTGACTCCTAAAGAATAAGAAGCTCCCTAAGTAGAGAGGAGCTGAAGGCAGATGCTTGGCTGCCCAGCAGTATGAAGGGAAGAGCTGGGCAGGGAAAGTAGGAGGGAACGAGACTGGGAAGTAAGTTGGAATCAGATTGTGAATGGACTGGAACTCTGTTCAGGGAGGCTGGGCTGACTTTTTGTTATAGAGTAGTCCCAAGACACAGATCCAAAGACGGATGCAGGACTGGTTCCCTCAAAATCAAGCGGGGAGCTTATTAAAAAGGCCCATTCCTAAGCCCTGCTCTAAGAGATTCTGATTCTGAAAATCAAGGTGAAGGCCAGGATTCTAGGTGGTTCTGGTGGATAGAAAGGCACAATGGGGCCCTCTGCTGTGAGGAGCTAGGAGAGAATTTTAAGCATTGGGTGTGACAGGACAGTATTTTTCTTTAAAATGGAAATTATTGAAGCTGGTACAAAAAATAATGGAGGTTTGGAGGCTGGAAGATCAATTAGGAAGCTATTTTTAAAATTCAGAAGAGATAAAATCTTGAATGAAGACCATGGCTTTGTTGCTGGAATGGGATGGGGGACTGATTAAAAAGATATTTTAGAATAAGACTAATAGATAAATAAGTAAGAAGGAGGTCATATTAGGAGTATAGGCTGAGCAAACAGGTGGATAGTCATGCTTTGCTTCAGTGATGGCCATACTACCATACTTGTCTGTGCAGTCAGGATAATATCAATACATTGTCTCAGATAGCTGACTTGAGGCCAGGTAGAGGGTTTACTATAGAAAACAAATCTCAGGATTTTTTAGGATGGGCTCCAAGGAGAAAGGGCTAAGCAGTCTTGTCAGAGGAGTCTCTCCTTGCTGGCCACGGCAGAGAGAGTAGACACCTGTCAGTTGTGACCTGCCAGCATCCTAGAGCTGTGCTAGCACACTGCTCTACTGCACACTCTCCTGCAACCAATTCAAGTCCTGTCTCTTGGATTTGGGAATGGGAACAAAAGAAAGAGAAACTATTAATCTATTCATTTGTCTGGGGCTTTAACTTGTAAACCCAAAGGCTTTGAGTAGCCTTATATGCCAGGACAGAGAAAGCTGGTTCAGAGGAAGTGGGAGGATTATGCAGACATGAGAGTGAAGAAGGGGCCGGGAAGGGAAGATATACATCACTGCCCGAGTCTCATCGCTCTTGTGTCTGTGCGTAGCCCTTCTGGAATCTGCTCTTGGGTTTCCTAAGGTCTCCATGTATCCTATAACAAGTCATGCTTCCTTTCTTTCTTCCTAAGCTAGTCTAAGTTATTCTTTGTTTCTGGGAGCCAACAGCTTGTTACCTGCAGACCAGTGCTTCCTGCTCTCATTCTTTCTTGGCTGTGGTCAGAAGATACATTCCAGGAGGCACTATCAGGCTCCCCAGGCCTACCAGTACTGAAAAGGACTTGGCCTCAGACAGCATAGTAGGATTACAGGCTGAGTCTTTGTCTTTTTCTTCCAGTGTAGGCATTTGGATCGAGCGTTACCAGAATGAGCACTTTCAGGTGGGAAACACAGTAGTACATATCCAGTACATGTCCAAGTACATATCCAATATGTCTCTATACATTTAACTCAGGGCTCTGGTTTTTACGTTCTTTTCCTTCCTTTTTCAAATGATTCTTTGATTCTTGCGAAGTTTTGTACTCAGTTTATAAATATAGAGAAAATGGAACTTATTCAGTGTCTTGGCCTGTTTGGGCTCTTAGAATACCTTATATGAGATGCAAACATTTATTTCTCACAGTTCTGGTGGCAGGGAAGTCCCACCATACAGGCACTAGCCAATTCCTTGTCTGGAAAGGACCCACTTCCTGGTTCATGGACTGCCGACTTCACACCATGTTCTCACGAGGCAGAAAGGAGGAGGGAGCTCTGTGGGTCCTCTTTTATAAAGTCTCTAATTCCATTCATACGGGCTTCACCCTTGTAAAATAATCACCCCAAAGGCCCACCTCCTAATACCAACACTTTGGGTGTTAGGATTTACTATATGGATTTGGAGGGAGAGAGAGAAGAAAAGTTCAGTCCATAGCATTTGGGAATCAAGATTGCTCTTAAATGCATATATGCAATTGCTCAGCAATTTTTAGAAAAGGATGTGTACATTGGAGTCAAAGAATCAAAATGTATACCTTCCAGGATGTAAAACTATACCTTGGCATAGCCTAGTCCAGTGGTTGGCAAACTGCGGCTCACGAGCCATATGCACCTCTTTGGCCCCTTGAGTGTGGCTCTTCCACAAAATACCACAGCCTGGGTGAGTATTTTGAAGAAGTGGCATTAGAAGAAATTTAAGTTTAAAAAAATTGACTATCAAAAGAAATTTCAATCGTTATACTGTTGATATTTGACTCTGTTGACTAAGAGTTTGCTGACCACTGACCTAGTCAAAGAAGGGTTCTAATCAATAAAAAGTAAGATAGAAAGCTTATTGTCTATGCTAATAAAAGGTTAATATGCTAATTAGACCAGACCTCTTCTAGATGTCCTTTCGGATGTCCTTCTGGACAAAGCCACGGTCAGCGGGGGCCAAGGCAGAGGTGGTTGGGGTGATCAGGCTGGCAGGGGAGGGCAGTTAGGGCTGATCAGGCTGGCAGGGGATCAGTTAGGGGGCAATCAGGCTGGCAGGCAGAGGTGGTTGGGGTGAACAGGTTGGAAAGGGAGCAGTTAGGAGCATCAGGCTGGCAAATAGAGGCGGTTAGGGGCAATCAAGCAGGCAGGCAGGCAGGCAGGCAGGAGAGTGGTATGGAGCCTGCAGTTCCGGATTGCAAGGGGGATGTCTGACTGCCATTTTAGGCTCAATTATGTAATCAGACATCCCCCAAGGGGTCCTGAATTGGAGAGGGTGTAGGCCAGGCTGAGTGACTCCCCACCACCCCATGCATGAATTTTGTGCACCGGGCTTCTAGTCCTATATAATAAAGAGGTAATAAGCAAATTAACCCTCATACCTTCACAAGATGGCTGCCTATGACCAGGCTGGCAGGGGAGTTAGCGAGAGATGACCAAACAACTGAACAAGCAGGCTACATGGGATGACTAGGCCAGTGGGGGAGGGGGCTGTGAGGGGTGTCCAGTCTGGCAGGAGGGGCAGATGGGGGCAACCAGGCAGGCAGATGAGCGATTAGGAGCCAGTGGTCCAGGATTGTGAGAGGGATGTCCAACTTCGGTTTAGGCCTCACCACCGGAGGGAGACACTCCAACCAGTAGATTAGCTTGCTTTTGGGTTCTGGTCAATCAGGAATGAGCTAGATAGGTCGGAGATGCCCTGGAGCCCTCCCACGGTACCTCCCTGGCTGTTCAACCTCCCATATCTCTCCCCGGCCCTGATCGGGCGCTGGTGGGGTTTCTTGGCCTGGCCTGTGCCCTCTCGCAATCCAGAACCTCTCAGGGTATGTCAGAGAACCAGTTTTGGCCTGATTCTGCAGGCCAGTTCGAGGGACCCCATGGTGCACAAATTTGGGCACCAGGCCTCTAGTAATAAAATAATATTAGTCACATTTCCTGTCTAGTATACAGATTATACTGTGCTCATCAGATATTCTTTTTATGAATGATGAAAGGACTAAAGCCAGGCAAACTTCAGTTTATTAAAACATTAGTTTTTAAGAAGTAAAGTGCTATACTAATATCTATTACTAGAGACACAGTGCACAAATCTGTGCACCAGTGGGGTCCCTTAGCCTGATCTGAGGGATTGGGCTGAAACTGGCTCTTGACATCCACCTAGGGGTCCCAGATTGCGAGAGGCTGCAGGCCAGGCCGAAGGATGCTACCAGTGTATGATCAGGGCATGGGACGGACACGGGATATTGACCAGCCAGGGAGGGACCATAGGAAAGCTCCAGGGCATGTCCATCCCATCTCGCTCAGTTGAAATCAGCCAGACCACAGCAGCAAGCTAGCTTACGGATCAGAGCATCTTCCCCCTGGTGGTCAGTGCACGTCATAGTGACTGGTCGTCCAGTCGACTGTCTGCCCCCTAGTGGTCAGTGCATGTCATAGTTAGTGGTTGAGTGGCCTTAGCATATCATTAGCATATTATTCTTTGATTGGGTGAATAACCTACCAGCCAACAGGACACTAGCATATTAGGCTTTATTATATAGGATGTTATATAGTACACTTGAACAACTTTGCCAATTTATATCTTTTCATGTGATTTTTATGCTCTATTTGTATATAATATACAAGTTAAGATTTTGAAGAATAAGTGAAATCAGTCATACAGAATGAACTTTTAAATTAGTGCAGATTTTTACTTCTTACATGGTTCTTGGTTGGTATTGCTGTTCTTTGACTAACAAATACATGTATCAGATGATAGATAGATAGATAGATAGATAGATGATAGATAGATTCATTTATTTATTTACTAGAGGCCTGGTTTATGAAGTTCATGCACAGGGGTAAGGGAGGGTTTCTCAGCCAGGCCTGCATCCTCTTCAGTCCAGGATCCTGCAGAGATTGGGCCTAAACTGGCAGTTGGACATCCCTCTCTGCATTCTGGGATTGCTGGCTCCTAATAGCTTGCCTGCCTGCTTGCCTGATTGCTCCTAATTCCTCTGCCTGCTGGCCTGATCACCCCTAATTGCTTCCCTGCCTGCCTGATCACCCCTAACTGCCTCTGCCTCAGCACCTGCACCTGGAACCTGAGCTTCCCTCCCTCTGGCCAGCCGCAGGCACCCGGGACCCTTGGCAGCTCAGCCTGACCTGGCCACAAGCACCCAGGACCGCGGGTGGCTTTGCCCAGGCCGCCTGCAGCCGCAGGCATCCGGGACTGGGTGGCTCCTCCCAGGACCATTGGCAGCTTTGCCCAGGCCCAGCTTTGTCAGGAAGGACTCCAGAAGATGTCTGGTCTAATTAACATATTACCCTTTTATTAGTATAGATTTCTAGGCAAAGAACTTTATTAACCTGTTTCAAACTTTATTCCCAATTTTCTTCAGTTTACTTAGGTACAAAGAATGATTTATGTATAAGCAAAAACTGAAAAGAGCTGCAGTGTCCAGGGGTGTTGGGCTAAAAAATATTGGAGCTCTAGATTTTATCAGTTCCATAAATAAAATTTGAAAAAGCAGTCATAATGTAAAATAGTAGCTCCCAGAAACTTCTTCAAGTTATTTTCTTTTGTGTTGACTCAGTTCAGTTTGCTTCATTCTTGGAAGTCTCATCAGATCCTCATAAAATCTGGAACTTCGTCGTCATCATTCTCTCCCAGTGGCGAGCAGTGCTTTTCCACCCACAGATTGGGCAGAGCTTCAGCCAGTCTCCTTATACCAGTCAGACTGTCTGCCAAGCTGGTTTAAGATGTGAGGTAGCAGTTCTGTTGGCTGCTCTGTCCCAGCATGGCCTGTCATGGTTTGTGAACATATCTACCCCTTTAATACCAGAGATATTGTCACCCCTGACTTCTTCAAGAGGAACTGAAGTTTTTTATCACCTGCTGTAGCTGTTCTGTGAACTGCCTTCTTTCTTTCTGCGCACTTGTGTCTGCAGTTTGGCGAGTTTCTCTTGGTTCATGATAGTTTCTTTCATCTTGTTGGAGAGGAAACAGGCCGAGAGGGGGACTAGGGCTGATGCTCAGGGGGTCTTGGGCAGACCAGCTGAGAATAAGCGCCACAGAGAGATTTAAACATGGAGAGGCACTCTGACAGTTGTTGAAATGGGGGATTTTTTTTTTTTTACTTTTAAATAATCATTTATATGGTTAAAGCGAAGAAGTTCTTTTTCATTTATTAACTTTTTTGCATTGGCAGAATAATTACAGGTATATTAATATGTAAGAAAGATTGAATTCATATGAATGAAACTAATTAAGGTTGTGTGGTGATGAGGCTTTATGAAAGCAGTTAAAATTTTTTTTTTACTTTTTGACTCCTGCTAGACTAGATGTGGTCAGCAACTGCCTGTTCTTTAGAAAGAGTAAAAAGAATACCTTACGTGTATTTTATTTCATAGTAAATCATCATTTCTGAGGCTGCTGTGGATGTATGGTTTTATTCTACGTCAGAAGCTTCTAAGAAAGTGACTTATTTTCTTTGCTAACTACAAGAATAAGAATAGCACTACTTAGCAAATCAGTGTAGATACTTTCACAGGAATATTAATGAGAGAGTATCCTGTAGCACATATCGGTTAGAAGTCAGATTGCCTAGGTTTGCTTCTTAACAGTGCAATTGTAAGCAAATTTCTTGATGCTCTATTTTTTATTTTCTTCATGCAATAATAGTACTTTAGATAAATCACTTAGAAGAATATCTGGCTCCTAAAATAGCAAGGACTTAATTAATGTTCGTTTTTTTTAAATTATCTTTATTGTTCAGTTTATTAATTACATTGTTTCCCCTTTTTATCCCCCTATAGCTTCCCTCCACCCTGTACCTATCCCACCCTCCACCCTCACCTCCCCCTCCCCACTGTCCTCTCCCATTGTTGCTAGATTTTTGTCCAGTCTCTTGCTGCACTTCCCACAACCCTTTTCTCCCCAAGAATTGTCAGTCCATTCCCTCTCTATGTCCATGTCCCTGTTATATTCACCAGTCTATCCTGTTCAACAGCCTATCAATTCACTTGATTTTTATGTTCATTTGTTGATAGATGTCTATTTGTTGTTCATAATTTTCATCTTCACCTTTTTCTTCTTCCTCTTCTTAAAGAATATCTTTCAGCATTTCATATAATGTTGGTTTGGTGGTGATGAACTCCTTTAGCTTTTTCTTATCTGCGAAGCACTTCATCTGACCTTCGATTCTGAATGATAGCTTTGCTGGATAGAGTAATCTTGGTTGTAGATTCTTGCTGTTCATCACTTTGAATATTTCTTGCCACTCCCGTCTGGCCTGCCTCGTTTCTATTGAGAAATCCGCTGACAGTCGTATGGGTGCTCCCTTATAGGTAACCAACTGTTTCTCTATTGCTGCTTTTAATATTCTCTCTTTGTCTTTTGCTCTTGGCATTTTAATTATGATGTGCCTCGGTGTGGTCCTCTTAGGGTTCCTATATATTGGGGTTCGGTGCACTTCTTGGACTCCTAAGTCAATTTCTTTCACCAGGTGTGGGAAGTTTTCAGTCACTATTTCTTCAAATAGGTTTTCATTGTCTTGGCCTCTCGCTTTTTCTGGCACCCCTATAATTCGGATGTTGGTATGCTTGAGGTTGTCCCAGAGGCCCCTTACACTATCTTCAATTTTTTGGATTCTTTTGGTTTCTTGCTTTTTCAGCCGAGTGGATTTTACCTCTTTGTATTTCAAATCTTTAACTTGGTTCTTGGGGTGCTCCAGGGCACTTTCAGGTCTCTGTATAATATTTTTTGTTTCAGTCAGTGTATGCTTAATTTCTGGTTGGTCCTTTTTCATATCCTTGAGAGTCTGCTTTATATCCTTGAGAGTTTCTTTCATTTCCACGTTGGTCTTGATCATTTCTTTGCAGGTCTCGTTTATATCCTGGAGGGTGTTATTCATTTTCTTGTAGGACTCATTCATTTCCTTTGTGGTCTTGCTTATTTCCTTATAGGCCTTGATCTTTTGTTGGAGCCTCTTAAAAAACCTTATAACCATGGTTCTGAATTCCATGTCCAGTCGTTTATTTTCCTCCATTTCTTTCACATCTGATTTCTTTCCATGTTGCTGCATGGTGGCTGCTTCCCTGAGTTGGTCAATTAGCTTTGTGTGGTAGACTTCCTACTAGGGATAGTGGCTCAGCCTCCCCGGTTACCTGAGGTGGATATGGGCTGCACAGTCTTGTTGAAGTTAAGCTCAGTTAATCGTTGTTAGCACTTGGAGGGTTGACCTCCAGGCCAATTGTCTGTGAAGCTCAGCTATGCTCAGGTTGGGTGGGCGGAGTCTCCGGGCCAAGCAGACAGCGTTAGCTCCGCCCTATGCGGCCCCAGGGACTCTGTTCCAGGGGCAATGGCCGCCAGCACCTCTGAGAGAGAGCCGCTGCGGAGCTCCACCGGCTGCCGGTTGCCGGGGAATTCAGACTTTCCCAAAATGAGTCTGCATGCGCAATGGCTCACCCAGGGTCGTAAAAGAAAGCAGACTGACGGTTTTCCGAATGAGAGGCAAGTCGCGGTGCGCTCTCTGTGCCGTCACGCAGCCGAACTGTTCGCGCAAGCTGCCTTCTCCACAAGCCGGGAGACCAGGCAGCACCCGAGCTTCGGTGTGCCCTCCCACTGTCCAGTTTTCATCCCGTGTGATAGTGGGTTCTCTGGACTTCGCCCAGAGCTGGAGAAATAGTCCAGTGGGACGCCTTTGTCTCCCCGTTCGAGAAAACTGGCCGGTTTTCAGCCGCCCGCCCTCTCCGCGGCGCACACTCCAAACCTCTCTCCGTGCGAATCTTTCAATGCTGTTCGCCGCCGCTCCTCCGAGTCACAGTGTCTTATCTTCACTTTTATTTGTGGAATTTTCACTCAGCGAGCTTTCTGGTGATTCTGGAAGGTGTTCTTTCGTTAAGTTGTAGTATTAAAATTGCTGATTATGACGGCAAGATAGGTGTTTTGCCTTTGCCGCCATCTTAGTTCTCCTAATGTTCGTTTTTGTTTTCTTCCTTGGGAGTAATTATTAGTTGTACATTGATGTAGATTTAGAAGAAAATTCAAATAATATACTTTTTTAATGTTTTAATATTAATAGACGTGTGTATTCTATATGTAGCTGTGTCACCCACAAAGCTTGACTTTATCTGTTTCCTAGAGACCATTAAAATCAGCCTCTGGTCAGTGAGAAGTCCTCATGGACTCAGGGTGCTGGCACTCAGTATAGGCTCCTTACAGTGCCAGGTCCTCCTCTAGGTACCTCCCGTGTATTAATTTATCTTATCATCATGGCTACCAATGAAGTAGGTACCAGTGTTGCCTCAATATGTATTTATTTATTTATTTGATTTATTACTACTCACTCGAAGATATGTTTTCATTGATTTTAGAGAGAGACAGAGAAATATTAATGTGAGAAACATCAATAGGTTGCCTTTTGTACACTTCCTGTCTAAGGATCAAACCCACAACCTAGGTATGTGCTCTGACGGGGAATCGAACCTGCAGCCTTTTGGTGTATGGGATGATGCTCCAACCAGCCTCGCCAGTTATTTTTTGAGCAAAGGAATGGATAGACATGCCATTTTACAGATGCTGAAATCAAGATCTGGAGGGCTGATATACAGCTAGTAGTTAGTAGAATCAGAATTTGAACACAGTCGAATTCCAAAACGTGTACCTTAAATGCAGATGCTGTCCTGCTAAGATGTCTTTGGGCAGTGACATTTTATTCAACTCTTGCGCTTGTCCCTCGCTCTAGCTCCGTTTCCTTGGCCAGTGCGAAGCACACTGTCTTCGGCTATGGAGCTGCCTGTCCACACCTCCTGAGTTGTCTCGGATTCCATTTTACCCCTGGGTTGGGGTCCTAATTGTTACACCCCTTTCCCTTGGGAAGTAGGCATAAAGAGAGGTGTGCATATACTTGGGACAGTACAGCATTGACACACGCAGGTGAAATGCCACTGCCAGCCTGGCTGATGTGGTCGTGCCTGGATCTTGCCTCCTCACCTGCTTGCTGGCCCAGATCCAGCTGTCTGTGCTGAGACCTGGCTGCATTGCTTTGATTCCTACTTTGAGTCAGTCCTGATTTCTCTTTGCTTGTAACACAAGCATTTGAAAAAGAAGTAGGAGATATACGGCAGAAGCCAAAGTGAACAATAATTCAATCAACAACTATATTAATGTAAAGCTAATAGTGACTTTTCTAGGCACTCTAAGTAATACATTCTTTGTACTTTAACTCAAAAATCACTCTTTTCATGTGAGGTGGGGTGGAAGGAGCTTTAGCTGGTACTTTCCTAGTCTCAGTTGGCCTGTCATGTGCATGTGGACCCACTGCTGGCTGCAGGGAAGAGGTGGAGGTTCTTCCGCCTGCACTTCTTCAGCTGTGTCGCCCCATTGAGCTGTGAACAGTGGCTGAGGACAAAAGCTGCATACACTGTACAAGCAGCACCACAGCAGCAGTACACTGACTCATTCTTCCCTCTGTGTGAGAACTGAGGGGACCTCCATTCATCTCCTTTGTGCTGGTGTCTGTCAACAGCGCTGTTTGAGGCAAGGCCTATTGTGTTGGCCAGTGTTTCTTACTGACCTAAATCTGTGTCTGCTATGTTCCCAGGGTCGAAGTTGCGAATGAGAGAATGTTTGAAAAGGGGTAAACATAGGCTAAGTGCATTTTGTGCATTGTCATCTGACCTATTAAATCTAAACTGTGTGCCACATCAGTGCAAACAGGTAATTTATACAATCACAGCTGCAGCTATTGACATCGGTTACTGCCCCCACCCGCCAGGGGAAAAATGTGTTTTTGTCCTATGTCTGCACATGTGCTGCACATGAATCAATTTTAACTGAAAAAGACAATGGGTTAGGAAGACTAGACTATCAACAAGGTGCATTCTGTAAAACAGCCTCCCAGACCGGCTGGCATGCCTTTCCCTGTGGTAACCCAGGGTTTTCCCGATTCAAAGAGTCACCGTGGCTCAGTTTTCATTTTAAGGAGCGTGAGGTGGAGGTGTGTTCATATTGCCATCCTGTGCCAATGTCACTTTGGAAGGTCTGCCTCTTGCAGCTTTGTTGCTTGTTGCCCTGCTCCTCCAGGGATGATGTGTTTGCCAGAACTCCACGCTCCTCACCATGACAAGTACACTGGAGTGAGTGGGGCTGGAGGCTGTTAATTACATTAAAAAGTCTGTCCTTTCTGGTTTCTCTGCTAGAGAGCAGAAGGTATGAATTCATTCGTCCTGCAGAAGAGCCACTCTTAATTAAGGTAGAAGAAAAGGAGTTTAGGAATGTGTTCTTATCACTATGCAAATCCAATTAGCCCCAGAGCACTCTGCGTGCATTGTCACTCCCTCCAGTTCATTCTTTCACAATATTGGTTAAAGGCCTAGTGGGTGAATGGGCTCTGTGCGGGGTATGTGGGGTGCAGTTTGAAAGTACAGTCTTAGTTTCTGATTCATGCTGTCACGGGGCGCCATGAAGTGTGTCAGGAGTGGAATGACAGGAAGTAGAAGGACACTTTTAAGACCTATAACTTCAGGGTTTTTTTAAAGTTTTTTCCCCTAAGGTTTTGACACAAACATCCAGGGGACACTCCAAGTGGGTGGGGGCAGGCCGCATTGGGCCTGGGTGGGAAAGCACTGAGATATCTGAGCGGGGAGTGTGCCAGCTTTGGAGTCAGAGTCCCGCACACCCGGCTAGCTCCTGCCTTTCTGTGTGCACCTCAGTGCTGGGCTGACTGGGCACACAGGCTGGCAGTCCAGTGCCCCTGCATCCCAGGTACCAGAGAGGCAATGACAGTAAAGGTACCTCTTACCCTCCAGGACTGAGTAAAATGCCGTCTTTTCTTAACCGCCCTCACCGCAAGCACAATTTTGGAAAAACACACACACACACACACAAAAATGGCATAGTGATTGAATATAAGTAGAATAAATAATATAGAAAAAAACAAAGAGTAAATATGTTTTACCTTTGAAAATGTGGGCCAGTAATGAAGACATATTCCTTCTGCTTGAAAAATAATGTATTTTCTATTAACGTTCCCAGTAAAGCTGGCCTCTCCTACCTGGAATACTGTATGGCATTAAAATATATACTACATCATGTGGTGCACTGTCTTAAATTAACCCCCAGAAGTAGCAACAATTTTCAAATTCTTATAATGAAACTAGAGGCCGGGTGCACAGATTTGCGCTCCAGAGGAGTCCCTCAGCCTGGCCTGTGGGGATCGGGCTGAAACTGGTTCTCAGACATCTCCTGAGGGATCCTGGATTGGAAGAGGGCTCAGGCCAGGCTGAGAGACCCCACTGGTGCATGATTGGGACCAGGGAGGAACTGCAGGAGGGCTCCAGGATGTGTCCAGCTCATCTCGCCCAGTCCTGATTGGGGCCGATTGGGGTCAGCCAGCCAGGGAAGGACTGTGGGAGGTTGGCTGGCCAGGAAGGGACCATAGGAAGAACTCCAGGGCATGTCTGGCCTGTCTCACCCAGTCCCTATCAGCTGGACCCCAGCTACAAGCTAACCTACCTGTTGGAGTATCTGGTGATCAGTGCACATTATAGCGGCTGGTCAGTTGGTCACTTAGCATATTAGGTTTTTATATATATATATACACACTGGAGGCCCAGTGCACAAAATTCGTGCACTGGAGGTAGGTGATCCCTCAGCCCGACCTGCCCCCTCAACGGGGCAAATGACTGGCTCTGCCCTGGCTGCCTTGGGCCCCAACCCGGCTGCCTCAGCCCCCCCCTCCCCCCCCGGGCCCTGGTCTTAGCCCCGGCGACGACTGCCCAGCCCTGGAGGCACCCAGTACTGGCAGCCTCTTGCGCACGCCGCCTTGGCCCCACCCCTCGCACCACTCAGCCCTGTCCCCCACTCCTGATTGGCTGGTAGCGTAGTGAAGGTATGGTCAAATTTGCATATTATTCTTTTATTAGATAGGACTAGAGGCCCGTTGCAGGAAGATTCCTAAAAGAATAGGGCTTCATGTGGCCTGAGCAAAGCAGAAAAGGGAGCGAAGCCTGCTAACCTGCCACCTCCCTGCACTTTCTCTCATGCTGGCACTGCCGCCCTCGCCCCACTTTCCCTCCCTCTTCCTTGTACTCTATCTTCAGTCTTCTGCTCCTTGACTACATATGCAAGTTAACCACCATCTTTGTTGGGTTAATTTGCATACTTGCTCTAATTGGCTGGCGAACGTAGTGGAGTGGTGGTTTATTTGCATGTTTCTCTTTTATTAGTGTAGACTAGAAGCCTGGTGCACGAAATTCATGCATGGAGGGCCGGGGATGTCCCTCAGCCCAGCCAGCACCCTCTCCAATCTGAGACCCCTCAAAGGATGTCCGACTGCCCGTTTAGGCCCAATCGGGATCGGGCCTAAACAGGCAGTCGAACATCCTTCTCAAAATTCAGGACTGCTGGCTCCAAACTGTTCACCTGCCTGCCTTCCTGCCTGCCCCTAACCACTTCTGCCTGCCAGCCTGGTCACACCCTAACCACTGCCAGCCTGATTGATGTCTAACTGCTCCCCTGCCAGCCTGTTTGCCCTGCCCCCAACTTCGCTCCTCTGCTGGCCTGGTCATCTCTAACTGCCCTCCCCTGCAGGCTTGATCGCCCACAACTGCCCTCCTTTGCATGCCTGGTCCCTCCCAACGGCCCTCCCCTGCTGGCCATCTTGTGGTGGCCATCTTTTGTCCACATGGGGGCAGGATCTTTGACTACATGGGGACAGCCCTCTTGTGTGTTGGAGTGATGGTCAATCTGCAAATTACTCCTTTATTAGATAGGATAGAGGCCTGGTGCATGTGTGGGGGCCAGCTAGTTTGCTCTGAAGGGTGTCCTGGATCAGGGTGGGGGTTCCCGTGGGGCATGGGATGGCTTGGGCGAGGGGTCTGTGGTGGTTTGCAGGCTGGCCATGCCCCTCAGCGGCCCAAGCAGAGGCCCTGGGATCTGGGATTAATTTATGTTCTACAATTGCAACTTTGTAGCCTGGAGCAGAGCCAAGCATTCTGCTCGCTCCGTGGCAACAGCCATTTCTGTTTGCATTTATTTAATTTCTATAATTGAAACTTTGTAGCCCAGAGTGGAGGCCCAGGTGATCAGCCATTTCTGTTGGGATATATCCTCTGTAATTGAAACTTTGTAGGATTGAGTAGAGGCCTCGGCCAGCAAGGGCAGGTAGAAAGCTTGGCTTCCTCCATTGCCAAGGAAACCCAAGCCTCCCTCCTGCTCTCAGTGGCCGCAGCCATCTTGGTTGGGGTTTATTTGCATAATTTGCTCCTGATTGGCTGATGGGTGTGGCTGTGGGCGTGGCTTGATCCAGAGGTATGGTCAATTTGCATATTACTCTTTTATTAAATAGGATACTAGAGGCCCAGCTCACAAAATTCATTCGTGGGTATGGCCCCTAGGGTTGGCCTGTGATCAGGGCCATCTTCCCCAGCTGTCCTCAGCTGGCCCTGCCTCCCACTGCCACCCATCCTCAATTTCCGTTCTCCATCAGGTGATTGGTGCCTGATGGCCGGGGAAAGGGACCAAGAGGTGGTCATTGTGCCTCTAGTGACTGGCCCAGCGGTCGTTCTGGTCGTTCTGCCTTTAGGCTCAATTAGTGTATTAACCTTTTATTATATAGGATTTCTTTACAAATAATATTTTTTTCTGTTTCACATACAGAATTGTTTTGACAGATACCAAGTGGAATCATTTTGAAAGACTTTTCGTATTTGTAAGAAATGACAAAACACATGCTGACTGGAGCCTTGATTTGGGAAGAACATGGCTCATGGCCAGCAATTGATTAAGCCAGCCTTGGGTTTGGGCCACACAGTGGTGGATAGGTGTGAGAGGTTCTGGCTTCCCCACTCAGGATACTCCTGTGGGTCCATGTGGTCATTAGGAAGGATGGCAATTGGTGCTCTTTTCCTCTGAAGTAACAGGAGTTGTACTAGTACTAGGTGTACCGGTTAATAATGGGGATTTTGTAATCAAAGAAAACACGATAATTTCAAGAGAAATATCAAAAGTGCTTTATTCAAAGTAATGTCCATCACTAGCTACACATTTTCCCCATCTTTCAGGTAATTTGTGGATACCGTCCCAATAGAACTTTTCTTGTTTTGAGGCAAACCATTCAAAGACCCAATTTTCCACTTCTTTGTATGTTTTGAAATGCTGCTCAGAAAGTGCGGATGCCATCGATCGGTACAAATGGTAATCTGAAGGAGCAAGGTCTGGTGAATATGGCTGGTAGGTTAATACTTCCCAGTCAAGATCTTTTAACGTGTCTTTAACTGGTTTTGAAGTGTGATGGTGCATTATCATGAAGCAAAATTACTTTGCCGTGTTTTCTGGCTCATTCTGGCTATTTTACAATCAAAGCATGGTTCAGAGTGATTATTTCTTTTTGATAGCAATCAGTATTAACGGTTTCATCTGGTTTTAGAAACTCATAATACATCACACCTTCTTGATCCCATCAAACGCAGAGCATTGTCTTCTTTCTGAAGCGATTTGGCCTTGCAGTCGATGTTGATGGTTGACCTGGACCAACCCATGATTTTAAAAATATATATATATTTTATTGATTTTTTACAGAGAGGAAGGGAGAGGAATAGAGAGATAGATAGATTGGATGAGAGAGAAATATCGACTAGCTGCTTCTTGCACACCCCCTACTGGGGATTTGCCCGCAATCAAGGTACATGCCCTTGACCGGAATCGAACCCGGGACCTTTCAGTCCACAGGCTGACGCTCTATCCACTGAGCCAAACCGGTTTCGGCAATGCTTTTTTCTTAATGGAAAGTTTTTTTCCTTTGGTTAAACATGACTAAAATGTGGAATTCTCTTATTCTTTTCTCCAAACCTTAACAAATAAAACCAAACTCTCTGTATATTTGGTAGTGGTTTCCTGAAACCCCAGCTTTAGCTGAACCCCTCCTTCCTTGCAGCACGTGCCAGCAGCCACTGCTGGGTGGTGGGTGCCTGGCTCGTTCACCTGCAGTGCAATGGGCTGTCTGCCCATTTCTGTGTCTTTGGGAAGTGTGGAAGCATATCCAGTGCTTGCAAGTACTCGTGGGTATGTGCAGCGTAGTGGAGGATAACAACGGCATTTCCAGTGGCTTCCTTAGGCTCTGTGAGCCAGGATCGGTAGGAAATGGGACAACCACAGAAACCAGGGGGTCTCATCATCTTGGCCAGGTCTGGACTATTCAGCAGCAGGCTGTGTGGTGCCCACCTGTTGTGGGGAGTGAGAGGCTGTCCAGGATTTTCCCATCGCTTTTTTATTGTATCTGTCTCTTTAAGAGTAGGCCAAAGTACCTGTCTTCAGCAGGTGGTGACTTGCTGCAATGCTCTGTCCATTCAGGGAAGGACAGCCTGCATGTGTGGAAAGCTGTGTCCCCGTGAAACAGAGTGCGGTCAGGACTGAAGGTTTGGAAGGATCTGTGGGGAGGCTGGGCAGTGCTGAGAAGGTTGTCAGTCAGTATTCAGCCTCCCTGCTTTTCCAAGAAAGGAAAATACTATAGTTGTGTTGTCCTTATTAATAAAATTAGTCATAAGACTATGAGCCTTGGAAATAAAATATTATAAATGTATTATTTTGTAAAACATACACTAGTTTTGTGAAGCGTACAAATCTAAAAGACCAAGGATTTTAATTAAATATTTTCTGCTTGCCTTAATTAACTAAAATGAATTAATTTGCTGTTTGGATGGTTCATAACTCAAGGTTTTAGGGCTAAAGCATCTGTGGGAATATTTATCCTATATATTAAAAGGCTAATATGCAAATTGACCAAATGGCAGAATGACTGGTCACTATGACGCGCACTGACCACCATGGGGCAGATGCACAATGCAGGAGTTGCCTCCTGGTGGTCACTGTGCTCCCACAGGGGGAGTGCCGCTCAGCCAGAAGCCCTGAGCGGGGCTCATAGGTGGTGGCAGGAGCCTCTCCCTCCTCCGTGTCAGTTGGACATCCCCTGAGGGCTCCTGGAATATGAGAGCGTGCAGGCTGGGCTGAGGAGACCCCCCCCCCAGTGCATGAATTTTGTATACCGAGCCTCTAGTTTTATATAAAAATACCTGTATTATGAATGTGCTTGAGTTTCTATCTGCTGAAAAGCCTTTCTAGATACAGGTATTTCACATAGTGGAAACCATGTCCATTTCATTTGGAAGGAAACTCCTTTTGTCCCATTTATTTAGAGTTGTACTGTTTAATCCAGGTTGAAATTTAACTTAAAAAATACTATGTATAGGCAACAAAAATATAACTTAACATCTGGTAGTTCTTAGAAAAAGCTTCATTGTGTTTTTTTATTTAGAAAAGCCAGTTGTCTGTGACTCTTACAAATAGGTAGAGGAGCAACCCCTGGAAATGACAGCTATGTTTTCTTCCTGTTTTACAGCCTCTGTGTAAAAGATCTGAGCTCAGCCTGTGGCCTGCTCTTTGAAGCATGACTTAATCACATGTGTCCTTCATACCAGGAGAAAATTAATAACCATACTTTGGAGTTGATTTACTGCTACAGTTCAAGTCAGATTAACAATAGAAGGCCATTAGCTCAGTGATTCTGCTACATTTGAAGTAACATATTCCTGAACATGTTTAATGTTTTATTAGAGGCCCGGTGCATGAAATTTGTGCACGGGAGGGCGGGTGTGTGTGTGTGTGTGTGTGTGTGTGTGTCCCTCAGCCCAGCCTGCATCCTCTCCAGTCTGGGATTCCTCAAAGGATGTCTGACTGCCCGTTTAGACCCGATGGGATCGGGCCTAAACGGGCAGTCAGACATCCTTCTCACAATCCAGGATTTCTAGCTTCAAACTGCTTGCCTGTCTGCCTCCCTGATTGCCCCTAATCGCTTCTGCCTGCCAGCCTAATCACCCCCTAACCACTCCCTTGCCAGCCTAATAGATGTCTAACTGCTTCCCTGCCAGCCTGTTTGCTCCCAACTTCCCTCCTCTGCTGGCCTGGTCACCTCTAACTGCCCTCCCCTACAGGCTTGATCGCCCCCAACTGCCCTCCCTTGCAGGCCTGGTCCCTTCCAACTGCCCTTTCCTGCTGGCCTGATCACCCACAACTGCCCTCCCTTGCAGGCCTAAAACTTCCCACTACCCTCCCCTGCTGGCCATCTTGTGGTGGCCATCTTGTGTCCACATGGGGGCAGGATCTTTGACTACATGGGGACAGCCCTCTTGTGTGTTCGAATGATGGTCAATCTGCAAATTACTCTTTTATTAGAAAGGATAGAGGCCTGGTGCATGGCTGGGGGCCAGCTGGTTTGCCCTGAAGGGTGTGGGGCAGCCTGGGCGAGGGGCCTATGGTGGTTTGCAGGCCGGCCATGCCTCCCAGAAACCCAAGCAGAGGCCCTAGGATCTGGGATTAATTTATGTTCTACAATTGCAACTTTGTAGCCTAGAGCGGAGCCAAGCCTTCTGCTCGCTCCATGGCAACAGCCATTTCTGTTTGAAACTTTGCAGCCTAGAGTGGAGGCTAGGGCTGCAGAAGTTTGGCTTCCTCCATCGCCCCAGCAACTCTACCCTCTTCTCTCTCCAGCTCCATGGCTGCCACCATTTCTGTTGGGATTATGTATCTTCTATAATTGAAATTTTGTAGCATTGAGTGGAGGCCTAGGCCGGCAAGGGCAGGCGGAGAGCTTGGCTTCCTCCATTGCCGGGGAAACCCAAGCCTCCCTCCTGTTTGCAGTAGCAGCAGCCATTTTGGTTTGGATTTATTTGCATAATTTGCTCCTGATTGGCTGGTGGGTGTGGCTGTGGGCATGGCTTGATCAGAGGTATGGTCAGTTTGCTTATTATTATTCTTTTGTTAGATAGGATAAGCTCACATGTGAAAACAGGAAGGAAGTTCATTTCAAAGTTTGTTGCTCCAGTTGTGGCAGGGCATGTGCTGGTATCTTACTCACACATGTACTCTGTGCTCACTGTGGACATGCTGTGTTATCCTTTTAACCCTCCAGACCAGCTTGGAACTCCAGATCTGTGCCCAAGGCAGTGTTATATGTCTTGTGAAGCTGCATCATTAGGTTCCTAGAAAATTAGAATGATTTTATCCTGGTGGAATTCCATTTGTCATTATAAAATGTTCCTTGTCATCTACTAATGCTGCATGCCTTGGCATCTGCCTTGTCTCCTATAAATACTGCTGCACCAACTCTAGTTTAGTGTTTGTGTGGTGTATCTTTCTCTATCTTGGTACTTCTAACCTCTCTGTGTCTTACATTTGTTCAAAGTAGGACTCTTGTAAGTGGCATTTATTTGGGTTTTGTTTATCTATCCAGTCTGTAGTTCTTGACTTTTAATGGGAATATATAGATTTTTTACATTCATGTAATTCCTGATATTTTCTGTTTAAAATAACACTTTACTATTTGTCCCCCTTTCCCCGCCCTTCTGTTTTTAAGTGTGTTCAACAAAGAAAGGAGACAAATTTTCAACAACCAAAGAAATTTGGTTAACCAGAGGGCCCCATCTCCAAAGTTCTGATATAATCAATGTTTTCTATATGTATCTTTCTACTGTATTTTCACACATACACTCATACACACACATACACTATATATATATATATATACACACACACACACACACACATTTAAAGTGTAAATATATTTATGTAATTAATATATTATATGCTTAAATTATTTTATTTATATATATATGTATATATATATATATCTAATAAAAGAGTAACATGCAAATGTGACCATACCTTGGCTCCTGATTGGCTATGCTACCAGCCAATTGGAGTAAGGGGCAGGGTCAAGAGGTGTGAGTGCCAGGCCCCAGGAGTGGAGACGAAGTGGTGAAGGCATCAAGCACTTGGCCCCGGGCGCAGAGAGTAAGCAGTGGCAGTGCCAGCAAACCACAGCTGCATCTAACTGAGGCCCCCAGGGACGGAAAACGAGGAGACGGCGGCGGCGGCGGCAGTGGTGGCGAGAACTCACCACATCTGCGTCTCACTGAGGCCCCTGGCATTGCTGTATGCCAGCAAAAACAGAAGGCAACCGCCAAAGAGAAGGCCCCCGCGTCCCAGCTTCAGCATCCCAGCTGTGGAAATTGACAACAGGTAGGAGGAAGTACCACCCCCACAGAATCTGTCCAAATCAGCCATTGGTCACACTGCTGAAAGGCCTGTCAAGACTGTCATTCTCCTCTATCTCAGAATGTGACAATAGAGACGTGGGACTATGTCCAAAGAAAAACTGTTGATACAACGGAGCTGTGTGGCAGAAAGGTGCTGATGTTATCGACAGAAAATGTCTGAAGAGCGACATGCATCTGATCTTGAAAGAAAGCGACGCCTGTGACAGAATGTATCTGAAGAGCAGCTATTGGAAAAACGTCGCTCTGAAGCCGAAAAACACCAGCATCTTCTACAGGAAATATCTAAAGAACAACGTGCCTTTGAAGTCGAAAGAAGGCGGTGGCGAAGACAGAATATGTCTAAAGAACAGTCATCAACAAGTACTAGCAATAGTGGTAGGAACTGCCGACTCAGCGAAAATGGAGTACACGAGGATGCAATTCTTGAACATAGTTGTGGTGAAATGACTGTTACATGTGAATTTTGCCTATCACTAAATTTCTCTGATAAAAAACCATCTGATGGGAAATTTACTCGATATTGTAGCAAAAGGAAAGTCTGTCCAAATGATATACATTTTCCAGATTACCTGCCATATTTAAAAAGATTAATGACAAACGAAGATTCCGACAGTAAAAATTTCATAGAAAACATTCAATCTATAAATAGTTCTTTTGCTTTTGCTTCCATGGGTGCAAATGTTGCATCGCCATCAGGGTATGGGCCATACTGTTTTAGAATACATGGACAAGTTTATCATCGTACTGGAACTTTACATCCTAATGATGGTGTTTCTTGGAAGTTTGCTCAACTCTATATTTTGGATGCAGCCGAAGCTACACGTAAAAGATTAGCAATCCCAGCAAACCAGGCCTGCTCAGAAAGACTCATGATCAACATCAACAACCTCATGCATGAAATAAATGAGTTATCAAAATTGTACAAGATGCTATATGAGGTAGAAAAGGAACCCCAATCTGAAGAAGCAGCAAAAGGTATAGCTCCCACGGAAGTAACTATGGCAATTAAATATGATCGTAATAGTGACCCAGGTAGATATAATTCTCCCCGTGTAACCAAGGTTGCTGTCATATTCAGAAATAAATATGGAGAACCTTCTTTTGAAAGGGACTTGCTCATTCATTGTAAACCAGCTCCCAATAATCCAAATGCCACTAAAGTGAAACGAATCAGTATCCTGTTCCTCCATTAGATGCAATGACATCCTATTCTTTTCCCACATAGTGAAAAAGGTTGGGGAACAGATATTGCATTAAGACTCAGAGACAACAGTGTACTCAACAATAATACTAGACAAAATGTAAGAACACGTCACCCAAATGCAGTATTATGGATTTCATCTCTCTGTGAGGGACATATTCAATCCTATTTTATTTTATTTTTTTATTTTTTATTTTTTTATTTCTCTTTTTTTTAAAATTATTTTTTATTGATTTTTTGCAGTATAATAGTAGTACATGTTTTCCTTTCCCCCTCCCCCTTATCCTCCCCCCAGCCTCCCCCACCCCCCAGCACATATTCCCAGCTTCCCCCCCTCCCCGCCCTAGTGTCTTTCATTCATTGGTTATGTTCATATGCATGCATACAAGTCCTTCGGTTGATCTCCCCCCGCATCTGCCTCCCATCCACCCAAGCCTCCCCCTGTAGCTTGACAGCCTGTTCAAGGCCATCCTGCCTCTATATCAGTCACTCTCCCCTGTTTCTTTTCTTCAAAAATATCTTGCCTCTGCATACTAGAAATAAATGTATAAGAACAAAAAGTGTTTCAGTCTCGGTTTCAATGTCCAACTTTTCTGAGTCCCAGTTTCAGTGTCAAATAATTCATTATGTGTATAAGTCAGCAATGGTATCGAGATGGTGGACATATCGTGTCAATGCAAGATCCATCCTCTCTGGTTTGGTCCTGGGCTGCCTGCAGACATGCACAGCTGCTGACTGCTAGCATGGCAAGGTGTCGTCAGTGTCCCCCATCTCTGGACCGTCCTCGTGCCTGGAACAGATCCATCAGTTCCTCACCGTCGCAGGAACCCACATGGTCTTGGAGTTGTTCTCTGTAAACACACAAACACATTCTCGACCAAAAGTTAACAAAGGGATCCTCTATGCAAAATAGACTTGGGATTCTTTTTAATTTTTGCCTAAATGATTTTTCTTTGGCTTATTTTGACACCATGTGTGTTTTTTCATGGGTGTCCTGCAATTGTTTTTACAAATGGAATTTACTTTACTGGAGTAAGAATTTTCTAGATGTATTTTACTTACTCGATATTTTTTTTTTCCCTTACATGATATTACCCCGCTGTCCCCTCCCCTTTTTTGATTAATGGGGACTTTTGGAAATTTTATATTGCAGTCTTGATAATTTTAAATTTTAATTTTTGCACACAAAGTGACTGCTTTAGGTTCTTTGGTTGTTAGGCAATTTTACAGTGAGATGAACTACTAATAGATTTTTTAGTTAATGTTTTAGGAAAAGCTTTTTGTCCAGTACACTATAATTTTCTTGAGTATTCTCATATTTCACTTGGCCAATTTAAATTAATCGGAAAACTTGATTACTATTTTCCTGTCAATTTTAATACTCAAGCAGAAATCTTAGTTTACCCTGTGAATACTAGTGGAAAGGAATATTTGCAATTTTGAGTAGGTCCCGAGCATTCCTGGTAATAGACTGAATTTAGATATAGAGCAGCTATTGCTGGCCGGGTCTCTGTCTGCCACCTGGGTCCCCGTATGAGTTGTGTGTGGGAGGCAAAGCAGCCATGGGGGTAGGAGACCTCCCTTAGGAGGGTTGAGAATTCAAACCCCTGCAAGGTTTGTGGATGAGGGTCTGTGCCCCACCTCTGTTGACCTTTTAGTTCTCTCCTGTTGGCCCCTCTGCGACTGTGCCTGTCTTAGGTTGTTCCTTCCCTGAGGAATCTTACCCGTCTCTGGCTAACCAGCCATCCTCCGGGGCCAAACAGGGTGATGTGAGGTTCAATTCTGTCTCCTTTGTAGTCTATGCCCCCCTGTGGCCTCCACGTCCAGTACCTGCCTTGGGGTCCCCTCACCTGCTGGCAGGGTCCCGGTACTGATCACATCTCTCGGGGGACCCAGGTTTCTTCTCCAGAGAGGGCCCAGCTCACACCATTGGTCGAGATACAGATCCATGGTGCCAGCTGCCCAAAGGCTTCAGCCACAGCTGGAACTGAAAACTCTGGCATCAGCTGTGTGTATTTGGATAGTAACAAGAAGGTCCCTCTTGGCAGAAAGGGCAAGAAGGGCCAATATAGAATGCTCGGATCCCTTCCCAGTGCCTTAATTCCTTCTGAAAGGGATTAATTTATTTCCTATCCTTTTTTAAGTTGCTGCCCAACATTCAAAGAATTAGTTTGTAAGTTTATTTTGGGATAATTGTATAATATGCTGTTGTCAAATATCAAATATTATAATGACATTGTAGAATAATATCATGTAAGGGTATTATGGTGTCATGGGAGGTTAAGGAAGGCCTAGCCTAAGGACTGGTCTCCATAGGATATGACAAGCTCTAGGCCATGTCAATTCAATGTCAGACTAGCTGCCATTTTTTAATAATTTTATATAAACTTTGTCAGGGATGTAAAAACACAAATCACTTACCTCAGTTCAAGAGTTCAAGTATATTGACTTTTCCACTTACTCTCACTACCTGCCACTCACCCTGAGGTTTGACATTCTGATGGACTTTTCTCAGTCTCTGGATCCATTCTTGTTCATCAGTCTATGTCATTGATTGTATTCCTCAAATGAGTGAGATCATGTGATATTTGTCTTTCTCTGCCTGGCTAATTTCACTTAGCATAATGCTCTCCAAATCCATCCATGTTGTTACAAATGGTAGGAGCTCCTTCTTTTTTTCCGCGGCGTAGTATTCCATTGTGTAAATGTACCATAGTTTTTTAATCCACTCATCTGCTGATGGGCACTTCGGCTGTTTCCAAATCTTAGCTATGGTAAATTGTGCTGCTATGAACATAGGGGTACATATATCCTTTCTAATTCGCCTTTCTAATTTCTTGGGGTATATTCCTAGAAGTGGGATCACTGGGTCGAATGGGAGCTCCATTTTTAGTTTTTTGAGGAATCTCCATACTGTTCTCCACAGTGACTGTACTAGTCTACAATCCCACCAGCAGTGCACGAGAGTTCCTTTTTCTCCGCATCCTCGCCAGCACTTGTCGTTTGTTGATTTGTTGATGTAAGCCATTCTGATAGGTGTGAGATGGTACCGCATAGTCGTTTTGATTTGCATCTCTCGGATAATTAGTGACTTTGAGCAAGTTTTCATATGTCTCTGGGCCTTCCTTTTGTCTTCTTTCGTGAAGATTCTATTTAGGTCTGTTGCCCATTTTTTTATTGGATCATTTGTCCTCCTTTTATTGAGTTGGGTGAGTTGCCTGTAGATGCTTGAGATTAAACCTTTATCACTAATAACATTTGCAAATATGTTCTCCCATACAGTGGGTTTTCTTGTTGTTTTGTTGATGGTTTCTTTAGCTGTGCAAAAGCTTTTGATTTTGATGTAGTCCCATTTGTTTATTTTCTCTTTAGCTTCCATTGCCCTCGGAGCAGTATCATCAAAGAAGTTCTTTTGGCATATGTCTGAGATTTTTCTTCCTGTAGATTCCTCTAATATTTTTATGGTTTCCTGTCTTACGTTTAAGTCCTGTATCCATTTTGAGTTTATTTTTGTGTATGGTGTAAGTTGGTGCTCTAGTTTCATTTTTTTGCATGTATCTGTCCAATTTTCCCAACACCATTTATTGAAGAGACTGTCTTGACTCCATTTTATGTTCCTGCCTCCTTTGTCAAATATTAATTGAGCATAGTGGTTTGGGTTGATATCCGGATTCTCTATTCTATTCCATTGATCTATATGTCTGTTCTTGTGCCAGTACCAGGCTGTTTTAAGAACAGTAGCCTTGTAATACAGCTTGAAAAATGGTATGGAAATCCCACCGACTTTGTGCTTCTTTCTCAGGATTGCTGTGGCTATTCGGGGCCTTTTTTTGTTCCAGATGAATTTTTGGAGAGTTCTTTCTAGGTCTGTGAAATATGCCATTGGTATTTTAATGGGGAGTGCATTAAATTTATAGATTGCTTTGGGTAGTATGGACATTTTAATTATGTTGATTCTCCCAATCCACGAACATGGAATGTTCTTCCACCTGTTTACATCTTCCTCTATCTCTTTTTTCAGTGTCCTGTAGTTTTCCACAAATAGATCTTTTACCTCCTTAGTTAAGTTTATTCCTAGGTATCTTAATTTTTTTGGTGTGATGGTAAATGGGATTGCTTTTTTAGTCTCTCTTTCTGTAGGTTCACTATTAGTGTATAGAAATGCCATAGATTTCTTGGCATTAATTTTGTAGCCTGCTACATTGCTGAACTCATTTATTAAATCTACTAACTTTTTTATGGAGTCTTTCGGGTTTTTTATGTACAATATCATGTCATCTGCAAATAAGGATAGCTTAACTTCTTCTTTTCCAATTTGGATGCCTTTTATTTCTTCTTCTTGTCTAATTGCAATGGCTAATACTTCCAGTACTATGTTGAACAGGAGTGGTGAAAGTGGGCAACCCTGTCTTGTTCCTGTTCTTAGGGGAAATGGTTGTAGTTTTTGCCCATTGAGTATGATGTATGCTGTGGGTTTATCATATATGGCTTTTATTATGTTGAGGTATGATCCTTCTATTCCTACCTTATTGAGAGTTTTTATTAAGAAAGGATGTTGGATTTTGTCAAATGCTTTTTCTGCATCAATTGATATGACTATGTGGTTTTTATCTCTCAATTTGTTTATGTGATGTATCACATTTATTGATTTGCGGATATTGTACCATCCTTGCATTCCTGGGATAAATCCTACTTGGTCGTGGTGTATGATCTTTCTGATGTACTGCTGGATCCGATTTGCTAGAATTTTATTGAGGATTTTGGCATCTATATTCATGAGGGATATTGGCCTGTAATTCTCTTTCATTGTGTCGTCTTTATCTGGTTTTGGTATTAGGGTGATGCTAGCTTCATAGAAGGAGTTTGGAAGTGTTCCATCCTCTTGAATTTTCTGGAATAGTCTAAGGAGTATAGGTTTTAGTTCTTCCTTGAATGTTCGGTAAAACTCCCCTGTGAAGCCGTCTGGCCCTGGGCTTTTGTTTGCTGGAAGTTTTATGATGACTGCTTCAATTTCTTCCACAGTTATTGGTCTATTGAGTTGTTTAGATTCTTCTTGATTGAGTTTTGGGAGGTTATATTTTTCTAGAAACATATCCATTTCCTCCAGGTTGTCCAGTTTGTTGGAGTAGAGTTGTTCATAGTATTTTTTAACAATCCTTTGTATTTCAATGGGGTCTGTTGTTATTTCACCTCTTTCATTTCTGATTTTATTTATTAGGGTCCTCTCTCTTTGCTTCTTGGTGAGTCTGGCTAGAGGTTCATCAATCTTGTTTATCCTTTCAAAGAACCAGCTCTTGGTTTCGTTGATCTTCTGTATTGTTTCTTTGGTCTCTATGTCATTTATTTCTGCTCTGATCTTTATTATTTCCTTCCTTCTGCTTACACTAGGCTTTTCTTGTTGCTTTCTTTCTAACTCTTTGAGTTGTTGGGTTAGATAATTTATTGCTGCTGTTCCTAGTTTTTTGTAGTAGGATTGTAGAGCTATGAACTTCCCTCTCAGAACTGCTTTCACTGTGTCCCATAGATTTTGGATTGTTGTGCTATCATTGTCATTTGTTTCCATGATGTTTTCTATCTCTTCCTTAATCTCTCTAGTAACCCAGTCATAGTTTAATAGCATGCTGTTCAGTCTCCATGTGTTCGATTTCTTTGGATTGTTTCTATTGTAGTTGATTTCCAGCTTTATGCCACTGTGATCTGAGAATATACTTGATATGATTTCTATCTTCTTGAATTTGGAGAGACTTTGCCTATGACCCAATACATGGTCTATCTTTGAGAATGACCCATGGGCACTTGAAAAGAATGTATATTCTGTGGCTTTGGGGTGAAATGATCTGAAGATGTCAATTAATTCCATCTGGTCCAGTGAGTCATTGAGAATTGATGTTTCTTTACTGATTTTTTGTTTAGAGGATCTGTCCAATGGTGATAGTGGGGTATTAAAGTCTCCTACTATGATTGTATTGCTGTCTATCTCTCCCTTGATGTCCTCTAGGAGTTTTTGTATATATTTGGGTGCTCCTGTATTGGGTGCGTATATGTTTACAAGAGTTATTTCTTCTTGTTGAATTGCTCCCTTTAGTATTATGAAGTGGCCCTCTTTATCTCTTGTTATGTCCTTCACTTTGAGATCTAATTTGTCAGATATAAGTATGGCTACCCCAGCTTTTTTTTTCATTTCCATTCGCCTGAATAACTTTTTTCCAACCTTTCATCCTCAGTCTGTGTGCATCTTTTTTTCGGAGGTGGGTTTCTTGTAGACAGCAGATACATGGGTTGTGTTTTCTTATCCAGTCTATTACCCTATGTCTTTTGATTGGAGCATTTAAACCGTTTACATTTAAAGTTATTATTGATAGGTGCTTATATGTTGCCATTTTTGTTCTTTGCCCCTGTGTTCCTTCTTCGCTTCCTATTTCTTTTTACAGCAGATCCTTTAGCATTTCTTGCATTGCTGGTTTGGTGGTGACGAATTCCCTTAGTCCTTTTTTATCTGTGAAGCTCCTGATTTGACCTTCAATTTTGATTGAGAGCCTTGCTGGGTACAGTATTCTAGGATTCAGACCCTTCCTTTGCATGACTTTATAAATTTCATTCCACTGCCTTCTGGCCTGATAGGTTTCTGTTGAGAGATCACTTGTTAGTCTGATGGGTGTTCCTTTGTAGGTGACTTTCTGTCTCTCTCTGGCAGCTTTTAAGATTCTTACTTTGTCATTGGTGTTTGCCAATTTAATTATCATGTGCCTTGGCGTAGGTCTTTTGGGGTTTATTTTGCTTGGGACTCTGTGACCTTCTTGGATTTGTGTGGGTTTTTCCTTTCCTATACCAGGAAAGTTTTCTGTCATTATTTCTTCCAACAGGTTTTCTATTCCTTGCTCAGTTTCCTGTCCTTCTGGAAGCCCAATTATACGGATGTTGTTTTGTTTCATGTTGTCCCAAAGTTCCCTTAGGCTCTCCTCCTGCTTTTTAATTTTTTTTTCTAGAAGGTGCTCTACTTGGTTATTTTTTCCTACCTGGTCTTCTAGCTCACTGATGCGATCCTCTGCTTCTTCTAGTCTACTCTTAATACTTTCTATTGAGTTCTTTACTTCAGCAATGTCATTTTTCATTTCTTCTTGGCTCCTCTTCATTTCTTCGTGGCTTCTCTTCATTTCTTCATGGCTCTTCATCATTTCTTCCTGGGTCTTCCTCATTTCCTCTTGGGTCTTACTCATATTATCAAATTTGTCTTCCATTCTTTTCAGCCACCTTATGACCATTTCTCTGAATTCTTTCTCTGACAGGTTGTTAACTTCCATTTCGTTTACCTCCTTTTCTGGCGAGCCTTGCTTTTCTTTCATATGTGGGCTATTTCTTTGTCTTCCCATGGTCTCTCTTCTCTGTGTATGTGGTTATGTAGTTCTCACTCTCCTGTGTTGATTTAAAGGCACAAAATACAACACAACCAGGTGCAACGCACCAGGCATTGAACCGGAATGTAGTCAAAGTAATTGTAATTCCAAATAAAGGTGACCACCAGAGAAAGGCAAATTTGGTGATTGGTGGGAAAAAAGAAAGAGAACCTCCCCCAGACCCACACAGACACTCACACACCCACACTCACACAAAAAAGAAAGAGACCCCCCCAAACACATACACTCACAAAAAAGAAAGACAGGAATGCCAAAATGATAATGGGAAAAGGGGGAGAAGAAAAAAAGAAATAAACGGAGAAAATTATAAATGTGGGGTGAAAACTCCTATAGGATAGCCCCTAATCCGAACCAAAACCTGCAACAAGTACTTGGAGATTGATACAAATTACATACAACTAATATCAAGAGAGGTGAGGGAACACAGAAGCAAAAATCTATCTCAAAAACAATGCAGATGAGGACAACAAAACAAGAAACAACACCAAAAATAAAAATAACCCCCCGTACAAGACAAACCAAAATAACAGAATAAGCAAATCAATCTCATAAACCTGCTTAAAAAAACAATATAATCAACAGTCAAGTAAACAACAACAACAACAGGACAGGGCTAAAAACACTTTAAGATAGTGAAGTCAGAGAAGCTAGAGGTATATATGCACTTGGATTAGGTGGTTAGAGATTAGATATATCAGTGGGGTGAAATTTTAACAGGGGGTAAGGGGAAAGAATTAGGTAAATCTAAAGCGGGAAAAGTGTAAGGGAAACAAGGCACTAAATAGGGAAAGTTTAGCCAGAGAGTGGTGGTATAAAGGTGAAGTTGAGGTAGAGTAAAAGATACTAAAGTGTAGATGAAAATAGACTGTATTCCCAAGGTCGAAGAGAAGATATAATCAATTCCCTGTCACATAAGAGTCAATTTGTGATTTGGCCCCTGGGTGGCAGTGTTTCTAGATTGACTCTGGGTCTATTGGTCCTCTTTATCCTGAACTAAACAATACTGCCTCTCTAATGGTGACTGCTGTTTTAGCAGCCAGAACCCTCCCAAAATCTTCCGGGCTTCCCCCCTCTGTCAGGTCCAAACTGATTGCGCTCCAGGGATCAACTCTGCCACCAGCTCCAAGGGCCCTCTCCCACGTTCACCAGCTTCAACAGCCACAGATTCTATTTCAGGTGCAGATCTCCAGGTTTTGAGTTCCAAGGTGCAGATCTCCCAGACTGCCAGCCCCCTCAGTTTCGCGCCCAAAGTACCCCCAGGGAAATCTGACCTTTCCTTGCTGGAGTTTAGAGCTCCCTGGGCTCTGTGTGCCACCTGGTCGCCGGTGCTCCGGGAGCCCCAGAGGTCCCGCCGGTACCGCGTACCGCGAACGGCAGCTGTATGTTTTCCGGCTCCTCTCGTTCAAGATGTCATGGTCCGCCTCCGCGCGCCTCCTCGCGCAGTTGGCTCAGAGAGAACCCAGCAGTACTGGGGCCGCTCAGGCTAGGGAGGCCAGCCCAGCAGTCCTCTATCTTCTCCTGGAGCACAGCTGTCCCCCTAGTCGCCGACAAATGCTCCCTGCGCGACTCTCAGCTGCTCCCTCCCTCTACCCTGTGAGCAGATTCAGATCGAATCCCTCCGTTCCGCCGCCATTTTTTTCCCCTCCTCAATCCTATTTTAAATGCAGGAAAATTAACAGTTTATTGTGGATTCGTATTGTTGTTATATCATTTTGTTATTATTTATTAATGAAATTATGTATTATTTTCATATACATTGTACTCATTACCTTTTATCTCTCACAGATAAGGGGCATTGTAGAGAAAGGGCAAATAGCACTGTTAAAATATTTCCTCTAATTAATACTCTTTTAATGTGCATGAATTTCGTGCACCGGGCCACTAGTGTGTGTGTGTGTGTGTGTGTGTGTGTGTGTGTATGTGTGTGTGTGTGTGTATGCCTAAGCAACTGGCTGACCGGTAGCTGTGACATGCACTGACCACCAGGGGCATGGAAACACGGAACAGATTGAGGAATCTCGGAGGGAAGGTTGGAGGGGAAGGGTGGGAAGAGATTAACCAAAGATCTTATATGCATACTAGAGGCCTGATGTACAGATTTGTGTACCAGTGGGATCACTTGGCCTGGTCTGCGGCGATCAGGCCAAAACCAGCTTTCCGATATTCCCCCAAGGGGTCCTGGTTTGATAGAGGGCACCCAGGTGGAAGGATCCCATTGGTGTAGGAATCCATACACCAGACCTCTAGTTATGATATAAATTAGATCTGTAAATTTTTATTTAGTTATAACTTGTATTTGTTTATATTATATTTATTTATAACTTATTTATAAAGTCTTAATATAAATTAAAGTATAATATAAAGTATATAATTATAAATTATATTGTATACTTACGTATAAGTATATACAAGGTGGGGCAAAGTGGATTTACAGTTGTAACACAAATAAATAATATAAGAATAAACTTTCATGTACTCATAAGTATAAGCCTACTTTTGCCCCACCTTGTATTTGCATATAATTATATTTTGTACATAACTAAATGTATGTTTTTACATACATATTTAATGTATAAAATTAGAAACATATATGGATCTGAATGCATATTTATTTTATGCGTTATGTATTAGAATCACATGTAGCAAAGGAGATAGAGCAGCTCTGCAGCCAGGGAAATCCTCTGCCAATCAAGCCTTGACCAAAGTTTAGGGAGTAAACTTAGTGCCCCTGAGCTCCTAAGTCTGTGCTCCTGAGCCCACCAAAGCCCTGGGATCAGGGTCCCGGCCCTGATGGGTACTCAGTGTGGATGGATGAAAATAGAAAGGCTGATGTCATCATTGGTTAAGAGAAATGGAGCCAACAGGAAGTACAGATTCAGTAGGAGACTTTCAGGAATTGACACACACAGGTGTGGGACTGGCAAGTCTGAAGCATGCAGAGTAGGCGGGCGCGCTGCAGGCTCAGGAGAAAGATCTCCCACTGCCTGGATGAGGCCCAATCACATGGGGGCAACTACAGATCGTAGGCCAACTCAGTCTCCAAATTGCTTTCACAGCATCACCTAGGTTTGTGCTTAATTAAATAACTGGGCCCTGTCCTGGCCAGTGTGCTCAGTGGTTGGAGCATTGGCCTGCGCACCAAAGGTTGGTGGATTCCTGGTCAGGGGCACATACCTGGGTTATAGGTTACATCTCCGGCCCCGGTTGGGGCATGCACAAGAGACAACTAATCGATGTATCTCTCTCACAATGATATTTTTCTTCTTCCCTCCCTCCCTTCCTTCCCCTCTCTCTAAAAATAAATGAAGAAATATCCTCGGTTGAGGATTAAAAGAAATAACTGGGTCCTGCAGCCTGGCCAAGTTGACACAAAACTAACGATCGCAGATGTGTTACATCAATCAGTGTAGAAGAAGCTAAGCACAGAGATGTTTCTGTTGGCAGTGCTGCCTATGAGATAAGTGGAATGACTGTTCTTGGGACACAACAGCCAAACCCAGGCACAGGCCCATGAAGCAGCCACTGCAGGCCCAGCATTGTTGGAGTTGTGAGATTGTATCAGGAAGAATTCACGAGCACCCCGATTCTGTCCTTCGTGACGTTCCCATCTCTGTCCCCCAAGTACAAATGTGAAGAATCAGAGAGGAACCATTAGAAACGTTGCCCCGAAGCTGTCACCAGAATAGCACTGTCACCAACAGCCAGCTCCACAGCAAGGTGTTAGCAGGCCTCTGCTTCTCTGCACGTGTGGCCAGTGTCTACCTTCATCTCTGTGTCTGTCCACCATCTGTCTAGCTTTCTATTAGGGTTTGCCTTCTCTCTCTCAACCTTCTTTTATCCTTCATTTATTTTATCAGTTCTAAAACAAGTTTTAAGTCATTTTTGTTTCATAAATGAAATTGACGACAACTAATTCTTAACTTCCTGGAAGAAGGCTAGTTATAACTGTCTCTAGTATGCGTAGTTCTAGCATGGTGAACTTGGTGTGTCAAAATTCGCCAAAAAACCGAGCATAACTCCGGTGGTGTGTCACTTCGAGAAAAAAATAATAATTTCGCAATATTTATAGTTTAAATAACAAAAATGTGTAATTGTAATATATAACTATATTTAATAAACCAAAAACGAATTATTTAACTTACCTGCTTAGTGACTTCTTTGTTCATCTGTCAGTCAGTTTCTTTTGTTGGTCTTGATATTATTTAACTTGTGTGGGGTGCCATGAACTAAGATAAGTGAGGGGGAGGGGGAATTCTTTAACTAACCTGCCTATTAGTGACTTTTTTGTTGCTGAATTTCATTGGCTAAACCTTTAATTGAAGGTTGGTATTTTGTACACTTCAAGCTACTAACTTCATCTGTCAATCTGTTTCTTTTGTTGGTTGTGATATTATTTAACACTGAGAATAAGGTCTCACAAAAGTATATAGAGGGAAAAACTGTGAGTAAAGCCATTGCTAAATTTTTCAGGGTGCTAAAAGTGTCTGGTAATTGGTTCCAGTAATTTCAAATTTCCTGTTCGTAGTGGCACTCCTCTTGATTCTCCAAGAGGCACCGTTCCAGATTCTCAAGCTTTGACCTCAAGTCGACAAACACCTGAGCCCAGATGCTGTCTTGAAATTCTGCAAGTTGCATCTCCAAATCATCAATTTGCATCCATTGGAAACCATTTAATTCCAAACTACTGTAGACTACTACATAAGGATACTTAATTATTTTTGTGGTCTGTTCTAGGCTTCTAAATAGATTAAATCTTATCACTGAACTGGTCAAGTAACAAGTCTAAAACATGCTGATACTTTATATGCAAGGATTCCATTTCATTTTGTACAGCTGCACTGACCTTCTCTCAAAATACTTTGTTACTTGAGGAAAATACTTAAAAGTTTTAGTTTCTACGTCTTGCTTGAAAATTTTAAGTTTACTTTCAAAAGCTTATGTATCCAAGCATGACGTCAATACTTTTGCCAAAACCTTGTAACTTTAAGTTCAGTTCATTAATATGAACAGAGAGATCTGTAAAAAATATCAGGGTGTTGACCCACTTATCATCATTGAGCTGAGAAAAGTTTCCCAGATCCTTATATTCAAGAAATACGTTAATTTCTTCAAAGCATACCACAAAGCACTCAAGAACTTTGCCTAAGCTCAGCCATCTTACATTATTGTACATCAGCAGTCCACTGTAGGTGGAATCAACCTCCAATAAAGTGCAGAAAATTCTCACTTGTGAAGGGGGTGAGCAGCTATTAAATTTAACTATTTTTATAATAACTGACATTAAGTTGTTTAAGTCGGTGAATCCTGTCTTGGCACATAAAACCTCCTGATGGATAATACAATGAAAAGGCACAATCGGATGTCCAATAGCTTCCATAAACAATTTGACAAATCCATCTCTTTTCCCCAGCATGTTTGGTGCCCCATCTGTCGTCACTGACACAACTTTAGAGATATCAATTGCAGTAGCCGAGGATGAAACGTCCTTCTTGGCATGTGGCCCCATACATCTCTGTATGTGACCACATGCGGCTGCGTGTCATCGAAAATGGGCTGACACGCGTGTTATAGGTTTGCCATCACGGTTCTAGACTAGGACTGCACTGGATCAACCATACACACGATGCAGCTGCAAATGGCGAGGAAACTCTGGTAGACTCCTGCCCTTGATAGCAGTGTGCCAAGGGAACCAGGCTCCCTGTCCTGTGCGGCAGCGAGGAGACTGCACCCCTGTCCCCGGGCATCATGATGCATGCAGCCCGAGTGGCACTGGAGTCTTTAAAAGCCAAAATAACGGCCACAGCCTGGGGAGTGCAGCAGCAGCTGCTTGATGTCTCCCACTGTGAGAGCACCTTTCTGTCAGGTTCTCAGGCTCTAGTCTGAGGTTAGAGCAGGATTAGGAGAGGAACCTGCTCACACTGACAGCTGCTCTGTGGGCAGGGCTGCTCCGCAGGCAGGACGGACTTCAGCCTCAGGGCTCCTGAAGAATGGGCAGTTAGTGTCCGCACTGCTAGAGGCCACCTCTGAGAAAGCTTCAAGATGGGTTTAAATTTGACTTTTGTGAGAGATCATGATGTTTCTCAAATCAGATGAAATTGTTGTCCTGGACCTGTTTTTGTTTGTTTGTTTGTTTGTTTTTTTAATGTTTCTTTAAAAAAAATGTTTTAATTGATTTCAGAGAGGAATGGAGAGGGAGAGACAGAAACATCAATGGTGAGAGAGAATCTTGGATTGATTGCCTCTTGTACACCCCCCTCCCCCCCATTGGAGAACCAGCCCGCAACGGGGGCATGTGCCCTTGCCAGAATTGAACCTGGGACCCTTCAGTCTGCAGGTTGATGTTCTATTCACTGATCCAAACCTGCTAGGGCCCAGGCCTGTTTTTGGATGCTTTACCTAACACAAACTTATTAAATATATCTAATTGTAACTGTTACTATTCTGATAACAACCTCACAACTCCCAACAATGCTGGGCCTGCAGTGGCTGCTCCATGGGCCTCGTGCCTGGGTTTGGCTGATTTGTAACTACCAAGGGACAGGTCACTTGCTTTGCAGATCTAGGCTCTCGAGAGAGAGGCCCAGAGAAGAAAGGAGCACTGTTGTGGGTGCTGAGGAGGCAGCGCTCTGCTGGGGAGCCCACTTCTTGTGCTGCATGTTTTGCCTCGTTGAGCTGAGGTTCCAGCCCATTTGGATCTCGATACCAGAACGTTCCATAGGAAGAGCTTGTCTTCCTGTACACGAAAACTACTTCATGTCACTCCCACCAAGTAGAGTGTGTTGGAATTTCTGTTCCCAGGGGAAATGTTTGTTCCTATTCTATGAGTACATCATGCAGCTCACTGATGATGAGCCTGAGTTTGGAAGGCTGTGGTGGGAAGAGGAAGGAAGCAGGCTCATTAGAAAACTTAGTTTTCTTCCTAATATCCTGTGTTAAGTCCATCATGATAATGCATCTCCATCTATATAACTAAAATTGTATCTATTTGTTATCATAAAAACCATTGAAAACATTCTAACAAGTTTTGGAAGAGGGTGTTTTTAAGTCGTTTAACTTAAATATGGGCTTGGGAATATGTAACATTTACATGAGAAAAAGGAAGTTGGGAACATCTCATAGGAAGGGGCAGTTGATTTCCAAAGTTGCTACAATTGATTCCATGAGATCTGTGTTACTGTCCACAGTGCCATATATGTGTCAAGATCCTATCAGCTTCCAGGTCCTAAATGATAAGGACAGTTTGTTTTAATAACAAGGAACCCAGGGTCGGGCAGTTACTTCTCGTGTAAGAGCCTGAATCCCTCTTCTCAGCAGTTCTCCTCTAGACCGGCCTCCTCTCCACACGGGTTGTGCTCAGGCCTGATCCTTTACAGTAACAGTGCATGTACTACGTCCATACTGGACAATTTACATGTGCAGAAAAGGGACTTCCTGTGTCTCTTTTGGGTTTTTTGTTGTTGCTGTTGTTCTCACCTGAGGACATTGATTTTTAGAAAAAGCAGAAAGGGGGGAGGAAAGACACACAGAGAAACATCAATGTGAGAGAGACACATTGATTGGTTGCCTCCCCAGTGTACACTTACCGTGCAGGGGATCAAACCTGCAATTAAGATACATGCTCTTGAACCAGGAATAAAACCCTGGGCCCTTCAGTGTGCAGGGCCCACACTCTAACCATTGAGAACCACTGGCCAGGGCTCTTGTGTGTCTTCAGAGTAAGAAACCTTACACTGGAGTTATCCTGTAGACATTCTTCCATGTGCCATTGCCAGAATTTCATCACATGCAGGCCTGTACACGAAAACAGGCCTTTGCCAGACAGCCTTTGCAGCAGCCTTTGCCAGACAGAGACCACCAGGACTGACCAGACTTGTCAGGTCTGCTGGCGCTGGAGCCAGACAAACCTGGTTCTGGCCTGGTTCCGCCACTTACCGAGGTGCTCTAGTTAAAGGATTTCACTTCTCTGAGATGGCTGAGCTCCTCTGTAAAAGGGGGTTCGATGCAGCTTGCTTTTCAGAGGCATTACTAACATTTCCTAGGTTTCTACAATGTGCAAGGAATAGACTTAATCCTTAAAACAAGCCTGAAAAGCCGGGATATGATCTGGTTAGATCCCGTGGGGGCTCGTTTTCTACAGCTGACTAGAGCAGCACATGGAGTTGACAGTCTTCAGGTGCAGGGAAGTGTGGAGTGCCCTGTCACAAATGATGGCCATAGTCAAGGGGTGACATTTTGATGACATAACTTTGGGCAGTGACATTGGGATGTGAAGCAAAGAATGGCTTCATGAAGTGTTTAGAAAATAGTAAGCAATGGAATTGGTCTTTAAAATAGAGCATTAGGATTAAGAAGAGTGTTAGATTTCCATGTAAAGAATGTTGAATAAGCAAAATTTGGTCTTGAAATTATGTTAGATCTTTTTTGATTGGTCACTAATATTAATTAGCTTTTGTTGTTTTAGAAATGTTTCTCAGCACTCTCTCTCAACTTCGTAGTAAAGTGGGACTTACAGTATGTACCTTATTGGGTAGTTTCAGGGATGTCCCAAGTTAATAGGAATACCGACTCATGATAGTACTTGGCATATGAGTGCTCAGCAGGTGTTAGATATTTTTATTTTTATTTGCACAGAATTACTTGCTCTTTCCTTTACTCTCACATCTTTTTAGACCATGCAGATAATCCCTGCCTCTATAGTTTTGAAAAATTTGAAGTCATGATTCTAATACTTTATGAGGTTTTACATTTATTCAGATGCACATGGATGTAAAGGAGGAGAGTCTGGAGCTGCACATGCACCTGAGCTGAATGCGAGGTGGGGAGCAGAAGTGGCGCTGGGACATGGGGGTGGCACAGTGGAGAAGAATGTAGCTTAGGAGCATGCCACAATGGAATGCTCGCTGTAGTGAGAATATCACATTCCTGTAAAATAGGAGAGGAATGACCAACTCTTCAATCTTTTTAAATAGTAAAACCTCTTTTTAACCGTTAATAACTATAGGAAATAGAATGGCAGCCATTAGACTGTCCATCATCTAGAATTAACAAATGCTGACATTGCCACAGTGGTAGAGTTTTATAAAGACTTCTTTTTAATCAAAGAAACCAAAACCAATTGGTTGAAAAAAAGAAGCAGCAGCTTGTTTTGTGTATTTGGGTGAAGACAGCTGAGGAAACTGCAGAATTCGAGTGGCTGCCCTTGTTCTTAGTCCTGTCACACTGCCATGCGACTATTTCTTTGGGTGGTGGCTGGCATTCCACATGGTGACATAAAGACCCAAACTCCAAAGTTATTAGACTTATTGTGGCATTCATGTTGTAAGGTACATACTATCTAATAAAAGAGTAATATGCAAATTGACCATACTTCCACTAGACCCACAAGCCACCCCCACAAGCCAATCAGGAGCAAATATGCAAATAAACCCAACCAAGATGGCTGCAGCCACTGAGAGCAGGAGGGAGTCTTGGGTTTCCCTGGCAATGGAGGAAGCCAAGCTTTCCGCCTGCCCAGGCCTCCATTCAGTACTACAAAGTTTCAATGATAGAAGGTAAATTCCAACAAAAATGATGGCAGCCACAGAGCTGGAGAGAGCAGGAGGTTTGAGTTGCCCCGGAGATGGAGGAAGCCAAGCTTTCTGCCTGCTCTAGCCTGCCTTGCCTCCACTTAAGACTACAAAGTTTCAATTATAGAATTTAAGTAATCCCCAACAGAAATGGCAGCAGCCACAGAGCGAGCAGGAGGCTTGTCTCCACTCTAGGTTACAAAATTTCAATTATAGAAGATAAATAAACCACAGATACCAGGGCCTCTGCTTGGGTTGCTGGGGAGCATGGCCAGCCACAGGCTCCTTGCCCAGACCAACCCGTGCCCCAAAGGAACCCCCACCCTGATCTGGCACACCCTTCAGGGTAAACCAGCCAGCTTCCACCCATGCACCAGGCCTCTATTTTATATAATCCTATCTAATAAAAGAGTAATATGCAAATTTGACAGTACCTTCACCATACGCACAAGCCACACCTACCAGTCACACCCACCAGCCAATCAGGAGCAAATTATGCAAATAAACCCCAAACAAGATGGCTGCCGCCACTGAGAGCAATACGGAGGCTTGGGTTTCCCCAGCAACGGAGGAAGCCAAGCTTTCCGCCTGCCTTTGCTGGCCTAGGCTCAATGGTACAAAGTTTCAGTTATAAAAGATATATAATCCGAAGGCAGCCACGGAGCTGGAGAGAGAAGAGGCTAGGGTTGCCAGGGCGATGAAAGAAGCTAAACTTCTACAAGCCCTAGCCTAGCCCTCCACTCTAGGCTACAAAGTTTCAAACAGAAAAGGCTGTCACTGTGGAGTGAGCAGAAGGCTTGGCTGCGCTGTAGGTTACAAAGTTTCAATTGTAGAACATAAATTAATTTCAGATCCCAAGGCCTCCGTTTGGGTCGCTGGGGGCATGGACGGCCTGCAAACCACCATAAGCCCCTCGCCCAGGCTGCCCCACGCCCTAAGGGAACCTCCACCCTGATCCAGGACACCCTTCAGGGCAAACCAGCCAGCCCTCACCAATGCACCAGGCCTCTAACCTATCTAATAAAAGAGTAATACACAGATTGACATCAGCTCAACACACAAGAGGGCTGCCCCCATGTGGTCAAAGATCCTATCCCCATGTGGACACAAGATGGCCAGCAGGGGAGGGCCGTTGGAGATTCCAGGCCTGCAAGGGAGACCAGTAGTGGGCCATCAGGCCATCAGAAGAGGGCAGTTGGGAGGGACCAGGTCTGCAAGGGATGGCAGTTGGGGGCAATCAAGCCTGCAGGGGAGGGCAGTTAGGGGTGACCAGGCCAGCAGAGGAGGGAAGTTGGGAACAAACAGGCTGGCAGGGGATCAGTTAGACATCAATCAGGTTGGCAGGGTAGTGGTTAGGGGGTGAGCAGGCTGATAGGCAGAAGTGGTTAGGGGCAATTAGGCAGGCAGGTGAGCAGTTTGGAGCCAGCAGTCCTGGATTGTGAGAAGGATGTCCAACTGCCCGTTTAGGCTCCATCCCAATCGGGCCTAAATGGGCAGTAGGACATCCCTCGAGGGGTCCCAGATTGGAGAGGGTGCAAGCTGGGCTGAGGGACACCCCTCCACCCCCTGTGCACGAATTTCGTGCACCGGGCCTCTAGTACTATCTAATACAAGAGTAATATGCAAATTGACTGTCACTCCAACAAAATATGGCTGCCCCCATGTGGTCAAAGATGACTGCCCCATGTGGATGTAAGATGCTGCCACAAGATGGCCAGAAGGGGTGGCCAGTTGGGAGAGGCCAGGCCTGCAAGGGAGGGCAGATGGGGACGATCAAGCCTGCAGGGGAGGGCAGTTAGGGGTGACCAGGCTGGGAGAGGAGGGAAGTTGGGGGTGACCGGGCCTGCAGGGAAGGACAGTTGGGAAGGGCCCAGGCCTGTAGGGGAGAACAGTTGGGGGGGAACAGGCTGGCAGGGGAGCACTTAGACATCAATCAGGCTGGCAGGGGAGAGGTTAGGGGTGATAAGACTGCAGGCAGAAGTGGTTAGGGTTCATCAGGAAGGCAGGCAGGTGAGCAGTTTGGAGCCAGCAGTCCTGAATTGTGAGAGAGATGTCCGACTGCCTGGTAGGATTGGGCCTAAACAGGCGTCGAACATCCCTCAAAGGGTCCCAGATTGGAAAGGGTGCAGGCTGGGCTGACGGACACCCCCCGCCCCTGTGCACGAATTTCATGCACCGGGCCTCTAGTAAATGTAGAATCACTGTGTTGCACACATAATATACATTAGTATATTATGAAACTAATATAATGTGTGTCAACGATCCTATCTAATAAAAGAGCAATATGCTAATTGTACCTCTGCTACACCCACAGCCAATCAGGGGTGCTATGCAAATCAACCCAGAAAGATGGTGGGTAAATTTGCATATGCAGGCGGGCAGCGCCCAATGCTGCCACCCCAACGGGGTCTAAGCCATGATCGCACTGCCTGTCCATGCGGTGATGGCAGACGTGGGCAGGCAGTGTGGGTTGGATCCAAGCAAAGATGGAGGGCCGGGCAGGCTGCGGGAGGCAGCACCGTACTCCACCTGCTAGATCCAAGCCGCGATTGTGGACCCAGGCAGGCGGTGTGGGCAGTGTCCAATGCCACTGGGCTGGATCCAAGCAAAGATGGAGGACTGGGCAGGCTGCAGGAGGCAGTGCCCAATGCTGCCTGCTTGAGTCCATGCCGTGATTGGAGACTGGGCAGGTTGTGGGAGGCAGTGCCATACTCCGCTTGCTTAATCCAAGCTGCGATCAGGGACCTGGCCAGGCAGTTTGGGCAGCGCCTGATGCCGCTGGGCTGGATCCAAGCAAAAATGGAGGACCACGCTGCGGGAGGCAGCACCCTACGCTGCCAGCTGGATCCAAGCCACGATCCTGGACCCAGGCAGGCGGTGTGGGGCAATGCCCCATGCCGCTGGGCTGGATCCAAGCATAAATGGAGGACTGGGCAGGCTGCAGGAGGCAGCCGCGGGATCCAAGCCAAGATGGGGGGTGGGCAGGTGGCAGGGGGCAGCGCCCTACATCACAAGCCACAAGCTGGATCCAAGCCACTATAGCGCTGCCTGCCCAGTCCAAGCCACAGTGGGGGACCAGGCAGGCAGTGTGGGGCAGCACCCAATGCCACCAGCCTGATCCAAGCCCCCGATGTGGACACAAGATGGCTGCCACAAGAAGGCCAGCAGGGGACGGCAGTTGGGAGGGACCAGGCCTCCAAGGGAGGGCAGTTAGGGTTGACCTACTTTCTCCGTGGCAGCAGCTATTTCTGTTTGAAACTTTGTAGCCTAGAGTGGAGGCCTAGGCTGGTAATGGCAGGCTGAAACCTTGGCTTCCTCTATTGCCAGGGAAACCCAAGCCTCTGTTCTCTCCAGCTCAGTGGCTGCCGCTGTTTTTGTATCTTTTATAACTGAAACTTTGTAACATTGAGTGGAGGCCTAGGCAGGCAATGGCAGGCGGCTTGGCTTCCTCTGTTGCCGGGGAAACCCAAGCCTTCCTCCTGCTCTCAGTGATGGCAGCCATCTTGGTTGGGGTTTATTTGCATAATCTGCTCCTGATTGGCTGGTGGGCGTGGCGAAGGCACTGTCGAATTTGCATATTACTCTTTTATTAGATAGGATTTCTTCAACACAAAATGTGGGCAAAAGTAGGTTTACCTTAATATGGAACATCCTATCTAATAAAAGAGAAATGTGCAAATTGACCGTACCTTTGCTAAACCCACAGTCATGTTCACCAGCCAATCAGGAGCGATATGCAAATTACCACGCAACCAAGGTGGCTGCTGCCCAAGGCAGGAAAAAGCCTCAGCCAGAGGCTTTTTCTGGTCTTTGGCAGGCTGGGGGTAGGGCAGAGCCAGCCATCAATCGGCCTCATTGCAGGGCGATCGCTGGGTGCCAGAGGCTTTTTCCAGCCTTGGGCAGGCTAGGGCAGGGACGGAGCCAGCCAGCTATTGGCCTGATCACTGGCTGGAGTTCCCTGGCCAAGGTCCCATGCCCAAGGACGGAAGGCCTCGGCCAGAGGCCTCCCAGCCTTGGGCAGGCTGGGGCTGCGGCGGAGCCAGCCAGTGATCGGTCCCATTGCTGGGTGGTCACTGGATGCCCAAGGCCGGAAAAAGCCTCGGGTCCCCTGGCCGAGGTCCCCTGCCCAAGAATGAAAAGCTTTGGTCAGAGGCCTTTTGGCCTTGGGCAGGCCATGGCTGGGACAGAGCCAGCCAGCAATCGGCCCAATGGCAGGGTGATCACTGGCTGGGGTCCCCTGGACGAGATCCCCTGACCAAGGATGAAAGCCTCAGCCAGAAGCTTTTGTTCTTGGGCAGGCTGGGGGTGAGCCGTTAGTAGGACATCTCCTAAGGGCTCCCAGTATGTGAGAGGGGACAGATTGGGCTGAGGGACCACCCACCCCCAATGCACGAATTTCATGCACCGGGCCCCTAGTAACACAATAATAGACAAACATGTAAATTGACCGTACCTCTGCTACGCCCACAGCCAATCAGAGTATGCAAATTAGAAGGCCATAGAAGGTAGCCGTCCAGCTGCTTCAGGTGCCAAGTGGCCAGGTGGGGCAGGACGCCTGCTATGAGGGGGAGGGTCGGGGGCAATGGGATCTACAGGAGTGGAGTGCTGCAGTGAAGACAAGACTGTAGACTCCGGAGTCTGCAGCAAAGATGAAGATGGCAGACTCCGACTGGAGTGAAAGCCTGGGTCCCGGGTGCCAGAGGAAAACTGGTGCTGGAAGCCAAGGGAAGGAAGGCCTATTGCACAGATCTCTTTGTGCAACAGGCCTCTAGTGAATAAATAATAATACATGATAAACTCTGTGTTGCATATTCACAACTGTAAAACTACTTTTGCCCCACCCATTTTTCTTCAAATGATTAAATTTATAAAGTAGCTACCAAAGATTGTATGTCTCACTTTTTCTTAAAGACACATCTTTTCTAGGATTGAGACTCGCATTCCATTAATCTGATTAAAGTTTTTAATTTTATTTTTTTAAGCAGGTTTATATCACTGATTTGTTATTATATTAAAAAATGATAGCTTCTTTCCAGGTATTCCAATACCTACATTCAAAAAATAATGAAATATGATCAGTGTTATGCTCTTCTTTTTCATGTGTAAGAAACTCTCAACAATTCTCTCTACCCCAAGGGTACTGTAGATTGCTGTACTGTCAATACTTTTCTCCCTTCCCTTTGTCCAGTACAGTAGGCCTTCCTGTCCCTTTTTCTGTGAGAGGTGGTAGGATTTCACCTAGCACTTCAAATGTAAATGATGCATTGTTTGGAAAAGTTGGCTTTGAAAAAAGCAGTTTAAACGTAAGTGAATTATCACCTAGGTTGTGTGTGTACCTAGACCAGCAACCGGATACTGTGGGAAAGCTACATGCCACCTTTGGAGACCGTGGAAAAGAAAGATTCTGCTCTATAGTTTCTTTTGCTGTGAAATAAAGCAGGGCTTCTTCATCATTTGTCTGATGTTCTTTCCAAATCTGTGGTGTACACGCCACCCTGCAAGTCTGATGTCAACAGCAAAGTTTAGAAGAGAAACTTTCAGCATCGTTTGTTTTGGGTAAGATTGCTGTAATGACAGCCTCCTGAACAGAGCAGAGAACCTGTAGGTAAAAAATGTGGAGTGCTAAAAACAGCAGCCATAGACCCTGTATGAAAAGCTGGTGTCCTCTTACCAGACGTTCTGCTGTGTGTGTGACCCATTAATCTCTTCCGTGTGTAAAGAATCAGTACTTGGGGATGAGGCCCAGAAATCAGCCTTCGGCACTCCCCCAAACCCCCTAGTGACCTCAAGTTTTACTGGAACGAGTAACAGTGCTTCCGGCCCAGAAAGAGCTTCATCTACCCTCTCTAACATGTATATCTCAATAAGATGATGTGGTTTCTCGGATTAGACATAGTTTACTTTTAAAAACTCTCTAGGGAATGCAGGCAAGACCAGGGGCAGGAGGGGTATTGATGGACAGTGTGGACAGAGACTGGAAAAATAAGGAACTCTACTTCAAAGGAACCTTTACAGTGGAATATTTTATTTTTATTAAATTACTAGGGGCTCAGTGCATGAATTCATGCACCTTGAAAGAAACTGTGGGCCCCCAGGCTGCGATGGGCACAGGGATGGGTCTCGGCCTATCCTGTGCACCCCTGCTCGGCCCCTCCTGCCGTGGCCCCCGTTCCTGTCTGTCGGCAATCCTGCTCCCGCCACCGATCCTGTGTGCTGATGGCACCAGCCTAGCTCACATCCGCTGATGGCGTGGAGTGATTGGGGCTGGCATCAGCCGCAGGTGCGAGCGGGGCCAGCACCGTCAGTGGGTACGAGTGGTGGCTGCTGCCCCAATTGCCCCTCAGGAGCAGAGGGAGGTGAAGCTTTCAGGGGCGATCGGGGCCAGCAGCCGCTGCTCATGCCCACCGATGGCACTGAGCAATCAGGACCTGCAATGGGCACTGGCAGTGGGGGCAAGTGGCAGTTCCGGTGCTGGTAGCAGGTGTGAGCAGGGCCAGTGCCAGCAGTGGATGTGAGCATTGGCTCTTACACTGGCAGCAGGTGCGAGCACCCAGCGGGACCATGGTACCCGAGAGCAAAGAATTCTAAGTAACCACCAGAGGCTTGCCCCAATGACAGCGACTGGCACCCCACCTTCTTCTGGTGCCCCCACTCACCTTCTCCACCATCCCGCCAAGGCCGATGCCTGCCATATTCCGTGTACATTCCCTGGTGGTCAGCACACATCATAGCGACCAGTTGCTCGGTTGTTTAGCTGTTTGGTCTATTTGCACATTAGGGTCTTATATATATAGATTGCATGACATTGGTTAATAAGATGATACAAGTTTCAAGTGTACATTTCTATGTTTTCCTTGTTTTTTTCATTTATTGCTTTCAGTTTTATATCCCACATTTAAGTGAAATTATATGGTTCTTAGCTTTTTCTGTCTGATTTTTTTTAACTTAGCATGATATTCTCAACGTCCATCCATGTTGTCACAAATGGCAGTATTTCATCCTTTCTTATGGCTGAGTAGTATTTCGTTGTATATATATATGTATACCACATCTTCTTTATCGAGTCATCTACCGAAGGGCACTTTGGTTGTTTCCATGTCTTAGCCACCATGAATAATGCTGCAGGGAACATAGGGGTACATATGTCTTTGCGAATTAATTTTTTAAAAGTTTTTCAGGTAGTTACCTAGGAGAGGGATTGCTGGATCATATGTTAAATCTATTCTTAATTTTTTAAAAAAATATATATTTTATTGATTTTTTACAGAGAGGAAGGGAGAGGGATAGAAAGTCAGAAACATCGATGAGAGAGAGAAACATCGACTAGCTGCCTCCTGCACACCCCCTACTAGGGATGTGCCCGCAACCAAGGTACATGCTCTTGACCGGAATCGAACCCAGGACTTCTCTACAGGCCAGCGCTCTATCCACTGAGCCAAACCAGTTTCGGCTCTATTCTTAATTTTTTGAGGAACTGCCATACTGTTATCCATACCAGTTTCCATTCTCACCAGTAGTGAATGAGGGTTCCCTTTTTTCCACAACATCTCTAAGTACTTGTCTTGTTGATAATAGCCATTCTCACAGATGTTAGGTGATATCTCATTATAGTTTTGATTTGCATTTCCCTAGTAACTAGTTAAGTTCAGCAATTTTTCATATATCTATTGGCCATTTGTATATTTTCTTGAGACAAGTGCCTGTTTTAAGTCCTCTGCCCATTTTTTAATGGTATTGTTGATTTGTTTGATGCTGAGTTGTATGAGTTCTTTATATATTTTGGATATTAATGCCTTAATGGAACTGTTGTTTGCAAATATCATCTGCCTTTTTTATTATTATTTTTGGCAAGTTCTTTTGCTGTGCGGAAGCTTTTTAGTTTGATATAGTCCCATTAGTTTACTTTTGTTTTTACTTCCCTTGTCTTTGGGGTCAACTTCATAAAATCTCTAAAACCTTGGTTTTAGAACCTGAATTTTCTCCTATGTAATTTATTGCTTTAGATCTTATATTTAGGTCTTTGATCCATTTGTATATGGAGACAAACTGTATCTAATTTCATGTGGCTTTCCATTTTTCCCAGCACTGTATTTCTCTCTGTCAGCGTCTCTGCAGAGAGCAAGAAGATATTGATCTGGTGGCGCTCATTGCTAAAATTCAACCAAGTGCCCCGTGATTTCACCATTCATTTACTGAAGAAACTTTCTTTTCTCCATTGTATGCTTTTGGCTTCTTTGTGAAAAATTATTTGCCTATATACATGTAGGTTTATTGCTGGGCTCTCATTTCTGTTCCATTGGTCTGTATCTCAAAATAGCCAATACCATGCTGTTTTGATTATTGTAGCTCTGTAGTATAAATTGAAGTCAGGTAGCATGATACCTCCAGCTTGATTCTTTTTTCTCAGTATTGCTTTGGCTATTCAGGGTCTTTTGTGGTTCTAAACAAATCTGATGATTTTTTGTTCTATTTCTTTAAAAAATTACATTATGGGAGGAACCAAGATGGCAGCATAGGTAAACACCTATTGTGCTGTCCCGCACAATAATTCCAAAACTACAACATAACAACAAAACATCATCCAGAATCACCAGAAAGCTGGCTGAGTGAAAATTCCACAAATAAAAGTAAAGATAGGACACTGAGACTCAGAGAAGCGGCGGAGCGCAGCCTTGAAGATACGCCTGGAGAGAGGTTCGGAGCCGTGAGCACGCGCGAGCTGTAGGGTGGGCAGCAGCAATCACGTCTGGTTTTCTCCAACGGGGAGGGCGGAGGCACCCCACTGCACTGATCCCCCAGTTCCAGGCGAGGTCTGAGATCCGGGGTAGGCACGCTAAAAGCCGGGCGCGGCATAGCTCTTCAAGTTTAAGGAGAGTGCGCTAAACTTGGAACAGCAGTTTGCGTGTAAACTTGGGGACAGAACTTCGCGACCACGCAGAGAGGACTCGTGACTTGCTCCCTCGTTCGGGAGACCACCGGACTGCTTTGTTTTATAACCCTGGGCGAGACTTTGGATGTGCAGACTCATTTGGGGAGAGGCAAAGTTGTCTGGCAATGGGTGGAGACCAGCAGCAACTTTCTCTCATTACCACCCTGCACAGAGACCCACGCACCACATTGGGCGGAGCTGAACCTGCCTGCTCAGCCTGGAGACTCCGCCCATCCAACCTGAACATAGCTCACCTTCACACCCAATTGGCCTGGTGGTCAAACCCTCCTAGTGCTAACAACAGTTAGCTGGGCTTAACTCTAACAATACTGTACAATCCATAAAGGATTGCAGTAAGAGTAGCCACCTCAGGTAACGGGGGAGGCTGAGCCACTGTCCCTTAGAGGACATCTACCACACAAAGCTAATCGACCAACTCAGGAAAGCAGCCACAATGCAGAGAAATGGAAAGAAATCAAGTGTGAAAGAAATGGAGGAAAAAAGACGACTAGACATAGAGTTCAAAACCACAGTAATAAGGTTTTTCAAGAGGCTCCTGGAAAAGGCTGATGAATTTAATGAGAACTACGAGGAAATGAACAAGACCTACGAGGATATGAAAAAGGACCAACTAGAAATTAAGCATACACTGACTGAAATAAAAAATATTACACAAAGTCCTAAAAACAGTCCAGAGGACTGCAAGAACAAAGTCAAAGAATTGAAATACAAAGAAGCAAAATCCACTCGGCTGGAAAAGCAAGAAGCAAAAAGAATCCAGATAATTGAAGATAGTGTAAGGGGCTTCTTAACCTCAAGCATGCCAACATCCGATTATGGGGGTGCCAGAAAAACAGAGAGAGCAAGATAATGAAAACCTACTTGAAGAAATAGTGACTGAAAACTTCCCCCACCTGGTGAAAGAAACTGATTTAAAAGCCCATGAAGTGCACAGAACCCCGAAATATAGGCATCTAAAGAGGACCACACCAAGACACATCATAATTAAAATGCCAAGAGCAAAAGATAAGGAGAGAATATTAAAAGCAGCAAGAGAGAAACAGTTAACTATAAGGGAGCACCCATACGATTGTCAGCGGATTTCTCAACAGAAACAATGGAGGCCAGACGGGAGTGGCAAGAAAAATTCAAAGTGATGAATAGCAAGAATCTACAACCAAGATTACTCTACACAGCAAAGCTATCATTCAGAATTGAAGGTCAGATAAAGTGCTTTGCAGATAAGAAAAAGCTAAAGGAATTCATCACCACTAAACCAGTATATGAAATGCTGAAAGATATTCTTTAAGAAGAGAAGAAGAACAAGGTAAAAATATAAATTATGAACAACAAATACACATCTATCAACAAATGAATATAAAAATCAAGTGAATTGATAGTCTGATGAACAGGATAAACTGGTGAATATAATAGAATCATGGACATAATAGAATCAAAGGGAATGGACTGACAGTTCTTGGGGAGAAAAGGGGTGTGGGAAGTGCAGCAAGAGACTGGAAAAAAATCATGCAACAATGGGAGAGGACAGTGGTCGGGGGGGGGGGAGAGGTAGGGCAGAGGGTGGCATGGGTACCAACCAGGTGAAGGGCAACTATAGGCGGATATAAAAGGAAGAACAATGTTATATGATTTATTTAGAAATATAATTGATATTTTGGCCATGTTTTGTACTGTTCAGATGCTTGTCATTCTTTAATTTTATACACTTTTAATTTGTTTAATTTGAAATGTCTCAGTTTGATGTGACAATGTTGTCCTGCCCTATTAATGAGCATATTATTGAACTAGAGGCCCGGTGCACGAAATTCATGCACAGGGGGTGGAGGAATGTCTCTCAGCCCAGCATGTACCCTCTCCAAACTGGGACCCCTCAAGGGTGTCCGACTGCCTGTTTAGGCCTGATCCGGGTGATTTGGGCCTAAATGTCAGTCGGACATCCTTCTCACAGTCCAGGACTGCTGGCTCCAAACTGCTCGCCTGCTTGCCTACCTGATTGCCCCTAACCACTTCTGCCTGCCTGTTTGTTCACCACCTAACCACTACCCTGCCAGCCTAATTGATGTTTAACTGCCCTCTTGCCAGCCTGTTTGCCTCAACTTCCTTCCTCTGCCGGCCTGGTCACCCCTAACTGCCCTCCCCTGCAGGCTTGATCTCCTACAACTGACCTCTCTTGCAGGCTTGGAACCTCCCAACTGCCTTCCCCTGCTGGCCTGTTGGCACACAACTGCCCTCCCTTGCAGGTTTGGAACCTCCCACTGTCCTCCCCTGCTGGCCATCTTGGGGTGGCCATCTTGTGTCCATATGGGGGCAGGATCTTTGACCACCTGGGGGCAGCCCTCTTGTGTGTTGGAGTGATGGTTAATCTGCATATTACTCTTTTATTAGATAGGATAGAGGCCTGGTGCATGGGTTGGGGCCAGCTGGTTTGCCCTGAAGAGTGTCCCGGATCAGGGTGGGGGTTCCCTTAGAGTGTTGGGTGGCCTGGGTGAGGGGCCTGTTGTGGTTTTCAGGCCGGCCATGCCCCCCAGCAACCCAAGTGGAGGTCCTGGGATCAGGGATTAATTTATGTTCTACAATTGAAACTTTGTAGCCTAGAGTGGAGCCAAGCCTTCTGCTCACTCTGTGGCAACAGCCATTTCTGTTGTGATTTTTATGTATCTTCTGTAATTAAAACTTAGCCTAGACTGGAGGCCTAGGCACTAGGGCTGCAGAAGCCTGGCTTCCTCCATAGTCTGGGCAACCCTAGCCTCTGCTCTCTCCAGCTTCATGGCTGCCACCATTTCTATTGGTAAATATCTTCTATAATTGAAACTTTGTAGCATTGAGTGGAGGCCTAGGCCGGCAAGGGCAGGCAGAAAGTTTTGCTTCCTCCATTGCCAGGGAAACTCAAGCCTCCCTCCTGCTCTCAGTGGCTGCAGCCATCTGATTGGGCTTTATTTGCATAATTTGCTCCTTATTGACTCATGGGCATGGCTGTGGGTGTGGGTTGATAGGAGGTATAGTCAGTTTGCATATTACTCTTTTATTAGATAGGATAGTATTGATCTTTTCAATCAAACTGCTGAAAATTGTAAGCAGAAACATCTGATGCATTGACAGACAGGTGACGTTTCTATAGTAACCTCTCTTTAATATCTGTAGTATAAAGCATACTATCCTTTACGCTGAATGGACGGCCGGCCACTTAACCTTTCCTATGTATAGATATATAGAGATAATCTATCACCATACCATTATGAGATAGTACTATTACTAAGATTTTTATTTCTTCTAAGCAAGCATACGTTTTTTAAAAAGGTGGGCTGCCATCATATATCATACTAGAGGCCCGGTGCACAAAATTCATGCACAGGGTGATGGTTGTCCCCTCAGCCCAGCCTGCACCCTTTCTAATCTAGGATCCTTCAGGGAATGTCCGGGACCACTGGCTCCTAACTGCTCACCTGTCAGCTTGGTTTTCCCCAACCTCCCTCCTTTGCTGGCCTGATCACCCAAAACTGCGCTCACTTGCTGACCATTTTGTGGCGGCCATCTTGTGATGACACAAGGATGTGAAGGCCACCTAGGCTTTTATTAGTATAGATATACAGTGAATGTTTTCTTTTTACCACTTATTCTCTTAAACATCTCTTTTCTCGGTTGTATAGCACTCCTTGTAGAAATGTATCATTTATTTAAAACATCCTCTGTAGTTGAAATTTGGCTAGTTCTAAATTGTTTCTATTTTAAATAAAGCTACAGTAAACATCTGTGTGCTCAGTCTTCACTTGTATGGTATAAAATCCTGGAAACAAAATTGCTGAGTTCACTGGCATAAACACTCATGCTGCTGAATTGATCTCTAGAAAGGTAGTCTATACTAATAAAAGCCTTGGGGGCGATCAGGCTAGCAGGGGAGGGCAGTTAGGGTGATCAGGCTGGCAGGCAGAAGTGGTTAGAGGCAATCAGGCAGTCATGCAGGCAGGTGAATGGTTAGGAGCCAGCGGTACTGGAATGGGAAAGTAATGTCCGACTACTGGTTCAGGGGTTGGGCCTAAACTAGCAGTTGGACATCCCCCAAGGGGATCCCAGATTGGAGATGGTGCAGGCCAGGCTGAGGATCATGACCCCCCTCACCCCCACCCCATGCTCGAATTTCATGTACTAGCCCACTAGTATTCATATAAAATATCAACTAGCCTATTCCGTAGCAAACATGGGCACTTTATTTTTAAATATTAAGCATATTGATAACAAAAGTATCTAGATTTAATTTGCATTTATTTGATATCAAATTGAATATTGGTTTTCTTTTGTTTGGGGAGCAGATAAAAGTTGTAGGCCTGTAATGTATAATTTTTCTCTTGAGAATTCTTAGTCATAGTATTTGTTCATTTGTTTCGTGGTGTGCCTTAATTTCTTTAACTTCTTTAAGCCCAAATATTGATGTGAGATGAACACAGGCATAGCAGAAGTCTTTCTTGGCATAAAATACTAAAATGTAACATTCTTATGGAAATAGTAGCTTATGTTGTAAATTTTCTGCAAGAAACATGCAGTTTGCAAGTTTTTATTCTTAATGGCATGCTACTATTTTTTAGTATTTTATTTGGCTTTATCACTCTATAAATATAAATGATGTTTTAGGATATTTGCAGATTGGATAGCTTTTTTTATTAATGTATTGTTGGGGGTCTTCACCTTTAAGGTCAGCATTCTTTCAGTGATCACAAGTCTAAGCTCAGATGAAATCAGAAAATAAACTTTACTGTGTTTTCAGAATTTGAACTTGATAGTAGATGGCAGATGTAGTTGTATGACTGTCGTGTGAAACAAACAAACAAGCAAACAAACAAAAGGGATGAAGAAGGGAATGAAAGACCATTTCCTTACCAAGCAATCCTCCAGTGTATTGTCTAGAAAATAAAAGGAGAAAGCAGAAAGGACAAGAAAGAAAGGAGCAAGAAGAGAGCCAGTTTTGTGTCCTGCCGTGCACACAGATGTTCCTCTTGGCAGCCCTGCAATCTTAGTCAGGACTGGGTTATTGCAGACATAGAATGTGAGCCTTCTTTGTTGGGGACAGAGTGCTGTCTGTGGTGGGAATTGAGCAGTGATGTATTGTTGGGTTGCTGCAATTTTCAGTGGAGACAGTACATTCAAGTAGCTTTGTGGGTAGTGGATTGTCTCAGCCAGGTCTAGCTAATCACACACTCCTCTTGGCAAAGTTCCTTTAAAAGCTAGAGCTGGCCGAGTTCTGGGTCATGGAGCCTATCCCGTAACTTGGGCATTGGAGTGACTTGTGAGCACTAGTTTTGTCATTCAACAAAAAAATTTTAACTATAAAGTTAGAACTGTGACCATTTTCCAAGTGGAATATTTCTTTTTTGGTAATCACTGAACTAGTCTAATTCAGAATTGTTAAAGAAAATACCTTTTTAATTGAGTTCTTTCTTCTCAACATATAGTATTCATTTAGCATAAGGTATTGTTGCAAAATTGAAAGTGTAAAATATGCATGTTTTACATTTTAGCTATCTTTGTGTATACTGGAATGTTTTTTGTATGATGTTTAAACCATGAGTTTAGATTTAATCACTGGAGAGCAAGAGAGTATTCTGTCATTTGCTTAGCTGTTTTGCTCTTCCGTATTCTGTTTTGCTCTTCCGTATTCTTAACTTGAGGTAGCTGTTTTGCTCTTCCGTATTCTTAACTTGAGGTAGAACAATTAGCTATGCTATACTAGATGTCAACAAAGATAAGGTTAAATTTTATACTTTAAGAATTGATTGTATTTTTTAGTTGCCCATCTCTTCTCCCCCTTTTATATAAAAGCCTAAGCAACCCAATGACTGGTCAATTGGTCGCTATGATGAGCACTGATCACCAGGGGGTAGGCACTCAATGCAGGAGCTGCCCCCTGGTGGTCAGTGCATTCCCACAGCCAACATCCCACGGCCAGCCAACCTCTCATGGTTCCTCCCCACTGCCGAATGGCCCCAATCAACCCCAGTCGGGACTGGGCAAGGCAACCCCAAATGGCTTCGATTGGGGTGGCCCCCATCAGCCCCGATCGCTGGCCAGGCCGAGGGACCCCACCCATGCACGAAATCATGCAACGTGCCTCTAGTGTTAAATATAATATAGAATGAATTTTTTCACATCCTACACCTTACATATTTTTTATGAGAATGTATAAGCTCTACTCTTAGCATATTTTAGTTATACAACATAATGTTATCAGCTATAGTCACTATGTGATACATTAGATCCTCAGACCTTATTCTTCTCACACTTGAAAGTTTGTGTACCCTTTTACCAATCTCTCACTACCCTCCCTGCCCCGCCCCTAGACCCTAGTAACCACTTTTCTACTCTGTTTCTATGAGTTGACTTTTTTTAGATTTCACAAATAAGTGATATCATGTAGTATTTGTCTTTCTATGTCTACTTCACCCAGCATACTGCCCTGAAAGTCCCGTGTTGTGCCAAATTGGAGGTGTGTCCTCTTTTTCATGACTGAATACCATTTCAGTGTATGTAGACACCGCATGCTCTTTACCCACTCTTCGGCTGATGGATACTTTGGTTGTTTCCAAATCATAGCTGTTGTGAATAAAGCTGCCGTGAACATGGGAGTGTAGATATCTCTTAGATGTTCTGTATTGGATGGTGTGGATTTTTTTTTTATGCATACCCAGAGTGAGAATTTTATTTTTAATTTTTGAGGACCCTGCATACTGTTTTCCACAGTGGCTGTACCACGACCATTGTCATAAATAGTGTACATGGTTCTTTTTCTCCACATCCTCACCACCATCAGGTGTCTTGGAAACCTCTGTGATTGTCCAGGCTGCCTTCTTTGTTCTTGTGGCTCCCGGTAGTTAAGGGTCTGGAATGAATTTTAATGGCCTTTTAATTGCTTACATAAAATCTGAACAAGAAGGGAAAGAAGACCATAAAAAGCAGTAGAGCCTGGAATCAGTAAGATCACCCCTAATTGGATGGGTTGTTGAATGTTCGTGGAGGTTTAGAGGTTGTAAGAACCGTTGAGATCTAGTCAACTCTCTCTTTTGGTAGAAAAATATGAGACCCAGAAAAATTAGAGAGGAGCCTGACCCTGATTATAAAGCTCCTATATATTTAACCTCTTCTATATCCTTTAGTCTTGACATCCAATCAAAGCAGCATTCATATCCTAAGCTCCTATTCCAGTGAAGGATTCCTCAGATCTGCGTCTTACCTTGAAACCCACATTCTCGTTAGAAAACAAGCCAGGCTCTCATTAAAAGTTGTTGGTTATGAGAGATTTAAGTAGTAGTTCAAGACAGTAGTAGGAGCCAGATCTCAGAGCACTACTTCCCTAATGGCCAAGTGAACTTGCAAACCAATTATTCTTGAAACTCAGTAAAAGAATATATATCTTCAGGCTGGGGTGGTCAGAGGAAGACCTTCCACATAGACATTGAGTTTTGAGGTAGAGCTGGATTTTCTTTGCCTCACTGCTGAATTTCCTGCTCCTTTTATTATTATTTTTTAAATACATTTTTATTGTTTTTTTTTTTACAGAGAAGAAGGGAAAGAGATAGTTAGAAACATCAATGATAGAGAAACATTGATCAGCTGCCTCCTGCACACCTCCTACTGGGGATGTGCCCTCAACCAAGGTACATGCCCTTGACCGGAATCAAACCTGGGACTTTTCAGTCCGCAGGCCAACACTATCCACTGAGCCAAACTGGTTAGGGCTCCTGCTCCTTTTATAAAATTCACGTAAGTCCCTGACCTTTCTTTACTAGTAGAGATTCTAGTATTAGTATTCCACATTTCATTATAGTTGTTTATCTCCCCAACTAGACTCTGAGTTCTTTAATACCCAGACTTATCTTCATATACTGAATATCTTGCTTGGTACTTAATGGTAACAAGTATGTTTCAAATAAATGGAACACTTGCATGTACTTTCACAAATAAGAATTTATATGACAACTAGAGGCCTGGTGCATGAATTCTTGCATGGTTGGGGTCCCTTGGCATGGCCAGCAGTTGGGGTCAATCAGGCTGATTAGGGCTGTATCGCCCAGTCCCAATCTGGGTTGATCGGGGCCGGCTGGAGGGAGGGACTGCGGGAAGTTGGCTGGTCATGGGAGGTTGGCTTTGGGAATGCACTGACAACCTGGCTAGCCAGGAGGAGGGACTGTGGGAGGTTGGTTGGCTGTGGGAACACACTGACCACCAGGGGACAGCTCCTGCATTGAGTGTCTACCCCCTGGTGATCAGTGCTTATTATAGCTACCAGCCAGTCATCTGGTTGTAAGTCACTTAGGCTTTTATACACACACACACACACACACACACACACACACACACACTAGGGGAGCAGTGCACGAAATTTGTGCACTGGGGGTGGGTGGTCCCTCAGCCCAACCTGCCTCCTCTCACATACTGGGAACCCTCAGGGGATGTCCTACTGATGGCTTAACACTGGCCCAAGGCTGAAAGCCTCTGGCTGAAGCTTTCGGCTTTGGGCAGGGGACCTCGGCCAGGGGACCCCAGCCAGCGATCCCATGGGGCCGATTTCATTGGTTGGCTGGCTTCACCCTGGCCCCCTGGTCCCCCCCCTCCCCCAAGGCCTGAAAAAGCCTCTTGGCATGGGAACCTAGCAAACCCAGCAAAGTTACCCTGCCATGGGGCCAATCTCACTGGCTGGCTGGCTCTGCGTCGGCCCCCTAGCCCATCTGAGGCTTTTTCTGGCCTTGGGAACCCAGCGAACCCAGCAAGATCACCATGCCATGGGGCCGATCTCACTGGCTGCTGCGCTCGCCCATTCTCTCCCTCCCTGCGGCCGGGCGGGCTGGCCGGGGGGGTGGCACTGTGCTCGCGGTTCCAGCTGGCCCATTCTCTCAGTGGCTGCAACCATCTTGGTTGGGGTTTATTTGCTCCTGATTGGCTGGTGTGTGTGGCTTGTGGGCATGGCTTGATCAGAGGTATGGTCAATTTGCATATTACTCTTTTATTAGATAGGACTAGAGGCCCGGTGCATGAAATTTGTGTCAGGGGAGGGGGTTCAGCCCAGCCTGCACCCTCTCCAATCCAGGATCCCTTGTTGGGGGGTGTCTGACTGCCAGTCTAGGCCCAATCCCTGAGCCTAAACTGGCAGTCGGGCATCCCTCTCACAATCCTGGACCACTGGCTCCTAATCACTCACCTGCCTGCCTGCCTGCCTGCCTGGCTGGCCCTAACTGCCCCTGCCCCCACTGACCTGATTGCCCTTAACTGCCTCTGTGTGCTGGCCTGATCACTCCTAACTGCTCTCCCTCTGCTGGCCTGGTAACCCCTAACTGCCCCCCTGTCACTGGCCTGGTTACCACCAACTGCCCCCCTGCCCCTCTGACCTGGTCACCCCACGCAGCCTGCTGTTCAGTCATTTGGTCATCCCTCACTAACCCCCCTGCTGGCCTGGTCATAGGCAGCCACCTTGTGAGGGCATGAGGGTCAATTTGCATATTGCCTCTTTATTATATAGGATACTAGGAGCCCGGTGCATGAAATTTGTGCACTGTGGGTGCATTATTCTTCAGCCCAACCTGCCCCTTCACACATACTGGGAGCCCTCAGGGGATGTCCTACTGACTGCTCACCCCCAGCCTGTCCAAGATCTAAAGCCAGTGGCCAAAGCTTTAGGCCTTGGGCACCCAGCCATCGCCCTGCAATGGGGCTAATGGCTGGCTCCGCGCACCCACCCCCCCTCAGCCCTGGCCTTCACCCTGGCCAGTGTGCGCCCAGCCCCCGGGGGCGATGCGCACGCTGCCTGCCTTGACCCTGCCCCCTGGCCCCAGCAGCCAGCTCCTGATTGGCTGGTGGTTGTGGCTTGTGGGCATGATTTGATTGGAGGTACAGTTAATTTGCACATTAGCCTTTTATTGGATAGGATAGATAGCATTGTTATGGACAGAACTGTCTACTGCCAAAGTCTGTATGTTGAATGAAGCCCTAACCCCCAATGTAATTGTACTGGTGATAAGGAAGGTGAGGTCATAAGTGTGGGGCCCTAAGCCAGTGGGGTTAGAGTCCTAATAAAAGGAGGAGACACGAGAGCATTCTCCCGCTGTGTGCAAGCAGGGAGGGGAGGCCCCACCAGAAACTGAGTCAGGCGAAACCATGATCAGGGACTTCAGGCCTACAGTACTGTGAGGAATAGAATTCTGATGTTTAAGAACCTAGCCAGGGGTATTTTGCTGTAGCAGCCCAAGCAGAGTAATGCACATGTATGTATACTGGTCTTAGCTAAAGGCCGAGAAGTGATAATCACATGTGTACATACAAGCAGCTATAGGAGTAGACACTGCTTTAGCAGTGGAAGCTCTGCCTCCCCAGATGCCACCATGTCTTTGTCAACTGCTATCTAAGGATCCAGCTCCTTTGCCAAGTCACCTGCCCACCACTGAGAACCTCTCAGCCAGGTCGGCACTAGTTAGAGGACAGGAAGTAGGTGGTTGTGTACCTGTGTAAGTTCTTTGTTAAACCAACGGAGTGCAAGGAGTGTATTAAAGCTCTTATTCCTAGGTGAATCAGAGCCAAGACAGGAGTGCTGGCCATAGGGCTCCATGTGGCGGCTGCTGCTGGGAATGGATTCACCGCACAGCCCCCTCTGCCATGCTTGTGCCCACCCACCACTTCCTGTTCCACCTCAGTCCACCCTGCATCATCTTCTCCCTGTGTCCCCCTCCCCACGCCCCCCTATGTCTCCATTCCCCATGTCCCCCCTACCCACATCCCCCTTCCCTGCATCCCCCTCCCTGCGTGCCCCCTCCCCACATCCCCGTTCTCCAAGTCCCTCCTCTATGTATCCCCCCTCCCCACATCCTCCCCTCCCTGTGTCCCCAGTCCCGGCATCCCCCCTCCCCATGTCCCTCCTCCCCACATCCTCCCTTCCCTGTGTACCCCCTCCCTGTATCCCCCCCTCCCCGCATCCCCTCTCTCCGCATTCCTCCTCTCTGTGCCCCCCCCAACATCCTCCCCTCCCCATGTCTACCTTCCCCGCATCTTCCACTCCCTGTGTCCCTTCTCCTGGGACTTCCGCTCCCCACATCATCCCTTCCCCATGTCCTCCCTTCCCAGGTCTCCCCTCCCCATGTCCCTCAGCCCTGCATCCCCCATCTCTGCATCCCCCATCCCCACATCCTTCCCTCCTCAGGTTCCCCCTCCCTGCATATTCCCTTCCCTGTGTCCCCCCTCCTTAGTTCTCCCTTCCCCAGCCCCCCCCCCCCCCCCCCCCCCCCCCCGTAGCCCTACTCCCCATGTCCTCTCATCCTTGCCCCACAATTTCCTTTTCACAGAGCAGCCAGACTGGCCTTTCCTTCTATTGGCTTCCCATGAGCACCTGCAGTAAACAGTGATGCGGAGCACCTGTGGCCTGCTCCTGCCTTCCTCGCTGCTCCCAACTCCCTCTAGTCTCCATGTCATGTATTCTTGTGCACATTGGCCTTCCTTGTTTAGATCTGCCCCCTTTCTCCTGTCTTTGAACTGCTCTCTCTACCTGGACTGCTGTGCGCCCCTTTTTCCAGCTGACTCCTTCCTATTGCTCAGGGCTCCCCTCAGTGTCAGTTCTCTAGAGGTTCCTCCCTGTTGCCTACCTTTAGCACTCTGCACAGACCTGCTCCTCTGTTTGCCGGTTGTCTTTTCTTCTTTCCACAGTGTGCGTGCTGCATCCTAGAGCCCTGTCTCTCTGTGCACTGGTCGTCCTGCACCTATAGCAGTACCTGCCGCTGGTGGGCATTAATATTGGTGAAGGAATGGCAGGTTGGAGCCCAAGCCCAGGGCAAGCACTCATGCCAGCCCTTCTCCCTCGGAGCTCACAGTCTGTTCCCATGTCTCTAGTCCCAAGGACCCTGCTGTCAGCAGAAAGGCCCTCCTCTAGGGCCTAGAAACACTTCTCAGAAGTCCCACTGTTGTTGTTCATCTGGCAGATCTGCAGTTGACAGCCATGGAAAGTTAAACTCAGTTTCTTTGAACAGGACATCTTTGAAGACTGTGTCTAACTGCTGTCCTGTGGCTTCATCTTGAGCCCAGAAAGTCTGACAGCCAGACCTGTACTACTTGTGATAGAAAGTAGCTAGATACGCCTCAAGTGTTCTGTGTAAACCCAGGCCTGTCCTGGCTGGACTTCTACTGAGCATTGACCAAGTCCTCTCTGTGCCTTCCCTCAGTTTCCCCTGCAATCCTAGCAGGTAGAGGCTATAGTGATTTCACTTCACCAAAAGGACAGCCTGGCCCAGGGTGACGCAATGTTCACATTAAATGAGTGAATTAGGGGACAGCGTTGTTCTTCAGCACTGTCAATTGGCTTGTTATTCAAGGTTTTAGTTCTCTCTGACCAGTAAACTGATCAACTATGACTCTCTAGCTGTCAGTGTGACACGATATGTGCTCTCTGAACAGAACTCTGCTCTCCATGCATCTTTTCTTCCCCCTCCCCATAACCCCAATGATTTTCAGAGTGGAATGGAGACAGGAAGAGAAACATAGATACAGAGACACATTGATTGATTGATTGCCTCCTGTACGTGCCCCAACTGGGCAGGGATCGAGCCTACAACCAAAGTACCTGCCTTTGACTGATATCAAACCTGGGACCCTTCGGTCCTCTGGCTACACTCTATCCACTGAGCCCAAATGGCTGCTCTGGGATCTTGAGACTCCCTTCCATCCCTCCCTCCATTTTGTAGGTACTGACTTTGGAAGTCCATCTGTGTGGACTGGAAAACTGGAATCAGATACTCTCTATAGTTTTGGTGCAGGGAGTGGAGGAATTGAATGCTCATCAGAGTTGAGCTTCCTATTTAGGGACCACTAATCCCTTTGCATTGTGAAGGAAAATTTTACTTGACTCTTCTACCCTATCTTACTTTAAAAGCATAAGAATTTATTCAGAGGCCCGGTGCATGAAATTCGTGCATGGGGGGCGGGGGATGTCCCTTAGCCCAGCCTGCACCCTCTCCAATCTGGGACCCCTCGAGGGATGTCTGACTGCCCATTTAGGCTTGATTCTAGTAGGATCGGGCCTAAACAGGCAATCGGACATCAATCGGACATCTTTTGCACAATCCAGGACTGCTGGCTCCAAACTGCTCACCTGCCTGCCTCCCTAATTGCCCCTAACCGCTTCTGCCTGCCAGCCTGATCACCCACTAAACACTAGCCTGCCAGCCTAATTGATGTGTAACTGTTCCTCTGCCAGCCTGTTTGCCCCCACCTTTCCTCCTCTGCCGGCCTGGTCACCCCTAACTGACCTCCCCTGCAGGCCTGGTCCTTCCCAGCTGCCCTCCCTTGCAGGACCTGGAACCTCCCAACAGCCCTCCCTGCTGGCCATCTTGTGGTGTCCATCTTGTGTCCACATGGGGGCAGGATCTTTGACCACATGGGGGCAGCCATCTTGTGTGTTGGAGTGATGGTCAGTCTTCAAATTACTCTTTTATTAGATAGGATAGAGGCCTGGTACATGGGTGGGGGCTGGCTGGTTTGTCCTGAAGAGTGTCCCAGATCAGGGAGGGAGTTCCCTTGGGGTGAGGGGTGGCCTGGGCGAGGGGCCTGTGGAGGTTTGCAGGCCGGCCATGCCCCACAGCGACCCAAGCAAAGGCCCTGGGATCTGGGATTAATCTATGTCTACAATTGAAACTTTGTAGCCTGGAGCGGAGCCAAGCCTTCTGCTCTCTCTGTGGCAGCAGCCATTTCTTTTTTTTTTAATTTAATTTTTATTGTTAAGTTTATTAATTACATTGCTTCCCTTTTCCCCCCCTATAACTCCCCTCCACCTCGTACCCATCCCACCCTCCACCCTTACCTTCCCCCTCCCCCACTGTCCTCTCCCATAGGTGCATGATTTTTGTCCAGTCTCTTGCTGCACCTCCCACACCCCTTTTCTCCCCAAGAATTGTCAGTTCATTCCCTCTCTATGCCCATGATTCTGTTATATTCACCAGTTTATTCTGTTCATCAGATTTTTAATTCACTTGATTTTTATATTCATTTATTGATAGATGTGTATTTGTTGTTCATAATTTTTATATTTACCTTTTTCTTCTTCCTCTTCTTAAAGAATATCTTTCAGTATTTCATATAATATTGGCTTGGCGGTGATGAATTCCTTTAGCTTTTTCTTATCTGCGAAGCACTTTATCTGACCTTCAATTCTGAATGATAGCTTTGCTGGGTAGAGTAATCTTGGTTGTAGATTCTTACTATTGATCACTTTGAATATTTCTTGCCACTCCCATCTGGCCTGCATAGTTTCTGTTGGGAAACTATGGGTGTTCCCTTATAGGTAACTAACTTTTATTCTCTTGCTGCTTTTAATATTCTCTCTTTATCTTTTGCTCTTGGCATTTTAATTATGATGTGTCTTGGTGTAGTCCTCTTTGGATTCTTATAGTTTGGGGTTCGGTGAGCTTCTTGGGACTTTTAAGTCAATTTCTTTCACCAGGTGGGGGAAGTTTTCAGTCACTATTTCTTCAAATAGGTTTGTATTATCTTGCTCTCTTTATCTGGCACCCCTATAATTCGGATGTTGGTATGCTTGAGGTTGTCCCAGAGGCGTCTTACACTATCTTCAATTTCTTGGATTCTTTTGGCTTCTTGCTTTTCCGGCTGAGTGCATTTTGCCTCTTTGTATTTCAAATCTTTGACTTGATTCTTGCTTTCCTCTAGAGTACTTTTAGGTCTTTGTATAATATTTTTTATTTCAGTCAGTGTATGCTTAATTTCTAGTTGGTCCTTTTTCATATCCTCCTAGATTTTTTTCATTTCCTTGTAGGTCTCGGCCTTTTCTAGGAGCCTCTTGAAAAACCTTATAACCGTGGTTTTGAACTCTATGTCCAGTCGGTATTTTTCCTCCATTTCTTTCACACCTGATTTCTTTCCATGTCTCTGCATGGTGGCTGCTTTCCTGAGTTGGTCGATTAGCTTTGTGTGGTAGATGTCCTCTAAGGGACAGTGGCTCAGCCTCCCCAGTTACCTGAGGTGGATACTCTTGCTGCAGCCCTTTATGGGTTGCACAGTCTTGTTGAAGTTAAGCCTAGCTAATTGTTGTTAGCACTAGGAGGGTTTGACCTCCAGGCCAATTGGCTGTAAGGGTCAGCTGTGTGCTCAGGTTGGATGGGCAGAGTCTCCAGGCTGAGCAGGCAGGGTCAGCTCTGCCCTATGCAGCACCTGGGTCTCTGTCCCGGGTGGTAATGGCTGCAAGCACCTCTGAAAGAAAGCTGCCACCGAGCTCTCCCCGCTGCCAGACAATCCAGCCTCTCCCCAAATGAGTTTGCACACCCAAAGTCTCACCCAGGGTTGTAAAACAATTCAGTCTGGTGGTTTCCCGAATGAGAGAGCAAGTCATGAGTCCTCTCTGTGTGCTCGCCCAGCTCTGTTGTTCCCAAGTTCATGCGCACTCTCCAAAAGCTCGCCCTCTCCACAAGCTCTCAGACCTTTGCAGCGCCTGAGTTTCAGCGTGCTTCCCTACTGTCCAGTTTCACCCCGTATGAGTGTGGTTTCCCAGACCTCGCCCAGAACTGGGGAATCAGTGCAGTGGGATACCTTTGTCTTGGCCGCAGCCATTTCTGTTTGAAACTTTGTAACCTAGAGTGGAGGCCTAGCCCGGGAAGGGCAGGCTGAAAGCTTGGCTTTTTCTGTTGCCAGGGAAACCCAAACCTCTGTTCTCCCCAGCTCAGTGGCTGCCACCATTTCTGTATCTTTTATAATTGAAACGTTGTAACACTGAGTGGAGGCCTAGGTCCCCAACTGCAGGCTTAAAGCTTGGCTTCCTCTGTTGCCGGGGGAACCCAAGGCTTCCTCCTGCTCTCAGTGGCAGCAGCCATCTTCGTTTGGGTGTATTTGCATAATCTGCTCCTGATTGACTGGTGGGTGTGGCTGGTGGGTGTGGTGAAGGTACGGTCAAATTTGCATAATACTCTTTTATTAGATAGGATACTTATATTAGTCATATGCTAACCTAACACTGTTCTTTTGCAATTTTAGTATTTTTTTAGTGTTTGTTTTGCGTAGTAAAAGCTTTAAGATAATATAATTATCTTACCACAAGGAAGTAATCACAACCATGTAGTAAACAAAAATAAGCAAAGAAACTTTTATTTACTATTTTAAGTAACAAATACAGGATGAGGCAAAAGTAGTTTACAATTTTTTGAATGGAAAAGAATCTACTAATTAACACGTTAAGCACCAAACCTGTTTTGTCTTCCTTTCCATTTAACCCTCAATATCTGATTTCACTGATATCCAGTTTTTACCAGTGACTGATGAGGTCTGGATGGAAAGTATAGTGTCAGTCACCGGTGACTGACATGGCACTTAACATGTTAATAAGTAATACAAGAATGAACTGTTTTGTGTACTCACAACTGTAAACCTCTGCTGTGTGTGTTATTTCTTTTTTTGCAGAATTTTATTCCCGGGATATTTTCCTCTTGACAATATTTTACTAGCATTTAGCACTAAGTCATCCTCCAGGTGCCAGTCTGCTCAGAAACACTTTCGTTTCTCAGATGAGAAGCAGCAAGAACATTGACCTGCCAGCATGAGCCTGGGTCTCTGTAACCATTCCTATTCTGATGGTTATGACCCAGAAAGCAAGGAATTCCCAAGCCTTCTGAGTCACACACTGAGCTGCTCAACGCCTAGGCTGCTCTCAGGGCTAAAGTACGTGGGTGCTCCTGTGAGGTGGGATGCCAAGTTCTGGAGTAGGTGTGACGATCGATGGTGGGGTAGCAAGATGTCAGTGCAGACCTCAGCTTACAGAGCCAGTTGCAGAAGCTGGGTAGCATCAAGTATATATATTTACTCTGTTTTTTTCAAACAGCCTGTCTGGTGCCTGAAATGTATGGTGTAGTGCATCGTGGGAAGTGGAAGTTCAAAAGACCACATGAACCAGATTTCTTAAAGATAGTAACAGGTCATAGAAAAAGATAGCTGTGTTTGGTCTTTTCAAGTCTCTTCTCATTTGCATACTAAGAAGATGGTTTAGAAATTGCCTGCCTAGGGAGGGTTCCAGTAGCTCTTTTTCCTGGTCAGTTAGTGTGTGTTCTCTCTGGAATGGAATTGAGCAGTCATCTAGCAGTCATCTTTAGCTTTCGGTGTGAGCCAGATGAACAAGCTAGTCGCGTAGAGCAGCTGCTGCTCCCTAGGACTGAGGCCAGCCTCTGCATATGGTGTTCATTAACGAGGGCCTGCTTTGGTCTGCAAGACTGAGTGTTGAAAGGTGCCCCCGATTAAGAGTGTTTGCCACACACCCGACCTCCCTCTGACTGGCTGTTCTTTTCTGACTGGCCTTCCAGCTCTCTGCTCTCTGCTTTCTGCTCTCTGAGGCTGGAAGACCTAAGTGGCACTCTGAATCCGTCAGAAAGCTGGAAATGGAAGGAGCTGATGCATCTAATCAGCCCTTACTAAATTGAAACTCCATTGCCACAGTGATCATCCATCTGGAATTCCCTGTGATTTCCTCCATTAACACACAAACAAGCAATTTCCTTGTAGCCAGACCATCTGACGTTCTTCCTCAGATTGACCTGAAACCTACTAAGTGGGCCTCCTCGGACTTTCATCCATTTTTCTCATTTCTGCTTTTTTGAGGCACACAAGGCAGACTCACGCAGTAAATACCTCTTTTCCTTTTCTCCCCAATGTGCTGAATGCCCTTCCTCCCTTAAGTTCTTCAGGCAGCATAATACCAGTTCTTTCACTGTCGTCCTCAGGACAGGTCACCATCCGTGGCCCTGGGCTGTGCTGCCCGCGTGCAGCACAGTGCAGAGGAGAGAGACAGGGTATGATGTATGATATACACTAGTGCTAATTCTGCCTAATCCTGAGTTAACTGCTTAGGAAGCAAAGCCACATTGTTGACTGTTACTGACTTTGCGGTGATCTAAAACCACCGTGTCACCCAAGTGCCTTTAATTGATGTACTTTCTGGACTATGTAGTTGATTGTCTTTTTTCTTGTTAATTTCACAGAACTTCTTAGGCTTCAGTGCCCTCAATCCTATATAATAAAAGGCTAATATGCAAATCGAGCTGCAGAACGACTGGTCGCTATGATGTGCACTGACCACCAGGGCTCAGATACTCAACGCAGGAGCTGCCCCCTGATGGTCAGTGCACTCCCCCAGTGGGAGCACCACTCAACCAGAAGCCCTGAGCTGGGCTCACAGCTGGAAGGTGCAGTGGCAGTGGCAGGAGCCTCTTCCACCTCCTCTGCAGCACTAAGGATGTCCGACTGACAGCTTAGGCCCACTCCTGACATCCCCCGAGGGCTCCCAGACTGTGAGAGGATGCAGGCTGGGCTGAAGGACCCCCCTCTTGCCCCCCCCCCAGTGCATGAATCGCATGCACTGGGCCTCTAATTTTCAATAAGGGGCATGAACTGGAGTTAAAAATGTACCCAATTTGGGGTACAAAGGGCAGATATTAACCAGGAAGCCCTAGGGGTCCTTCTACAACCAACTTGGCCTCAGTCCTGTCAGCACTGGCGGTGTCTGTGTCCTTTCCCTCCATGACTCTGGATCTTGTCCCACAAAGCAGGCTGTTGAGACCTCTGGATGGCAGCCTGGGCCTGATTCTTATAGGAAGGAGTTTTCTCTCTGACCCCTGCAGCCCACACAAGCCATTGCAATAACCGCCTCTTAAGTATTGGCTTCCCAAGGCACCTGAGAAAGTCTGCCCTCTGGCTGAGAGGGCACAGGTGTGGGGACCCACCTGCTGAGAACTCTGCCTCCCCCCTGTAAGGTTCTACATCGCCGTGAGAGAAACTGCAAGCAGGGAGTCCGAATGAGTGAGCAAATTAATCAGGCTTTATTGGGGGTCTCCGGGCGGGTTCACAGGCTCGGGGGGGAATGGAGCCGGGGAAGCCGCGCCCTGTGACTGGGGACAGGGGAAGGGGAAAAGAGGGGACCCAGCCGGACCTCCTCCCGGACTGCCTGGGAGAAAAGGTGCCACATGGCGCACTGAGACACGCTTTTTAAGGGCCGGAACAGGCAGGGGTTGGGCCCAGGGCGGAATGGGAAGGGGTGGGACACAGGGCACTCTGGTATGTGATTGATTGGTGGCTCAATGTCTCTGTCAATTACATCATAACTCCGCCCACCAGTTGGTGGGGGTACCTATCACCCCCCAAGGAAATGGCCAGTGGCTGGCTTCTCCCCCAGGTTGCTTCCATGAATTGGAGGTGAGAGAGCCTCTCTTTCCAGTTGGTTTCTCCTTTTCACGTGTAGATGTTGAGTAGGTGTTTGTTGAAAATTCAACAATATTTACTTGGTAAGTCCGACAGCCAGAAACAAGATTAAAGGAAGACTCAGTCACAGTTAAGCCTTGATCTTTCTCTAACTCTTCCTCTGTTCTATACCAACAAAACTTGTCTTTGGAAATAAATGTATATATTTTCTTCTCTCATAAAATAAAAATTTTACACCACAAAATATAAGCCTTTTTGCTTAGATGCCATAATGCTAGCTCCAACTTGGGTCCCAGTTTTAGTTCTCGGCATATCTCAGGTGCCTGAAAGGATTTCCTCCTCGATTCCCTCTGGACTTTTGGGGATTGTTTTGATGTATATCTTTAATTTTTCTAATAAGTGTACAGAACAGATATTACCTAGAAAGGCAAAGTTAGAATTGAGGTTTTAAATATCAAATGTGAAACAAGCAAGTTGTTTTCCAGTATGAATATATATATTTATATTCTGATCAACACTTTTCCCCCCCAAATATAGGCAACATGATTGTTAGCTGATAGGGTTGTCCTTTCCCAGATTCCTTAGCACACCTGATTTTTTAACTCTGAGAAAAGAATATGACTGTTGTCATTGAAATCATATGTAATTATCTGTATAGTCCACATTATTAAAAAGGGCACTTATTGTTGGACATGTTAAAATGTTTTATTTTCACATTTTATAAAATAATGCTTTAACAAAACTTTTCTGTTTGTTGTGGGACAAAATACCAATTAGCAGGAACTTAGTTTAAAAGAAAACAAAATCTTACATTTATATTAGAAACAGATTAAAATCCTTATCTATAATGATTGCAGTTGCAGTGAAGGAAACACAGTTTGGTATTGTGAGCAATACCCCTTGCTTGTTACCTCAGGGCATGTAGGTTTCCAGCTGCAGGTTGCTGTGTGCTATTCATTTTCACCTAGATCAGTGGTCGGCAAACTCATTAGTCAACAGAGCCAAATATCAACAGTACAGCGATTGAAATTTCTTTTGAGAGCCCAATGTTTTAAACTTAAACTTCCAACACCACTTCTTCAAGCTAGACTCGCCCAGGCCATGGTATCTTGTGGAAGAGCCACATTCAAGGGGCCAAAGAGTTGCATGTGGCTTGTGAGCCGCAGTTCGCTGACCACGGACCTCATTGATAGGTACACTCTCTATAGTGTGTTTAAAGGGATAAGGAATATTTTTTTTTCCAAGGAGCTTTTGATAGTAATTCAGGTAGCAGAAGTTATGATTATAGTAATTTTTGTCTCCCACTTATGTCTTCTGATGACTGGGATAATAAATGAGGACTTAAGGTTTGTGCTGTATTTTAAGTTTTAACGAGTGGGAATCTGAAGAGCCGTAGAACTTTAGGAGCTGCTGTGTCTGCGGGTACAGTGCGGAGTGTGTGGTGAGAAAGGGTCTGCACAGGCAGCCACAGATCGAGCAGAAGGAAGCAGCAGACTGGATGGTCAAGGAAACATGGCAGGCCGTGCTCTGAAAAGTGAGACCAAACCAAACACGCCAAGTGGTAGCATATAAAGGTCAATTGTTAATTGAGTGTTTAAGTCTATAACAATATTTGATGTAGTCAATTAAAAGTCTTAAATGTTTACATTTTGTATATATATTTAAACAGTTTTACATATAATATCACTCCACATCATATCAGTTTTCAAACGCTTAAATTGGATAAAAGTAGAATAAAGTCATAGAACTACAAAAGTCCTTAGGTCTATTCTAACACTGCTATTTAATGATGAGGGATGCCTAGATGTTCATTTAAAAACACAAAGTACACACAAGATACATTCTCTCTCTCTCTCTCTCTCTCTCTCTCACACACACACACACACACACACACACACACACACGTGTCAGTTGCTGGCTTTACATATAGATCAACACTACAGTAAACATTTGTCAGAATTAGAAAAACTGATGTTAATTAAGCCATTATTAACATTTTCATTTTTTTCTCTTCAAAAAAGAAAAGAAGAATTTATTTTTTTAAGTCTTAAAACTTTAAACAGGAATTATAAGGAAATCAGAAAAGGTTCTAAACTATTTTAACTTAATTGGATGAAAACATAGATGGTTAATAATTTTGAAAGAACTATTTTTACAACCTCTGAGAATTATAATTATAGCAAGACAGCTAAATTGACTAGCAAAGTCAGAATTCCTCCCAGTATTCTCTCTGGATACTGTGGTTCAGTCCGGGCCTTATCAGCTTTGTGTTATTTGATGTATTTGTATGAAAGAACTAGTCAGAGAGACTCTGCGTTTTTATCTATTAGTACAAGAGCCTCCTCCCCCCCCCCCCCCCCCCCCCAGCGGCACTGACAGATGCTGAAAAGTGTCTGTGGAAGGAATGTCAAAAGCCTTTCCAAAGAAAAGTCTTTAGACCATGTTCCTAACACAGAAATGCAAAAACAGATTTAATTGCCCTTTTCCTAAAGAGCTCAGACATGCAAGCTCATTTACATGGCACATGGTCTGAAAAGTGCCCCGGGAAGACAGCAGTCCCGGAAGGCTGATGTGAATCCATTCAGGCTGGCGTTCACAGCAATCGGCCACAGTGAGCACATGAAGTTAAAAAGAACGAACACACCAAGGCTCACCTCACTTTGATGTGCTCACTGGAGACATCTATTTGCCTTTCAAGATAGCAGCATTCAGTGGTTTTAATAGAAATACAAGATTTCTGAAAAATAAATTATCTGGGTTTTTTTTTTTCCTAATTAAAAAAAATATGTAAGAAAACAGAAAACATTGCATGAAACTGTGGAGACTTTTTTCTGATAGTTTTTAATTCAGTGGTATTTGCTACCACTGAAAGTAATCATTTTTCTAATGGGGAGCAATTAAAATAATGACTTGGATGGCAGCCACATTGCTTATATTTTATTTCAAAGGGAAGACATTTTAAGACTATATGAAGTGGTAAATTCTTACAGCCCCAAAGGGATTAAGTTTACAGTTCTTGCAAGAAGTCGCAGGTAATTGAGAACTTAAGGAAAGGAAGAGGAAAGAGTCTGTGGATCCTCTCAGACCACTTGGTGGCCTTAAGCAAGGACTTGACATCCACATAGCTTACTTGATGTCTGCAGCATGGGGAAGTGTCTTTCTGGAGAATTTCATTTAACCTCTATAGCTAAATAAAACAGTACCATTGCTGTGTGTCTAGTACAATATCACATGCAGATTTGAAGAAGAATACAAAAACAATAGAAAGGAAAGACACGCTTGGGGTAGGGGCTAGTGACGACAAATGTGGATCTGGTTGTTTATTATTATTGCTGGTTCTAATTAGTAATTACTTATAACAAACTCAAAGTGCTATTTTTCTGGTAAAACTAGCCTTTTTGCCACAGTACACATTGATATGTTGTAGGAAAATATCTTACTACTAAAGGCCTGGTGCACGAAATTCTGCATGGGGGGGTGTGTGTCCCTCAGCCCAGCCTGCACCTTCTCCAGTCTGGGACCCCTCGAGGGATGTCCAACTGCCTGTTTAGGCCCGATCCATTTGCTACCACTGAAAGTAATCAGGCCTAAACGGGCAATCAGACACCCCCTTCACAATCCTGGACTGCTGGCTCCCAACTACTCTGCTGCCTGCCTTTCTGATTGCCCCTAACTGCTTCTGCCTGCCAGCCTGATTACCCCTTAACCACTCCCCTGCCAGCTTCATTGATGCCTAACTGCTCCCCTGCCAGCCTGTTTGCCCCTAACTGCCCTCCCCTACAGGCCTGGGTCCCCCACAACTGCCCGTCCCTGCAGGCCCAGTCACCTCCAACTTCCCTCCTCTGCCAACCTGGTCACCCCTAACTGCCCTCCCCTGCAGGCTTGATTGCCCCCAACTGCCCTCCCTTGCAGGCCTGGTCCCTCCCAACTTCCCTTCCCTGCTGGCCATCTTGTGGTGGTCATCTTGTGTCCACATGGGGGCAGGATATTTGAACACATGGGGGCATCCATCTTGTGTGTTGAGTGATGGCCCATCTGCATATTACTCTTTTATTAGATAGGATAGAAGCCTGGTGCATGGGTGGGGGCCAGCTGGTTTGCCCTGAAGGGTGTCCCGGATCAGGGAGAGGGTTCTCTTGGGGCATGGGGTGGCCTGGGCGAGGGGCCTATGGTGATTTGCAGGCCAGCCACACCCCCAGCGACCCATATGGAGGCCCTGGTATCTGGGATTTATGTATCTTCTACAATTGAAACTTTGTAGCCTGAAGTAGAGCCAAGCCTTCTGCTCGCTCTGTGGCTGCTGCCATTTCTGTTGAGATTCTATAATTGAAACTGTAGCCTGGTGTAGAGGCCTGAGCCAGCAAGGGCAGGCAGAAAGCTTGGCTTCCTCCATTGCCAGGGAAACCCAAGCCTCCCTCTGTGGCCATAGCCATCTTGGTTGGCTTTATTTGCATATTCGCTCCTGATTGGCTGGTGGGTGTGGCTTGTGGGTGAAATGGAAGTGCAGTCAATTTGCATACTGCTCTTTTATTAGATCGGATTTTTATTGTCATTTTGAAACTGCCTAGAGCTGCATAGTCACATGGCTATTTAAATAAATAAGAACAAAATAAAGTTAAATGTAATTAAAAAATTTAATTCCTCAGTCATACTAGCCCTATTTCAACTACTCAATAATCACATTATATAGAGTGTTTCCATTATCACAGAAAGTTATGTTGGGTCACAGTGTTTTGGTTTTATTGATAATTGAATTCAGTGCATTCCATTGAAAGGTAGAAACATCTCTCATTTGGCTCAGCTGATAGAGTGTCGGCCTGTGGACTGAAGAGTTCCGGGTTCATTTATGGTCAAGGGCACATACCTTGGTTCCAGGCTCCTCCCTGGCCCAGGCCCTGGTTGGGGTGCATGCAGGAGGCAAACAATTGATGTTTTTCTCTCACATTGATATTTCTCTCTGCCTTTCCCTCTCTGCCACTTTCTCAGAAAATCAATGGGAAAATATGCTCTGGTGAGGATTTAAAAAAAATTATGTTTTTAGATGATAGATATAGAGGAGACTGGTTTCCTGTCAATGCAAAGATTAAGCAAAGTTAAACTGCAAACAAGGGACATTTAGCACACATAGCAAAACACAAAAATGAAACGGAGGTGTTGCTTCTGGTAGTACAGTTTTCTGAACAGTGAGTAATACTTGCTAAGGTTCTGAACAAAGTCAGTCTTCCATCACGTTACACTGTAATCTCATTCTTAGGAATTTAGTGTACACTTAAACTTTTATTAAAATCACACCACTGTTTATCTTCCAGTAGACACAGTTTCAGGTTCGATGTCTAGTTCAGAGGCACGACAACATTGTACAGAAGAGTGCACTGCATCACAGAATATCTTCATCCCACCCCCTCTAAATATCAACCCGATAGCGTGACCACCAAGATGTCCCTCCAAACATTTCCAGCACATCTGGTATAAATATTCAAGGTAGTGGACTCTTCAGATAATGTTTGTAATCTGGTTCCTTTGTTGTTTATATTTTCTTGATTTTTCTTTTGGTTCAACATTTTGAAATTGAAATATAATGCTGCTATGGCTCAAGTTCTTCTTTTAATACCTGTCATTATTTATTCCTATTAAAGTTAAACTTAATTAATTGACCAGGAGTAATGAAAGAAAAATTTCTTCTTTAAATATGTTATGGCCTTGTGTCTTACATCCATTAGAAAATGTCTCACTTGACACTCTCCCAGGGCCAAACTGGAAATACAAGTAAAATACAGAAAAAAACACTCGGAAAAATCAAATGAAGACTAGCTGGAGAGAACCCTGATAACCCGGGACAGAAAGTGGAGTCCACAGAGGCTGATAGGAAGTATGGAGATGCAAAAAGGATGGCCAGGTTCCCACAGACAGCAGCTGAAGGTCTGGAGGGATATCTCCAGACCTGTGGAGGTTTCCCACTGAGAACTCTGGGGTCTAAACCCCAATTGGCTCCCCAGCCTAGAGCAGCAGAACTGAGAAAGGTACCCAGAGAACATCTGGTTGTGAAAAGCAGCAAGGTGGCTTTCTTCCAGGGAGAGAAGCCTGGAAATGCAGTCATCCCCTTTATAGGGCCAACACACAAAATTTCATGTGCAGCCATTCACCTTGCGCTCTGGGAGATGGAGGGCAGAGTGAACTGGAGCTCTGGGAGGGGAGCCCAGGGTTGGGGACTCTGGGGTTGGAGCTTGGAGAGCAGCTACCCTGGATTCCTGTGCTGAGTCATTCCCTCATGCTTCTGAGGATATCTTTTTCCTCAGACCTTTGATATCCAGGCAGTTTTTGCCTGGGAGAGGCAATTGCCCCACGCTGTGGTCTATAAACCTGAGGCCAATCAGGGCTGATAACAATCAGATAGCAGGCAGAAGTGGGTCTCTGGAGACTTTGAGTCTTTGCCTGATCTGATTCTGGGCCCTGGGCTAGGAAAAGGAGACCCTAGTTTACATTTTGGTCCTTTACAAAGACATCCAGCTGAGGGAGCCACAAGCTGTGGATTGCTGATAAATCCAAACAGGATACACAGGGCCAGTCAGAAACTGTCTAACATGGTCCTGCACTAAAAATTGGGAGTCGTAGCAGATCTACCTAATACATAGAAACAAACTGAAATAGGCAGCCAAAATGGGGACCCCCAAATGAAAAAAACAAATGAAATGACCCCCAAATGAAAAAAAACAAGAGAATGCACCAGAAGAACAGCTAAATGAAATTGAGCTAAGAAATTTATCAGATATAGATGCTCAACAGCGTGGGAAAAGATATAGTAACTACGAAAAAAGATCCATCAGAAATATAAAATGACATGTCACTAATAAAGGACACATTGGAAGGAATACACAGCAAATTAGGGGAAGTCAAGGATCAAATCAGTGAATTAGAAAACAGGGTAGAAAAAAATCATTCAGAGAACCAAAAAGAAAAATCAATTAAAAAACAGGAGGACAGGGAGAAACCAAAATGGCTGCATAGGTAAACACCTGAACTGCTGCCTCACACAACAATTTCAAAACTACAACTAAAAGACAAAATGGGCATCATCCAGAATTACAGGAAGGCTGGCTGAGTGGAAATTCTATAACTAGAAGGAAAGAGAAAAGCACACTGAGACTCACAGAAGCTACGGAAGGCAGAGGTACGGAGGTGCATGCAGAGAGGGCTGGCAACTGAGTACATGACTGGCTTCCTCAATCGGAAAGGAGACAGAAGCTCCCAACTGTTCTGAACTTCAGTTCTGGGTGAGACTCTGGGGACTCAGATCCATACGGGGAGAAAGGGGACTGTCTGGCAGCAGGCGAAACTGGAGGGCGGCTTTCTGTCAGAAGTGCTTGCAGCGATTATCATAGGACACTACGATCCAGGGGCCTTTTACTGCAGGGCTGATGTGAAGCCATTGGTGGTTATTCCACCCTAAGACTCCACCCCATCCAAGCTGAGCACAGAGGCTTTTGCATATGAATGGCCTGGTCCTTTGAATTCTAAACTTACCTGACAAAACTGTAGCCAAGTCAGTGAGACCCAGAACGTCCAAAAGAAGGCCCAAGGCCCCGCAGCAGCTTGCATTGCTCCACAGCTGGACCTCATCTGGGCACCTCCAAAACCCAAACAAAAAAGAGGAATCTGCAGATCTCTCTATAGTTCCTGCTGGGTGGCCTCAGGCAGAGGCTAAATTAGCACCTCCTTGGAGATCCAAGAGCCAGTGTACCCAGGTGTCAGAGTGGACCATCCAGAGCACAACTCCTCAGATCCATAATAGACACTCAGGAGACAGACTCAGTGTGCACCAAAGCCCCACTGAAACAAGTCTTGTCTCATAAGGGTGTCTTCAGCATAGAAGTTCTCCCATTGTAGACAAAGCTGATCCTCACAGCCAGTTGGCCTGGGGGTCAATTCCTCCCAGTGATATCAACAATCAAGGCTTAACTACGACAAACACTGTGTACACAGCCCACAAAGGGGTGCACCAAGAGTGTCCACCTCAGGTAACGGGAGGCTGAGCCACTGGGCCCTGTAGGACACCTACCACACAAAGCCACTCTGTAAACTCAGGGAAGCATCCAAAATGCAGAGATAAACAGGTCACAAATGAAAGAAATGGAGGAAAAAACACGACTGGATATAGAGTTCAAAACCACAGTTACAAGGTTTTTCAAGATTTTTCTAGAAAAGGCCAATAAATTTAGCGAGACCCTCGAGGATATGAAAAAGGACCAACTAAAAATTAAGCATACACTAACTGAAATAAAAAGTAATATACAGAGATCCAACAGCAGCCTAGAGGATTGCAAGAATCAAGTCAAAGATTTGAAATACAAAGAAGCAAAAAACACCCAACTGGAAAAGCAAAAAGTAAAAAGAATCTAAAAATATGAAGATAGTGTAAGGAGCCTGTGGGACAACCTCAAGCATACCAACATTCGAATTTTGGAGGTGCCAGAAGAAGAGAGAGAGCAAGATACTGAAAACCTATTTGAATAAAAAATGACAGAGAACTTCCCCCACCTGGTGAAAGAAATAGACTTACAAGTCCAGAATGCGCACAGAACACCAAACAAAAGGAATCCAAAGAGGACCACACTAAGACACATCGTAATTAAAATGCCAAGAGCAAAAGACAAAGAGAGAATATTAAAAAGCAGCAAGAGCAAAACAGTTAGTTACCTATAAGGGAGACCCATACTATTGTCAGCTGATTTCTCAACAGAAACTAATGGTCCAGATGGGAGTGGCAAGAAATATTTAAAGTAATGAATAGCAAGAACCTATAACCAAGTTACTCTACCCAGCAAAGCTATCATTCAGAATTGAAGGTCAGATAAAGAGCTTCACAGATAAGAAAAAGCTAAAGGAGTTCATCACTGCCAAACCAGTATTATATGAAATGGTGAAGGGTATTCTTTAAGAAGAGGAAAAAAGAAGAAAAAGGTAAAGTTAAAAATTATGAATAACAAATACATATACATCAACAAGTGAATCTAAAACTCGAGTAAAAAATCTCATGAACAGAATAAATTGGTGAATATAATAGAATCAGGGGCATAGAAAGGGAGTGGACTGACAATTCTTGGGGGGAAAGAGGTGTGGGGGTGTGGGAAAAGACGACAAATTTTGTACACCTATGGATGAGGACAGTGCGGGGGTGTGTGTGAGAGGATAAGAGCAGAGGGTGGGGTGGGAACCGGGTGGAGGGGAGCTATGGGGGAAAAAAGAGGAATAATTGTAATAATCTGAACAATAAAGATTTATTAAAAAACACACACAAGAGGACAGCTTAAGGGTGCTGTGTGGCAACATGAAATGTAACAATATTCTCATAATAGGATTGCCAGAAAAAGAAGAATGTGAGCAAGAGGTAGAGAATGTGTTTGAAGAAATAATGGCAGAAAACTTTCCTAGTTTGGTGAAGGAAAAGATCACACAAGTCCAGGAGGCACAGAGAATCCCATGAAGAAGAATCCAAGCAGACCCACACCCAGGCACATCATAATGAAAATGCCAAAAATTAAAGAAAAAGAGAGACTCTTAAAGGCAGCAAGAGAAAAGCAATTTGTTACCTACAAAGGAGCTCCCAAATAAGGCTATCTGCTGATTTCTCATCAAAAACTCTACAGGCGAGAAGGGAATAGCATGAAGAATTCAAGATAATGAAAAACATGGATCTAAAACCAAGATTACTTCAAGCATCAAGGCTATCATTCAAAATAGATGGTAAAATAAAGAGCTTTCTAGACAGAAAGAGTTGATCACCACCAAACCTGCATTGCAAGAAGTTCTAAAGGGATTGCTATAATGAGAAGGATAAATAGACAGAGAAACATAGACAAACAGACTTAAAATGGCAATAAGTACCTATCAATAATACCTTAAATGTAAATGGATTACATACTCCAAGCAAAAGACATAGGGTAACTAAATATATTAAAAAACATGACCTAATTATATGCTGTCTACCAGAGATCCACCTCAGAACAAAAGACTCACAAAGGATGAGAGTGAAGGGAATGGAAAAATTTTTCCATACAAATGGAAACAAAAAAAGCTTGGGTAGCAATATTCATATCTGTCAAAATAGATATCAAAATATAGGTCATCACAAGAGACAACAGAAGTTACCACAGAATTCTAAAGGGATTGATCCAATAAGAGGATATAACCTTGGTAAAATATGCACCCAATGTAGGAGCACCTAAATATATAAAAAAATTTTTTGAGGATTTTAAGGGAGTGATAAAAACACAGTCTTAGTAGTGAACCATAACACCCTGCTGACTGCACTGAATTAGATACTCTGGACAAAAAAAATTAACAAAGAAACAGTAACTCTAAATGACACAGTGGTTCAGAAATTTCTTGACATTTATAGAACATTTCACCCCAAAGCTGCAGAATATACATTCTTCTCAAGTGCACATGGATCATTCACAAGGATGGACTACATGTTAGGACACAAAACAATTCTCTACAAGTTCAAGAAGATTGTAATCATATCGAGCATCTTCTTAGATTACAGTGGAATGAAATGAGAAATTAACTACAGTAAAAAATACTCAAAAACATTGAAACATCTGGAGGCTAAATAGCATGTTACTAAACAATGAATGGGTTACCAACAAGATCAAGAAAGAAAAAATTTCCTGGAAATAAATGAAAAGAAAACCCAAAATCTCTGGGACACAATGAAAGCAGTCCTGAGAGGGAAGTTCGTAGCATTACAGGCCTACCAAAAAAAAAAAAAAAAAAAAATCAAAAAACAAAAAACAAACAAACAAAAAAAAACCCAGAAAATTAATACTAAACTATTTAAACTCTACAGCTTAAACAGCTTAAAGAACTAGAAGGAGAATAATAAGAAAAGCCCAGAGTAAGTAGATGGAAGGAAATACTAAAGAGTAGAGGAGGAATAAATGACACAAAGACTAAAAAGAATATATATGTATATATACAAAAAAAAATCAATGAAACTAAGAGCTAGTTCTTTGAAAAGATAAACAAGATTGATGAACTGAAACAAAGAGAGAGGACCCGAATAAACAAAATCAGAACTGAAGGAGAGAAGTAACCTCTGACACCACAGAAATACAAAGGACTATACGAAAATTTTATGAACAACTGTATGCCAACAAGCTAAACAATGGATGAAATGGACAGATTTCTAGAAAAATGCAATCTCCCAAAACTGAATCAGGAAGAATCAGAAAACCTGAATAGGCCAATAACCACTGATGAAATAGAAAGCAGTAATAAAAAAAACTCCCAGCAAACAAAAGCCTGGTGTAGATGGCTTCAAAGAACTAACACCTATACTCCTTAAACTATTCCAAAAAATTCAAGAGGAAGGAACACTTCAAGTTCTTTTTATGAGACCAGCATTATTCTAATTCTAAAACCAGATTAAGACATTACACATTAAGAGAATACAGGCCAATGTCTCTGATGAACATAGATACTAAAATCCTCAACAGAATATTAGCAAATTAGATCCAGCAATACATTAAAAAAGATCATGACCAAGTGGGATTTATTCCAGGGATGCAAGGCTGGTACAATATTTGCAAATCAAGAAATGTGATACATCAAATAAATAAAATGAAAGACAAAAATCACATGACCATATCAGTAGATGCAGAAAAAACATTCAACAAAATCCAACATCCTTTTTTGATAAAAAAAACTCTCAGCAAAATGGAAATAGAGAAATCATATCTCTACATAATAAAGACCCTATAGACAACCCTACAGTGAACATCATACTCAATGGGCAAAAATTAAAACCATTTTCTTTAAGAACAGGAAAAGACAGGGTGATTGGGGGCCCCTGCTGACACCTGCCTTGGCTGGCCTGAGGCCTGTGGGCTGGAGGCAGCTCCTGCTTTGAGCATCTTCCCCCTGGTGGTCAACAGTAAAGGCCCAGTATATGAATTCATGCACAGGTGGGGTCTCTTGGCCTGGCCAGCAATGGGGGCCAATCGTGGGAGGGGGACACTGGCCAGTGGGGAGTGGCTGGAGGAAATTGGCTGGCCGAGAGGAGAAACATGGAAGTTGTCTGGCTGGGGGAGTTGGGGGGGGGCGGGCAAGGACTACAGGTGGTTGGCCAGGTGGCCACAGGATGTTGGCTAGCTATAGGAGGTTGGCTGTGGGAGCACACTTACCACCAGGGGGCAGCTCCTGCATTGAGGATCTGCCCTCTGGTGGTCAGTATGTGTCATAGCAACCGGTCCTTCGGTTGCTTGGTTGTGTGTGTGTGTGTGTGTGTGTGTGTGTAGAGAGAGAGAGAGAGAGACAGAGAGAGAGAGACAGAGAGAGAGAGACAGAGAGAGAGAGAGAGAGAGAGACTGACTAGAGGCCTGGTGCACAAAAATTGCACACGGGTAGGGTCCCTAGGCTTGCCTGGCAATCAGGGCCAATCTGAGGGGCGACTGGTGGGACAATTGGGGGCCCCCTCACTGGCACCTTCCTTGGCCTGCCTGGCACTGTTTGCTTGCCGGCCCCGCCCCCCACTGCTGCCGCCAGTCACTTTCCTCTGCGGGGCCACTGGTGGGGTGATTGGGAGCCCCCTTGCTGACACCTGCCTTGCTGGCCTGAGGCCTGTGGGCTGGGGGCTAGAGGCCTGGTGCATGGGTGGGGACTGGCTGGTTTGCCCTGAAGGATGTCCTGGATCAGGGTAGAGGTTCCCTTGGGGTGTGCGGTGGCCTGAGCAAGGGGCCTATGGTGGTTTGCAGGCTGGCCATGCCCCCCGGCTACCCAAGCAGAGACCCTGGGATCTGGGATTAATTTATGTTCTACAATTGCAACTTTGTAGCCTGGAGCAGAGCCAAGCCTCTGCTCACTCCATGGTGACAGCCATTTCTGTTTGAAATTTTGTAGCCTGGGGTGGAGGCCTAGGCTAGGGCTGCAGAAGTTTGGCTTCCTCCATCACCTCGGCAACGCTAGCCTTTTCTCTCTTGAGCTCTGTGGCTGCCTCCATTTCTGTTGGGATTATGTATCTTCTATAATTGAAACTTTGTAGCATTGAGTGGAGACCTAGGCAGCAACAGCAGGTGGAAAGCTTGGCTTCCTCTGTCGCTGAGGAAACCCAAGCCTCCTTCCTGCTTTCAGTGGCGACAGCCATCTTGATGGGGTTTATTTGCATAATTTGCTCCTGATTGGCTGGTGGGCGTGGCTGTGGGCATGGCTTGATAGGCGGTATGGTCTTTTATTAGGATGATGACATATTAAAATAAATGTTAATTTTTAGAACAAACTTGTTTGAATTTTTGGAAAATATTTTTATTTTGGTTATAAGAATCTTTAAAGGCAACTTTAGAAGAAAATTCTGACATAACTACATTACTTTTATGTCAAAAATTATTTCTCAGATACTGGTGTTAATTTCTTTATCTTGAGCCAACACAAATCAGAATTAGAATTTGTATTATACTTTAAACTAGTTGTTTATTTTATGAAGAATTATGGATTTTTTTTTCTGTTTAGGAAATACCAGATTGGAGCCAGAGTCCGGCTGCGGCTGCTGGATCTTGAACTTACGTCCAGGTTCCTAGGAGCAACCTCAGACACTACTTTGCTGGAGGCGGATGCAGTGCTTCTGGGGCTCCAGGAGAGCAGAAACTCCAGAGCAAGAGAGGAGCCTCGTGAGCAATGAATGGACTTTGCTTAGTGCCTTTCCTCCTTCTTGGTACAACCCAGACAGCCATCAGCAATGCAGTTACAAAACTGTGAATAAATGATTGAAAGAAGACAATGAAAGCTGTAATTATAGCTCTTGTTTGTTAGAATTTCCTTAGCTGTACCTCCCTTCCCCGTTTTGTATCATTTCCCCCTTTGTTTGGGATAGTGTAACCTGTACTGAGCAATGTTGTGATTGAATAAACATGCTGTGAGAGCTGTGTGCCGGCACTGTTCTAACCCCAAGAACAAGCAAGTTAGACAGTCGCTCGCATCATGGAACTTATCCTCAGCTAGGGGAAATGGACAACAAATAAGTGAAAAACAGTGTATTAGAGAGTGACGTGTGCTAAGGACAAAACTAAGAAGGGAGGGATGAGGTTCGAATAGACATTTTTTCCAAAGAGGACATACAGGTGGCCAGGAGGTCCGTGGAAAGGTGCTCAGCATCCTGGAAAGGCACATCCAAACCTCAGTGAGGTACCACCTCACACCTGCTAGGATGGCTGGGACATCAAAAGAACAAATAAGTGTTCGTGAGGACGTGGAGAAAAGAGAACTCTCGTGCGCCTTTGGTGGGGGTGTCTGTTAGTACAGCCACTATGGAAAACAGTATGGAGATTGCTCAAAAATTAAAATAGAGCTACCAGCATTCCACTTATGGTATTTATCAGAATAAAATGAAAACACTAACTTAAAAAAGATCTATGCACCCCATGTTAATTGCAGCATTAGTTACAATAGCCAAGATATGGAAACAACCTACGTTGCTGGATGAATAGGTAAAGAAGATAATGCTAAATATATAAATTGGAATATTACTTGGCCATAAAAAGAAGAAAATCTTGCCATTTGTGACAACATGGATGGGCTTTGAGGGCATTATGCTAAGTGAAATAAGTTAGGGAAAGCTATATACCACATGATCTCACTTATATGTAGAATTTAACAAAAGGGGAAAAAACAAGCCATGGATATAGACGAGAATAGATTGATGGAAGGGGTAAGGAGGATGAAATGGGGTGAGGGGGATCTAAAGGTATAAATTTCTAGCTATAAAATAAGTCATAGGATGTAATGTATAGCATGGTGATTGTAGTTCATGATACTATATTGTAATGTGCCAGTTGCTAAGAGAGTAGATCTTTTAAAAAAATTTTCCTTAATATATTTTTATTGATTTCAGAGAGGAAGAGAGAGAGAGAGAGAGATGCATCAATGATGAGAATCATTGACCAGCTGCCTCCTACACACCTTGAGCCTGCAATCCGGGCATGTGCCCTTGACTGGAATCAAACCTGGGACCTTTTAGTCCAAAGGCTGACACTCTATCCACTGCACCAAACCAGCTAGGGCAAGAGAGAAGATCTTAAAAGTTCTTTTTACAAGAAAAATTTGCGATTATGTATAGTGATCGATGTTAACTAGACTTACTGTGATCATTTTGAAATATGTAAAAATATAGACTCATGTAGTTTATTTGAAAAGGCCATAGCCTTTTCCCTTGTTTCTCTTAAACTAATTACAAAGAACTCAGATGTTCTGAGCCAAAGGATGTAGGAAACTCGATGAACAAATGTCTTATTTTACATTCCCATACCTGCCTTCTACATGTGGAAATGGAAATGGTTTGGAATGTAGCATCTTAGCCTTCAGGTAAGGAATTCTATGGACCCTGAAATCATCTCATGGACAGATGAAATCTTTAGAGACCAAAAAATGACTCAGATTACTACCATTTGCTTCACAAAATTGCCTGCTTGAAAAAACAATCCCACTCTTCTGCCCTACTCTCTGTCTCAACTCATTATGGTTTGGGGAAAAATGCATATGAGGCTGGGATAGCAATAATTATTGCAAATGAATGAATAAAAGCAAGCAAGATTCTGTGTCTTTTCCAGGCAACACTTAAATGCAGCTTTCATTTTAGATGCAGTAAATACCACAGAAGCCAGTAGAGAAAGATGATGTCCCAGCTCCCCAAACCATACTGAAAGGATGGGAATTCCACTCAGGCAACTGAGACAAATATTGTGGGTAAATGCTGCAAGCTTATTGGTCAGAAATAATGGCATGTCTCAGTTATATTGCTGCATAACTACCTTTTAGATATAGTTAGTGATGCCCAGTACTACTAATTTCCCAAAATAGAATCACAAAATGGATGACAATTTAGGCAATCCCATGCCTGTGATTTTTAAAAACAATTTCTGGTGCGTTCATCATTTCTACCTCTGATAACACCTTCCCCTTTCCCATGCACGCTCTGCTGCAAGAGTTAACAAAATTCAACATGACTGGTGGACCAGAAAATGTCCTGGTGAATCCACCCAGAGGATATTATAATCTAACTTCAGTGTTACCTTGTAGGTGTGGAGCCAGAACTAGAAAAACCCGAAAAGACCACAAGAAGAAGAAAGGGTGATTATAAAGTTGGCCCCTCTGGTAAACCAGAAATTAAAGTCTTAGGTGAGGTGAGTTAATGTTACAGTGCTTATCCTATATAATAAAAGCCTAATATGCAAATTGAACAGTGGAACAACTGGTCGCTATAACATGCACTAGCTACCAGGGGGCAGACGCTGAATGCAGAAGCTGCCTCCAACCTGCAGGCCCCAGGCCAGCCAAGGTGGGTGCCAGTGAGGGCCCCCGATTGCCCCACTGGTCACCCCATAGAGGAAGGAGACTGGCAGCGGCAGCAGGGCCTCCTGATCGACTTGCTGGTTGCCCCACAGATTGGCCTTGATCACCAGCTAGGCCTAAGGACCCTACTTACGCATGAATTTTGTGCACCAGACCTCTAGTCTTCTCAATAATTCTCCAAGCACGCCAGGTGGGGTTGTAGGACATACTCTGTGGTGAATGTTCACCGTGTGGGCCATACAGCCACTTGAGAAAGGCTGTGATGGGCAAGGAGGACCACAGAGCCCCCAGGTGATTAAAGGCAACACAGCAGTCCCTCTAGTGAGGAACTGGAGCTAATGAGATAAGGCTGCTCATCCTCAGAGGCCCTGTGGCTCCCCGTGTTCCCCACCTGCACCCATCATGAAGGACAGCTCCAAGGCAGGGCTCAGGAAGGGAGCCCAGAGTGTGGGGCTGTTTCCTCCCGGGTCAGGCGTCTTTCAGGTTTCTTTCCCACCCTGAGCCTGGCTTCCTCCAGTGAAGGGCCTATTATGGGGAATGTGCATGTTGGGACAAAACACTAGTCTTCACCTCTGTTGCAGGCATGCATGGGCCTTCGTCATGCTCTCCAACCCTCCTCCTCCTCCCCTGGCCTTGCTGGTGTCACAAGTCTGCACAGTGGGTACCAGCAGACCCTTCATGCACCCTTCCCACGCGCCCCCCCACGCGCCCCCCCTACACGCGCCTCCCCGTGTCCGCACCAGCAGCTATCCCCATCGGCTTTCCCTTAGCCTACATTTCCCGTGGAGGCCGGCTTGACATCACGAATCATTGCAGGAACAGAATCTGTTTCTCTACCCGTTTCTAATGCTATGTGAACACGGTTGCTAGTTAATAAAGAAGGTTCCTTTAAATGTTATTGATCAGAAAAACATTGTAAACTCCTGCTTAATCAGATTTCAGTTGTTGGGGAATATATAAATGTGCATGCCATGAATCTTGCCTCTAACACTCGCAATTGAGTCTGTCTCCTGTCCCCAAACATTTTCTGCTTTTTGGAATGGGGAGCACTGAGCAGGCTGGGATGTTTCCCCTGACGCCAGGCCCACTGTCATGGACACAAGGTCTCAATGGGGCGATTTCTCAGGGAGGAAGGTGGGCAGCGCTGCTCACTCCTAAGCAGCCCTGTTCTAACTGTGACTGTCATGGCTGGTTATCAGTTGCTCTGCTTACATCATTGTGCTGCTGCTTCTAGTAACCCCCATGCATGTTCCCTGCTGGGACCTCTGCCGAGCATCCTGACTCAGTAACTGGCCCTCAGTTCTGTTTGCTTTCAGCGTGTTTACAACCTCCTTTCTCGGCTATGGGCTGTCACATTCGATGGTGTCTCGTCATTCTCTGGCTTGTCAGCTTGTTGCACGGAAGGCGGGCAGGGGCGAGGGCAGAGGGTGGCCTGTACAAAGGCGCAGCCGTGTGGGGATGTCTTTTTGGTTTCAAAGCTTTGTGTCCACTCTTTCCAGAAGTGCCGCTTTGTTTCCGACTTTACAAGTTGTGATCAGTCTATCACTGAAAAATGAAAGGTTTTAGGAAAAATGAGAAAACAAATAAGAAAATAACTGATTATTTTAAAAATAAATGTTAAGAGTGCCCTGATACAATTTCCAAGGAAGAATGGTTGGGTTAATTATTTCTGCTTTGAAGCCAATTAGTACTTGGTAGATTTATGTCTGAGAAAGGCATTGACACTTCCGTTATAAATTGTAAATATCTCCAAGGTAGGGACTGAGCTTTTCTCCTTTTTGTTTCTCCGTTTTGTATCTGTTGCCTGTAATTTAGTTGATTTAGTGGCCATTCCTGTACAAGGGTCTCCACCCACAGAGAAGGATTAGATGCTCTGCGTACTCTGCTCCCCAAAGAAGCAGGCACTTGAGCAATGAGAGAATGGACACTCTACTGGGCCCCTCACTGTCTCTCCTGCCTTCCCCCACCCTTCGCCACCACCCCACTGTCACCCTTGCATTCTGACTCTGTGGTTTCATTTGATGTTATAGCTTTGGATAAAAATTAGTTCATGGGCCATCGACAGATCTCTGCACACAGATTTCAAGTACCATCCGAGTCTGGTCCGTATCTGCTGGCGATTCTATAGCAAGCAGCTGGGTGCTGGGCCCCGGCTCCCAGAGTAGCATGGTCCTGGCCTTCTGGCGGAGGTAGACAGATGAGACTGTGTAAGCGACATGAGAGGATGTCCCACTGCTTCCTGTTGACTCTGCTTTTACTTCCCCGTGGGAACAGACGTTGGATTATCACTATATTTACTTGCTAGAGTGCTGGGTGTGGGACTCTGAGGAGGATGCGAGGAGAGGATAGTACTGGCGTTCAGTGAGCAGCTACCTCTCCCACAGTGAACTACTGGCTCTCCCAAGGTGAGTGTGCCGGCTCTCCCACGGTGAGTGTGCTGGCTCTCCAACGGTGAGTGTACTGGCTCTCCCACTGTGAGTGTGCTGGCTCTCCCACAATGAGTGTGCCGGCTCTCCCACAATGAGTGTGCCGGTTCTCCCATAATGAGTGTGCCGGCTCTCCCACAATGAGTGTGCCAACTCACCCACAGTGAACTACTGGCTCTCCCACAGTGAACTACTGGCTCTCCCAAGGTGAGTGTGACAGCTCTCCCACGGTGAGTGTGTCGGCTCTCCCATAGTGAACTACTGGCTCTCAAACAGTGAACTATGGCTCTCCCATGGTGAACTACTGGCTCTCCCAAGGTGAGTGTGCCGGCTCTCCCACGGTGAGTGTGCCGGCTCACCCACGGTGAGTGTGCTGGATCTCCAACAGTGAGTGTGCCGGCTCTCCCACAATGAGTGTGCCGGCTCTGCCACAATGAGTGTGCCAGCTCTCCCACAATGAGTGTACCGGTTCTCCCACAATGAGTATTCCGACTCTCCCACAGTGAACTACTGGCTCTTCCACGGTGAACTACTGCATCTCCCACGGTGAGTGTGCCGGCTCTCCCACAGTGAACTACTGGCTCTCCCATGGTGAGTGTGCCAGCTCTCCCACGGTGAGTGTGCCAGCTCTCCCACAGTGAACTACTGGCTCTCCCACAGTGAACTACTGGCTCTCCCACGGTGAGTGTGCCAGCTCTCCCACGGTGAGTGTGCCAGCTCTCCCACAGTGAACTACTGGCTCTCCCACAGTGAACTACTGGCTCTCCCACAGTGAACTACTGACTTTCCCACAGTGAACTACTGGCTCTCCCACAGTGAACTACTGGCTCTCCCACAGTTAACTACTGGCTCTCCCAAGGTGAGTGTGCCAGCTCTCCCACGGTGAGTGTGCCAGCTCTCCCACAGTGAACTACTGGCTCTCCCACAGTGAACTACTGGCTCTCCCAAGGTGAGTGTGCCAGCTCTCCCACAGTGAACGACTGGCTCTCCCACAGTTAACTACTGCATCTCCCAAGGTGAGTGTGCCAGCTCTCCCACGGTGAGTGTGCCGACTCTCCCACAGTGAACTACTGGCTCTCCCACAGTGAACTACTGGCTCTCCCACAGTGAACTACTGACTCTCCCACAGTGAACTACTGGCTCTCCCACAGTGAACTACTGACTCTCCCACAGTGAACTACTGGCTCTCCCACAGTGAACTACTGGCTCTCCCACAGTGAACTACAGGCTTTCCCAAGGGGAGTGTGCCAGCTCTCCCACGGTGAGTGTGCCGGCTCTCCCACAGTGACCTACAGGCTTTCCCAAGGGGAGTGTGCCAGCTCTCCCACGGTGAGTATGCAGGCTCTCCCACAGTGAACTACTGGCTCTCCCACGGTGAGTGTGCCGGCTCTCCCACAGTGAACTACTGGCTCTCCCACAGTTAACTACTGGCTCTCCCACGGTGAGTGTGCTAGCTCTCCCACAGTGAACTACTGGCTCTCCCACGGTGAGTGTGCTGGCTGTCCCACTGTGAACTACTGGCTCTGCCATGGTGAGTGTGCCGGCTCTCCCACAGTGAACTACTGGCTCTCCCAAGGTGAGTGTGCCAGCTCTCCCACGGTGAGTGTGCTGACTCTCCCACAGTGAACTACTGGCTCTCCCAAGGTGAGTGTGCCAGCTCTCCCACGGTGAGTGTGCGGACTTTCCCACAGTGAACTACTGGCTCTCCCACAGTGAACTACTGGCTCTCCCAAGGTGAGCGTGCCAGCTCTCCCACGGTGAGTGTGCCGACTCTCCCACAGTGAACTACTGGCTCTCCCACGGTGAGTGTGCCGGCTCTCCCACAGTGAACTACTGGCTCTCCCACGGTGAGTGTGCCGGCTCTCCCACAGTGAGCTACTGGCTCTCCCATGGTGAGTGTGCTGGCTCTCCCACAGTGAACTACTGGCTCTCCCAAGGTGAGTGTGCTGGCTCTCCCACGGTGAGTGTGCGGACTCTCCCACAGTGAACTACTGGCTCTCCCACTGTGAACTACTGGCTCTCCCACGGTGAGTGTGACAGCTCTCCCACAGTGAACTACTGGCTCTCCCACTGTGAGAGTGCGGACTCTCCCACAGTGAACTACTGGCTCTCCCACTGTGAACTCCTGGCTCTCCCACGGTGAGTGTGCGGACTCTCCCACAGTGAACTACTGGCTCTCCCACTGTGAACTCCTGGCTCTCCCACGGTGAGTGTGCGGACTCTCCCACAGTGAACTACTGGCTCTCCCACTGTGAACTACTGGCTCTCCCACGGTGAGTGTGACGGCTCTCCCACAGTGAACTACTGGCTCTCCCACGGTAAGTGTGCTGGCTCTCCCACAGTGAACTACTGGCTCTCCCACAGTGAACTACTGGCTCTTCCAAGGTGAGTGTGCCGGCTCTCCCACAGTGAACTACTGGCTCTCCTACGGTAAGTGTCCTGGCTCTCCCAGGATGAGTGTGCCGGCTCTCCCGCAATGAACTACTGGCTCTTCCAAGGTGACTGTGCTGGCTCTCCCACAGTTAACTACTGGCTCTCCCACTGTGAATTACTAGCTCTCCCACGGTGAGTGTGCTGGCTCTCCCACGGTGAACTACTGGCTCTCCCACAGTGAACTACTGAGTCTCCCACAGTGAACTACTGGCTCTCCCACGGTGAGTACGCTGGCTTTCCCACAGTGATCTACTGGCTCTCCCATGGTGAGTGTGCTGGCTCTCCCACAGTGAACTAAAGGCTCTCCTATGGTGAGTGTCCTGGCTCTCCCAAAATGAGTGTGCCGGCTCTCCCGCAATGAACTACTGGCTCTTCCAACGTGACTGTGCTGGCTCTCCCACAGTAAACTACCGGCTCTCCCACGATGAGTGTGCTGGCTCTCCCACAGTTAACTACTGGCTCTCCCACAGTGAACTACTGGCTTTCCCACGGTGAACTACTGGCTCTCCCACAGTGTACTGGCTCTCCCACATTGTACTGGCTCTTCCACAGTGAACTACTGGCTCTCCCACAGTGAACTACTGGCTCTCCCACATTGTACTGGCTCTTCCACAGTGAACTACTGGCTCTCCCACGGTGAACTACTGGCTCTCCCACAGTGAACTACTGGCTCTCCCATGGTGGGTGTGCCGGCTCTCCCACAGTGAACTACTGGCTCTCCCACAGTTAGTTTGCCGGCTCTCCCACAGTGAACTACTGGCTCTCCGACAGTGTACTACTGGCTCTCCCATGGTGAGTGTGCCGGCTCTCCCACGGTGTGTGTGCCGGGTCTCCCTCGGTTAGTGTGCCAGCTCTCCCACTATCACAGGGACCCAGGTGCCAGCACTTTCCTGTCTTCAGTCACGGATCATCCCTGTGCTGACAGGCAGCGTTTTCCCAAGGATGCTGGAAGAAGGCCACGAAGAAGCTCCCCATTTGGCAGCTCATTCAATACCACAGAGTGTGGACCAGGGTGCCTCAGCCACAGCTGTTCTCACAAAGAGCGAACCTCTGCTCTGGTTGGTGACACCCTCAGATGCCCTCATTCTCATACTGAGTGGTGCTCGTTCATTCCAGAGTGCTCCCAATGTCGCCTGGTGAAACTCCCCCAGCTCCGCTGCTTCCTCTGGCCGCAGCCCCGTGGGTGAGACTGTGACATGGCTGGGAGGCGTGTCTCTTCACTGAAAGTGAATACACAAGCAGCAAAGCCACAAGGGAGGCCCGCCAGATGGACTGTGTGACGGACAGCTCCTCACCAGTCCTCCGTGGCGCCATCTGTGCTGATTCCTTGTTACGTTGCAGGACCTCAGAGCAGATGCTAGAGCGGCTCCTCTCAGTCCCTCCCAGGCTGCAGTGGAAACTAAAAGACCAGTGGAACAATGGACAGCCATTTCGCAGTGATCATGCACACTTTTTTTGGCACTTGTTCCAGCTCTGTGCTGGAGCTACCCGTGTTCCTGATCTCGGGTTTAGCGTTCCAAGTCTGATTCCAGGGAGAGGTGAGGAGACTCTGTCCCCCTACCTTTCTGGACCTGAGAGTTACTTTGACTATTAAGTCATCACTTCCCGATGGTATTCTGGCCACATCAGGCTTTTAAACGTTTCTTTTCCAAAGGAATCATGTTCAAAGATACTCTGTCTCTGGCAAAAGCAACATCTCCTTTCTGGATCTAAACCTGTGGCCTTGTTAAAGTGAGAGTGAAAATAGCACACACATGTGCAGTTCTATTTCTCAGACTTCCTCACTCCATAGCACACAGGTGTGCAATTCTCTCCCTCAGGCCCCCTAACTCCACAGCACACACGTGTGCAGTTCCCTACCTCAGGCCCCCTAACTCCATAGCACACACGTGTGCAGTTCCCCACCTCAGGCCCCCTAACTCCATAGCACACACGTGTGCAGTTCCCCACCTCAGGCCCCCTAACTCCATAGCACACACGTGTGCAGTTCCCCACCTCAGGCCCCCTAACTCCATAGCACACAGGTGTGCAGTTCTCCACCTCAGGTGCTCTAAGTCCCCATTTTCAATACTTTTTGGTCATCTCTGTGTTGGGGCACTCAAGGGCACTGAAAGCATTATCAGCTTAAAAACTCTTTTATCCTCCCCTTACCTGTGTTGAGGTTACATGAATCCATATATGTTTATGGTGACAGAAGATGATTTGACTTTGGGCAATGGGCACACAATGCAATATATGATGTATCATCATAATGTACACTTGAAACCTATATGACCCTATTAACCAATGCTTTAAGTCGAATTTAAAAACCCATTTATTTAAACAAACCAAAAACCAAGTGTATATCTTCCAAACAATGACTAAAGGGTTAGTAAGTTGATTTCTTACTTCCTCATGTAGTCTACATTTAAGTTACCATATTTAGTAATTTAAAACATTAATGTTTATGTTGAGTCATAGGCTTACTGATGCAGTAAAAATCTTTCTACCTGACCCCTTTGGGGCCTGCACATCTGGGTGCAGAAGCACCCAGAATTCTGGAAGCTTCATCTCCAGCTGCCACTAACCTGTTCAGCTCCACCGTGTGTACAGTGCATGCCTGAATGTGGCCTTGGCCTTGGCCTTGGCCTCTGCCTCAGCCTCACACCCCTCATCCAGCTCCCTGCATCTTGTCACTCAGGCCAGACAGTCTGGCTCAGCCCACCCTCCAGTTTAGGCAGGGCTCGGATGGGCATTTCCATGGTAGTGGGTGCTTAAAGGAAACAGAATAAACAGCCAAAAGTAATGTATGTTTCAAAAAGGTATTCTATGTTCACATTTTCTCATGACTTGGATTCCTTTCCAGTTTTTCCTGGCCTTTTCATGTGGGTTGCACATGTCTTAATATTCCCAAAATAGCTTATCTTGAACTCTCGCCGTTGGTTCTGTACAGAACCCTGGAGAACAGCGCCTTTTGGAAAGCCACATACCATAGTTTCGTGTTGTAACAAGCATTCCTTCCTCAGGAGCACAGCGCCAGCACAGCCCCGTCTGCCCAGGCGCCTGCTCTGCCAGAGGAAACAGCTTCGCAGTCTGTGTTTGCTTCTTTAAAACAGGCTTAAAGGAAAAGAAGTCCAGGAAAGCACAGAATGGTTCTTACTTCTGGCTGTGGGCAATTAGTATTTTCCCTCTGTTGAGTGTTTGGCACCTGGCCTGTCACCTATGGAAACTATCTGTGGTTTGACCAGCAGGAAAGCTCTGGGGACTGCCTAGAGGGGAGAGTCTACAGCCCCTAGGCACATTTCTGCTCCCTAGAGGTTTTCAGTGAGGAATAATAAAAAATGAGGAGGGAAATAGCAAAGCATAAACATCTGGATGAGAGGAATGCAGCCTGAGGATCCTGTCTGGTATTTAAATTCTGTAAGTCCTTGGAGCAAGAGCACCCTGGGCTTCCCAGGGGCTCTTTAAAAGGCAGCGTGGACATGAAATGTTCCCTCTGAAACTCTTCTGGGGACCAGGGGTACAGGCATGAGCACAGCGGTGCAGCCTTGGGACCAGTGGTACAGGTGTGAGCACAGCGGTGCAGCGCTGGCCTCCCAAGCTTGCACTGCAGTGTGAAAATGCTACTACACACATAGTCTCAAGGACAAATATAGAAAGCTGTAAATTTGGTAGGTTCAAACATGAAAAAGTTCATTTTGCATGGGAATGCCTCTCTAAAGAAATGGGGTGGGAGGAATTGGGAGTGGGGTAGGGAGAGAGGCAGGCATATACATGGAATGACTGACAGTATGAAGACCCAAAGGTATGTGAGAGCTTAGTTGCTCAGATTGAAAAAAAAAAAAAAAAAAAGACCAAAATGCAGAAGTGTCAGGATCACCATGGGACAAATATTGTTCCCGAAGAAAATTGATGATGGTGTCAACTGACATCGCTGGAACTAATTCAACACCAATAGGAATCCCCAATTTAAGGTGCTATTGGAAGGAAAGTTCTTTAATCAGTGCAAACAGCTCAATAGTGTTACAGCTCAATCATGAAGCAGCAGCTCACTGTTCCACTGTTGTGAGGTGGCCCTGGGAGGGTAGTCTGCTCTACTTCAGTCTGCCTGCCCCAGCTACTTCCCTCTGTGATGCTCCAGTTGGGTGGATGTTTTCAGTGTTTCAACTCCAGCCAGAGGGATACATCCCTCAATCTTGGATGGTAAGGGATTGATCCTCCCTGAGCCAGAGTGGAGCTGACTTATATAGAGAGAAGTCCCCACTCCTGGTTCCTGATTGGCCTGTCCTCATGTAAATGAGGACTGAATCCTTGTAGTTTGATTGGTCCATAAAGCGCTGTCCTGCTTGGTCAGAATGGAGCTATTCTGATTGGTCAGTGAAGATGCTAAGGGGATGTAGCTGTGCAGCTCAAACTGGACAGGAAAAGTCTCAGTCCTGTTGGTTGAAACAGGATTCCAGGAACTCCTATGTAAGGGCTGGCTCAGCTATCAGGACACAGTGCAGTTTAGTGCCGGCTTCCCCAGGTGCAGCGTGCATGAGAGTCTGCTGTTTAGAGATGGTTGCTAGGCTCTGCTTTTAAATTTGAGCCCAATTAGCCACAGAAAACCTTGTTGGTAGATGTCTCTTTCTCAGAGTCAACAATAGTTTTACAAACCTGACAACTCTGAAACTGCTTTTTTGAAGAAAATGAAGAGTTTAAAAATTGAACAATTAATGGTCTAAAATGGTCTAAATGGTCAGTTAGGGGTGATCTAAAAATGTTCACATGAACTCTGTTCGTTAGCAATTAAGTTCAACTGTGTGTAAGAGAAAAATAGACAACAGTGGCTAACACCAAGGAGAGGTTTCTTATTCTCACACAAGTGCAGAGCTAACCAGTGCCTGGCTGTTTGATGGTTTAGGTCTCTTGGCCTCTCCCTTGTGGCTACAAGGTGGCTAGTAGGGCTCCAGCTCCAGTCATGATCTTGACTTTCCAGGTTGGGACAAGAGTAATGTAATGTGTGTATCAGGAAGGCACGTCAGTGGGTTTCACATACATTTTATTGGTCACAACAGTGTCATATACTCATTCCAAGTTGTCAGACAAGATGGAAAGTATTTTTAAACTGGGCATGAAAATTGGCTTCTGTTAACAAGGAAAAAGGGAAGAATGGATGTTGAATGGGCAACCTGGGGTTTTGCAGCCTACCCTATAGGTGGAAATGCTTTTTCCTACACCTGTCCAAGTGACTTTTGTTACATGTTTTCAAAAAATCCTGCCTTTGGGGCATGTGTTCGTCATTCTCTATGACCCTGAAAGCCTGGAGGAGTCTGTTGTAATATGAACAGGATGGCACCAAAGTAATCTCCTTGTGATGAGTCATTAAATGAACATTATATTTGACCCAGGTTTGTTTACTTTGAGGGCGTGTCCAAAAAACCAGGGCATCTGGTCTCCTGCTCCCCTATGGCTTTTGTAGCTTGTCTGCTGTAGTTTGGGGGTGAAAGAAAACCAACAAATGAACTTTCTAAATGCTTTAATTAATCCAAGATTTATGCCATTTCAGATCCCCTGTTGCATTTCAGAATTCGAGATTAGTTTTGCCTACCAGTGTTTTCTGAGATCTTGGTTTAATTGAACATTCTCCTCGAGGAGCCGAGGAAACGATGGGTCTGCGTGTTGGAAGGCACAAAGGGGCACAGCTTGAGAAGCCACGTAGACGGCCACAACAGGCATACTCATGGCCTCAGTGCTTTTCCAAACATGGTACACAGTTCTGTGTAGATTTGGGCACATTTTGTGGGGGCAGTGCCCCTGAGTTTAAGCTACTATAATGCAGCAACATATATCACATATTTTTGCTTTCTACTTGGGACACCATGATACTGATGAGTGGTTGCCAGTTTATATGGTGGCCCCAATCATCTCTCCCTTCTCGTGTTCCCATTCTTGTGTAGTCCCTTCCCAAACTGTCAGGGTTGTCCTCTGTGACTAACAGCAATCGTAAGAGATATAATGGCTTCTGCCTTGCTCTCTGTCAGGTCACTTGTTCTGGGAGAAGCTGGCTGCCGTGCTGTAAGGACCCACAAGCATCCCTCTGGAGAGGCCCTGTGACGAGGAGACAAAGCCTGCTGCCCGCATCCAGTGAGCAACAGAGATCTGTTGTCAGCCACGGGAGTGAGCTGTCTTTGAAACAGACCCTCCAGCCTTGGGTAAGCCTTCAGATGACAGAGACCAGGTCAACATCTCGACTGCAACCCCATGAGTGACTGTGAGCTAGAATTACCCAGCTGCTTCTGGATTCCCAACTCATAGAAACTGAGTTCACCATTATTTGTGAGTTTAAGCCACTATAATGCAGCAACATATATCACATATTTTTGCTTTCTACTTGGGGGCACCATGATACTGATGAGTGTTGGCTTGGCCCACATGCATAGACCAGGAAGTTGACATCCTGAGAATTACCTTTGACTATGGGATGGGACCTGCTGGGTGGATGGACCTGCTTCCTACCTTTTAAGAGCACAATGCTGGAAGTAAACTTTCCAGGTGGCCCCTGAGAAGAATCAAGCCTGTCTCCCAAAGTACTGTTTCTCTCATTTGCTGTCTGGCCCTCCTCTATCTCCCTCCTCCTCCCTCAAATCAACCCCCAGATGAACTGTCTTCACACCAGCTGAAGTCAGGCTCCTCCTTCAGGGAGTCTGGAGTGAAGACAATGCCCCAGGGCTGTTCAGAATGAGAATGTGCATGTGGACTTCACTGGTGAGAGAAAGAGGCTCAGTCAGCTTGAATGGGATGCGCGCATCTGCTCATTTTGTTGGAGGGCTTCATTAACGGTGCAATGCTTTTCACTTTCTTTTTCCTCTTTAAAAAGACATGTGAGCATTTTTTAAGTGTCAGCTGTGAAAGTTTCCTAATTAGACATGTACATGTCAAGGACCGTTATAAACCCTTTCTCTCGGCATTAATGAGGAATAAAATAGCTCCCGAGGAAAAAGGTATTGCATTCCTTGGTCCCCAAAAAAGCAAGTTCCTTCTCCATAGGCTGATTGCCAAGTTCAGGCACCGTGAAGCAGCTCCTCGGGGCCCTGGTGTCCTCCACCCACCCCCTCCTCCGCAGCCTGCATGGTGTGTGCTGGGAGAGTAGGCACATTGCAAACATGTTTTTCTAAGAGTGAGCTCAAGCTTCTTTCATTGTGCAGAGGTATCGGTTTTTGGTTTCTGTTCACATACAGTTTGGATATGGCCTGGTTTAAGGTAACGATAGGTGAGTTCTTTCAGTTCCACACTAGACATGAACCCCAAGCCAGTGGGAGGCGAACCTTGGGTCTTTTTTGATGAAAAGAACAGTCCCCGTGCGCTCGAATTTCGTTCTTTTCACCAGGAGCTCTCTTGAATTAACTCATTGTGCTAACCATCTGAAGTCTGGCTCTTTAAAGCCATTTGACGTCAAAAATCAAGGCTGCTTTCCTCTGGCTCTGCTGCCATCTATGTGCCCGGGAAGCAGTCAGCAAGTGTGAGTCCAGGCCCAAGTCCCGCTGACTCAGACTCAGGCTCCTTCAGCAGCCATTTCCTTCTCAAAGCCCCCCTGACCTTTCAAGTGCAAACTCAGGGCTGTGATGAAGCTCCAAGCTATTCTGTCCACTGGCAAAGTTTTTCTGTGAATTTGGATTAAAACATGAGGATTCCAAGGGCTTTAGGCTAGGGTGCCGCCAGGTGCCGCCTCAGCCACCGATGGGAAGTGATGAAGGCACCGCCCCCATCCTCCAGGAGCCCAGCCCGTGAGAACGAGGACTTAAGTTTTTAGAAAAATGGGATATTTACAGACAAGGATGCTCAGTAAAGCCAGACATTGTGCGATAATTATGATGGATGTGTGATTCCTATACCAAACTTCCCTTTCCTAGTAAAATAACTTTATAATGGCTGCCATCAATAAGTCAACAAACAACAGTGCTGACGAGGATATGGAGAAAAGGGAACCTTAGTATACTGCTGGTAGGGATGCAGACTAGTGCAGCCACTATGGAAAAAAGTGTGCATTTCCTCAAAAAACTAAAAATGGAACTCCCATTTCACCCAGTGATCCCACTTCTGGAAATGTATCCTAAGAAACCCAAAGCACCAATCAGAAGAAAAAAAATATATGCACCCCTATGTTCATAGCAGCACAATTTACAATAGCTAAGATCTTGAAAGAGCCTAAGTGTCCATCAGTAGATAATGGATCAAAAGCTGTGGTACATTTACACAATGGAATATTATGCAACTATAAAAAGAAAAAATGACTCTTACCCTTTGAGACAGCATGGAGGGACCTGAAGAATATCATGCTAAGTGAAATAAGCCAGTCAGAGAAAGACAAGTAGTACATGATCTCATTCATATGTGGCATTTAATGAACAAAATAAACCGATGAAGGAAATAGGACCAGAAACATGGATACATGGACCAGAATAACAGACCTCATTGGGGACTTGTGGGCGAAGGGGGGAAAGGAGAGGGTGGAGATTAACCAAAGAATACATATGCCTATATGTAAAACCCATGGACACAGACAATAGTGTGAGGAGGGCCTGGGGTGGGGCGGAGGTTGTGTGGATGAGGGCAAAAGGGAGAAAATGGGAGATATCTGTAATACTGTCAACAATAAAAAATACATAACTTTGCAAGACAATTGAACAGTCTTGGAAAGTGCCCAATAAATGTTATCTCAACCAAGCCAAGTACATGTAATTCAGTTCTTTTCCCTCGAGAAACAAAGTCTAGTTTCCTAGGTCTGGCTCTCTCCTCCATCTCACTCTGTGTGTCCATCATGACCCCACTGTGACTTGTTTCTCCCGAGGGAGGGACAGAAGGCTGCCCTGGGGCGGTCCCTCAGCCAAGCCCCATGGGAGCTGAGCCTTCTGACCAAAGTGTCAAATCAACCTGCTGCGGGCTGGGCCCCAGAAGGTTGGAAGCTTTGGTTTAAGAGTCAGTCCGTGGAGCTCTTTGGAGAGCTGGAGCTTTGGGAGAATAAAAGGGTGAGGCAAGTCCCAAATGCGCTTGCGTTATACTAGCATTTAGAGAGAATAGGCAGGGATTTGAGGAAAAGCAGTGGATTCTTCAGCAAACGCCACAGCACAGATGTTCATGAGAGTTCTATCCTCTGGTGCAAGTCACCGTGGTAGACAAAGTCCTCATTTCAAGTGCATCGTTGTTGCTCAAAGCAGTTTTCGTCCAGAATTGCCTTCAGCATTGGCACAGTATTCTCTTGAATAGCCTCAGTAGATGGTATTTTATCCTTCAAGAGAGAATTTAATTTTATGTTAAAGAGTCAAAAGCCTGCAGTCAATAATATTGTGATAGTTATGTATGATGCCAGCTGGGTACTAGAAATTTCAGGAGGATCATTCAGTAAAGAGTGAGGTTGTCTGACTTCTATGCTGCAAACTTGAGACTAACAGAAACTCATATCGAATGTAAACTGTAATTAAAAAATGTTTAAGTCAAAAACCATTTAAAGCCAAATAGGATGAAAAAAAAATCTAGTGATCAAGCTGAGTAATATTATTTGTGACTAGAAAGTACAGAGGCTGGTTTGGGGCTTAAATATAAGGATTAAAGCTGATCCTGAGGGAAAGCCACAAAAGCACCCCAAATGTTTTTTTGTAACAAGATGTCAGACTGGGGGCTTACACGACAGACGTGTATCTTCTCATGATTCAGGAGGCTGGAAACCAAGCTGGAGGCGATGCTGGGGTGGGTCCCCCATTTTCTCACTGTATCACGTGGTCTTGTCTGTGCACATGCACCCTCATAGCTCTCTATATGCCCACAGTTCTTGTGTTTATGAGGACACTGGCCATACTGGGGTAGGGACCACCCTACAAGCCTCCTTTTAACCAACCCCCCGACCCCTCACATGCAGTCACATGCGGAGGTACTGGGGCTAGGGCCTCAGCATATGAATGTGGAGGCCATAGCGTGTCATTGCTGAGTAAGTGTGTGAGTCCCCACATGCTTCAATGGGAACGACTACATCGTTTTTACAGGGAAGTACTGGTGTGATGTCACAGGGTGACTGCTTCCATCTGGACGGTGAATGGACAGGCAAGATGTGGTGTGTTCCTACATGGAAAGCAGTCAGTCTCCAAAAGAAATGGGGTCTGACACGCACTGCCGCGAGGGTGAGCCTCGAGGTGGCCGCGCTCAGTGAAATCGGCTGAGAAAGGGCAGACACTGATGGCCCCACTTTCAGGAGGTGAGCAGGCAGTCAGCCACAGAAACAGACCGGAAGGCCGTGGTGCCAGAGGAGGAGGCGCGAGGTGCGGAGCTGGTTCCTGGGCGGTGTCCACTGGGAGCTGCATCGGAGGATGGTGGCGATGGCTGCACAACCTGAGTGTGCCTACACGGAGCTTACACCGAAAAATGGTTAAACCGCCAAATATTATGATGCTATGGATATTTCACCACAATAAAAAATTTAGTAATTACTCTGGTTCTTGGTGAAGAAAGAGAGCCTAGGTTTTCCAGTAAATCTATGAGGAAGAGATAATATATATAAACCTAGGGTATGAGAGCCAGGAGCCAAGGGAGTGGAATTGTCCTAATTGTTTCTGAGCTGTGGTTGTCTCAGTCAGAGACAGTGAGAGCAGGTTAGTAACCTCTGTCTCTGACGCAACAGTGTGCGATGTCCCCTGGGCCGACCTCCAGAGTGGGTGTCCTAGGGCTGTGCACATACCTTGCCGCCCCTGCACAGGCCTAATCTAGTAAAACCGTAAAGCAAATTCGGTCTGGCTTCCAGTTCCCTTTCTTTGCTCCTCAGCCAGCTGCTGAAAACTTACTTCCCCTCTCACTGGCCCATGAGTGCCTTAAGTATAGAAACCCTAAACCTCTTGCCATCAGTTACCCATGACAACCCCAGGTTTGCCATCATGCCATCCATGCATTACCAGTCAGAATTATCCCTGCTTTCACCTCCTGCGCTAAGCCATCAATCCTTCCAGTGATCCAATACCAGAGGGGCTTTGGTCATGGAAAGAAACATTGTCTATAAACATATAGTGGTTTGTAAGAAGATTAAACTGCAGGGAAAGTGTCCTGATTCTACCCATCACTTAGAAGGAAAACAAATTCATACCAAAATGTAATCAACTGAACGATTCCTGGCAGAAGGAGGCAATTCTTGTGGCCAGAACTATAGATTCCATTTCTCATTGTGCTTCACCACTCAGGGCCCAGTGCACAATTTTTCTTTCATAGGCTTTGAGGCCAGAGAGAAATTCTATTCAAACTTGCAGTCCTCAGTTCTGAGCTCTTGACCATAACCAATCAAACCTACAGAAATGTCATGAGAAGCAAACAGGAAACATTGCTTCCGCTGTCCATATGCTCAACCAAGGCGAGCCTCCTCAGAGGATGATTCTTTTCACATGTGGCCAGTCATAACCAGGTTTGGGATCACTTTGGCTTTCCCGGACTTGCTTTTCAGATAAATGAAATTTGTACCAAAATGGCATTCCACAGGCTCACTGGCTTGAATGAAAATTGTTCTATTAAAGAAATGATTCTAGCTTTATAAAAATATTTGTACTTTTTGGTTATGAGAAAATCTTTTAAAATTAAACTTATTGGGGTAATATTGGTTAATAATATTATGTTTCAAGTGTTCAATTCTATGTCATCTATATATTGCGTTGTGTGGTACCACCCAGTCTAGTCTCCTTCTGTCACCACATATTTGACCCCTTTATCCTTTTAACCCTCCCCCCACCTTTTCCTCAGGGAACCATCACACTGTTGGCTGTATCTATGAGTTTGTTTGCTGCTGTCTGTTTTATATCCCACACATGAGTGAAATCATGTGGTTTTTGTCCTTTTTCGTCTGACTTCTTTCACTTAGCATGATATTCTCAAGATCCATCCATGTTGTCACAAATGGCAATATTTCATCTTTTTGATGGTTGAATAGTATTCCACTGAATATATGTACCATATCTTTATCCAATCATTGGTCGAAGGACACTTGGGTAGTTTCTACTCTTGTCTGTTGTGAATAATGCTGCAATGAACGTAGGGGTGTTTTCAGGTAGATACCCAGGAGAGGGATTGCTGGGTCAAATGGTAGTTCTGTTCTTAAGTTTCTAAGGAGCCTCCATATCATTTTCCATAGAGGCTGTTCCAGTTCACATGATGAAATCTTCCTTAAACACAGTTCTCTGTACAGTGGACTCCACTGGACTCTCCTGAAAGAAGTCTGATTTCTGAAGTGTCAGGAGGCACTGTGACACGATATCACCCTGAAGACAGTCTCAGGACATCAGTCAGGGTGACTTTATGGTATTGAAAACAATGGCTATCAGTTAGGGATGCTGAGATTTAACCCTTCCGTGGCAGCAGCAGGCGTCACTTATGTTCTTTCCTTTTCCTCCCACCTGCTTCCATTCACATCAGTGCATTAGCTGGTAGCTCACTGTTTGCTGCTGTCAGAGGCAGCGCCTGCCCTGGTCCTTCCCGCAGCTTCACCACACACTATCGAGCCTCCTCTTTCTCCTCCAAGACAGAGGACATGTGCTCTGAGCATGGAGTCACACAGACTGGACATCTAACTGCGCAGCGTGGGCCACTTTCCGAACCTCCAGAAGCTGGTTCTAGCATCAGAAACCGATTTCTCTGAGGGAAAATAAGGAACAGTACATGCATGTGGGAGGTGCCAAGTCGGTGGTGTTGCCCCGTGACCTGGTGCAGAGTGGGCCCCACTCAGCCCCCCAGCTGCGCCTGTCCCTGAGCTCATACAGGTGGGGGAGTCCAGTTGTCACACAGCCATTAGTGGTGACCCCTGAGGCTGCAGAGCATGTGATGCTAAGAGGGCCACAATCTCCTGCATATCCCAAGAGCTCAAGCTCCCTCACCCTGAAGCAGAATAAAGGTGATATGGAGGGGATGAGCTGGAAGGGTTTGGAAACTGGGAATCCTGCCCTAGGAGCAGAGGCCGACCAGCCTGCTGCTGTCTAATTTCAGATGAAATTACTTCAGAGGAAGGGGCTGGTATCTAATTGAATTGGGTGAAGTCCCCCTTTGGGATCCCTTACTTAAAAGGATGAGTCAGGACGAATGTAGTTATCTATCTCTCCAGTTCTGGCCTGGCGGCTCCACTAGGCTGGGTGTTCCCTCTGACTTCTCTTTCCAGGGTTCCACTTTGGCCTCTGGGTTCAGACAAGTTGCACCAGGGTGGGAGGCTGCAAGGGCCTCTGGTGTGGGCAGGTCCTGGGTGCCCGGAGGGGATGAGGCCTCAGGAAGGCAACTCCGGGAGAATGCAAAGCGAGGAAATGGGAGGCCCCCCACCCCCTGGGCGCACGGGGGGGGGGGGGGGGGGGGGTAGGGGTAGGGGAATAGAGGGGCCAGGCGCCCTCAGGCCTGGTGCTGTGAACGAGCCGCCCAGCGGACCCCGCGCCCGACAGGGATCTATTTACTGACTGACCAGCTCTGAGAAGCCAGTGTTGGACATGTTGCAGCTGAGTAAGCTCTCAGGGGGATGGAGGGGCTCAGCCAGGGAGCTGCTGCGTGTGGCTCCTGCGAAAACCAGGCGTAGCTGAGCCAGATCCTCAGCTTGTCCAACGTGATGGCTCCGCTGGCCCGGAGTTAAAGGACAAGTGTCGCCCTCCTCTCCGCAGTTAGGGTACCGATGGCTTCTCAGGACCTTTCCCTTTCCCTTTTTTAAAAGGAGTGTGCCAGGGGCATTTGAGAGTAAATGACAACAAGGACAACAACCCGCGCGGCTTGGGTTCTCTCTCGCTGGCCGCTGGGTCCGGTGCTTGTCGCTAAGTGTCCCCAGAGGCCGGGGCCACGATGCCTTCTCCAGCGGAGGCAGCGTTTAACCCGGCACCACCGGCTGTGCTTGCACACTTGCTGTGAGCGTGGTGGGCCGCTTTCACCGGCCCTGTGTGCGGGCGGGAGCAGCCGGCCGCCTGCGGGCCGTTCACACACACCCCGGGAGGCGCCGCAGCGTGCAATGGCCCGAGTAGGGGACCTGGGGCTCGGTTTCCAGCCTCGTCACCCACTGGCCCGCCTCCCGGCTGTGCCCAGGGCCACGGGGATTACAGATATGATCCGTGCGGAGCCGGCGCCCGGAGGAGGTGCTGTCAGTTTCACGCGCCCCGCTGGCTCTAAACCCGAGTCCTCCTCCCCTTTATCTCCGCTTCCCAGTCTGTGGGTTTCGTTACATAACCCGGGGGCGCGCCTGTGTCTGCGCTCACGTGTGTGTTTGGGGACCTGGGTGGCGTTTGGGTTCAGAATCAAAGCCACCCCCTTAAAAACTCCGGAAGCCAGATCAACTCCAGACCACGAGCCTGACCCGCAGAGGAGCGGCTTAGCTCCCAGAATCCGCAGCCACCTGGTCGGCGCACCTGCTCCTCCTCCTCCGCATGGATTTTCAGGAGCCTTCTCTGGCTGGCCAGGGGCATCACAATGACATTTAAGTTTCCTTTTCGCGTTCTTCCCGTATACAAGGATAGGCCTGTTTCAAACACTGGAAGGGACTGGAGCAGGGTTTCTGTGGAAGCTGAGTTCCGCACCGAGCGAGGCCAGCCGCCCGGCACTGACAGCTGCTGTGGACAGGAGCTCCCCGGCTCTCTGGCGGCCGCAGTTCAGGGCTGGGTGATGGACCCTGACACTGACATCCTGTTATCCAGTAATGTACCTCGGAGAGTCAGCAGTGAGGTCAGCAGTGGCCTAATTTCAGCGTCCTCCCAAGGCCCACGCCCACACCCCGCACCCCGCTGGCAGGGGAAGGGGGCCTCAGGTGATAATGTACTGCGTGTGCATTCCTGCTGCGCCTGGAATGCTGACCCTTTTTTAACGAAGCCTGACTAATCTGTTAGCTACACACACTGCTTCGCTACTGATAAAAGGAACTTTGTGGTGTGGATTTGTGGGCAGGATTTTTACCTTCCTAAAACCAAAGGAGTCCACTAATGCCTTCTGCGTTTCAGGTGGAATTACAGTCGCCTGGCCAGAGCACCTGCCTCCTTTTACTTTATTACATGTTGTTGAGGGACCACATGCTAGGCCAGTGATGAGCAACCTTTTGAGCTTGGTGTGTCAAAATTCACCAAAAAAACAAGCATAACTCAGGTGGTGTGTCACTTGGAGATAAAAACCATAATTTTGCGATATTTATAGTTTAAATAACAAAAATGTATAATTGTAATATATAACTGTATTTAATAAACCAAAAACTAATTATTTAACTTACCTGCTTAGTGACTTTTTTGTTCATCTGTCAGTCGGTTTCTTTTGTTGGTCTTGATATTATTTAACTTGTGTGGGGTGCCGTGAACTAAGATAAGTGAGGGGGAGGGGGAATTCTTTAATTAACCTGCCTACTAGTGACTTTTTTGTTGCTAAATTTCATTAGCTAAACCTTCAATTGAAGGTTGGTATTTTGTACACTTCAAGCCAAAGCAAGTGCTACTAACTTCATCTGTCAATCTGTTTCTTTTGTTGGTTGTGATATTATTTAACGCTGAGAATAAGGTCTCACAAAAGTACATAGAGAGAAAAACTGTGAGTAAAGCCATTGCTATATTTTTCAGGGTGCTAAAAGTGTCTGGTAATCAGTTCCAGGCACTCCAAATTTCCTGTTCACGGTGGCACTCCTCTTGATTCTCCAAGGGACACCTTTCCAGATTCTCAAGCTTTGACCTCAAGTCGACAAACGCCTGAGCCCAGATGCTGTCTTGAAATTCTGCAAGTTGCATCTCCAGATCATCAATTTGCACCCATTGGAAACCATTTAATTTCAAACTATTATGAACTATTTATGGTCTGTTCTAGGCTTCTAAATTGATTAAATTTATCACTGAACTGGTCAAGTAATGAGTCTAAAACATGCTGGTACTTTATATGCAAGGGTTCCATTTGATTTTGTACAGCTGCACTGGCCTTCTCAAAATACTTTGTTACTTGAGGGAAATATTTACAAGTTTTAGTTTCTACATCTTGCTTGAAAATTTAGAGTGTCTACACTACATTATAGCAAATGTTTCATCCTCGGCTACTGCACCTGGCCGTGCAGTAGCTGAGGATGAAATGCCCTTCTTGGGATGCGGCCCCATACTTCTCTGTATTGGACCACATGCGGCTGCGTATCATCAAAAATGGCTACGCGTGTCAGTGCTGACACGCATGTCATAGGTTCGCCATCACGGTGCTAGGCAGTAACTTTCATTTTTCAAAAAAGTCTAAATCAGATTCAGATCCCTGAGTCCCAAGGGTAGACACAGGCACCTGGAGCATCCAGTCCATGGACTCGAGGACTTCAGCTCTTCTCTCTGGGGAAGGCCTCCCTTAGCCCTCCTGCTCATGAACTGAATCTCATAGGAAAGTCACCAGATGCAATGTTGTCATGCAGGGGTACCACTCTGTCCGTAACTCCTGAAATACACAAACTTATTAACATTTATGTCCAGCTTCCTGAGCTGAACAGGAGAGGTCAAGGTGCAATTTCTACCTCCAGTTCTGCCTGCTTTGCTGGCCTTGCATATGTCATTATGTGCCTACGTTGCTGCGCAGCTCTGTTCTGCCAGCAAATGCAGGAAAGCAGAAGCTGTCCTGAGGCCCAGGTGGGGCTGAGGACTCATGCTTGGCACTTTCAGAAGAATGTGCTCTGGTGCGAGAACCAAGATGGCGGCATAGGTAAACACCTATTGTTCTGCCCCGCGCAACGATTCAAAAACTACAACATAACAACAAAACAAACATCACCCAGAATCACCAGAAAGCTGGCTGAGTGAAAACTCCACAAATAAAAGTAAAGGTGGGACACTGAGACTCAGAAGAGCAGCGGGAGCGCAGCCTTGAAGACGGAAATAGGTTAGGAGCCATCCTGGTCAAGCGTGTGGGCTGTAGGGCTGGAGCAGAAACCCTGACTGGATTTCACCAACGGGGAGGGTGGAGACGTCCCACTGCACGGATTCCCCAGCACCAGGCGAGGTCCGAGGTCCGGGGGACACACCCTGGAAGCCGGGCGCGGCAGAGGTCTCCTAGTCTGTGGAGAAACCGAGTAGCTGGGAAAAGAAGTTTGCGTGAAAGTAAACTGTGCGACTTGCTCCCTGGAAACTTGTCTCCTGGTCCCGGAAACCACCTGTTTTACAACCCTGGGCGAGACTTTGGGTGTACAGACTCATTTGGGGAGAGGTAGAGTTGTCTGGCAAGGGGAAGAGACTAGCGGCTTTCTCTTGGAGGTGCCTGCAGCCATCCCCATCCAACAGAGACCCGTGCGCTCTCGAGCACCGCATAGGATGTAGCTGACACTGAGGCTGCCTGCTTAGCTCAGAGACTCTGCCCATCCAACCTGAACACAGTCTCCCTTCACAGCCAATTGGCCTGGAGGTCAAACCCTCCTAGGGCTAACAACAACAGCTGGGTTTAAATTCAAAAATACTGTACAAGCCATAAAGAATTGCAGTAAGAGTACCCACCTCAAGTAACTGGGGAGGCTGTGCCACTGACCCTTAGAGGACATCTACCACATAAAGCAGCCACCATGCAGAGATATGGAAAGAAATCAGGTGTGAAAGAAATGGAGGAAAAAAGACGACTAGACATAGAGTTCAAAGCCACAGTTATAAGGCTTTTCAAGATGCTCCTAGAAAAGGCCGATGAACTTAATGAGAACTATAAGGAAATAAACAAGACCAACCAGGAAATGAATGAGACTTACAAGGAAATGAATGAGACCCTCAAGGAAATGAACAAGACCTCTGAGGATATGAACGAGACCCTCACGGATATGAAAAAGGACCAACTAGAAATCAAGCATACACAGACTGAAATAAAAAATATTACACAAAGTCCTAAAAGCAGTCCAGAGGGCCACAAGAACCAAGTCAAAGATTTGAAATACAAAGAAGCAAAATCTACTCGGCTGGAAAAGCAAGAAACAAAAAGAATTCAGATAATTGAAAATAGTGTAAGGGGCCTCTGGGACAACCTCAAGCATGCCAATATCTGAATTATTGGGGTGCCAGAAAAAGAGAGAGAGCAAGTTAATGAAAACCTACTTGAAGAAATAGTGACTGAAAACTTCCCCCACCTGGTGAAAGAAACTGACTTAAAAGCCCAAGAAGTACACAGAACCCCAAAATATAGGAATCTAAAGATGACCACACCAAGACACATCATAATTAAAATACCAAGAGCAAAAGATAAAGAGAGAATATTAAAAGCAGCAAGAGAAAAACAGTTGGTTTCCTACAGGGGAGCACCCATACGATTGTCAGCGAATTTCTCAACAGAAACGATGCAGGCCAGACAGGAGTGGCAAGAAATATTCAAAATAATGAATAGCAAGAATCTACAACCAAGATTATTCTATCCAGCAAAGCTATCATTCAGAATTGAAGATCAGATAAAGTGCTTCGCAGATAAGAAAAAGCTAAAGGAGTTCATCACCACCAAACCAGTATTATATGAAATGCTGAAAGATATTCTTTAAGAAGAGGAAGAAGAAAACGGTAAAAATATAAATTATGAACAACAAATACACATCTATCAACAAATGAACATAGAAATCAAGTGAATTGATAGGCTGATGAACAGGATAAACTGGTGAATATAACAGAAACATGGACATAGAGAGGGAATGGACTGACAATTCTTGGGGAGAAAAGGGTTGTGGGAAGTACAGCAAGAGACTGGACAAAAATCTTGCAACAATGGGAGAGGACAGTGGGGAGGGGGAGCTGAGGGTGGAGGGTGGGATAGGTACAGGGTGGAGGGGAGCTATAGGGGGATAAAAAAGGGGAAACAATGTAATTAATAAACTGAACAATAAAGATAAAAATAAATAAATAAATAAGAAAAAAGAATGTGCTCTGGTGCATTCATGCCATGCCTCCAGCCCTCACTCTCACACAAAACTAGCAAACCAGAAAGCTTTTAAAGAATCTGAGGAAATGAAGCACTGAAGGTTCCATATACATCTTATATTAGGAGATCCACCCCATCCCCTGACCTTGGCTTCCACTCAGGGCCTCTGTTCTCCCCGGCATGGTCCTGCCAGTCCTTGCTTTTCATTGCCTGCCCACAGTGGACAGTTAGAATGGGGAATATGGACATGGACAGCAAAAGAGTGTTTAAGGCCCCAAACAAGAATTGCACAGGAAGTTACACCAGAGGGGCCAAGCACATGGGTCACTAGTGGTCAGGATCCAGCAAATATGGAAAGAGACTATCTCAGCTTCTCAGGAGAACACGCAAGAAGCAAACCGGGTCTGGAGAGCCTGATTGTTCCTGAGCCACACAGGAGCAGGATTTAAGAGAATGGAAACAGTCTCAGGAATGAAATTCTGAGGTTAAGATTTTTTTGGCTTAAATCAGTTGCAAGGATAATGGATCGAGGTTTCCAAACTTGATTTTACTGTCTGAATTTGGAAAATGTCTCATCCGACATCAATTTTAAAAGAGGGAAACCTCATGCTTGCCCCAGATCAGTGACCACAAAGCTACACTCATGGATTTGGTAATACCCACGGCTTCTTTGCTTTAGGAAAAGATGATGCAAATCATAATAGATAAATATTTGAAAAAGGATTTTGTGCTTTCCCTCTACTAGATGATGTCTATTACCAAAACACCCTCCACATCTCCCTTTCTCCAGTGACTGCAGGCGAACTTATTTCTCTGCATTGCTAGGGGGTCTCACATTTGTTGAACACCAGCCACGTTATAGGTGTTCACCTGTTTTCTTGGTTGGTTCTCACAATAATCCATCGAAAAAGGTATTTATTATCTTCTTTTTAGAAGAGGAGGCTTGAGCTTAGTGAGGTAAGACATTGCCCTTGTAGACATAAGTTGCAAAAGCTATGGAGAGCGTCTTCAAAGCCGGGTCTGTTTGCTAAGCCCGATGCTCCTCCATCTGCTTCCTGAACGCATATGGCTTGTTCATGCGGAGGTCTGGGTGTGAGCAGTCTCTGGGTACCTACAAATGCGTGGGGCATGTCTGAGACTGAGTATCTGCCAGGCATCTGAAATTTGCAATTCTCTCTTTCCCCTTTCAACAAAGACAGAAACATCAAGGATGAGAGAGAATCACTGATTGGCTGCCTCCTGTGCAGCCCCCACTTGGGATCAAGTCTGAAACCTGGCTATGTGCCCTGACTGGGACTCGAACCGTGACCTCCTGGTTCACAGGTCATCGCTCACCCACTGAGCCATGCCGTCCGGCTGCATCGCATTCATTATTGCTAAATTGCTTAAAATGCAGGTGGAGTTGCCTGGGAAACAGAAGCGCAAGAGAAGAACATTACTGTTCTTTCTGCACCTGGAAGAACCACATGAGGGGCCAAGTTCCCCTGTGTCTGACACAGGAAGGAGCAGAGCCTCTTTAGTCGTGTGGTTCCCACACCTTTGTGTAGGCATCTGAGGAATTCTCGGGGCTACAATCAGGTAGCAAGACAAAGTTTAGGTCTGTGAATAGGAAGCTCTTCACCCATGGCATCTAATTTCCTTTTTCAAAAACCATCGAGTTTCCCTATGCTTTCTTTCCAGATAATACTGTTGGGTTCTCCATGTGCTAACATTTTAACTATTCATACTTCAGAAATAATCAGGAGTACCATTATCTCCCTCGCCTCCCTCCAGTGTGTGTTGGGAGGAGAGGGAGATAGAAAGTTATCAAAAATGTTTATTTTATATTTTTAAAATTTTCACAATGTTAAAACCTGAGTAGTCAGGCATAAAACACACATAAAAAGTAGGTTTTAAAAGGCCTCCTTTGAAGTGAGAGAATTTCTGGATGGGTTGGATTCATGCTCACAGTCTCCTAGTTCTACAGTGACCCCAGCCACAGGGACCGGTCCTGTTTCCATCTTTTTAATTGTTTATTTTTTTTCAATTACAGTTTACATTCAATATTAGTTCACTGGTTTCAGGGGTAGAGCAAAGTGGTTAGAGAAGCATATACTTTACAAAGTGTTCCCCTGATATTCCCATCACTCACCTGGCCCCACACACTACAATATTCCTGATTATGTTCCTAGGCTGTACTGCACATCCCGGGACTGTTTGCAATGACCAATTTGCCCTTCTCAGTCCCTTCCCCTTTCTCACCCATCTCTCCAACTCCCTCCCCTTTGGCAACCATCAGTCTGTTCTCTGTATTTATGAGCCTATTTCTAGTTTGTTTGTTCATTTATATTGTTTTATATTCTGCGTATAATTGAAAATATATAGTAATTGTCATTCTCTAACTAACTTACTTCATTTAGCATAAAACCCTTAGGTCCATTCAGGCTGTCACAAATAAGATTTCCTTCTTGTTTATGACCCAGTCACATTCCATTGTGTAATGTACCACAGCTTTTTTATCCACTCATCTACTGAGCTGCTTCCAAATCTTGGCTATTGTAAATAGTGCTGCAGTGAGCATAACAGTGTACATGTTCTTTTGAATCAGTGATTCTGGTTTCTTGGGATGTATACCAAAAAGTGAAATCACTGGGACATAAAGAAGTTCCATTTTTAATTTTTGAGGAAACTCCATACTGTTTTCCACAGTGGCTGAAGCAATCTGCATTCCTACCAGTGGACTAGGGTTCCCTTTTTTCCACCTTGCCAAACATGTTTGTTGATTGATGATAGCTAATCTGACAGTTGTGAGGTGATACCTTGTTGTAGTTTTAATTTGCATCTCTCGGATGATCAGTGATGTGGGGCATCTTTTCATGTGTCTGCTGGCCATCTGTGTGTCCTCTGTTTCCATCTTTCTAAATGGCAGTGAACAGTGTCTCCATTAACAGGATAACTTTCATGTCTCAGTGTTCAAATACATATGCATCTTGGAGTTGAGCATTCCAGAATGGCTTCTCCTGAGAAATATTGCGGAAGGAATCAAGTCGTGTCTTTCTCCATTTCCCCCACTTTCCTCTTCAACAGCAGTGTGAGAATGTGGGCGCAGAATGTGGAGCCCATGAGCCCAGCAGCTGAATTTTGGTAGCCACACTGAGGTGCCTTTCTAGGAAGTTGGCCTGGTGCGGGAGGAGCCCCAAGTTTACTCTAGAGGAGCCTCTGAATGTTGGAGGTGGAGAATACACTTTAGAAGCAGATTTAACACACACAGCATGCTGTCATTTATTTCTCCTCCATATTGAAGCCGAGGGCCAGGACTCGGTCCTCATCTCCATTGTCTTATCTACACTCACTGCCCAGATGACCTCATGGGGTCTCATGGCTGTAACTCCACATTTGGATTTGTCACCTGAACCCTTCCTGAACACCTGGCTTACATGTACCAGCGTTTTCTTAACCTCTGTTCCATGATGTCTAGTCAGCATTGCAAACCCTTTTGCTACCCCTTACCTCCAGTCTCCACAGCCCCTGTCCCCGCTTTATTTGGCCATTTGCTCAGGTCAAAGGTCTTGGAGCCACCCTTGACCCTTCTCTTTCATATACATTCCATTTCTGAATTTATAGCAAATCCTTTGGCTCCACCTTCCAGACCTCCAGAATCCACTCCTCACCACCTCCACTTTCACTTCCCAGCCCAGCCCTGCATCTCCCGCCTGAATTAGAATCACCTCAGTAGATTCATCGCTCCATGGTTTTCCTGCCTCTACCTCTGTTCCTTTACAGACATCTCTAACCACAGAAGCCAGGCGAGCATTCAAAACCCAGCCAAATCCAGATCCAGTCGTTCCTGCGCCATCTGATTCAGAGTAGATGCTCAAGTCCCTGGAAGGGCCTATGAATCCTGCACGCTGCCCCGTGTGCCCCTCAACCTCCAACCTCACTCTCACTGTTTCTCCATCAACCCCTCCTCACCACAGACCTAGTGTTCCCTAAAACTTGCCCAGGCCACTGCCCTCAGGGCCTTTGCACTCACTGGTCCTTCTGCCCGGAGTGATTTCCCACCCCCCTCAGCCTCCACCAGTGTAGACGTCCTGATCCTGGCCCCTTCTTGCCTGTTCATTTACCAGAGTCCTGCTGCGATCACCTTGACTCAAAATGTCAACCCCGCACCTTCCTTCCCCTGCCCTGTCTAGTCCTGCCATTGCTCAGACTCCCTCCTTCAGGGGAGAATTTCAGTGCTGAGTCTCTCTCTGCCTTTTCCTTTTAAAGCAAAGAGAGCAGAAGCAAGCCAGAGGCCTGCTTCTGCTGTGTTAGATGTGAAGCCATCACCAGGCAGGGGAGGAGGGATTAAAGCGCTCAGGCCCATCAGGCACCTTCAGTGGCTGAAGAAAAAGCAGAAAGAAAGCAGCGCCCAATACCCTATCTACAGCCGGAAGGAGCACGATCTCTATCTCAGGATGGAAGATCAGCGTCTCTGAGTCCAGGAACAGCCTGTGCTGGACCAAGACCAGTTATTGTTGAAGATTATGTAAAAGGGCTTGGAAAAAATTTAAGAAGTCATATCACAGCGTTCTGTTTGTTCCCATTGTCAGACTGAGCGTGAACCAGGGCAAGAAGGAAGGAAGGAAAGACGCGGTCAGGCAGCAAAGGGCGCACGCGTCAGCAGAGCTGTGGTCTTGGCTCTGGCGTGCAGACCGGACCCAAGCCCTGGCTGTGCTGTGAGTGGCCTGGGCTCTGCTCAAGATGTTCACACCCACACCTCTCCTCACATGGCTGCGGGGGCTGGTCCTCCTTCTGGGGATCTGTCCTTCATGGTAGAAAAATTCAACACGCTTTTTTTTTTTTTTTTATTAAAAAACAAAAAAACAAACCACAAACTCTCAGCAAAATGGGACTGGAGGGATCATACCTCAACATGATAAAGGTTTGTATGACAAACCTACAGCCAACACCACTCAGTGGGCAAGGACTAAAACCATTTCTCCTAAGAACAGGAACAAGGCAGGGATGTCTGCTTTCACCACTCTTATCCAGCATAGCGCTGGAAGTCCTAGCCACAGCAATCAGACAAGAAGAAAACAAAAAGGCACCCAATTCAAAAGGAGGAGGTAAAACTGTTATTATTCACAGATGACATGATATTGTATGTGGAAAACCCTAAAGTTTACACCAACAAACTAGATTTAATAAAGGAATTCAGCAATGTAGCAGGATACAAAATCAACACCCAGAAGTCAATGGCATTTCTATACACCAAAAGTGATTTTTCAGAAAAAGAAAAGAAATGAAATAAATAAATAAATAAATACTCCATTTATCATTGTAACAAAAAATTAAGATAATTAGGAATAAACTTAACCAAGGAGATAAAAGACCTGTACTCAGAAAATTACAGGCTGTTGAAAAAAAAGATAGAGGAAGATATAAACAAGTGGAAGAATATATCATGTCCATGGGTTGGTAGAATCAACATCATTAAGATGTCCATACTACCCAAGGCAATCTATAGATCCAATGAAATCCATATCAAAATACAAATGGCATATTTCACAAATCTGAAACAAATACTCCAAAAATTCATATTGGAACAAAAAAGGCCCTGAATAGCTGCAGCAATCCTGAGAAAGAAGAACAAAGTTGGAGAGATCATAATACTGGCCTGGAACGGGCACAAGAACAGGCATATAGATCAAATGGATCAGAACAGAGAATCCAGAAATTGACCCAAGCCATTATGCTTGATTATTTGACAAAGGAGGCAAGAGCATACAATGAGTCAAGACAGTCACTTCAATAAATGGAGTTAGGCTATTGGACAGGTACATGAAAAAAAGAAAAGAAATTAGGCCACTAACTTATACCATATACAAGAATAAATTCAAAATGGATAAAAGGCTTAAATGTAAGTCATAAAAGCATAAAAATCCTGGAAGAAAACATAGGCAGCAATATATCAGTCATGTCTCATAGCAAAATTTTCATGGATACAATGCCTGGGGCAAAAGAAACAAAGGAAAAAAATAAGCAAATTGGACTACATAAAAATAAAAAAGGTTCTGCACAGCAGAAGAAACCACCATCAACATGAAAAGGGAACCCACTGTTTGTGAGAACATATTGGGTAATGATACATCTGATAAGGGGTTAATTTCCAAAATATATAAAACTAGAGGCCCGGTGCACAAAATTCATGCATGGGGATGGGTTGTCTGTCAGCCTTGCCTGTACCCTCTCCAATCTGGGAACCCTTAAGGAATATCCAACTGCCCGTTTAGGCTTAATTCCAATAGGATCCAGAACTGCTGGCTCCCAACTACTCGCCTGCCTGCCTTCCTGATTGCCCTTAACAGTTTCTGCCTGCCAACCTGATCACCCCCTAACTACTCCCCTACGAGCTTGATTGATGCCTAATTGCTCCCCTGCCAGCCTGTTTGCCCCTAGCTTCTCTCCCCTGCAGGCCTGGGTTCCCCCCCGCAACTGCCTCATCACCCCTAACCACTCTCCTGCCAGCCTGATTGATGTCTAACTGCTCCCCTGCCAGCCTGATTGCCCGTAACTGCCCTCTCCTGCAGGCCTGGTCACCTTTAGCTGCCCTCTCCTGCAGGCCTGGTTCCTCCCCCCAACTTCTCTCCCCTGCAGGCCTGGGTCCCCCCAAACTGTCCTTCTTTGCAAGCCTGGTCACCCCCAACTTCCCTTCTCTGCTGGCCTGGTCACCCCTAACTGCCCTCCCTTGCAGGCTTGATCGTCCACAACTACCCTTTCTTGCAGGGCTGGTCCCTTCCAACTACCCTCCCCTGCTGGCCATCTTGTGGTGGCCATTTTGTGTCCACATGGAGACGGGATCTTTGACCACATGGGGGTAGCGATCTTGTGTGTTGGAGTGATGGTCAATCTGCATATTACTCTTATATTAGATAGGACAGAGGCCTGGTGCATGGGTGGGGGCCAGCTGGTTTGCCCTGAAGGGTGTCTTGGATCAGGGTGGGGTTTCCTTGGGGCATGGGGTGGCCTGGCGAGGGGTCTGTGGTGTTTTGCAGGCTGGCCATGGCCCCGGGCAACCCAAGTGGAGTCCCTGGTATTTGGAATTTATTTATCTTCTACAATTGAAACTTTATAGCCTGGAGCAGAGCCAAGCCTCCTGCTTGCCCCTTGGCAGCAGCCATTTTTGTTGGAATTAATTTAGCTTCTATAATTGAAATTTTGTAGTATTGAGTGGAGGCCTGGGCCCACCAAGGTATATGGATAGCTTGGCTTCCTCCATCGCCAGGGAAACCCAAGCCTCCCTCCTGCTCGCACAGTGGCTACAGCCATCTTGGTGGAGGTTATTTTGTCTACTTGCCTCTAATTGGCTGGTGGGCATGGCTTGTGGGTATGGCTTGTGGGTGTAGTGGAGGTATGGTCAATTTGCATATTACTCTTTTATCAGATAGGACTAGAGGCTAGGTGCATGAAATTCATGAATGGGGTGTGAGGGGAGTGTCCCTCAGCCCAGCCTGCACCCTCTCCAATCTGGGACCCCTTGAGGGATATCCAACTGCCTGTTTAGGCCCAATCCTGGTAAAATGCTCAATGTCACAATTATCCCGGTAGGATTGGGCTTAAACGGGCAGTCAGACACATCCCTCTCACAATCCAGAACTGCTGGCTCCCAACTGCTCGCCTGCCTGCCTTCCTGATTGCCCCTAACTGCTTCTGCCTGCCAGCCTATCACTCCCTAACCACTCCCCTGCCAGCTTGATTGATGCCTAATTGCTCCCCTGCCAACCCATTTGCCTCTAGCTGCTCTCCCCTGCAGGCTTGGGTTCCCCCCAACTGCCCTTCCCTGCAGGCCTGGTCACCCCCAACTTTTCTCCTCTGTTGGCCTGGTCACCCCTAACTGCCCTCCCCTGCAGTATTGATCATTCCCAACTGCCCTCCCTTGCAGGCCTGATCACCCACAACTGCCCTCCCTTGCAGGCCTGGATATTATCTGCATATTACTCTTTTATTAGATAGGATAGAGGCCTGGTGCATGGGTGGAAACCAGCTGGTTTGACCTGAAGAGTGTCCCGGATCAGAGTGGGGTTTCCCTTGGGGCATGGGGCTACCTGGGTGAGGAGCCTGTGGTGGTTTGCAGGCTGGCCATGCTCCCTGGTGACCCAAGTGAAGGCTCTGATATCTGGAATTTACTTATATTCTACAATTGAAATTTTGTAGTCTGGAGTGGAGCCAAGCCTTCTCACTCCGTGATGGCAGCCATTTCTGTTGGGTTTATTTACCTTCTATAATTGAAACTTTGTAGCCTTAAGTGGAGACCTTGGCCGGGCCAGGGCAGGTGGAAAGCTTGGCTTCCTCCATCTCTGGGTGCAACTCAAGCCTCCTGCTCTCTCCAGCTCTGTGGCTGCCATCATTACCTTCTATAATTGAAACTTTGTAGCATTGAATGGAGACTTATGCCAGCAAGGGCAGGCAGAAAGCTTGGCTTCCTTAATTGCCAGGGAAACCCAAGCCTTCCTCCTGCTCTCTGTGGCCAGCAGCCATCTTGGTTGGGTTTATTTGCATATTTGCTCCTAGTTGGGTGGTGGGTGTAGCACAGGTATGATCAATTTGCATATTATTCTTTTATTAGATAGGATACTGTTGCAGTTCAATAAGAGGAAGACAAACAACCCAAATAAAATATGGGCAGAGGACCTGAATAGACATTTCTCCAATGATGACATACAAATGGCAAGAGACATATTTTAAAAATGCTCAATGTTACAATTATCAGAGAGATGCAAATTAAAATGACAATGAGGTATCACTTCACACTTTCTAGAATGATTACCATCAAGAAATCAACAAACAACTGCTGGCAAGAATGTGGAGAAAAGGTACCCTAGTGCACTGCTGGTGGGAATGCAGACTGGTACTACCACTATGAAAAACAGTATAGAGTTCCCTTAAAAAATTAAAAATGACCCACTTCTAGGAATCTTATATAATAAAAAGCTAATATAAAAATTGTCCCCTTGAGAGTTCAACTGACTGGGAGTTTGACCACTCACTGTGACATGCACTAATCACCAGGGGGTGTTATGGAATGAGAGAAGGCACCAACTGGCAGCCGGAAGGCCCTGATTGGCCCCGATTGCTGACCAGGCCTAAGGTCCCTAACTGTGCAGGAATTTTGTGCACCAGGCCTCTAGTCCTATCTAATAAAAGAGTAATATGCAGATTGACCATCACTCCAACACACAAGAGGGCTGCCCCCATGTGGTCAAAGATTCTGCCCCCATGTGGACACAAGATGGTCACCACAAGATGGCCAGCAAGGTGGGGCAGTTGGGAGGGACCAGGCCTGCATGGGGAGGGCAGTTAGGGGTGACCAGGCCAGCAGAAGAGGGAAGTTGAGGGCAAACAGGCTGGCAGGAGAGCAGTTAGACATCAATTAGTTTGGCAGGGTAGTGGTTAGGGGGTGATCAGGCTGGCAGGCAGAAGCAGTTAGGGGCAATTGGGGAGGGAGTCAGGCGAACAGTTTGGAGTCAGCAGTCCTGGATTGTGAGAAGGATGTCCGACTGCCCATTTAGGCCCCATCCCACCGGGATCGGGCCTTAACGGGCAGTCAGACATCCCTCAAGGGGTCCCTGATTGGAGAGGGTGCAGGCTGGGCTGAGGGACATCCTCCATCTCCTCGTTCATGAATTTCATGCACCAAGCCTCTAGTATAGTATAAGAAACCAGAAAAAGAATGTATGCACCCCTATGTTCATAGCAGCTTTATTTACAATAGCTAAGATATGGAAACAGTCCAAGTGCCCACCTGTTGTTGAATGAATTAGAAAACTGGTACATTTATGGAATGGAATACTATCTTACCTAATAATAGACAAACATGTAAATTGACCATACCTCCGCTACGCCCACAGCCAATCATAGTGCGTATGCAAATTAACCCAACAAAGATGGCAGTTAATTTGCATACATAGGCGCCCAGCTGCCTCCGTAGACCAGGGGGCTCCTGGGCAGGGCCGAGCCTGTGATTGGAGTTGAGGGCGCGCCTGCCCAGGCCTAAAGCCTTGACCAGCGATCAAAGGGAGCTGGGGGCCCAGGCTCCAGGGCCCAAGGCCAGTGATCAGAGAGATTCCGTGGTTGGAGGGAGTGGGAACCAGCATTTGGAGGGAGTGGGAGCCAGCCCTCTAAGGAGAGGGAGCCAGTGATTGGAGGGAGCAGGAGCCAGCAATGGGAGGGAAAGGCAGTCAGCCATTGAAGGGAGAGGAAGTCAGCCACTGGAGGGAGAGGGAGCCAGTGCTTGGAGAGAGTGGGAGCCAGCGATGGGAGGGGGAGGGAGCCAGCCATTGGAGGGAACCGGGGGGACCCTGCCCAGGCCCAAAGCCTATGCCATAGGCTTTAAGCCTGGGTAGGGGCAGAGATGGGGATCAGTGTGAACTACAGAAAATACTTTTTCTGGCCACTCATTGGCTAAGCTGCCTGTATGCCACTGGTAATATTCTTAGTAACTTGGGTAATAAGAATCCAAAAGATGATCTAGGGTTTTCCACCACACTCCTGGAGAAAAAAAATGAAGGTCTGCTGCTGGAGTGCTAAGAAATGGCATATCCTGCCCTAGCCAGTTTGGCTCAGTGGATAATGCTTCGGCCTGTGAACTGCAGGGTCCGGTTCAATTCTGATCAAGGGCATGTACCTAGGTTGTAGGCTCCTCCCTGGCCAGGGCCCAGGTCAGGGCTCATGCAGGAGGAAACCAATCAAAGTGTCCCTCTCACACTGATGTTTCTCTCTGTCTTTCCTTCTCTCTTCCACATTGTCTAAAAATCAACAGAAACATATCCTCATTAAAGATTAAAAAAAGAAAGAAAGAAGGAAATGTAATATCCTATGAAAGACACATCTTGAAAATACCTGAAGAAAGTTGTCATTTTTTTCATGGTGAAGAGACTGGAATCCATATTGATGAAAACACCTTGGTGGCTGTGGTGACTGGCAGTGGCTGCAGCAGCAGGGTGATGGGGCTGGTGCCTTCCTGATGAGCAAAATAGTTTCAGAGACATTGAAGCATACAACAGACTAATGTATTTCAGAGGGAAGAGGGAGGGGCAGGAAGATATTAATCAAAGAACTTATATGCATATATGCATAGCTGATGGACAGGCAATCAATCATGCAAGGGAGGCCTGGGGAGGGGTTGGGAGCAAGGTGGAGGCCGTCGGTGGAATGGGGCGGGGAGGGACCATCTGTAATACTTTCAACAATAAAGAGAAATTAAAATAAACTATTGAAACTCTTTTAAAAATAAAGAAAAACAGGTATGACTAGATGAAGCTCTAACTTACTTATTTTCTTTTGGTTGTTTTCAATTAGTCTTTTCTTCTTCCTTCCTTTCTATTCTACCCTCAGGATAGGCGGCATTTTATTATTTTCTCAAATCTGCCTTCCTATTGTCCTTTCAGCCCCACTCCTCTAGTTTTTCTCCAGCCTCTGTCTCTTTATTTTGATCTCTCTTTTCTATCTTCAGGTTCCCTCTCTCCACTGGTCCCCTGTACTGCCTACACATACGCTGTTCTCAAACCCCCCAAGCCTTCACTTTTATCATGATTCCATTTCACCTCCATTTACTCTTCCATCTCTACTTTGGTTTTTATAATCAAACTAGAGGCCCGTTGCATTAAGATTCATGCCAGAATAGGCCTTCCTTCCCGTGGCTTCACTCCCAGCCACCGGGGAACCTACAAGTCCTAGCTCCCGGCTGCCCAGGAGCCTGCAGGTCTTTGCTCCTGGCAGGAGCGCCATTCCTATAGCTCCTTCTGTCCCCCCCCCCCCGCACCCCACCCTTCCCTCATAGCAGGTGAAGGGACTGGAATCCATGTTGATGAAATGGCCTCTGCACCTGTGTATGCAAATTAACCCACCAGCTTTGTTGTGTTAATTTGTATACTCACTCCTGATTGGCTGATGGGCATTGTAGAAGTATGGGCAATTTACATATTTCCCTTGTATTAGTGTAGATTCCTCAAAAGAGTTGCCCACTCTTACCATTGTTTTCTCTATACCTGCTGCTCATATCCTCATTGCTTTGTTGCATGTGACTTCTCTGCTTTAATGAGAACACAGCAAAACTGAAGGCACAGTGTACTCCAAACAGCCAGTGAGCATGTGGCTGTGTGTATGGCGTGTAAGGGATTGCGTTGAGTGTCCTATGGAATAGAGACTGCTTTTCCTCCTGGGGTCCAGAGACAGTGTGACAAGGGCACAGCCATCTACCTGGGGAGATGATAATGCTTCACTCAGAGTCAGCTGAGCTTGCAGGAAGAAAGGAGGTGGATACGGTTGATGATTCTGACTTCTGTAGGATAGTCAAGCACAGATATGATGACAGAAGAAATCAGGAGGACTTACATGGAGTGGAGACAAAGAGCTGGTCAAGGAATTTTTGAATAGTTGGTACTTGGTCTGGAATCCTGAAACCTGGCTCATATGTGGATGTTTGAAAGTAAGAAGGCTGAAGAGCTTGAAGGATTCCATCCCTAATAGACTGGACCAGGGAAGGCGAGAAGAGGCTGTCTTCTTCGGTGGAATGCCCTGTTGGCTGTAAGGATTTGGGAGAGGAGTGGCAACAGCACAGCACAGGGTGTTTCCAGGGGGCTATGGATCAGGTGTTTCTACCTTTACTCCCATGCAGAAGGTGATTTTACTGAATGGGGAGCACTCAGCAGAACGGTAGAGGGGGAGATCTAGTATTGGCTCTTCTCTTGCAAACTGTCTCAGTGGGTTTAATCAGCCTAATGAGAAGAGACAGCCCCACACAGGCCTTCTTCCCACCCTCTCTTCTGTGCATCGCACTCATACATGAGCCATTTGTATACCCCTTTCCCTGCAAGCTCTCCCTCCTCCTCGCCTCTCCCCTCTGAGGCTGCTGGCTGAGAAAAAGGAAACAATATTCCATTTGTGAGTGAAGAGAGGACACTTGGTGGAATGATTAGAGCCGGAAACTATGCTCCAATGCAGGACTTCTCTTGCGCTCCACCCCCTGCCCCCCGCCCCGCATTGTTTTCAACTGTGTCAGGACACCTCCCTCATGCACCAACCCAGAAAGTCAGGAATGCTTTCTGCCCAGTGGTTTTAAGTTCCAGTCAATGTCACTATCAATTGAAACATCACAAATGAAGGAGCGCCATTGGAGGTGAAGACAGAGAGCTAGCTGACGAATAAAACTGACAGGCAGAAGCTATCGGACTTCTGCATTCTGGTCCCAGGATGATACGTGTGAGCATGAGGAGGTGCTGTTTTACAGTCCCCTGTCACCATTCCAAGATCAGCAGAGAGAACAGGCAGCGTTGGAGGGGCCTGAGCCTGTGGGGGCTCACAGAGGATAGGACCAGCCTGGGTGCAGCCGCACCTGAGCAAGACAGATCAATGAATGTGCAGGTGAGCAGCCAGAGGAGCCACCTGCAGCTCCTGTCAGTCAAGCACCAGCACAGTGGGCAGGGGCGCAAGGGGCTCTTTCTGCACTAAAGCTTTGCCCACACCCAACAGCTGCTGGCTCTGTGGGAACATTTGCGTGCTGTTTTGACAATTGTGAACACTCCTGTAACCACCACCCAAAGCAAGATACAGGATGTTTGCATTATTCCAGAAAATTCCCTCCTGCTCCTCTCCATCCTTACCTATGCCCCTACCCCAACAAAACAACTGCTTTCTGGCTTCTATCAGCATAGCTTAGCTTAGCCTGTTCTTGGATTTCATATACACAGAATCAGATCATCTGTGGCCTTTTGTGTCTGGTCTCTCCCATAGCATGGCATCTATGAGTCATCGCACTGGGTCTGTATGTATTTCTTTCATGGGTAGTATCCATTGTATGCATGTCACGATTTATCCATTCTCCTGCTGACTGACATTTGGGTTGACTGCTACACCTTTTATGACTCAGGCCCTTTCTGTGGACAGATCTTTTCCTTTCTCTTGGGTGAGTACCTGAGACTGAAATTACTCTCCTTTTGGGTAGATGTAAGTTTGGCATCGAAAGAAACTCCAAACAGTCCTATAAGATGGTTGCAACGTGTTAGCATTCCCACTCACAATGCATGCGTTTCAGGCACGCTACATCCTCAACACATCCAGCATCAGTCTCCTTGTAACATCCTCGCTGTGTACAATGGCCTCTCACTGTGGCTTGAGTTTGTGTTTCCCTGACGACTGTGGATGTCATGCATTTTCACATGTGCTTATTGGACAGTCGTATTTCTTATTTTGTGAAGTGTCCTTCACGTCGTTAGCCCTTTTCACTGGTAATTTGTAGGAGCTCATTATATAGTCTAGACATGTCCTTTATCAGATATATATGCAATTACTTTCACTATTCTGTGGCTTGTCTGTTCATTTTCTTAATGGTGCAGAAACTTTTAATTTAATTTAATTTAATTTTTAAAATATATTATATTAATTTTTTACAGAGCGGAAGGGAGAGGGATAGAAAGTCAGAAACATCGATGAGAGAGAGACATCGATCAGCTGCCTCTTGCACGCCCCCTACTGGGGATGTGCCCACAGGCAAGGTACATGCCCTTGCCGGAATCGAACCCGGGACCCTTCTGTCTGCAGTCCGACGCTCTATCCACTGAGCCAAACCGGTCTTGGCGAAACTTTTAATTTTAATGTGGCCTGATTTCTAATTTATTTTATGGTTAGTGTTTTTTACATGCAATCTAAGAAATCCATGTCTACTTCAACGTTGTAAACATATCCTGTTTCCTTCTAGATGCTTTTTGGTTCTGGGTTTTATGTTTATGTCTATGATCTGTCTCAAATTAATTTTTGCATGTTGAATAAAATAGGGATCAAAAGTTTGTTTTTTTCTGTGTGGACATTCACCTGTTCCAACAACATTTATTAAAGACTTCTCTTTTCCCACTAGTTTAATGTGGCATTTGGAAATTGGAAATCAATTGACCATATATATGTGAATTATTTCTAGGCTCACTGTTGTTTCATTGTGTGCTTGTTTTTAAATTCCGAATGGCAACTCCCTCATGCTACCACAAACTCAAGCAAGTGGTCATTATATTATACTAGAGGCCCAGTGCATGAAATTCGTGCACTGGAGGGGGAGACCCTCAACCCAGCCAGCACCCTCTCTAATCCAGGACCCCTCAGGGTATGTCTGACTGCTGGTTACTAGGCCTAAACCAGCAGTCGGACATCCCTCTCACAATCTGACCCACTGGCTCCTAACTGCTCTCTTGCCTGCCTGCCTGATGGCCCCTAACTGTCCCCGCTGCTGGCCTGGTCACCCCTCACTGCCCTCCCTTGCCAACCTGCTAACCCCCAACTGCCCCTCACCCTGCTTGGTCGCCCCTCACTAACCCCCCTGCTGGCTTGGTGGCCCCACGTAGCCTGTTTGGTCATCCGTTTGGTAGCGATGGTTGCCACTCTGTTGACTAATGAGTTTGCCTACTGTTGGGATAGGGGCTTAATCACAAGAAACAACAACAGCCTGTAATTATTGGAATCGAGTGTCTGTCAGCGGTCGGCAAACTCATTAGTCAAAAGAGCAGCAAATCGCAGCTCGCAAGCCACATTTTGCCAACCACTGGTCCAGGGCGTGATACTTTTCAAGGCCTTTACTATATTTACAATAGTATTAGTAGTACTTAGTACTAATAGTATTAATAGTAGTATTAATAGCTATTAAATGTTTATCACATGCTAGTATTGCTCTCTGCCCTTCCCACACATTTTTAAATTTAATTATTATGAACCATTTTATATAGGTGTTATCGCCATTTTGTTGATGAGGAAACTGAGGCATAGGGTAGTTAAACTAGTCTAACTGCCTAATATCGCTTAACAGTAGGTCCTAGGGCTGGATTCCAGCCAGCTCTGATGGCCTGAAGAGCTTCGCCCTGGTCCTCCACAAGGGTTCAGCAAGGTGCTGGGAGCCACTTCTGTGAAAGGGTGCTCCTTGCAGACAACTTCAACGGTGCTGCTTCAGGTGACACTTCAGCAAGTGCCAGTGCTGCTGTTATCCTGTCTGCACTGACAGAGACCTTGGCGTGAGTGGCACACTGTAAGGGTGCACTCGACTTGTTTATCCGGAGTAAACAGAGCAGTAGATGGGACTGGTGAGGCGTAGGAAATGTCTGCAGGTCTTACTCCTCCGACGGGGTGGGCACTGAATGGCGCAGGGCCTCCTCACTCTGCCTGGGCCAGGACTCCTCCTGGCACCACCTGGCTGAAGGTGGAGCATTGTGTCCAATAACAGAGCGCTTGGAGCTCCCCTGGCTTTCCTGAGTTCATAAATGACTCTAGTGAGATGGAGTGATTTGTCTTTACTTGGAGTCACTGACTCCAAGTTTTCATAAAAAGAAGCAAAGAAACAAGCAAACCCAAATAGAGCACTAACGGCATTTCTAGAGTAGCCTCTGTAGTTACTGAAAGTATTCTAATCAAGAGCTTGTCTCCTTGCGTTCTTGTGAGTTTGGCTGTCTTGGGGCTCATGGCTGTCAGCAAATAGCAGTGGGCGGGATAGCTGCCCTAATCTGCTCCAGCACCCAGGAGGGGCACAGGAGCAGAAAAATCAAGCTGGTTAGACAAGTTTGACTTCTTAAAGCAACCTGGATCATGCGTTTCTTTTCTCTTTGGAAGTATTTCTGGGCTGTTATTTAAATGCCACCTTAGACTGAGGACAGTCTTCTGAGCTGCCAGATTGGAAAAAAACACACCCAGATACTGGTTTGGAATTTCTTCAGCAGCAATCACAATGGCTGGGTTTTTTCATTCATTCATTCATTCATTCATCCATCCATCCATCATCCATCCATCCATCCCTTCATAATTCAATAGACATCAAAGAAACAGGCTTGAGCCACATGCTGACTGGCGAACACTTGTGATCTGTGTACCGCTGCCTGAGTCACTTCCCTCTATCCCTAGAGCAGTGGTGGGCAGACTCATTAGTCTACAGAGCCAAATATCAACAGTATAACAATTGAAATTTCTTTTAAGAGCCACATTTTTAAAACTTAAACTTCTTCTAATGCCACTTCTTCGAAATACTCACCAGGTCGTGGTATTTTGTGGAAGAGCCACACTCAAGGGGCCAAAGAGCCGCATGTGGCTGGCGAGCTGAGTTTGCTGACCATGGCCCTAGAGGAACCACAGGTAGAAATAACATTCTCCCCATGAATGGGGTTCAGGTGGGTGATGGCAGACGGGCCGATCAGACAGGATGCTTTCACTGTGAACTAGAGCTAGACGGCAGAAGGGAAGTGTTCTTAGGGTTCTATTTCAACCATAAGTTACCTCAGACTAGTGTCCCATCGATCGCAATGGCATCTGCTTTTATAGCTCATTACATCTTTCATTAAGGAGATTGTGCTCGTGCTCTTTTGGGTAGATTAGAGCACATTATAGTCATTTACTATTTGTGAGCTGGTTGAATATTTGCAGATACTTCATTTTTTTAGTTTAAATGTCAACAGTATTCTCAGTTTAATAAGCTGGTCAACTCTGTACATGAATGTGAGGCTGACAGAGAAGCAAAGCTGACATTCTGGGGGAGGCAGGAGGCGGGAGGCAGGAGGCAGGCAGGGTAGTCACACTTTCTGCAGTGTTTCTCCTAAATGTCATGGCGTGACAGTCTGCTGGGTGATGGTGAGCATTTCTGGTTATGGAAGTGGCTCTACCGCTCATATCAGCTCATGGTCATTTTCCAAAATACTCCTAGGTTTCTAGTTAAAGTACTGTGCCACCCCAGGCCCTGGGTTACTGCCAATACCTGCTGCCAGCACTGAGGACTGTGGGCGAGGCTGGGAATGGAGTGCAGGAGAGCCCAGCGTGGAGGGCAACAGGCTCAGTGGGCAGCAAGGATGGACCAAGGCAACAGTGGAGAGCAGGGCATACGCAGAGGCCTGAGGTGCCCGGGGTCTTGCAAGTGGCCAGGAGAAGAGTACTGGCCGCAAGGAGCCCTGAAAATGGGCCATTTCTTCTGCTGAGCACCTTTCCTAGAGTGTCTGAGCAAAGGAGCTATGTGGAGGCCGTCGGGTGGGCGGGACAGGCCGGGACAGAGCTGGGGTGGGAGCAGCAAGTTTTCTTGCTCCGGGTCTGGCTCCTCCCAGTGCTCCGCTGCTTTGATCTGAAAGCTCCTCTCCTACACTGTGGCCCTCATTGCCTCACAGCTCAGTTATTACAAGGCACAAGGTGCATAGCCCCGGGCGGCGTCTCCTAGCTGTTCTGAGGCTGGGGGTGGGGTTCCTCTCTTTAGACCAGGTTTTGCAAAGGGCTGATTCTTCTTCTGTGATAAAGACATGACTAGGACACAGCCATAGGTACAGTTCCAAGGGCCCTCACATCTATTTGCTTCATATATTCTGTGTACAAATATACAGGGTGTTTTTTTTTTTTTTTTTAGAGAGGTGGAGGAAGAGAGAGAGAAACCTGATGTGAGAAAGAAGCATGGATTGGTTGCCTCCGGTATGCACCTCCGCCTGGTATGCACCTAACCTGGGTATGTGTCCTGACCAGAATCGAATCAGTGACCTTTCAGCGCATGGACAACACTCCAGCTAACTGAGTCACACTGGCCAGAGCCCCATGACAATTTCAAAGAAAACTTCTTTATTTATTCTCTCCCTCTCTTTAATACATTATTGTTTCTTACTCCTGTGGGGCTACAAAAGATGGGTATTTTCCCTCCCACCTTCTGAGTTCTTCTAGGGTGGGCTAATAACCAATGAACAGAGACAGATTAACAGGAGAAATTCCAAGTGTAATACATGTGCGCGAGAATTCACAGAGGCCGAAAACTCCGATGACAGTGAGGCAACATTGGAATGTAAGGCTTTTTGGACAAATGAGAAAAACAGGGGTTGGGTGTTAAACTTCAGAAGTGAGAATGGGCGGTTTACAGGTAGTTGATGAAAAGGGGCCACTTGGGCAGAAATATCCCCTCAGGAACTATGGGACGTGGGGAGAGGGAAAGGGGGGGAGGAGAGGGGTATCCAGCTCATAGCCACCTGCTGGAAGCCCTCTCATTACTTTATTTAATTCAAATGAGGCAAAGGACAACCTCAGATTTATCTGTCTGAATCTGGGGCAAGAAGGTGGGGGGTGGGGGTTTCAAAGGTTCTTTGTGAGTTTGTTCTGAATAACCAGCTTAAAATCAATATCACAAAAGGCAGCTTCACGGTGGCAGAATTTTGGTCCCTTCACACAGTTTCCTCTTATGTTCCCACCTTTAGGCTCTGAGCTGACACTCCCTGTGTGCTTCCTGCCCCTGCCCCGGGAGGGCGGGGTGGGGGGCGCATAGCAGGATTTAGGGTGCATGCAGAGGCTGGCAGCACCTTCTTTGCTTCCTTATTGGTTAGCACATTCTGGTGGGATTCTTCCTACACTCCCTGCAGTTACAGGATCAGTCTCTCTGAAGTCGGCTGCCACTACCTCACTTGGGCAAGTCCAGCCTAAATTCTAGAAGCTTTAAAAAAAAGTGCAAATTTAGTGCTTTGAAATTGATAGATACTCCCTCCATCCACCAGTTGGGGGGAGGGAGTATCTATCAGAAATTATGCAGCAAGAGTAACAAAATATTATTTAGGGGGAATTCTTAGGGTTTCTGTTTTACTAAAATGAAGAGAACAAACTTAATTGTCAACTTATCAATTGTACTTAAATGGTGCATTAAAAAATTCACAGCATCATTCAACCCAAGGGAGAACCAAGATGGTGGCATAGGTAAAACACCGATCTTACCGCCATACACAGCAATTTTAAAACTACAACTTTACGAAAGAACAAACACCATCCAGAATCACCAGAAAGCTGGCTAAGTGAAAATTCCACAAATAAAAGTTAAGATAAGACACTGTGACTCGGAGGAGTGGCTGAGGACAGCGTTGAAGATACACACGGAGTCAGAGGTTTGGAGGAGCCGCGCACGCCAGCAGATAGGGCGGGTGGCTGAAAACTGGCCAGTTTTCTTGAACAGGGGAGACAAAGACGTCCCACTGCACTGATTCTCCAGCTCTGGGCGAAGTCCAGGGAACCCACTATCATACGGGGTAAAAACTGGACAGTGGGAGGGCACACTGAAGCTCGGGTGCTGCAGGGGTCTGCTGGCTTGTGGAGAAGGTGAGCTTGTACAGAGTGTGCATGAGCTTGGGAACAGTGCAGCTGCCTGACTGCGCAGAGAGCACTCGTGACTTGCTCTTTCATTCTGGAAACTGTCAGACTGCATTGTTTTGTGACCTTGGGTGAGACATTGGGTGTGCAGACTCATTTGGGGAGAGTCTGAATTCTCCGGCAGCCTGTGGAGCTTGGCAGCGGCTCTCCTTCAGAGACCCTGGGGCTGCATAGGGCGGAGCTGACGCTGTCTGCTTAGCCCTGAGACTCCGCCCATCCAACCTGAGCACAGCTGAACTTCACAGACAATTGGCCTGGAGGTCAACTCCTCCAAGTGCTAACAAAGATTATCCTGAGCTTAACTTCAGCAAGACTGTGCAACTCATATCCACCTCAGGTAACAGGAGGCTGAGCCACTGTCCCTTGTAGGACGTCTATCACACAAAGTTAATTGACCAACTTAGGGAAGCAGCCACCATGCAGAGACATGGAAAGAAATCAGATGTGAAAGAAATGGAGGGAAAAAAAAGACTGGACATGGAATTCAAAACCACGGTTATAGGGCTTTTCAAGAGGATCCTAGAAAAGGTCGAGACCTATAAGGAAATAAGCAAGACCTACAAGGAAATGAATGAGACCCTCAAGGATATGAATGAGACCTGCAAGAAAATGAAAAAGGACCAACCAGAAATTAAGCATACACTGACTGAAGTAAAAAATATTATACAAAGACCTAAAAGTACTCTAGAGCAACCCAAGAACCAAGTTAAAGATTTGAAATACAAAGAGGTAAAATCCACTCAGCTGAAAAAGCAAGAAACCAAAAGAATCCAAAAAATTGAAGATAGTGTAAGGGGCCTCTGGGACAACCTCAAGCATACCAACATCCGAATTATAGGGGTGCCAGAAAAAGAGAGAGAGCAAGACAATGAAAACCTATTTGAAGAAATAGTGACTGAAAACTTCCCACACCTGGTGAAAGAAATTGACTTAGGAGTCCAAGAAGCTCACTGAACCCCAATATATAGGAACCCTAAGAGGACTACACCAAGGCACATCATAATTAAAATGCCAAAAGCAAAAGACAAAGAGAGAATATTAAAAGCAGCAAGAGAAAAACAGTTAGTTACCTATAAGGGAGCACCCATACGATTGTCAGTGGATTTCTCAACAGAAACGATGCAGGCCAGATGGGAGTGGCAAGAAATATTCAAAGTGATGAATAGCAAGAATCTACAACCAAGATTACTCTATCCAGCAAAGCTATCATTCATAATTGACCACAGTACTTGAAGGTCAGATGAAGTGCTTTGCAGATAAAAAAAAAGCTAAAGGAGTTCATCACCACCAAACCAATATCATATGTAATGCTGAAAGATATTTTTTAAGAAGAGGATGAAGAAAAAGATAAAAGTGTAAATTAGGAACAACAAATACACATCTATCAACAAATGAATCTAAAAATCAAGTGAATTAATAAGCTGATGAACAGGATAAACTGGTGAATGTAACAGAATCATGGACATAGAGAGGGAATGGACTGACTATTCTTGGGGAGAAAAGGGGTGTGGGAAGTGCAGCAAGAGACTTGACAAAAATCATGCAACTATGGGAGAGGACAGTGGAGGGGGTGAGGGTAGAGGGTGGGATGTGTATCAGGTGGAGGGGAGCTATAGGGGAAAAATTAATTAATAAACAGAACAATAAAGATAAAAAAATTCACAGCATCAAATAAGTGGTGCTTTTACTTGCTTTACAAATTCTACAATCAGTTTTACATCATTCGTTGGCTTAGTAAAATCTTTTTCATCCATAGCACAGCAGTAGAATTCATTTCTGTTTCTATCTGTTGTATAGAAGTTGATTATATATGTATGTATTGGTGCCATTGTTGTACCGATCACCAATCATGGCTTCCTCTACTGTTCAGTAGTGGGGTCATCTTCATGGGGATGGTCAGACTCTCCCGAACAATCAATTGAATCTTCTTGTCCAACAAAAACAAATGCAGCTGCAGGCCTTAGCGGGGCTGAGTAGAAGCAATAGAATGTTCTGTTCATGGGCTCCCAAGTTTGAATTTGATATTACTGTTTCCAAGAGACGATGATGAGTTTCTAGTTCACCTCATCTTGAAATGTCCCCCTTAGATTTCTGAGAGCTTGCTGATCTTTGAGGGAGGCCTGGAAAGATATCCACTTTGTCGCTCTGGGGCTTGAGTCTGAATAAGACATTGTAGTAGGAGAAGGAGGAAGAGTCAGACAAGGACAAGGATTCAGAAGGGGAGAAGTGACGTGTGGGTTTGGGGCTCACGTGCCCCCTGTGGTGTGCTCTGGGGAAACCCGGCAAGCCCCACCACAAAAGCTCCCTTCACAAAGCCTCAAGCAATGTCCCTTTTATCCTAGAGAACATCAGATCTTCCTAAGGAGGCAGCATATGGGAAATGCTGGGCAGGCCTTCCAGTCCAATTAAAAGGCAGCTCGATCAGAGAGCGCAGGCCCTGGAGCTGTCTGATCTCTGCCTCTGATCTGTCTGGAGTGCAGCTGCAATTACGGTGCAGGGACTGGTAGAGCGGGAGTCTGGGCCAACCAGGAGGGAAGCTCTGACTGCGTACGGGCAGCTAATGACTAAGGGCTGTCAGATGTCAGAATGGGAATTGGCAATATTGTGGTTAAACGCCCACCACATGTCTCATTTGAGACGTGCCCACTGCCTCCAGCACCAGTTCAAATTAAGTCCACATTAGTGCCCAGTGACTCACAGCTGTGCAGCACACACCCCTCTGTGTGTGTGTGCGTGCGCGCGTGTGTGTATGTGTGTGTATGTATGTGTGTGTATGTGAGTGTGTGTATGTGTGCGTATGTGTGCGTATGTGTGTGTATGTGTGTGTGTATGTGTGTACGTGTGTATGTGTGTACGTGTGTGTATGTGTGTATGTGTGTATGTGTGTGTATGTGTGTGGTGTGTGTGTGTGTGTGTATGTGTGTGTATGTGTGTGTGTGTGTGGTGTGTGTGTATGTGTGTATGTATGTGTGTGTATGTGTGTGTATGTGTGTGTCGTGTGTGTGTATGTGTGTGTATGTGTGTGTATGTGTGTGTGGTGTGTGTGTATGTGTGTGTATGTGTGTGTGTGTGTGTGTGTGTGGTGTGTGTGTGTGTATGTGTGTGTGTGTGTGGTGTGTGTATGTGTGTGTACGTGTGTATGTATGTGTGTGTATGTGTGTGTATGTGTGTGTGGTGTGTGTGTGTATGTGTGTGTATGTGTGTGTGTGTGTGTGTGTGGTGTGTGTGTGTGTGTGTGTGTGGTGTGTGTGTATATGTGGTGTGTGTGTGTGTGTGTGTGTGTGGTGTGTGTGTGTATGTGTGTGGTGTGTGTGTGTATGTGTGTGGTATGTGTGTGTGTATGTGTGTGGTGTGTGTGTGTGTATGTGTGTGTGTGTGGTGTGTGTATGTGTGTGTATGTGTGTGTATGTGTGTGTATCTGTGTGTGTGTGTATGTGTGTGTGTGTGTGTGTGGTGTGTGTGTATATGTGTGGTGTGTGTGTGTGTGTGTGTGGTGTATGTGTATGTGTGTGGTGTGTGTGTATGTATGTGTGTGTGTATGTGTGTGGTGTGTGTGTGTGTATGTGTGTGTGTGTGGTGTGTGTATGTGTGTGTATGTGTGTGTATGTGTGTGTATCTGTGTGTGTGTGTGTGGTGTGTGTGTGTGTATGTGTGTGGTGTGTGTATGTGTGTATGTGTGTGTGTATGTGTGTGTGGTGTGTGTGTGTGTGTGTGGTGTGTGTGTGTGTATGTGTGTGGGGGGGGGTGGGGAAGGGTTTGCATACCACACGGTGCTGCCAGATAGAGATCTCAAGGGCTGCCATCTCCCTCTGTGGGAATAGGCACCACATAAGCCAAAGCCACCATGATTTTAAAAAACAAAACACCTTCTTCATGCTTCGGAAAATGGTGATCTGTACATTAGCTTCTTGGTGCAATGAATCCCGTTTCAGAAAGACAATGAGTTCCATGTGGAACAAATGATGTTGTGGGGTGAATGCCAGATCAGCTCAAAGTTCAGAATACGCCCGGCTGAAGAGGAATGACGTCCAGCCTTCTCCATGATGCATCTCAATGATCTGATGAGACTCATATTTGGGCTGCACAATACTCTGTCTTTGTCAGATGGATGTGTGCTCCAAGTCAGCCCCCGGAGCGGTGGTCTTGGTGCCCACCTGCCTAGCATTCAGTTAAGGGGGTCTGCCCTGTGCCAGCGAACTCACAGCAGGCTCCCCATCCAGACAGGCGGGGAGCATGTGTCGCTTGGCTCCGAGGGGCTCTCCGATGGCGTCCAGGGACTTCGAGCTTTGAGACTGATGGCTGAGTTCCAGGAGTCAGAGGTCTGTTTGTATGGGGAACACCTCATGCAGAAATATTTTGGGGTCCTGGGCATACATATGGTTTCATGATATGTGGTAAGTGGTAAGTGGTAAGCAGAAGGGGTGGGGTTTGCAGGTGGTGGGAGGAACAGGGAGGCACGTTGGCATTTCAGCCTGACTTCCCTGGGCTAGCTTTCAGAGAGAGCAGTTGGACTGGGGTTTCCTGGCAGCCTGTCTAGTTCTTTGATCCCTGGGGAAAGGTGAGGTGGGATGAAAGAAGACAGAAGATGGATTGTGAAAAGTTCATTAAACTGGAAGTCTTATCATTTCTACATAGAAAACCATGAGACGAATAAACTTTAAACATCCACCTCCCCTGATTCCTGTCTGCACTGGGCTTCCACCCTCCGGAATTCTCCGTTGCATCAGGGTTTCTGCATAGCATTTCTGTTCCCTTTTCCATCTCCCACAGCCACACTGACTCCTCTCGTGTCTACTTCACGTGCCCAGCACCCAGCACTGCGCCTCACACACAGTAGGTGCTCAAAAAACATTTCCTGACCAAGTAAGTATGAAGTAGAACAGGAGAGTCCTGTGTACACCCCTCTCCTCCCTGCTAACCACTTATATTAGTGGCAGGCAGGTCACGTCACCATCTTAGAGACACTCTACCCGTGTGAGTCACCTGGGCGCTCACCACGTACACATAGGAAGATAGAAAAAGTATTCCACCATCGTAGACAGAAAGCTTTTGATTTTATGTGCAAAATAAGCCATTGACAGTTCTTTCACAGTGTGGCCTGGTTGTTTGAACACAAGGTGAATGGAGCTGGTTTGCCTTTCTTGAACCCTGATTGCCTTTATGCCTAGTTTTTGGATTTCCCAAGTCTCCTTCATGTTGGCTTCATGTATGAAAGGAAGCAAGGCCACCCGACAGCGAGCAGAGTGTCGGGGGTTGGCCAGGGTACCGGGACCCTCTCCGATAGACAAGGTATGGGAACTTTGCGGTTTCTGGAATCTAGGCCACCAGGAACAATTCCCCAGTGTTTTCCATGAAGGTGAAGACAAGAGTGGGCGGGGGAGAGGCCTGGCCTGAAGAATAACCTTCTCATTGCCCCCATATCAGCCTGACAGGAACCATTAGCTGTCAGGTGCTGGGCTTTGCTGTCAGAGGCCAATTTTCAGATTAGTGTTAATTGTAGGGCCCTGATGGCCTTTGCTCCCGCGGTCTTCCCTGCCACCACAGTGATGGAGCTGCAGGGTGGAATCAATTACTGGCCATTGGATATTTTCCCACAGGCCCGGGCTAGGGACAGCTGGCCTGACTGTCCCCTGGGATAGGAGCCTGCAGCAGGGACAGGGCTGCGCTCAAGACCACGCCGACAGTACATATGTTATTGACAGGGGCTGGCAGACGTGCCTTGCCACCTGCTGGTTCCTCTCTCTGCCCTACTTGTGCCTGCCTGACTGCTCATTTCTCCCAACGTCTTGCTGTCCACATGACAGCAAATGGGGAAGGCTAAGGGTGAATTGGCAGCTGGAGACCTAGAGAGTTGATGGTTTAGTTCCAGTCCAAGTGGGAAGGACAGGAACCAGGAGAGCAGATGCTGCTCCAGTCTGAAGGCCAGCAGGAAGAGCCAGTGTTTTAGTTCAAGTTCAAAGGCAGGAAAAGTTGATATCCCATTCAGGCTAAGAGGAATCTCTGTTACTCAGGGGATGGCTGGCCTTTTTGTTCTATGCAGGCCTTCAACTGATTAGACGAGGCCCATGCATGACTGAGTCTACCAGCTTAAGTGTTCATTTTACCAAAAAAACCCTCCCAGAAACAGCCAGAAAAATGTCTGACCAACTATCTGGGCTGCTCATGGCCTTACTTACTTAATTGCATATACATGTATATAATCTATAATAATAAAAGAGAAATATGCTAATTAGACCGGATGTCATTCCAGATGTCATTCCGTACATCATTCCTGATATCCTTCCAGACAAAACCTAGGCTGGAGGGAAGCCTGGGTCCTGGGTGCCAGAGGGAAGCCAGTGCTGGCAGCCGGAGGAAGGAAGGCCTACTCTTGCATGACTTTTATGCATCAGGCCTCTAGTCTATATATATAAAAGGATAAGTGACCAACCGTTTGTTTGACTGGCTGGTACATATGACATGCATTGGCAATTTAAAAATAAACGTTGACTCGTGCATGCGCGATACATATAAACTTCTCACTGGTGCCAATCAAAAGCATGTGTTTTGATCTGTCATTGTTGATTGTGAATTCTTAATATTCTTAATAGCATTTCTTAATGGTATTACTCCTTCAGGAATTCTGTGTCATAAATTAAAATTGAAAGTAGGAGCAAACATCATGCTACTGAGAAATTTTAATACTAAATGGGGTCTTTGTAATGGTACTGGATTTATTATCACAAGATTGTGACCTAACATAATCGAAGCTAAAATATTAACAGGTTCTGTGAAAGGAGAGGTTGTTCTGATTCTAAGAATTGATTGTCCCTGTTTGACACTGGCCTCTCATTTAAATTAATTCAAAGAGAGTTTCCCATGATGCCGGCGTTTGTGATGACTATTATTAAATCACAAGGACAAACTCTAGACAGAGTAGGGATATTCCTATCTGAACCCATTTTTGCACATGGTCAGTTATATGTTGCTTTCTCTTGAGTTCGAAGAGTGTGTGGTTTTAAAGTTAAAGTTGTAAATACTTTATCCCAAGGGAAATTAGTCAAGCATCTGAAAGTTTTTTCACTCTTAATGTGGTATACAGGGAGATATTAGAATAAGTTTAATCAATTTATCAGTCATTGTATCAATGTTGTTTTTATATCATGTTTTTGTTGTTTTTATATCATGTCTTTGTTATATCATGTTGTTGTTGTTTGTCTATTAATCAATTTATATATTATTTTCATATACATTTTACTAATTTTCTTTCATCTCTGACACTTCTATTATAGAGAAAGGGCAAATAGCAACATTAAAATATTTCTTGTCATTAATTTCCTTTCAATGTGCACGAATCTGTACACTGAGCCACTAGAACTATATAAACATTAACTCTTATAGTTATTTTGGTTTCTCATTAGCCCCCCAAGAGGCAGGTTGGCCCATCATATCACAAAGTTTGCCCCTATGATAAACTCCTGCCTTCCCCCCCCCCCCCGAAAAGTGTTAAATTCGTAGAAGTGTTGCCTCCTTTGGGTGAGTGGGTTGGGTAGAACCAGGACAGGGGCAGCAGAAAGGAAGGAGGTGCATTAAGATGGGTGCTCCTCTCTGCACTCTCTAGTTTTAGCCCCGAGAGGGGGGTGAGTTTGGTATAACTGGGACCTACATCGGTCACGGATCTTCTTTCCTGCTCCTCCTCTGGGCCTCGGGGTGTGGCACTTCGCTGGGCATTACTATTGAATGGAGTTGAAGAGACAATGGAGCGTTGTACCATGGTTGGTTAGACCTGTGAAGCTGAAAGAGATGCATCTTAGAATATGGCTTCCTGTGGACACCTGCTCTCCTGGTACATGCTACTGATGCTCAGAGCTGGCTTAACTTGATTCTGTGAGCCCTGTGGAAGGGTATAATTCTTTTCAGCCTTGCATAGTTGTGAAAACAGAAGAGTTGATCCATGTTCTAGCGGCAGCTCTGCCCCTGGGTTCCTGTGGCCATGGGCATACACCTTGGAAAGTCTGCAGCCTCACCTGCACATGAACTAGAAGGTCCCTCAAGTTCCTGTTGGGTTCTACTTTCTACAAGCCTGTGAGGAAAGACTGTGTGGGCAAAGCACTGCTGAATGGGCATCTGAGTGACAGGTTTCTACCTAGTCACCCTGCACCTGGCACGCTGATGATTTAGGCCAGTGCGCCGTGCGGGACCATGGGCTGCACTGTTACCCGGGCTCCACCTCCTGCAAATGCCCTGAGAACCGGCCAGGGCTCGCCTGGCTCTGTGGTGTGGTGGGACACGTGCTTATGATCATCAGTCTATTGGTCACACTTCATCTCAAGAAGTTTTCAGAAGGAGAAAGTGATAGCAGGCCTGCCTTGGGGAGAAAGTAAGTTTAGGTACTAAGGTGAGAAGTTGTGGAATATCCAGGGCGAGATGTCCAGGAGCGATGGGAAATATGGCCAGGACAGAGAGAGCTGGATTTCAGAGTTATTTATATAGGGGGTGGTTCATAGCCATGACCTTGTGCCTTTTTCAAAAACAAACATAATAATTGTGTATTTATACTTCCTATCATCTACAGCATAAGTCAGACAATGTGACATGGAGCTATAAACATCTCTGAAGGATTGATGTGTTTCAAGGTCCTAAACATGGCTCCCTCTTGCCTTGGGAAAGGAGTATGGTTGAAGGGTGCTGGTGTCCAGGTGAGAGCTGAGTTGGTGGGGACCGTGTCCCACCTCTTCCCACTTCCACGGCAGGGACAGTTCAGTCTGTCCCCCTTCAACTGAGATGAGCTCCCTGGTCAGTAGCAGTTTGGGAGAGTTTTCATGGTCTGTGGGACACGATGCAGGGGTGAGGCAGACACACTGGGGCGGGGGGGGGGCGCGGAGGGAGAGGGGAGCATAGTACATCAAGAAGGTTCCTGCTGGGATCCTCCTCCGTACTTGGCTGGCCCAGGCAAACCATGGGCCCCAGTCCTTGCAGAGGCCTGAGCTCCGAGCAGAGGCCCCCAGCTGACTTAGAGACACGATGTTTAACTGGCAGCTTCTGTCCCACCTGCTGCCGCTCACAGGAACCATTTCACAGATGTATGACTGACTGCTGTTGGCCTTGGTGCCTGTAACCTTTCCAGCAACCAGACGTTTTGTGTTTGTCATGCCCATTTCATCCAGAAGCATCCCTTCTCCCACCCTCTCACCCCAGCCACAGCCCCTCTGTAGTCTGGCCATCGCCCTGCCCAGAAAGTGACCTTTGGAAGGTCCAAACATTGGCAAATTGGTCTGGCCCATCTTTCAGCACCGTCATCCAGTGTGTCCCCACCACCCACCATGGGGGAGGATGGTTCATGCCTCCGATATTCAATCCTTTAGCGCTGTCTCCCAGCCTCCCACCTCCCATCCATTATCTCGCACCTCGAATGGTGGTTGCTATTCATCATTCAGCACATTGCTGCTCTGACCCCCCGCTGTCACTAACATGCTTCTTGTGTGACACATAACAGTGGCTTCCTCCCCAGCTTCCTCCTCAGACAGCCCTTGCTTATCCGGAACCTGTCGTGGAAAGACAGTGTTCTGCAATAAGCGAGAGTTCTGAAAAGGTAAGGGCTTTCCACTTTCGGGATGGAAACTTCTTTAATTTTAACCCTTTGAATGGACGTCTTCCCAAAATACATTGTTTAGGATCTTCTTAAACAGAGAAAACAGAACATGATTTAACTTCCTTTTGACGTCTCGGAATTTCATTGTGAGTCAAGGTTTTGTACTCCACTGCAATACAAAGATTCTGGGGGCTTTGGGGGACACAAAGGATCCTAGATTTCTGTGGTTATAAAGTTCTTATGTAAACTTTTAAATAGATGCCCTCTTTCCCTGTGTTTCATCAGGCTTTACCTCTTACTTCTGGCTATCAATGTACCTACCCTCAGAAATTCCTCTACCTTAATTTTCCAATTTCCATTGTTTACTGTGGGCATAGGAGACCCACAAATACACACATACATACATACATACACATGTGTGTGCATTAGAGTGTATGTAAAAAATTGTGAAGTTTTTTCTGAGTTTATTAAATAGGTTGTGAGTTCTCTATATTGATTTCCCAGAGTCCATTTTTGTCCATGTTTTTGTTCATTTTAGCAAATGAAAGTTTCAACAACTAGGAAGTTGTAAGACAAGTGAGTCTGACATTGGTGAAAAGTTACTCCCAAATTGCTAGGCATCACCTATCTTTCGAGAAGTTTCTTCCTGGCTTCATTCTTTGCTTTCACTTCATACTAGAGTCAGCAACCGTTAGTGAAAAGGGATTCCCTTTATGAGCATTTCTTTATTTTATCATCCCAAGTTCACATGCACACTATTTCATTGATTATCTTTACAAACACCATCATGATCTTCTCAAACCATGATCATTAAAAAACCAACAGGTGCCAAAACAAGCTCTTCCACACCACTCTCTCCCTCATGGTCCTCTTTGGCACGACTCGGTGAGAGCTGAATAAATGAGCCAGGCTCGTGCCGGTGGTCTTGATCCGGCACCTAGAAGGGTTCAGCAATCTGGAGAAGGCACTGTGCATAATTAAATAAGAGTCCAGAGGTGGAACATAATTTTGGAAGGCATTATGGGGAGTCAGAAAAGTCGTAACTAAAGGAACTAAGTTTTCCTCATCTCAGGACTCCTTGTTTTTTATTAACACAATTTGTCCTAAGGCAAAGTAGATACATACTTCATACACAGAATCCATGGTCAGATTGGAAGTATTTCCTTTGGCTGTTCAGGTGTTTGGCTAACAGGAAGCAATAGCATGTAGACTGAAATGCCTTCAGCTGTCTGGCAGCAAGCAATCATTTATGCATCATTTTCAGGTCTGGGGAAATGCCCTCAGCCATCTCCAGATGATTCAGCCCTGCTGACATGCTGGAATTGGCTTCCGGCACCAGGCCCTTCCACAAGCTGTGACCCATACCCGCCTCCTTGGGCAGAGCCTGCAACCAAAGTCCTTTCAAGCTAAACGGAGGTATATTTTCTCTTAGGTTGTTGACTTTGACCCTGCAGCTTAGCAAAGAACACTTGCACACATTTTTTGGGTCAATTTTTCATCCACTCAGAGAGCAGACATGTATTTTTGTCATCTTTAAAGGGAAACCAAACCCATCCACACTCTCTCTCCCCCATTCTGCTTTGTTCCTGCCAATCCTTCATGGTGACACCGAGCTATTAATGAAAGGACATGGAGGTCATCCCCTCCTGTCCTCAGCCCCAGGGTGTGGGCAAGGTTGAGGGAGGGAAGGAAAAATGTCCTCATTTTCAAAAAAAATGTGCTCCCCCCAGGTGGGCCTGCTGCAAATGCAGATTCCCAGCTGGACTCCACGCCTGCAGATGGGAGCTTCCAGAGACCTGGGCTGCATGCCGCATTCAAGGCTACCAGGTGGTGGCTGTGTTTCTTGCTGACTTACTGAAGTCAGTGCATCTAACTCTCAGGCGAACACAAGACATAGTTCAGTTTAAATCCCTACAGAATGCTATTCAGAGTTAGGCTTTGTCATGGTAAGAATGCTTCTTCTCATTTGTGGGGCAGCACTTCTAACCGTTGAAAGTGTTTTCCTCTGTCCAAGGAGGTGCCATGACCACTATGGGAGGGTTGGAATTGCGGCCCTTTCAACACGATGAGATGGGCAAGAGACCCAGGAACTGGGACTGGCCTGGCACACGAGCCTCATAGCCTCGTGGCAAGCACCTTGGTGTCCTGGGGCCCAGCACACGAGAGCACTTCAGTCACGTCCCTGACATGCAGGCCGAGTGGGTCTGGCCTCTGAGTGATGCAGGTGCTGCAGAGTGGGCTGCGCCTCAGCTTCTGAAAGTAGAAGTCACAGAAATGGGGCTCTGAGACAGACGAGCTCATTCCTCTTCGATTCGTCCCTGCACTGTTCTCACACCCACACTGCCTCTTCCTTGTAGACTCAAACTCCAAAACAATTGGGACATGAGATGGGTGAAAGCCCAGCTTCTCTCAAGATGGAGGTGCTAACATTGGGGCAGTTTCTCAAGATTTGGGGAGACTCACTTTCTTCAAATAATGTTGCTTTATTCAGTGACATTCCTGCCATAACACAGACTCACTTGACCAGAATAAGTTTAAATATGTTTTTCTTAAGACTGCTTCCTGGAGGAACCAAGATGGCGGCATAGGTAAACACCTATTGTTCTGCCCCGTGCAACAATTCAAAGACTACAACATAACAACAAAACAAACATCACCCAGAATCACCAGAAAGCTGGCTGGGTGAAAACTCCACAAATAAAAGTAAAGGTGGGACACTGAGACTCAGAAGAGTGGCGGGAGCGCAGCCTTAAAGATACGCGTGGAAACAGAGGTTAGGAGTGGTCCTGGTCGCGTGCACAGGTTGTGGCTGGCAGCAGCAACCCCGGCTGGATTTTGCCAACGGGGAGGGTGGAGATATCCCACTGCATGGATTCCCCAGCGCCAGGCGAGGTCCGAGGTCCAGGGGACGCACCCTGAAAGCTGGGGGCATGGCAGAGGTCTCCTAGTCTGAGGAGAAACCGGGTTGCTGGGAAAAGCAGGTTGCGCGCATAAACTGTGCAACAGCACAGACGCGCGACTTGCCCCCAGGTCCCGGAGACCATCGGACTGCTTTGTTTTACAACCCTGGGCGAGACTTTGGGTGTGCAGACCCATTTGGGGAGAGGCAGAGTTGTCTGGCAAGGGGTAGAGACTAGCGGCTTTCTTTTAGAGGCGTCTGCAACAATTACCACCCAACAGAGACCCGCGTGCGCGAGCTCGGCATAGGTAGTAGCTGCTGCTGAGACTGCCTGCTCAGCTCAGAGACTCCGCCCAGCCAACCTGAACACAGTCTCCCTTCACAGCCAATTGGCCTGGAGGTCAAACCCTCCTAGGGCTAACAACAACAAGCTGGGCTTAAATTCAAAAATACTGTACAACCCATAAAGGATTGCAGTAAGAGTACCCACCTCAGGTAACTGGGGAGGCTGAGCCATTGCCCCTTAGAGGACATCTACCACATAAAGCAGCCAACATGCAGAGATATGGAAAGAAATCAGGTGTGAAAGAAATGGAGAAAAAAGACGACTAGACATAGAGTTCAAAACCACAGTTATAAGGCTTTTCAAGAGGCTCCTAGAAAAGGCCGATGACCTTAATGAGAACTACGAGGAAATAAACCAGACCTACAAGTAAATGAATGAGACTTACAAGGAAATGAATGAGACCTACAAGGAAATGAACAAGACCTCTGAGGATATGAACGAGACCCTTACGGATATGAAAAAGGACCAACTAGAAATCAAGCATACACTGACTGAAATAGAAACTATTACACAAAGTCCTAAAAGCAGTCCAGAGGGCCACAAGAACCAAGTCAAAGATTTGAAATACAAAGAAGCAAAATCCACTTGGCTGGAAAAGCAAGAAACAAAAAGAGATAATTGAAGATAGCATAAGGGGCCTCTGGGACAACCTCAAGAATGCCAATATCCGAATTATTGGGGTGCCAGAAAAAGAGAGAGAGCAAGATAATGAAAACCTACTTGAAGAAATAGTGACTGAAAACTTCCCCCACCTGGTGAAAGAAACTGACTTAAAAGACCAAGAAGTACACAGAACCCCAAAATATAGGAATCTAAAGAGGACCACACCAAGACATAACATAATTAAAATGCCAAGAGCAAGAGATAAAGAGAGAATATTAAAAGCAGCAAGAGAAAAACAGTTGGTTACCTATAAGGGAGTACCCATATGATTGTCAGCAGATTTCTCAACAGAAACTATGCAGGCCAGACGGGAGTGGCAAAAAATATTCAAAGTGATGAATAGCAAGAATCTACAACCAAGATTACTCTATCCAGCAAAGCTATCATGCAGAATTGAAGGTCAGATTAAGTGCTTCACAGATAAGGAAAAGCTAAAGAAGTTTATCACCGCCAAATCAATATTATATAAAATGCTGAAAGATATTCTTTAAGAAGAGGAAGAAGAAAAAGGTAAAAATATAAATTATTAACAACAAATAAACATCTATCAACAAATGAACATAAAAATCAAGTGAATTGATAGGCTGATGAACAGGATAAACTGGTGAATGTAACAGAAACATGAACATAGAGAGGGAATGGACTGACAATTCTTGGGGAGAAAAGGAGTGTGGGAAGTACAGCAAGAAACTGGACAAAAACCTTGCAACAAAGGGAGAGGACAGTTGGGAAGAAGGAGGAGAGGGTGGAGGTTGGGATGGGTACAGGGTGGAGGGGAGCTATAGGGTGATAAAAAGGGGGAACAATGTAAGTAATAAACTGAACAATAATAATAATAAAAAAGACTGCTTCCTGCTTCTGGTCCTAATTGTAATCTGTAAATGCTGTGAAACTGAACTCGAAGGTAAAGTTTCTCTTCCCACGCTGGAAGACAGGGGACAGTCTCAATGAGGTGAGGGGGACAGGAAGTGTGGAGGAGGTGAGGGGAAGTGTGGAGGAGGTGAGGGGAAGTGTGGAGGAGGTGAGGAGAAGTGTGGAGGAGGTGAGGGGAAGTGTGGAGGAGGTGAGGGGAAGTGTGGAGGAGGTGAGGGGAAGTGTGGGGGAAGTGAGGGGAAGTGTGGTGGAGGTGAGGGGGAAGTGTGGAGGAGGTGAGGGGGGAGTGTGGAGGAGGTGAGGGGAAGTGTGGAGGAGGTGAGGGGAAGTGTGGAGGAGGTGAGGGGAAGTGTGGAGGAGGTGAGGAGAAGTGTGGAGGAGGTGAGGGGAAGTGTGGAGGAGGTGAGGGGAAGTGTGGAGGAGGTGAGGGGAAGTGTGGAGGAGGTGAGGGGAAGTGTGGGGGAAGTGAGGGGAAGTGTGGAGGAGGTGAGGGGGAAGTGTGGAGGAGGTGAGGGGGGAGTGTGGAGGAGGTGAGGGGAAGTGTGGAGGAAGTGAGGGGAAGTGTGAAGGAGGTGAGGGGAAGTGTGGAGGTGAGGGGAAGTATGGAGGTGAGGGGAAGTGTGGAGGAAGTGAGGGGAAGTGTGGAGGAGGTGAGGGGAAGTGTTGAGGAGGTGAGGGGGAAGTGTGGAGGAAGTGAGGGCAAGTGCTGAGGAGGTGAACGGAAGTATGGAGGAAGTGAGGGGAAGTGTGGAGAAGGTGAGGGGGAAGTGTTGAGGAGGTGAGGGGGAAGTGTTGAGGAGATGAGGGGGAAGTGTGGACGAGGTGAGGGGGAAGTGTGGAGGAGGTGAGTGGGAAGTGTTGAGGAGGTGAGGGGGGAGTGTCGAGGAGGTGAGGGGAAGTGTGGAGGAGGTGAGGGGAAGTATGGAGGTGAGGGGAAGTGTGGAGGAGGTGAGGGGGAAGTGTGGAGGAGGTGAGGGGGAAGTGTGGAGGAGGTGAGGGGGGAGTGTGGAGGAGGTGAGGGGAAGTGTGGAGGAGGTGAGGGGGGAGTGTGGAGGAGGTGAGGGGAAGTATGGAGGTGAGGGGAAGTGTGGAGGCGGTGAGGGGGAAGTGTGGATGAAGTGAAGGGAAGTGTGGAGGAAGTGAAGGGAAGTTTGCAGTGAGGGGAAGTGTGGAGGAGGTGAGGGGGAAGTGTGGATGAAGTGAAGGGAAGTGTGGAGGAGGTTAGGGGAAGTGTGGAGGAGGTTAGGGGAAGTGTGGAGGAGGTGAGGGGAAGTGTGGAGGAGGTGAGGGGGAAGTGGTTAGGAGGTGAGGGGGAAGTGTTGAGGAGGTGAGGGGAAGTGTTGAGGAGGTGAGGGGAAGTGTGGAGGAGGTGAGGGGGCAGGGTGGAGGAGGTGAGGGGGCAGGGTGGAGGAGGTGAGGGGGAAGTGTGGAGGAGGTGAGGGGAAGTGTGGAGGAGGTGAGGGGGAAGTGTTGAGGAGGTGAGGGGGAAGTGTTGAGGAGGTGAGAGGGAAGTGTGGAGGAATTGAGGGCAAGTGTGGAGAAGGTGAGGGGGAAGTGGTTAGGAGGTGAGGGGGGAGTGTGGAGGAGGTGAGGGGAAGTGTGTAGGTGAGGGGAAGTGTGTAGGTGAGGAGAAGTGTGGAGGAGGTGAGAGGGAAGTGTGGAGGAGGTGAGGGGGAGGTGTGGAGGAAGTGAGGGGAAGTGTGGAGGAGGTGAGGGGAAGTGTGGAGGAGTCAAGGGGAAGTGTGGAGGTGAGGGGGAAGTGTTGAGAAGGTGAGGGGAAGTGTGGAGGAGGTGAGGGGAAGTGTGGGGGAAGTGAGGGGAAGTGTGGAGGTGAGGGGAAGTGTGGAGGAAGTGAGGGGAAGTGTGGAGGAGGTGAGGGGGAAGTGTTGAGGAGATGAGGGGGAAGTGTGGACGAGGTGAGGGGAAGTGTGGAGGTGAGGGGAAATGTGGAGGAGGTGAGGGGGCAGGGTGGAGGAGGTGAGGAGGCAGGGTGGAGGAGGTGAGGGGGAAGTGTGGAGGAGGTGAGGGGAAGTGTGGAGGAGGTGAGGGGAAGTGTGGAGGAGGTGAGGGGAAGTGTGTAGGTGAGGGGAAGTGTGTAGGTGAGGGGAAGTGTGGAGGAGGTGAGAGGGAAGTGTGGAGGAGGTGAGGGGGAGGTGTGGAGGAAGTGAGGGGAAGTGTGGAGGAGGTGAGGGGAAGTGTGGAGGAGTCAAGGGGAAGTGTGGAGGTGAGGGAGAAGTGTTGAGAAGGTGAGGGGAAGTGTGGAGGAGGTGAGGGGAAGTGTGGAGGAAGTGAGGGGAAGTGTGGAGGAGGTGAGGGGGAAGTGGTTAGGAGGTGAGGGGGAAGTGTGGACGAGGTGAGAGGAAGTGTGGAGGAGGTGAGGGGGAAGTGTGGAGGAGGTGAGTGGGAAGTGTTGAGGAGGTGAGGGGGGAGTGTCGAGGAGGTGAGGGGAAGTGTGGAGGAGGTGAGGGGAAGTATAGAGGTGAGGGGAAGTGTGGAGGAGGTGAAGGGGAAGTGTGGATGAAGTGAAGGGAAGTGTGGAGGAGGTGAGGGGAAGTTTGGAGGTGAGGGGAAGTGTGGAGGAGGTGAGGGGGAAGTGTGGAGGAGGTGAGGGGGAAGTGTTGAGGAGATGAGGGGGAAGTGTGGACGAGGTGAGGGGAAGTGTGGAGGTGAGGGGGAATTGTGGAGGAGGTGAGGGGGAAGTGTGGAGGAGGTGAGGGGAAGTGTTGAGGAGGTGAGCGGGAAGTGTGAAGGAAGTGAGGGGAAGTATGGAGGAGGTGAAGGGAAGTATGGAGGAAGTGAGGGGAAGTGTGGAGGAGGTTAGGGCAAGTATAGAAGAGGTGAGGGGAAGTGTGGAGGAGGTGAGGGGGGAGTGTGGAGGAGGTGAGGGGAAGTGTGGAGGAGGTGAGGGGAAGTGTGGATGAAGTGAAGGGAAGTGTGGAGGAGGTGAGGGGAAGTTTGGAGGTGAGGGGAAGTGTGGAGGAGGTGAGGGGGAAGTGTGGAGGAGGTGAGTGGGAAGTGTTGAGGAGGTGAGGGGGAAGTGTTGAGGAGGTGAGGGGGAAGTGTGGATGAAGTGAAGGGAAGTGTGGAGGAGGTTAGGGGAAGTGTGGAGGAGGTTAGGGGAAGTGTGGAGGAGGTGAGGGGAGGCGTGGAGGAGGTGAGGGGAAGTGTGGAGGAGGTGAGGGGGAAGTGTGGAGGAGGTGAGGGGGAAGTGTTGAGGAGGTGAGGGGGAAGTGTTGAGGAGGTGATGGGGAAGTGTGGAGGAGGTGAGGGGAAGTGTGGAGGTGAGGGGAAGTGTGGAGGAGGTGAGGGGGCAAGGTGGAGGAGGTGAGGGGGAAGTGTGGAGGAGGTGAGGGGAAGTGTGGAGGAGGTGAGGGGAAGTGTGGAGGAGGTGAGGGGAAGTGTGGAGGAGGTGAGGGGAAGTGTGGAGGTGAGGGGAAGTGTGTAGGTGAGGGGAAGTGTGGAGGAGGTGAGAGGGAAGTGTGGAGGAGGTGAGGGGGAGGTGTGGAGGAAGTGAGGGGAAGTGTGGAGGAAGTGAGGGGAAGTGTGGAGGAGTCAAGGGGAAGTGTGGAGGTGAGGGGGAAGTGTTGAGAAGGTGAGGGGAAGTGTGGAGGAGGTGAGGGGAAGTGTGGAGGAGGTGAGGGGAAGTGTGGAGGAAGTGAGGGGAAGTGTGGAGGAGGTGAGGGGAAGTGTGGAGGAAGTGAGAGGAAGTGTGGAGGAGGTGATGGGACTGTGGAGGAGGTGAGGTGAAGGCTTTATAGCTCCAGCTGCCTGCCCTTATCTCTGTTGCATGATAAGCCAGCTGGCTTGTTGTTAGCCATAAGGAATCTTCTCATAGGAACTGCATTGCTCTTTAAAACATGGCAACAGTAAAAATAAAGTGGTGACCTTGCCTGCCACTTTGGAACGCACCATGAAGAAACTGAGAGGTGGGAAGCTGGCTGGGCCTCTGGGCCTGAGAGGAGGTGTGGGCACCCAGAGCTGAGCCAGCAGGCAGGAGAGCAGGCTCTGTTCCGGAGGCACCTGTTTGCAGTCACTGGTCCTGAGTTCAGCTGCCTTTGTAAACCCTCCCTCAGGCTTCACAGGCCTGTCAAAGGGCCGCCAACCCTGCCTCCTGATGGAAATCTTCTTCTTGCAGGAAGTGCAAAGCAAAGTTCAAAGCTTTCTCGTCAAAGAAAGTGTGTCTGATCCAGTATAACACGATTATGTGACAATTAGGCAAAAAAGTAAAAAAGGGGGAGAAAGCCAGGCCGTACAGCCCAGCTGGATGTTGTCAGGCAGCCCCGCCTTCCCACAGGTACAGGCACTTCCTGGCTCCCCCTACAGCTGCTCCTGCAAATTCAGGTCGCAGCCCCAGGGCTTTGTGCTATCTGGCATGTTCCCACCCAAAGCTCCAGCTCAAGGCAGAGAGGCAAAGCAGGAAGGCAGGGGGTCCCAGGCCCCTGGGCAGGCCAGGCCCAAGGTCTGGAGACTGTGTGTGACTGCCAGGCTTGTTTGCTGGCTGTAAAACAAGCCCAGTTCAACCCATGTTAAAGGGGTGAAAAGGGGTCATCAATCTTTCTGGACATGGAAGATCCTCGGAGAACTCCCTGATGTATTTTACATCTGTTTCAGGTTCTTAGCCTCCTCGGGCTCAGCTGCCTTTTCTCCATCGGTAACTCAGCGACCCCTTTCAGCTGCTGAGTGCAGGGATAAGGTGTCCCTCTCAGAGCCTGGGGAAGCAGGGTGAGTGTCCAGGCGGCAGGCAGGCCCCGGAGAGGCCCACTGACACCGTAAGTCTATACCCAGGGCCCGTGGAGGGCAGCACACAGCGCTGAGCCCGGTGGCGGGTGGGAGAGCGCTGGCTGAGGTTGGTCACACGGAGATTGAATTTCAGCTGAATTAGATCAGAGCTGTGGGAACGGCACCTCCTTCACACACACACACACACACACACACACACACACACACACACACACACACCGCCTGCAGGAGCATGTGGGAGTGGGAGGAGGCAGCTGCGGTGAAATCCCAGCAGCTCAGGCAGCTAGCAGCTAACTTAATTACTGCACGCGGCCTCTCCCGCAGCTTTAGACTGGAGGCTCCACAGTGTCAGGGGGAGATGGGCGGTCAGCGTGTGCTTGGGAGGGAGTCTGTGTGTCTTTAATGGAGGCCAAGTGCGATTTGGGAAGTATGGGAACGACTCAGTCTCCTAGACCCACAGCTGCAGAGCCAAACTCCAACAAGGATTTGGGCGGCTTTAACTGGTACCTTTTGGGTTTGATGTTTTATAGTGTATCATTAACATGCAACGTGAGCCTCTGTGCCAGGACTTTGCTGCAGGCACTGCCCTAATCTCCCTTCTCTGTTTCCTCACCCAATGCCCTTCCAGCGGCCCAGATGCCAGCCTTCCAGAGGAGGTGGGGAGGGCTGGAGAATGGGGGAGGACTTTAGAGTGAAAAGGGAACACTGGCAGTCCTACTGAAGAGGGCGCGTAAGTCAGCTGCTTTGCAGCCACCTTTCAGTGGGGGTGGGCGCGGGAAGGGGGTTGGGGGACAGAGCCTTCCAGGAGGGAGTGGGGCTCATTGGCCCAGGGCTGTAGCAGCGCCTCTCTCCAGGGCAACCAGGGCTGAGCATCCTGTACTCAGTAGGCTGAGAACCCGGAGCTTTCTAACCATCCTTTTTCCTTTCCCTGTCACTCAACAAGAGGCTGGGGAAACACTCCCAGGGCAGCTTCCCCTGAATCAGCTGCAAACAGCCCCAGGCTGCCAGCATCCCTCAATCTCCAGGTTTGCATTTGAGCCCAGTGCTGTGCATGAGAAAATGACCGCAAGAGAGGACTCCCCCTCAAGGTCCTCAAGGTCCCCAGAGGTCCCAGAGGTCCATGAAATTCCGCAGGGGAGTCTGCAGTGTCCAGGCCCAAGGAAACTGGCCAGGATGCTCTGGGGACGGATAGTCACCCCTGTGTTAGAGACAGAGGCCCCCTGCGTGGAGGCAGGTGGCGGGCTTGAATTCTTCGGTGCTTGCCCCTTTGCTGGGCTGGTGATTCACAGGAAGAGAACATGAGAATCCTGACCAGAATATGGGTGCCATTAGGGCTCTCCTGAGGTCAGGTGCACACCCAAGAGTGCATGGGGAGACAGCAGTGAGCCTGTGAGTCCCTGAACTTGTATTAAACACTCATATGCAAATGAACTATGTGTCTCACGCAACCCCCTACAGCGTGCTCTTATGGATTCAACTGACTTTTAAGAGTCCACAACTCCCCCAGACTGAAGAACTACTCTTTTATATTAAAGACTAGAGGCCTGGTGCATGAGTTTATGCACAGGTGGGGTCCAGTGGGGGGTGGCAGAGCTGGTTGGGGGGGAGGGGCCACTGGTGGTTGGCAAGCCGGCCCCACCCTGATCCCCCCATTGAGGGGATAATTTACATATTAGCCTTTTATTATATAGGCTTTTCCAAAGGTCACCTTGGGGTCATTGGCTTCCCTCAGGCAGCTGTGCGGTCCGCTGCTCCGTCCATGCACCTCCATGGGAACACAGTGGAGGGATGGCACCCGAGAGCAGGCAGGCACCCCACCCTCCACTGGAGAGGGGCCGACACCCTGGTCCCAGAGCAGCAGTCCCAAGGCCATGTTCTGGGAGGATGTGTTAATAAAGAGAAAACTTAAGTGAGAACCTGAAGGAGTGGCCAACCCAGTTCACACTTGCTGAGCTACTGGGTAGGAAGGCAGGTGAGTGCCCTATTTCTTCCATCTATCAGGAGAGGAACTGAGGCTTGAAAGCCCCCGAGACTGCCTTGCATTACCGCTCCTCGGCGTGCAGAGAGCACCAGGTCTCATGAGAACACGCTCTGGTGCACTCCAATGATAGCTCCTCGGTGAAGCAGGATTTGATGCTTTGCCAAAAATGTCAAGGCCTTCAATGAATCTTAAACACGACTTGATTTCCAAAGCCAGGAGTAACAGAAATGCATGTTGATGGAGTGCCTACTACAGCCCAGATGCTGTGCAGGAGGACACAGGGATCTCATTTTATTTTAAAAAATTAGATTAAAATTCAATTCTTACTGGATATTTTAAAAATGCATTTGTCAGGCCTGGCCTGTGTTGCTCAGTGGTTGAGCCTCGAACCAGGAACCCAGAGGTTACCAGTTCGATTCTTGGTCAGGGCACATCCCCAATGTGAGGAGTGCAGGAGGCAGCCAATTGATATTTCTCTCTCATCCATGTTTGTATCTCTATATCCCTCTCCCTTTTTTCTTTCTCTACAATTAATGAAAACATTTTTAAAATGGATTTATTAGTTACATGTATTTTGTATACACATGCAAATGGTCTCCTACTCAGACTCACAAATGTCAGAATTTCTCAGGGAAGAGGGCGACTGTGTTCACTGTTCACCCTTTGCTGGTGGCATAGCCTCCCCAGGTCACGAAATAATGACTGAATGAAGGAGCAGGTCCCAGAGTGACACTGGCTGGTGACCTTGGGCACCAGACATTAATCCGGGGGCATAGCTCCTTAAGTGCCAAGGTGGGCTCACAGCAGAAGGCAGAGACATGGGGCTATGGAGATCCCAGTTGTGAAACTTGAAAAACTAGACTGTGTTATTCTAAAGCTAATTTATCTTCAGCATGGGGAAATGAAGTACTCTTGCTAGCTGACACTTCTACCCCATGAACACGGTACCTGCCCCTTTCGGAGATCTCGATGAAGGAAACCTTCTGTGATCTTTCTTCATTGTCTAGATTAGCGATCGCCAATCTTTCAGACCTCATGGACCACCGGTGGTCTGTGGCCCACCAGTTGGCGAGTGCTGGTCTATCAGCGGTCGGCAAACTCATTAGTCAACAGAGCCAAATATCAACAGTACGACTGACATTTCTTTTGAGAGCCCAATGTTTTAAACTTAAACTTCTTCTAACGCCACTTATTCAAAATAGACTCGCCCAGGCCGTGGTATTTTGTGGAAGAGCCACACTCAAGGGGCCAAAGAGCCACATGTGGCTCGCGAGCCGCAGTTTGCCGACCATGGCTCTAGATGATATCTAAATGTCACCTCTGCTCTCCCAGCGAGCGCATGTTGGAGAATGTCGATGTGCCTGGGGTCTTCGGGTTGGAGGAGTTCACTTTTCCTTGGGGGCTGGGAGTGCTGATGGTGAACCAGAGGTGGGAAGAACGAACCAACTCTGAGAACAGCAGTTATGGGCTTGGGTTGCGGCTTAAGGAAGGTTGAGAGTTTCTGTGAGAAGCACTCTGAAGCGGGAGTACTGGGAGCACTAAGCATGCCTTGACCTGGATACACACGCCGGGCTGTGGGTAGCCGCCCCTCATGGGAAATCCAAGGCTTCGTGGGCGTAAGGATTGCGTGCGGGCCCTGGTGTGGTCAGAGTGTGGATGGTCAGGTCATCTGAAGAGTTAGCTGTCCCCGGTTTGGCCCAATCTCTGCTTGCCCTTATGTCTTTATGTAGAATCTGGATGAAGCGCTAATCATGAGCCCAGAGCTCTTCAAGCTTTCCTCACTCCTGCTCCACATGTTACATAGAAATATCCCAATTAGGTTGTCCCAGGTCGCCCTTTCTCCCCTCCTTCCTCCCTCCCACCTGTCCGTTTACTCACTAATTCCTTTGTCCATATAACCAACATTGATGAAGCCCCTCCTGTGGCCTATTGCAGCCCCTTTGCTGGGATGGCACACCCACACTCACGTGGGGTTCTGTGTTAGAGTCCGACTTGTCACAGCTGCTGTGAGCAGAGTGGAGGGTCTGGCCATTGGCTGTCAGGGTAAGGAGGAAGCTTTCCCGGAGGAAGTGAGCTTGAGCTGAGCCTTGAGGGGTACAAGCAACCTTTGCTGGGAACAGGAGACAGCGAGGCCATCAGCTGATGGGACATCATGTGCACAGGGAGGGACTGGGGACGGCAGCCAAGGGAAGCTTCAGATTTTGGGAGCGGAAGTAATCCTGCCTGGGCCCCTGCGGTGTGGGGAGCAGGAGGGAAGCGGGGCAGGTACGAATCACAGCTGCTAACATTTCTTGATCACCTACTGCTTTCCAGGCCCTGTCCTCGGGGCTCTTTTTGGACTCAGTCACTACACAGCCTTATGGGATGGACATTAATGCAACTCCTCTCTGCAGATTTTCAGGGAGATTGAATGTCTCGGCCCAGATCCCACAGACAGAGAGTGGGGGCGGGGCTTCACTGGTGGCTGGCTCCAGAGCCTGCACTGCCACCACTGGGCCAGGCTGCAGCTCTGGCGGCCTTGACAGGTGACACAGTGATTGTCCCAGCCCTGGCCCAGTACATAGTGACAGTCACCATGAAGGTACGATGGCTTTCTTTTATAAGGCTCTCCTTCCTGTTTTGTATCAGAGTGATAGCACTGAGGGTAGGGACGTATATCTTTATTCATCCATGGATGCTCAGTTCCCAGCACAGAGCCTGGCACACAGCGAGGACTCACTAAGTACCTGTAGGATAAACAGTAAGTACATTTGCTGGTGTTTACCTGTTCATCTTTTGCGGAAGTGAATTCAGATTTCTTCAGGGTTGTGCTTAATTTCTCATGTGAGAGGTAGATGAACTTAAAACCAGTGCATTCCCTAGGACCTTGCTTGTCATATATATCTACTAGAGGCCTAGTCCACGAAATTTGTGTCCCTTAGCCCAGCCTGCACTCTCTCCAATCTGGGACCCCTCGAGGGATGTCCGTCTGCCAGTTTAGGCCTGATCCGGGTAGGATCAGGCCTAAATGGGCAGTCAGACATCCTTCTCACAATCCAGGACTGCTGACTCCAAACTGCTCACCTGTCTGCCTCCTTGATTGCCTCTAACAGCTTCTGCCTGCCAGCCTGATCACCCACTAACCACTACCCTGCCAGCCTAATTGATGTCTAACTGCTCCCCTGCCAGCCTGTTTGCCCCCAACTTTCCTCCTCTGCCAGCCTGGTCACCCCTAATTGCCCTCCCCTGCAGGATTGGTTCCTCCCAACTGCCCTCCCTTGCAGGGCCTGGAACCTCCCAACGGCCCTTCCCTGCTGGCCATCTTGTGGTGGCCATCTTATGTCCACATGGGGGCAGGATCTTTGACCACATGGGGGCAGCCCTCTTGTGTGTTGGAGTGATGGTCAATCTGCAAATTACTCTTTTATTAGATAGGCTAGAGGCCTGGTGCATGGGTGGGGGCCAGTTGGTTTGCCCTGAAGTGTCCCAGATCAGGGTGGGGGTTCCCTTGGGGCGAGGGGCGGCCTGAGTGAGGGGCCTATTGTGGTTTGCAGGCCAGCCACGCCCCCCAGCAACCCAAATGGAGGCCCTGGGATTAATTTATGTTCTACAATTGAAACTTTGTCACCTACAGCGGAGCCAAACATTCTGCTCACTCTGTGGTGGCAGCCATTTCTGTTTGAAACTTTGTAGCTTAGAGTGGAGGCCTAGGCTGGCAAGGGCAGGTGGAAAGCTTGGCTTCCTCCATTGCCAGGGAAACCCAAGCCTCTGTTCTCTCCAGCTCAGTGGCTGCTGCCATTTCTGTATCTTTTATAATTGAAACTTTGTAGCATTGAGTGGAGGCCTAGGCCGGCAAGGGCAGGCAGAAATCTTGGCTTCCTCTGTTGCCAGGGATACCCAAGCCTTTCTCCTGCTCTCAGTGGTGGCAGCCAAGATGGGGTTTATTTGCATAATTTGCTCCTGATTGGCTGGTGGGTGTGGCTGTGGGTGTGGCTTGTGGGTGTAGTGAAGGTACAGTCAAATTGCATATTACTCTTTTATTAGATAGGATAGCTACATGGATATATGAAATATTCAATACCCAAGTCAAAATGTAGATATATTAACTTCTTCTAGAATTAGGAATTGATGAATTGGGGGGCAGGGTACCTACTGTACCACTTGTATTTACTTTATCGAGTGAGTGCATTCTTCAATTTACCAATTGTCTGAACTTCCCACAGCTTTTTTATGTGTCTATGCTTTTCATAAAATCTATGCCATTTCTTTTGATGATGATCAAAAGTTGACTGTTAGTCCTTGGAGCTCCTAAGAATTGGATCAGTAATTGAATGCTGGGCCAGTGAGGTCTAGGGATAGAATTTTCTTGGTGACATTAATGCATCAACTGCTTCCTGTATATTCCAGCGTCACAGATATAGCTGGTCTTCCCATTACCAGGAGAAAAGGGGGCGGCAGAATCAGAGAAGTGTGCCTTCTGTTTGGCCAGCAAGGCAAGGCCTGATGCAGCCTGTCTGTCAACACTGGTAAGCTGTGACACCAGGAGGCTCGGAGGATCCTGGCTGCTCTAGCTGCACAGGGTCTGAGCTCCGTGATCCGCCAGGGAGACGGGCACCGGGCACCCATTATCTGCTCACATGGAGTCCGTGCATTATGGGGGCAGCCATGTATTTTGAATCTTCATTTTCTGGTCTCTTCAGAGTATGTGTTCATGTCACAGCTTCCCTATGAAAGCCTTCCTTCAAAAGAGGCGAATTTTAAGGAAACCAGCCAAAGCTAGAGCAGGACCATTGTTTTGTAAGAAAGAAACATTTTTTTCTGATTTCTTAAAGTAGCTGTGGTTTCAATAGCATTCTATGTATTTCACTCAGTTGCAAAGACAGCGAAGATGCCAGCCAGTGCCTCACAGTTTACAAACATGCACAGTCCGTTCTAAGATTTGCACGTGCTCATTCGGCGCCCTCTCCGGAGAGAGGGAAGGCATCTGGCCCTGTTTTCCCACTTGAGGAGACCAGTTCAGGGAAGACTGGTCAGGGGGACCACATGGCAGACAAGCAGCCACAGCTCAATCCCAGGTCAGACTCTGAAGGCCCCCACCCTCCATTCTATGGGTAAATGGAGGAAGGCAGGGAATGTGAGACTGAGCATCCCCCACTGCAAGGGGAGGGAACTGTTATAGAAGATGAAGAACTTAAGATTCAAAGGGGACTGAGTGCTTACATCCTAGCAAATGGCTGAGCCCCTTTGGTGAGAGGAGCTCCCTTCGGGGAAGAAAGGTGCTGTCTGCCAGGCGACTGCAATCTCGAGGGTGCAAAGCAGCAGGGCAGCTCCCAAAGGCCTCATCTCTAAGAGGGAGTCCAACGGCGCCTCTGCTCTTCTGAGGAATATCTCATTCTCCTTCCAGCCAATCTCCATCGGGCACCCCTACTCTACCACCTGCCAACAGGCTCAGGATGCGAAACCTCCCTGCCCTCACCCCTTCCCTGCCCCCACCCCCACCCCGCCCTCAGGGGTTGGTTTGAGTAGAGCAAGTGTCCATTAAGCAGAACTGTGGCTTTCTACCTGCAGAATTCCAGATCTTTCCTGTGGCTGGTCTCTCCAGGGAAATGAGCTCTGACCTCGGAAGTGTACAGAAAACTGAGTAAGAAGGAAGATTTAGGATGGGTGGCCGGAGGAAGCGGCTATCTGCCGGGCCATCTAGAAGCTCATCTTTGTGTCATTGGAGAGTCACCCCCTCGCGACAGGATGCAGCCTGGCTATCGCAGGATCTCCTCCGGTTTCACTCCCATTCCCAGTGCAGGCGCCCCCGTAGAAAGGGTTGCATTTCACGAAGACGACCTTCCGAGCAGCGGTTTATCCCAGCTGTTGTCATCTGTCTTAAACACCTACCTGTCACCTCCTGTGGAGCTTCCAGGTTGACAAGGGAGGTGAAAGGGAACTTGAGAAACCTCAGCCCAGGCAAACCCCTGGGCTGCCTGTGGGACTTGCAGAGGGAAACAGGCTGGGAAGCGCCATGTGCCAGAACTCCCGCCTCCAGCCTGCTCAGGGCTGTCCCCACCCCGAGGGCAGCCGCTCCTCCAGTCACATGAACTTCAGGCTGCTTGGCCTCTGCCCCAGCATTTGCTTGCCAGAGCCAGTGACAGAACAGCAGCCCCAAGGCTGGACCTGAGAGCCAGACCTGAGGGCCAACTGGAAGGCCGGGCTGCCTGGGGTGTCTTTCCTGGCACTGTCAATGCTCAGGGCCTGATGCCACGCTCCCACCTGCAGACCTGGTGCTCCCCTCCCCTGCACCCCCTCCCAACCCAGGATGGATGACAAATTCCCAGAGCTTTCTCTCACACCTGGGGGCCACTGAGATAAGTCTGAGGACTTTCCCAGTGCAGAGGGGGAATGAGTGGCGTGGTCCCAGATCTCTGCCAGGTCCTGGGCAGTCTGCTCTAGCCCATGGTGGGAGCGGGCCGGGCGATGCTCCTTGGTCGGAGAGGAAATAAACTGGGCTCCGCGAGGGCCCTGCAGGCGGCTGTCTGTTTGAAGTCCAGGCGGGCAGCGGGCACAGGAAGCCGGTGCGTCAGGTTCCCATTAGCTCAGGCAGGACAGCTCACCAGCCATGGTAACAATTAAGCCTCCTGCTCCTGCCCTCACCCCAAGGTGAGGCCCTTTCCTTCCTTGCCGAAGTGACTTCACGTCGCCCTGGTTTCCTTATGGCTCCGTTTCCTGCGGGTTCCCATTACTCCACGGCTAATCTTCTGAAACCACTTATTAGACCACACAGACCGTGGCAGCGCAGGCCCCGCAGGCCAACAAAAGGGCCGCGCCTCTGAAATGCGAGTTGCTTCCTCTGCAAACAGAGGGCTCACCAACAATCAGACTTACAAATACTGAGGGAAATGAACGCACTGTGTGTGCACTCTGCAGCATGTGCAACCCTCCCTCCTACGCTTTTTTTTTAAGAGCAGCTTAGAACAATCACCCCGTCTTAGGAGACCAGGGAGAGACGGACAAGTCACTGAAACATGCAGCAGGGGACTGAAAAGATAGTTAGGGTTTTCCAAGGAAGAGGAATGCTCCTATATAGAGACCAGGCCGGGTCACAGAAAGGGCCCTCTGAGCTGAGCCAGAAAGAGAGGCAGAATTTGGATGCCTGGGAAAGGCCAGGGCCTGGGCCTCCCCGGTGCTGAGTGGTGAGTCGGGGCTAAGGCAGCTCCCACCTACAGGGGCCTCCGCATCGGAAGGATGGTGTGCACAGGTGAGACCCATTTGCAGGACACCGTGACAGCTGTGGCCACAGGCAGCCCTCCACAGTGGGTGTGAGAGGAAAGAAGAGAGAGATAGAAAAGGGTGAGGAAAGGAGGGAGGAAAGAAGAGAGAGAGAGAAAGAAGGAAGGAAAGAAGAAAAAAAGAAAACACCACACCAGGCCCGAGGCCCGAGGCCACCCTCCCGCCTCTCTTAGCCTGTCCTGACCCTTCTTCAGGGTCACTCAGGCTGTGCTACCACCCCAGCTCCCCCACCTGCACATGCACTTCATCTTGGGCTTCTGCACTCCTTTCAAAACTTCCTTTGCCAGCTACCTTCTTTCCTATCTTCAGTTTCTTCCCTCCTCCCTTTTGCCCACAGTTACTAATCTTCCCTGTGCTCAAAAATAAAAACCCTCTGTCCTGAGACAGAGGAGGAACCAAGATGGCAGCATAGGTCAACACCTATCTTGCTGCCCCACACAACAATTTCAAAACTACAACTTAATGACAGAACAAACGTCATCCAGAATCACCGGAAAGCTGGCTGAGTGGAAATTTCACAAATAAAAGTAAAGATAGGACACTGTGACTCAGAGGAGCGACAAAGGGCAGAGTTGAGGATACGCACGAAGTTAGAGGTTTGAAGCTATGCGCACATGAGTGGATAGGGCTGGTGGCTGGATACCCGCTGGTTTTCTTGAACGGGAAGGGAGACAAAGGCGTCCCACTGCACTGATTCCCCAGTTCCGGGTGAGGTCCGGGGAACCCATACTCATACAGGGTGAAACTGGACAGTAAGGAGGAAGAACACTAAAACTGTGGCACTGCAGAGGTCTGCAAGCTTGTGGAGAGGTCATGTAAACTTGGGAACTACAGAATTGCGAGAGCGCGCAGAGAGGACTTGTGACTTGCTCTCTCATTTAGGAGAAAAAAAAGATGGGAAGCCACCGGACTGCATTGTTTTACAACCCTGCATGAGACTTTGGGTGTGCAGACTCATTTGGGGAGAGGCTGAATTGTCCGGCAGCTGGTAGAGCTTGGCAGCAGCTTTCTCTCAGAGGTGCGTGTAGTCATTACCACCAGGCACAGAGACCCAGGTGCTACATAGGGCAGAGCTGACGGGAAGTCAAGGCTGCCTGCTCAGCCTGGAGACTGCATATCCAACCTGAGCACAGCTGATCCCTCACAGCCAATTGGCCTGGAGGTCAAACCCTCCTAGTGCTAACAACAATAATCTAGGCTTAACTTCAACAAGACTATGCAACCCATAAAGGGCTGCACCAAGAGTATCCACCTCAGGTAACTAGGGAGGCTGAGCCACTGTCCCTTAGAGGACATCTACCTCACAAAGCTAATCAACCAACTCAGGGAAGCAGCCAAAATGCAGAGACATGGAAAGAAATCACATGTGAAAGAAACGGAGGAAAAAAACCGACTGGACATAGAGTTCAAATCCATGGTTATAAGGTTTTTCAAGAGGCTCCTAGAAAAGGCTGATGAACTTATTTATTTATTTATTTTTAGAATCTTCAAGTTTTTCTTCGTTTATTTCTTAAACCTCTTCACACATTACCCCTAGCACTATGCTAGAGGAAGCAATCAGATAACACAAATGAAAAAGTAATAAACACCCATTAACAGAAAAATTCAAATGTAATTTCTTAACAGTATTGGGTTTATAAGCTACAGGGTTACAAAAAATACTTATTTTCCTGTGAATAAAATTGTTCCATATTCTTATGACATAATTAAACATATCAGCATTGCAGGAGTGAACCAAAATCATGCTTACCATAGAACAGGAGACTTGTCAACTCCTAGGCTAGACCCCAGGACCCAAAGCAACCCCTATCTGAGCACTCAAGTTTAATAGCTAAGAGCCATTACATGTGCAAAAGCCCCCAAAGTTCAGAAACTCAAAAACATTTATCTACTTGGCTCCTAAGCAATCTTTCCTCTTTTCTTTGTGACCATCACCCAAGCCAGCATGTGTCCAACCTTTAACAAATCCCATCTCTAATAAAAGTCTGGCATTTTATTTTCTCACTCGCTTCTGGGCTTCCAAAAAGCAGACAAAACCCAGGCAGGAATCCTATTCCTACTAATATACCTGTAGATTAATTTGTATTATCTCTTCCTCTCTAAAACCTTCCATACAGCTCTCGCCCACATCCAGGGCTCCCCCACCCTCCTCTGTACTCCCACCTTGCCACCTAGGGACTATGAAAGCACTTAGCATGTGGTATCCATTAGTCTGCACATCTGAGACTGAGAACAACTGGAACTGCAGCATTCCCCAGTGGTTACTGAGATGCCAGGCACAGGAGTGGTGCTCAGCTGCTGAGTAAGTAAATGATGTGATCAGACTCAAAGACAGGCCTCACCATGACCTTACAGACCCCCAGACAACCCTCAAAGAAATCACTTCTTTACTAAGTAGTAAGAATACAATACCACTATTTATTTAGTATTTACTATGTACCAGGCACAGTGCTAAGAGCTTTACATGGAAAAAACATTTAATTCTCACTTAATCTTTTAATACCTAGTACGGCAGATAGATATAGACAAAGAAATGTTAGTAACTTGCCAAAGATAACAGGTGGTAAAAGTAAGTAACCAAACTTCAGAGCTTAAATTCTTAACTACTATAGTAGGTAGAAACATGGGAAAGTACTCATAATACTTTGATTTGAAAAAGCAGAATATAAAAAACATACTACATATAACTGTATAAAAATATGTATATGTGTGGTCAAGGCCAGGAAGATGATTTACACAAATGAAAACAGAAATTATAGTGATATGAGCTGGTAATGAGTGAAACCATTCTTTAATGTTAATATACTTAAAAATTCTTTTTTGAAGTCATGAATTCACAAATTCCTTTTCTCTTATTACTCTGTTTGTAACCATGGTCACAATGTGTATATGTTTCCAGAATTTCTGTGACATAGTTCCCTGCCTTCTCTAACCCTCATCAAACTTCCCCCCAGGAGGTTAAGTGCCTACCTTAGTGCTATACTATACTGGTCCATTGCTTCCTGATACTCATTGACAGCTACAAGGAAATCTCATAGGGTCCGATGTAGGACACAGTCACTCTGGTTAGCTAGTGCGTTCCTCAGCAAAGCAATTCCATCTTCATATTTCTGCTCTCTGCTAAGCAGTTCTGCTTTTTTCACCACAGCCTTAATGTAATCTGGCCTTTGGTTCAGGGCTTTATCTAATAAAGTTTTGGCTTTTTCCTGTGTCACTGGGTCTTCGAGACAAACAGTGGAAAAAAGGGTAAGGGTCTGTGCATTTGCTCCTAGAGTTTTATAAACGTTGTTAGCCATTACCATTGCTTCACGAATACTGTTTTAGGCCAAGTAACATTCAATGAGACCTTCGTAACAGTCTAAGTGACAAGGTGCAAGCCGGATAGCCTCCCGAAAGTGGATTATTGCTTCTTGGACTCTGCCCATGTTCCTGAGCGCTGCTCCCTTCAGCAGCAAAGCTTAAACACTATTACTGTTCAGCTGAATGGCCTTTGCTCCTAAATAGAGGGCCCGAGAGTAGCGTTTGCTATAGAAGCTATGACACCCCGAGACCACCCAGGGTTCTGCATGCTGATCAGAAATATTGAAAAGTCGGCAGCCAAGATTCTCCATATCCTCCAGCCGCCCTTCTCGTGCCAGGAGGTAGCCATATACATCCATTCCTTTTATTAGATAAGGATCCAACATCTGTGCTTGTTCAAATTTGAGGACAGAGTTTTTATTGTCTCCAGCTCTGAAGTACAGATCTGCTAAGCTTCCCAGTAGATCCACATTATCTCGTAATAATGACTTTTTCTCTAGTGAACAGATGATATTGATTGCTCTTGAGTTGTCACCAGTATGCACAAAAGCATATGCTTTGATCCACACAGAGAGCCAGTCCAAGTTAGGCACAGTCTGGATGATGTTCATTGTCATTGATGCCACCTCTGCACCTTTTACAGATAAGGACAGCAAACCTAGAACGGCATCGAGGGCTAATGGGCACTGTCTCAGCACTTCCTTATAGCTGGTGACTGAAGGGCGCTCCTGACCAGCCTTCTCATACAAGTTTGCCAGCATCATGTTTATTTTGGGAGTTCTTTGTCTTGAAGGGATTCCATCAAGTATAGCAATGGCATCTTTATCTTGTTTTAGCATTGTGTAACATCCAGCCATTTTGTATTTCACTTCAATTTCAGATGGAAGACACTGACTTTGTGGAGTGGATGCAGAATTGCCAGTTGAAGGTCTCACTTTTGAAGTTTTACTTAAGGCTTTCTTCTGCTGTAAAGCCATAGTATACTTGCTCACAGCATTTCGATATTCCTTATCATGAAAGAGAGAATCTGCATGATACACCAAAAGCTGGTACTTCTGAGATGGGGAGAATAACTCAGGGTTGTTATTACTCATTGTAAGCAACAGGCTGCTGAGGAGCCGCACATTGGAGTGCAGCCTCGGGGCCGCCATGTCTCGCACGTGGTCTATCACATTCATCCTGCCCGGCAAGGCCGCGGGGAGCCGTAGCAGCGGCACGAAAAGCAGGTAGGAGATCCTTAGAGAAGACTCCCAAGGCTGATGAACTTAATGAGACCTTCGAAGATATGAATAAGACCCTCAAGGATATGAAAAAGGACCAACTAGAAATTAAGCATACACTGACTGAAATAAAAAATATTATACAAAGACCTAAAAGCAGTCCAGAGGACCGTAGGAATCAAGTTAAAGATTTGAAATACAAAGAAGCAAAATCCACTCAGCCAGAAAAGCAAGAAGCAAAAAGAATCCAAAACATTTGAAGATAGTGTAAGGAGCCTCTGGGACAACCTCAACCATACCAACATTCGAATTATAGGGGTGCCAGAAAAAAAGAGAGAGCAAGATAATGAAAACCTATTTGAAGAAATATTGACCAAAAACTTCCTCCACCTAGTTAAAGAAATTGACCTAAAAGTCCAAGAACTGCACAGAATTCCAAACTATAGGAATCCAAAGAGGACCACACCAAGACACATCATAATTAAAATGCCAACAGCAAAAGACAAAGAGAGAATATTAAAAGCAGCAAGAGAAAAACAGTTAGTTACCTATAAGGGAGCACCCATACGATTGTCAGCAGATTTCTCAACAGAAACTATTCAGGCCAGACGGGAGTGGCAAGAAATATTCAAAATGATGAATATCAAGAATCTACAACCAAGGTTACTCTATCCAGCAAAGCTATCATGCAGAATTGAAGGTCAGATAAAGTGCTTCGCAGATAAGAAAAAGCTAAAGGAGTTAATCACCGCTAAACCAATATTTTATGAAATGCTGAAAGGTATTCTTTAAGAAGAGGAAGAAGAAAAAGGTAAAAATAAAAATATGAATACCAAATACACATCTATCAACAAATGAATCTAAAAATCAAGTGAATTAAAAATCTGATGAACAGGATAAACTGGTGACTATGGCATAGAGAGGGAATGGACTGACAATTCTTGGGGAGAAAAGGGGTGTGGGAGGTGCAGCAAGAGACTGGACAAAAATCATACACCTATGGAAGAGGACAGTGTGGGGAGGTAAGGGCAGAGGTAGGGATGGGTACGGGGTGGAGGGGAGCTACAGGGGGGAAAAAAGAGGGAACAATGTAATTAATAAACTGAACAATAAAGATTAACATATTTTTAAAAATAAAGAGACAGACAACCAAGTATTAAAAATAAATAAATAAATAGATAGATAAATAAATAAATAAAAATAAAAAAACCCTCTGTCCTCCTCTTGGCTGCCTGGCCGTCTGTCTCCGTCCCACCCAGCTCTGCATCTCCGCAGAAGGTCTCTGCTCTGGCTCCTTCCCAGCGTCACCCATCCGTACCACCCCTGTGTCCTCTGCAGCCACTCTGCACCCGGATCTGCCACCTTTCTGGGCCTCAGCTTCCCCACCGTGGAAATGGGGGCAATAGACCTTTGCTTGTGATTAAGCACAATAATGCGATAACGCAAGAAAGATTATGCGATCGCAGGGCCTGGTAAGAATAAAGTATGAGCAGGGACGCTGGGCGCCGGGCCCTCTCTTCGGATGTTCTTGGCTCCCTCCGATCCCAGGAAGTCCCCGGGAGGCATCCTCGCCCACGTCACCCATGTCTTCCTGATCCTTCCCGTCTGTCCACTCGATGGCAGTGATGGCAGTCTGCCTCGTCCTCGGTGCTTTGTCCTCAGAGCTTGCGCGTGGCCTCTGCCCGCCTCCTCCGTGCTGGTCAGAAGGAGGCTCAGTGCCTGCAAGGCTGCCAGGAGCCGAGGCTGGCGCACTGGGCTCCTCGCACTCGTCCTCCTGGGCCGCCTGCCGTGCAGCACCTGACTTTCTCAGGGTCTGGAGCTGGGAGTCGAGCTGGGTTTCCCTGAGGCCTCGCTCCTCGGCTTGCTGATGGCTGCCTTCACAGGGCCTCCTCACGCAGTTTGCCCACCCCCCCAACCGGTCTTGCTAACCTCCTCCTACAGGGATGGCTGGCACATCAGATCAGGGCCCAGCGTGTGACTCATTTTAAGTGAATCATCTCTTAAAGGCCCCGCCTTCATGGACAGTAGGGGCTGAGCTCCTGGGGTTAGGACGCCAGCAGAGGGACTTTGAGGGGCCATGTTCAGCGGTGACACTGGCCTTGGCTCCCCCACCGGATTTAACCTGCTCCTGTCCCACTGTGTCCTTTGTTCACTCAGCCACGTGTGGAGACACCAAGGAAGGGGAAGCAGGCGGGTGAAGAGGGAAGCCCCTTTCTGACAGCCTCCTGGGAAGCTGGGAGGAAACCAGGAAGGCCAGTCAGCATCTCTAACGCTCTGCTTTCAGCGATGCACGGAGCCCATGGGGTTACTTCCCTGGAGTTGGGTTTCACTCTTTGTGCACTGTGATACCCCTGGGAAGCGGTGTAATCATCCATAGGAAGCCAGAGGCACTGTTTTTGTCATTCGCCCCTGGGGAGCCGCAGGCCCAGCATGCAGTTGGGTCTGCATGAGCTGTGGACTCTAAGCTCTGTGAGGACAGGGACCCTTCCGGGCTCGCTCCTGCTGTGCTCTGACCTGAGTGGTGCTGAACGGACACTAGAAGCTCAATAGATTTATTTGATGAGTGGAGATTCCTAACCTCCCGGATCTCCTTTCTCATTCCTGGAAAGCATGGGCATTCACTGAGCACTGGCCACGCGTGAGGCCTGGTGTGTGTTCTACACACATGGCTTCATTTTCATTCGTTTGAAGTAAGCACCATTTTTGACTAGTTCAATCTACTCAATTAGTTTTTGAATGAATTTTGATGAACCCATGTTTCAGATGAGGAAACAGAGGCATGTGTGCTCAATGTCCAAGTATCTCAGCCAGGAAATTAGGTCAGGAGCCCAGCGTTGATGCCATCTGCATATGATGCTTCCAGATTTCTATCCCAGCCCTGGCTTCTCCCTGAAGTTTCGGATTCATGTACCCAGCCTCACATATGGCAAGGCCACTGGCACCTCTAACCTAAAAGACACTTATCAATATGTCTGTCCATCCCTCCCAGACCTTCACAGTCTCCCCACCTACATAATGGCTCCCTCAGGTGCTCAGGATAGAAAATGTAAATAATCTTCCTCCCTTCTTTCCACCTACCTTCCATTCAGTCCATCCACAAGTCCTGCTGGGGGCTTTGCCTCTGAAATCCACCTCAGATCCATCTAGCTTGAATCCATCTGTACCAACTTCTCCCCTTGGGGTCATGAAGGCATCCAGAGCGTCGGCCCCAGCTTCAGAGGCAGTCCACGCCCAGGCCCTCTAGGGTGGTGCACGGTGCTTATGGCACACCAGGCTCTACACTGTTCTTGAACACAAGCCACAGATTTCTGCCTCAGGGCCTTTGCACTAGCTGTTCCTGCACCTGGGGTTCTGCCTCCCAGATCTTCATGTGGTGGCTCCTGATGACAGCAGCTGAAAATGTCATCTGGAAGGTGTCCACACAGACTAGTTAAAGTAGCTTCCCACCTACAACTCCAAGTCCTCTGTGAGTTAGGGAAGTGAGTGGCTGAGAATAAGAAAAAAATAAATAAAGGAGACATATGTACTACTATTTGTAATACTTTAAACAGTAAAATAATAATAATAATAAAAATAAACAGGCCTCAATGGAAGATCTTCATTTGTCTCACATGTCAGCCATCCGGGAGGTAGGTCTTCCAAGGACTCTGGCTCTGGCTTACTTTCTGTGCTGCCACCCTTAACATCCTCACTGTCTTCCTTGTGATTATCACGTCAAGATCACGAGACAGATGATGCATCTCTGGGCATTTCGTCTTTGTCCCAAACAAGGAGAAGGGAAAGGCCAAAGGGTCAAAGTCTTTTATTTGGCTTCAAGGGGAACTGTCCTTGGGATATTCTGCCTGGACTCGGGATGCTATGCCATCCTATACCCCGAGTAGGAAGGGATGTTTGGCACAGGAGCATTTTATTTTATTTTATTTTTTGGCCTTTACATTTGGGAATGCAAGGGAGGGCCTGGGCAGCTAATCCAGTCATTTATTATGGCAAGTTTCCTGAGAACAGTGGTCATCTCGTTTGTTTACGACTGTGACTACGAGAGTCCCTAGTGCATTGCCAGTAACTATGTGTTGATTGTTGAGCAAACAAACAAAAATAAATCAATTTTCCTCCATATACAAAGGATTTCTAGTGTACACAGACACTCACGAAGCATTCTGCGAGCAGTCGGTAAGCATCCTGTGCCGATCCCGACACAGCCGAGCAAGCTGCCCTTCAGGTCTGAGGAATGGCAGTGGTCTGCTCGCTGCAGGCATGCTGAGAGGACCCTGGTGTCTTCTCTAAGGTCCACTCTCTCTCCCAGTTGTTGTTGTGATTGTTCAACTGACAGAGTGCCCACTGGTTAGAGAGAAGCTGAGTATCCCCCACAGTGTTTCCAGTAGCCACACTGTCTGGGTGCTTTTCTAGTTCTCCAAGCATTCTGGACACACACCAGCTCTAGAATATTATGTAAATACCAGAGGCCCAGTGCACGAAATTCATGCATGGAGGGGGGGTCCCTCTCAGTTCAGCCTGCACCCTCTCCAATCTGGGACCCCTGGGGGATTTCTGACTGCTGATTTACGCCCCATCCTGGAGATTGGGCCTAAACTGACAGTAAGACATCCTTCTCACAATCCTGGACTGTTGGCTCCTAATTGCTCACCTGCCTGCCTGCCTGGTCACCCCTAACTGGCCTCTCCCCCTGCTGGCCTGATCGCTCCTCATTGCCCTCTCCTGCCAGTCTAATTGCCCCAACTGCCCCTCCCCCACCAGTTTGGTCACCCCTAACTGTCCCCTCCCCCGCCACCCTAATTATCCCTAACTTCCCTCCCTACTGGCCTGGTCACCCCCAACTGAGCCCCCTACCTGACTGGCTGCCCCCAACTGTCCCCCCTGCCAGCCTGGTTGCCCCTCACGGCCCCCCTCCCAGCCTGGTCACCCCACACAGCCTGCTTGTTCAGTTGTTTGGTCGCCCCTCACTAAGCCCCCTGCCAGCCCTGTTGTAGGCAGCCACCTTATGAGGGCATGAGGGTCAATTTGCATGTTAACTCTTTATTATATAGGATGAATTATATAAACTCTGAACATTATGTACAATATACACAGGCTCATGGTCAATTTCCGTGCCAAACCATGTTTCCATTTAACAAAAGGGATTTCAAGCTCAAGGTTGACTGAGGTCACTGCTGAAAACCAGGTATGCCAGGGAGGGTGGGTTCACAGGGAAGTCCCTGTGGCAGGGCCGCTGAGTAGCCTCCCGGGTCTCACTCACCCTAAGAGAGTGTTGAGCTAACAGGTCTGGCCCAATTCCAAGTCTTGATGATCTGCAGAGAGAAGAGATTCCAAATCTGCTTCTTGTCTCCAGACAAGCACCTCATGGACTCAGGCCAGATCCTGGGGAAACAGGAACTGTGAATAAATATCAGAAATGTTTTCATTGCAGATCCTCAAGTACACGGTACAGAGCCACACTGCATTGGCACCTGCAGAAGAGAGGTGACCAGCAGCAGAGAGGCACTTGTCCCATCCCTCATGGCTCACACCAGGGCCTCATGCTCGGAGGGCGCAGGAGCTGAGGGATGCATCAGCCTTTTGAGGTCTCCAGCATCTCACCATCTGCAGCAGCTCATGCCCAGCACAGCGAGGATGTGTTCAGGATCTCTCAGCCGTGAGCAGGTATGGGAGCCCCTTTCATGTCCTGTGTGGTTGAGGGTTCCAGGGTCAGGGTTCAGGTTCTGGAGAAGGCCGCACACAAATGAAAAGAGACTAGAAAAGTATGAATTTGGGAATATTGGGGGCCAGGCAGGAGCCCACCTCTAGTGGAGGACTACTACTAGCTCTGGCCTTGCTATCCCCTTGTATGAAGACTATGTGATACCCCCATATCAATCAGCAAGAATTTACATAAGACTAACAAGTGGAGGCTGCTTCAACTACCAATGAGTGATTAGCTCTGATCTTTCAGAGTGATTAAGGTTAACCAGCCTTCTGGATTTTCCTGTTCACATCTCTCTATTAGTGAGGCAATTATTTTTTTTTTTGGCAAGCAGGGGAGATCGGTGGGCAGCATGGAATGTCCTTGTTGTTTTTCATAGTAGAAACACATATTAAACTCATATTAGCCCCCACTTTAGCCTAATGAAACCCAAGGATAAGGAACACATACATTTATTGAGCAAATATTTACCACCAGACGCTGTCCTACTAGTAGATGTTGAGGATCAAGTAGGGAAGAAAGTCTATTCTCATAGGGTGTTGGGCCTCATGGGGGAAGGAATGGGGTGAATTACTTCAGCAACAACATTGACCAAAGGGACAAAAGTTGGGTATAAAAAGAAAAATCCATTCAGAATGTTGAGCCTACCTGGATGGCTCAGTTGGTTGGAGCATTGTCTTGTACACTAAAAAGTTGTGGGTTCGTCGGAGAACCAAGATGGCGGCATAGGTAAACATCTATTGTTCTGCCCCGCGCAACGATTCAAAAACTACAACATAACAACAAAACAAACATCACCCAGAATCACCAGAAAGCTGGCTGAGTGAAAACTGCACAAATAAAAGTAAATGTGGGACACTGAGACTCAGAAGAGCGGCGGGAGTGCAGCCTCGAAGACGGAAACAGGTTAGGAGCCGTCCTGGTCACGTGCGCGGGCTGCAGGGCTGGAGCAGCAACCCTGGCTGGATTTCGCCAATGGGGAGGGCGGAGATGTCCCACTACACGGATTCCCCAGCGCCAGGCGAGGTCCAAGGTCCGGGGGACGCACCCTGGAAGCCAGGCGCGGCAGAGGTCTCCTAGTCTGTGGAGAAACCGAGTAGCTGGGAAAAGAAGTTTGCGCACAAGTGTTGCACAAATGCCCGACTTGCTCCCTGGAAACTTGTCTCCTGGTCCCGGAAACCACCTATTTTACAACCCTGGGCGAGACTTTGGGTGTGCAGACTCATTTGGGGAGAGGCAGAGTTGTCTGGCAAGGGGAAGAGACTAGCAGCTTTCTCTTGGAGGTGCCTGCAGCCATCCCCATCCAACAGAGACCCGCGCGCTCTTGAGCACCGCATAGGACATAGCTGACACTGAGGCTGCCTGCTTAGCTCAGAGACTCCGCCCATCCAACCTGAACACAGTCTCCCTTCACAGCCAATTGGCCTCGAGGTCAAACCCTCCTAGGGCTAACAACAACAAACTGGGTTTAAATTCAAAAATACTGTACAACCCATAAAGGATTGCAGTAAGAGTACCCATCCCAAATAACTGGGGAGGCTGTGCCACTGACCCTTAGAGGATATCTACCACATAAAGCAGCCACCATGCAGAGATATGGAAAGAAATCAGGTGTGAAAGAAATGGAGGAGAAAAGACGACAAGACATAGAGTTCAAAACCACAGTTATAAGGCTTTTCAAGAGGCTCCTAGAAAAGGCCGATGACCTTAATGAGAACTACGAGGAAATAAACCAGACCAACCAGGAAATGAATGAGACTTACAAGGAAATGAATGAGACCCTCAAGAAAATGAACAAGATCTCTGAGGATATGAACGAGACCCTCACGGATATGAAAAAGGACCAACTAGAAATCAAACATACACAGACTGAAATAAAAAATATTACACAAGTCCTAAAAGCAGTCCAGAGGGCCACAAGAACCAAGTCAAAGATTTGAAATACAAAGAAGCAAAGTCCACTCGGCTGGAAAAGCAAGAAACAAAACGAATTCAGATAATTGAAGATAGTGTAAGGGGCCTCTGGGACAACCTCAAGAATGCCAATATCCGAATTATTGGGGTGCCAGAAAAAGAGAGAGAGCAAGGTAATGAAAACCTACTTGAAGAAATAGTGACTGAAAACTTCCCCTACCTGGTGAAAGAAACTGACTTAAAAGACCAAGAAGTACACAGAACCCCAAAATATAGGAATCTAAAGATGACCACACCAAGACACATCATAATTAAAATACCAAGAGCAAAAGATAAAGAGAGAATATTAAAAGCAGCAAGAGAAAAACAGTTGGTTTCCTACAGGGGAGCACCCATATGATTGTCAGCGGATTTCTCAACAGAAATGATGCAGGCCAGACAGCGAGTGGCAAGAAATATTCAAAATAATGAATAGCAAGAATCTACAACCAAGATTACTCTATCCAGCAAAGCTATCATTCAGAATTGAGGATCAGATAAAGTGCTTCGCAGATAAGAAAAAGCTAAAGGAGTTCATCACCACCAAACCAGTATTATATGAAATGCTGAAAGATATTCTTTAAGAAGAGGAAGAAGAAAAAGGTAAAAATATAAATTATGAACAACAAATGCACATCTATCAACAAATGAACATAAAAATCAAGTGAATTGATAGGCTGATGAACAGGATAAACTGGTGAATATAACAGAAACATGGACATAGAGAGGGAATGGACTGACAATTCTTGGGGAGAAAAGGGTTGTGGGAAGTACAGCAAGAGACTGGACAAAAATCTTGCAACAATGGGAGAGGACATTGGGGAGGGGGAGGTGAGGGTGGAGGGTGGGGTAGGTACAGGGTGGAGGAGAGATATAGGGGGATAGAAAAGGGGAAACAATGTAATTAATAAACTGAACAATAAAGAAAAAAATAAAAAGTTGTGGGTTCAATTCTGGATCAGGGCTCATAGCCAGGTTGCAGGTTCCATCCCTGTCTGGGGTTTGTATAGGAGGTAGTTGATGTGTGTGTATGTCTCTCTCTTTCCCTTTCTCTCTGTAAAAATCAATAAACAACAAATCCTTGGGTGAGGATTAAAATGGTAATAATTTAGAGTATTGAATTGAGACTTAAGAAGGAAGAAGTTCAGGAACAATTCCTCTTAGGAAAAAGATGCCAATCATTCTCCATCGCCATGTCCACAGTGTCAGGCCATGACCAGACTGCCCAAGCTGCCCCTTTGTTCCCTCCATGCCCTTGAGCCCCACTGCCTTCTTCACACAAGTGCCTCGGATGTACCTTCCGGCATTGAGATTTACGAGTGTGTGTGTGTGGGGGGGGGGGGGGGGCTTGGGAGCACTCCAAGCCCCTTGGGACCCCGTACAATGGGAGCCCATGGCAGAGGCTGCAGAAACATCCGCTAGCCGTCTGGCAGTGTGAATGAGTGAAGTGGAGTCATGTTGCAACAGGTGAGGGGTAGGTCCGACTTCATGTCAGGCTGCTGAAGTGCTGAGGCAGCTGTGAGGGGGCGGTGGTGACTACTGGGTCGGGCTCCACTGGGGGATTAACCACCCGCTGCAGCCAAGTCACCATGAGGAGGTCTGTTTCAGCCACTGCCCATGCTGGAGGACCGGGTGGCCAGTCTGGCTCACCAGCTGGAGGCTCTTTGCAAACCTGCAAAGACATCTGCTCCTGGGAGCATGGTTCTCTGGCTGATTCAGAGCCTAAAACGTGGGGAGTGGGGTGGGGGGCAGGATGCGTGCAATTCTGATGACTCTTAGGCCAATCCTGAAACATCGTATCTTTTGCTACCTGGACCAGAAAAAGTGTGTGTGCATGTGTGTGACCAGTTTAGCTCTGCAACACGTTTGTAATTTTGTGAATGACACTTACCCAGTAAGTGAATGACACATCGCCTGAGCAATGAGTGTGGTGAAACCACCTCTTTCAGGACTGGGTGTGGACAGAGTCGAAAATAGTGGGTAAGAGATGAGCGGTGCAGCATGCTTCCCTAAAGGCACTGGGAAGCAGTGTGGGAAGTAGCTGAGTGCAGAAAGGGGGGCTGGGCTGTGGAGAGCACTCCTTAGCCACTGGTTTCCCTGCCAGGCTCCTCAGAAGAAATGCCCGGCACTGTGACAGCACAGGCATAGGCCCCTCCCTTTACCCTGAGACAGCTTTCTCAGGCCCGGCTGTGTGTAGTGACGGAGGGTTTCTTCTGCCTCAAAAATATTGGTCCCAGCCTGTGAAACTGAGTGGGCTGTGACCCCAGGTGGCTTTAGACCTGGTGAGCCACAGCTTTGACTGAGGTCGGAGCTGGACCTGTCACGTGGGTGTGGAGCACCTGGAGGCCTGCAGTATGTGCAGAGAATGCTGGGGAGTGTCTGTGTCCTGCTTCAGGGGGTTGTGACCCTGTCTCCCAAAGCAAGGCGAGAACCAAGACACAAGCAAGCAGCCCCGCTATGAGGGCCCCCCACCTACTCCCCCCCCCCCCCACCTCCCACAAGCCTTGGTATTTCCTCCTGCAAATGGCTCACAGGCCCTGATCTGGAGAACAGTGTTGGCTGTCACTGAGTTAGGGGTTGTTACCAATGCCTGTTGGAGAAATGTGATGAAGTGGTGAGTATTTGGGTCCTCCCCAAAGTATCTTTCCACTGTACTTCAAAATGCTGATGAACTGGGCATAGGCCAAACGGAGCCCTCACCCAGCCCCATCTTCGTCTCTTTCCTCACACATAATCTGAATGGGAGACTTGACCTGGAGTGCCATGCCCCCACACGCACAGAGACAGTGGGACTAGAGGCCTGCTCCTCGGAGAACTATTCTATGCCTGTGATCATTAGACGGACGGCTAAGACCTGGGAACATTTTCAGTGACAGCTGTTGGTGCTTTTGTGTCCAAGATTCCCAGAAGGGCCCACGAGAGAGAGGACAGGAAGTCTGGCTCCTCACTCGAGTGAAGATTCATCTCTCAGTGGCTGTGGGACCTGGGAAGGCACAATGCCTTTTTACTCGCTGACCGACACCTGTCGGGTGCCCATAGGCATGGCATGCTGTGGGCCCTGGAAGAAGTGGTGTGGGACAAACAGATGATAGCGGACAAATGCAGTGACCATTCCCCAGGAGGCCCAGACCTCAAAGGTTTCCCTTTATGTGGTTCAAGGGCAGCTGAGGAGACAGAGCCAGAGTGTCCACTCTGTGCTCCGACATGGACTCCCGGGAGACGGCCCAGCTCCTCTGGAGTGAGCTGTGTGCACGCCGCCAGGCCATGTGGCAGTCGGGGGTCTGGTGGGAGTGGGTGCTGGCATGGTGGCCACTGGACACCTCCAACCGCAGGCCCAGATGACAGATGCAGATAGCCCTCTGGCAGCACAGGGCTGAGCAAAGGTGCCCCTGGAGAAGGCAGAGGGGTGCAGTGATGCTTGGGTGATGAGAGGTGACATGGCTTTGGAGAAACCCAAAGACATCTGCTCCTGGGTGTATGGCTGTCTGGCTGATTTGATTTCAGTCAGGGGCATCTTTAGGCCCATTCATCCACTGCCTTAAAGCTGTAGCAACCCCTGGAATTTCTTTGACAGCATTTCCAATCCTGAAGTTTGTATTTTTTCTCTAAAATGCTGGCTATGCTCTCAGAAATTCAGACTTTATTTAACACCTTACTATGTTTCGCTCTTTCTGTTGGTGAAGACCTGATGTTTGCAACATATGCAGGAGATGAGCTGAGACATGTGTGCACTAGTCTCCTCTTATCCACGGGGACATGCTCCATGACCTCAGGGATGCCTGAAACCCTGGCTGCTACCCATCCCTGTGTTACTCTGGTTTTGGCTATACTATATGATGAAGCTTATTCTCTATATTAGGCTAGCAAGAGATGAATAGCAACAACAATAAAGTAGGACAATTATAACGATACACTGTAATAACAGTCGTGTGACTAGGGCATTGTGAAGTGAATAAGGCGATGTGAGTACAAGCCCTGTGATACCAAGACAGATCTGATATCAGATGCTACTGAGTGACCAACGGGTGGGAAGATGCTGGACAAAGGAATGAATCATTTGCAACCCCGGCAGGACAGGACAGGGCAGGGGACGGGAGATCTCATCTCATCAATCAGAACCGCTTGCAATGTAAAGCTTATGAATGTGGAGGGCATGTCCTCGCCAAAATGCATGTGGGCCCAAGAAGCGCCCCAGGTGTAGGAGCTTTTTCGGCCACAATGCAGTGTCACCCTCGCTGAGGCCAAGATGATCCTGCCACCCTGCAAATCTACACGAGGACATTTTCCTGCTCCGGGGCTGGCTTGCTCCGTGAATGCTCCTCATTCCATCAACTTAGCGTCATGCCTGAGGTCAAAATACCATGTGTGAGTGAAGTGTGTGACATTTGTATCTCTTGGTAATTTAGGTCACCCCCAAATGCTGTCTCTGCAGTCCTACGCCCCAAGCAGAGGCGGGAGCATCCTGCAGACACATCCCCATGTGCAGGCTCTGGCTTCTGGGGCGTCTGGATTCACAGTTAACCAGGAAAGCATTTTTGAGCCAGAGCTGCTGAAACAGCATAGAGTGGGGAACAGAGGCAACAAAATCTCAATCCCTGGGTTCAAGTCCCAGCTCTGCCACAGGAAGCTGTGTGACCTGGAGTCAGTCTCACTGTGCCTCAGTTTTCTCATCTGAAAAGTGGGAATGGTTGTGCTGCTGCTGATAGAATCGACTCCACAGGCCTGTTGGCAAGTGAATTATACATGAGATGCTTAGAAAAGTCCCTGGCACATAAAGAAGTGCTCTTTACTCACTTGGTTGCTGACTATTTTTAAAGAAATAAATTCTCTTAACTATTCCATTCTTTTCCTTTTATCAACAAATTGTAACCCAAATCAGACCCTCAGGTTTTGCCTGAGTATGTCTTTGTGACAGCTGTGTAACTTGATATGGCATCAAAAGCCATCGCCGCTGACCTTGGACCCCTCAACACCAAAGCTGTGGTCTGGGGGCTCCTGGGACCTGGCTCTGTGCCAGACACAGGTGGCCTATTACCTCATCTAACCCATTACCCCCAATTAAAGGGAAGGTCTTAATTTGCTTGTGCAGCACTTATAATCAGCTAACCTGTCCGACATCACTTCCTGATGCTAAGATCCGCTTCCTCTTTCCCATACAAGTGCAGCAAGGAGACAGACTACTGGATACCTGAGGAATTCTCAGTCTTTCTAAGTTTTTACTAAAAGATGGTTTCTTCTTCCCTTTGGCTTTTGACACATCCACAAGTCACCAACCTCATAACCTGTTGCAGCTTTGAGCTAAATGCAAATCACTTTCTTTAAGTCGAAGGAATTACAGAAAATTTTGTAGGGAAATTAAGAAAAAAGAATTTATATAGGTTATATTTCCTATTATAAAATAATATATGCGTATTATAGAAATTTAGAAAATACAGAAAAATAAATGCAAAAATTATCACCGATGGCCCCAACCAACAGTATCCTTTATAATAAAGAGATAATATGCAAATTGACTGTCACTCCAACACACAAGATGGCTACCCCCATGTGGTCAAAGATGGCTGCCTCCCATGTGGATACAAGATGGCTGCCACAATATGGCCTGCAGGGGAGGGCAGTTAGAGGCAATCAGGCCAGCAGGGAAGGGCAGTTAGACATCAACCAGGTTGGAAGGGGAGTGGTTAGGGGGTGATCAGGCTGGCAGGTAGAAGTGGTTAGGGGCAATCAGGCAGGCAGGCAGGTGAGTGACTGGAAGCCAGCAGTCCTGGATTGTGAGAGGGTGCACGCTGGGCTAAGCTCTCCCCGCCCCCGATGAATTTTGTGCACTGGGCCTCTAGTCTAAATATAAACATGTTAGCTAGTGTTCCTCTGGGCTCTTCTTTGCCGACTTGGGTCTGACCTGGTTATGATCAAAGCATACACTCAATTTTGTATCCTGAATTTTGTTTCGCTTGATTTTATAAGTATTTCCCACTTTGCTGTAAATTCTTTGTGAAGGTTTACAACAGTTGTATGGTATTCAACTATGTTTAATTATTTGTTTTCTAATACTGAATACTTAGTGTACAAATTATATCTAATATTTTCAATGACCTCTCCCCTCAATGTTTTTTGGGTTTTGAGAGGCATTGAGTTCAGGCAGTGGAAGACCATATGTAGGTCAAGGGGCATAAACATTTTGAAGGTTCCTGCTTCACACTGTTTAATACTAACTCCCTATTTCAACTTAACCCTTCCCAAGAGAAGGCACAACAGGGCATCACAGAGGGCAGTGTCTCCTCCTAGCATGGGCATTGGACTCTGGCAGGGTTACCTTCTCTCCTCCTGAGTCCTACGCCCTGCCTTCTTTTATTATTGTCACTAGAGGTCCGGTGCATGAATTTGTGCTTGGTGGGGTCTGGCCGGCCCACCTGATTGGGGCCAATCAAGCCAGACTGGCCAGGGGGAGGGGCCGTGGGTGATTGGCAGGCCTGCCCTGTCCCCTGGTTCAACTCCTGGTGGATGGGACAATTTTCACATTAGCCTTTTATTATATAGGATTAAAAAAATAAAAGTTACCATTTCAACCATGTGTAAGTGGTCAGTGGAGGTGTCTATCCATGTGGTTGGGAATGGACCTCTGGAAGTTTCACATTCTGTCACCTGAAAACCTGCATCCGTCAGAACACAATTCCCGCTTTTTTTTTCTTGCCCCTGGACACCTGGCAAGCCCCTCATATTTCTGTGAGTCTGACCATGTTCAACACTTCACAGAAATGGGCTCCTGCCTCCTGTGTCCCTCTCCTGAGTGCCAGCCTGGGAGCTACTTGAGGTGGGCGTCTCACAGAGTGCCGGTGGGTGAGAGGCTGCCAGCGCCTGCCTCGTGGCCCCAGCCCGTGCACTGAGCTCCCATCCACCTGGGTACCTGCTTGGACACCCACAGTCACTCTAGTATAACATGGCCCAAAGCCTGGTCTTTGACTTTCTGAGTTGCCCACCCCCGTGAACCTATCATTCATCTAGGTGTACAAGATAGAGACCTGAAGTGGTCCTGACGCCGCCTAGTTGCCAGTGGCCAACATGAGTTTGACCTTATGCTCAGTCTTCTAGCTTCTGAGCACCATCCTCTCCACGTCTCTCAGCCCCTCACTGGGTCAGACCCAACCTCCAATCCCTGCCTCGAGCCTAGTGATCTTTTAACTTTAAGTTCAGTTCATTAATATGTAACAGAGAGATCTGTAAAAAAAAATCTCCCTCACTAAGAGCTTGCTATGTCAAAATTCGCCAAAAAAACCGAGCATAACTTGGGTGGTGTGTCACTTCGAGGAAAAAAAACCATAATTTTGTGATATTTACAGTTTAAATAAAAAAATATATAATTGTAATATATAACTGTATTTATTAAAGCAAAAACTAATTATTTAACTTACCTGCTTAGTGACTGACTTCTTTGTTCATCTGTCAGTCAGTTTCTTTTGTTGGTCTTGATATTGTTTAACTTGTTGGGGTGCCATGAACTAAGATAAGTGAGGAGGAGGGGGAATTCTTTAACTAACCTGCCTATTAGTGACTTTTTGTTGCTTAATTTCATTGGCTAAACCTTCAATTGAAGGTTGGTATTTTGTACACTTCAAGCCCAAGCAAGCACTACTAACTTCATCTGTCGATCTGTTTCTATTGTTGGTTTTGATATTATTTAACGCTGAGAATAAGGTCTCACAAAAGTACATAGAGAGAAAAATTGTGAGTAAAGCCATTGCTATATTTTTCAGGGTGCTAAAAGTGTCTGGTAATCAGTTCCAGGCACTCCAAATTTCCTGTTCACAGTGGCACTCCTCTTGATTCTCCAAGGGACACCTTTCCAGACTCTCAAGCTTTGATCTCAAGTGGACAAACACCTGAGCCCAGATGCTGTCTTGAAATTCTGCAAGTTGCATCTCCAAATCATCAATTTGCATCCATTGGAAACCATTTAATTCCAAACTACTGTAGATTACTGCATCAGGATACTTAATTATTTTTTGCTCTGTTCTAGGCTTCTAAATTGATTAAATCTATCATTGAACTGCTCAAGTAACAAGTCTAAAACATGCTGTAACTTTATATGCAAGGGTTCCATTTGATTTTGTACAGCTGCACTGGCTTTCTCAAAATACTTTGTTACTCGAGGAAAATACTTATAAGTTTTAGTTTCTACATCTCGCTTGAAAATTTTAAGTTTACTTTCAAAAGCTTTTATGTATCCAAACATAACATCAATACTTTTGCCAAAACCTTGTAACTTTAAGTTCAATTCATTAATATGAACAGAGAGATCTGTAAAAAATATCAGGGTGTTGACCCACTTATAATCATTGAGCTGAGAAAAGTTTCCCAGATCCTTATCCTCAAGAAATACCTTAATCTCTTCAAAGCACTCCACAAAGCGCTCAATAACTTTGCCTTGGCTCAGCCATCTTACATTATTGCACATCAGCAGTCCACTGTAGGTGGAATCAACCTCCAAAGTGCAGAAAATTCTCACTTGTGAAGGGGGCAAGCAGCTATTAAATTAACTATTTTTGTAACAACTGACATTTGTAAAAACTAAGTCTTTTAAGTCGGTCCTGATGGATAATACAATGAAAAAACACAATCGGATGTCCAGTAGCTTCCGTAAACAATTTGACAAATCTGTTTTTTCCCCCACCATGTTTGGTGCCCCATCTGTCATCACTGACACAACTTTAGAGATATCAATGCTTAGGTCACGGAATGTTTGTATAACAACCTTACATATTTTGCTTCCTGATGTACTTGTTGGCACTGATACTAACTTTATCAACTCTTCTCTCATTGTGAGACCATCAGAATATCGACCAATAATGGCCAACTGAGCATGTGATGTGACATCAGTAGTTTCATCAAGAGAGATAAAAAAATATTTACAATTACTTATGTCTCTCTTTAATTGATGTTGTACGTTTATATTCAGTCTCATTATTTGGTCTTTTATGATATTTCTACTGAGTGGTAACTCAGATATTCTCTTAATAATTGTATCTTTATTCTGCATATCATGAAATAGAACTGGTGCACATCTTAGGAGAGTTTCTTGAATAAATTCTCCCTCACTGAGTGCTTTTCCATGCTGAGCTATGGAGTGAGCAATGCTCAGACTTGCAGATGTTAAGTTTGTAGAGCCTTTTATAAATTTAAAGATGGAATTAGATTGGCTCTTATAAAGGTGTAGCTGCTTGGAAATGTATTCCTTCCTTTCATCCTCACTTTTTTCAAGAGCTGGGAATGATTAGTTTCAAAATGTCTATGTATATTCCACGTTCTGCTTACTACCATTTCAGTATATAGAACGCAGAATGATCTGCCATTTTTTTCTATAATGCCATACATCTTGGTCCATGTCTCTTGAAAGGGTCAGCTACTGCTACTACCACTTCCTTCACTTAACCTTGTTTTTTTTTTTTGGTTTTGGTGTTTTTTTTTTGTTCTCCATCAGCGGGGCAGTGACAGAAGATAGAATTATAGTTAGCCTGTTATCCCTGCAGGCAATTAGGGGTTAACTAGCTTAACTGACCACAAGATGGCACATGTAACTGTCTTTTAGGAAAGGGCAGGGTTAATAAGCAGAAATAGGGGTTAATAAGGATGCACAACAGTAATAGTAGTGAAATGGAGTCTGCACTATGCTGCAAAATGGCATTTCTTATATAAATTAAGATGGCTGCCACTATTCCTAATGGCGGGACACGGCACCCATAGCACAAGCCCTCGCCTCTCCTAGCCTCCCCCTTACTTATCTCAGTAATGATGGTCAATTAGAAATCCATGACACCCAAGTACAGTAGATTGGATGATCGTTGCTATGGTTATGTGGTTGCTGGTAATGGCGATCACAGGACCCTCAGAGATGTGTCCCCCACGGTATTCCACTGCTCCCTGCTCTGCTGGCCAGAAGTGAGGTCAAAGATCCCCTAATGGCCTAACCGGAAGTCCCAAAACTAGACGCTCTGTGCTGGAGTTCTGTTATTTTGGCTTACAGACTTCTTGCACAGAGTGTCTACACTACAGCAAATGGCCGTGTAGTAGCTGAGGATGAAATGTCCTTCTCGGCATGCGGCCCCATACTTCTCTGTATGCGACCGCATGCGGCAGTGTGTCATCGAAAATGTCTATGCGTGTCAGTGCTGACATGAGTGCCATAGGTTCGGCATCACAGCTCTAGCCCAAATCCCTGCAACCCATCCTGCAAACAAACACCCAAGCTTTTTTATAATATGTTTTTATTGATTTCAGAGGAAGGGAGAGGGAGACAGGGATAGAAACATCAATGATCAGTGAGAACCATTAATCAGCTGCCCCCTGCATGTCCCAGTAGATCAAGCCCACAACCGGGGCATGTGACCTCCTGACTCACTGGTCCATGCTCAACCACTCAGCCACACTGGCTGGACCCAAGTTACCTTTCTAAAGGACAAACCTGAGGATCTTACTCTTTTGCTTAAAAATCTCTCATGGCATTTAGTCTAAAGTCCAAGATTACCTCAACAAGACTTTCTGTGACCCCCTACTCGAGCCCTGCAGCAGCTGTGCTCACACTCCACCAAGGCCGTGGGGTACATCCTGGTGCCTCTTTTCAGAATGCCCTTGCTCCCTCCTCTTGGCCACTTGTCACTGCAGCGTCAGATGAGTCATCTTTGCTCTAGGAGCCTCTCCTAAGTCCCCACTGACTCTGGTGCCCTTGTCTGGTGCTTATGATCCCCAACACAGACCTCCACTGCTGAGTCACCCTTAACTAAGGATTTCCATGTTTACAAGCAGGTTCAGGGTGTCTCATCGCTCCACCTCTAGCCCTGGGCAAGTGCCTGGAACATAGGAGATGCTCAAAGCATCTTTGCTGGCCCAGCCCAGTGTTGCTTAGTGGTTGACAGGGACCCATGAACCAGAAGGTCACGGTTAGATTCCCGGTCAGGGCACATGCGAGGTTTCAGGCTCCATCCTCAGTGCGGAGAGTGGGGGGATGGTGTGGGTATGTGTAGAAGACAGCCAGTCTCTTTCTTCATTGATGTTTTTGTCTCTCTCTTCCTCTCTCTAAAATCAATAAAAACATATTTTAAAAAATTCTTAACGATTGCATGTTGAATGAAGTTACCCTAGTCTTATTCCTCTGCCGCACGGCCACTTTCCATAGAAAGAGCAGAACCTTCTCCATTGCTAGAACATATAGGGTTAGACAACACATGCTTTAAAGAGCCAGCTCCCCTCTTATTTATAGGAAGGGGGTTAGGAGAACATTGTCTTCCAAGTGGGGCCTCCCATCATGAACATCAAAGTGTTACTGAGTCTTGCAATCCAACAAAGGCCAAGAAGCTTAGAAGCGAGTTTTCTTTTCACTTTTCACGGGCCCTGTGGCCTGTCCTCTGTCCGCGGCCTCTCGACACCCTACACCTCCTCAAAGCTCAGCACCCTGGGCGTCAAACTCAGGTTCCTGCGTCCACAGAGGATTCACTGGCTCAAAAGTCACCGATTCGAAAGTCACCACTCGACATGACATCGCATTTTCTTCTCCTTCCCTGTTGCACGTACTTGTTTTATTCGGAGTGTGAACACAGATTTTTAAAAATTTCACACCACAACACTTTCCTGGGAAAGGCTCACTGACGGAATTGTGGAAGGAATTTTGTAAGCCTCTCTGACGTTAGGAGTCTAGTGGGACTTTCTCCTTTAATCCTGCTTCTTCCACTCCTCCGTGGCATTTGCCCCACAGTCAGCATGTCTTCCCCTTCCCACTCCCACCCGGGGTGGCAAGGACGCGGGCGCCAGGAGGAAGCGGGAGGAAGCGGGAGCCCTAGCCGCCGGCTCCCACAGGAAGTGATCTTTCGGCTCCGGCTCCGGGGCAGCCACACGCCTCCCAGCCAGCCATCGGCGCTCACTAATTAGCACACGTGATGGGAATTGGAAACAAAGTCGCCAACAATAGGAGCGTGGGAACCGGGGCTGAGCCGCCTGGCAGCTCCCTCTCCTTCCCCCCGCCCCGCTCCCCCGGCCGGGAGGGGCCCTCGGGTCCGGGGCGCCCGGCTTCCGGGTCGTCCCTCCTGCAGGAGCTTCGGCACACAATGGGGGGAAACGTGGTTAGGGAACCGCAGCTCTTGCCAGGTCACGCGGGAGATCGGTCACCCTTTGTTGGGGAAGAGGGGGAAGAAAGACGGTCATCAGACATCCTCCCGGCGCAGCTCAGGGACCCGCCCCCTAGCAGCAGGCCCCACCGGACCTCTGCGGCCCGCGGCCAGCGCGGGTTGTATTCTTTGGGGACCAGTGGTCCTCGCGCTTTCCGCATGCAGTGCGGCTGCAGCAGGGGACAGCTGCGTGCATCGACATCAGGCGAGGTGAGGACCCTGAGCGGCGCCCCCAAATCCCGCTCCCCTTAACTAGCTGTGGTATGTTCCTTGCGCATGCGCCCAGAGTCGTGTCCAAAGTGCTGTCAGAGATGGGCTGGTGGAAATTTGCTTTCCACATTTCTCAGTAAGCCACATTCCATATATGATCGCTTTACTGAGATGTAATTCACATTCCCATTTAAAGTTCCATAGCTTTTAGTACACTCACAGATAAACACCACCATCTGTAGGATCAATTTTAGAACATTTTCATCTTCTCAAAAGATAACAAAACAAAACAAAACAAAAAAACCCAAAAGCCCTTTAACTTCCCCTTCCCCTACATTCCTTCGCCCTCCCTACACCCCAGGTGTAAGCAATCACTACAGTGTTTTCTGCCTCTTCCAGCCTTATCTAAAGTAGGCCTGGACTTTTCATCTCAATGGAATCATATGTTGTCATCTCTGTGGCTACTTTCTTTCATTGAGCATGTTTTCAAGGTTTATCCAGGTTGTAGCAGAGTATGTCAGTACTGCCCTTTTATGACTGACTCATATCCTGTTGCATGGGCTATAAACACATTTAGTGTACCCATTCACCTGTGATGGACATTTGATGCACATTTCCACCTTTTGGTCATTATGAATACAAGTAGCCGGGTGCACAAAATTCGTGCATGGGGACCAGGGTGTGTCCCTCAGCCCGGCTGGCACCCTCAGGGGATGTCCAACTGCTGGATTAGGCCCGATCCCTGTGGAACATTCCTCTCACAATACAGGACCGCTGGCTCCTAAGCACTCGCCTGCTTGCCTGCCTGATTGCCCAACCACTCTGCCAGCCTCCCCCCCCCAGCCTTCTCACCCCCAACTGCCCTCCTTGCAGGCCTAATCACCCCCAACTGCCCACCCGCCAGCCTAATCACCCCTAACTGCCCCCTCCACTGGCCTGCTTGCTCCCAACTGCCCTCCCCAGCCTGATCATCCCCAACTGCCCTCCCCTCCTGACCTGATTGCCCCTAACCACCTCTGCCTCAGCCCTGCCACCATGGCTTTGTCAGGAAGGACGTCTGGAAGGTCTCCTGGTCTAATTAGCATATTACCCTTTTATTAGTATAGCTAGAGGCCTGGTGCATGGGTGGGGGCAGCTGGTCTGCCCTGAAGGGGGTCCCAGATCAGGATAGGGATCCCCTTGGGAGGTGGGGCTGGCCTGGGTGAAGGGCCTGGGGCAGTTTGCAGGCTGGCCATGCCCTCATTGGGGTAACGGTCTCTGCTGGGGGGCATGGCTGGCCTGGACAAGGGGCTGATGGTCATTTGCAAGCTGGCCATGCCCCCATAGGGTGAAGGTCTCTGCTGGGGGGCATGGTGGGCCTGGGTGAAGGGCTGAGGGCTGTTTGGGGGTGATTTGCAGGCCAGCCAAGCCCCTGGCTTTGTCTGGAAGGTCTCCGGAAGGTCTCCTGGCCTAATTAGCATATTACTCTTTTATTAGTATAGATGTTGCTATAAACATTTGCATGCACATTTTTCTGTGTGAACATGCTTTCACTTCTCTTTAGTAAATACTTAGGAGCAGAATTGTTCCTTATGTGCTCAATTTATTTTTAACTTTTAAGGAAACTGACAACTGGCTTCCACATTGGCCACGAGTTCCCAGCCAGCCATGTGTCAGCTCCTCAGTCTTTGCAGGTCCTCGCCAGTTCTTGCTATGGTGTGTCTTTTTTTGTCTGATGACAAAACACTAGTGGGCTTCTCAGTTTTCCCAGTGCTAAATTTATAAAGCCTTTCTCTGTGAGAGACCTGGAACTTGCATAGTGTATTCTCAAAGGGTCATGAATGGTAATGTGCTAAAGCACAATAGTTTCCAGTGAAAGCTGATGTACAAAGTAATTATTTACAACATGTATTTGATTGATATGGCTGAGCTGGTCTAGTTAGGAGGTGACTCTGTCTGGCACTTCCCCCATCCACACCCACCTCACCCCCAAATCTCAGCTTCTACTGTCTGTGGCAGACAAGTTATTCTCATACTATGTGATTTAAAATGACCCCATATATTCAAAATTTCAGCTGGCAGTAAACCCTTTCTCTGGTTTGTGTTGTCCAAACCCAAAGTCATTTCCTGGAGCCAGGGTGTTTGATCAGGTTTCAAGTGTATTTAGATATAAGCATAAATTCTCATTTATAGGAAACTGCTGTTATAATAACAGTTATAATGTTTCTGTTTACATGACTAGCTACAGATCAACAAAGGGATGGGTTACCATGTTACATTAAAACAATTTCAGACAATAACTTGTATTTATAGCAATAAAAGGGGGGAGAATCCCCTCCTCACTTAACCTAGTTGGTTCTCAAATTCAGAAATGACTGTCATAACTTCCATTTACTTCAGTGTAGCACAGAGATATATATTGCATGTAATTATTAACACAGGACTATATTACAGTTGGAAGATGTCATATTCAATCAGGTGAGCAACAAAAGGTACCGGTGAGACCTTCACTGCATCCTTTGCTGGTGTGGTGGTGATTATCAGTCTTAGCTGCACATACAGTCGCCTGGAGAGTTTGAAAAGCATACTTATGCACATGCCATCCCAACTCATTAAATCCCAGTGCCTAGTTTTTGGGGGTTAGGGAGCCTAATTTCATACCAGATCTCCTACTAGATCCCAAGTTCATTCAAGTTGGTCTAACTAGATGGTTCTCAAAGGGTGGTTCTGGGACCAACAGCAACATCACCTAGGACCATGATTGAAATGCATGTTCTTGGAGCCAACCAGACTTACTGACTCAGAAACCTCAGGAGGGGGGCCAGCAGTCTGGTTTAGAGAGTCCTCCCAGTGACTCTGATGTGACCACTACTGATTTAGCTAGAAATCCTCCATGGTGGCTCCATGTTGGACTCACTGAGCACTTCAAAAGCCTGCTGATGCCTGGGTTGCATTCACAGAGATTCTGGATTTGTTTTGAGGTCTGTGGTAAGAACTGGGATTAAAAAAAATAAAATAAACCACCTCAAGTTATTCTAATATGTGGCCAAGTTGTGAGTTGTGAACTACAGATCTAAACTACAGTTCCTAAAGTATGGCCCTAAACACACATCAGTCTTTCCTGGGAAGTTGAAATACAAATCCTTGAGTCCACTCCAGACTTACTGAATCAGACCTCCTTCAGATTGGGCCCAAGATCCTGTGTTTTCTTAAGTCCTTCAAGCGAGTGTGGTGCTTGCTAAAGTTTGAGAACCACCAGGCTGAATGGGCCTGAAGTTATATGTCATGTATTTTATATTGAACTCTGATACACCCAACATATATATAAAGCTTGAGACTTATTAGTCTGAACAGCATAGTTCTAGGGTTTGAAGTTGGAATACACACACACACACACACACACACATATTAGGGGCCCAGTGAATGAAATTCGTGCACTCGGGGTGGGTGGTCCCTCAACCCAACCTGCCCCCTCTCACATACTGGGAGCCTTCAGGGGATGTCCAACTGATGGCTCACCCTCAGCCTGCCCAAGGCCTAAAGCCTTGGTGGCTGGGCGCTCGCTGCCACTTCTGCTCACAGCGCCTGTTTGCCGCCACCACCGCCTTTTCATCTCCATCCCCAGGGCCCCGCACTCGCGCCACTTGGCCCCACCCCCGCTTCTGATTGGCTGGTAGCATAGCCAATCAGGAGCTAAGGTATGGTCAAATTTGCATGTTTCTCTTTTATTATATAGGAGATATATATATGAGAGAGAGATAGTCATAGTTCAATACAAAAGAAGGGCGTGGGCCCTGGAGGAATTATAAGTTTCTCTGTTTATATAATTAACAAGTAGTATTAAGTTCTATTGTTACCACTGTAATGTTCACCTGGTTTTTAATTATTTTGCCTTTGCAGATGGAAAGGATGGTCTCCTTTGCGCTTTTATCTTTTATTTGCTCATTTATTTGGGTTCCAGGGGCCTGCACATGTCATTGGACACAGAGGAAACAATGGTTTCCTGTCTCCTCCATGAAGCCCTTCCCATGGGAAACTTATTTGCAGAGTCCATGGTCTCTCAAGTAGTTAGTTACTTTCTTAAACACCAAAACCATTACCACCACCAACAAAACCATCCGAAGTGCAAAGAGCTCAATTCAGGAATTCAACACCTATCCAGAATTAACTAGAAAACTGCTTTCTCTTTTTCTTTCCCTCTCTGAAACCGTAGCCTTAATCCAGGTACATTCCTAACAGATTTTCAGGTAATTCTAGAACTTCTGTCTCCCACAAGTGCTTTCTTTTTATATCCCCTCAACTGTGTGTAATGGGCATTCACAACCTCCCCATTCTGTCCTGAGCCTAAGTTGTCTTGTCCTGTTTCATTTTCTTTGTCCTCACTGGGTCACCCTTTTCCCTGGACTGTCCCTCTCCTACTCCATGTCTTTACCCTCCCACCATGGCACAGCCCACCAAACCATCTCCTAATGCCATTCATGCCATGGATCCCTGTAGAGGGAACAAGCAGCATGGTGCCCTGACCCACTGCATCAAAGCATCTCACCCTGCAGAACTCTTTATTCACTTACATCTGTTAACATACTCTCTTTGGCTTGCACTTAAGCCCTGGGTCCTAGAAATCAGGCCCCAGGGGTAAACCTGTGGGGAAGCAGTGGGAGACATCCTCCTAGGGGGCATCAGGCTGCCTCGGGGCTCCTTCCCTGCCAGTCTTGTCACAAAGGAGAATCAGAGAGAAAATGCTGACATAGATGCCACTGTGCTGTGTTTCTGTTCAGTCTTCTCTGAGCTTTTAGGGGTGTCCACCCCATTTACTGCTGTGGGCCTGAGTGTCCAGTTCAACACTTCAAGAAGGAAGAATGTTTACAGTCTAGAATATCATGCCTTGTGTGGAAAACTCTTACCGAGAGATCTGTGTGTGTGCACGTGTGTGTTCTAAGGGGATCTAAGTTCACAATGATAAATGCCAAAGAATCACTCATCCAGCTTCTCTTTTAAAACACATTCTAATAAGAACAAGATCTTCTGTGCTCCAGAGAGAGCGCGAACAAGCATTTGGCACTTGGAAGTTGATCTTAGAGCGATGTCCACAGTTTCAAGATGGGAGAAGGGAGACCTTAGTACACTGAACTCTGGGACTCGGTGGGGTAGAAGCCTGAAGAAAGACCAGGCTCATTGGTCACGTGTCCCAGGGAGAGGGCAGGATGACCAGGTCTGCATAGTGGGAACCAGCAGCAGAGATAGACGTTGTCATTTCCTGAGCAGCTCAGAAAGGAGAGGGATAGGAGGAAGACTCCAGACTAACCCCATGCTCCTGTTAAATGGTGATACCTACCAGAAACACCATGCCCTTTGCCATTTATTTGGAAAGAAACTTGTCCTATTTCATTAACCTGTAATGGATAGGGGATTTGAAATGAAATTTTTTTAGAATAAAAATATATCTTTGTTGCTGTAAAAATGGGGTCTTTTAAGTGGGAAAAATGTATAAAAATCATTTGTTTAACTCTTTCAGTTACTAATAAAGTAAAATCTGATGTTTTTTGTTTTGTTAATCCTATCAGTGGATGTTTCCCCCATTGATTTTTAGAGAGAGTGGAAGGGACAGCCAGAGAAAAAAAATCGAAGTGAGAGAGCCACATCAATTGGCTGCCTCCCACACAAGCCCCAAACAGGTGGGGAACCTGCAATCTAGGTATGTGACTAGAATTGAACCTCCCACCCTTCCGTACCCAAGCTGATGCTCTAAATACTGAGCAATGCCAGCCAGGGCAAAATCTGATGTATTTTAAAAGCTGTGCAATAGCCGAAGCCTGTTTGGCTCAGTGGATAGCGTGTTGGCCTGTGGACCCAAAGGTCCCAGATTCAATTCCGGTCAAGGGCATGTACCTTGGTTGGGGGCACATCCCCAGTAGGGGGTGTGCAAGAGGCAGCTGATCAATGTTTCTCTCTCATCGATGTTTCTGACTTTCTATCCCTCTTCCTTCCTCTCTGTAAAAAATCAATAAAATATATTTAAAAAATAAGAACTGTCAAATAGAACACATCTATAACCAAAATGCCTACCTGGAAAGATCCATTAATATTATATGGGTTTTGAAATAGAAATTGTATTAGTTAACTGCCATAACAAAATATCAGAGACTGGGTAGCTTAAATAACACAGATTTTTATTTTTTATATGTATTTATTTATTTATTTTTTACAGATTTATTTTTTCATAGTTCTAGAGGCTGGACGTCTGCGATCGGGATCTCAGCGCAGTCTGGGGCTGGTGAGAACTCTCTTTCTGGCTTCCAGAAGACTGCCTTCTCACTGTCCTCACCTGGCAGAGAGAGCATAGCTTTCTGGAGACTCTTCTTATAAGGGCACTAATGTAATCACGGGGGCCCCACCTTCCTCTAAGTCTAAAGGCCCCATCTCCAAATACCACCATACCGGGGGATTAGGACTTCCACATATGTAGAAGGAACACAATTCAGTCCATAGCAAAAACAATATCCAAACACTTTTTTGCTCCTTTCTTTCCCTTGTATCTGGAATGTTGCCTGGCCCCACTAGCCTTTGAGTATAAGCAAGGTCACCTGAAGGCCCAGATTATAGTGACTGCCTGTGGGATCTTGGCCCCTAAGTTCAGCTCTGCCTGGGCAGTGCCTCATTGATGTTCCAGACCTAGATCACCACCACCAGGCCTGGACAAGCCCCCCAGCTTCCCTCCTACCCCCAATGAACTTACTTGCATTTGAATAGCCTTTGCTTAATACGAGTGCAGGGGTGGGGTATGTGTTGCCAGACCACGCACCTCTGCAGCACATCACTTCTCAGAGCCATTCATGGCAGTGTGTGCCCTGACATCGCTGAGATTCCCCAGTGTAAATGAAAATAGAGAATCCTGGGAGGACCATTCTGTGAAATTCGATTTGACATTTTAAATATCCTCTGGCACGTCCTGAAGGAATTTACTGGCAGGAGCAAGAAAACCTGCAGAAACACCCTCGCAGATGGCCGGGTCCAGCTCAGGATCAAGCAGCCGCTCTGTGGCCATTGTGTGGCGGTCCACAAATGCTTTGTCTCCTTTCCCCTTTCAAAGGTAACAAAGCAGCAGTGCTGGCTGGTTCAGCTGGTTGAGGCCATCCTGTGCACAGAAAGGGTGCCAGTTCAGTTCCTGGTCAGGGCACATTGCCCAGGTTTCTGATTAGATCCCTGGTCTGGGCATGCATAGAAGTCAGCAGATCCATTTTTCACACGGATGTCTCTCTCTCTCCCTCTTCCTGACTTCCAAGCATGTTCTTGGGCAAAGATTTAAAAAAGAATCAGATGTGTTACTAGGATCTCCCAAAAAGGACATGCCTTTAAAAACCAAAAAACAAATGTTGAGGGATTATTCTTATTTACAGATGAGGAAACTGGGACTCAGCAGAGAAAGGTCACAGGCTCCAGTGACACTGTGAGGAAAGGGTACAAACCAACACAGAAGACACAAGATCCTCTCTCCGGCTGCTCTATACTGCGCCCTCGGGGCTTCCAGTTAAACAGTTCCTTCCTTCAGGGCTAACGCCCAGCTGTCTCCCATCTGACCTTGATTAGGAGCGTGGGTGTGGCAGGGCACTTCTGCACAGAATGGCAGGACAGGCCAGCAGGCAACCAGGCACTTGCGACAGCATCTAGAGAAAGCAGCAAGTATGAGAAGAGAGGAAAACGGGCACTTTTCAGGACTCTGGTCTGACAGTTCTGGGTGACAGTTCTGATGGCTTCTGACAGGGTGTGTTCCCAAGTACGCCACTCGTTTATACACACACTGACAGCACAGTCTGCTCAGGGGGTGGTCCCTAAAAAAAGACTCTAAAAGCACAACTTTCCTTAATGAGTAGCAAGTGCTTATGTTCTAGCTCTACTCAACATAATCTAGTGCAGTGGTCAGCAAACTGCGGCTCGCGAGCCGCGGTTTGCTGCTCTGTTGACAAGTGAGTTTGCCAACCACTGGGATAGGGGCTTAATCACAAGGATCAACAACAGCCTGTAATTATTGGGATCGAGAGTCTAGGTCAGTGGTCAGCAAACTCATTAGTCAACAGAGCGGCAAACTGTGGCTCCAGAGCTGCATGTGGCTCATGAGCTGCAGTTTGCCGACCACTGATCTAGTGCATCAAACGAGAAGCACTGGCTTTCTCACCCTCTTAAAAGGGACTACTTTCTAGAGTTTTTAAAACATCCAGTTACTAGACAAGGATCTCCTCCTTTGAGCCTCATTAGATGTGCAATAGAATCCCAGAAGGAAATCAAAGGGAAACCTACACTCAGTTATGTAGTCCCTGGTAAATCAGGTATATTACTAGCTAATAATCACAGCTGCTGTATATGAAGTACTTATTAATGCCCAAGCACTGTATAAACGCTTTCATAATTGACCTTATTTAATCTGTGACATTGGAAAATAACTTGTTGGGTGGATGAATAAGAGTCAGAGTTGAGAAGCAGGGGAAATGGAAACTTTAAACGTAAACCTCGTGGGGTTTTTTTTTGACAGAAAAAGTGAAACTGAATGTGGGAGAGCTATTTTGTGTAGGTACCCCAACCTCACTCTGTCCTTTCACCCACCCATCTGCACTTTCAGTGTCCCTACAGGCAGCAGAAAGGGCCGGGGCAGGAAAGCTGGCACCGCAAATTCAGAGGCTGGGGCAGTTACAGACCCTCAGAGGGGCAGTGGACACTCGGATTTCTGGGGCAGGGTGGCCTGTCACTTTGGGGAAGGAACAATGTCAGAGGGAAGCTGATGGGCATGGGTGGATGTTCCATTGGGTTCGGGGAGGGGAGAGGCGGGTGGCAGTTACATGCTTGACTGCAGACTACGAAAGTAGCACTGAGGTGGAACTTCTGTTGTGCTGATAGCAACCCCCAGAGAGCTCTACTCCCCGTGAGTGGGCAGGGCAGCAGGATTGTTCTTGGTTGCACACAGGCAAGTGGCCCCTGGTGGGATGTCAGGGAGCTGGGGTGTCTGATGTGCAGGCAGGAACACATTCCAGGTGGTGGGTGGAGGGGCCCAGCCTAGACAAGGGAGCAGAGGAGGCCAGAAGAAGGCTGAGGGGCTGGAGGTGAAAGTGAAGAAGCATGAGGTTCAATGGGAGCCAGGAGGTGGCCTGACACGTGTATGGGGGCGAGGAGCTGAGGAAAAGAAAGGAACACGAGCCCTAGGCTCAGGCCACCCAGCATGCCGCATTAAAATCAATAATTCAGGCAAGATACAAATGGAGACGCTATTTGCAGAGGTGAGAAATTTGTATCATCCTCAACAATATGTATCAATCAGGCCTTTCTCCCAGACAGATGGCAAGGTCAGCAGCCGTAAGAGTGGTCCCGAGAGGAAAACACGGCTCTGCCACACCGTAGGGGACAGAAGAGACCGAATTCCAGACCCAAACCAACCATCTGGCTGCTTCTCCAAATACTTGAATCGGGACTCAGTCCGAGGTCTATTCTGGTTTTTTGTTTGTTTTTTTTTTCCTTTTCAATCTGTCTTTTTGGGGACAGGGACTTCACTTAGCACTCCGTACTGGCCACGCCACCACTGTGTCTGGATGTGCCTGTCTGGTGCTCGTGTCCGAGTCGCCTGATCAGATGCTCTCAGAGGGCGGCCTCAGGCGCCCTCTGAGAGCATCTGACCGTCAACGCCTGAAAAAAGAAAAAAAAAAAAACCCTAATGAATATCCCAAGGGGCCCTTTCCCCCCACTTGTTAGCCCGGAAAACAAGGGCTCCACTTCCCCGAAAACTGGATGCACAGGCCAATTCTTCCTATCCCGGAGGCTAAGAAGGCCCTGCGGAAGTGAGACCGGCTGCAAGTGGGGACATGGCCCCAGAAACCGAAAAGAACATTCGCCGACCCACGTCCTGCCACGCTATACTCCGGCCCCAGGGCTGGTGGCCACTGTGGACGGCGCCCAGTACCCTCCGCGGAGCGGCCGGCCAGATACCCCGGCCGGCCAGCTCGCGCCCCTCGCCGCCGGGTTTCGATACGGTGCGGGGCGGCGGCTTCCGAGGCAGCTCGGCGCCCGGATTCCGATTACAGGTTCACACGGGGGGCCCGGCCGCCCAGTCCCCGCCGGCGCGCCCACGTGCGGCCCCGCGGCCTCGCCCGCCTATTCTTCTCCATTCATGCGGACAACCAGCGCCGCCAGCGCAGCCGCCGTCGCCGTCGCCAGCCGCCGGATTGGCTGGCAGCCGCGGAGCCGGCACTTTCCCACGGCCCGTGGCGCGTGCGGCTCAGCAGCGGCGCTGCAGGCGCGGCCCCTGGCGCGCGGCCAGGCCAATCGGGGCGTGCGGGGCGGGGCGGGCGCCGGCCGCCGGCGCGTTGGTGTCCCGCCCGGCCTCCCCAGCCCGCGCCGCCTCCTTCCCACCAGCGGCGGCCGGCAAAGCCCCGGAGGAGCCAACCCAGCGCCGCCAAGCAGGGGCTGGCACGGGGGCGGTCGCGGGCTGGCCCTGGCCCCCAGCCTGGTCCTTGCCCTCCCCCGAGCAGCTGTCAATCAGCGGAGCGAGGAGCCGGATTGGCCCCGGGGGGGGGGGGAGGCTGTTGCCCGGGAGTTGCTGTCCCGCCCCCGTCCCTCGCCCGCCCCCTGCACTCCGTGTCCTCCCCAGGGCCCTGGGAAGGGGCGCAGCGTGGGAAAGGGATGGTTGAGTTTTAACCGGAGGCAGAGCGTGAGCGGATCAGTGTGTGCGGAACCTGAGCAGCCGGCCGCGGAGAGTCGCTGCTGCTGTTAACTCCTCCCTGCCCGCCGCGCCGACGCTCCCGGAGCCCCGCGCAGCCAGCATGAAGCGAGCCCACCCCGAGTACAGCTCCTCGGACAGCGATCTGGACGAGACCATCGAGGTGGAGAAGGAGAGCGCGGATGAGAATGGGTGAGTCGGCGGCGGCAGAACGGAGCCAGAGCGGGAGGCAAGCGCCGGCCGGCCGCCGTGACTGCGAGAAAGGGCCGGGCGCCCCGTGCCCTGCCTTCCCTCTGCCCTTCCCCTTGCGCGGGACCCCTAGGCGCTGTCAGGCCCAAGTTGCAAAGACAGTCTGAATGCGGGGAGAGCGTGGGGGGAACCCTTCAGACCACCTACTGTCTCCTAACAGCGATTCCTGTTTGTTTTTACGATCATTCAGAAACTTGAGTTCGGCCCTAGGCTGCATGTCCCCAACTACGTCTTCACAGATCCTGGCCAGGAAAAGACGGAGAGGCGTGAGTCTTTTTACCGTGCTCTTAAAAAAAAAAAAAAAAAAAATCAACGGAAAGAACCACCTTTCTTCACTTTGGGATTTACAGCCGAAATGGAAATGTCCTCCTTTGTTTTGCTTCTTTCTGCAGATCATCGAGAAACGCCGGCGAGACCGGATCAATAACAGTTTGTCTGAGCTGAGGAGGCTGGTACCCAGTGCTTTTGAGAAGCAGGTAATGGATAAAGTAGGTAGACCGCCCAGGGTAGCCACTCACACCCAATTCCTTCCTGGCCATTCATTTGAACCCGGTCCTTGCCTTGGAAAATAACCGTGTTGCTTGTGCAGAGGAGAATTTATATAGATCCAGCACATTTTTGGAAGACAACTCATTTTGCCTTAGTCTGTACTGTTAGGATGCACATAGCACAGATATGCATGTGGATTTTAAGTTGTTCCCCAAGGGCACGTGTGCCTAGTCAATCTTTTGCTGTTCCCTCCTCCAGGGATCTGCTAAGCTAGAAAAAGCCGAGATCCTGCAGATGACGGTGGATCACCTGAAAATGCTGCACACTGCAGGAGGGAAAGGTGCGTGTGCCTGGCCCCTGCTTGGGCCCCAGTGGGGCAGAGTGAGCCACTGTGCAGGGGTCTTTGCAGACGCTGCCTTGTTTTTACTGGGTGCTTTGGGGATGGGGAGAACCCCTGCGAGCTGTGTGCAGTTGCCTGTATGTGCATTTTGAAATGCACAGATTTTTCTCCATCGAATTCATTGCCCCAACCCCCCTGCACATTAGCTTCTTCTTATGGGAAATACCTATTATGTGTGAAGTGCCCTAAAATCGTGGCAGCCCTGGAGAAGATCAGGTAGCTCTCTCCACATTTGTGTATTGCCATTTTGAGAAGAGAGCTTTTTAAAAAGTATATGGTATTAATTTTATGTACAGAATTTTAAAAAAACGAGCTGTCACATGACTTGAGGAAAGAAACCTGTTGTGGTTAAGCAGAGCAAACCTAAGGGAAGGTGGGGGGCCAGGGTCTGTGTGTCTGTCTCCAGCCCGGACCAAGTGCCTGAAAGCTGCATGATCGCTTACATCTGCGTGTCTAATGCATTTCACTGCTCTGTGGTTTTCTGCCCTTGATGTATTTTTTGTTGTTGTTGAGGGAAAACATTAAAGGAAAGGGCGAACATAGTTTCATCTGCTGGTAGGGTACAATTCTAATTTCTGCTCATGGCTTCTAATTGAGCTTTGAACTCGCATTAGCGAACACATACGTCTCATGTAGGTTAATGCAGAGATTTTGGGCGACTCCAAAACATTTGGACTTTCAGAAGAGCCCGTGAATGCCTCTTTTCAGGACGTAGGTCTCTGCTGGGGAGGGTTGCCACTGGGATTGAAGAAAGGCGGGCTGTGAGCAGAGCCTAGAGGTTTTTCTTTTGTTCTCTGCCCCAGGCTACTTCGACGCGCATGCCCTGGCCATGGACTATCGGAGTTTGGGGTTCCGGGAATGCCTGGCAGAGGTCGCCCGCTACCTGAGCATCATCGAAGGGCTTGATGCCTCCGACCCGCTTCGAGTCCGTCTGGTATCCCATCTTAATAACTACGCCTCCCAGCGGGAAGCGGCGAGTGGCGGGCACGCGGGCCTCGGGCACCTTCCCTGGGGAAGCGCCTTCGGACACCTCCCGCACCGGGCGCACCCGCTGCTGCTGCCCCAGAACGGCCACGGGAACAGCTGCTCGGCAGCCTCGCCCACGGACACGCACCACCAGAGCCGCTTGGCTGCGGCACATCCCGAGGCGCCCACCCTTCGAGCGCCCCCTAGCGGTGGCCTTGGACCGGTGCTCCCCGTGGTCACCTCCGCCTCCAAACTGTCGCCACCCCTGTTCTCCTCCATGGCCTCCCTCTCAGCCTTCCCCTTCTCTTTCAGCTCCTTCCACTTACTCTCTCCCAATGCACTGAGCCCTTCGGCACCCACGCAGGCAGCAAACCTTGGCAAGCCCTATAGACCGTGGGGGACAGAGATCGGAGCTTTTTAAAGAACTGATGCTATAGAATGGGGGGAGGGGACAGTTTACAATCCCAGCTGAGCTGGCGGCCGCCAACATCACCTTAAAGTCGTCAGTTATAATAAAGAGGAAAAAGGTACAATTCCAGATAAATTCTGTTGAAAGACGAAAGGTTTGTTGTTTTTCTTTTTCATTCTTTTTTTTTAATCTTTATTGTTCAGTATATTAATTACATTGTTCCCTTTTTCCCCCCTCCTATAGTTCCCCTCCACCTGGTACCCATCCCACCCTCCACCCTCACCCCCCTCCACTGTCTTCTCCCATAGTTGCATGATTTTTGTCCAGTCTCTTGCTGCACTTCCCACACCTCCTTTCTCCCCAAGACTTGTCAGTCCATTCCCTCTCTATGTCCATGATTCTGTTACATTCACCAGTTTATCCTGTTCATCAGCTTATTAATTCACTTGATTTTTAGATTCATTTGTTGATAGATGTGTATTTGTTGTTCCTAATTTACACTTTTATCTTTTTCTTCTTTCTCTTCTTAAAGAATATCTTTCAGCATTTCATATAATATTGGTTTGGTGGTGAACTCCTTTAGCTTTTTCTTATCTGCGAAGCACTTCATCTGACCTTCAATTCTGCACGATAGCTTTGCTGGATAGAGTAATCTTGGTTGTAGATTCTTGCTATTCATCACTTTGAATATTTCTTGCCACTCGCGTCTGGCCTGCATCGTTTCTGTTGAGAAATCCGCTGACAATCCTATGGGTGCTCTCTTATAGGTAACTAACTGTTTCTCTCTTGCTGCTTTTAATATTCTCTCTTTGTCTTTTGCTCTTGGCATTTTAATTATGATGTGCCTTGGTGTGGTCCTCTTAGGGTTCCTATATATTGGGGTTCAGTGAGCTTCTTGGACTCCTAAGTCAATTTCTTTCACCAGGTGTGGGAAGTTTTCGGTCACTATTTCTTCAAATAGGTTTTCATTGTGTTGCTCTCTCTCTTTTTCTGGCACCCCTATAATTCGGATGTTGGTATGCTTGAGGTTGTCCCAGAGGCCCCTTACACTATCATCAATTTTTTGGATTCTTTTGGTTTCTTGCTTTGTCAGCTGAGTGGATTTTCCCTCTTTGTATTTCAAATCTTTAACTTGGTTCTTGGGGTGCTCCAGAGCACTTTTAGGTCTTTGTATAATATTTTTTATTTCAGTCAGTGTATGCTTAATTTCTGGTTGGTCCTTTTTCATATCCTTGAGAGTCTCCTTTATATCCTTGAGAGCCTCCTTCATTTCCACGTTGGTCTTGATCATTTCCTTGCAGGTCTCGTTCATTTCCTTGTACGACTCATTCATTTCCTTTGCGGTCTTGCTTAATTCCTTATAGGCCTCGACCTTTTGTTGGAGCCTCTTGAAAAACTCTATAACCATGGTTTTGAATTCCTTGTCCAGACGGGTTTTTTTCCCTCCATTTCTTTCACATCTGATTTCTTTCCATGTCTCTGCATGGTGGCTGCTTCCCTGAGTTGGTCAATTAGCTTTGTGTGGTAGACGTCCTACAAGGGACAGTGGCTCAGCCTCCCCAGTTACCTGAGGTGGATATGGGTTGCACAGTCTTGCTGAAGCTAAGCTCGGGTTAATCATTGTTAGCACTTGGAGGGGTTGACCTCCAGGCCAATTGTCTGTGAAGCTCAGCTGAGCTCGGGTTGGATGGGCAGAGTCTCCGGGCCAAGCAGACAGCGTTAGCTCCGCCCTGTGCGGCCCCAGGGAGTCTGTGCCGGGGGCAATGGCTGCCAGCACCTCTGAGAGAGAGCTGCTGCCGAGCTCCACCGGCTGCCGGGGAATTCAGACTCTCCCCAAATGACTCTGCACGCCCAATGTCTCATCCAGGGTCGCAAAACAAAGCAGTCTGATGGTTTTCTGAATGAGAGACAAGTCACAGAGCGCTCTCTGCGTGGTCACGCAGCCGAGCTGTTCCTGCAAGCTGCCTTCTCCACAAGCTGGGAGACCCCTGCAGCACCCGAGCTTCGGCGTGCCCTCCCACTGTCCAGTTTTCACCCGGTATGATAGTCAGTTGGTTCCCTGGACCTCGCCCAGAGCTGGAGAATCAGTCCAGTGGGACGTCTTTGTCTCCCAGTTCGAGAAAACTGGCCGGTTTTCAGCCGCCTGCCCTCTCTGCTGGCATGCGCTCCAAACCTCTCTCCGCACGAATCTTTCAACGCTCTCCGCCACTGCTCCTTTGAGTCACAGTATCTTATCTTCACTTTTATTTGTGGAATTTTCACTCGGTGAGCTTTCTGGTGATTCTGGAAGGTGTTTGATCTTTCGTTAAGTTGTAGTATTAAAATTGTTGAGTATGACAGCAAGATAGGTGTTTTACCTATGCCGCCATCTTGGTTCCTCGATGTTTCTCTCATTCTTAATTTTTTAAAATCATGACATATATTAGCATTTTTTAAATTTTGTTCCAAACATTAAATGGAAATAGTGTAAATGAACAATTGCTGATAGGTTTGTACTGTGCCTCATTTACTTTGTAGACCTATTGGTCTAAGAGTGATTCAATTTTTGCCTCAGAGTTTGGGGAATTCTTAGTATTTTGAGGCTGTGTTACGTTCTGTTTTTAGAATTAATTTTCTAAACCATTATGCTGAATATTAACGTGAAGCTGTTTGTTAATGCTTTGACAATGAAGGTGTTGAAAAATAATATTCTTTTTTGGGGGGGGATATTGGATTTTGTATTTCTGAACAAAGCGTTTGACAAATCAGATGATCATCTGTATCCAAGAAAGAAGGCGAATTCTCTGCCTCCTACAGCAGGAAAGGTGGATGTACAGAGACCTCAGGAACCCTGAGTTCATGACCAGCTGTCTGCTGGGACCAGACTGGCAGTTCTGGCTTCAGGAGGGAGCTACGTGCAGCTGAGGCCCCTTTTGCAGTTGGCTGGGAGGAGAGGAGGATAATTGCAGAGACTACCCTGCATTTCCAGCCCCCAGCTGTGTGATGCATTTTAATCTCCCAGGTCTCACAGATGCTAACATGGATAAGTGAGCCAAGTGGGCAAGTGGTCCAATGGAGCAGTCCAGTGGAACATGATTCTTCCAGGATTAGCCATGCTTTCTTCCCACTGAAACTTTTATGTTGTGTTTTTCTTTCTGGTGCATGCAGATGTGGCTGTTGAAGTATTTAAAAGGGCTTTGCTGCCTCCTTTTTGTTTGTCATTGGACTCAGGCTATTCCAGGTTTATTTGTGTAGCAGAAGTAGTGTGAACACCTCCACCGAGCTGGGCGTGACCACTGTGGTACTGATGTCTTGTGGACTCAATAAAAAAGAGGGAACAAACTCTTCTGCTGTGTGTCTTGCACCGGTTGGCCTTTCTCTCTGTTGGCTAAGAAAAGATACATTTTCTCTTGTTTGCATTTTTCACAATCACCAATCGAACACTTCCATTTCATGTGGAATCCTAAGCTGTGCGGATTTGTGCTGTTGAGGGAGATGACTTCTGGCCCGGCAGGTTTTGGCCTGACTCCCACAGGAGACATAGCCCGTTAGCCGTTATGCCCCAGGACCTGGCCCTAAACTGGCCATCTGTGGACAGACACTTTAGCATCGGGCTGGAAGTGCAGGTGAGAAGGAACTCTGATGAAACCTTATAAAACTGTGTTGACCTTTCCAGAAATACTGAGAGCACCTCCTGTGTGTTTGGTCCCATGCTAAGAGAGCAGAAAATGATTTCATTTCTTTCCTTTTTCTTAAAATGGCAAAATAAGGAAAGCCAAGCGTGCTTCTTCTGAGAGCCGGGAATCTGTGGCATGGTGAGCTGTGGCAGGCTGTAATTCTGCACCTGCACAGCTCCAGGAATCTTTCCTTGTCTTGTTTCCAAGGAATGTGTTTAACCCTTTAGCTGCATTTGACTTCTGAGCTGTGCCATGAGGAAGCTGGAACAGAGGCAGACATCTAGGCCTGGCAGAAGTGCCTTCCCATTGCCTTAAAAGTCTTCCTTCTGCCACTCAAGAGGGTTCCCACTAGCTCACAAGGAGTTGGCCTTGATCCCAAGGGAGGTGGGGAGCGAGGGAGAAAACCCACTCTGGCGTATGACAAAGCAGAGCCCTCCTTTTCTTTGTGCAACCACCCTGTCCTGCTTTAAAACAATGAAGACTGGAAGGCAAAGAGAAATTTGGACTTTGAGCTTGGGCAGTGACTTTCTCTGTGTGACCTTGGCTGTTGGTCCCTCCTGTTCTTAGGGCTGCCTGAGCCATAGTCACTGTCATAGTGTGTGATGCGAAGTGTTATGATAATTTCTGCTAAGTGCCAGTTTAATTTTAGCAACTTCGATTTCAAATGACATTGCAGCATTACTGAGCAGCATTGCGCCAGACCATCTCAGTGGCTCTTACTGACACCCAGGTTTAGATGGTGGTTCAGAGGGTAAGAAAGGAGTGAAGCATTCGACATGTTGCACTATCACATCAATGTTGTACTTGTCATCACCTAGTTACTACATGTTTTTTTGTTTTGTTTTGTTTTTTAAGGGGATATGGAGATCCATTTTTAAGATTACATAGTTTTTTTTTTCCAAAGAAATATTTTGCTTTCTTTTTTCTTTTTTAACTTTTTTTCAATGACAGTTTACATCCAATATTATTTTGTATTGGTTTCAAGTGTACATGATAGTAGCTAGCCACTAGACAATCATTCTCTGCAAAGTGTTACCCCGATATTTCCAGTACCTATCTGGCACCATACACAGTTATTACAATATTATTGACTATATTTTGGTTTCTTTTTAAATCCTTTCAAGGTGACAGGTTTGTGGAAATGGTGCATGTAGAATTGGAGCTTCCAGGGAAACAGGATGGAATTATGCTAAGGCAGTGGTATGTAGAAAAGCGAACATAGAAAAGTCTCATTTCTATTCTGATTTGGCACATGAGAAAACATGCACGCGGGGGGCATCAGTGCCAGCATACTCTCATATTATGCATATGTATGTAATACTTCTGCCCGGGAAAACAGGCACGTTTTAGATGGTCAATTGATAAACCTTATGAGGAAAATAATATCCCTGCTCATAAAGAATCTTGAAAGGCCCCATTGATTACCCATTTATTTTTACTATATGTCTTAAAATGGATTAATATAATGATGGGCAGAATTCTTGCATTAAAAAAAAAACTCTAAGAAAAAAAGGCAAGAAATACCATTTCTAACCTGTTCACTATAGTTACATGAAGATGCGATTTCAGCTCAGGCCTGCTTTGCCCCTGCAAGGTTAACTATGGGTGATTTCTGGTTCAAAGCCCTCAGGACACATCTGCTCCATAGACATCCCAGCCCCCTGGTCTGTACCAGCTCTGCTGCTTTGGTGCCTTCATTCATTCCCAGTGACGGCTTATAATAAAAAGCACCTCAGAGCTGATGTCATCTGAAACACTGCTTCAAACATGGCCAATTTATGTCACGACCAGAGCTCCGGGGAATGGGAGGGTCTTGGGAAGAGGATCGGGATTCTGGTTCCTACTTGGTTTTTACTTGATTGAGTCACCTTGGGGAAGTCATGCAAAATTCTCTAGACCTGCTTTCCCTCTGTGGGATGAAGGGGTTGGACTAGATGAGGGTTCGGGGGCACCCTCAGAGGGACAGGCACTGACAGGAAAGCAGCAGAGGATGCTGGTGGTGCTGGCCCAGGGAGTACGTCTTCCAGCACCTTCTGTCTGAGGCCAATTGGTTCAGCACCAAAAGAGCGTCTCCAATTTTAGATCTTTAGGTGAAACTGTGTGATTTGTATAGTCAGTAACTAACTTACCAAAACCTATCTGTCAGCAAGACTGGGCCTTTGGCAGCCACTGTAGCTCAGCTCCTAGGGCTGGCATCCGGTGGCTTTCTAGGGTCTAGAATTTTCTGATATCTTCATCCAGCTTGTGCATATGCTGACTGGATAAACTCAGGCCTTCTGTAAAATACACAAAACTGTGATTAGGCAGCTGGGGGGTGTGTATGCTGGAGAGAAAAGGGCAGAGGTTCTTGTAATTCCATCTGAGCAGCCACATTTTCTGAAGCTGAGAGAAGCTGAATCATCCTTTTTGTTCTAAGTCCCAATGGCCACAGCAACCTCTTCTAAGATGTTCTCCATGTGGTCCAGGGCTCACTGTACAGAGGAGGTACTGAGCCCCGCATCCTGACATGCAAGAGGGAATGTACAGACCGCTGGTGCCTCAGCACACCCAGGCCCTGCCTAGTGCCCTCTGATTTCAGGAAGTGGGGAGTCCCACAAAGAGCAAGCTGTTTGAACCTCAACTTGAAATCTAATGCTGGCCTTGATCCAGATGGTTTGCTCTGGGAGGAGCAGGGAGAGGGGGAAGAAGGAAGGAAATGAACCGGGCCTTTCCTTTGCTCTGCCTGTGGGTATCCCCCAGCACTTGAACCCAGCTGCTTCCCCAGGCCCTCGGCCCCTGAGAACAGGTCTACAGCTGACTTGGGACATAGGGTGGGGACCTGGCAGGCTTCAAATTGTAAGTTAATAGGGCGTGATGCTATGCTTCTTTAGAGTTATGTGCTAGGATGTCTCACCATATATGCTGTGAAGTTAGTATTTTTCATTGAGTGGTTGGTGTTGGGTTTTGACATAGACTTGAGTTAAAAGACTGTACCTTCCTTTGCAAACTTAATCTTTAGCACACAGTTGTCAGGTGGTCCGTGGCTTGATCTAGCAGAAAAGTCTGAAGAATACCGCACTAGGCAGAAAGAGATTGGCCATTACCCTTGAAAGTTTATTACTGAACATTTTCTTTGAAATTAAAAACCTCCCCTGGGCCATTGTTTTGTTTCTGGTGTGTAGGAATGTTCCCTAAATGTGGGATTGAACCCTAAAATTAAAGAATGACACAGCCGAGCTGCTAAGCATCTCTTGGACCTCATCTCCTGCCTCTTCCTTAGTCTTTGCTGTGGCTGGAATATGCCAAGTGTGCTCTCACCTGCAGGCCATGCAACTGGCTTTTTCTTCACCTGGAATGTTCTTAGCTCTCTGCCAATCTACTCCACTCTGTGCTCTCAGGACTCACAGGTCACCTTCCCAGTGTGGTCTTCCAGGACAACCCTAACTACCTAATTCCCCTCTCCTGCTGCCCCTCCCTCTTCTTTTGTTTTTCTCTGTAGTACTGAGTCTTATATGGCAGATGTGTCACTGATTATCTGCTTACTGTCTGTTTGCCTGGTTTGTTCACTTCTACAGCTGTGTCACCTACACAGCGCCTGACTATACGAGGCACCCAGAAAACAGTGAATGAATTCGTGTGTGCAATCCACCTCTTTGTTACCACGAAGAAGCAAAGCAGAATATATCCAAACACCCTCCCGCCCCCAATTTTTTATTTTAAAAGCTACAAGGGAAGGTAATTTTATTTTCTCTTTACTATTGTAAAATTCTGCTTTAAAAAAAATCCAACTCAAATATGATTTTTCAAGTCTATTTTTTCCCCCAAGTGTTTAGTCAGGGTGGAGGGACATTGACCCTCTACTTTACACTAAGGACCTGTTCTCCCTGAAGTCATTCAGGTCTTTTTTTTAAAAAAAAAATCTTATCCCCTTTCTCATTTAGCCCTCCCATGCCCCTCCCATCTGACAGCCATCAGGATGTTATCTGTATGAGGTTCGGTATTGTTATTTTGTTCTTTAGATTCCACATATATGTGAAATCACATGGTATTTGTCTTCCTCTGTCTGGCTTATTTCATTGAGCATAATACCCTCTAGGTCCATCCATGCAGTTGCAAATGCAGATGGTAAGATTTCACTCTCTTCTATGGCCAAGTAATATATCATTGTATATATGTACCCCATCTTTTTTCCTCCTCATCTACTGAGGGGCACTTGGGTTGCTTCCATATTTTGGCTATTGTAAATAACACTGCAATGAACATGGAGATGCATATGTCTTTTCAAATTCTTGTTTTAGATTTCTTCAGATAAACACCCAGGAGGGAATGTGGGTCATAAGGTAGTTCTATATTTTGAGGAACTCCATATTTTTCCCTAGTGACTACACCAATCTGCATTCCCAACAATAGTGCATGAGGGCGCCCTTCTCTTCACATCCTCCCTCTTCTGACAGGTGTAAGGTAGCATCTCACTTTGCTTTTAACTTGCGTTCCCTGATGATTAATGATCTTGAGCAGAGTCTGTGTAAGCCCTCTGCCTATTTTTAAATCAGTGTGTGTGTGTGTGTGTGTGTGTGTGTGTGTGTGTGTGTAAGTTATATAAATTCCTTACATATTTTGGATATTGACCCCTGATCAAATGTATCATTGGTGAATATCTTCCTCTGATTTTCAATTCTTAGTTCACCTCCATCTCCACCTTCTCTCCAGTTAAGGGGTCTTAGCGGTTTCAATATTTCCACATTTTAGTCTAATCCTACCTATTATTGTGGGGTTAGGGAGCTCAGTGTCTGCATTTACAGAAATTGAGAAAACAGAAGAGGAGGGACAGACTGCATCTACCCAGGGTCACCGGAGAGCAACACATACAATGTTTAGACTAAATGGTCTGGGTAAGTGGGAGGAACCAATAGGTACACTGTTGTTCGAGTATGTAAAGAAAGGGTCTTCTGAAATGGAGGCCACGTTCTCAGACCCACATCCTCACTCAACAGGGGCAATAGGGCTGTGATGGGGAGGGGACTTTGACCTTCAATCTGACCATCAAGCGGCAATGGGTTTATGGCAGGATTTTGAGTGTAGCTCCTTCTGAGGTGAATTCAATCCATTTTTGACAGAGAGCATCGTAATAGCATTAGACAAATTCAAGAAATTCACCGTCTTACTTGTCAGGCAGAGAATCAGAGGCAGAGTGGTGAAGTGGCTGACCCCAGTCACCTTACTCAGCCTTCTTTCTACAGATCTGTACTGAGCACACCCTGTGTGTGAGCCCTTTGCCAGGAGCGGGGTGCAGAGAAGAAGCCGGGCACATCTGGTACCTGGAGATGTGCACGGTGCATCGGCTGGCTCCAGGGCCCTTATGGTGGACGCTGCCCAGTGACCCCAGAGCAGGGACTGAGACCAGACCTGGGGAAAGAAGGGACAACTAGGAGGGGGTTGAATTCCTGATCACCTACAGCTTCTGGGGAGTGGAGAAAAGCAAAGGAAGCCAGAGAAAACCTGATGGTGTCTGCTTCTGTTGTCCTGAAGACTAGAGGAATGCACATAGGAAATCACGCATACTCTCGTTCGCTCTTTCTGTGACATGCACACGTGTGTGCAAAAGCACATTCAGAATCTCTCTCTCACATGTCCATTTACCCAGGAGCCCTCACGCCTGCGTTGCTTTTGCTCCTTTAAAAGCATCTTATGCATCTGGGTGCATGTTTATGTGGTTTACAAGGAATGGGGGTGGGAAGGTGATAAAACAATGCAGCCCTGGGACTCTGGGGAGGATCTCAGACAGCCTGGGAGAGGAAGTTCCCTAAGAAAGCAGGAGCCACTGACGTTCCCACCGACAACAAAGCAGCAGCCTGGATGAAAGGAGAGTGGAAGGAATAGAACACAAAACAGTTCTCCTGGCTGGGGAAGCAGGTGCACCACCACAAACAATATCTTTCTTCTATTATTTGTAGAGTTTAGGAACAAAACAAAACAAAACAAACAACCCTCCCCCTCACCTTCGGTGGGGGAGCTCCAGGGATGTTCAGCCCCATAGACAAAGCTGCTCCTCAGCCTGTGGAACAGCAAAGAGATGGAATTCACAACAGAAGAGAGAGAAGCCAGACTGCTAGACAGCTAGGACCCAGACCAAGTCCAGTGAAAATGGCCCGAAAGGCAATGCTTGGGCCTGAGGGTGGTCGACGTTCTGCAGAGGCCCTGTGCTCCCCATAGCAGTCACGGCTGCCTGAGGCGTCTGTGTCTGCCCTGTCCTGCGGCCCGTCTGTGACCCATGGTGCCCGGGAAGCAGGGCCACAGTCAAGTCCCAGGCGGTGCCGAGAAGCTCCAGACCCCCCACCTGCACGAGTCCTCGAAATCCCGGGCAGGGGCCTGCCTGTCCTGTACTTCTGTAAAACCTGGAAAAATAAATGACTCTGGGCATTTTAAGTGGCCCCTCGATTGTATAGGCTTCAGGGCCCCCAAACGCTGGCTGTCCCTGCGTGGCTCCATCAGGTTTCCTCCATGCATCCTCCCCTCCTGTGAAGGAGGTGCTGGGCGCCAGAGCGCAGGGAGGACCAGGATGCATGCAGGGCAGAGCCCGGCTGTGCCCCTGACACCCATCTTGGAGAAGGGACCATTGGGGAGGACAGGAAGGCCAGCTGGGGCTGGGAGGCCCTGGTGAGTCTGGTTGGTCCCCGTGAAAAAGGGATGCTGATCGTAGGCTCCAGCCCTGCTCCGGGGCTCCAAGGCTGCGGGGGGATCGGGGCGAGCTCCTTGGTGTTTATCTAGAGTCGTGACCCACAGGTTGAGAACCGCTGCTGTAGAGCCTAAGACCATCAGAAAACACAGATGTTTACATTGCAATTCATAACAGTAGCAAAATTACAGTTACCAAGTAGCAACAAAAAAAATTTTATGGTTGGGGATTACCACAACATGAGGAACTGTATGAAAGGGCCGTGGCATTAGAAAGGTTGAGAACCTCTGCTCTAGAAGGATTTAGTGCCATTTTGACTAAATCACTCATGGCTTGAAGACGTGCTGGGCCCTGCCGCGGGGTGGCGGTTCGCAGGCTGGTAGGGGGCGCTGTGGCCGCTCAAGGCAGGACCGGGGCTGGGAACCAGAGCCACAGCCTTGGAAGGCAGCGTGGTTCTGAGAGCAGGAGGGCATCTGTCACCTTCGTCCTCCCCAGGGACCCAGGCCAGGTCCTGCAGTTAAGAGGGTCTGGAAATTAAAAAGGTGTTTCCCCAAATGACTGCAATGGCAGTGAGACCCAGACTGAAGTGTGGCCTGCGTGTTTTGGAGGAAGGGTGATACCTGTGTCCTGGGAAGGCCCGTGGAGGGGGAGCCGGCCCAGCCCTGAGAGAGGTCGTCTCAGCCAGGCATCTGGGAAGGACTGGGGAAGCCATGCAGGCTGCTCCTGTGGTCTTTGAGGTGACATGGACAGCTTGGGGGGTGGGTGCTGGTAAGCAGGATGGAGAAAAATGGCACGTTGAGCCCAGAAGAACACGCAGCCATCTCTGGGCTACTAACCAGGCGGAGCTGTACTCCAGAGCCGTCACCACAACCAGCACAGAACAGTAAGCAAGGACATCAGCATCGGCTTGGTGATATGCAGTTGTAATCATGTCATTGTTTATAACACATGTGATTACATGGGCCAGCCATCTCATTTAGCTCTCGACACTCATCCTCCTCTAACGTTCACAGCATGGGAAAGCAGGTCCTCTGATTACAGCTGCTCCACTGGTGAGGAAACTGAGCCGGAGAGCGTAGCTAACTGCCCAGGACCCCCACACATTGGTTCAGTGCCGAGACAGCAATTCCAACCTGATCCGAATGAATTGTGAGTCCACCTTCTTACCTTTACATCAGGGTAGTGGGAGCCAGTGACACCAGAGAAATGCTGGTTTTGTTGCTCTGATTGTGATTTTATTTTAACCATCATAATGCTGGTGTGACCTGGAAAACATACGATGTTACTGTGAAAATTCCTTAAATTACACATTCATTCTCATTCACTCACTCAAAAACATTTCTTTGCAAAGAAATTAACATTTTTTTCAATTGCCATTGACATACGGTATGTTATGACGTTTGTATGTACATGGTGATGAGGCGTTAATTGTTTTATTATTCACTATAGGTTCTACGCACCCTTACATCCTTGTGACTGGTTTTATATCTGGCAATTTGTATTTAGTCCCTCCCCCTATTTTATCCATCCCCCAAACTTTCTTCCATCTGGCAACTGTCAAAACTTCTTTATATCTATAAGTTTGATTTTGTTTTTTGATTCCACATATAAGTGAAATCCTATGGCATTTATCTTTCTCTGTCTGACTTATTTCCCTCAGCATAGTACCCCTAGGTTCATCTATGCTATTGCAAATGGCAAAACTTCATTATTTTTTGTGGTAGAATAGTATTTGTTATATATATATATCTCCTATCTAATAAAAAAATAATATGCAAATTAGACCATACCTTGGCTACACCCACAAGCCATGCCCACAAGCCAATCAGAGCGAGTATTCAAATTAACCCAACCAATTTGGCAGTTAATTTGCATATCCACGCACGCAGAAGACCGTGTAGAAGGAAGGCAAGCACTGCAGAAGGGAGCAAAGCTTTGGAGAAGTAAGCAAGTGGGGCGGGGGTTAAGGGAATGAGCAAGGCAATGGAGAAGGGAGCAAGGCAGCAGAGAAGGGAGGGAGCTTTGCTCAGGCCACAGGAAGCTCTATTCTTGCAGGAATCTTCCTGTAACGGGTCATATATATATATATATATATATATATATATATATATATATATATATATATATGTATATGTATATATATATATGTATATATATATATATATATATGTATATATATATATATATATATATATATAATCTTCTTTATCGATGAACACCTGGGTTGCTTCCATATTCTAGCTATTGTAAATTATGCTGCAGTGAACTTTGGGGCCATATGTCTTTTTGAATTGGTATTTTGGGTTTCCTCAGATAAAGACCCAGCAGTGGCATTGCCAGCTGTATGATATCAACAGCATTCCTTGATGCCAGTCCTGAGCTCTGGGCCACGCAAATGGGTGTCCTTCCACTTTATGAAGTTCTCACATTAAAATTCTAATAAGTCCAGATGTTGATGGTCTCTTATAGGTTTCCTGCTACTATTTCATGATACTTTCTCCCCCTTCTAGGCAGTTTATTGTTCACTATCATCTAATGCAACCTAAAGTTAGAACTATCTTCTTCATAGGTGTGCTTCTGTAACTGGACAAAAGGCTGACCTTCATTTATTTCTAACAAGTGAGGACAAATTGTGAAGGTTGAATTGTGCATCTCTGAAGAGAGGAAATTGGAGAATTGTTCTGCCAAAATGTGCGTGGTGATTTACTGCTGTTCTATACACAAGAGTCCAGTTTATTCTCTGCTTAGAGACTCGACCATAGATTACCGAAGGCATCAGCCTCTACAGGTAACCCAACCGATCAGCAGATACACGTGTCATTGTTGTGGTAAAGAGGGAAGTATTTAATTTCAGGAAGGTCGAGGACCTCTTTTTAGGCACCTTTACTTGCTGAGAAGATAGAATCCACTGAAAATGTCATGGTTAAGCCAGAATTTCCAAAGTTCAAAGCTCTGTGGCTGGTGGAGATTTGCCTTCTGATTGAGAACATAGTTTGGCATTTAAATCTGCCCATTGCTGACAACATTTCATGGAGACGTGGCCTTTGGAAGGTACATGCTGTGATTCTGACTATATATAAAGCTAGTTGGAGGTGGGAGAATCCCAAGTTTAGGGGAAACCTATTATGTTCTGGATAAAAATAGTTGCACTCACTCTATTGCCTCGCGAGGAAAACATCAATTAGAAGGAACAATGCTCCCCCAGAAGGCGATGCGGGCTATCTCTGGCCACCTCCCCTGGATTCAGCTTGGACTACATCGTGTCTTCTGTGAGGCGGAAACTATCAACAACAAGAGGAAATCCTGTACTAGTATTGAATAGTCCTGATTTTAAAGGTACTTCCCTTCTTGTGGGAATTGTGTGTAATCAGAACAACACTAAAACGTCTGAATTATTTTACAAGATTTGAATTTTTAAAAAGATTGACTTATTGTGCTGAAGATATAATCAATTGTTGGGCTCAGGAGTATTCTTCTCGAGGGGCATGAGCCTCCCCAAGGTGGGAGGGGAGAGGTCATTGCCACAGGAAGCAGGAGGTCCTTGGAGACATCGAGTATTCTAGAGCACACAATGACTAATAAAGGCTAAAATTACCCTGGAAAGAACCGTGTGTCACAAACATTTGCCCCTTTATGGGCAGAGCCAGGCTGTCTTCAGGCTGGAGAGGCAGTGGCTGCCTGGGATCCCCTCCAGGTGCTTTGTCAGCTGAAGGATGGGGGTGCAGAGACCAGGCCTTGAAGAACTGGGTGGAAAACATTGTCTGGGAGTTGCTAAGCATTACCTGTAGGTAAGGAGCTCCTCCGAAACAGAAGGAGTCTAAAAGAAGAGTCTCACCGCCCAGTCTCGCTTCTCCTCTGGGTCCTGAGACGATGAGCAGTCTGAGGGATGCCTGATGCCAAGCTCTCAGTCGAGCACTGGGCAGCGCTTCTCGCGCTCCTGGGAGGTAACCCAGGTGAGCAGGGTGCACAGGTACACCTGCGGGCCCAGGTGCAAGCACGAACTGAAGCCTTAATCTTGTCTTCAAAACTCACAAACTCTTGTCCTCTGCTCCATTTCCATATTGATGTTGGCTTCCACGTAACCATGTGCGATGATGAAAATGCTCTGTCTCCATCTGTCTGATCTAGTAGCCACTGGGTACACATGATGATCGAGCACTTGAAATGCGGTTGGAGTGATGATGAATTGAATTTTTAATTATATTTCATTGTTATGACTTTAAACAATCTCTGTGGCCAGTGGCTGTCCTATTGGGCAGTGCAGCTCTAGGCAGACACACTGCATTCAACCACTGGCTCCACGGATTTCCTGGACAGCAGTCACTATTTCTGGGGACCAGTACTGCACTGACTGCTCCAGCGTGGTCTGCCCATGGGCACATCTAGAGGTGCACAAGACGGCTGTGTGCTGGCTGTTCTGCGGCTCTCGGGCTCTTGGCAGAGGTACCCCACCCTCCCCCCGCCCCAGGGCCAGTCACCTCCTGTAGCCCCTCAGTGCCTTGGTCAGTCAGCACAGCCCATAGTCCCCATCTGGGTCCCAACGAGCAGCAGTGTGATTGCAGTGTGATTGCAGTGTGAAACCTCGAGAAACTCCTCAGAGGACAACATGGGTGGTTCCTGCTCTGGGTGCTGACCCCAAACCTGGGGCCCAGCTTTCATTTTCCAGGAGGGAGCTGGCATCCCCAGGGAGGGCAGAGAAGGATAGTTCCTGTTGCCATGGTCCTGGCAGCGAATCCTAGGCGCGCCCCCCACCACGCCCCCGACCAGACTCCACTCCCTGCCGGAACCACCTGCCTTTACCCTCTCCAGACTCCGAAGTCCAGAGCACTTGTGCAGGAGTTCCCCTCGGTGTCTCTACTGATGATGTGGATCTTAGGCCAGACCTGGTAGTCCGTTGTCGGCAGGGCGGCTTTCTTCTTGCTAGTCAGTCCCTTACCTTCTGTGCAACTCCCAGCCCCTCCGGCCTGAGGGCAGGTTAGCCAAGTGCCCAGAGGCATGTCGTACAGTGCAGTTTAGTTTATTCCAAAGCGCCTGAGAATAGGGATGGAGATGGAGAGGCAGTTTTAGCTTACTGTCAGCAATTGTACCTGCCAAACATAGGCTGGCCAGTTTTCAGAGAATTCAGTGCAATCAAAGTCACAACAACAAAGCCTTTCTGAATGTAATGAAATGTTTCTTTGGTGGCTGAGGAGGCATTTCAGGGTCTTGTGATGCCTTAGGGTCATTATTATGAACAGTAATTACCCTGCAGTTGTACAGCTGGACTAATGATGTTTATCTTAGTTTTCTAGTAGGCTGAATTCAAGATAAACAGACATTTGCTGCAAATAAAACAATTTCTAATTTTATTCCCAATAATGAATGCTTTTTAATTTGGGGGCTCCATGTGAATAAAATTTATTATGCTACATTATTAACTTTCATGTTGCTCATATGGAATGTGTAATACTTATTTATATAGTCTATATGTCCTAAAACAATGAAAAAATGTCTTTGAAACAGAGGTGTTTGGAAGCAATAAGTGCAATCCAGAAAGTTGAGTACAAACAAGGCTTTAAGGAATGAATCTTGTGCAAGAAACTTTATTTTTATGGAAATGAAAGTAATATATTTGCCATAATAAATACGGACAGCACAGACATTTCAAAAAAGATCCCTAATCTCAGCACAGTAATAACTTTGGCTCTCCCTCCCAGTCCTTTGTCTATTCATGTGCATGTAAGTTATTTGCATACTAGAGGCCTGGGTGCACAAATTTGTGCAAAGGTGGGGTCCCTCAGCCATTGGGGCTGATTGTTGGGGCTGATTGTTGGGGCTGATTGGGGCTGGCTGACAAGGGCAGGGGGGGCAGGGGAAGCAGGAGTGGGGAAGGGAGGGACCATGGGTCAGGGTGGGGAGGGACCGTGGGAGGTTGGCCAGCCTCAGAAGGTTGGCTATGTGAGTGCACTGATCACCAGGGGGTAGCTCCTGCATTGAGCATCTGCTCCATGGTGGTCAGTGCACATCATAGCTACTAGCTGGTTGTCCAGTCATAACGGTCACTTAGGCTTTGATATACATAGATTTATAAAACAGAATGATAGGAAATAGACCTTCACTTAATTATAAACATGCTTTCACATCATGTCTTTTTAAAGATTTGTCATGTCAATGGAGTCATTAAATTTTAAACTGAAACACTACAATTTATGTGGCGGTTTTTTTTTATGCATAGCTGCTTGCATTTTCTCCCTATAATATACTAGAGTCCCGGTGCATGAAATTTGTGCATGGGTAGGGTCCCTAGGCCTGGCTGGTGATCAGGGCCTATTGGGGCCTTCTGGTGCCAGCAGGGCCTTCCTTTGTTCCGTGCTGCCCCCTGGTGGTCAGTGCACATCATAGCAAGCTATTGGTCTCCTGGCGGAACTCCTGTGGGGACAAATTACATACTAGGCATATATATATGATGTTGCTGTGACCATCTTGTTAATAAATTTGGGGGTAAATATTACCTTATTTCCTCTCCATACAGTCCTTAAGTATTACCTGCAAAGAATGTGACCACCTTTAAAGCCCTTAGTATGCACAATTGTTCTCTAGAAAGATCGTGCCATCTCCTCTTTCCATCACCAGGGCTGCATGGGGAGGCCACATGCATGGTGGCCCCAGTTCAGCTATGAATTGGTGGGAGCTGGTGGGCCTGGCACCTAGCATTTCCTAGCTGCAGGGCCGAAAACCAGTGACTTAATTTTGCTGATTTTCAGTTTCTTAGAAGTCAGTGGAATGACAGGAGGACAACTTGAAGTAATAATAATATATCACTTAGCAGATGAGATTTCTGTGACACACACAACTGAGAGAGTATTTTCCTCTGATGAGATGTCATATTTACACACCTGCTTATGGATGGGGCCAGCAGACTGTGCAATGGATGAGGAGAGAACTGGGATTCTGCCAGTCTACACTTAGTGCCATTTCTGAGGGGCCAGAGAATGGGAGCTTGTGTCATGATGAGCCCGTGGAGTGTAACTTACAGAATAATGCCGGTACATCTTCTAAGAGGAGGGCCCGCCACACCGTGTCTGGCCACCTTGGGACACAGCAGGTACCGTAGTCAGGGAACAGAAAGGAGTGAGGGGAGAGGAGAGGCCAGAGTCCCAGTTGTGTTCCCTGTGGGAAACAGCTTGGGGCTGGCAGGGAAGCATTCTGGCAGGCATGGGGCTGTCCCTAGGGTCTGCATCTGCTCCTGGGTTGGTTTAGGGCAGGCAAGGCTCTTGACTTGGTGTGTGAAAGTCAGGTAAAGGAGGTGGTAGAGGGGTATGGACTCAGGATTGGTTGATTTGCATATGCCAGATGTGTTCCAAATAAGTTATTATCTTAGGAGTTAGCTAGCCCTTGGGAGGGGCAGTCTCTCCCTGGTCAGCCAGGCCACCCAAAGTGTCAAAACATCAGAAAATTTAGAGACCAAAATATAAGGTTGAGCTCAGCCGGTGTGACTCAGTGGTTGAGCACTAACCCATGAACAAAGAGGTCACACTGTTCAAAGCCCAGGGTTGCGGGCTTGATCCCCAATAGGAGCGTGCAAGAGGCAGCTGGTGGATCTTTCTCTCTCATTCTCGCACCTATCTCCCTCTCCCTCTCCCTCTCCCTCTCCCTCTCCCTCTCCCTCTCCCTCTCCCTCTCCCTCTCCCTCTCCCTCTCCCTCTCCCCTCTCCCTCTCCCTTTCCCTCTCCCCTCTCCCTCTCCCTCTCCCTCTCTAAATCAATAAAAAAGATATTAAAAAAATATGGTTGCCATAGCGTTCCATCAGTATTTTTGCATTTCTAGGAGAAGCACCGATGGACCACAGGGCTACTTTGTAAACGAGGCTCCAGTGGGTTTATCTTGCAGGTCTCACTCCCTGTAGAAAAGATAGGGAGATAGATCAGAGCTGTGCCCTGTGTCGGCAGCACCATTTCCTGGTTCTCACACACCAGCTTGACATTGTGTTTGGATTCACCAGAGGCCAGAGGATATTTACATCCCGCCCGACAGCTGTGCTCCCTGAGACAGAAGGGATGGTGATGCTGTTTGTTCCCAGGACTCCAGACCCTGAATACCCTGTCTCTAAAAATAGGCCCCTGTCTCACTTAGAGGTGAACTGAATTGTTTCCCGAACTCTGTCTGATGTGGCTCCGAAGTTAGTGTCAGTTGGGAAATGGTCTTGTGTTGTTTTGAAAGTATCAGAAAAGGGCGGGCTCTGATTTTTATTTCTGTCATTATCAGGGAATTTGGAAGCACTGTGCAGAGATGGTTCCATGTATTTACTTGGAATTGGCAAAGTGGGTGGAACCGTGGGCTGGTATTTTCTCGTGAGTTCTCCCAATCAGAATTGCTTGGGTGGCTGCTGAACATCAGAGGCCCCTAGGCTGCCTCAGTCCTAACCCACACCAGGCCAGCGAGGAAGAAAGCCATGGGGCTAAGGAGTCTGCTTCACCATGGCAGGCCAGAGCTGCAGGCTGGTGACTATAATGGCATCTTTTTGCTGCTTAGCTCTCTAGACCGGGCAGCACCCCTCTGACCATCCAGCGGAGCTTCTCACACTGTGTCGGCCTCCCCAGTGCCACACTTAGGCTAGGGCTGGAATGAGAGGACATCTGGACAGGTCTCAGAAACGCCAGCTTTCTCAATGGGAGCAAACCTCTTCTATGAAAATACCAAAAGTTTGCCAGAACAGGTTTGGCTCAGTGGATAGAGTGTTGATCTGCGGACTAAAAGGTCCCGGGGTTGGATTCCAGTCAAGGGCATGTAGCTTGGCTGTGGGCACATCCCCAGTAGGAGGTGTGCAAGAGGCAGCTGATCGATGTTTCTCTCTCATCGATGTTTCTGACCTTTTATCCCTCTCCTTTCCTCTCTGTAAAAAATCAATAAAATATTCTTTAAAAAAAGAAAATACCAAAAGTTCATTTCAAAAATAAACAATGAGCTCTGAAAGACCTCAAATATGTTTTCACATCTTTCCTGTCTTTGGCTTGCAGAACAGTGAGGAAGGAGGCTCCAGTTTCCACCATTCACGGTGAATGGGTTCCCAGAGCCCTGTCTGAATTATAATTAGCTGTCGGCCTCCTTGTGCTGCAGGTTATCTGCGAGCAGCCTTTTAGCTGCCTGCCCAGTGTCCCTTCTGGATTTCTTCATGAGTGACAGCTTTTCAGCTGAGAAAATAGCTGCCTGAAATATGCCCACTCCCAATCCCCGGTGGCATGATGGAAGATGAGCTCCAGGTGAAACTGGAGGGACTTCTGGGAAGTGCGCCTGACAACAGGGCACTTTTCCTGTCCATCCTCTCTGCCTGGTGCCTGCCTGGATCATGGACTTGGGACCAGAGTTCAGCACCACACGGACCTTGAGGTGACCTTGAGGATGGAAGCTCCCATGCTAAGAATGGTGGAGCTGAAGAGAGGAATGTGTGTCTGGCTCTGTGGTGCCACCATCATCCTGTAGGCTACTCACCTGGACTTCATTCCTGTGAGGGAATCATAGACCTGTATCTGCTTCAAGCCATTAATCCAACTGGCTGGCTGCATGCTGTGCCCGTTCGTACCCTGACAGGGCCCGGGGTTCAAGCCTGCAACCGAGGTATGTGCCTTTGACTGGAATCAACCACTGAACCAAACTGGCTTTGTCCTGTTTATTGATTTGAGAGAGAGAGAGAGAGAGAGAGAGAGAAACATTGATGGGTTGCTTCCCATACACTCCCTAACCAGGAATAAAACCTAAACCCTTTTTGGTATACAGGGCAACATTCCAACCAATTGAGCCACCCAGCAAACTCTTCCTGGACTAAATGTGATGTTGCTATAAAAGCATAATAAAGCCTATTATGCCAAACATAGAGCATGAATTTCTCTGCTAAGAAATCATATTTTCTCATTTCCCTAGATAGCAGGGAAACTGTACACACACACACACACACACACACACACACACACATTCACAGGCTTGCTGGCCTTCAGCCTGGGGGAGACCTGTGCTTCAATTTAGGGCCAAGCCTCTGGTTCACCATCACTGGTCAGCTGCTTGACCTTGGGCAAGTTAATTAACTTGCAAGCAGGCTCTTTGTTCTTCACCTAAAAGTTCGGGGACAGGAGTATGCATGTCCCATTTGCTGGGGAGTTAAGTGAGGTGCCATGTGCACAGCAGAAGCCAGTGACATGGAGTGAGCTGAGTTGACATCTTAGAACATGGGAGAACAATTGAGAACTAAAGGGAGGGTCCAGGCACTAAAATGAGACTTGGGAGCCCTGCTGGCCAGGCTCCTGTGCTGCCATTTTAGTTGTTCTCTTGCTTCTAGTCTCTCGTCTTTCTCCCGTGACCCAGCATCTGCACTGTCACCATGGTGGGCTTCTCAGGCCTCATGACCCACAGGAGCCGGCCTTTGAGACACTGAAGATACTGCCAGCCCCAAGGTTTCCCACATCATACCTAGGCTTCTGCTCTCTTTCCCCACCTCCTTCAAGGTCCCACACACTTCCTTCCCTATCTGGGGGGCCAGGGACCAAACCTTCGCTCTTGTCAGCCATACAGTCACCTCAAGCCCATGTCCCACAACGCCCTCCTCACCGCCCTCCTGTCCCCAGCACCAGCCCGCAATGGATCAGGCATTGGTGGCTTTCTATCATTCTCTGAAGCTGGGGCGTGTTCCCCGTCACGGATCTGGCCTTAGTTACTAGCCTGTGTTAGGAACGTGTTTGAGTAGGGTGCTGTGGTGGGTGGGTGGCTGTCTGAGGCCCCCAAGCCCCTGTGCTGAAGGCATGTTTTTCCCAGGCTCCACGTCTGACCTAAGGCCTGGAGGTGCAGAGTCCTCCCTGCCTTTACTTGGTCCGGTAGTGAATGGGGACTGACTCCAGCAGGCACTGGTGTCCCACAGGGCCAGCCCCTCCAGGAGACTCACAGAAACTAAGATGACATGCAGATGAATTAACTGAGTCAGCTCACAAGACCCAGCTGCTGGGGGGACGAGGGGCACCCCGGCAGGTGCACAGTCCCTCTGTGGGCCCATGGGAGGGTCGCCTTCTTCAGAGGGCCTCAGTGAGCCATAAGCACTGCCTCGGCTTTAGTTTGCTGCTGCACCTGTCTCCACAGGGTTCTGCAGCCACCGGCCACAGGAGCCCTGATCAGTACAGTCACCCTATCCCCGGATATGCCCATGGGCATGGCCACGCTCCGGGGCTGGCTCACCAAGCTGCTGCCTCCCTGCCAGCCCTGCCCATGGCTCTCTAGGATGTCTTGGCCTTGTTTCCAGGGACTGCCTGGACATTTATCTCTTGAGGTCTCTCTCCTCCTTGAGTGTAGGTTTCCAGGGCTGGCGGGCTGCTGTCTCTGAGTGTGACGCCATGTGCTTGCTGTCCTGCGGGGCCAGGGGTGAGCAGGTAGTGGCCCCTGGTGGAGACTGGATTGAAGGTTTACACTCTGAAGACAGTTATGTCTCATCTGGAAGCTGAAAGGTGGGACCATTTCTTAGGGTGCTGGTCCATCAACCCTAAGTACTGGAAAGGAGGACTGTGGTTCCCCTGCTCACTCCCTGGCTATTCCATGGTCACCAGAGCAACTCTTTTGTGCTCCAGGCCACACGTGAAGGGCGTGGGTGGAGAAACAAATCCCTAGGCCCTGCCTCCGGGGTCACTATACCCCTCAGCTCTTGAGAGCCTCAGAAGCGGCTGCAGAAGGAGGATGTGAGAGGTTCGTTTTCAGGAGAGAGGCAGGGGGATCTGTGGGTTCTTGCCGCCCCCCGCCCCTCGCCAAGGCCATGAAAACAGCACTAACGGAGGTGCCTTTGGCAGAGAGCATGACCTGAGGTCTCTGCCCTCTGGTTGTTTTGTCAAACAGGACGTGACCTCCAGTAATTTAAATGCTACTTTTCTTCCTGCCTCAGCTTGTGAGGGAAGAGAGAAGGGACACAAAAGCAAGAGGGGAGAACTTCCTTTCCCAGTCGAGGACCCCACTTCTTCCCTAGAACATTCAGGGACTCATTTGGGTAAGCCCTCCCCATCCCCAACTCCCATCATAGGCCCTGTCCCCTGACAGCCTCCCAGGGCCACCACTGGTTACACAGATCTCCCTGGGCAGCTGGCCTCCTCCTCCACACAGTCTGCGCTGAGACAGGAAAGGCAGCCAACCTGGGCTCTGTCCCACGTGTCTGGCCTCGGTCCAGGCGTCTCCCTCCCAGTCTGCCCTCTGAGGGCTGCAGGACAGTGCCCTTGCATGGGTCCTGGTCCCCTGCCTCCTCCTGCTGCGCAGACAGGGCAGCTGTGGCTGACTTAGCAGCTTGAGCCTGTCCCCTCGGTGCGTCCTGGTTTCTGTTGGGACACTAGAGCAGTGACCTCAGAGAATTCCTAATTCAAGAAGTCTCCCTATTATTTAGTGTGTTGCATGTGTGTGCACGTGTGTGCATGTGGTGTGTGTGTGGGGGGGCTCGCATGTGTTGGGGAGACTATAGTTATGCTCCCGAGGCTCCATAGCACCTACACTTTGGTGGGGATAACGGACAGTTGCTTAGCCCCATGTAAAGTGCATCAAATGCAGCATTTCTGGCCTCTTCCATCAAGCTGCTGCCTCAGTGTCCTTCCTAAATGTACACTCCGAGCTCCTCTGACTGAGACCCACCCTCCTGGTCCCCTAAAGCTGAGCCCTGACCACCCTGCCCCTGTGCCGGGCCTGGGTTCTGGGCCTGGGCTGCTTCTGTCAGACCCAAGGATTTGCCTGAGCTGCCCTGTCTGTACTTCTGGACCAACTGGCTGAGATGAGGTGGGGCCCCTGCTGGCCGGCAGCCTGTGACTTCCACTCAGCAGGACTTAGTGGGGCCAGGGACAGTTCGGTGGGCTGTTTCTAATTCACTTAGGAACCCTCTCTCCTTTTGTCGCAAAAGAGCCAGTTGGCCTCCTGGGTGCCGGTGGTGACCTGAGCTGCTACACGCCACCTTTCCGATGTCCCCCAGGCCTCGAGCCCGACGCCCAGACAGCTCCGGAGGGCCTGGCCTCTGCCAGTTGTGTTGGCACCAGGACGTCCCTCGCTGGGCTGTCTGCAGGTGCCTCCAGCTTGCTCCATTTTCTATGGAAACCTCCTTGCCAACCCTTTACCATGAGATACAACCAGCACTTTGCCAAAGAGTCGTAGCTGTTTGGAATGAGGAAAAACCTAGACCTAGGCCAGCCAGTCCTCCGGGGCCCAGCGGCGCCTCCTCCACCGGCTCTCCGTGGTCCAGACGGATACGAGCCTCCGTCCAGCCTTCCAGCAATGGTGCCATCGAGGCCGTTTTAGGGAGAAAAGGCCATTTTTATTTCTTCTCCAGGAAATGGATTCTGACATTTCCCTTTTCAGGGGAAGATGCTGATGGAAAGTTCTGTCCAGCTGAGCGACAGTGTGATGCGGGATGGACCTCAAAGTCCCCGAGAAGATAAGAGAGCAGCCCAGGTCTTCGAGGCAAAGCTAGTTCAGGACAACTTCCAGCTTTGCAGAGAACACATATAATGTTCCAAAGGGCCCCACAGGTCACAGAGAATGGCCAACGGTACTTGGAATATTCCACATGAAATACAGGTCAGGGCCACACTAATTGTTAGGTTATGTCCGTGCTCAGAGGCCTCCCCCAGAGGACATAGGGGATGCCAGTGTTTGTTCCTGTCTCCTCCCGGAACGGCCCTTGCTCCGTGCTGCCCAGTCTGTCTGGCCAACCCCAGTTCTAATATATTATAACAGAACGATTGCACTTTCCTCCTCACTAGGCGGAGCACTCACTGAAGGGGGGGACATTTCTTTCTTTTTTCCCCACAATTTCTTTATTGATTAAGGTATTATATAAGTGTCCTTATCCCTCTATTAACCCCCTCAACCCTTCCCCCACTCGTGCCCTCACCCCCCTGGTGTTCATGTCCATTGGTTAGGCTTACTTATATTCATGCATCCAAGTCCTTTGGTTAATCTCTTCTATAAGGGGGGACATTTCTAATACAACCTATGAAGTAGTCATTTAAATTCACTGCAGTCTGTGGAAGACACAGAATTAGTCCCATTTGCAGAGGGGGAAATTGAGGTTTCAGTTATTTGGTTATTCGCTCCATGCCATGCAGTTATGTGGATGATTGCCAACCCACAATAAGGGCCTAGAAAGTGATCCCCAAACCTGGTTGATCCCCACACTCCAGCTCTGCTGCTTCACGAGCAAGACTGGCAGGCGTGCCCACCTTGTGGTTGACTGACTGCCACTGTTTCCAGTGCTGCTGATAATAAAAACCAATTCCTTTCCCACACTGTCTGCTGAGGCCCAGAGGTGGTTTCCCACCCGATTTGTCTCTTTCCCAAGTACTAAGTTACCAAGCATAGGACACGTTGCGTTTTTACTTCTTCTTTTCTGATCATACGTTTAAAAATTTCTTTTTCGGGGCATTTCAAATCAGTTCTGGATAAAGACACAAAGCTTCCTGAGCAACAAGGCAACATTGGCCCCTGTGGGACAGCGTGACTTTGGCCTCCAGTCATGTCTCTTCTGGCCTCAGAGGGACACTCACACAGGAGGCGCGTGAGCTATTGCACAGCAGGAGATAAAAGCAGGTGCATGTGGGATTCAGTGGGACTCAGTTGTTTCCAGAACACCAGGGACAGCTGAGCATGTCATGAACAGTCTCAGGGGTGGGGGGATGGGGGGGTGGAGGGGGTGGATGAGGTTGGGGGGTAGTGGGTATGGGGCCAGAAGGGTGGATACTGTGGAGCAGTTAGCAGACCCTCCTGGCACAGCTACTTTAATGATGCAAATATTTCCACTGACACTCTACTCATGTGTGACACCCCTGAGTGAGGTATGGGGAAAGCTGAGCGGGAGGCTCCAAGGTAGAATGAAACACAGGGGTTGCTGATAGGGATTGAAGAGGTCGGGAGCTGACAGAGGTGTTGAGCCACAGGGGGCTGGTGTGTGTGAAATCTGGGTTCCTCTCAGGATGCTGGACGGGGAAGGCTACTGCCTAGTTAGGGAGCCTAGTGCTTATCACTGGTTGATGCCTCACAATGATGCTAATTTGGTCCACGGGCCTTACCTGCCATCTCAGCCAGCGCTCATGGTGATGCAGGGACAGCAAAGCAGAGCCGGGAAGTCCAGGTCATTCTCGAAGCAAATGGAAAGAGGAAGGTCAATGTTGAAGCCACCTGTGCAAATCTAAGAAGGGATGAATTACTTTCAGTCAAGGAACTACTACATTACCACGATAGCCTAACACACATGTGCACACATGTGAATGCACATGCATCCATAACGAAATCCAAACGTCGTATGTTGAATCCTGAAACCACTGCAAACTTCTGGCCATGGGTAAATTATTGTACTTTTTACCACGGTTGAGGAAAAGCTTAGATGTTGCTGAAGAAATCGGGGAGGATCTTTGTCCTCTCTTTGAGGTTAATTGACGATTTGCTGGTATCAGAGGGCCAGTGACTGGATAGCTGGTCCTGGGCAATCAGTTTTCTGTTTTATTCTATGGAGCAAAGGATCTGTTTAACTTGTATTCCACATTTGCTGAATGCCAGGTGTTTTATTGGATACCTGGCTTGTGTTGGTTATGCCTTTGAAAGTCAAGTCTCATCACTCCCATTTTACAGAGGAGGAAACCGAGGCTTGGAAGGCTAAGTTACCTGCTGCGAGGCCACAGAGCTGGTGAGAGCTGGCATTCAGATGCAGGTGTGACGGAATCACAACTATTGCTAAAAGAACGTTTGAAAGCTTTTTCTGCTCTTTATTCTGGTGTTGTTGACTGACTTTGGTTACAGTGTCTGGTTGTTTTCGAACAGAGGTGAAGCTGGCGAACAAGATCGGTCCTCTCTTTGTGGAGAGAGAACAAAGTGACCACCTTGGGTCATGTTGAGCCTTTCTTTAGCCAAACAAGTTCTCTGAATCCTTCCAGTTGATGCACTAGCCCATGTCCCTGAGTGACAAGGTGGTGGTGTGCACCCGTGTTTGGAAGGCCAGGAGCTCAGCCCACTGGCAGCTTCGCTCAGAATGGTGCCTTCTGAGGTCTCACCTGTGGGTGCGCAGAATGGGAGTGACTGGCCCCAACGGGGCCTTTTTAAAGCTGTGTTATTTTATTATGTACCAGGGAGAATTAAATACGAGTTGATTTTTGAGGCAGTGATAAAGAAATAATTATCCTGGTGGCTGCACATGGGTAAAACTCCAGATGATGGGCTGGTAACGAAGTCTGCTGGTTTTTGAGGACAAGCATGCATGGGGGCAGTCATTCTGGTGCTACTGATGGACATCTGGAATCATTCGATGACAGAGCCGGTCATGTATTGTAAGATCTTTTGCCAAGTGTGACCGTCTTTCCCAGAATGAAGGTCACTTTGCTTTTTGTGTTAGTGACGGTCGATGGCATTCTCACAGTCCACTTCTCACAGTGCAGCAAAGCCCTTTATGCCTCACAGGTGCAGTTTTCAATAATTTGCTTGCATAGCTCCTCACTGAATTTTGAGCATTTAAAAGTAAAAGTTTAATTTTTTTCATCATAATTTTGAATAGTTATCAAGGATTGAGTGGCTGGTGTTTCATAAATATTGACACAAAAATAAAACTCTTCTATCACTCATTTCAATGAATTCAATGGAGTATAATCCCACAGAATTGTGACGCATTTAGGAAAAAGGTGTGCGAGCAGATTCTTTCACACTAGCCAGACATTTTGCATCATTCTTTTCCTACTAGAATGTCACCCCTTTATATAGGTCCTGTATCGGGCCTGGCTGGGTAGCTCAATTGGTCAGAGCATCATCCCAATATGCAAGGTTTTGGGTTTGATCTTGGTCAGAGCACATACAAGAATCAACCAACGAATGCAGAAATTAGTGAAACAACAAAACTCTCTCTCTCCCTATCTCCCCCCTCTTGAAAAATCAACCAATAGAATAGCTCACTGGATGGCCAGACCTCATTCTGTAGATGTGCCTCTTTGGGGAGGAGCTCTCTGCCAGGCCACTTCATAGGCCACTGGTCTCAGACTTGGTTCGTCAGGCTGTGGTCAGTGGGCTACGTGATAGAAAGCAAGGCAACCTTGCTGGAAAATTCCCTGAAGATTGAGGCAGAACTATAAGGGGCGACCATCACAGCTGAAGATGTTGGGTTGAAAACATCTGTAGTAATTACCCAGTTGACTTACCCTGCATAGATAGTAATGGTTTCTGGATTCATTCATTCTTTTTTTTTTCTTTTCTTTCTTTTCTTTTCTTTTCTTTTTTTAAAATTCCCTGTGTATCTTGGACACAGAAAACACCAGGTAAGTATTTTCTGGGTGGATATCTTTATATATGATTTGTTAAATAGTCACAGCCTATAAGGGATCATAGTAGCATCTTATGATTTGGTGTGGATAAGCCAAGAGATCCCCCTAACCTTCTCCAGATGTTTTGAACATAAGAGCACCTGAACCCAAATCATGAATATTTCCATTTCCATTGTTGCTTTTTATGATCACTAGCATACCTTCTAGCAAAATATGCTTGCATGAATTATATTCCATTTCATGGAAATTGGGGAGCTTGGTATCTATCCTATCTAATAATCCTATCTAATAAAAGAGTAATATGTAAATTTGACCGTACCTTTGCTACACCTACAAGCCATGCCCACCAGCTAATCAGGAGCATGGGGGCATGGCCAAGGCAACCCTAGCTTGCGGGGCCTGGGGGGCATGGCCAAGGGAGCCAGGGCCTGTGGGGGCATGTCCCAGGCGTCCCAGGCCTGAGGGGGGGTGTCCAAGGCCACCCAGGTCCCAGTGGGGCATGTCAGAGACGGCCCAGGCTGTGGGGAACGTGGCCAAGCCGGCCTAGGCCTGGGGTGACCTGGGGGACATGTACGAGGTGGCCCTGGCCTGGGGGTGCTGGCTGAGGTGGCCCAGGCCCCAGGGGGGGGGGGCATGGCCGAGGTGGCCCTGGGCTGGGAGGGTGGGGCCGAGGCTTGTGCCAGGGGCAAGCTGGCTGGGGCTAAGGCCCTGGCTGGAGAGGTGGGGGGGGGCAGGGCTGGGATGGAGCCAGCCATCTGCCCCATTGCAGGGCGATGGCTAGGTGCCCAAGGCCTAAAGCCTTGGCCAGATGGCTCCCAGTATGTGGGAGGGGGCAGGTTGGGCTGAGGGATCACCCACCCCCAGTGCACGAATTTTGTGCACTGGGCCCCTAGTATATATATAAAACCCTAATATTCAAACAGACCAAATGGCAGAAATGTGCTGACCACCAGGGGGCACATGTGGGACATGGCAGGCATTGGCAGCAGGCAGGATGGTGGAGCAGGTGAGCGGGGTGTCAGACCAAAGCAGAGTTCCAGTAGCTGTCATCAGGGCGAGCCTCTGGTGGTTACTGAAAACTTTTTGCTTCCATGTGCCATGGTCCTGCCAGGGACTCTCACCTGCTGCTGGTGCCAGCCCCACTCACACCTGCTGATGGCAACAGCCCCACTCACACTCGCTGCTGGTGCCAGCCCTAATTGCTCACCGTCAACAGGTGCTAGCAGGGCTGGTGCCATCAGTGTGTGGGAGCAGGACTGCCAGCAGACGGGAGACTGGAGGCATGGTAGGAGGGGTCAGGTAGTGGTGCAAAGGATGGGCCAAGACCTGCCCTTGCCCCCCACATCTCACAGCCCACCGTTCCTTTCAAAGTGCATGAATTCATGCACTGGGCCCCTAGTTTATTTATAAAACCCAAACTAATGGTGGACTAAGAACTTAAAATGGAAAACACAGAATGCCTTCTTGTTTAAAGGCTTATTCATTCTGTTCTGTTGCAGGTGATATGCAGAGAAAGAAACATCATTGTTGGCAATACTAAGAGCAATGAGTGACATGCTGAGTTAGCACAGAGAAGACAATTTGCAAAGCACAGCGTCACCTCTTGGAGCTTTTTGGACATTCTTCTCTGGGTGTCCACAGCAAAATAAACCAGCCAGCATTAGCTGACCCACTTTATAACAACTCACAGTTCCCTTAAACACACCATCCTATAATCCCACAACGAAAGCCTGCCTCTGTGGAATTGAGACATCCTTCTTTCCTTAGTTTCTATTCCAGAAGGGCAAAACCTTAAGTATTTCTGCAGTTTCTGGTCTGGTAAACGTGTCATGCAGTTTATTTTTCAAAAAGTGACATATAAATCACTTAATTCAATTTAACAGCAAGGTTTGGCTGGTAGGCAGTTTTTTGTGTGTGACTTCAACAGGTTTTCCTGGGTTGACTCTGGCATTTGTAAAAGGCCTTGCATGAGTTAATGATGATTGTGCACAGAAAATTAGGTGTTATCTCACTATTTTTGCTGCTATATCCCTTGGTGCAAATCCCAACAGAATACTTCCTTTTCCATGAACAATTCATAGCAGAATACGCTCCCATTTCATGACACTGGAGCTAGAACTTAAAACATATGAGGAAAGAAAGCACGCCAGGTTTTCTGTTCTTTATTACATCGGTGGAGTGGTCACGTACTCCTTTTTTCAAAGCCATAAAGCTTTTACTGCAATGAAAGCCTTCCTCCAGGTTGCCTGGAAACATCTGACCCTTAGCCTTACAAAGTCAGCCCTGCTGCAAGAAGAGGAGAACTTAAGGATCCTCCGTGTCATGTGTTTATTTAGATTAGTAGCTCAGCTGCCTGATTTATTCAGAAGACCTTAGCTTTGTCCTGCCTGGTCTCCATCTCTGATTTGGGTGAGTGGAGATGCATGGGGGCGGTGCTTAGTCAATGTCACATTGGAAGCAAAACTGGGAAGAGGGACAAGGTTGTCTTCAGAGCCAGCTCCATTTTATTCATTTACTAGAGGCACAGTGCATGAAATTTGTACCTGGGGCTGGGAGGTCTCCTCAGTCCAGCCTGAACCCTCTCCAATCCAGGACTCCTTGGGGGATGTCCAAATGCCGGTTTAGACCCAACCCCAGTGACCAGGTCTAAACTAGCAGTAGGACATCCCTCTCGCAATCCTGGACCACTGGCTCTTAATCACTCACCTGCCTGCCTGGTTGCCCCTAACTCCCCCCTGCCACTGGCCTGGTCACCCTGTACTGCCCTCCCTGCTGGCCTGGTTGCTCCCAACTGACTCTCCCTACCAGCCTGGTCACCCCTCATGGCCCTCCTGCTGGCCTGGTTGCCCCACACAGACTACTTGTTCAGTCATTTGGTCATCTCTCATTAATCCTCCTGCTGGCCTGTTATAGGCAGCCATCTTGTGAGGGCATGATGGTCAATTTTTATATTACTTCTTTATTATATAAGCTTTTTTATTTTTATTGATTATTGATTTTTCTACAGAGAGGAAGAGAGAGGGACAGATAGCCAGAAACATCAATGAGAGAGAAACATTGACCAGCTGCCTCCTGCACACCTCCCACTAGGGATGTGCCCACAACCAAGGTACATGCCCTTGACTGGAATAGAACCTGGGACCCTTCAGTCTGCAGGCTGATGCTCTATCCACTGAGCCAATCTGGTCAGGGTTAGGCTTTTCATTTTTATATAGTTTTATTCATTTCAGAGCAGAAGGGAGAGGGAGAGAGAGATAGAAACATCAATAATGAGAGAGAATCATTGATCGGCTGCCTCCTGCATTCCCCCTACTGGGGATCGAACCCACAACCCAGTCAGTTCCATTTTAATTTGATCTCTTCTCAAAATAAATTTTACAGGAATACATTCTCTTTATAGAAATGGGATATATGATGAGTCTGCATTTCCCTTAACCACTCTTCCCAAGCAAAACCAGTTCCCAGAAGTCACTATTATTATCAGTGCATTGAGGTCCTTCTAGAACATTTTCGTGCATTTATATATATGTATATACACATGTGGGGTTATGGGACATGTGATTTTGCTTTACAAAAAGGTAGCTCATACTCTGCTTAGCTTGGTTATTTGCTTGTTTCAATCAAAGTATTTCCTGGAGATCTTCACCATGCACTGTGCTTTTTAGCTGCTGTTGATACGCCGTGGTATGGTGAGCACACAAGCGTTGATGCGGCCCTTCTGCCTGTGTTTGGCGGGTGCTGCTCCTTTCACTGTCCTGCCTCCTGGAGCTGGCCAATTCCTCCCAACTCTCAGGCTCCTGAGGCCTGTGCTTTGTGCTCATGATGCCAAGAAGGACTCGCTGAGCTTACTGTGTCACCTGCTGTCGTGTGAAATTTCCTCTCCACTCACTGGGCTAAACCAGCTTGTTCCAGGATCTTCCTCCATTCAGAACTGGGGATGGCCCCTGCTGCCTGCCATCATGGTTCTCAGAGTTTATGGAACATAAGCATTGTCCGAGGCACTTATTAAAAATGCAGGTCCCCAGGATTATTCTCCAGACAGCTTGCTTCAGCAGTTCTGGGGCGAGGCCCAGGAACCTGAATTTCAACACACACACACATCAGATGATTCGGGTGTGAGAGGCACCCTCATCTTGAGAGATAACCTGATTATATATTTCTAAAGACTCGTCTCCTCTCCCTCCCTCCCCACCCCCGCCGCCCCAGGTCCAACCTGTCACCCCCCTCTGTTCACAATCAAACTCCTCTCTCTGGTCCCATGCTTATACTTCTGAACTTTGCTTATTCTGTTTGCATCAGTTGGATTCCCTTTTCATCTCCCCTGCTAGCCCCCAACTCCACCTGACAAGTTTCTACTCATTGCTCAAGGCCCACTGGAAATGTCCCTTTCTCTACAGTCTTCCTTTGCTCTCTCCCAGCCCATCCCCTTTGCTTGGTCCTTTATCCTATTACTGATAAAATGTGTGCCGGTTCACATGGGTGCACACACACACATTCTTATGTCCAGTTATCACTGCACAATCCAGGTGGGAGCATTCACATGAATAATTATTGCATGCTTATGTTGAAAGATCGCTGGCAGGTAACAGTAAAGTGTCTTGAGTAAAAGGTAGCTTTGTCAAAATGGCACAATGCACCATTTGGTTATAGGGGATCTATTTTCTTCTCAGATTCTGAGTCTTTTAGAGGAAGCACTAGCCTGACATGGGATGTGTGATTCACCAAACTATTAGGATAGCCATTGGCACACAGCCAGCACCTACTGCACACTCATCACGAGTTAGACACTTTCTAGGACTCCTTTGTGTCAACTTGTTGAGGTTATTTGATTCTCACAATGATCAGATGAGATAGTGACAATTGTCATTCCACTTAGAGATAACAAAACTGAAGCACAGAGAGGTTAGGTGACTTGTCTGAGGTCACACAGCTGGCATTGAGCCCAAGAAGCCTGACTCCTAGCCTAAGCTTTTGATGCTCCAAATATTTATTTGAATTACTGAGTTCTGATCACAGCTTAATTATTTACTTTTCTAAGATAATAATTTTAGGTACTAAACTGTGTTTGTATTCTTAGTCTTTGTGGGGTCAAGGATCTATATATATATATAAACCTACTCGACCAAATGACCAAATGACTGGTCACTATGATGTGCACTGACCACCACACAGAAGCTGTCCCCTGGTGGTCAGTGTGCTCCCACAGGGGAGTGCTGCTCAGTCAGAAGCCCTGAGCTGGGCTCACAGCTGACGAGTGCAGTGGCAGTGGTGGGAGCCTCTCCTGTTTCCACAGCAATGCTAAGAATGTCCAACTGCCGGCTTAGGCCGGCTCCCTATCCCCCGAGTGCTTCTGGACTGAGGGACCCTCCCCAACCCCTCAATGCACATATTTTGTGCATCAGGCCTCTAGTCTATAATAATAAAAGTGTAATATGCTAATTAGACCAGATGGCTGAACAACAGAACAACCGTCTGGACGACCTTCCAGATGACCTTCTAGATGAAGCCAGGCACTGCAGCTGTGAGGGCTGATGAGCCCCTTGCATGAGTTTTATACATTGGACTTCTAATATTGATTATAATAGTTTTCATTTAGAAAATTTAGTTTCTCTTTTATACTACAAATTTAGTTTCCCTTTTACTTTTATTTGTATGAATTTAATAATTTTACGATAAAAATTTAGTTTCCATTTTATTATTTTATTAAGTGCCTTTACAAGCTAGCCTTCTTTCAAAGATTTTTTACATGCATTTATTATTCCACTTAAAAATTGCAAATACATGCAGAAATACATGATATTAGTCCCACTGAGCAGGGAGGGAAGCAGGCTCACTGGGGCTTAGGGACTGCTCCAGGCCACACCACTCCAGAGGGGCCCAGCTCAACACCACTTGGGTCTCCAGAAGCCATTTCTAGAGGAGGACATGAAGGTGAGAGGAGAGAAGAGCCTAATCCTTGCCTTGTAACTCAAAAGCTCCTCTGCTTTTGCTCTATGGCATGTTGGCCCCAGATTAGGTTAATATCAAAATCAAAATGCTGTCGTTGATGTTTGTTTGTTTTGAACTCTGAGTTCCTGGCAAAGCTTAATGATAGAACCATATCTTGCAGGTTTGCACAACATGTACCTGGACAACGGCTCTCCTGAGATCTGGACCCACGAACTCTGACTTCAGATGCAGCAAACTTACGACCCGCAGACAGTAGAGACAAAATGGCCTCACTCAGAGTCACCGCAGGTGCCTTGAGCAGAGAGCCTGTGTCCACCCAACCAGAGGCCAACAGCGCCTGACTGGCTGAGGTTCATTGTGGCAGCTGGAACCTTCAGGGGGTGCAGGGATCTGAGTCTCCCGTGGCTGAGCTCCTGGAACCCGTGGAGGGAGCTACGTGCTGTCTGTGCTGCTGTGACAGGTGCAGCTCCCCAAGCTGCTTGGCCAGCCAAGCTGCATCCCCATGGGTGCCCCAGCTCACCGCTGTTCCTCTGATGGCTGGTGCTGGGCAGCCCGGTCAGGGCTTCAGGACTGTTTTAAGGGAGGCACGCCTGATGCCTTGGAGATGGCTGAGGCTGGTCTGCAGGAGGCTGCATCCATTAGAAAAAGGCTCCCAGGCTGGAGGTGGAGGGAGTTCCTGCTTTCGAGGGCAAGGCTGACCCCAGGACCTAGGTCATGGTGTTAGTATCCCAAACCCAATTCACTTTGACTTCCCAACAAGGCATTTCTGAGCCTTCACTTTAGGGGGCAGGGACAGGGCTCAGGGCCAGTGAGGAGCTCACTGAGGCCAGACTTTGGTTTCGGTCTCAGGCCTGCCAGGCCCTCCTCCTAGCCCAGGGCCTGCTGCTAGGCCAAAATTGGTCACTTTTTAAATTGGTAGTTTTGTAAGTTTCACTTATATCAACAAGTAAACATGACCTCACTAACTAGCTCTGCCAGCTCTCACCTGTGCTCTGGATATTGAGTGAGGTTAAGTTAATGTTCTGCAAAAAGTGGAGGGTGGGAGTCACGTGTGACAGCAGGCAAGTGTGACGGAAGGCAGGTGTGATGGGTGTGATAGGAGGCAGGTGTGACTGACAGGAGGCAGGTGTGACAGGAGGCAGGTATGACTGAAAGCAGGTGTGACAGGAGGCAGGTGTGACAGGAGGCAGGTATGACTGAAGGCAGGTGTGACAGGAGGCAGGGATGACAGGAGGCAGGTGTGACAGGAGGCAGGTGTGACTGGAGGCAGGTGTGACAGGAGGCAGGTGTGACAGGAGGCAGGTGTGACTGGAGGCAGGTGTGACAGGAGACAGGTGTGACAGGAGGCAGGTGTGACTGGAGGCAGGTGTGATGGGAGACAGGTGTGATGGGAGGCAGGGGTGACAGGAGGCAGGTGTGACAGGAGGCAGGTGTGATAGGAGGCAGGTGTGACAGGAGGCAGGTGTGACTGGAGGCAGGTGTGACAGGAGGCAGGGATGACAGGAGGCAGGTGTGACAGGAGGCAGGTGTGACAGGAGGCAGGGGTGACACTTGCCTCCTGTCACACCTGCCTCCAGTCACACCTGCCTCCTGTCACTGCTGCCTCCCGTCACACCTGCCTCCTGTCACACCTCCCTCCTGTCACACCTGCCTCCATTCACCCCTGCCTCCTGTCAACCCTGGATCCTGTCACCCCTGCCTCCTGTCACACCTGCCTCCTGTCACACCTTCCTCCTGTCACACCTGCCTCCTGTCACTCTGCCTCCAGTCACCCCTGCCTACTATCACACCGTCACAGGAGGCAAAGGTGACAGGAGGACGGTGTGACTGGAAGCAGGTGTGACAGGAGGCAAGGGTGACAGGAGGCAGGTGTGACAGGAGGCAGGGGTGACAGGATCCAGGGTTGACAGGAGGCAGGGGTGAATGGAGGCAGGTGTGATGGGAGACAGTTGTGACAGGAGACAGGTGTGACGGGAGACAGGTGTGACGGGAGGCAGGGTTGACAGGAGGCAGGGGTGACTGGAGGCAGGTGTGACAGGAGGCAGGGGTGACTGGAGGCAGGTGTGACAGGAGGCAGGGGTGACTGGAGGCAGAGTGACAGGAGGCAGGGGTGACTGGAGGCAGGTGTGACAGGAGACAGGTGTGACGGGAGGCAGGGGTGACAGGAGGCAGGGGTGACTGGAGGCAGGTGTGACAGGAGGCAGGGGTGACTGGAGGCAGGTGTGACAGGAGACAGGTGTGACTGGAGGCAGGGGTGACAGGAGGCAGGGGTGACTGGAGGCAGGTGTGACAGTTGGCAGCGGTGACTGGAGGCAGGTGTGACTGGAGGCAGGTGTGACAAGAGGCAGGGGTGTGTGGAGGCTGGTTTGACAGGAGGCAGGTGTGACTGGAGGCAGGTGTGACAGGAGGCAGGTGTGTGTGGACGCAGCTGTGATGGGAGGCAGGTGTGACTGGAGGCAGGTGTTACAGGAGACAGGTGTGACATGAGGCAGTTGTGACAGGAGGCAGGGGTGACAGGAGGCAGAAGTGACAGGAGGCAGATGTCACTGGAGGCAGGTGTGACTGGAGGCAGGTGTGACAAGAGGCAGGGGTGTGTGGAGGCTGGTTTGACAGGACGCAGGTGTGACAGGAGGCAGGTGTGACAGGAGGCAGGTGTGTGTGGACGCAGCTGTGATGGGAGGCAGGTGTGACTATAGTGGAGTGTACATGGTGGGTTTGTGTAATGCAAGGGGCTTTGCAAATTTGGACGTGTGGTCAGGAGGGGACATGATTCAGAGGTTAGTTCGCTTTCCCCATTGAGGGAGTTTTTCGTTTTCAACATACTCACCTGACATGGCTCATGGCCCTCTGCTCATTGTGTGTCTGCTGTGCCTCAGTGAGGGGCCCCGTAACCCAGGGACAGAATGTCTGGCTGTCCCGCGGGGCCCATAGCCGCCTCCTTGGGACAATCTGATTTGGGGGCAGTTTCTGCCCAGGGTGTGGGCACTTCAGAGACGAAATGCACCTGAGGGTGGAGCTCATGTGATCAAGGCATGACGTATTTGAACAGAGGAGAGTTGGGGTGACAGTTATGACAATATAGCACAAATACTGCTGCAGCGCATGACCCCTACATCTCACAGCAGCTGTCACCTTGCAAGAGGATGTCTGTAGATATGTCTTATCTCTGATGGCAGACACTACGGGTGGCCTATCAACCTCCATTTACCCCATGGCAGATTGCATTTCCAAAATAAGTCGCAGCAACACTTCCACTCTCATATCCCTCCCAGCACCTTGCCACGGAACCATGAAGATGTGGGATTTATGCTCCTGCTCTGGACCTGGGCCTTTGTGACTTCTGTACAAAGAGAAGGACACAAGGAGGCTGAGTTACAAGAGGCTAGCGGCCCCGCTCCTATTCTTCTCTCTTGGGCGGTGCCTGCAGAGCCGCAGCCGTCGGTCAGAAGTGCAGAGAAAAGGAAGCAGCCTTCTGTGCGGAAGCCGGGCGGAAACCAGGTAGAGACACGGAGCTGCCCGGCGATCTCGGGTGGCATCTGGAGCCCTGCCGAGTCCTGCCCAGGTGGCAGATGTGTAAGCCAAATAAGAATGTTGAGGAGATTGTTTTAGGCCAGAGATTTGGGCAGTGTGCTGTGTTCCTAAGTGACCGGCATATTACTTTCCCTCCTTTCTAACAGAATTTCACTTTTGTTCACTCTCCAGCCCTTTCCCACCACTGGAGTGCCTGCCTGGAGGAAGCTGCCCTGCCCTGGTTCCAGGGTAGCTCTATTTGGTCTAAGGGTATTCCTGTCCACTCGCCAGTGATTGTTTTAGGATTCAATTCAGGCCCAAATACAAGGGGAAAGATTTGTTGGGGACATCTTTGTATGTTCTTCTCTCCTCTGGGAAAACTGGAAGCCACTATCCCCTCTCTTTTTGATTTTTGTCATGTGCAGACATGAGTTCCAGCTCACTGCACCTACATCCTTACCAGCCTGAGCTGAGTCTCCCTCATGGAGCAGACAGAGGCTAAGGGGATGGCAGAGGAATGCAGCCAGAGCCACTGGATCACACCATTGCTGACCGGCACCCATAGCAGAGGCACCATCAGGAGGCACCATTAGGGTTAGCTTTTGCTGTGAGTCATGCAGATCTAAAATAACAATGAATTAAATAAATGTAAAATGTTTAATTTTGTTTCATGTAAAAGTCCGTAAGAATGCAGGCCAGGGCTGGTGTGCTGAGCAGCTTCCATGATGTCCTCAGGGACCTAGGATTCTTTCAGAACATCACTCCACTGTCTCTAGGATGTGGCCCTCACCCTTATGGTCCATATTATGGCACCTGTGTTCAAGGGGGCCAAAGGAGGAAGACGTGAGGAGGGAGAAGGCAAAGTGTATGTATCATCTGTCTCTTGGGAAGAGTCTAGAAGCTGACAAATACATGTTGGCTTGTGTCTCCTTGGCTAAAACTCAGTGTGAGGGACCCTGGACCATAGCTTTTATTCTGGGTAACCAAATGTCACCAGGTCATAATGAGGGTTGTGTTACCAGTACTATGGGATATTGAGGGACAGTTTAGTCATTGACACAGTAAGGCAGTAAACTTTACCAATTAACATGCATTTTTATTGGATTTTCTGTTAATGTAGCCAAAGAGATGGTGACTAATGGACAACTTCCTAGTGTATAATAAGTAATTCTCTTCTTCCTCAGTTTGTTTACCCAGAAGTTCAAGTCCTGGAGACCTTGAATTCACGAAGTAAGAGTACTGTGTCTGTTTCCCCTTGTCTTGTGAGATGAGTGGACAGTCTAAGTCAGGGTGGAAATATCTTTTGAATTAAATGCCAACCTCATCACACTAACCCTTCAAGGCTTAGGGACTGTATTGTGTGCTGTTATTGTGCAGCACCTATCACAATGCCTGGCACATAGTAGGTGCTCAGTGAACATTTGTTGAATAAACAAATGACAAGAAGATATGATGACGGGAGATTGCCTGAGGAGCTGCATTGAGGAGGGCTCCAGGGCTTCTTCTTGGCTGAGCCACTGTCAGTGATGCATCTGTGCTGTGAGCCCAGGACAGGGACCCAGGATGCCTGCCGTTGCTGTTAATCACGGAGAAATAGCTCAGATGATTCTGTATAGCAAGCACCTGTTTGGATCTTACCCACTTCATGCATATTTATATTTCAATTAAAAACCACATTTCCCATAAAATGACATGTTTCCCAATTATGAAACCTGCCATGATGACAGGAATGGGTCCCATTTGTTAAGTATCAGTCTCGCTTTCCCAACAGTGTGCACTCAACCAACATCCTGTGGCTGGTCTGTCTTAACTTATATTCCTACAGACACCCACGAGTCCGTGCCGAGTCCTGCTTGCTCTTTCTTCTGCCTCCTCTCTCTGCAGGCTTAAAGGACACAGGCATTTTAAGCTCAGGACTACCGAGCCCATCTAAACGGGAGGGGGGGTCTGAGACAGGCAAGGTGTGGGCTCCTGGGCAGAGCTCAGCCAAGTGAGGGCCTGCTTGCTGCATCAGCCGGGGCCACCAGCTCGCAGCAGCCACATGTGGTGGAAGAACCTCCTGTGCTCATGTCTAGACTGTTCTTTAGGTCCAGCTTTGGTTCTTCAGCCTTTCCAACCCCAGAGAAGCTCCAGGTCCTATTTTGTCTCTGGATGAAACCCTATGGCTCCCTATTCAGCCAGGAATCTGGACTCTCTCTCTCTCTCTCTCTCTCTCTCTCTCTCTCTCTCTCTCTCTCTCTCTCTCTCTCTCTCTCCCCGCCATAGCTTGTTATGTATTTGAGCCCCACATTTAACCCATATTATAGCTCTGAGACTGATCCTTTCAGTAACCTCTCCCAATCCCCGCCTAAAGAACTACCTGGCTCCTGGTCCCATTTTCAGTTGTCTCCCTCATGTGGCTGTGACTTTCTAGAAGGAGGGAACCATGTTTTAAAAAAACAGCTGAGCTTAGGTCCCCACATTAGATGTCACATGGCACAATGATTTGAACTGTGGTGCATAGAGGCTGTCCTCAGTGAGTGGTGACAGGGTTGACTTTTAGGTGTGTAAGCAGCTCCTGGACTGCTTTTGAGAATATCTATACACATGGAGGGATAGATATATACACACAGAGGGGCATATATAGAATACTAGGGGCCCAGTGTACAAATTCATGCACCTTGAAAAGAACTATGGGCCACGAGGCTGTGGTGGGCACAGAGGCAGGCTTGGCCCAGCCTCCATGCCCCCAACCCCCTGTCTGCCAGCAGTTCTGTTCCCACCACCACTACTCCCACACGCTGATTGTGCTGGCCCCACTCGCACCCACTGATGGCATGGAGCAATTAGGGATGGAACCAGCAGTGGGTGAAAATGGGGCCAGTGCCATCATTGGGTGAGAGCAGTGGCTGCTGCCCCAATTGCTCCTCAGGAGAAGGGGGAGGTGGAGAAGCACTGAGGGGTTATGGGGGACAGCAGCTGCTGCTCGCACCCACTGACAGTGCTGAGCGATTGGGACTGGCGTCGGGTGCTGGCAGTGGGTGTGAGCAGTGGCTCTGGCACAGGTTGTGGATCCAAGAGGAGGCTGCCATCCCTGATCACCTCTTAGGAGAAGGGGGAGGTGGAGGAGCCCTGAGGGGTATCTGGGCTGGCAGTTGCTTGCTTGCATCTGGGTTCTGAGTGATTGGGGCTTGCACTGGGTGCCGGCAGTGGGTGTGACAGTGGCTCTGATGCCAGCAGTGAGTGCAAGCGGAGCCAGCACAAGCAGCAGGTGAGAGAACCAGGTGAGACCATGGCACGTGGGAGCAAATAATTTTCAGTAACCTCCAGAAGCTCGCCCTGATGACAGCCACCGGCACCCCACCGTGGTCTGGTGCCCTTGCTCACCTTCTCCACCATCCTGCCACAGTTGATGCCCGTCATGTTCCATTTGTGCTCCATAGTGGGCAGTGCATGTCATAATGACTGGTTGTTCGGTTGTTCCACTGTTCAGTCTATTTGCAAATTAGAGTCACATATATACACAGAGGGACATATATGCACATGGAGGAGCACAGAGAGTTAGGTGATGTGTTTATTCTGCTATTTATTTACTTATTTATTTTTAAATTTGTCTTGAATTTGTTGGGGTGATATCTATAATAATAAAAGTGTAATATGCTAATTAGACCAGACGTCCTTCCGGATGACCTTCCGGACAAAAGCTGGGGCTGTGAGAGAAGCCCAGGCCCCAAGTGCCAGAGGGAAGCCAGTGCTGGCAGCCAGGGGGAGGAAGGCATACTCTTGCACAAATTTCATGCATCAGGCCTCTAGTCTAATATATAAAAGGCCAAGGTTGTAATGACCAAACATGACCAAAGGCTGACCAACCTGGAAGTCCTTCAGTCAGCACTGACTGCCCAGGGAGCTGAGACCCAGAGAGAGAGGCAGGGTCTGATCTGCAGCCTCATTGGCAGCTGTTGATCAGTACTTGCTTCTCTCTTTTCCTCCCGGTTTTTTTCTGAGCTTCTACAGCAGCTGGGCTTTTCTTTTTCTCCTAGCCTCTGCAAAGGCTACTATTAAGCCCTGCCTCTCTGATTAGGCCCAGAGATAGGCCCAGAGATGCTGACTGGCATAGGAACCAATCAGAACCAAATGTGGGTGCTGTGAAGAACCAATGGATATCTAGGAGGTGGAGCTTTTGACGCTGACTGGCATAGGAACTGACCAATCAGAACCAAATCTGGGTGTTGTGGAGAGCCAATGGCTGCCTAGCAGGAGGAACTTTTGACACTGGCATAGAAACTGACCAATCAGAACCAAATTGGCCAGCAGAGGAGGGCAGTTGGGGGCAACCAGGCCAGCAGGGGAGGGCAGTTATGGATCAGTCAGGCAGGCAGGCAGGTGAGCAGTTAGGAGCTAGCAGTCCCAGATTGTGAGAGACATCCCCCAAATGGTCCCCAATTGGAGAGGGTGCAGGCTGAGCTGAGGGAATCCCCCTCTCCATGCACAAATTTCATGCACTGGGCCTCTAGTTGTTTAATGAAATTACATAGGTTTCAGGTGTAGAATTCTATAATATATCATCTATAAGTTGTATTGTGTATTCACACTCAAAGTCATTTATCTCCCCTTTACCTTCTCCCCCTCTCTCCACCCCCTTCCCTACAGGTTATCTCCATACAGTTGTTTGTGTGCAGGCATTTGATTTTGCTTAATATCATATTCTGCTATTCTCAAAAGGGATGAAAGGCTGCCAGGCTGGCTTTAAGCTTGGGCTGTATGTTTAAGTGTGGGCTGCTAGCTTGGTAATGTTTTAGAGATCGATGGCTGTGGCTTATTGACTTTTCTCTGTAGAATGCTCCAGAAACCTTTCAGCTGAGAACACCTGGCGTGTGGATATCAGCATCAGGAAGTCAGTGCGGAGGTGCGCAGAGCAGGGCAGGGAAACCTGATGCCACTTGGACAATCACAAGCTGACTTTTGGCTTCAGGAGCCCACTGACTTCTGGGTGGATAGACAGTGCTGGCAACCCATCATCTCTCAACATCTGGCCATGCATGTGTGGGTGTTCTGCAGGCTCCTCGGTAACCCCAGAGAAACTGTTGTGAGGCTGTTAGAAACACATACGGACACACATAAATACCATACACACACAGACATACAGACATGCACAGACATGCATAAACACACACAGAGATACATGTACAGAGACATACACAGACACACACAGACACACAAAACACACAGACCCACACTCAGACAGATGCACACACACAGACACATGCACAGACCCACAGACAGACACACAGAGATGCACAGAGATACACGCAGACACATACAGACATACAAGACACAGAGACACACACAGAGACACACAGAGACATACAAGACACAGAGACACACACACACAGACCTCAGGGTTTCCTTGGTTGGGTGAGTTCCTTTTGGCCTTGCCTGAGCTTTGTCACCTTCTATCACACATATGGTTATGACTAGACCCGGGGTTTCCTCCCCACTACCGGCCCAGCAGCCCCTAGCAGGTGTGCTTTCTGTGTCTGTTTACCCAGGGGACACCCTGGGCAGGCTTCACCAGGAGGTAGATCACCTTCCTGCACGTGTTGTCAATGACCCACTTCTATGGGAGTGGGATCACGGCAACCTGTGCAGTACATCCTACCAACAAGTTCGAAGTCACTGTAGACAAAGCCCCCTGTGCTGCAGCACACATTTTCTGGGGAGGAAGGAAGAGTACCCTGCTTAAAGGGAGAGAAGCAAGGCACAGGTGAAGTGACTTGATGGAGGTCCTGGCGCTCTTGCAGGTGGGAACAGAAGCCCCCAACAGGCTCTCCTCCCCTTTCCAGCCCCTGCCCTCTGCTTGGGGAAAGAAGGGCTGATTTTCACTCAGAGCGGTTTCCCTGATGGAAGGTTACCCAACAAGGGGAGTGAGCTCTCCTGGGCAGCCTGCTTCCTTTACGCACATTGGGGCTTTTGCAGAACCAGTATAGGGATTTGTATTGCTTCCTGGTTCGGTCTTGGAAGGTGATGTGCTTCCAGAAACGCATCCATTTCTTTTGGATTGTCGACTTTGTTGGCATGTAATTGTTCACAGTATGCTTCAGTGAGTCAGCATTTCTGTAATATCCGTTGTAACTTTTCTTTCATTTATGATTTCATTTATTTGGGCTCTCCTCTCTTTTTCTTGATGAATTTGGCTAAAGGTTTGTCCATTTTATTTATCATTGCAAAGAACCAGCTTACTTTTATTGATCTTTTCTACTTTTCAAAATTTCTACTCTGATCCTAACTCTTTCTTTCTTACTTTGGGTTTTGTTTGTTGTTGTTTTCTGGTTCCTTTTGGTGTAGATTGCACATTTGGGATTTTTCTTGCTTCCTGAGGTAGGCTCATAAGCTAGGAACTTTCCTCTTAGAACTGCTTTGGCTGCACCTCATTCATTTTAAAAAGTTGTGTTCTCCTTTTCATTTGTTTCAAGGTAGTTTTTGATTCCTTGTTTAATTTCCTTTTTGACCCATTGGTTGTTTAGTAGGATGTTGTTTAATCGCCACACATTTGTGTACTTTCCCATAATTGATTACTAGTTTCATGCCACTGTGGTCTGAAAAGATGCTTGATATGATTTACATTTTCTTGAATTTACTAAAGCTGGTTTTGTGGCCTAATGTGTGGGAATAAAAGGGACATAGATGCAAGACTGAACCAGGAAGCAATGCAAACCCCTATATTTGGTTCTGCAAAAGTCCCAATGTGCATAGAAAGGTCCTTCCAAGAGTTCATGTGCACTTGAAGAAAATGTGTATTCTGCAGTTTTTGGATGAAAAGTTCTACAAATGTCTACTAAGTTGATCTCATCTATTGTGACATTAAGGCCATTGTTTCATAACTAATTTTCTGTCTAGATGATGTATTCATTGATGTGAGTGGGGTATTAAAATAACCTATTATTATTGTTCTAGAAGCCCGGTGCACAGAATTTGTGCAGGGGAGGCAGGGATGTCCCTCAGTCCAGCCTTCACTCTCTCCAATCTGGGACCCCTTGAGGGATGTTCGACTGCCTGTTTAGGCTCAATCCTGGTAGGATCAGGCCTAAACGGACAGTCGGAGATTCTTCTCACAACCCAGGACTGCTGACTCTAAACTGCTCACCTGCCTGCCTCCCTGATTGCCCCTAGCCACTTCTGCCTGCCAGCCTAATCACCTGCTAACCACTACCCTGCCAGCCTAATTGATGTCTAACTGCTCCCCTGCCAGCCTGTTTACCCCCAACTTCCCTCCTTTACCAGCCTGGCCACCCCTAACTGTCCTCCCCTGCAGACTTGATCACCCCCAACTGCCCTCCCTTGCAGGCCTGGTCCCTCCCAACTGCCCTACCCTGCTGGCCTGATTGCCCACAACTGCCCTCCCTTGCAGGCCTGGAACCTCCCACTATCCTCCCCTGCTGGCCATCTTGTGGTGGCCATCTTGTGTCCACATGGGGGCAGGATCTTTGACCACATTGAGGCAGCTCTCTTGTGTGTTGTAGTAATGGTCAATCTGCATATTACTATTTTATTAGATAGGATAGAGGCCTGGTGCATTGCTGAGGGCCAGCTGGTTTGCCCTGAAGAGTGTCCTGGATCACTCTTGGTTCCCTTGGTGTGTGGGGCAGCCTGGGCAACAGGCCTATGGTGGTTTGCAGGCTGGCCACACACCACCAGTGAGCCAAGCAGAGGCCCTGGGATCTGGGATTAATTTATGTTCTACAATTGAAACTTTGTAGCCTGGAGCAGAGTCAACCCTTCTGCTCACTCTGTGGTGACAGCCATTTCTGTTTGGGTTTATTTAAATTTTATAATTGAAACTTTGCAGCCTAGAGTGGAGGCCTAGGTGCTAGGGCTGCAGAAGCTTGGCTTCCTCTATCGCCAGGGGCAACCCTAGCCTCTGCTCTCTCCAGCTCCATGGCTGCCACCATTCCTGTTGGGATTATGTATTTTCTATAATTGAAACTTCGTAGCATTGAGTGAAGGTCTAGGCTGGCAAGGGCAGGGGGAAACCTTGGCTTCCTTCCAAGCTTCCCTCCTGCTCTCAGTGGCCACAGCCATCTTGGTTGGGGTTTATTTGTTCCTGATTAGCTTGTTGGCGTGGCTCATGGGTGTGGTTTGATTGGAGGTATGGTCAATTTACATATTACTCTTTTATTAGATAGGATTACTGTGGTTTTCTCCCTTTATGTCTATTAGTAATTGCTGTATATGCTTAGGTTCTTTTGGATGAGTAGAAATTTGTGACTGGTATATTCTCTTCTCAGAATGATCCCTTTATAATTATGTAATGTCCTTCTTTGTCTTTTTTCACATATTTTCTTTAAAGTCCGTTTTGTCTCATGTGAATATTTCTATTCCAGCTTTCATTCATTTCTACTTGCATGAAAATTTTTTTTAAATCTCTGCATTTTCAATCTGGATGTGTGTTCCGATTTGAAGTGTTTCTTGGAAGCAGCATATAGATGGGTCATATTTTTTAAGCCAGTCATCTACCTATGTCTTTTTTGGTTGTTAATCCTCAGCCAAGAATATTTTTCCATTGATCTTATGAGAGAGTGGAAGAGAGAAACATCAATGTGAGAGAAACACATTTCTTTTTTTTCACCATCTTTATTGTTCAGTTTATTAATTACATTGTTCCCTCTTTTTCCCCCCTATAGTTCCCTTCCACCTGGTATCCATCCCACCCTCTGCCCTCACCCCTCTCCACTGTCCTCTCCCATAGTTGTAGATTTTTGTCCAGTCTCTTGCTGCACTTCCCACACCTCCTTTCTCCCCAAGAGTTGTCAGTCCATTCCCTCTCTACGTCCGTGATTCTGTTACATTCACCAGTTTATCCTGTTCATCAGCTTATTAATTCACTTGATTTTTAGATTCACTTGTCGATAAATGTGTATTTGCTGTTCATAATCTACACCTCTGTCTTTTTCTTCTTCCTCTTCTTAAAGAATATCTTTCAGCATTTCATATAATATTGGTTTGGTGGTGATGAACTCCTTTAGCTTTTTCTTATCTGCGAAGCACTTTATCTGACCCTCAATTCTGCATGATAGCTTTGCTGGATAGAGTAATCTTGGTTGTAGATTCTTGCTAGTCATCATTTTGAATATTTCTTGCCACTCCTGTCTGGCCTGCATCGTTTCTGTTGAGAAATCGCTGACAATCGTATGGGTGCTCCCTTATAGGTAACTAACTGTTTTTCTCTTGCTGCTTTTAATATTCTCTCTTTGTCTTTTGCTCTTGGAATTTTAATTATGATGTGCCTTGGTGTGGTCCTCTTAGGGTTCCTATATATTGGGGTTCGGTGCGCTTCTTGGACACCTAAGTCAATTTCTTTCACCAGGTGTGGGAAGTTTTCGGTCACTATTTCTTCAAATAGGTTTTCATTGTGTTGCTCTCTCTCTTTTTCTGGCACCCCTATAATTCGGATGTTGGTATGCTTGAGGTTGTCCCAGAGGCCCCTTACACTATCATCAATTTTTTGGATTCTTTTGGTTTCTTGCTTTGTCAGCTGAGTGGATTTTCCCTCTTTGTTTTTCAAATCTTTAACTTGGTTCTTGGGGTGCTCCAGAGCACTTTTAGGTCTTTGTATAATATTTTTTATTTCAGTCAGTGTATCCTTAATTTCTGGTTGGTCCTTTTTCATATCCTTGAGAGTCTCCTTTATATCCTTGAGGGTCTCCCTCATTTCCTTGCAGGTCTCGTTCATATCCTTGAGGGTCTCGTTCATTTCCTTTTCGGTCTTGCTTATTTCCTTATAGGCCTCGACCTTTTGTTGTAGCCTCTTGAAAAACCCTATAACCGTGGTTTTGAATTCCATGTCCAGTCGTTTTTTTAACTCCATTTCTTTCACATCTGATTTCTTTCCATGTCTCTGCATGGTGGCTGCTTCCCTGAGTTGGTCAATTAGCTTTGTGTGGTAGACGTTTTACAAGGGACAGTGGCTCAGCCTCCCCAGTTACCTGAGGTGGATATGGGTTGCACAGTCTTGCTGAAGTTAAGCTCAGGTTAATCTTTGTTAGCACTAGGAGGGTTTGACCTCCAGGCCAATTGTCTGTGAAGTTCAGCTGTGCTTGGGTTGGATGGGTGGAGTCTCCGGGCCAAGCAGACAGCATTAGCTCCACCCTATGCGGCCCCAGGGACTCTATGCTGGGGGCAATGGCTGCCAGCACCTCTGAGAGTGAGCCGCTGCCGAGCTCCACTGGCTGCCGGGAAATTCATACTCTCCCCAAATGAGTCTGTACACCCAAAGTCTCACCCAGGGTCATAAAACAAAGCAGTCTGACGTTTTCCCGAATGAGATAGGAAGTCGCAGAGTGCTCTCTACGCGGTCACGCAGCTGCACTGTTCCCAAGGTCATGTGCAAGCTGCCTTCTCCACAAGCCGGCAGACCTGGCAGCACCCGAGCTTTGGTGTGCCCTCCCACTATCCAGTTCTTACCCCGTATGATAGTGAGTTCCCTGGACTTTGCCCAGAGCTGGAGAATTAGTCCAGTGGGACGTCTTTGTCTCCCCGTTCGAGAAAACTGGCTGGTTTTCAGCCGCCCGCCCTATCCGCTGGCACGCGCTCCAAACCTCTCTCTGCGCATCTTTTCAACGCTGTCCTCAGCTGCTCCTCCGAGTCACAGTGTCTTATCTTCACTTTTATTTGTGGAATTTTCACTCGGCCAGCTTTCTGGTGATTCTGGATGGTGTTTGTTCTTTCGCTAAGTTGTAGTTTTAAAATTGCTGCGTATGACGGTTAAGACAGGTGTTTTGCCTATGCCGCCATCTTGGTTCTCCTCTTTTCTTGAATTTCTTGCTGGATAAATTATTCTAGACTGTATTCAGTTCTTTAAAGAGATCCTAACCACTCCTCTCTGGCCTGTAAAGTTGCTGCTGAGAAATCAGCTGGTAGCCCTATAGCATCTCCTTTGAATGTAACTTGTTTTTCTCTTGCTTACACTCAAGACTGTCTCTTTAACTTTTCCCATTTCAACTACAATATGTCTTTGTGTGGGTATCTTTGAATTTATCTTGTTTAGAATGTTATACTACTTGGACCTCAATGTCTGTTTTCTTTCCCACGTTGGGAAAATTTTCAGCCATTATTTTTTTTAAATAAAAATTTTCTTCCTTTTTTTGCATTCTTCTCCTCCTGGGATCCCTATAATGCAAATGTTTGAGTGTTTGATGTCCCTAAAACTGTCTTGTATTTTTGTAACTCTTTTTTTTTTCGGATTGGTTGATTTCACCAGTCTGTCTCCAGGTCACTGCTTTGTTCTGTGTTAACTAATTTACTGTTGATTTCTTATAATGTGTTTTTTATTTTAGTTATTGTATTCTTCAGGTCTGCTTGGTTCTTTCCTATACTTTCTGACTCTTTGTTGACGTTCTCCCTAAGTTATTTTATTCCACTCAAGTTTGGTGAGCCACCTTATGACCAATTCTTTGAATTCTTTATTAGGCAAGTTATTATTTCCTTTTCTTTAATCTTCCCCCCACCCAATGAAGGAATTCTTGTTCCTTCATTTTAGAGATATCCTTCTGTCTTTTCATTTTGTTAGACATTTTGTTTGTTTATTTGAATTAGACAAAATAGCTGTCTCTTACAATCCTGGAAAAGCAGCCTTGCATAAAAGCAAGCTCTGTGTAGAACATGTGCTGAGTGGTTTTGGCAGGCTGGTAGAAGCCAGGTGGGTACATAGGGTGCCTGGGGCACTGGCCCATCCCGGGGAGCCACAGCAGTTTCAGATGGGGAGGCCAGGTGCGGGTAGTACTGTCCTACTGATCCTGCCTGCTCCCTTTGCTGGGGTTGGAATGGGCCCAGGCAATGTGTCCAGGAACACACTTCAGTGACCCTACAAGCAAGCCCAAGCACCTGGACAGAACCCCACCCACACTAGGGAGGTGGAGGAGACCTAGCAATGCTGCTCACTAACTTCACGACAGGGTATCCCCACAGTCACCAGCCTTCTCTCCCCAATCTCCCTCCTTCTCTCTCCATTGGTCCATATGGAAGCGAGCTCTGTGCCAGCTGTAAATGCCAGGTGGCTGTAGGTACTGAGCCAAGCATGTGTTCAGGGTACAGGGCAGGGCCTTCGGGGGGGAGCAGCTATTGATGGGGAGACCAAGTGGGTGTGCTAACATCTGATGTTCCTGCTCTTCCCTTTGTTTAGAGGCCAAAGCTCCAGGCCAAGCTGCTGTGAACACAGCCTGTAGATACTGCAGGTAGGCCAAATTCCCAGCAGAGCTCCACTGCCCCATTGAGGTGGAGGAACAATCAGCAATGGCCCAGGGAGTTCCCATGGTCCCCAAGGGCTCCCTTCACTCCCCAGCCTTTTCCCTTGTTTGTTGTCAAAGCTGGCCATTCAGTGTCAGGTTGCCTTACAGGAGCAATTGCTATACACATGTGTGCATTTTTAATTTTGCACACAGGAGGGGTGAGTTTAGCATCCCATGCACTGCTGCCATCTTGTACTCCCTGGACTTTTAAGTTCATTTTCAACTCTTCTAGCAAGACTTTGTCAAGTCCAGTCCTTTCCTCTCTGTCCAAAGCTTCCGCCCTGGTCCAGCACTTGTAACTTTATGGGGAAATACTCCCATTTTACAAGTGTCTTATTCATCCCAGGTGGACACAGCATTTGGTGTGGTGTATTAGGTAATGCATGGGAGAATGAAGACACACTTCAAGGTGAAGGTTGTGGGCATGGGGGTCCTGGGCAGGAAGTGTCACTGGTAGAAAAATGTCAGGTGTGATGATGTCAGTCACTGGGTAGGTGGGTCTGCTGGTAAATCTGTGGAAATAAGGAAGAAGCTTCACTGATAAAGATGTTCTTCAAGTTAGATGTCCATATCACCCATTTTTAAAGATGGGTTTTGCCACCTGGTAAAGGTGAAGGAGTCAAGCAAGAGGCATGTAGGGATGGCAGCCAGTGGACTGAGTGTTGTGTTCAGAAGGAAGCATAAAAACTATAAAAGCATCAGACTTGGGTTTTATTAGTCAGATTAGTTTTCTGAGTGCTCTTCCTGTGTTTCCACTTTATTCTCTTTTATGACTTAGTAAAGACTTTACAGGTCCTGGCTTATATCCGTGCTGCAAGGGGACAGAGCAGACCTCCCTGGAATCAGCATGGTGGTGGTGGCAGATTGGCTCAAAGGGAAGGTCCTGAGTCAGAGCAGCCCAAGAGTTTGGAAGATGTGGCTGTGTAGCTCAGCACCTGTTCCCCCACTTACTACCTGCGTGACCGCATCCAGTTCTTGGACACCTCTGAGTCTCAGGTTCCTCATCCACAAAATAATAATGACGACATTCACTCACTGTGACAGGAAGATTAAATACAGGGAGGGTGAAAAAAGTAGGTTTGAGGTTGTTCGCATGGAAAATAATGTCATAATTAATAAATAATAACAAGAATAACTGTTTCATGTACTCAAAACTGTAAATCTACTTTTGCCCCACCCTGTACATTAATATATGTCAAGTACTTAAAACAGTGCCAAGTATATAACAAATATTATACCACCCTCTCCTCTTCATCAGGAAACTCTACTTTTGGTACTAAATTTTGGAGGTTCTGCCTTTTATTTTGTGAACATAAATGATAATCTTATATTCTTCATGTCCTGAAAAATTTACTAACCTCCATTCGCCTCTCTGATCGAGATTTTCTAGTCTCTAAATCATATATTGTATCTTATCACCAGAATACTTTTCCTCAGGGCCCACTTTCACCATGACCTTGGCTGTATTGTCTGTGGAATGTCACCTTTTTTCTTACCTCTCCTGTGTTCAAGTTGGTCTTATCTACTATCCTTGTTCCTACCTCAGCTTTCAACCATTTTATGGGCCACTTCCATTAGGTGTTTCACCTGTTTTTGAACTCGGCATGGTTACATCTGAGCTCTTTCTCCTTTACTCCTCTCATTCATTATCTTGTATTTCCTCTCCTGTTGCTAGTTGGGCAGGGGTGAGGTGAAGGCACCTAGTCATGACCCAGTAGAAACCAAGAAATCTCAATAGAAATACATAATTGTTGATACTTCTCATTCCTTATGTCCAGTATCAATCAGCTACCATGTGGTTTTGGTTCTGCATCCTAAATCATTCCACATTTCATCTCTCTCATTAGCTTTTGTCTTGATTATTTAAATAGAGCCCCATTTCCTTGCCTCTAATCTTGTTCTACTTCAAACCATTCTCCACACAGGAATTAAAATAATCTTACCAATACACAGATGAAGTTGCCCTGATCTATTCATCTTTTAATGGCTTTCTATTGTGTAAAGCCGAAGTCCCCTCCAACTTGCCATCTGGTCCCTGCTACTCTACTATTCTCATCTCCCATTATTGCTGTGTCTACCTTGTGCTTCAGCCGTGAATGAACCACCACACCATTTGCTGACCCGGTGCCTTTGCACACTAAGTTCCTTCTACCTGGGAGACGCTTCACTCATGAGTCTACTTGAAAAACACCATTTTGGTGATGTTTCTTCTCATTCTCATGCTCATATTAAGCATTATCTACCTACAAATAATTCAATCTTCAAAGTAGTAATATACTTATGTGTCTATATGCATTCCTATGTACACACATTGCATTGAAAGTAAACCATTTGTTTACAGTCTGTGTCCCCTACCAGACTGAGTTCCTCCTGGGTGGGATTGTGGGTTAGTCATTTCCCTCTTGCTTTGCATGATACTCCAATGTTATAGGTGGTCCACTAATCTTCACTGAATAGATTAATAAACAGAATAAATCATACTCTTTACAATGAGAGTGTAAGGTCTGCAAGGACAAACACAGGCCTTTTATACACACTTTTGCACCTCACTCATAGTTGAAACTTAGGCAGTAATCAACGAATTCTTATTGACAATCACTGTTGAACTCAGCCATAGAGAAGCAGAGTCTGTTTTATGTTTTGTGAACAAATGTTTTGTGACTATCTGCCATGATTCCATAATTAGATTTATGTCCCTTTAGAGTAAGGACACTATTTTATACTTCGCCAGCCCCACCATGATTCCCGCAGTTCTACTTAATGAATGCCTGTTGATCGAATAATCGGGTAGCAAAGTCTGGCTTGTTACCTTCCAGCTTTTATGGCTTTTACTTCCTGAAAAAATCTCTGGGCTCTCCCATTAATGGTTCCTGGTGAAGATGTTGCTGGGGCCTCTGGGAACCATCTTCTTTATACAGCCCTGATGTGCTCTGCTGGGAACTGCATCTTTAAGTGTCTCAGGTAACACACCTGAAGAGCACCTGGCCATCTCGGTTCAGCAGGTGCTGGCAGTGCTTGGAGCCTAATCCCAGGGCTGGCGCTGCGTCCAGGGCACCCGTCTGTGTTTCCTTATCTGCCAGCCGGAAATGATAATCGCCTCTTGTCTACCTGGATGAGTTCTGAGAGGGGAGACAGGGCCATTCACTGGAAGGCTACAGTGGCTGAAAAGTGCTCAAATAGCATCAGTGCTGAGCAGAACCCTGTCACCAGGGTTAGCACCTGCTGTACCGGTGGCTGAGTGGTGAGAATGGTGACCAGCTGGGAAGTGGACATGTGTTCCGTTAGATAAGGATAATGATAGAATTATGGATATGAAACACATTTCTTTTTTTTGTCCATTTTAATACATTTTATCCAACGACAGTATTTGTCATCATATATCTAATTAGTAATGTCAAAGGAATGAGTAGTATTTTATGTCCAAGTTTTTTATTTCTTAGACAAGAGGCCCGGTGCATGAAATTTGTGCACAGGAGATGGGGGATGTCCCAGCCTGCACCCTCTCCAATCTGGGATACCTCGAGGGATGTCCAACTGCCCATTTAGGCCCGATCCTACAGTCGGACATCCTTCTCACAATCCAGGACTGCTGGCTCCAAACTGCTCATCTGCCTGCCTCCTTGAATGCCCCTAACCACTTCTGCCTGCCAGCCTTATCACCCGCTAACCACTACCCTGCCAGCCTAATTGCTGTCTGACTGCTCCCCTGCCAGCTTGTTTGCCCCCAACTTCCCTCCTCTGCCAGCCTGGTCACCCCTAACTGCCCTCCCCTGCTGGCCTGATTGCCCACAACTGCTCTCCCTTGCAAGGCCTGGAACCTCCCAACGGCCCTCCCCTGCTGGCCATCTTGTGTCCACATGGGAGTAGGATCTTTGACTACCCAGCCCTCTGGTGTGTTGGAATGATGGTCAATCTGCAAATTACTCTTTTATTAGATAGGATGAGTGGACAGGGGTGCTTCCCGTGTAAAACAATTGACCGGGTTAAAGAGTTGTCAGCACATGTGATCAGACACTGCCCCCTGGTGGTAAAAAAGATGACAACACTTTTTTGATTGAGCAATTAGGATGAAAATGAAGACTGAGGAGTGGATGGGAGGGAATGCCGGGAGCTTTGCAGTGGCCATATTAAATTGAGGTGCCTGTTGTACAAATATACAAATGTAAATGGTGAGTGATCAGTTGGCTCTTCGAGACTGAAGTCCAGGCAATCAGTCTAGAGATAAAGGTTTGGGAGCTGTCGGTATGTAGAGGATATTTGCGCTTGGGGCAGTGATGGCCTTGTGAAGGAAGATATCATGGAGAAGCCCTGGCTGGGTTGCTCAGTTGGTTGGAGCATCATCCTGTGAACCAAAGGTTGTGGTTTCAATTCCCAATCAGGGCACATACCTAGGTTGTGGGTTTAATCCCCGGTCAGGATGCATATGGGAGGTGGCCCATCAATGTGTCTCTCTTGCTCAAAAAAAAAAAAAAAAAAAAAAATCAATACAAACATATCCTTAAGTGAGGATTTAAAAAAAGAAAGAGAAAAAGAAATATATCATAGAGGAGATAGTCATTAGTTATGTCAAATAATGTCAAACAACATAAGGCCTGAGAATTCACCTTCGATCCAGCAGCATGGAGGTCATGGGGAACCTGACAAACCTCAAAAGTACAACCCAGCAGTGGGTCGAAGCCTTGTTGGAGAGGGTTCACGAGAGAGGAGGAGGAAAAAAATGACACCGAGTGAGACAATGCTACACAGTGGAGTTGGAGAATGTGTCAGTAGCTGGTGGAAAAAATAGAATTTTTCTAAGGTGGAAGAAATAATATAGCATGTTTTAATGCTGGTGCTGTAGAAAGAAATATGAAATAGGAGGAAGGGGGGAGAAATCCTGGGGAGATCCATCTAAGCTGGTGAGAGAAGTTGGGCCTCGTGTAGAAATGGCTCAGCCCTGGCCACAGCAGAAAAGACAGTGCTGAAGTATGAGGGGCTGGGGTCCAAGTATAGCATATCCCAATGACATCGTTTCTCAGTGAGTCCTTAGCTGAGTATGAGGATGGGGAGATGTCAGAAGTTTGAGGAGGTTTAAAGAATATAGAGAACTAAAGTGTGGTTGCTGGGAAATGTGAAAGGCTTGTTTGAGGTTTATTTTCATGGATTTAAAGGAAGGCCAGTCAGGATAGCTGCATGGGAACAGGCCTGGGCTCAATGGAGAGTTCGTTTAGTAGGTCATGAATTGGGCTGACTGGAAACAGCACACTAAGGAAGGCAGTTGTCTGGATATAGAAGAGAGATTGCAATAAGTGTCCAGGGAAAATAAACTAAATGGTAAGAAGATGGGGGGGGGGGGGGGAGATGATGACTGTGGGGGGAAGGGACACAAAAGGAACTACCCAGGGATTGGGGTCTTGAAGGACAGGTATTCGGCTGGAAAGATGGGAGGTGGAGGCCAGAGTGGGGTGCCTGGCATGGAGATGGTGGAGGGGTTGTGACTTCTGATAATGATATGGTCTAGGGCATAACCAGGAGCTTGGTGGTTTAGAGAAAGCCGAGGGGGAGGCTCACTAGAGGGGATGTCATGGGACTCACAGCAGAGTGTGGAAGCGTCCTCTGCGTGGTATGAAAATGGCCAGTGGGCAGGACAGGGATGAGACTAAAGAGAGTAACAGTGACCACAGTGACCGGGAACTAAACATCACAGGGGGGCCAGGGGCACATGACCTGGGGCTAGTCGTGACCGCCAACAATGAAGAGGCTGAGTCGTCATCTGGTGACATGAGAGTCAGGAGTGGGTGAATGATCTGGAAGTGGCCACCAAGAGCCAGGCATAGACTCAGGCCACTGCCAGGGCAGCAGTGTCCTGGGGTTACCATTGGGAATGACGTTCTTGACAGAGGGAATTGGGGGCTTAAAGGGGACAAAGCAGGTACAGTGTTCAGGATAGCGGTTTCTGTCAGTGAGTTCCCCCAAGCAACTTAAATCTGTTTTCCTTTATGGTGAGGTGTTAGCAAGTTTTCCAACCTTCACAGAAGTTTTATTTTCTGATTGTCTAAACTGGTCCTTTGGGGACATAAAGTTGAATTTCCAATAATTTAAAACCAAGCAGACACTGTTGGACTACGAAAGAGGGAAGCCTGATGGAAACGAATATTTAAGAAGTGTCTACAAAGGCCAAGCACTGCACTGTGTTTTTCTCAGTTGGATGCATTAATTCGTTTTGTTCCTGCCTTTGTGTGTGTGTAACACTTGCTAAATGCTAGGGATTCAACAATAAACTTGGAGATTCTGCCTTAAAGGAAGTAATGATTAAATGAGAGGAGAACTAAGCAAACAGAAATGAAAGCACAGTGTGGCCTGTGCTGACAATGAATGACTATTGGATGTTTACTGCACACCAGGTGCTGTGGGAAGGTATATTAGCTCCTTTAACCCCAGCATTCTTCTCAGGCGTCACATGGACCCTTTCAGAGTAACCTGTTACACACCACGTCAGGCCTCAGGGGCTCAGGACAATAGGCTTACTTGTCCTACGTGTTTCCTTTTGGGTTTCTGGCTGGTGCCAGCTGGGCAGGGCGACAGCTGGATGTTTGAGGGGGTTCAGGTCATTCTCCCGTTCCAGCATCCCTGTGTGGCACGTACTCGAAACAGGCTGGGAGGGAAAGCTGGCAAGCCTCTGCACATTTTAAGCTAGGTCAAATCCATGGTCATTGCAGGGGTCAGTATGTGGCATGGCCACACCCAGAATCAAAGGCCTCCAGAGAGGAGGTACCGCAGTCACATGGCGGAGAGTGAGGAAATTTAAAGGAGATAAGCACCTGCCCAGGGTCTGAAAGCTAGACACCTTAACTTCCATCTTAATCACAGCCGTTGACTGCTTCTAGCATTTCGCACAGAGTATTTGGGAGCATATCGGAGAGTTGGGTAGCTCACCAGCTCAGTGGGTTGGGAGAGGTTCAATGAAGACTCTTAGAGTAGGTAAGACCTGGGGCTGGTCTTAGTAGTATTGGCCAGATGGAATTTCTATTTGGTTTAGCATCAAAGAGACCATTGGTATTGGTAGGAGTAGTTCCGCTGCAGACTGAGAGCAGAAGGCAGATGGTGGTAGGTGAAGGGGTGCACATGAGGTGAAGGAAGAGAAACAACTTCTAGAAGCTTGATCAATATGGGTAAGAAAAAGACGACAGTAGGATTGGAATAGGATAGAGCATAGCATTTATTTTTCTTTGAAGATCTGAGTGCTTGCTACTAACCTGAAAATTAGCAGAAAGGCCTGCTTGTTGGACATAGAAATGGCCTCTAAAATATCCATCATGCCCTAGTTGGGTGTTCAGTGGATTAGTGTAGTGTCCCACTACGCCAAGATTATGGGTTCGATCTCTAGTCAGGGCACATTCAAGAGTCAACCAATGAATGCATGAATAAGTGGGACAACAAATTGATGTATCTCTCTCCCTTCCTTTTCCTCTCTAAAAATAAGAAAATATCCATCACATCCTTATCCCTTGGCACAGGATGGACTCCACTGGACTGTGGGGGTGAGGAAGAGAGGAGATGGGTATGATTCAAGAGGGAGAGGGGACAATTCAATGACCATGTGTCCCATTGCAGACTAACATGGTCTGGCTCACTGTCCGTCATAGAGCTTGCAGAACCGAATCAATACCTCTATTTAATTGGTATTTAGGGAGTGAGGTACCATATCTATCACAAGCAAATCTGAAGAGACTTTGGGGGTATCAATGGGTTTAAATGAATACATGAAGGTTCTGTGGGCCTCAGCCATGGGGCGTGGTATGTCAGGGAATTATAACCCATGGAGGTGGTTGACGCCAGCAAGCATGGGAAGCTTTTGGGTGCTAGAGTTTTATTTTTTACCATTTTGTTCTCTTACTCTTGAAAATGCCTGTGACTCTAGTTACCACCAAAGTAAGCCAATCAGAAGCAGATTGATATTCCAAAAAAGAGGTCATAGAGCTCATATTTTTAAGCATTTATGTGCAGTGTTGCAGTGCTAGATTTCCACACGATACTCAAGGTGGAGACCAGATGGCCTCAATCTTCAACTTGGCTTGTTAGCACTGCCATGGATGGCAGCCCAGTTTATTTTTTCATAAATCCATGTGGTTTCAATTATTTATGATTTCCTGCTAAACTGGACACAGTTCTGCTGGTCCTGTAGGACCATCTGGGCCATGGGCAGGACCCGCTGTACTGTGTGATTGGCAGTGCGAATGCAGCAGGAGGGCAGCAAGGCTGCACTTTCACAGGCTGGGGAGGTGGCCTGGGGTCAGGGGAGTCTGAAGGGATGCCAGGAACCTTCCAGGGTTTTTGAAAGGGGCTCTCACCCTCAGAATGATCGGTCTGAACCTGTGGTGCTTCCATCAGTCCAAAAGGTGTTTAAGGGGACCAGATCAAGGACACCTCCTGCCATGCAGGCCTGACAGAGGGACAGAGAAGACAGGGGCCGCCTGCTGCTCCCAAAGGGAAGGGGGCCAGCGCAGCACTGGCTTCCTCAAGCTCTAATTACTGTCTCTTTGCTTATTTATTTGCTTATTTTAGATAAGTTTTGTGAGTTTGAGCCAAACTGACGACATATGCCAGGAAGCAAAGTCTCAGACGCTCCAGGTCTTTGCTGCTGAGCAGGTCTAATCCACTGATTTTGCAGGTCTGGACTCCGGGCTCAGACCCATGAGGGGGCAAGAGAACAGACCAACCTTTTATTAGTTCACAGAACTCCAATTCTTTATTCATCACAGCTTGCTCACAATGACATACAGGAAAGAGCACTAATGAAGAGTAAATATGCAGGCAGCAACCTTCAGGAGTTGGAGTTGGGGAGAAACGACTTCAAAACTGTGATCGGTACTGACATGGGTATCTGGTGATTCTTAGTTGGCACAGTGCCCTGCCAACTGCGTCAGGCTGCGCAGATGGAGTGAGATACAGTTTTATAATTGGCAGGATTGCCGCACACTGAGGAAGAAAGACCAGCTTGTGTGAAAGTCCGCAGTGTTTCTGACTCTGTGTGTGTGTGTGTGTGTATTTCAATGCAACGACCAGCTCACAGTTTCCAAGTGAAAACTATTCAGTAGCATCATGTACTTGTACTATAGGTAAGAGCTTAAAATGAACATTGTCCATCATGGCATCCACAAATAAGCCACCTGACACATTAATTAATTCATTCCATTAACAGAACTTAAAGGAGAGAACTAAACCCACCTCATGAAGAGCGATTTTACGGCTGTTGGAACTGTTTAAAATGTAGCACTTTAAAGGGTCTTTTTTTTTTTTTTTTGCTTCCACCCAGATTGATCTCAGATCTGTCTTCTCATCCATCCCTTTCTAAAACGGAAGCACATGGTAGCACACAATCCAGTAGAAGCGAATGTCAATGCTATGACTGGTGCTTGTTCATAGCCTGGTTTTGCTGTTTCTAGGCAGTAAGTAGGTTATGAAGGAACAAATATAGAGTTAGGAGTGGAGTCATAACACCTGTGGTCTAGGGATGGGCTTGGTCAAGTTCAGGGATGACAGAGCTGTCTAGGTCATTAGGCAATGGTGGATTTCTAGCACCATAGGCTGTCTACTGACCTCGTTTTTCTGTTGGAATGAGAAAGGCAGGGAAGGCAGTCAGATGTGGGGAGCTTCGGAAAAAACAGACCCAGCGATTTCATTTGCGTGGAAAGACACAACATCAAAAGCCTGTTACAGGACATGTAAGGTTATGAAATAACTTGCATAATGCAATACTTGTATTTTTTAACAAAAATGTAAGTATTTACAAAATAAGAACCAAGGTATTTTTTTTTAAACATCAAGCAAAACATTCTGCAAAGAGACCGCATTGACTTTTTTATTTTTGATTCTGTTTTTGTGTGTTTTTTTTAGATAGTGAGTTCTTTTTAAACCATATTCCACATTTCTCATACTGATATCGCATGATCCCTTATGATATAGGCGCGGGGGGGCGGGGGGGAGAGACTTTCTAGTGGTGGGGCATGCCATACCCTCCGTCGCCTCAGCCAGACAGTTCCACCTGCAGCTCCTTGTTCCTGCGCACCTCCGCGGCATGCCTCTCCTGCAAGACACCAAGGGACAAGCTGTGTCACGGAGCCCGCTGTCTGCTTCACGCACAACCAGGAGGGCCCGCCCGCTCCTTTGCATGCTGTGTGCTTGACTGGAAGTAACCTCGTTTGACATCTACCTTCAGAAAATTTTCTCATTTCCCAAGAAAGGAACACATGGAACCCAATACATGTCACAATGCAGAAGCTCTTAGGAGACTTGCAGTATCTTAAAAAAAAACAATCACCATTGTATTCAGCCAAAACTATGACCAAAAGAGAATTTTAACTATTATGACCACTGCTCAGGATTCCTGATGTATCAGGTGGGCAACTTTCTGCAGGTCAAATTGAGAATCCTGGTGATGACATGAGTGTGCTTGTTCCTAGCAATGTCCCGTAGGATTTTTAGGGCCTAAAGGTGGAGTCACAATGATCTTGAATGGAACACGGTGGTTCTCCGCTGTCCATGGTACCAGAACTTGTTGGCAGGTACGTGGGAAAGTGGGGACTGAGGGTACAAGGAGGAAGGTTCAAGGTCATGGGTATAAGTTTTAGCCAATGGAGCTTTGCTCTCCTGCATATCAGTCAAGCACTCACTATGGAACCACCATATGTAACCTGCAGCAGGCTGGTTTCTGGTGCCTCCTCTAAATGCTGACCTGACCCATGTGGGTGAAATAGTTGTGAGAGTGTAAAGGGACAAGGCTTAGACAAGGAAGTTAAATCTCAACTTTAGGGTTTGACTGAGACAGCCAGTGGCTGTTCTGGCTCCTGCTCGGGTCATCCTGAACTTCACACACCCTCAGAGCCTCACATGCCCTTCCCAGCAGAGCTTCCAATCATTCCTTAGAGTTCAGGTGCCCATGAAAATCTCCATGGAATTCAGTATGTATACTTTCAGGTTTTATGTCTGATTTCCTTTGGTTCTTATTTGATTTGTAGTAAAAAATGAGAGTGAAAAAAATAATCACTAGAATGTCAGGCTGAGGCTGCCCAATTCTTGGATGAGATGGGCCAACTCTAACAGACAACATAAAACTTTATAAGAAATACTCAGAAAACAGGGGGCTGGGAGTGTCTAAACTCTCACTCAGTGTTCTGGTGATAGGGACAGTCCCATATCTCCCTGTATCTCCAGTGCCTATCATGTAATAGCACCCAGGTCAGGCAAGGAGAGTGACTGCTCAGAAAAGGATTGAGGCAGTCTATCTCTTTCACAATGCTTAATCTGATTTTTAAAAATGGACAGAAGTTGACTACTCATAGCTGCACAGTCCATTTTGAAAGGAAGGCTTTGAGGGGTGGTGATGGTGGTAGTGGTAATGGTTGTGATGATGATGGTGATGGTGGTGGTGGTGGTGGTGATGTGATGGTGGTGGGAGGTGAATGTGATGGTGGTGGTGGTAGAGGTGGTGATGGTGGAGGATGTGGTGGTGGTGATGGTGGTGGAGATGGTGGTGATGGTGGTGGACGTGGTGGTGGTGGAGGTGGAGGTGGAGGTGGACGTGATGGAGGCGGAGGTGGTGGTGGTGGTGATGGTGGTGGAGGTGGTGGTGGTGGAGGTGGTGGAGGTGGAGGTGGTGGTGGAGGGGGTGGTGATGGTGGTGGACGTGGTGGTGGTGGTGGTGATGGTGGTGGACGTGGTGGAGGTGGACGTGGTGGTGATGGTGGTGGTGGTGGAGGTGGAGGTGGTGGTGGAGGGGGTGGTGGTGGTGGTGATGGTGGTAGACGTGGTGGTGGAGGTGGTGGTGGTGGAGGTGGAGGGGGTGGTGATGGTGGTGATGGTGGTGGTGGTGGTGGTGATGGTGGTGTGGAGGTGGTGGTGGTGGTGGTGGAGGTGATGGAGGTGGAGGTGGTGGTGGAGGGGGTGGTGGTGGTGGTGATGGTGGTGGAGGTGGTGGTGGACGTGGTGATGGTGGAGGTGGTGGAGGTGGTGGTGGTGGTGGTGGTGGTGGATGTGGTGGTGGACGTGGTGGTGGTGGAGGTGGTGGTGATGGTGGTGGTGGTGGAGGTGGTGGTGGTGGTGGTAGATGTGGTGGTGGACGTGGTGGTGGTGGAGGTGGTGATGGTGGTGGACGTGGTGGTGGAGGTGGTGGTGATGGTGGTGGATGTGGTGGTGATGGTGGTGGTGGTGGAGGGGGTGGTGGTGGTGGTGATGGTGGTGGACGTGGTGGTGGTGGTGGTGGTGATGGTGGTGGACGTGGTGGTGGAGGTGATGGTGGTGGTGCTGGAGGTGGTGGTGGTGGTGATGGTGGTGGAGGTGGTGGTGATGGTGGAGGTGGTGGTGGTGGATGTGGTGGTGGACGTGGTGGTGGTGGAGGTGGTGGTGGTGGTGATGGTGGTAGTGGAGGTGGTGGTGGTGGTGATGGTGGTGGTGGAGGGGGTGGTGGTGGTGGTGATGGTGGTGGACGTGGTGGTGGAGGTGGTGGTGATGGTGGTGGACATGGTGGTGGAGGTGATGGTGGTGGTGCTGGAGGTGGTGGTGGTGGTGATGGTGGTAGTGGAGGTGGTGGAGGTGGTGGTGGTGATGGAGGTGGAGGTGGTGGTGGTGGTGGAGGTGGTGGTGGTGATGGTGGAGGTGGTGGTGGTGGAGGTGGAGGTGGTGATGGTCGTAGTGATGATGGTGGTGGTGATGTGATGGTGATTGGGGGTGAATGTGATGGTGGTGATGGTGGTGATGCTGGTGATGCTAGTGATGGTGATGGTGGTGATGGTTGTGGTGGTGATGGTGGTGGTGGGGTGAATGTGATGGTGATGGTGGTGATGATGGTGGTGGTGGTAATAGTGGTGATGGTGATGGAGGTGGTAATGTTGGTGATGATGGTGGTAGTGATGGTTGTGGCAATGGTGGTGTTGGTGTTGGGGATGGTGATGGTGGTGGCAATGGTGGTGGTGGTGGTGTTGGCAATGGTGATGACCCTGGCTGTGGATAGCACAGCACCTATAGAAGGACAAGAAAGAACATTTTGGGGAGGATCTGCAGCGCCACTCATCCTGACTGGGGAGGACCAAGTATACATTCGGGGGAGAGATAGCTCTAGGTATGGATATGAGGAAATGAACACCTCCCATTTGCTCCCCTTTACTTTGGCTCCATGCAGTGTTATTACAGCTGAGCTTTCCACACAGATGTTCCTAGGTGGAGAGAACAGGTTCCCACCATTCATAAATACAATGTCCTTTTCTGACAAATATATTTTTCCAACTTAATATTGATGTATTAAATATTGCATATTAATTAGTGGTTAAACTAAAATTAAGCACTATATATTATATATGTATGAAGTATTGCATGGTTCTAATTTAATATTTCCAACAGGTTGGCTCTGAAGGTTAGTACAGCATTCTTTCCTACATTGGAAAAGAATGAATTAGCCTCCCTTAACCTATTCCCCCTGGAAGTTTGACACAATTCAAGCCTCCCAATGGGGCCCAATGCCCTGCCCATGTTACAGCCCCACTAGGTCTGTCTATCCTGAGGCCTGAGCACAGGGTGAGCCGTGCTCGCATGCTCAGGCTCTGACCCAGGCTCTGGTGCCCAATTCGCAGTTCACCCAGATGCGTCTGAGGAATGCGCCTGCTCAGGACCCTGAGGTGATTACCTTTTCCTGCAGACGTTCAATGATAGCGGCTAGATTAGCCTCACGGTTTTCCTTAATCTGTTCCATCTTCAGGATCAGCTTTTCCTCAGCCATTTTGCTGAAGTTGTTGTTTTCCTCCAGTGCCTTCTGCAGGACTTCCCGCTCATGCTCCCGCTTCTCCGCCAGCTGTTTCAGCACCTGGGCTTCCTGAGACTGGGCGAGAGAAACACGTCCTGTTAGAGAAGGAGTGGCCCAGACCCCAGCATGCTCTTAGCAAACAAGCAGCATGTCTGCCCGGAGCACGGCTGGCCACTGGGCCCTCACCTCCATGCCTCAGGGTTTCCTATAGGCAGGGAGCTAGGAACTGTGGTTAGCTGGATTTTCAGATGTGAGTTTTTTGGATAGGATGTTTTAGAAGAAACATTTAATCCTCACTGAGTTTCTGTTTCTGTTTTTTTAATGAGTTGCTGCTATGCATTTATGCGACAGAGGATGCTGTAGTTAATCACTGGGTAGCAACATCTATTGAAGCCTGAGGACAATAGGTAGGATTTGGAGCAAATTTGGTCTTTTTTCTGCCTCATTATTCTAAATCAGCTGTAGGCAGAGTGCTGCAATGAACTTCCCGCTTTCACCAATCTAATTACTACATTCACTTCCTGGTTTAATTCCATGGTCCCTTGCCCCTTTTTTTTCTTGTGCCAAGTTATCCTTGGAGACTTGTCTATAATGCAAACTTAAGGTCCACGTGGCCACAGACAATAGGAAGTCCTTGTGCTGACCTCTCTATAACATTCCAAGGTCACCTAGGTAATTTTTAAAACCCTGTGGTTGCTTAGTGATCCAATCAGAAACACCAGGAGCAGACACCCTTCATCCTGAATTTTCTCTGCATTTTCTGGACTGTTATTTACCCACAGCAGCAGAGGGCAGCATAGTTCTGCACATGAATGTTAACAGCCATCAGGGACCTTGGTAAACAAGCAGAGGCCTGGTATCCACGGCCAGAGATTTCGATTCTGCGGCTGTTTGGTCAGACCCAAGAATCTTGGTGACCCTGGATGTGTTAACTTCTTCCTACATGCATTAGCTCCTTCACAATTACATAGCTACTTAATATTGACTTTCCAGGGGTAAGACTAAATTATTACACACTCATTGTTCTTGGGTAATTACTTGGAATTGGCTGGTCCTCTGAGATGGATTAAATGTGAGTATCTACACAATGGTAGATAAAAAATATATTGCATGGGCTATTAAATATTAATACCACTAAAATCATCAATAAGAAAACATTTTAGTTGATGGTAGTGGTCATGGGGTCTTACTAAATAAATCTTGATGTATAAACAGTATGAGATCTGAGGCAGGTAGAAACTCAGATAAAATTCTACAGGTGTGGTAAAATGGTGATATTCTACAGAAAGCCTAATGAGTCTTGTGGATGTGTTTATTCCTATCTTTATCTGGGACATGTTGATGACTCATGGGAGATTAGAAAATCCTGAGAAATGAGCCCACTTCCAGTTTTAACCCCATAACGGTTTCACTGGCATCTCAGTGGACCCACCACATTCCTGCTCTGTTATGGCTTGCCATAAAACCGATATGAAAAACCAGGAGGAAATGTTAACACAAAACAAGTTCAAAATCAAATGGAGCTTTTATGGAGAAACATGAAAAGCATTTTCCAGCTGGTTCATTCTCCTGCCTGCAGGTGGACTACTTACTGGCAAAGCTTCCTGCCTAAACTTTGCTTCTTTTCTGCTACCAGGGCTACTGAATTGTTTCAGAGAGAGAGAGAGACTGATTGAAGGTGTGTGTGTGTGTGTGTGCGCGCGCGCACTTAAGGTTTTTCTCTGAGAACATTCTTCATGCAATTATTACCTTTAGGCGGATAAAGATAGTGCCTATCTCATAGGATTGTTTATAAGCATCAAATGAAATGTTTGCAAGGTACTCAGCTAGTGTCCAATAAAGAGTAAGCTAGTACTGGGCAAAGGGTAGCCATTATTATTGAAACCCAAACTCAAAACCCGGTGACTGGGAGATGATGGCAATTAACCTACTGGCACAGCTAAACTCAGGTGGGAAATATTGGCTGCCTCCTGTGTGCAGGGTATTTGTTCAAACATCTTTGTTAATGACATTGGTGAGTTCAGGGGTCCTCATGGTGATAATACAATCCTTTCCTACCTTCCCCCTCTGCACCATCCTCATCCACTGAATGGGCTACAGTGATAGAAAATGTCACACTCAGTGAGCACCTCAAAAAATTGGGGGAACCATTGATCCTTTATCTCAGAACATGCAGTTCACTCTGTAACCCCCAGACCAGAAAACTTCAAGAGGGAGAGAAGTCTGGGTTATCACAAAATGAGGGTGCCACGTGTCCGAGAACTAGAGGTAAGATTGGAATCAAAGTTTCTTTTGTAATGGACAGGAAACCCTGAGGCAGCACCAGGAAAGAAAACCAAACAGATAAAAATAAAGCCCAACAAAATGTAACTTTAAACTTTGTCTGTGAGCAGTGCTTCTGGGTGATTCTTCTTTGGTCAGGGTATTAGCAGGCCTTTTTCTCTCTCCGTCCTCAGTGCACCCCACCTGGTGGCCCTAGATAGGAGCCACCTGGCTAGATGGGAGCCACCTGGCTAGATGGGAGCCACCTGGCTAGATGGGAGCCACCTGGCTAGGTGGGAGTTACCTGGATAGGTGGGAGCCACCTGGATTTTTTATGGCCATTTTTCTGTGGAGAGAATTACCATGGGTAGTTACCAAGGAGCACCTGCGGAATTGTTAATTTCCAGGTGCTCAAATTAACATTGGATCTTGCATTCTTAACTTTCTTTTGCAAAAGAGCTGATGACAATCAGGAGAAAGCAGGGTAAAGACCCAAGAAAGGAATCCCTTGTAATTAAAAGACTAAAATAGCAACACACACCTTTGCCAACTTCTTGCCTTGGTGGGACACCCTGTGTCTGTGGGAGCAAGCGCCCGCAGGCGCCACTGTAGTGGAGAGAGGCCTGCTGCATCCTGGAGCGGCCTTTGGCTCATCTGAAATGCTCCGCTTCATGACGTCAGCATTTCTGTAGCATTGAGGCTAAATGAGATCCCCAGGGTGGGTACGAGGTTTTTCATTAGCACAGCTCATGGGGTGAGACAGAAACTGAGGCAGTAGTGCTGTGTGTGCTCACGTGTGGCCACTGCTGTGCCGCAGAGACCGGCATGGAAGGATGGCCACAGCCACCGTGTCTCAGCAAACCCATTGCTAGGACCTGATACTTACATATGTCTTTAAAAAACTGCAGGCTGAGATGATGAAATGAATGCCTCACTGAGAAGATAGCTATGGCTCCCTATTTTGGTCCTTCCTCAGATGCACTCAACTCTTACACAGCTTCTTCAAAGAGTCTTGAGGGCCTTTCCTTGGGCCCCAAGGCTATCACTCCCTCGCTGCAGAAAATCACACTTCTTCCCTCTTACATAGCCTAGCGCCCAGATACCATTGCTGAACTTTTAATTCCTTCCTGGGAGAAATCGATTCCCTCTTGAACCTTGTGGAATCTCCCAGGTCACAGCCTCCAGGAAGAAAGCTGGCTCTGATACCAATATTTCTATCAATGAGCAAATCGGCATGCCATCCAGAAAAGTGCATGAAAACATGACACAAAGTGAGTATGGGGCGCAGAATAAAGGCGTGACCTATAGGGGTGGGAGCGTTTGCTTTCATTTTTTGTATAAGTCAGGCTGCTGACATGGTCGCACAGGCCCTCTGGCTTTGTCCTTTGCTCGCATAGATTAGCAGAGAGCAACTGACTGACACAGGTGGGATTTGCTGAAAGCTGTTAAAAATAAATTGTCCAAGGGGGAAGGATTTGGCTACGGAGGGACATTTCTGAATGGCATGTGCCTAATGTAGAAGGTCACTGCAATACTGAAATAGGAAATTAAGGCATGGCTGTGACCAGTTGTTATCAAGCAAATGTATTTATAGATCTGAGACCTCTAGTGGGGCATCCTGGGAGACTGAGGAGTCTTCTCCATCCGCTGTGGGGATGACAGGCACATGATCGTGAAACGCCTCTTCCAGGTGTCACGCTGAACTCGGTATCATTGGAGTAAGTGCACGAGAGGGGGAAATAACGAGCTGGGAGAAGCGTGCTTGTACATGGGGGAACACTGCAGCATTGTCTCTAGAGTTCATTAGAACTCCAGTGTAAGACTTAATTACTGTGCAAATGAATGGAAGACACAGTTGAGTTAAGTGGTATACAAAGCTCACTTTATGTTAGGTAAACAAAGGAGATTTAAGGCTGTATGTATAAAGGACTAGTTTTCATTCACTTCTGAAGTAAAATATTTTTGTCTCATTATTTTCTTTTCCTTTCTCATCATTTGAGTATGTCACTTTCCATCTAGAACCATGTATCAGATTATCATGATATCTAATGATTGATTTACTGTTAACAATGAAGAAAACATTAACTCAATTAAAGTTACAAATAATGTCTTGTTGAAATGTGATACCTGAATGGGAGTTGTGAAACGAAAGGGTGGTTTTGAAGGACCAGAAGCAGAATAAGAAATTTAAAATGATTAAAAGCCAAAGTCTTTAGAATGAGCCCTTCTGTGAAAACCGTACCCATTTACTGGGTCAACTCCTCGGGACACAGCTCCCGGGGAGCTGGTCACACGTGAGGAGTCTGGGGCTACGGTCATGGGAATTGCGAATAATCCCACCCTTCAGTTCAGGACCCACTGCTATACTGTCCACCCCCTCTTTTCCCGAGTTTGACTTTAACTGCACCTACAACATGAGATGCCAACAAATGCAAAAGATAAGTTTATCAAGTTTTGTGACTAATGTTCCACTTTATGCCCTTTTATGAAAATAAGCAACACATCTTTCTTTCAGCAGTTCAGTGACTTGGGAGTTCATTGTGCCAATATTGTTAGGATGCCAATTATATGTTTCTAGGCTGATTTGAGTAGCATTCTTTACAATTTAATCAATTTTAACACGAAATTTTGTCAATGACATTTAAATCCTTCAGCTTTCATTATTTTCTCATAACATTATAATTTTCAAGCCACTTATATCTGTTACCTACCAAACTATTTTTCTTTATAATTGGAAAAATAATGTTCTTAGTATTTAAAAACATTTATGAAACACATTGTATTGTAACAGTTCAGTATCTGCATTGATGAGGAACTCCTTTTCTTTTTTAAGTTATGAATTTGCTAGAGCATGAGATCTGTGAGGGCAGGAACTGGGTGTGTTTTTACTTAAAACCGCTACCAGTGTTTTCCTGGTGCCGGTTATATGTATTTATGTGGAGAACCTAACTCCTCTAATTATCAGTGTCTCCATGATGTGACTCCAGGCCCTATTATTTGTCTCATTTCACAAAGGGCTAGAATAGCACAGAGAGTTTAGTGATGCACTCAAAGTCACACAGCAATTATGGTGGAACCAGGCTTTGAATCATAGACATGCTCTTAACATATGTTCTTAACCACAATGCTTGAAGAAGCCCTCGTAAACACTGTGCTTGGCTTAGGATGTCCATATAATTTACGTCCAAACCAGGACACTTAGGAGATTGAAATAATTCCAATGATATCAGAACAGCAGGAGTAAAGTGGACGTTGTCCTGATTCAACAGGGATGTATGGCTAGCTTGGCTCTTCTGCTTCTTGCTAAGTAATTTTGTTGAGTGAATAAATGGGTAAGTAGAAGGATGGATGACTAAGTGTTCCTACCATTTTTCCCAGTGGGTCAGCTGCAGTATGGAAACTTTGATTTCAAAATATGAGCTTCAAGCTGACCTAATAAGAGAATATGGTCTCACAGAGGTGAACATAATAATTTTTTAAAAAGGAAGAAAAAGCAGGAAAGGTCTTATTTTTTAAAAAAAAAAATAATAAACTACCACCAGCTAATCAAGGGAGCATTAATTCTGATTCAAAGGAGCTTGAGAGAAGATGGTTCAACATAGTAACCAGATGGTCATAGCAGCGATCGCGTCAGCAGATGGGGTGAGGACCCGGGGAAAAGATCAGAACTCTTAACAAGAGTGAATTCCCGGAGCATGGAGGTGCCTCTGGGGCAGCCCCTCCAGCTATGAATCCAGAGACCCTGCAACACAGTCCAGGTCACAGTTGCCTAGATGTGGTCCTTGAACTCTTAGGAGCAGGGACTAATTAGAGGGGGAGTTCATACTTTTTAATGTTTTTTAAAAAATATATATTTTATTGATTTTTTACAGAGAGGAAGGTAGAGGGATAGAGAGTTAGAAACATTGATGGGAGAGAAACGTCAATCAGCTGCTTCTTGCACACTTCCTACTGGGGATGTGCCCACAACCAAGGTACATGCCCTTGACTGGAATCGAACCTGGGACATTTCAGTCTACAGGCTGATGCTCTAGCCACTAAGCCAAGCCAGTTAGGGCCTTTTTTATGTTTTAAAAGCTCCACCAGAAATCGTATTTCACATCTATGTCTATATCTATCTCTATATTTACTTTGAGTTAGAATTATATCAATTTAGTGAGAAAATGTTCATTATTTTATGATGATCAGAATTATTGGCAGTTACAGATTCCTTTATTAATACTTATTTAAATGTAGTATGTTTGATAGGCTGAATCTTAAAAAATGTGTAATATATGGGAAAGGCAATAGTCCAGGGCAGTGGAAATGTAGCTGACCACTGGGAGAGGCTGGGCATCTGTAGTTTGAAAGCTTTTAGTGATTCCTTGTTTCTTACATAATTGACTTACACCTGACTTGGCATTCAAGGTCCTCCACAATCTCACCTCACTGCTCATCCACTCCCCACCCAGATCCACTAGTTCAAACTGCTGGTCTAGTCTAACCACTGTCCTGAAAACACTTTCCACATCCTCTGGGCATCCGTAGTTCTGGCATCATTCATGTCTTCTCTATTTAACACTCTTTATTTTTCTAGTCACCCAGCTTTTTAAAGCAGATATTTCTGTGAAAAGAAGTTGCAATTCATATCAAGTAGTGAAATGGTTTTATTGTCCTCAGTGACCTTCCATTTACTTGAAAGTCAAATTCCTTACAATGCTCAATTTCTACCAGAATCCCCTTGCTCTTTCTGCTTCAGCCACACTGTCCTCCTTGTTATTTCTCAAATAATCATAGCAGCCTCCTACCTCAGGACTTTTGCACTCATCATTCTCTACTTCAAATGTTCTACCTTTCATGCTGCTTTTCCAATGTTCTCATATTCAAGAGTCCTTTTCTGACCACTCCATATGCACAGAGCTTTTCACTCCAGTACTACCAATTCCCTTTGTCCTGCTTTATTTATTACCATCTGACATGGAGGGCCTATCAAATAGAGGATGCTCAATACATATCTGTTGATTGAGAGATTTTCTCCGGAGTAAGAATTCTTTGGATTGTCGAGTTTATTTAGTGCAACTTCAGAAGGTGTCATTCGGAAACCTACTGACTATTATTTTGTTTTATGATGGGAGGATGACACACAAACAAGTTACATATTGGCACTTAAGCCTTTGGTCTGCAAGTTATCATTTAAAAATATTTGTAGTACTAACTATGGCCAAGCATTATTAAATAGAAGATATAACCCCTACATTCATGGAGTTTATAATCTAACTGGAGGCCCAGTGCACAAATGTGTGCACGTGGGATCTCTCAGCCTGGCTGGCAATTGGGGCCTAGTAGGGTCATCTTGCCCAATCCTAATTGGGACCTATCAGGATCAGCTGGCCGGGGGGAGGGGCCATGGGAGGTTGGCTGTGGGAGCACACTGACCACCAGGAGGCAGCTCCTTCATTGAGCGTCTGCCCCCTGGTGGTTAGTGCATGTAATAGCAATGGTCAACCAGTCATTCGATCACTTAGGCTTTTACATATATAGATGGGAGATATAGGGCTAAGTAAATATGCAGAAAAACATGCTCACCAATTGTGTGCACCAACTGTGCTAAGGACTGCAGAAGAAAAATAGTCCCGAGTACCATGAGAGAGAATAACAATAAAAAGGGGCTTAGAGGAGCCCCCTACCTATGGTGAGGAACAGATACATAAACTGAGACCTAGGTAGGCAAGGAAGGAAGTATGGGATTTAGAAGACCCCACCCCTTTCTGTAGGTCCTAAACTCCACTTGTGTTGGTTCAGATAATGCAAAGATTGCAATTGTAGTGTGGAAGTTTCTTTTTGACTTTATATCAATTAATTATTAGAGAATATGTAAGGAAAAATACGAAATAAAGTTGAATTTGAGTAATTATCCAGTATCATTTTGAAAAAATTAGGCCTAAAGTTTCTCCATTGTTCACTACAAGTTTTCAGGTCTAATCAGCTGTATCTGTGCCATTCAGCTAGGTAGCAACATATGGCTAGTTTCGTGTTTCCTTTTTATCTTTTTAAATGCAACTGCTAAAAGAATTTAAAATACATCTGTGGCTCACATTGTATTTCTGTTGGACCGTGCTGGTCTAGATAGCTGTGTAGCTGGATTTTTTTGTTCTTTTTATATGAAAATATCCACACAGGATGTCAGCAGGTCTAAAGAGAATTACAAATTGAATAGTGCATGAACAAAATAATTATTCTAATGGTCATCTAACATTTGCAGATACAAACTGTGGATGCTTGTAATTTTTCTTGTCAACTTTCATTTCCTTTTCTTTAGGTAAGAACATGTTAGTAGTCTTTTGAGGCATCACTCCTCCTCACTTCTAACCTCAGAGATCTTAGTGATGACTCTTCAGATTATGTGATCCAGGCTAGCAATCAAAGTGCTACCTCCCCTGGGTCGGGCATGTGATCCTGGACAGACCATCAATTCCAGGGCTTTTGCTAGAACTCTTAGGAAAGAGGAGCTCTTTCTGCAGGGGTTGCTAATTTTTGAGGTCAATAATTTGAGATGACTTTTTGAAACTAAACACTCTTACTATTGAAACCAATTGGAAGCAACTGGAACGTTTTCTGACAATGTTGCTGGGTCTCCTGAATCCAGCTGTTTTTGAAGCTGCAGCTCCTCCTAGACTTTATGTCACACACCCTGCTCCTGTTTTAGCTAATTGAGCCAAGTTTTGGTTATAGGCATGTTCTTGCTTAGATAATTGCTGAGATATATGCACTTGCTGAAGGCTTTTTAAAGAGAATGAACAGTTCTTCAAATGAACACTAATTAAGTCGTACGACCCAACAGAATAAAATCAATTAACGATTTTTTTGGATGATACTTTCTGTTAATTAATTGTATTTTCTTCTAATTAAAGCCCCTTTGCCAGGACATAATTCATAAAATGATTTTTGCCTTGAAAACTGTAACAAGAAGCCATAGCAAAAATGTGAAGGAATACTGATTTTAAAGGGTTCCAAAGAACATTTTTCTTGAGAGTCATAATTCAGATGGTCATACATGTAGATGTCTGTTAGCCATGTGGCCAATTTCCAGTTCAATTCAATTGTATAAATGTCTCATTAAGGGGCAGAAATTTAACCAGAACCAGTAAGTAGTTAACTCGGGGAGTTTAATGAAAACTCCCAGTTAATATTGGTTATCTTTGCATTGTTTTTCCTTTTCCTTTAATGATTTCCTTCCAATTAAATATCCAACCTAGAAACACCAGCAACATCCTGAACCCGCTGCAGGATTTTCATCTCTAAGTTTCCATTTTAGCTCAGTCACTGGGTTTGTATTTTAACCAAGTGACAGAACCTGCCTATGTGAACCTAGGACCGATACCTGTGTCCTCTGATGCCAGTGCATGGGGGAAGACTTAACAGCCTGTGTGTGGCATGCTCGCTGCTGTTACAGTTCGTTATTAATATCTGTCAGCAGCCAAGTCTTGGTGGATGGTCATGGATGAAATTAACTTAGCTCTGCTATGCAAGGAAAGCTATAATTAACAACCCCAAAAGTGAACAAATATTTTTAAAGCGGGTTTTCTCCTTCTAAAATTCTGACTTAGGCCAACAGTAAGTGGGAAAATTCAATAAATATATATGTAAGAAATAAAGAAGTCCTTCTCAGACATTCTAGAACATCATTCTGCAGTGAAAAGTGAAATCGCAATCAGTGTGACACGGAAAGATGGTTTTCAACCACAGGAAGATTGTGTTGTTTCTGACCTTAAACAAAACAAAAAGCATTTTCTGGTTCAGAAAAGTTAGCCTGAGGACTTTTAATCTTTGAGCCTTGTTATTTGATACTACATACACATATATACATATTAGAGGCCCGGTACACAAATTCGTGTATGTGAGGGAGGGGGGTCCCTCAGCTCAACCTGCACCTTTTCCAATCTGGGACCCCTCAGGGGATGTCTGATTGCTGGTTTAGGCCCAATCCTTCTCACAATTCAGGACTGCTGGCTCCTAACTGCCTCTGCCTGCCTGCCAGATTGCCCCTAATTGCCTCTGCCCTGGCCCCTATCACCATGGCTTTGTCCAGAAGGATGTCCAGAAGACGTCTGATCTATACGGTCTAATTAGCATATAACCCTTTTATTAGTAAAGATGTGCACGCACATACATGTTTGTCCTGCACTCCCTGTTAGAAATTTTAGTTTTTAGAAGGACTGTCTTTATTCTCTATGCCTATCACATAGAAGTGTTTACTGGGTTGGCTTTTTATAGACAACATCTTAATAAAATAAAAATTATTATAAATGCAGTTTCCATTCAAATCACAAGATTAGACATGGAATATATTCTTAGTGACTAAATAATCCTAGAAATATATGATGATAAAGTCAGTGGAAAATACAATGTAGATATGAATTATCTGAAGTAATTCCACTTGGTTGATTAAAGGTATCTTCATGGGATGGATGTTTATATTCACATCATTGGTACAGATGCATGAAGACAGAACTTCTGTCACTGTGTGCCAAGTCATTGGGGTTTCTGAGTGCCCTCCATTTTCAATACCCTTGGCTTCTCTTGGTCATCTGATTGTGAAGAATTAAAATGTGGCAAAGAAAAGGTCTCTAACACAAACCAGTGGAAAAGAGAAAAAATGCCACCAAGGCTTAGAAGAAAGCACAGGAAGATACTCATAGATCCCAGGGCAGATCCCGACTGTGGGACTGTGGAAGGAGCAACTTCATGGCAGACAGCTCAGCCTGGGGAGGGCAGGGCAAGTGCTGGGCATGCATCCTCGGGGAGCACCTGGGCAGGAAAAATCTCCAAGGGAAGAGGGACGGTTTCTAGTTCCAAGGAAAACCATGCACAGCACTGGGGGTGGGACACAGGCCTGAGAGGGAGGAGCACCAACCTGCATGCCTCCAACCACCAGTCCTGGAGTAAAGTTACCTGAGGCTGTGCCTTCTCCCTGAAGGTGAGGGACTGGGCAGGGCAACTGTTACAATAAGGGACCCATGATGGGGGCAGGACACCAGGGCATGGAGCTCTTTGAGTGTGCAAGACTTCTGGCTCTAGTTAGTGTAAAAGCAGCAACCTTTACTATTAGTGGTCATCTGACTCCAGGTCTACTGGGGACCCTCACATATCCAGGTGCTGTCCTCTGGAACCTCAGCCAGGGGTGTGTGTGTGTGTGTGTGTGTGTGTGTGTGAGAGAGAGAGAGAGAGAGAGAGAGAGAGATAGAGAAAGAGAGGGAGAGAGAAACTATTCTAATGTATCTCAACCATAATTAAACATACATTTAAACAAATGTATGGGAAACTTACCTTTCTTCTCTCCTCAGCGGCTTCCAGTTTCTTCTGAATCTCCTCTAGGGACAGGTCTTTCTTCTTGGGAGAAGCTAAAGTTCGCGGGGCTTCTGAGATGGGAGATGGTGGCTTTAAGATCAGCTCGAAAGCCTGGCCAGAGGCACGTTTGTTGATTTGCTTCACTTCCATGTCTAAGAAAGGAATATGTGAGGATGGTAGGCACACAGAGTTTGAATCAGGCCTCATTTTAATCATCTGAGTCCCGGTGATTGGAAACAGCACTGCTATGCTGTCAGATAGGACACAATGCTGCGTAGGGTACTTTGCTCCACCTCATTTGGAAAATACAGAACCTCTTTCTGTGGTGCAATGATGGATATATTTTAAGAGAATAAATATTTACGGTGTCGGGGAACTCAACAATGCCCACAGGGCTTTGAGTAATGGCAGACATTCTTAGGAGAAAAGAGCCTGAATTGATTTTAATTTAAAATCAATTTTGATTTTCCTTTTGCATGAATATGGGCTTCACATGACAACCAAGTAGCACAGACTTCGATGGTTTTGTGTGTGGGAATTATCAGGCTGGAGGCACTTTCAGGCTAAATGATGAGAAATAACGAAGTCCTCCAGTTCCCATATACAGTCGTGTTATTGGCCCCAAATCCAAACTGTTTTGAGCCATAGATAAGCAATGGTAGCTGGACCCAGCATGTGAGGACCAAGCTCCATCACAAGAGGAGCTGGAAGGGGGAAAGGACAGTACCCCGCCTACCCAGGGGCAGCCTTTCTGGTGTGAACTCACCATCGTAAGTGTAGATGCTGATGTTGCGTGGCTCGGGGTAGAAGCAGGAGCAGATGAGCGAGAGCATGGACAGCTCCTTCATTTTCTCCTTGTAGGCTGGAACAAAGGGGATGATTAGAACCTCTCCTCCCCTCAGCTTCTTCTTTTAAAAAAATACTTTTATTTATTTTTAGAGAGAGAGGAAAGGAGTGGAAGAGAGAGAAACATCGATGTGAGAGTAGAACAGCAACCAGTCAGCAATTGAATCACAACCCAGGCCTGTGCCCTGACCATGAGGATCCAGCGGGCAGCGTTTTGTTCGGAATGCTGACCAACCAACCGAGCTCCACAGGCCGGGGCCTCACTTTCCTCTTACTGCCTCTTTGGTTAAGCAGTAATAGCCTTCTCCAGAACGTATACAGCCAGGGGCCCTGCTCAGCTCTCTTTCACAAAATATAATAAACAGATGAAAGATTAAGACAGAACTCTGAAGTGAAATTTTTTTTTTTTTTTTTACACAGGACATAAATGGTGTGTACCAGCCGGTTAGGTAAGACGGTGGAGAAAGGGGATTAAAGGAAGAAAGGTGGAAGGAATGAGATCCCACAGGACAGGAGGGAGTGGTGACAGGAAAGATCTGGAGGAAGCAGGAGCAGAAAAGAGAAGAGATGGGGCAGTGCAGCTCATGCACAGGCCTGTGGCATGTGAGACTCAGGAGGGACCCTGAGCTGGCTCAGCCTGAAAGGCTTTCACTGGAGATGGCAAAGAACTCATTGGGATAGCGAGTGAGCAGATACATCCTCCAGGGACCCAGGTTGCTACTTTCCCTTAATCCCCAAGGGCATTTTCCTCGTCTCCTTCTTTCAGCACACACTGAAAACCTGGCCTAAGACCCAACATGGATCTCCTTTGCTCTCTGTGGAACCCAGTTTGGGTGCCCACCTCGCCAGGTGGCTGCAAGAGCTCAGATGGGCACCTACTTCCTCCATATCTCCCCTTCCCATTTAATTTCCCCCTTTATTCTTCAAGGGGTGCTCTGCCCAAGTGACCATGAGGGCATTTTACCACTGTTAGTGGTCATGAGGACAAGTGATGGCCAGATGTTGATCCTTTAGTTAGCAAGATTAATAAATTAAGAAAAATGATAGGCATATGATGCTCTAACTTGTAATACAATATAGAAGAATGTACTGAACTTCCCAGGTAACACCGACCTCTTGGCAGAGTCCTCTGATCACCACTGTAACACAAGGGAGAGTGGGAGATGCATCTTGGGGAGATGCAAACCCTCAGAGGATAACCTTGGGCTCTAGTGACAGGGGTACCTTTGCTGGCCAGCGATTAACAGATACAGCACCCGGAGGTTTTAGAGCTACAGAAGTTAGATGGGGAAGGTCCCAAGAGAGCATTTAGTCAACTGTCCCCTCACCTCACCATCAATTTAGTACAGAAAAATGGCCCACAGAGGGCTAAGTCATCTGTGGCCAATGACAAAGCTGGGCCTCTGGATAAAATGCAGTAACTCCAGGCCAAGGTTGCCAACAGGCCTTTGTCTAGCTGTTTTCAGGATGAGGTTCAATGTGCCTGGAGAGCTGGACCTGCCTGGTCAGAGGAGGGTGGGGACGGTGGTCAGGAATGGTTTCACAGCCAGGGTTGCTAGATTTAGCAAACGCACATATAGGACACCAAGTTAAGTTTAATCCAAATACTGCACCAGACATGCGAACAATCTTCCTTTGCTTTTCTGAAACTCAAATTGAACTGGGTGTCTTGTATTTTATATGGCAGCCAGAGAAAATGGAGAGGGAAGGTGCACTGTTCATTGACATGGAGTTGGGACTCTTAAGAGTCCACATGAGAGACTTTTATGGACTCTGGGTTCTCAGAAGGGTTGAAAACTCCAGGAAGTACACCCACTTCCTAGTTTTTGTGAATGGGGTCCTCTGTGTGCCTGGAGACAGTGTGGCCACAGACTGTGCTACCATGGTAGGAAGTCTTCCCGGGAGTCAGTTCTACTCCAAGGTTTCGGGTAAAATGCTTGGAAATTTTGCTCATGAAATGGTTTGTGACTTACAATGTCTTATTTGCCTGGAAACAAGCATAGATAGATTTTATCTAGGAATGTTAGAATATCATGAATTTTAAATGTAATCTTAAAAGAAATGTGAGCTTGGGAGTTTGGTTTTGCATCAACCCTTAGTAATATTTTTATGAGAAACTTTGAGAAGCAGAGGTGGCAGTTGGCTGGTGTAAGCCCATCAGTAACATCCCCTTTCACTGTCAAAGTCTGGCTATGACATTCATCCTAGTAACAGGGAACCATTAAACATTTCCAAGGGGCGGAAGGCAGAGAGACGGGGGCGGGGGGAGGCTCTCTTTATATTTATTTGGTCACATTATGCTGGAAAACCTGCCACTCGAAGACACATGTGAGAAACACCTGAATGAAGCTTGAGGGCACCATGGTTTGGCGTTGGAAATGGTAGTGCCAGGGGAAAAGGACAGGGAATGCAAGAGAATGTGTGAAAGGAGCACCTTGACAGGAAATAATATTTGAATGAGGGCCCATGGCAGAGGGGAGAGGGAGCTCATGGATGGTGGTCAAGGGGAGCTTTCCAGAGAAAGTGTCCTTAAAACCAAGTCCCGTGAGCAAGTTGCTCTTGCAGAAAGGAGGGCATGGGTTGAGGTGCTGAAATGTACATAATTTGGATAACTTTTGTATGCACAATAAAAATATCCCAAGCAAATGCAAAGGCTATTAGAAACACGCTAGTATCTCACTATTGATATTTCCTACTTTTAAGTGACAATTGTTCTTATCAGTTTTTGAAAATCAGCATCTATTAATCTTTTCACAGCACCCTAGCGCATACAAGCAGAGCTGGATGCACAAGTGCAGGGATGTGGGAGGTGACCGGAAATTCCATGTAATCTTCTATATAGTTGGTTGCACTTGCGATTTAACTATTAATGTTTTCAAGGAGGTGTATTTCTCCAGTGAATTCATTTAACATTCAACCCACATGATGCCTAATGATTCTATAGCAATATCCACAAAGCCTAGTGATGTATGCACAGTGATAGCTTTGCCACTTTCCCGAAAGGCTACATGAGCTGTGGATACTGGTGACAGCTGCCATTCGCTGAGCACAAGCGATATAGTAAGCATGGTGCATAGCCGTTTGCATGCATTTTCTCATTTAGTCATCTCAACACAGCTAGGGGAGAGGCACTGTACTAGTCTAGACTCACAGATGAAGTAAACGCTCAGAGAAGTAGAGGAACTTGAGCAGCATGCGACACGTCAGAGTGGAGTTCAGTTGGTTGGGGTTTATTTGCTCCTGATTGGCTTGTGGGCATAGCTTGATCAAAGGTACGGTAAATTTGCATATTACTCTTTTATTAGATAGGATATGAGGCTCTTAAATTTCAATTAGATTGAGTCTTGGCAAAGCATCAGGACAAGGAAAAGAAACTGGATGACATGAATCAGTCCTTGTGATCAAAACTGTGCTAAGGAAAGTAAGTGGTGCTGACCTGGGACCTAACCTTCCTGGTGTTGCTAAAAATTCAGAGCACATTTCTTGAACAGTTTGCATAAAGGTCTATTTCTTTGATGTTGGGAAGTCTATGCATTCTAGAGGTCCGTATTGTTGCTGCAGTTCTAAGTGTGCCTTTCAAAATTGTACAACTTACAATAGTTACTAGCACCAATTGTGAGACTGAGAAAAGCATTTTAATTTGGTGTTTGTGCCAATAATACTCATCTAGTTCTATGCCATGGGATAGAATCCTTATCTGGGTACATTTGTTGTCTGAGGTGTACAGCATTCTCCCCAAATGCTTCCTTAGGAAATAAAGGATGTTTTGTAATTCATAGACAGTAACTATTTCAGACATAGGCCACGAAAGCCTAAGGTAGGTTTCGCATGTTTCTAAAACCCTAAGGAGAATTCAATGAAACTTTTAAAGATGCATGTTATGGAACATTTACTCAATAATGTCCTAAAAATAGGATTTTTGAATAACATTCATTGAAGGTCTATTTCAGTCATCCACTCAAAAACTGTGCAGTCCACAGCTGGCGTGGCTCAGTAGTTGAGCATCGACCCATGAACCAATTCCCGGTTGGGGCACATGCCTAGGTTGTGGGTTTGATCCCCAGTGTGGGGTGTGCAAGAGGCAGTCAAGCAGTGATTCTCATCACTGATGTTTCTATCTCTCTCTTCCTCTCTGAAACTAATAAAAATATATTTTTTAAAAAAACAAACAAACTGCAGTAATGCTTATGTAGTGGACAAATTGGTATAGTGGACAAAAGTGATCAGTCAGGGAACATTTTTCTGCTGAAAGAAAAGTCTCCAGACTTTGTGAGCCCTACTTAAGTGACATGTCCTATAGTTGCTTTGTCTCAAGAATAGAATGAAAAAATACACATTTATACACACACACACACACACACAGTCAAGGCTTAGAACTACTCGGTATTTAAAAATGACTGCAGTGCTATTATTTCTGAGTATCTCTGGGAGGAGGTGAGAGTAACGAAGACTTGGCAACGAGTGCCTAGCATCATAATGTCACAGCTCCTATGTGTCATTACTGTCAGCATCCATTTTTGAGGTAGTTAATAGCGTGAAAGTGATCCTTCAGGCTAACGTAGACATGCCACAAAAATTGATTTTTTTGCTTTGGAAATCAAATGGGACTTCCACAGGGTTTGGTAGGTAAAGACTCATTTTCTGAAATAGGATTCATCAGAGCACATACCAGAACTTTTAATGAGCATAATTTTCTGCAAGGAACTAAAAGCAACATGCAAAGCAAGTCACGTCTTTGCATCTGAGTCCCACTGTGAATTTCTTGTCATCACATCATAGCAGCATTCAAACGTACAAGACAGCCTAGTCCAGAGGACACTGCCTACATTTGCTTTCTTTCACACTTTCTGTTTTCTCTGAATATTTGAAAATAAAAGGTCTTCCAAGAAATCGTAAACATAAGTTCTTCACGCTCACACTGTGATAGATGTAGTTTTGTTGAGTTGCTATTTTTTTGATGCCAAAATATAATTTTGCTTTTTAAAATTTTTTATTTTTTACTTAAAAATTTTTTTTTATTGTTTAAAGTATTACAAATAGTATCACTTTTCTTCTTTTTGTAATAAAACAAATGGGAAGAGAAGACAAAGAAATCGAAAATTGGGTTTTGATTTACTTGAAATAATTACATGGCACAAAAACTCAGAAAGATTTAAAAAGTAACCATGTGTTCTGTTGCAGGTGGATTTCTCAATATACAGAAGCCATAACATACAAAGCAGAATCCCCGAGACCAGTAGTTTGCTCAGACTTCGAGGAAACACAGGATGGGGCAAAGGTAGGTTTACGGTTGTGAGTACACAAAACAGTTTATTCTTGTGTTATTATTTATTAATTATTAATTATTCTCCATACGAACAACTGTAACTCTACTTTAGCCAAATCCTTCTATCATAAAGGATTGTTAGTTTGGTTTGGTTATAGCATTGTTTTTCTACTTTTTGAAACCTGGTTGACTTGGATTGGTGAGCACCATTAAGTCCATCAATTTATATGTTTAAATTATTAAGAGGTTTTGGCTATTGGTTATTTGTCAAGGACATCTTCCTTTTCAATTAGTGGTCAGCAAACTCATTAGTCAATAGAGCCAAATATAAACAGTACAACGATTGAAATTTCTTTTGAGAGCCAAATTTTTTAAACTTAAACTTCTAATGCCACTTCTTCAAAATAGATTCGCCCAGGCTGTGGTATTTTGTGGAAGAGCCACACTCAAGGAGCCAAAGAGCCGCATGTGCTCTTTGCCGACCATGGGTTTAGGTAATTAGTTTATTCTGTTCAGCCATGCCAGCAGGACTGAAAGCTGTGTCTCCCAGCTTCCATTTTCCTGCATCCCTTCTCTCTAGTGGGTTGTTACATATCTTGCTGCAATGCATCACCAATACAGAGCAACTGTTGTTTTTTTCTTATTTCATTCAAAGAAAAATTTCAACAAAAGGAATCCAATTCTTTTGAAGCTGTTTAACTCAATATTTCTTCAATGTTAGTCCTAAACTAAGAAAAGACTGTTCATCCTAATGTCTGAATTTCATTTTCTTTTATTTGCGCCACTACTAAAAATATTTTTTAAACCAAGTTTTTGGTTGATAGAAGCGATGCCGTTCTTTTCTCTGTTCCTTTGAGTGTTGGCAAGGCATTTCAAAAACCTTGTTAGATTTTTTTTTTTTTAGTGAAGATGTCTGAATTTTCTTTAAGGCTGAGCTCCCCTCCCAGGGCAATATACTATGATCTTGGAAGGATTTAAACTGTATCGATGCCTTAAGATGAAACTCCTCCAATGCCATCATCTCATATTCCTGAGAAAGTGGGTGTCTATCTTATCTGTATTTGATGGCATAAATTTGAAAGTATTTTTAATATCTAGATTGTTATCATCCACAATATTAAATTGGAACAAGGACTCTACTGAACTTGTAAATATAAGTACATATTTCTGTAATTTATCTGCATTTGTCATAAAGGTAATTCCTAATTTGTGTAAGATACATGTATGTGAATTGATATTTTGGAGGCAAAACCAAAGTTAAAATAGTCTTTTATATCCATAGCCAGGTATCAGATGTGTGAACACTAATTTGATTTCTCAGGATATCTTTTTTATCCTAGCAATTAGATTCTAACATCTTATAGATCTTTTGATTGGTACCAAAAACACTATTAATTAGAAAGGTGTTACTTTCATGAAAGACTCAGAAATAATACCAAACTCTGAGAATCCATATCCTTTCCCCCACTATAGTCATCTAAGGAACATTCTATTTCCAGTGTTTGGTTCTAGGATCTTCCTTGTGGGTATCTACTAATGAGTTGAGAGGAGGAAGCTAAACAGAACTAGAGAAGAAAATGTCTGTGAAAGCAATGATATAGCTGAAGGAAGGATGTTGAAAAGGAAAGTAGGGGGCAGAAGAGTCAGGCAGGGAAGAGACTGGAGATGCAGGAAGGAGATAACAGCCAAGCGGTGTGGGATTAGAATGAAATGGTTTAATAAGATCTTAAGAATCAGAAACTCCGTGTATGTGTGTGAGCACATACATGCACCCTATAATGCCCCCTTTCTTGCTCTTAAGGAGACTTTTACGTTTTAATAACTCTGGAATCAGTTTTTATTTCTACTAAATGTGACATTTTATGTTGATAAGACTTACTGGGTAGGTGAGAAGAGTCAGTTTTATTGAAACTGTTTTTATTGAAACTGTCAATTATATGTATACTATATGTATACTAATTTGTTAAAGGGGCTCGGCCCTCACAGCCCTGACTTCATCAGCTGTCCGATCTAGTTAGCATATTATACTTTTATTATTATAAATGTATATACTTAAAGTGGGATGACATACGAAATATGACAGAAAAACACAAGATGAGAAATAAATGCAGGAGAAATGTGCTTTTAATTTTGGCATTACCCAGAGTGGATTTGTCTTGGAGATGCACTATACTGGCAGCTGCATCATAAATATAATATTAGCCCGGCCAGCATAACTTAGTGGTTGAGCATCGATCTATGAAGCAGGAGATCATGTTTCAATTTCTAGTCAGGGCACATGCCTGTGTTCCAGGTTCAGTCTTCAGTGTGGGGCATGCAGGACATAGCCGATCAATGATTCTCTCTCATCATTGATGCTTCTCTCTCTCTCTCCCTCTCCCTTCCTCCGGAAATCAATAAAAAATATATTTTAAAAAATGAATATAATATCAGTTCTCCCTCTATCACAAGGAATTACTTAGTGATCAGTTCCTAAATCTTAAGTAATTTCTAGATTTGTTATTATATGTGGAAATTCACAAAGTATTAGAATTTATTAAAACATATACAAATATCAGCCATGTTATATACATGAAACTAATATAGTGTTATATGTCAAAGATATCTCAAATAAATTTAAAATTTTACTTTATGAAAACATTTGAAAAAAGATGGTTTTATTGATCTCAGAGTGAGAAGGGAGAAACCTGAATGTGAGAATAAAACATATACTAGTTGCATCGAGCACACACCCCACCTGGAGCTCAAACGCACAACTCAGGCATGTGCCCTGACTGGGAATTGAACCCCCAACATTTCAGTGCACAGGATGATGCCAAGCCAACATAGCCTCACTGGCCAGAGATAGATTTTTACTTTAAATTAATGTTTTTATGTAGTGTTTCCATCATTCAAATAAGGGGTCTAGAAAGGGAATTAATATTTTTATTACAAAGTGTTTATCGTTTAGTTGTTACTTAACAGCTGAGTGATTTAGGTAGTATTATTTCCTCCCTTTCAGAACTGAGACACTTGTGGTCCAGAAATGATAATTTGTTCAAGGATTATAAGGTAGTGATTAGGGAAGCAGGGTAACTCTTGCTTTAAACCAAGCCTCCCACACACTTGTCCTCTGCCTGGTACTGGTTGCTTTGCTTGTGCAGTTGCTCCAGGGGTGACTCGGAGAGCAGAGAATGTCAAGGTGATGTGGGCAAGGGGCAAACGTGAAGCCAGAAGAAAACTGTATTGAGTTTTACCTCTGGCTTGTCTGCTTTCTCCCTTTTTCTGTGTCTGCTTGCTGAGGCTTTCCCCAGCAATTCTCTCCACTTCGCTGTGCCACCTTCCCTTAAATAAGGTTTGTTTGGGGATAGTTAGTGGGGACTGACTGTAACAGAACTTATAACCTGAGGATATTGATTTTTTAAGGGAGTAAAAAAGATAGGGAAAGATAGAAACATCAATATAAGGGAAACACATCAATTGGTTTCCTCCTGCACAAGCCCTGACCAGGGAGAAGTCTGCAACTGAGATGCGCACCCTGGACCGGAATCAATCTTTGATCCACAGGCTGACGCTCTATCCACTGAGCCATATTGGCTAGGGCTGTAGAAGAACTTTCAATGAGTTATTGCTTCTTCTCAGCCAATGTTCTTCTTTCTTCTTTTAAAGAAGAATTTTAAGTTGAACCGAAGTATAAGCCTTTCAATATCAGACACTCTTGTCTGAACAAGCCACTCAACTTTTATTTCATTTATGATTTTTTTTTTGTTAAACATCACCAGAGGATATTTTTTCCATTGATTTTTAAGAGAGTGAAAGGGAGAGAAAGAAAAACATCGATGAGTGATTGGTTGCTTCTTGCACACACCCTGCCTCGGGCCAAGGATGGAGCCTGCAACCCAGGTACTTGCCCTTGACTGGGAATTGAACCCAAGACCTTCTGGTCCACAGGCCAAAGCCCTGACCACTGGGCACACAGGCCAGGGCTTAATTTTTATTATTTGGAAAGTATTTTTTAAAAAGCAAACAACTCAGTTTCTGATTGTGCTCCTTGCTCCCTGTTACTCATTCTGAATGCATGGCATTGTCATTTTCATGAATAAAATATCCACTCATTCCACCTACTGATAATGAAAAATGAACCTTTTGGATTTATGTGGTGTCTGGCAGATCTGAATCACTTTCACATTTGTTTCATTTTAAGACAGAATAACCTGTGTACTATGCTCATCTCCTAGGCATTATGTGAAGATTAAATAGATTTTTTCTAAGAACTACAAGGTCTAATATAGGTAGATCAAGCTACCTAATTTTTCCTTTTGAACATTTTCCAATCTTCTGTGTTTGTCTGCTCTTTTTTAAAAAACCAACAAACAAACTATAAAAGGAAAATGTAGCCCTCAAGTCCAATGGAAAGATGATTTTTAAAGTAACAGGAGTCTTAGATATTCTATAATGTGCATCAAAAGACTAGAATTGACTGGTAATTTTTTTTGAGTGTGTGTTTTTGAACAATGATAGTGTGAAGGATGTCAACCAGCACTTCTTAGACAAAGCTAGGACTTAAATAACTGCAATAGACACTAGTTTTGGGAATAAAAGGCTCTAGGCAGTAATAAAGACAATTGTGTTGTGAAGCGGGTCCCCAGGGCAGTGCCTGACTCCCCAGCCAAGTCCACAGCCTGAGATAGCTGGGGCCCTTCCCGTTAGTCTGGAGGTGAGAACAATGAAAGCTTCATGAGATTCTCTGGTCTCAGCTTTGAAACAGCCAATATGTTCTAAGTGGAGCTCGGCCTTGGGAGTTTGGTTTCTATCCACTAGGAAGTCCAAACGGGAAGATTACTCTTTAGGTTTACAATGAGTTGATTTGTGGAGTGAAATTAAACTATATGGCTGCAGTTTGTAGGGGGGGGAAACTTCCAGAAGAGGGAGTAGGAGGCTAAAACTCAAACTTCAATGCTTTCCTGTACAAGTGTTTGTGGGACTAGGTTTAGACACATTGCATCCATTTCTTTCAATCCTGCCATAAAGACAAACAGCTAGAAGACAGACAGAGTCTTATTACTGAGGGTCACTTTTATAGGAAGTCCTTGTTGCAATGATGATGTACAAATTGTGACATCAAAAGCACACCTAGCCACTCCGGAAGAGTAACTGACACATAAGCCCTCTTACCGGTGGTGCTTTTGCAATGATTTTGCTTAAAAAAAATCATGCCAGGGAACATTCTTCTTAATGTACCTTTCAATACCACGTAAGAACCGTAATGATCTACTCTGGTTACAAAGCAAATTTTTGGAATCTTGTACTTTTTCGAAGCAGTAAATATTTTTATCTAGAGATCAGCAAAATTATCAGTAAGAAAAATCTTAAATTTTTTCGCTGTGGTTGGATAGTGTAACATGTGGCTTCTTTTCTTAAGAAGCACAATTCCCCGCGAAGCTGTTTCAGTGATGAGCACAGGGGTTGCTGGGATGCATTCATTAACATTTACAGCCTCATAAAAGTGTTTTGTAAGAACGAGTGTACACAAAATGATATCTTTAATCACGGCCAGGAAAAGTGGGTTATACAAACAGATTCCACTGCGAGCGTCTCCGCGCTGCCTTCATTAAAAGGTAATTAAACAACGTTGCGCGGGATGTCACAGCCTTCCAGGGGCTGTCTGCCGCCTGCCTGCTTCAGAGGCAGTCACATCGGGAGGCGCTTGAAGCAATTCCAATGATTCCATTAAATGTGGATGCCTGGAAGCATATTTCTTTCAGTCTTAGATTTATTTCATAAGACAAAATATTAGAATTGGTATCTACGGTCAACGGAAGGATCCATTTTGAAACGCATTATCCAAGGTAATACCGATTAGGTTACATCCAGATTTTATTTCCCCCCAGAAACTGGTCATCATAGTGTGCCCACATCAGAAATCCCTGCTGCCGCTCAGTGCACTGTTCAGAGCCACGTGCTCCATACACTGCAACCCTCCACGATCTCTTAAAATCTTCCCCTAAAAGCCCAAATCATGGCAATTATTTTAAAGTCCCAGAGGAGCTATTGAAGCCAGCCATCGATTTGGAGGTGTTTCCTCTTCAAGCTGAGTCTGCTCAGGAGAGTGAGACCTCTCAGGCCTGTGACACTGAACAGCAGCTTCACGGGTTTGACCTCCCGTGGAATCACCCGCCAGGAAGCAGGTCCAGGAGCATCTGGTGTTGGTTAAAGGCGCAGATTCTGGAGCAGATGGTCTGAGCCCAAATTCTGGATCTGACAAACTAGGTAACTTGGCAGCCAAATCACCTCACCTCTCTGTGCCTCAGTTTCCCCACCTGTAATATGATCTACTTTTAAGGATTATTGGATGGTTAACATAGGTCCTATGTATAAACTGTTCAGTGCCTACCAAGTTATGTAAGGGTTAAATCAATCAATAAAAGTCAGGTTACAGAAATCTTTGTGCCAGAAAAGTGATTCTTTGAAGAAAGCAATGTCACAGTAAAATTGCTGGTTAAAGGGCCTCAGTCTTCGAGGTCGTCAGGATGAGACTTTTGTTCTCTCCACATGAGGTGCCCTGCAGCCTCACAGGGCCAGAGTCCACCGTCTTGAAGCACACATTACTTTCATAAGGCTGTGTCAGCAGGTTTTCTTCTTTCTTTAATGGGCCAGAAGTTGCAAAATGGAAAGTTTCCTAGCTTTTGAGAGACCCTAAAATGAAGTTAACAACAAAAGATGGAGGAGGCTTAATCCAACTTCATTGAATAATAGTATATCCTCCCCACTCTGTGGCCAGTTTTAGTTGGGATGCTTTTGGTACCCTATTTGGGAAGCATTGCATTTCTCATTTGAGATACTTTACATGTAGTATTGTTTTGTAGGGTAACATTTCCAGGAATGTGGTAGTGTTTGTAGGGCAGCCACCCACTGCAGGCGAGGACTGACATGTGATGTCTCTGCTGATGGTCCTCGCAGACTCATTTCCCCTCTGACCTGACTTTCTTAAAAAGTATTGAGACAAAAGGGGGGTCCCTTCCTGGCTTAAGAAGGCAGAAAGCCCACAGGTAATCTGTGTGCTGATCTGCAGCCACACTCAGCTATCGGCTTCCTCATGCAGCGTCCAGGAAGACATGCTGGCAGAGAGCTTTGGTCAGCAGGGAGTATGGGGCACATCGAGAGGCAGTGTTAGTGCAGTTCACCCTCTGCTTTTTTTAAAAAAACATATTTTATTGATTTTTTACAGAGAAGAAGGGAGAGGGATAGAGAGGTAGAAACATCGATGAGAGAGAAACATCATTGCTGCTTCCTGCTCACATCCTACTGGTGATATGCCCTCAACCACGGTACATACTCTTGACTGCAATCAAACCTGGGACCCTTCAGTCCACAGGCTGACGATCTATCCACTGAGGCAAACCGGTTAGGACTCTGCTTTTTTTTTATTGTTGTTAATCTTCAGATGAGAGTATTTTTCCATTGATTTTTAGGGAGAATAGATGAGAAGGAAAGACAGAGAAACACTGATGTGAGAGAAACACATCAATTGGTTGCCTCCTGCATGGGTCCTGATCAGGGCCTGCGCTGGGGAGGACCCTGAAGCCAAGGCCCGTGCCCTTGACCAGAATCGAACCGGGACCCTTTGGTCTACAGGCCAACGCTCTATCCACTGAGCCAAACCAGCTAGGACACACCCTCTGTTTTAATTGCTTCGGTAGAAGGTAGATTTGCAGTGAATTAGTTGCATGGCAAATGGAATTTCAGACTTTTGTACATTAATTCACAACTAAAAGCTGCCACATTGAACTCATTGTTTTGTAAATAACAGTAAGTTATCGATGCTGGATATTGATTTATCAGTCTTTCTCAACTGTACCACAAGCCACATTAATTTCTTCTTAGACACATGTGCGTACACACACACACACACACACACACACCTGCACACACACACGCACACATATAGCAAAGTGCTCCTTTCAACATTTCTCCTGAAGGTCTGTTGCTGAGTCCTAATCCCTGCAATAGGAATATATTTTAAAAATCCAATGAAGAGAGATTGATGGCAAAAAATACGTAACTCCAGAAGAATGAACTTCCTAAGCATGTGGGTTTGGAAGTGAAATATTTTGTAGGGTTGGCCATCGATTTGAAAATGGGAAGGCTGATTATGAAAGGGACGTGTATAACACATATTTTCTGTTTCTAAAACTCATGCGTTTGGTGGTTAGAATCAGCATTCGGGGAGCTTGTTAGGAATGTAGAATGTCTGGTCTCAACCAGATCTCATATCAGAATTCACATTTTAATGAGAATCACAGGTGATTCATATGCACATTAAAGCTTGAGGAACATAGACACATGAAACTATCAAATACTTTACAGATGGATTATAATTACATGAAATGTAAGAGAAAGAATTCCCTACCAATGCAAGGGTGGCCACTGAAGTTGGCCACTGACATTCAGGTGTGTCCCAAACATCAAGCACACTGTAAATAAACGAATAAGTAAAACATGTTTTTAACTTATTCTTTTGTTTAAACATGAATATGTTCTTTTTCCTAGTAATTTTTTTATTATTAAGGACCATTTTCTACTATTTACCCAAATTCCCCCAAATTAAAATAAATGATATTATAATAATAATTTAGTGAAACTAGAAAGTAAAATTGTAAGAGAATACATTGTAATTGACCAGACTCACAACTATTTTTTTATTCCACTGGGCTAAAGCATAACGCTAAAGTATCAAATAAGCAACCGAATAAGCCAATTAAAAATATTTCATTAAAAAAAGTATTTGAAGGTGGGTTAATATACCTCTTTAGAGAACTCGATTGCCCTCTAGTGGGAGGAAAAGTTAATGCAGACTCCAAAGTTTCCATTTGAGAGACCCAGGAAAAGGAACTGGCCTTGGTACTGGAAACATCTGGGTCAGTGGCTAGTTGGGTCTTTTTCCCTTATCTGACAAATTTCTTACATTATTCATATAAGGTCACACATCCTGTGACCACATAATAATGTGTGTTTTTCCAAAACGAAAGAGGAACTTGGAGCTGGAGCTAGTTTGCTGGGACTTGGGGTGGCCACACCCAGAGCTGGCAGCCACCTTCGGGGAGGCCACTGTACCTACCAGCCTTAAGTGAGGAACCAGCCACAGGGGTGGGCAGGATACATAGACAGGCCCATACCGTTGGAGTGAAAACAGTGGTAATTGATAAATCAGGATTTTTTCTAAAGATGGTCTGGATTTATCTATGAGAAATATCCCCAATTAAATATGTAATTGATTCATCTTCCATTTACTTTTTAATTGTACAGATTTAACTTAAAATTGTTATTAATAACAACTAATGAATATTCACAGAATTCAGAAACTATTTGGATCCTAAATTATAAGGAGGAAAAGTATTTTATTGTGTGACTCAGCTTTCTGGCATGCTGAGAGCAATTCTTGAATCGGAGTGAAATGCTGCATGCATATTGGGCCAAATGATAAAATGTTTATTCCAAATCTATCCATTAATAATCGAGAAAACCTCACAGTAAGTAAAAGTGTGTTTAATGCAACAGATAAACCCTGCTAAAAATGTTAGTGACTAAGGGTAGAAGCAATTTTTCCAGCAGTAAAAATACCCCCTCCCCTTTAGGCTAGAATTCACCAAAAACCTATAAATTGCATTTTTGTTTTGCCTAAACAAAATTCTAGATCTCAATATTACAAATCATCCCATCTTAATTACTACTTAAAAATATACTGGTCTTTCTTTCAGAGAATGTTAACACGCACACATGCATAGGCAAACACCATTAGTGCATTAATTTTTACCATCACACGAGTGATCTGCATTGGGCTAACAAAGGTCACATAATGCTTGCTGCAGGCTCATCTTACTCACCTGATATACATATATAAATACATACATACATGGGCAAAATTAGGCTTACAGTAGTTGTTCATGTGGAAAATAATACATTAATAATAAAAGAATAACTGTTTTGCTTACAACTAGTAAACCTATTTCTGTCCACCCCTGTATATATTTCTATATGATTAATTGATAAGCTAGTGCTACTCAATTCAATTTCACCCTGAAATCCTGACCAAACCCTGGTCTTCTCATTTCTGTCACTTATCTACCCATTTAGAAGGTGCCACTTCATTAAGAAGGTCTGGGGAGTGTTCTGTGTGCCTGGTGCAACCACGCTGAATACAGTAATTGTTCCATGAATAGGAAGGAGCATCTGCCCTGGCGATGGATCGATTATGCTTTGCAAATGGAATGATTTCAAAACCTTCTATTTCAATATTGCAGAGGCTCTGCCTCTTCATGATCTGCAGACGCAGCTTGCTGAAGGCAGAAGGACCCAGAGCTGTGGTGTTTGGGTGGGGTTTTTATTAATGGCACGCTGGCTACCATTTCACCAACCACGTTTCTGTGCAGAATTGAGACTGGATCAAGAATCAACAATGGGAAGAACAGATTTGGGGAGGGGGGAGGGGAGAGTTAAGATTTTGTGCAAAACCTATACTTATTTATTTATAGATGTAATCTTATGGGATGTATGCCAAAGATCCTATCTCAGTGATCCACGCATATGTTCACGCTGCAGCCACAGTGCTCTGGGGAGAATTTTCCAGCAATCTCCAGCACACAGCCCTGCCTTTAGCAAGCACCTGCACATATATCCGACCCACAGGCATACACATCATCTCGAGAAAACCAGAAAACACGTTTGCTTTCTAACGGAAAATGAGCAACTGCAGACAGAATTTCTTTTTGGGGTGGGGCAGGGGTTAGGGGTGGGGAAGGGAGGAGTAGGTGGAAGAAGAGTGAGTGCGACAAGGGTTAATCCTTCATCCAGAGCAGTCATTCAAACCTTCTGAACAAGTAAGGCCACGGAATCATGAAATAGTAATGCCGATGACTTGAAATAGCAGTAACACTGACGACCAGGGGTTTTAGCCGCATCCCCTGCAGCAAAACCACTGGGCCCGGGAGCGAGGCTGAGCCAGCGTCCCCTCCCCCATCCTCAGACCCTTCCGGGACTTGCAGGGGAACCTGGGTTAGGGCAGAGGGGGTAGCTCAGGACACTGCGCGGACACCAGTCTGCGGGCGGCACCCACGGGGGCGCCTAGGTCGCGGTGGGGCGGGGCGCAGTTCGGGGAGGAGGGCAGGGCGCGGCGGAGGCTCTGCAGCTTGGCTTTGCTCCTCGCGTAGGCTCGCCACGCGCGCCCCCTCCCGGCGGCAGTGCGGTGCAGCCCCGGCTGGGAGGGGTGGGGCCGAGCCGCACCGGGAGCCAGGAGCGAGGTCCCTGGTATGGAGACTGCCCGAGAGGTCCCCACCCCGGGAAATCGGGAGAGCAAAGCGTGGGCCATGGGCTTGGGCTGTGGAAAGAGTCCCCAGCTCTGTGGGCTGTGCGAGCCGAAGCGAGAAAACCCTCCCCGCTCCCGTGGCAGGGGTCACCTCTGTGGTCTCCCACCAACGGGGTGGGGCCGGGCCTTTGTGTGGCCCTGCGGCTCCCCGGCCGAGCCGGCGGGTGGCTGCGCGCGGGGGACGCCCGGGGAGCTCCAGGCGGTGGGGGCGGGGAGAAAGGGCCCCAGGACTGCGGAGCCTCAACTGCTCCCCCCCCTTCCCCTCCTGCCTCCCTTTCCCAGCCTAGACGCAGCCCCAGTTCGTCCCGGCTCCCAGCCGAGGGTGGGGCAAGGGCGGAGCTACTCGGGCACACCCGCTGCTTCTCTCCGCGCCTCACCCCACCAGGTCCCCGGGGAGGGCAGCTTCCAGCCACCGAACCCACCTCTCCCTGGCTGTCCACCGGGGCCAAGCCCGGAACCAGACAGCGCTCCAGACACAAGGCCGGCTGGGGTGGAGGCCCTGGGTGCGCTAGGGCTCCATCTCCACGCAGCTTTGGTCTAGGCTGCGCCGGTGAAAATGGCCAATATTTGGCCTCGCCTGACCTACGGAACGGACATCTCACGTGGCTCAATGGAAGCCGCTGTCCTCTTTTGTATCTATTATTACAGTTACACATCTGTAGGTTCCAGAAGCTTTTCCTCAAAAAACGCTCAAAGGAGTTTTAAAAAGCCATTATCTGCGTCCATGCCCAATCACCCTTTAGCAAGCTGGTTTTGAGAAGAAAATGTTAACCCACTTTCCTCCTCTCTCAGTGAAACAGAACAATGAGACCAGGGTGGGGAAGGGCAGGGGACAATGGTCAGGCAGTACTCCCAAACCCAGGCTCAGAGTCAGGGGGTCCAGGGTGGGCGTGGCGCAGCCCCGCGCGCTGGGCTCCCGGGTCCCGCCGCCTCCGCACCGCACCAGCCCCTTTCGCCGGAGAGGACGCTCCCCGCTGGGGTGGGGGTGGGGCGGCGGCAGGCTGCGCACAGGGTGGAGCCTTCCGCATTGTGAGCCCAGCCCGCAGGTGCCTCCCCCAGGGACCCTGCCTCCTCACACAAAGAAACCCCACCCCAGGGCCCCGGAAACCGCTGTCCCTCCCCTCCACCCCCTGCAGCTGCCCACCCGATTTCCACCTTCCCTCCCTTCCCCCAAAACAAAGGAGCTTGCTCCCTCCTTCCCTCCAGGCACCGCACCCCAGGACCAGCGGCTTCTCCAACCTCTGCGACAATACCATACAACCTGCCCTCCGTCCTCCACCCACTCTGTCTCCACCCGTCTTTCAAACAGCCTAGAAGGGACCGCTTTGACTTTGCATTTTTCTTTCTCCCACCCTTTTCTCTTCCTCAATTTCTCCCTTTCTCTCTCTCTCTCTCTCTCTCTCCCTTCATCCTTTCTTCCTTCCCTTCACTTTCTTTCTTACTAGATGCGAGATAAAGGACGTTACAAAGCACTTTCCAAAATTTTTCTTAACCTCTTTTAAGGTAAATGTTAAAGGTAAACCCCCGCTCCTTCCGCTGAGCCTTAATTTTAAATACAGCAACAGAATGATCCCCTACCCCTGGGAAGGCAACTTACCTGCGTCTACTTTTAAAAAGAAATTCTTAGCTTTAAATGTCCAAGGACCCTTTTGGCTCTCCCCAGACCCCCACCCTGCCCAGTCCTTCCCGGTTTCCGTGTTACCCTGCGTGCCTTTGTCTATAAAATCTCTCCGAACGCCTTCCAGGCTCTAAGACGGAAAGTGAGGGTGGGCTCCAGGGCAGCTCGGGGAGCGCGGGACGCGCTGCCTTACCCATCGCTGTTTTAGCCATTGCGGGGATGAGCAGACGCTGAGCGGCGGAGAAGGCGAGGGGTCCAGCGACAGCAGCGAGAGAGCGCGAGAGAAGACTGGGTAAGGCACTGAGTCTGCAGGGTGGGACCGTGCGAGAGAAAGAGCAAGAGGCAGGAGCCCCTGAATAATTATCACCCAGAAGCTCGCGCAGATTGGCTCCCAAGGTCCCCTGACATGACTCGCGCAGAGTCAGAACCTCCGAGCATTAAATATTGATTGGCCAGTGGTGCTTGAGTACGAAGTACCAGAATGCAGTTTGGAATGGAAATCAGTCCTTCCCTGGCGGCTCCCCCGTTTTGGGGGCCTGGTAGTACAGTCCAACTAGAGTGGCGCCTTAGCCCAGAGGCTCCTAGGAGCTGAGAACTGGGTTGTGCCCACCTGGGAAACAGCACGCTTGAGCCCATTCCCACATGTTTCTTTGCACAAATAGTCCTAATCCAGGGGAAGGGACTCCAAGGCGGAGTTTTCCCAACATTCGGCCTGCTGGAAACGTGTTTAAACGCTGCGTCCACTCGTTCGTCTCTTCTCTTCGCCTTTGGCCCTGTCTTTAGTAGTTTCTAGTCTTCCAGGGTGACCCCATGTCCGCTCTGGTGGCCACTCAGAGCAGAACTGCAGCCTTATCATTTGTCTCCGGCACAGCTGGGCTCAGATGTCTCTGGACTCCTGAGGGTCCCTCACAAAGCAAGGCCTGATGCTTTTACTCTTGGCCAAAAGGAAGGGGCTGTGTGGGAATAGGGACAAGAAGCCATGGTCCTCCTGGCGGCTTATGAAAGGGAGGAGGATTCGCTTCCTGGGCCTGTGTCCTGTCCATCTGGTGACAAGGTAGAACCAGGTTGACTGGGTGCCCTGAGCATTGGAGAAGCCAGAGGTGGGCTGATGCTGTGCTGGCCTGGAGATGATGGATTGTACGCGTTGACCCCTGAGCAACATGTCCAGGTCTCTGAGGAGAACCTTCTCCACTGAAGGCCGAGGAAACAGAAAAGGCATAGTCTGAGATCCAGACTCCATCGCTATCGGCCATGTGTTCAAGTTTCTTGCTGAGCAGCATGGTACTCGAGGATCTCTGAGACCACTCACAAAAAATGACTTTTCATTGCAAATGAGGCATTTATTCATTCACCCCTAGTCACTTACCTAATATTATTCATTAATTCATTTATTCCCACTGGACTCACATAGATATTCACTGAGCATTTACCACGCCCTAAGAAAGGACACAGCTGTGAGAAGGACAGTAAGACTTGTTGTCATGGAGCTTTGAATCTATGTTTGTGTAATACTTCTGTGACTTTACTGAGCCTCCTCTAGTCTAGATCCATTCAGAAAATGTGGTTTTGACAATAGATTCACTAATTCCATTGCATTGGAAGCTAAGAGAATAGGATAGCATAGAAATCATGAACATGTATGAAACCCTGGCAAGTTTTTATTTTACAGAAATTATTTGAATTTTTCTCATGAGTGAAATGCGTTCATAGCTGCTGTCTGTCAAACTCCATTTCAAAATTTCTTTCTAGTCTCATGAATAATAGGCTGTTTTGAACGCCTAAATAGCAGGGCACTCTCCTTGGTGCTGAAACAAAGTTCCTCACCTCCTATGTTAGCTTGTAACACATTTTAATCCCGTGAAAATTTTGGAACTGAGACTGTTCTGACCTGCTGAGTCATAGGAAAAGATGAAGTGCAGATCAATAATATTATTCCTTGAACAGGAAGATTAGAAATTAGTTTTCCTGTCACTGTATAGGTCTGTGACTATGATACAGCAAGAGGACACTATGGAGTTGGCAGGATCTGAAAATAAGTAACTATTTTCTGCCTCTCTACAGTCATTTTCCACTTTAAATATGAGAGCTGATTTCCACTCAAGAGTAGTTGCCAATCAGGAGGTGAGGGATCTTCAACAGATCTGTGTGACTAATGTATTCAAAATACCAATCCTTCTTCTACACACCATGCCCTTTCCCCTTAGGGTAGATGTCATCTGTACACTGTTTTGAGCCTCCTTGGAGAGAAAGGTTTCTAAGTCATGGCACTGATGTCTTCAACAACTACCACTGGAAGTTGAACAAGATTTATTGCACTTTTTATCCCTATGAGTAAAACAAAACAAAACAAAGCACACATTCTATTGTCTAATCTCATTCTCTAGTGATGTTGCTTACTGATGGACCGGACTATGAGAGGAGGTCAATATATGCAGGGACAGTGTCTGATGTGGGATTCTTCTGTTTCTGACTTCTGGGTGCTAGACACCTACACTCAGATATGTATGATTTTCAGATAATATCAAGCAGGGAAGAGGGTAGGTTAGTATGACTTACTGTAGAATGTAAAGGTAGCAGGCTGTCCTGGTCAGGGTAGCTCAGCTGGTTGGGCTCTGTCCTGTGCAGCAAAAGGTTTTGGGTTTGATTCCTGGTCAAGTTTCTAGTTCAATCCCTGGCGGGGTATGTTAGGGAGGCAATGGATGTATGTTTCTCTCTTACATCTCTCTCTCTCTCTCTCTCTCTCTCTCTCTCTCTCTCTCTCTCTCTGGTTTCCTCTCAAAAATCATATTCTTGGATGAGGATTTTAAAAAAGATATCAGACTAACATCAATGGGCTAAGAAAAATTAAATATACCCAAAGATCTGAGTTATAATTAATTATTATTTTTTCTTTTCTTTTCTTCTCATTGTCAATCATGTGTCTCAGCCTGAGAGAGTAGAGGCAAAATAGGAAGAGAGAAATTATCTCAGGTTCAATCATTTATTCATTATTCATACATTTTTTCAGCTAATTCATTCATCAAACAAATCCTTATTTAATAAAACTTAGGACTTTAATATTATGAAATCAGCTAAGTTTTTCCTTAATGGCTAAAAAGTATAAAATGAAGGAAAGCAGAAGCCACAACTCTTTAAGAAAATAATACTTTTAGAGGATGAATATCATCCTGTTTATCAGTTAGAGTCATTTGGTTGCAAAGAATAGGGAAAACAAACAAACAACACCCCAAGCTGACTTCTCTAATTATAGGTAGAGTGGATGCTAGGGGTCTGGAACTGAGAGTCCACTTTCTCTGAAGGTAGCAGTCTCATGGGGACAGGTGGGTGTCTAACCAGAGAAAAGGTATTAGATCTGTGCCTTGTAAAATGAGGAGAACCGTCCCTGTCTCGCGGTGTTTGGGTAGACTGAAGGACTAGTTTATTCGAACAGAAACTGCCTACGGTACCATAGATGTTTAATAAGTTGTTGCTATAATGTTTATGATTGTCAATATATTTAAACTTTGTAAGGGTATGGACTGAGTAATGCATATATTTCTATCTTTTTTGGTGTTTGGCTTCATGATTCAAGGCTAGATAAATGCTTGTGAAAGAACAACAAAACACAACGGAAACTAAGTCAAGGTGATTGAACTCAGTGCAGGCACAGAAATGCTCCCATCGCCCTCTCTGCTCTAAGCACATCGAGAGTGAACACGAGGCCGCTTGCTGTCATTTCTCTATCTCCTGCTTCCTTCACAAAAGCACATGGGTGGGCAGAGCTCATATCAGCAGAAGTCCCTTGTGAATTTTTTAAAACATTCACAGCAGTGAGAGGAGGTGGTAGAGATCAGAGCCATGCTAACAGATTTTAATTACTTTGGGTCACAGCCTGTATGTATGTATTCTCTCTGAGTGGAGGCCCAAGGTGTTGATTTTTTCCCAAATTGGAGAGGAGCAGCTGCTTTGGAGGATTAGCTGACATCATCTAATGTAGTCCTTTGATTTTCTGCTCATAATCATCACATACCTGGAAAAAAATCTTAAAGGAATTATTAAAAGTTACTAATATAGGAAAACTCTTGTTAGAGTTGAATAAATTATTTTGACCTGATCTCAATTGATGACAAAGGAAGTTTGTAAAAAATGAAACGCCACTGAATTTTTTAGGTGGTTGGAAGTTCAGTTACAGTTAAAGATATCTAAAGATACATTGAAAGTAGCAACCCACAAAAATAGTTAATTGACTGTCAGTTTGATGATTTGGCCATATTTCAACCTCTATAGATTAACACAAAAAATAAAATAAGAGGGTTGGATATGTCTTAATAGAGCCATCAAATGTGGTTTAGTTAAAAGGAAAGTTATCCCAAGAAGGCATGCGTGCCCCTTACTAACAATGGGGTCTGTGGGTGCAGGTACTCCCCTGTGCGTCAGAGTTGTTCCTGCAATGCGGAATGAAGATGTCTTATTACTTTTCTTTTAGATCAGTTATTTAAAAATTAAGAATGCTTAATCATTGTCTCCTAATTTGTGCCTAGGGTTTTCTTTATGCCAAATGGAACTTGTACGTATTAGTAAGCAGTATCATTTACCCTGAAGCAAAGTGACTTATTTGAAATGAGCAGGTATTATTGATGGCTTCATAATTGAGCTTTTCTGGAAATGAACTTGCTCTAATCATAAGAAGGGCTTGATAGAAACTTAATAAATCAAATCTTTATATTAAATTGACAACAAGTGTCAATTTTTTTTTTTTGCTGTCTTGCTACCATTACTGTAACTCTTTCCTTCTCTCTGCTAGTTGATTTCCAGCTGAGTTAAGGAGAACTTTAGTGCGACACCATCCGGGGTTCGCTCAGCGCTTCAGTCCACAGCGTTGGTGAGACCTCACTGAGTGCCTAGAAGGGAAGCCTAGGAGAAGAGAGACTCTCTCATGCTGTATCCCGCAGTGCCTATTTATCTTATATTTCAAAAGAAGCCCCTCTGTGACACTGCAGTCCCTATTCGTTGCCTAAGAACTTTACCTTAAATCACAGCTGGAAGGAGGTAGAATTAGGGAAGAGAAAAGCCAAAGCACTTTATTATACTGTGATATTTCTTATTAATTGTTTATTCACTGATCTTCTGACCCTCTGAACCAGTGGTTCTCAACCTTTCGAATACAGCGACCCCTTAATATAGTTCCTCGTGTTGTGGTGACCCCCAACCATAAAATTATTTTCATTGCTACTTCATAACTGTAATTTTGCTATTGTTATAAATTGTAGTGTAAATATCTATATTTTCTGATGGTCTTAAGTGACCCTGCTAGTGGTTTTCAACCTGTGGGTCTTCATAAATTACAGTTATGAAGTAGCAATGAAAATAATTTTATGGTTGGGGGTCACCACAACACGAGGAATTGTATTAAAGGGTCGTGGCATTAGAAAGGTTGAGAACCACTGATAATACGTGAGTCATAGTCACATTTTTATGATTGTCTCAAAACTGTCTTTTTACAGCTTCTTTTTTTTTTACAGTGGGACTCAAACATGGTCCACACAGTCTGTTCAGTTTTATGTGCGCAAATCTCTTGATCGGGAACAGACCTCCCTTCTTTATTTTAAATTCCCACCATTGAGCCATTGCAGTCACTGGGTCAATTGTCCTGTGACCTCTCTTACATTCTGATGTGGCTGCTTCCATATGATCATTTGTTTCTGTGTTTCCTATAAATGCAAGTCAACTTTCTTGATTAGATCCAGGATAACCACCTCAAAGAATAATCCATATATATTTAGTTGAATTAAAAGCACAGCTGTATTTACTCACATGTAGTGGAGATCAGTTATGAAACCAAGACAAGCAAGAATTTATAAAAGCAAACTCCACAATAGCCCAGGGAACAGTGAAATATATATATATATATATATATATATATATATATATATATATATATATATATATATTTGTCCACGGGCAAGCCAATTAGTTAAAATGTATCAGGAGGAACAATTTCTTTGAAGAAAATGGGCGTTTATCAGGGACTGGCTATTGTCAGGGAAGGCAACTTTAGTTATGAGATTTCTGTGCCTGAAAGTGATGTGTTTTATTTCTCGGTATGGCGATTGCTGAACTCTCCTCCACAGATAAGCTAAGACTGCACCATTTCTATGTGATAGTGACTTTGCCCTCCTTTACGTCAAAGTCAGCTGAGTGATCCAGGATGACTTCAGTCTCTTTGATGTTGAAACATCAGCTGCTATCAACCTAGCATAGTGGCCCTGCAGTGGTTTTTAGGCACTTGTATATCATTCAGTAGAAAAGGCAAGAGGTCTGAGGACAACCATAAATATAAAAAAGAAATATTTAGAATATCACCTTAGTTTTTCATGGGTTTAGAACCACCAGCAGGATAACAAGTCCCTCAGACCAGTTTGGTCAACATTCAAAACTATATGCACCCCCACCCCCAATCAACAAGTCCACCTTTCCCAAAGTGTTTACACAGGATGAGTTATTGTATTGACTCAGCACTTGGTTGGCCTGTAAATAGTGAGGGACACTTTTATTAGCTGGTGCTATTGCAGGCAACAAATATTTGTGGGTTGGGTGGGCTTCTAAAGTTGAATCTCTTTTATTGTCATTGGGTTATGGTCAGCTCTAAATTGTGGGTCACATTTCAGTCAGAGGAAGAAATCCTAAAGATATCTGGTGTCTTGGATCTTTTCTGATAAGTTACCATTTCAGGCTCCCCACCGAAAATGTGAGATGGGGAAGGAGGAATTTCAGTCCTTGGAAAGGCAGTATGATCTTGTCAAAGTGTAGGCCATCTTTTGAAGTCGTTAGCATGCCATTAGCCCATCTAATTATATAGGAAAAATCCTCCCTTGGGTGTATATTGACAGGATATAAAGATAATGGGTTGGTACCAGTTACTGCCAAACTGTAGTTGGTCTAATTGAGGAGAACAAATATTCTCCATAGATTTAACAAATCATGTAATAGTTCTCAATTGATTTATGACAACATAGTTGAGTTATAACTTTCATTGTTAGTCACCTGACCCTTTCTATCCTTACCATCCCATGGAGGACCTTGAGGCTCCAGATGTATAACTAATAGCAGTAATTGTGGGAGGCCTAGAATTCAATTGAGTCATGTGCCATTAGTTAATACTTTTTAGAAGGGTCTGGGCCAGGTAAGAAATTCCACAACCAGCATGTGGGCAGCTATGGCAATTTACAATATATAATTGTTTGCTTTATTTCTGTGAATTTCCTGCTCCTGGAGGGTTTTAGGGATCCTAGGATTGGATATACAATGGGTATTCAGTAAGTTTGCATTGGGAAGTATCAATCCTTGTTCTGGACTTTAAGAGCAGCATTCATGGTTAGAAACATTTGAAATGGTCTTTTTCAATGTAGTTCTAAGACTGACCTTCATTGGAATATTTCTGTGACCAAGTGTGTATTACACAGTGACCTGTTCTCTGGAATCTCTTTAGAAAATGTGGTTTGTACCTGCTGCACTCAGTATGTGATACTAAGCTTGGAAAACACCTGGCAAGATCAGAATGTAATAAGGGTAATCTGGTCAGCAAGAAAAGTGAGTTTATGGGCATTCTGTGACATAGACCACATCATAATTAAGATTGGAGAAGAATTTTAGTTTAAGAAAACTTAAATTCTTTTGTAAATATTAACTGTCCTGATTTTAAATATCATTAGTATTTAATTAGTAATAAAAGCACATATACCCCTAGTTTAAAGACAACAAACTGCAAAAACAAAACAGAACCCCCAAACCCAACACTAAACAAAATAAAATCAACAACCTAGAAAGTGAAACCTTGAATCTTGAATACTTCTCAGTTGTTTCTTGTTTGTACAGCACAAGTGTGGAAATTCTGGAACCATTTTTATATGCAGCAGGATTGAGAAACTTATTACATATAATCTTATTTGTTGGGAGCTGGGAGGTGCAAATATGTATTATAGAAGGTGGGAAAGAACATATGGTGTTATATTGGAATTATAGATATAAGAAATACATACACATTTCCAATTCATGACTTAAAAACATACTGTATTTATAATACAAGTCTGTATTTTCTTAGTTCTGTCCACTAAATAGAAGCAATTACACCCTGATACAGTGAGTACAGCCAGCATCCAGGTTCTGGTTTTGAAATAAAATTTTCCATTAAATTCTTGTGCAGGGTTATCTTGTCAAGGCCCATCATGGGGTGACCATCTATCATATAATAAAAGCATAATATGCTAATTAGACCAGATATCCTTCCTTCTGGACAAAGCCGCAGCGGGCACTGGGTCTCTAGTCTAATTATAAGATTCCCTAAGATTACATGTGTGTGTGTGTGTGGGGGGGAACATAACTTTATTCATATAATTGTAGAGATTACACAGTCTGGATAACTTTAAGAAAAGAAATGGTTGACTCCTGGGCTGGCACAGAGTGAAGTCAAGATGACTCTGAGCACCTGATGGTGTAAAAAAAATTAAGGACATTCTAAAAAATAGGGGGAGGGACATTGTGAAAAGTACACGGGAGCCAGCTTAAAGAGGCCCTGATGGCCAAATCTGGGATACTGTAAGCATTACCACACATATAGCAGTAATGACTGGGAACTCACTAAAGAAAATAAGAATCCCTGGGTCTCTAGTGATGCTAAATAAATAAACAAGAAAAAAGGAAAAGCTCGTTTTAAAAAATATTTTTATTGATTTTAGAGAGGAAGGAAGAGGTTAGAGAGAGAGATAAAACATCAATGATGACAGAGAATTGTTGTTTGGCTGCCTCCTGCGCACCCCTCACTGGGGATGAAGCCCACAACCCGCAACCTGGGCATGTGACCTTGACCAGAATAGAACCTAGGACCCTTCAGTTTGCAGGCTGATGCTTTATCCACTGAGCCAAACCAGCTAAGGCAAGCTCTTTTTTAAATCATAGGATATTATATAATAAATGTAGAAGGAGAGAGAAGGTGAGGGGAAAAATCACCATTCTTCAACAATCACAGTGGTAATTGACTTAGGCAAGAATCAATAAATGCTAAAAGCTATTAGGTGAAAGTTTGATGGGGAACAGAGAACTAACCTGTCGCAGAGTATTTCCCCACAGATTACTTATTAATTACAAAGGGAATATTGATGATTTTACATGGAGAAAACTTATGGAAGGCATCTGAGCCAAGTGATGGAAGTTAACATCACTAACAATATGATAAACTAACAGCATATGCCTCTTGATGGAGGTACCTGAGGACACATACCAGCAACTTGTTTTCCTGCCAAACAATTATGACAAAACATCAAAAAACCCACCAAAGTCCATAGAACAACTAGCTGGTATCCTATGTAATCCTATGTAATAAAAGGCTAATATGCAAATTGTCCCCTCAACTTGGAGTTTGACTGGGAGTTCAACCAGGAGTTTGACCAGGGGCCAGAGCTGACCAGCCAATCATCCATGGCCCCTCCCCCCGGCCAGCCCCGCCCCAGATCGGCCCCCCTCACCTCAATCAGAGCAGGCTGGCCTGACCCCACCCATGCATGAATTTATGCACCAGGCCTCTAGTTCTTAAATAATATCAGTGTTATCAGAGCCTAACAACAGGTGAGAAACTACTCCAGATACTAGTAAACTAAAGAGACATTACAACTGATTGTAGTAAGTGATCCTGGATTGGATTCTGAATAAAGGAAAAGGCTATATAAAGAACATATAGGGAACATATATTAATATTGGGTTTTCTGAATTTGGGGACTATACTGTTGTTATGTAACAGAATGTTTCTACTTTTAGGAGATAAATATGGAAATATTTAGGAATAAAGGGTCATGATATCTCTAACTTTCAAGTGTTCAACATCAATGGTAATAATAATTTTATTATTTATATGAATATAATATATATAAAGAGTTTGAGGGAAAGAGAGAGGATAGAAAGTGAATGCATGAAATGGTAATCAGTGAATGTAGGTGAACAGTATACAGGAGTTAATTTAACTGCTCTGTGATTTTTCAGTAAATTTGGTTTTATAAAAATAAAAAATAAAGATTAAAACATCATTAATTTATTTAACTTCTCCATTTGCTTTGGGGCTGAGGTCGCTGAAGGTTGTTTTAAAGGAAGAGGGCAATAAAACAAAGCACACAACATTTCCCCCCTAAAAGGTATCATGTTGGACTTTCAGCAAGGCAAGCATCAATTTAACCAGACAGCTTAAAAATTAGTATGAAAAACTCTTACAGCTTTGTCATTTGGGCAACTAAATGAAACCCACTTGTAAGTGCTCAGATCATCCTGGGATGGGTATGAGGCATGCCTCACCTCTATAGTGTCACCTGGGTTATATAAGGAAGGTACTATGTGGTCTGTTGTTAGGTTTCTCTGGAGGCATTTCCCCACCAAAGTTTTTGAAATGTGTAGCATATGCTGTAGCATATGCTGGACCCGGCATGGGTGCGGTGAAGTGAGTATCTTGGGAATGTCCAAATACATCGCTGGGTACGAGATAGTGCTGGGATATCGTTTCTCTGCTGTAGGGTCATCGTTAGATTTAAATAAATACTTCTAATTCTAACAGGGGTTCATGAAACCAGAGGGGAAACTTTCTTTCAACACCTAGAGAATCACAGTTAATAAAGGGGACCGCTGTGTCTGGTGGTTTATTGAAGGAGTCACCCCTGTGTCTTTGGAAGTGTGGGCTTTAATTCACAGCTGAGGTTGCCTTTGCATGTTGGACAGCGCTTAGAAGTCATTTGTTCCTTCATGTTGGGTTGTCATAGGGAGTTAGAAAGCCTCTTGCTTTCATATCAGGCCTGTCGTGGAAGTGATCCCTGCAACCCCTGTCAGGACCGAAGGACCTCGCCTCCCAGCTGTCGCTCTTACTGGACATTGTTCCCTCAGATGTTTCAGCCAAGGTTATGCTCTCTTCCGAGGGCAGCCTACTGCAATCCGGTAGATTCAGAGTAAAAATGCCGAGTTCTCCTGATGGTGGAGAACAGTGCTGCTAGGCCTCCGCATCAAAGCTCTGTGGAGTTGCCTTAGGACTTGGTGGAGGCTGTGTTACAGCCCTGCCTTAGCCTCTGCCCAGTCCTGGGTCCTCTCCCTTCCCAGTCTTACCTGTAGATGCTGATTCTGGGGCAAACATCACCTGAAGTAGTGAGTGATCCTGGATTGGATTCCAAACAACTTCCAAGACATATCTATCATCATCAAAGATGTTCTTAAGACTTTAAATAAGTATCTTTTGTAAAGAAAGGGTCCAGTACAAAAGCATACATTGATTGTTTTTAAGGTCTTTGTCATCAACAAATAATATTTTGGGCTTTCTAGGAGAATGTTAGTCAAGTAAGGACAAGTCTTATGGGCATTATGTTAACTCTAATTTCTTCCTTTTCTCCAGCTTAGTTGAGATATAGTTGACAAACAACAACGTATAAGTTGAAAGTACATGTACTTATTGCAAAAATTACTACCATAGCTGTAGCTAACACCTCTATCACATCACATAAAATCCATTTCTTTTTCAGTGGTGAGGACATTTAAGATCTACTCTCTTGTCAGCTGTCGAGTATATAGTGTCATATTGTACCATTGTTGATGGTAAGGAAATTTATCTTACCAAAAAGGAGAAGTAAGGTGGCTGGGTTTAGACTGGTGCAGTGATCGAATAGTCTATGGGAATCAGACAAAGTGGGACTGGTAGGTGGAAACAGGGCTGGCTGAGGTGTGGGTGTTGTTTTGGAGTGATGAGGCCCTTATTCTATAGTCATAGTGGGGAGGTGGAGCGAGAGGCCCTGGTGAGATTTCGACTACTACAAAGCCACTGCCTCTCCACATGCAACACTATGGCTGAGTCTTCGCTACAGGATCAGGGAAAACACCAAGGAAAGCCCCGGGCCCAGGACAAGCTCCAGGTTGGGAGGTAAGAACCACAAAGCACAGCCTTTTCTTTGACCTTCCATGAGAAGCGTTTTATATATCTGGGTGTGTGACTTCAGAAGTTGTAATGTCTGCTTAAGAAAGGAAGGGATTTCTGATTCTAGTTTGCTTTTATGGTGGTTGAAACAATTAATATATGAAGAATATTGTATTTTAATTATATTCAGCATTTACCCTTTATAGGTAGAGCAGCAAACCCAGTGACCCATTTGAGGAACACCAAGAATTATCTGAGTGAAAAAGATATTAAAAGTTTTATTATTCTGAATTTGGGGCCTATACTTGTTAAGACACTGTCAAAAAGATTCATTAGAGAAAACTGGCCATTATATCAATACTAGAGGCCTGATGCATAAAATTCATACAAGAGTAGGTCTTCCTTCCCCTGGCTGCTGGCACTGGCTTCCACTGGCAGGCACCTGGGACCCAGGCTTCCCTCACAACCCCATCTGGTCTAATTAGCATATTATGCTTTTATTATTATAGACTAGAGGCCCGGGGCACAAAATTTGAGCATGGGTGTCCCTCAGCCCAGCCTGCACCATCTCCAATCTGGGACCCCTCGAGGGATGTCTGACTGCCCATTTAGGCCTGATCTTACTGGGATCGGGCCTAAATAGGTGGATCAGGCCTAAACAGGCAATCGGACATCCCTCTCACAATCCAGAACTGCTGGCTCCCAGCTACTCACATGCCTGCCTTCCTGATTACTCCTAACTGCTTCTGCCTGCCAGCCTGATCACCTCGTAACCACTACGCTGCCAGCTTAATTGATGCCTAACTGCTCCCCTGCCAGCCTGATTGCCTCCAACTTCCCTTCTCTGTCCATCTGGTTACCCCTAACTGCCCTCCCCTGCAGGCTTGATTGCCCTCAACTACCTTCCCTTGCAGGCCTGGCCCCTCCCAACTGCCCTCCCCTGATGGCCATCTTGTGGCAGCCATCTTGTGTCCACATGGGGGCAGCCATCTTTGAACACATGGGGGCAGCCATCTTGTGTGTTGGAGTGATAGTCAATTTGCATATTACTCTTTTATTAGATAGGACAGAGGCCTGGTGCATGGGTGGGGGCCGGCTGGTTTGCCCTAAAGGGTGTCCCAGATCAGGGTGGGGGTTCCCTTGGGGTGTGGGGTGGCCTGGGCGAAGGGCCTGTGGTGGCTTGTAGGCTGGCCATACTCCCAAGTGACCCAAGTGGAGGCCCTGGTATCTAGGATTTATTTATGTTTTACTAGTGACCCAGTGCACGAAATTCGTACATAGTTGGGGTTTCCCTCAGCCCAGCCTGCCCTCTCTCACAGACTGGGAGCCCTCAGGAGATGTCCTACGGATGGCTGAGACCCGCTCCCCATCAGTCTGACCACCCTTGGAGATGACCGGGCTGCTCAAGGGAAAGTGCCAGACCCATTACTCTGCTGCTGCAGCCACTGCCAGCCACTGCAGCCGCCAAGGTGTTTTCATCAACATGGACTCTAGTCACTTCACTATGAAAAAATGACAACTTTCTTTAGGCATTTTCAAGATGTGTCTTTTATAGAATATGACATTTCTTCTTTTTTTTTTATCCTCACCTGAGTATATGTTTTCATTGATTTTTAGAGAGCATGGAAGAGAGAGGGAGAGACAGAGAGAAACATCAATGTGAGAGGGTCTCTTTGATTGGTTGCCTCCTGCATGAGCCCTGACCTGGGCCTGGGCCAGGGAGGATTCTGTAACCTAGGTACATGCCCTTGATCAGAATCGAACCCAGACCCTGCGGTCAGCAGGCCAAGACTCTATCCACTGAGCCAAAGCAGCTAGGGCAGGATATGACATTTCTTAGCCCCTCCAGCAGCCAACCTTTGTTTTTTTCCTTTAGGAGTGTGGTGGAAAAACCTAGATCACCTTCTTGGATTCTTATAACCCAAGTTACCAAGAACACTGCAAGTGGTGGGGTACAGGAGCTTAGCCAATGAGTGGTCAGAAAAGGTGTTTATGCTGGAACTGGTTTGACTAAGTGGATAAACTGTGGGCCCACAGACCGAAGGGTCCCAGGTTTGATTCCTGTTAAGGGAATATACCTTGGTTGGAGGCACATACCCAGTGGGGAGTGTGCAGGAGGCAGCTGATTGATGTTTCTCTCTTATCGATGTTTCCAACTGTCTATCCCTCTCCCCTCTTCTCTAAAAAAATCAATTATATATATATTTAAAAATGGTGTTTCCTCTGCAGCCCATGAGGTCCCTGTGTTGTATCCATTGGGCTAAGGGTGTGTCCCTGCCACCCGGTGGTGGCCACCTGGGTCTCCACACACCCCAGAGACTGGCAGCCAACCCCTTCTCCCCCATCGTGGGCGCCAGGCTGGGGGTGTGGACCCGAATTGCCTCTGCTTGGCGCCAGAGCATGCGCAAGTGGCAGGGCGGAAACATTCCTGTCTCTGGATGCCAGCAGTCAGCCCTGTTGTGGGCACCGGGCTGAGGGGCATGCAGGGACCCCTAGGCCACGCACAGCAGCAGCCAACAGGGTCTCTGCATGCTCCAGCATGCTTGGGTTGCCCCTGGCAATTGAAGAGTGGAAGGGAGGGAGGCTGGGGAAAGAGAGAGAGAGATTGGCTGCCTCCTACTTGTGTCCACATGGGGCTGAGAATTGAATCTGCAACCCAGGGATGTGCCCTTGACTAGGAATTGAACTCAAGACCCTTCCATCTGTGTGCCAATGCTCTAACCACTGAGAAAACTTGGAAGTGGCTTTCTTTCAGACTGAATTGCTTGCAGATCATTGTTCCTGTGCTGGGACCTCATTGGTGCAGGGCTGAGTGGCAGCCATTTCTGATTGCTCCACCCTGGTGATTCCCTGAGACCCCACCCCAACCAATTTACAACCTCAACCAAAGTGTGCACAGCAACTTTTACATATGAATGGTCTGTCCTTTCTCAGGTGAAAACTCTGTCAAAGAAGCTGCAGCTGGGTCAGAGAGCTGCAAACCTATCAATAAAAGGCCCAAAAAACTGGCACCAGCACCAGCCTGCCTTGTTTCATTTGAGCACTTCCAAACCCAATACAAAGAGAATCTGCAGATCTCTCTGTAGCTCCTGCTGGGTGGCCCTAGGCAGTGGCTGACTTTGCACCTCCCTGGAGACCCAAGAGCCAGTGTACCCAGTGGTCAGTGTGAGACCATACCAGATTATAACTCTTTACATCCCTAAGAGACATACTCAGGGGCAGACTCAGTGACCACCAAAGCCCCACTGAAGCAAGTCATGCCCCATAAGGGTGCTTCTTGTACAACAGATCTTCCAATATAGACACAGCTAGTCATCACAGCTAATTGGCCTGGAGGTCAACTTCTCCCAGTGACACCAACAGCAATCAAGGCTCAACTACAACAAAACTGTGCACAAAGCCCACAAAGGGGTGCACCAAAGGTGTCTAATTCAGGTGATGGGGGATGCTGAGCCACTGGGTCCTATAGGACACCTACTACCTAAGGCCACTCTGTCAACTTAAGGAGACTTAGCAGCTACACAATAAATAGAAACAAACACAGAGAAGCAGACAAAATACAGAGAAAAAGAAACATGTTACAAATAGAAGAAAGCAAACTACTGGATATAGAGTTGAAAACCACAGTTATAAGGTTACTCAAGAATCTTTTCGAAACCTCTGAGGAACTTAGTGAGAGTTTCAAGGATCTTAGTGAGAAGGTCAAAAAAAAAAAAAAAAAAAAAAGGAAAAGAACCAGTCAGAAATCAAGCATACACGGACTGAAATAAAGAATAATATACAGTGATTCAACAGGAGATTAGAGGTTCCTGAGAATCAAATCAATGATTTGAAATATGAGGAAGCAAAAACACCCAACCAGAAAAACAAAAAGAAAAAAAGAAGAAAAAAATATGAAGATAGTGTAAGGAACCTCTGGGACAATTTCAAGTGTACCAACATCTGAATTATGGGGGTATCAGAAGAAGAGAGAAAGCAAGATAATGAAAAACTATTTGAGAAAATAATGACAGAAAACTTCCCCTATCTGGTGAAAGAAATAGACTTACAAGTCCAGGAAGTACAGAGAACCCCAAACAAGAGGAATCCAAAGAGGACCGCACCAAGATACATCATAATTAAAATGCCAAGGGCAAAAGACAAAGAGAGAATTGTAAAAGGAGCAAGAGAAAAACAGTTAGTTACCTACAAGGGAGCACCCATAGGACTGTCAGCTGATTTCTCAACAGAAACGATGCAGGCCAGAAGGCAGTAGCAAGAAATATTCAAAGTGATGAATAGCAGGAACCTACAACCAAGATTACTCTATCCAGCAAAGCTATCGTTCAGAATTGAAGGTCAAATAAAGAGCTTCACAGACAAGGATAAGCTAAAGGAGTTCATCACCACCAAACCAATATTATATGAAATGTTGAAGGGTATTCTTTAAGAAGAAGAAGAATAAGAAAAAGGTAAAGATAAAAAATATGAACAACAAAGTGACAACGAATACATATCTATTAATAAGTGAATCTAAAAGTCAAATGAATAAAAAAATCTGATGAACAGAATAAACTGGTGAATGGAATAGGATCAGGGGCATGGAAATGGAACAGATTAATGATTCTAAGAGAGAAGAAGGTGTGGGGGGTTTAAGAAGAGATTAGACAAACATCTTATATGCATGTATGCTTTACCTATGGACACAGACAATAGGGTGGTAAGGGCTTGGGATGGGGTGGGAATCGGGTGGAGGGGAGCTATGGGAGGAAAAAAGAGGGACATCTGTAATTATCTCAACAATTAAGATTAATTAAAAAAATTAACTATAAAATGATTTAAATTATACATACTTTATTGCAATTGAAAAATAAAAAATTTAAAAATTATCTAAGAGCATGAAAAAAAGCACAAAAATTATACTGAAAGATCAACCTTTTTATGACTGATGATTTATAAACTCCTTTGTTTACCAATGAAAATACCATAGCTTTGTATATCTGCATTTAAGCATACAAAAATATACATAAAATTAGGTAGGTGTTTAACATTTAAAAAACATTAGCTGCACCAGCATGACCAGGTCAGCTGTATCCTCGCTGGATGTGATACACAGATAGAACACATTCACCATTTGATATAACAGTATGTTTTTGCAACTACCGTATCATCTCTATTAGCTTAAGAATGTTATCCAAACTTATAAAGTTTTTCTGCATTTATATGTCTAATATTAAAAGCTCTTCAAATTTTATTTGAAAGGACTAAAGTTCTACTTAAAGAAAGACAAATTCGCAAGACTGGTATAAAATGACCTTTATTTGTTTTTTATCTTGTAACTTAGCAACCAAATCTGCTAATATGATTCACAGTTAAACTTGCTCTCTTTTTTTAATTTTTACAAATTAAATTTTTTTGGGTGACACTGCTTAATAAAATTTTATAGGTTCCAACTATACAATTGTGTGTCCACCAACCAAGGTCAAACAAACTTGTTCTTTTTCTTTCTTTCCTTATACATTTCAGCTTTCTCAAGTTCTTAAAGGGCCAGCATTTTGAACACATTATTTACTTTCCTTTCTTAATTAGAGTTTTTTCCCCCCCCTAGGCTAGTTTAGATAAGGACTTTCCAGTCTTAATAACCTAATCATAATAAGAGTTCCCTTCAAAATAAGCCAGTCAGTGAAAGAGAAATAGCACATGATCTCACTCATTGATGGATAATAAAAAACATTATAACCTGATGAACCAAAAGATTAGTACAGAGACAGAGAAGCATCTAACAGACTGTCAAATTATTGTGGGAAAGCTGGGGAGGGGAAGGGAGGTAGGAGATCAACTGAAGGACTTGTATGCATGCATATAAGCACAACCAATGGATGAAAGACACTGGGGAGTAAGGGCATGTATGGGAGTGGGATGGGAGGGCAATGGGAGGATATGGATATATGTAATACCTTAATCAATAAAAAAAATTGAAAAACAAAAACAAAAACCATAACAAAAAACAAATTGAGAAAATTTAGACTCTAATTCATTAATAGGCACTGGCTTCCCTCTGGCAGCTGGAACTCAGGCTTCCCTTGCAGCCCCAGCTTCATCCGGAAGAACATCCAGTCTAATTAGCATATTATGCTTTTATTATTATAGATTTATTTACTTATAATTTATCTTTATTGTTGAAAGTATTACAGATGTCCTCCCTTCTTTCCCCAATTTACTTCCTCCATCCCCCTGTCCAGGTCTTCCCCACATTATGGTCTGTGTCCATGGGTTATGCATTTATTCATATAAATTCTTTGGTTAATCTCTCCCCATCCCCTGACCCCCACCTTGCCTCTGAGGTTTGTCAGTCTGTTCCAAGCTTCTATGTCTCGGAATCTATTTTGTTCAACAGTTTGCTTGGTTCATTAGATTCCACATATGAGTGAGATCATGGGCTACTTGTCCTTCTCTGACTGGCTTCTTTCACTTAACATAATTCTCTCAAGGTCCATCCATGCTGTCTCAAAGGGTAAGAGATCCTTCTTTTTTACTATTTTAAATATTCAAACTCTTTTTCCTCTAGTGCATGAATACATAATTTTCAAGTTTTTATTTTGGTCATTATAACTTCAATAAATGAACCTATTTCATTGCCATCAAAAGAAAAAACACACCCTTATTACCCTGTAGAATCAAAAGGAATTCTGAATAATTATTCATACAAGCTAGGTCTGCAAGGCAATTAGAAAAGCAATCCACTTTCATTTTTACTGTGTCTGCAAAATCCCTCCTCTGTCTCTGCTGTGTTAGCTCTGTGCTCCCAAATATTAAAAATGGAAATAATCTAACTTTCAATTAGAAAACTAGAGAAGAGTTGCCTACAAAAATTGAATATGTCTAAAACCAAGTGCATTATTCTGGGTCTTTCCCTCCTAACCTGTCTCATCATTTGAGCATCAAATGAACTCACTGGACTGTTTTGACTTGGGGTCATTTGTTGAGCAATTGAGGCTAAATTGGGAAGTCAATGATGCTGGCCTCTAGTCCCCTTTTTTGTCCTCTTCTATTGCCACGTGGGGAGGAGCCCTCCATCAGGGTGAAGCACTCAGCCCTCCTCCTCCCCCTACTTCAGAGTGCCCTAAAGTTACCTGTGCCTTTAGTCCTCATTATTTTAGTAGGTACTAGACTAGCAATTCAAATAAGTAAGTTTGTTCTGAGAAGTCAATGGCTTTTTTCCTATTGAAGGGCAGTAATTCCTTATTTTAGATGGCATTTTAGAGAGTGAAAATACTTTTTTATGTACTATTTGTCATCCATGGAAAATTAGTGAGCAGATAGTTTGTTCCTTATATTGCAGAGGAAGGAACTGAGAGGTTAAATGACTTTATCAAGGTTAGGTACATAATTAGGAGATAATCTTAATTTTTATTCTAGATCTTTCCCTAATAATATAATTGCCCTGGCCATGGATAATATAGTATCTCCCTCCAAAGAAGAGAGTAATTTCAGAAACTATATTAGGCCCATGGAGAGTTGTAATATTGAAAAATCTTCTCGTTGCCACAACTCTCAAATCATATCACATTGTTAATGTCTTTGCTTTTACTGGTTATTCTTATTTAGCAGTGTGCACAGTAATTACCTGGGATGTTGAAATAAAGTAGATACTTGCAATCCATCTTGGACTGAATAAACTAAAGCTTCCAGTAGTTGGGAAAATTGGTAGTTTGAAACAGTCTACTGGTGACTATTAGGCCCATCCCTGGTTAAAAAGCATTAGCACAGACCCTGACCAATAAGTAATTTTTTCCTCATCTGTGGCACAGGGCTTGGGGGTAACCTTCACCTAACCTCAGTCAAACTCATGGTGGAGCCAGATACTCCAGCACCTTTCCTATGTATAATACAAAGTGAATGACAGTGGGTCAGGTGTTTTGTAATTAATTCAGGCATATAACTCATCCAACACCAAGGCTGCCTCCCAGCATCCCACTATTAACAAGTTAGGGAATGGGGTTTACTCTATGGATTTGTAGGACAGCAGGATGGCTCCCTGGAAACAATTTGGAAGTTAAATATTTCTAAAGTTTTAGAACACTGAGCTAATTTAGAAGACTAAGGAATTGTTAGTCAGAGGCCAGGGTGCTAAAAACTGCAATTGGATGAGACTGAGAATTAATATAACACCACACTTTCATCTCCTTTGCTTTCCCCAATGAAGGCATTGCTCTTTATTACTCCTCTTTAAATGAATGAATGCTACTTATTTCAGAGAATAATAGTGTGTTATTGCATCTAATGCCATGTAACAAATTAGAAAACGTTTATTGACTTAAAACAACAACTTTGTTTGCTTATGATTCAGTGAGTCATCAATTTGGGCTGTTCTTCTAATGGGGTTCCTGAGTCTTCACTTGGCTATCATCTTCTGGTGGCTTATCTGGAGTGAAGGTATCTAAGATGGCTTTACCACGAGAGGTGGTGAGCAGGCTGTCAAGGGGTGCTCTGCTCCACCCCAATGCACTCCCCAGTGGGCCGAATTCACACTGTGATCTGATGGGCCCAGTTGGAGTCAAAAGCGAGCAGGCCTCAATGTGCAAGTGCGTTTTAATTGTTTGCTCATCTCACACTGGCCAAAGCAAATCAAGTGGCCATGCCCACATTACAGGGTAGAGAAGAAAACTTCACCTTTTGATCCAAGGTGAAGCAAAGTGACAGTGCAAGGATGTACCCAGTCAGGACTGAGTGGGATTATTGAGGTCGTCTTTGCCAATGACCTACCACAGAGAGTAAAAATTGCTGTGTGTTTATTGAAAACACAAGAACTTCAAATTGTATCCTAATAATAATAATAATAATAATAATAATAATAATAATCAAGCACAGAGGAACAGAGTAGATTATAAAATGAATTAAAGCATTTATTCTAAGCATCAAGCCAATAAAAATTTCTTTATTATTTTATTTATTTACTTATTTTTAGAGAGAGAGAAGGAGGAAGAGAGAAAGACTTCAATTTGTTGTTCAACTTAGTTATGCATTCATTGGTTGCTTCTTGTATGTGCCCACAACCTTGGCAGATCAGAACGATGCTCTAACCCAGTGGTCGGCAAACTCATTAGTCAACAGAGCCAAATATCAATAGTACAACGACTGAAATTTCTTTTGAGAGCCAAATTTTTAGACTTAAATTGTATAGGTAGGTACATTGTTATTAACTGAATTAGGATACCAGTAAGCTGGCCTTTGCTAAAAACGTCCTCAATCTGACTGAGGCATGTGGCTCACGGGCCGAGGTTTGCCAACCACTGCTCTAACCAACTGAACTACCATGCCACGGCCACACATACAAATTTAAATAAACATTTTTAAATTATCATATCCAAATCTTGCTTTTTTTCCGAAGTGGTTTTCTCTACTGAGAAACATTATGTTAAACATCAATTTAAATATTTAAGCCCTAAGGCATATAGGTCATGAATTGTATTAATTTGCTCAAAGTGAGAGTTTGCCTAAATGCCCAAACATAATTTCCATCTCAGACTACTTTGTCAAAATTATGAAACAACTAGAGGTCCAGTGCACGAAATTCGTGTACTGGTAGGATCCCTAGCAGTTGCCAGCTGCTGGCCGGGTAATCCCTCCCCTCCTCTGGCCATCTGCTGCCACCACCAGCCTGGGCCTTCCTCTCTTCCCCCTGACAGCCCCACCCCCTGGTTGAACTCCTGGACTACTCCTGGTCAAGGGGACAATTTGCAGACTATGCTTTTATTATATAGGATATGAAAAGACAAGTGGGTTGCTTGTGCAAGCTGGGAACGTGTTGCAGAGTAGTGCTCTGACTATGAGAAGAGCAGCATTTACTAGTGAAACCTCCACCCAAGTAATGAGGCATATTGATCCTGGGCAGGGCTGCAGGTGTCCCTCTGAATTTAATCCGATCTTTCGATTCTTCTTTGCCTGTGAAACATTCATGGACGAGGGTTTGATGTGTTTCTGTTAATTGCACACCTGGCAGCTAATTTGAGAGATGTTTAAGAACAACACAGGCAGAGGAAATACTTGATCTTGCTATAAAGAACAAAGTACATGACCAGAGAGAGATCATTAATGGCATTGGTCAGGTTAACTAGAACTTTCCACACGCCCACAAACGTCATGATTTTATAGTTGCACTATGACTGGGCATGCTTGAAGATCACTTGTTAGGATATGTTGTTTAAAATAACTGTTTAAAAAAATGATAACCTCAATAAGATTTATATGTTCAATAATCTTCACCAGGACTTCATCTCAGCCCTTGGAGAATTCTCTTCATCTTGTGAAATGAGTTTTTATTTTATTTCTGTTATACTAGAAAAGAAGATGAGACCCAAATAAGCTGGCTAAGGTCAACCAGGGGCTACCATGTTGGGGAGGAAACAACTATGGGAAATTTTATGGGACTTACTACCTAACTCTACTCATGGTAGTCGACTTTGGAAATAAAAATACTACACAAATCCACTCAACCAGTGTGGCTTAGTGGTTGAGCGTCGTCGACTTGTGAACCAGGAGGTCACAGTTGGACCAGGTGGTCACAGTTGGACCAGGTCAGGACACATGCCCAAGTTACAGGCTGGATCCCCAGTGTGGGGTGTGCAGGAGGCAGCTGATCAAAGATTCTCTCTCATCATTGATGTTTCCCTCTCTCTTCCTCTCTGAAAATCAATAAAAATATTTTTTAAAATACTACAAAATCCCCCCTTCTTCCTCTGTCCTTCCCATGCTCTGACATAATCCATTGGTGTCTGTGGTTTTCCTCTTGCTGCTTCTTCCACACCTCAAAACTCACTTCAGTCTATCTTATCTGTTCATTCCCTTCATGGCTCCCTGCACCTGTCCCTTAACTAACCCGGCCATGGTTTTTTGGTAATCGTTAGTTCACTGCTAGAAACTTCCCTGCATCTTCAGGTTTTCTTTACGCCTTCAGTGGGAATGTGGCTTCCACAAAGAACACTGTAGATATAAAAACAAATATGGATAGACAGACAGATGACTGCTGCCTTCTTTTGCAATTCTGAGAACTCAGAAAAGTCAAGCTGTTCTCTGCATGTTGGCAATTTCCCGTCATTGCTGTACCAGGACAGTGTGTCCTGGCTGCTGCTCACATGACTCTCCGCAGATTTCCTTTTAGCTCCCAAGGAATAATTAGCAACGTTAAAATCCCCATAGCACATGAGGTGCTGAGTCACAGTAGTTCCTTACTGCATTCCTTGTTGCCTGCCAGGGACCATGGCCTCCCTAGTACTGCTCATCTTCCTGCTCAGAGCCTGGACGTGGCCGCTAGCAGCCCTGCTCCATCTCCCAGAGCGCCACCCTGTTTTAACCTGACACATGGCACCGGCTGAACCTGCTCTTACCTTCCTCGCAGACAGGCCTTGCCTCCCCTCTTTCCCTTGCGCTACCAGCTGGCACAGGAACCAGGCAGATCAGAGGTCCGCGTCTCAGCCTTCTTCCCCCACATGGTAGCCCCTGTTGACCTTAGCCAGCTTACTTAAGTCTCAGCTTCTTTTCTTGTGCAACAGAAACCAAATAAAAACCCATTTCACAAGATGAAGAGAATTCTCCAAGGCCTGAGTTGAAGTCCTGGTGAAGATTATTGAACATATAAATCTATTGAAGTTATCATTTTTTTAAACAGTTATTTTAAACAATGTATCCTAATGAGAGGTCTTCAAGCATGCCCAGTCATAGTGCAACTATAAAATGATGATGTTTGTGGGCGTGTGGAAGGTTCTAGTTAACCTGACCAATGCCGTCTGAATAGGGTCTGCTATCCAGGCTTGGGTGGCTCCTTGAGTTACTATCTGGACACCTGGACACACGGACTTAGGGACACCTTTGTCTTTCTGTAGTCCCACGTCTCAGTGTGCACCTGTGGTCCCTGCTTCTGCTTCTGGGTCACAGTGCTGCCAAAGAAAGTCACTCGGTGGTGAAATGGTCCTCCCACTGCAGATGAACAGTGTCTGATTCCATGGGCTTCTTACCACTGCTTACTTCTTTTCTTGTTTGCTCCACAGACCACTCTCCCTGAGTTGCTATACCTCTGCCCCCATGCTCCAGGCAGCACCCTCCCTCATCCTCAGGCCAACTGATCGAATGAACAGACCTTGTGTATTACTGGACTTAGAAGCTTTCCCCAAAGACAGCAGCAATGGGGCACGGAATAAGCATTGGCAGGTGCAAAACTTATAGCTTTGTCTTACATCCAGGATTGTGGATCCCTAACAGGATATCTGAGTATTCTACTCAGAAGATCACCATCTTATGTCATCATACTTAGGCTGCCAGAATAACAAAAAAGCAAATTTCTTGGTTCTTTTCCCTCCATCCTCACTTTTTTCTTCAAGTCATAGGTATGAATTTCATATTTCCCTCCATCTAATTCCAGAGCATGAAATCAATGCCAGCAGTTTACACATTACAAATGAGTCTTATGTTGCATTTTTATCACCTCAGTCATGTCTCACGTCAAAGTTTGATTACACTGTGTCACATGCCAGAGGTTTTGCAAACTGAGCATTGGTAAAGTTGCCCGTGCAAAATGTACCATAAATAAGATGGAAAGACTCAAGATACAACTTAGTAACATGATTTTTAATTAAAAAAACTATGCGTGAGTAAACATGATTGTAATGAGACGCAGCTCGTGTAGGGACACTAACTGATTTATAAAAATCTTTTGGCTTATTAGTAGATTCTCAGGGAAGGGCTTTCAGCCATCTTTCATTTTTAATTATAAGCTGTCAGAATAAAGGAAGGCTGAGGTTTCACTGCACATTCAGAAGGATTTTAAGGTGACCCACCGCAAATGACACTGAGTTGCTAATGTATGTGCTAAAGAAATACAGGAATAGGCCCTGTGACTCCTGGAATGGGGAAGGCAAGAAAGTACTTTGGGGTTAGTAAAGTAAGGCTAACTGCAAAAAGTAAAACTTTTAGAAACTCACTTGTTAAATATTTACAGAAAACAAACTATGTTAATTTTTATTTCCTTAGGGAAAAGGGCAAAAAGCACAACCAATTTATTAATTTAAGTATGTGTTTATTCTTTAAAGAAAAGTTTAGAATTTCTCTCTTTAAAATTTTTTTAAATCTTTTTGTTGAATATGTTACAGATGTCCCTCCCTCTCCCCTATTGATCCCTTCTAGCTTGCCCCTCCCTTCTGTCCTGTCTTCATTACACTATTGTCTGTGTCCATGGGTTATGCATATATGCAAAATACAACTAACTTAAATGAATTATAAGAGTGGTCATAATAATAATAAAACAATTAAGCATGCAATGCAAGTTATAGATAACACATGTGTTTTTAAATGTTAAGTAAATTAAATTAATATTAACAGAGTCACCTAGTAGGAATCTTTAGAGAAACTGTTTTAATAAGCAGATAAAAATGGATTAAATTTAGTGGGTAATTTTTATATAAATGGTACTGGTAGAAACTCTGATGTTATATTGCCTTCTATTTTGTTTACACTATACACGTACATGATACGTAAATGCTTACTAAGTGCATAATTTTGAGAGTAATTAAATGTTTTCTATTTATTTTTAATTAGTATTCTTTTCAGTTATCAAGTTTACTGTATTTTCTGGGTATCTAGCATAGTACTAAGGACTGTGTAGATATATGATTATATATAATACTTCTTCAAATGAGTCAAGGTTTTACTGAGGAATAGGGGACCTGAAATAGACTGGCTGTGTTTAAGTGCTCACTTTGATAAGTTTTACATAGGTGTAGACCTGAGAAACCATCACCACAGCCAAGATAATGAATATGGCCCTAGCCAGTGGCCCAGTTGGTTGGAGCATCATCCTGTGCACAAAAAGGGTGGCAGATTTGATTCCTGGTCAGGGCACATGTCCAGCTTGCAGGTTCAGTCACTGGTCGGGATGCATATAGGAAACAACAGATATATGTTTCTCTCTCTCTCTCTCTCTCTCTCTCTCTCTCTCTCTCTCTCTCTCTCTCTCTCTCTCTTAATAAAAACATATGTCTATCACCTCCAGGAGTTTCCCAGAACCCTTTGTAACCTTTCCTCTGCACCTCTGCTTCCTGTCCCATCAGCCACTGATCTGACTTTCTCCACGGTAGGCTAGTTTGCATTTTCTAGAACTGTGGGTAAATGGGACCACATAGCATGCACTAATTTTTGGCTGTCTTCTTTCATTCTGTGTGATGATTAGTTCCATACCCACTCAAGTTGTTGTGCATAAGTGGTAAATTCTTTTATTGCTGAGTAGTATTGTGTTGTAGGGGTATACCACTGTCTGTGTATCCATTCACCTGTTGATGGACATGACTCCCTTCCAGTTTCATAGAAATATGACTAAAGCTACTATGAATATGTTTCGGTGCCATCTTTGCATGGGTATATGCGTAGTTTCTTTTGAGTAAACACTTAATGGAAGAATAGCTAGGTCGTGTAGTAGGAATACGTGTCACATAGTAAGAAACTTCTAGCCCTGCAGGAGGTCACAGTTCAATTCTGCGTCAGGGCATATGCCTAGGTTGAGGGCTCAGTCCCCAGTAGGGTGCGTGCAGGAGGCAGTGGATCAATGATTCACTCTCATTACTGATGATGTCTCCATCTCTCTCTTCCTCTCCCTCCCTCTCTTTGAAATCAATTTAAAAAATAAGGGGGTGACGGTTAAAAAGAAACCTCCAAATAATTTTCCTAACTGGGTGAACCATTCATGTTCCCAACAGCAAGACTATCTATACTTTCTAGCACTTGGTTTGCTTGGTGTTTTTCATTTTGGCCATTCTTTTTTTAAAAATTAGTATGAGCTTGAGTTTATTGGTCTGACTCATTGATTAAATAGCATTATGTGAGTCGTAAACTATAAAAATTAGGAAACAACCAAGAAATGATGAGATTAAAACATTCCCCAAATAAATATCACCGAGAAGAGTTGAGAAGAGAGAGGCTTTATCTTTTTAAAGATACTTCAAAAAATTAAAACACCAACAATAATCTCTAATGGAATTTTAAACGATTTATTGCAATTTGAACAGACAAAATAAATAGATGTTTTTTCTAAGCTAAAGTCATACATTTGATGTAATCCTTTCATTATTTGTTAACTGAGAAATAAGCAGGCAGGTCTCCAGGAACATAGAGGATTTGGGCCATTCTAACAGGTACTGTTATTAATTGAATTGTTCCCCCCACCAAAGTCCAAATCCCCAGGACTTCAAAAATGTGACCTCATTCAGAAATAAGGTTGTTGCAGTGTAAGCAGTTAGGGTGAGGTCATCTTGGAATAGAATGGGTTCCTCATTGGTATCCTTGTAAATAGGGGAAGTCTACACACAGACACACCACCACGTGAAGACTTGCTATGAGCTAAGGAAGCAGCAGAAGCATTTTGCATTCCCATCAGCACTAGAGGAGCATTCCAGTTGGTCTGTATTCTCACCGGTGAACCTACCATATCACTGAAGTGAGAACACCCAAGATGCTACTTTACTAAAATTATTTTTTAATAAATAAACTATGCTGGAATAAAAATAATAGCGCTTTCTATTGTCATTGAAAATTTTATTTGAGCCATTGTAATAGCTTTGCAGAGGCATTGCATTGTGGCTAAAATCTGTACTTCTCCAATGATGAATAATATTGAGTTGGCATATACTTGCCAACTTCTATCTTCTTCACAGAAGTGTTTATTCAAACCTTGTATTGGCATAGTTCATAGTGTATCCATTTATCTGTTGGTGAACATTTTTATAAGAATAATTAGGCCATCTGCTAAACTCTGGTCTAATTCACTAATTATTTTAAGGACATTAGATAAGAATAGTGAAGAAATGAAGAAACATATAAACTAACATAAAAAAGCTGATACACAAAAAGTAAAATGCATTAAAAGAGATGCCACAATGACCTCTTCCTGCCTTCCCTTCCCCAGTTGATAGGAGAAACTAAGGCTATGTCTTTACATTTGAAAACATAAAACATCTCATTTTACTGAAGATGGTATAATACTTAACAAGAAGCCTGGGAAAATCTTATACTAAAAGTGAGCTTTAGAAATTACAGTAGAGGAGAACCAAGATGGCGGTATAGGTAAAACACCTATCTTGCTGTCATACACAGCAATTTTAAAACTACAACTTAACGAAAGAAGAAACACCATCCAGAATCACCAGAAAGCTGGCTGAGTGAAAATTCCACAAAAAAAAAAAAAAGAGACTGACTCAGAGGAGCGGCTGAGGACAGCATTGAAGATACGTGCGGAGAGAGGTTTGGAGCGCACACCAGCGGATAGGGCGGGCGGCTGAAAACTGGCCAGTTTTCTTGAAAGGGGGAGACAAAGACATCCCACTGGACTGATTCTCCAGCTCTGGGCGAAGTCAGGGAACCCACTATCATACGGGGTAAAAACTGGACAGTGGGAGGGCACACCGAAGCTCGGGTGCTGCAGGGGTCTGCCGGCTTGTGGAGAAGGTGAGCTTGTGCAGAGTGCACGTGAACTTGGGAACAGCGCAGCTGCCTGACCGCGCAGAGAACACTCGTGACTTGCTCTTTCATTTGGGAAACCGTCAGACTGCTTTGTTTTACGACCCTGGGTGAGATGTTGGGTGTGCAGACTCATTTGGGGAGAGTCTGAATTCTCCGGCAGCCTGTGGAGCTTGGCAGCGGCTCTCTCTCAGAGGTGCTGGCTGCCATTGCCCCCAGCATAGAGTCCCTGGGGACGCATAGGGTGGAGCTAACGCTGTCTGCTTGGCTTGGTTGAATGAATGACCAGACAACCGGACACTTAGCATATTAGGCTTTTATTATATAGGATATGCAAAGGAAATGAAAATAGGAACTCAAAGAAATATCTACACTCCCATGCTTGATGCAGCATTATTCACAATAGCCAAGATATGGAAGCAATCCAAGTATCTGTCAATGTAAAAATAAAGATCTATGAGCACTTTTTAAAAAACTTAAAGTAGAAAAACTTGGAAAGATCAATAGACTATTAATTCAAACTTTTTGTATGACACTGAGCATCATAAAGGAGACATCATTATATTCTTTGCAAATTCTGAGACAATTAAAATTCATCAGGCTGGCCTTATCATGATGCTAACTAGTTCAGAACAGTAAAAACTCTGTCCCCTGCCCCAGCTGGTTTGGCTCAATGGATATAACTTTAACCTGTGGACTGAAGGGTCCCAGGTTTGATTCAAGTCAAAGGCACATGCCCAGATTATAGACTTGATCCCCAATAGGGAGCTTGCAGGAGGCACCAGATCAATGATTCTTTCTCATCATTGATGTTTCTTTCTCTCTCTCCATCTCTCTTCCTCTCTGAAATCAATAAAAATATATATTTTTTAAAACTCTGTTCCTAAAGTGCAACTATGTGCCACTGATGGTATTTATGATGACAGTAGAGTATGGGATACATGTGGAGTAAACAAAATCTGACATTTAAATTATAACCTCTGGAGACCACTCTGTGAAGTACATGATTCTCTGATCACTACACTGTACACCTGAAACTGATACAAAAGAATACAGAATGTAAACTGTACTTTAAATATAAAAATAAGAGCCCTAACTGGTTTGGCTCTTTGGTCCCAGGTTTGATTCTGGTCCAGGGCATGTACCTTGCTTGCCAGCACATCCCCAGTAGAGCGTGTGCAGGAGGCAGCTAATCAATGTTTCTCTCTCATCGATGTTTCTAACTCTCTATCCCTCTCCCTGCCTCTCTGTAAAAAAAATCAATAAACTAAATTAAAAAAATAAATATAAAAATAGGAATAAAAGAGGAAATCACCTCCAAAATTATAATCTTCTGCATTTCTAAAGTGTCACTTAGAGAACTGAAGAAATGAAGTCAAGGATCTGGAGGCATAGGGAATTCAAAATAAGTCCCTTTTGGTGACTCCCAGAAGCATTTTTAAGGGCTGAATCTCTGTATTTGGGATATATATATATATATATGAAAAGATAAGAAACAGCATAAGCATTGAATCACTAGCAAAGAATTCCTTGAAATATGTATAGCATTCGTATGACTGTATAACATGCACTGGAACACATTATAAATTCCAGTCAAGAAGAAGACATAAAAAGGTAAATGAGTTTTTAACATCAGGGTTCTATCAAATTGCCTCAATTTGTGTTTAATTGCCAGAGGCTGAGTGCCAGGCAGATGTCTGTAATTAGCAAACATCTAAAACATTCTAAAAGCCAACAGGAGGTTGAGTGCAGGGATGAAGGTCCCCATCCTTCCTGACTCATGTCCACATGGCTGCCCTGAAAGTGTCACCTTTGGTTCTTATGCATTCAGGCATGTCTGAAGCTAAACAGCACAAACTCAAGTAAACCGGTTCAAAATTGGAGTTAGCTGACCAAATTTAAATAGGCTTGCCAGGGTGGGAAGAAAAGAGGAGGTTGTAATTTAATACCAGGTGGGTTTTAAGATTTTTAATTGATTTTTAGAGAGAGAGGAAGGGAGAGAGAGAGAGAGAGAGAGAGAGAGAGAGAGAGAGAGAGAAAGAAAGAGAGAGAGAGAAACACTCCTGCACTCCCTCTACTGGGGATTGAACCTGCAATCCCTGATCATGACCAGGAATCAAACCAGTGACCTTCTCCACACAGGGGACAATCCCCAACCAACTGAGCCATACCATTCAGGGCCAGGTCAATTTTAATTCATGTTATAAAACATTAAGTAAATAAAAAAGGTCACTAAATGTGTAGTTAAATTTGGGGGGAGTCAAAAGTTATACGTGGTAATTTGACTGCACTCCTAACCCCACATTGTTCAGGGCTAAACAATAATGTTAAATATGTTCACAGTGAAGATTTTAAAAAGTCAGGACTGTCTAAGAATCAAAAGATGCAGTATCAATATTTATAAAGCAAAAACTATAGAAGTTATAAAGAGAAACATAAAAGTAGAATTTTATTCACTTCTCTTAGTCCTTGACAAATCAAGAAGAAAAATATAAGCAATAAAATAGAAGACCTAAATGACATAATAAAGTAGAACTAAATATAAATCAACTCTGTCCCTGAAATAAAAACCACAACCTATATATTTACACAGAACCATCATAAAAGTCATCATTAGATTAGGCCAGAGTGACAACCATAATTAATTGCCAAATGTTAAAATAATCCAGGCAACATTCTCTGATCAAAATGCAATAAATCTAAAATTTTATTTTATTAGTAATAAAATAAAAATATACTTATTTAATTGGGGACTTTGTATAAGTTACCTACTTTTAAAAGTCTATTATGTCAAATGCAAAATGAAAATAATAACAGAAATCATAGGCTCATTTTGAAAATGGTATAAATTTTAAGACATTATATGAGTGTGAAATATTATCCAAGCAGAATCACCTTTCTTTTCACACTTGAGAAGTGACTAATTTGGCAGCTTCAAATATTTGAACAACTTGGTCTATACTGTCCATAGTTGGCTGTTAATACTGATGAAATTAAATTTTTAGTTCTTCAATACTAGCCTCATAAGCTATACTTGCCTTGTGACTACCACCTTAGACATGAGAATATGTCCATTAGTATTATCCAATTCCATTGGATAATACTAATCAAATCACCTAAATACCTAGACGTTCATGAGAACTCAGTTTTGCTTCAGTGAATTAGCAAGGTCCTTGTAGTGAGAGTTGCAGAGAAATATTTTTCCCACTTCACTTCTTAAGTGATACCAAAGATCATCCTTTCACTTAATTATGTCCAAAATATACTGAGGCGATAATTGAACATGACGAGGAAGCTGTGCATACTAACTGTCTCTAACTCAGTGGATTGCTGATTGCTAAGTCTGTACCAGCTGCCCCCTACTTCGTGTAGCAAGTCAACTTGCTAGCCCTCGTTCTCCACTAGGAACATGGTTTTAAGCTGATGTCATTGTGTGTGAGCCCAGGGGATTTATACCATGAGCAGTTCTTTAAAGTTTCAACAATATGCTAAATGATGGCTGCAGAGGGAGGGCGGTGGAAATGGTGCAGGGGACGATGAGACACAAACTGCCAGTTATAAAATAACTAAGCCACGGGGGTGTGGTGTACAGCACAGGGAGTACTAGGTCAATAATATTAACACCTTGGCACAATGATGCGTGGGTGCTGGCCTTATCATGGTGATCACTTTGTAAGGCATATACATGTCCAATCACTATGTTGTACACCTGAAACATACAATATATTTCAACAAAAAATTAAGTAGATCATAAACAAATTTCAGCTGAAGGTATGTTATTACCCTCCCCTCCCCAGTTTTCCAATGACAGCAGGTATAGCATTCCACTCACTGTAGTAAGTTTGGAGTCAATACTAAGTACTTCTTCATTTATTCAGTGTAACACCTCCTATTGCTAGTCTTATGATCCTGAGCATGTCCCTTCTCTCTGAGCCCCAGAGCCCCTCTCTAAGCTGAGGGATGAGACTATGGCAGCCTAGTCATGAGTTTATGTCCTCTTTTCCCTCCCAATTGAAGAAACAACTTTAAGAAGTGCTAGAGACTAGAGTCTTAACTATTGTCTCCACAAAACAGCAATGATCATTGTGATATGATAAGGGTGTTTGCTCACAAGAAGGGGTAATCAAACTGCAATATACAAAAATATATTCCATCAACCCATACACCTGTAACTTACCCAAGATTACAGGGGTGTCCCTGCCACAGAGGCTGAGTGGTCTGTAATCAGGCCCCACATCCCTGTTTCAGTCACTCTGAGTGCCCCCCATCCTGGGGGGACCCTGAGGTAAAAGGAGAACCTGCAGACCAATGCTCACTCCTCTGCTAGCCATGAGCCCAGTGCAACGAGGGGCCCTACAAGGAACCCTAAGAGGTGAGGAGCGGCCTGGAGAAGCCGTGGTGGTGGGAGCTGTGACAGCAAATCTGCTGTCACTGCACATGCAGGGGGCATGCTTACCATCTCCCCACAAGGAGCAGCCACAGCGGCTGTGCAGGCAGCAGCATGCTTCACTCACGTGCACCGTTATCCACCGACAGAAGTGGCCCGTGTGCACTACTGGTGTGACAGTGGCTGTGGGCATCGCACGCACATGCCCTGGACCCTGATCCCTGAGGTCACGCTCCAGCCCGCCAGCTGCAAGCTGGGAAGAGTGTGGATGTCACGGCACAGGGCACCCCGAGAAAGACCACAAGCCCAGGAACAGCTGGAGATCCAACGGGGCTGATTTCCCGCGAAGGATAGATGCATGACCCTGGCATCCCTCCGCCTGAGGCCACAGCAGCTGCTCTTTCACCCTCACAGGTGTGTCCCTGGGATGCAAGGGGACTTGTATTTATTGGGGGAAAAAACTTGCTTTCCTCCTGAGACCAGCCAGACACTGTGTTCCTCCAATTTCTTCAAGTGGGCACCCATCTGGGGACACAGGAGACATAGCTATGTCTGAGGAGCCCAGCATTATCTCCAACTTTGAGAAGGAGCTGGTCTAGAGCTAGTTCAGGTCTCCTGAGAGCCCAGCAGAACTGCCCCTGTTGAAGTACCTCCCAGACACATGGCCCAGACTTTGGAAAGGATAGACCCAGCAGGACTGGCTGTTTGTCAGAGGACCTCAAAGCCCACCCTGCCACACAGGGACCAGAGGGGACACCTGATTCAGGATCACAGAGGAGAGCCTGTGGCTAGCAGAGTGTGAGAAGGGGCCAGCGATCTTCAGTACCATGGTATCTGAGCCCAATGAGACATACCTCTGAAGCTCATCAAAGAAGCCAGAGTGTGGGGACCATTTCCAGATTAGCTTCCTTAGTTTTAAATAACTAAAACCTTCCGGTCCCAGAATGAAATGTTCTTTTATTGTTTAGTGGCACCTTGTGAAATGTACAAATTTCCTAGCACAGTGGTGACCTTGCGTGGACTCCTGGGCTGCGCAGAGCCTGCCCGACACGTGCCCAGCAGAGCTGCAGAGCGCTACACCTGCCTGGCCCTCCGCTGCTCCCCAGGCGAGTCGAGGCTTATCCTGAGGCCTGGAAAGTACCACCACCTTCTTCATCCACCTCTTCTTCCTTCTGAAGGTCCCTGGGTGTAGATGTTAAATCAAGGCCGTTGCTCAAGAACATTAAGAACAGGATCCATGTCCCCTCCAGAAATCCAGGGAAGGCAGGTGGCACAGCAATCAGCATAGGAAAGGCTGGGGTCTAGACTCAGCAGGCCCACTTGAGCGGACATCCTGAAAAAACCCTGGCACGTGTATTTTAGAAGACAACTCTGAGAATGTTAACAGCATATTTAGAAGAGCAAGACCCTGGAGACAGACACCCCAGCTGTCTATCAACTGGGGAATTGATGGGTTACAATAAGCAGTGGGATACCACTCACCAATGGCAGCTGTACGCACCAGCCTGGGTGAATCTCACAGTCAAGTACCAAAAGCAAGTCACATAAGAATTCCAGCGCCACTGTTCCATTCAGAGAGCAGTTCCAACGCAAGACCAAATCACGTAGGGTGTCTACTCGGTGAAATTGGAGGAACACAATTATCTCTAGGGTGGAAAGGGGAGAGACGGTATCCAGTGTACACACAGAGTCTCAAAAGCGTTTGGGATGGTCCTGCCTCATATTCAAATGAGAGGGTACTCAAAGAGTTGTCGACATTCCCCAATGTTGGCATTACTGAAACTAAAAAAATATTCACATATGCAGTTGTTATTGTCATAGAAATCTTAACCAGTGACTTCTAAGCAACATTTTACTTTTCCAACTTTCACAGTATGTTGAAAATCACAATCTGAAAAAGGTTTTTGCTAAGAACAAACTGAAAACCCAAAGTGGCAAGAAAAGGTATGCCTGTAGGACATGGTCTTACACATGCACTTCAACAGCAACATCTGCATCTATTGTAATAAATGCTGAGCGTGCCACATCCAACTTCCCAGCAGCCACCAAATTCTTTCCTGATTCGTATACAGCCTGGGATAGAGGGTGAGGGCATCTTCAAAGACGTCTTTGAGTGTTCTTTTGACATAAATAGATAAGTAGTTGAAATATGACTTACATTTCTGTCAGACTTACTAAAATCTAAGTTTAACAAGGAGAATTCCAGCCCTGACTGGATGCTCAGTTGTTTGGAGCATGCTCCTGAATACCAAAAGTTTGCAGGTTCGATTCCCAGTCAGGGCACATACTTGGGTTTTGTTTTTTTTTTTTTTTTTTTTTTGTTTTTTTTTTTTTTTTTTTTTTTTTTTTTTTTTTTTAGATTTTTAAATTTTTTATTTCAAGAAAATTCAGAGCTGGGAATCATTCTACTTCCACTGTGGTAGATATATCTCTGAAAACCTAAATAAGCTTACTGATTACTGAATCTTTCATATTAATTAACTGTGCTTAATTTTCACATTACCAATTGTTTTCATGGCTTATATTCTCACTGAACAATTTTTCAACATCATTTAAAATGACTGAAAGACAAAGATCTCCAATATCAATGAAATAAGTAAATGCATATTATAATAAGTATTAGAACACTTACTTTCTTCAAGAAAAAAACATTAGTAACTTATTCCTGAATTGTCTGCATCACTTATGAAAATTCACTTGGAATTTTTGTTTCAATTTTGATAGCAAATATCATACTACTTAGAAGCCATTCACCAGTCTTAAACCTTAAACTCACATCCCATCTTGTAATCTCCTTGAGCTGGAGGCTGACCATTTTAACCCTGGGTAGCAGGGCTTCTTCAGGGCTATTGGCATCAGCTCACCAGTTCTAACCATGACTGAGCAGGAGGCCTGCAAGTCAATCCCATCACACCTGCAAGTTCATTCTGATTTACAATAATAAGAAGACCTAGATGAAAAGATCATGAAAAAATGGAGAAATATTCTAAATATTATAACCTTCCTTTGGCAGACCACCAGGGCATTTGTATCTTGGAGACAGAACCCATGCCATTTCAGTTCCTCTCTGCAGTTCTAGTTTAGAACATTTTAAGTTTAGATTAAAAAAAAAAAAAAAAAGATATGATCATGCCAAAAATATTTTTAAAAAAAAAGGGTATCTGGAAAATCACAAATTAAGAAAACGCAAGGAGAAATATGTATGTTTCATTCCCTTTTCCAGTACTCTTACAACTCTGCTTTCTTAGAAGGGAATTCATGAGCTATAATACTTGAGCAGATTCTCATCTGTGGGTTTTAAAATTTTCTTATCTGCCATATTCACCACCCAGCCAGGAGCAAGACCAAAGAAAATCTGCCTTGGATCCTTACGAGTACTAAGCATTTTGAAAAGTTCATCTTTGGTGATATCTGGTAAAATGTAACCATACTTCTTGGCAAGTTCCAGTCTTGCTTCAGGAAATTTGGCAGGATCCGCTAGGTAACCACGATTCTTTGCATCAGTGTAATACGGGACCAAGGCTTCGGGTGGAAGCATTCTTTTTGGAATGGGTTGTCCCCGCAGAAAGAATGGAACAGGTTTGCATAGAATACCTAGACTTCTGGGATCATAGAAGGCTGTAGTAACAACACCGCCATTTTTTTCAATTGCAGCAATGGCTATTTCTGAAGCCAACTGTACTTCAATATTAATTTTTGCCTTAAAGATGTCAGCACCCTCCTCTACCAGCTGGACACCATAATCCCTTTTCAATGGTTGAATGGTCACACCTCTTCCATTGACAAGCTGGGTTAAGTCAATAGGTTGAGTAGGATCAACTCGACCCAAATCAATAAGATACTGCAGTCTCTTGAGACTCAAAGGCTGATATTGACGTCTGAAGCTATGTCCTTCATTAAACCCATATTTGGGGATTACGATGTAAAACGGGGTTTGGCCTCCCTCGAAGCCCAGGCGGGGCCGGGTTCCCCTCTGCCGTTCTCCTTTATGACCTCGGCCACATTTTCTACCTCTTCTCCGACCTCTTGGTCGTCTTTCCGGTTTCCTGGAGCCTGGATTCGGCCTTAGGTTGGCCAGACTCACGCGGGGCAGGGCCCGGATCAAGTCAAAAGCTTTGGTCCCACCGCCTCGCACGGGACCTGCCATGACGGCCGGGACCCAGCACGGGTGTCCATACTTGGGTTTTGGATTAATCCATGGTCTGGGCATATACAGGAGCAAACTGATCCATGTTTCTCTCTCACAGGGATCTCTCTCTCTCTCTCTCTCTCTCTCTCTCTCTCTCTCTCTCTCTCTCTCTCTCTCTCCAGAGCCCGCCGGCATCAGTTGAATAGTACCTGAAAGGGGGAGAGGCTTACAGAAAGATAGAGATAGAAAGATGGATAGAAATAAAGAAGAAATAAAAGATATGGGATCAGGAGGTCCGCAAAGCACTCTTTAGGACTGCGACCCCGAGTTTATTTCACTCCACTCTTTTAAACAGTTCTGGTTACATATTACACAATTCCTTGTTCCCCAAACAGCAAAGCTACATTCCATTGTTAACATGCTTCCCCACTAAACTCCTTATCTTAACTAACTTCCTTAGGCTATACTTTCACCCAAGACGCCACCTAAATCCTTTCCCACAGACAGCTTAGCTATTTACAATGTTATGTGCTGGAGTACAGTCATGTTTGCTAAACTACAATTAAAGGTAACCATTCTCCAGGGGGCAGAAACCATGACTAATCTTTAGAGCAGGCAGGCCAAACTCGTGGCCAGCCCTCCGAAAACTTTGTCAGCCGAGGACGCTCTCCACACTCTTTCTTTCTCTTCCTCTCACCAGTAAAGATATCCTTGGGTGAGGATTTAACAAAAATTAATGCCAAGTATAGGGTGCAAGTAACACCAGCTGAAGGTCCCTCTCTCAGAGCTCCACACAGCCATCAGATATGAGTCAACGTTGGTGTTCCCAAAAACCTTCATTTTCTTGGCCCCGATCCCAGCATTGCAGTAGAGTTCTACT